>OY979709.1:25694126-27035521 GCA_963855925.1 Inga laurina | reverse complement strand
CCACTCGAGTAAGGCAGTCCAGAAATTATGTTTTTAATCAAATGTTTATTGATTTGGTATCTATTTGATTAACTCTTCATTACATTAGTATCCTAAGTATATTTGCAGAGAAACAATTAAGAGATCATTCAAGAAGAGCAAAGTCAAATAAAGTGTCCGAGATCTTACCTACCGCTACCTACCGTAAACAGATAGTTTTCAAATTTGAAGAATGGTCAACCATTGCCCCACGACTCTAACAGACATGTTTGAATTGCTTCCAACAAATACTATAAATCATATATATATGGAGCATTTAAAGAGCCAAAAATAAGAATTGAGAACACACGAATATACATTGATCAACATACTCTTTGTGCTTTATTTTCTTATACTCATTGTACTTCAATGATTATATATTTGTTCTGTAAGAGAATTTTTCATTACAACCTCAATATTTGTTATTGAGATAACTTAAGGTTGTGGAACCTTTAGCTGGGGATTTGATTACAACGTGTAAGGGGGAGCAAGTGTCCAGGTAAAGGAACTTGTTGTGTATTGGGGTGCCAAGAACCCATTGAATCTTGGAGAATATAGTGAAACTCTCAGAGATGCTCTGAGGATTGGACGTAGGTCAAAGTGGTTGTGGCCGAACCAGTATAACTCTCGGTGTACACTTCAGTGATATTTCTCTTTGCTCTCAACTGCTTTAAATATTCAGTTAATTTTCTTATACGCAACGAAATTTCTGGTATCACCTAATTCACCCCCTCTTAGGTGAAACGCTTGCACTAACATTTGGTATTAGAGTGTACGTCTTCTTGTTAAGGTCTAACAGCCTAAGAAGGATCCAACGGTAAGCATAGGTGAAGGCATTCTTCCTGACAGAGCTTCTATCACAAGACCTCCGGGTTTCAATGGCGAACACTTCTTATTCTGGAAAGTGAAGTTCATAGTCATCATAATGGCTACTGAATATGGGCTATGGGATGTGATTGAGAATGGAAACTACAAACTTGAAAAGATTATAGATTCATAAAGAGTTCCTAAGACACCAGCAGAATATGATGAGAATGACAAGAAACTCATTACACTCAACAGCAAAGCTATTCTAATGATTCAAAGTGCCTTGAGTCAAAATGAGTACTTTATAATCTGCACACTTCCAAGAGCTAAAGAAATATGGGAAGCCTTGGAAATAGCTCACGAAGAAACTTCAGGAATAAAAGAAAACCGGATCAATACTCTGGTTACTAAGTTTGATTTACTTCGAATGAAATCAGGTGAGTCGATAGCTGAATTTGAACTTAGATATACTCACTTTGTTAATCAACTTGCAGCACTTGGAAAAGTCTATGATCAACATACCCAAGTATGAAAGATTTTAAATATTCTTTCTAAAGGCTGGGAGGCAAAAGTCACTATAATTGAGGAAGTAAAAGGTGAATCAATGCAATCGGTTGCTTCTCTATTCATAACCCTTTCTGAATATGGAAGCAAATTAAAGTTCAAATGAGAACTAGATGATATTGGTGACAAGAAGAAAAGAGGTCTAGCACTGAAAGCAAAAGAAGAAGAACAAGATGAAGATGAAGAGTTTAACGATGACGAAATGGGCCTAATCATAAAACAATTCAGAAAGTTTTACAAGAAAGGCCAAGGATTCAAAAACTTTCAGAAAGGAGGAACAAGCAATAAAGAACACATCATCTACTATGAATGTGGAAAGCCAGGACATTTCAAATCAGAATGTCAAGAACTGATTCAGAAGAATAAAGAAAAGAGAAAGGGCAAATTCTACAACAAGAAGAAAGCCTTTGTATATACCATATGGGGAGATAGTTCTCCTGACGAAGAAAGCAATGAAGAGGAAGTAGCCAATATCTATCTAGTTGCTCAAGAGGCAACAGAAGAAGAGGTAACTGATTATGATCCTACCTATGATGAATTACTTTCCAAATATAATGCTTTACATTCTGCATTCATCAAAGTAGTTAAAGAACTAGTTGTTTTCAAAAAAAAACAAAGCTTTTGAAGTAGAACTTAAAGAGAATTTTGAAAAGGATTGTGAAAACTGTACTTCTTTGAAAAAGAAAAACATTGATCTTACTAAATCTCTTAAAAAATTCACTAAAGAAAGTTATATGCTAAATGTAATTTTAAAAGCTCAACGATTTGTGAATGATCGATCTGGAATTCGATATGATCCAAAATCAGACAGAAGGAAAGGAAGAAAGAAATATAGAGGTAAATCAAACTTGAATTATTTTCAGCATTCTATGCATACATCAAATCCTTTTGCATATTGTAATTATTGTAATAGAAAAGGTCATTATACTTCATCATGCATTCATAGGAAGAAAGGACATATAGGAACCTACAAATAGGTACCTAAAGGTTCATATGTTCTGAAAAATTTTTGCACTAACCCAAAAGGACCCAAAAAGATGTGGGTACCTAAGACTTAATCATATTTGATTGTAGATAAGTCTTAAAGCATCCAAAAAAAATAAGTGGTACATAGACAATGGATGCTCTAGACATATGATCGGTGATTTCGAAAGTTTTAACACATTGCAACCTAAGGAAGGTGGAAAGGTAAAATTTGGAGGAAATCAATCCGAAAAAATAGCAGGAATTGGTGAAATCAAAAACAACAAAAGAATACAAGTCAAAGATGTATATAACGTTGAAGGCTTGTGTCATAATTTGCTGAGTGTAAGCCAAAGTGCAGATAAAGACAACTAGATAATATTTGATTCAGAGGAATGTCTAATTATTTACAAGAAAGACTTACAACTCGATAAGAAAAATATCAAGGAAAAGCTCAGAGCAAAAAGGGAAGGTAACTGCTATACACTTGATATCAATAGAAATAACTCTAAAAATTGTTTTCTTAGTAATACCAATGAAAGTTGGTTATGGCATAAGAGACTAGCTCATGTCAACATGCACCAACTAGGCAAACTACTTAAAATGGATTCGATTCTTGGATTACCCAAAGTAAGTTTTAAAAATGATTTGATTTGTGATGCATGTCAAAAGGGTAAACAAACTAAATCATCTTTCAAATCAAAAAATGAAATTACAACAAATTGACCACTTCACTTGATACATATGGATTTATTTGGTCTAGCAAGAGTTAAAAGCCTTGGTGGCAACTTATATGCATTGGTCATTGTTGATGATTTCTCTAGATTTACATAGACTATTTTTTGTCATCAAAGAATGAAACCTTTGCAGAATTCATTATTTTTGCCAATAAAGTGCAAAATGAGAAAGGTATGTCCATTACAGGTATCAGGACAGATCACGGTGGAAAGTTTGAAAATCAAGCCTTTGAAGAATATTGTGATACTAATGGCATAGATCACAACTTCTCTGCTCCAAGGACACCTCAACAAAACAGAGTCGTGGAACGTAAGAATATAGAGCTCATTGAAATGGCTATAGCAATGGTGAATGAAAAGAATGTGTCTCAAGTTTTCTGGGCCAATGCAATGAGCACAGCATGCTATATTTCAAATAGAGCCTACATTAGAACAAAACTTGGAAAGACACCATACGGGCTATATAGAGAAAGGAAGCCGAATCTTGCTCATTTACACATCTTCAGTTGTAAGTGTTTCATTCATAATAATGGTAAAGATAACTTAGGAAAATTTGATTCTAGAACAGATGAAGGAATTTTCCTAGGCTATTCTAACCGAAGTAAAGCATACAGAATTTTCAATAAAAGAACATGTCTTGTTGAAGAATCAATTCACATTGTATTTGATGAATTTGAATCATCTGAAAAAACCATTGATGATGAGTAGGAAGTTATTTCAAATCAAGAAAATGGTCAATCTATTTCTAAATCTCTTATTCTAGAAGTTGATCAAACCAAGGAAGAAGATCAGTCACTAGGACAACCTAAAGCCTGGAAATACAATAGGAGTCATCCCCTATATCAAGTCTCAAGAGATGTGAATAAAGAAGTCAAAACTAGAAATAGAATTTTCAATGAAGTGAGTTTTTCTACATTCATTTATGAGATTGAACCTTCTAACATTGGCAAAGCCCTATCAGACAATGATTGGATTATAGCAATGCAAGAAGAACTAAACTAATTTGAAAGAAATCAAGTTTGGAATTTGGTACCCCGACCTAAGGATCATCCGATCATTGGCACTAAATGGGTATTCAATAACAAACTTGATGAATCCACAATTATTGTTAGAAATAAGGCAAGATTGGTGACCAAAGGCTATAACCAGGAAGAAGGAATTGATTATGAGGAAACGTATGCTCTAGTGGCTAGATTGGAAGCTATACGAGTTCTCTTAGCTTTTGCATGCATCAAAGGATTTAAACTCTATCAAATGGATGTAAAGAGTGCATTTCTAAATGGCTACATCATCAAAGAAGCATATGTAGATCAACCTCCAGGTTTCGACGATGTAACCAAACCTGACCATGTTTTCAAACTCAAAAAGGCTTTATACAGTTTAAAACAAGCTCCTAGAGCATGGTATGAAAGGCTCAGTAAATTTCTTATTGATCAAGGTTTTGTACGAGGAAAAGTTGACACAACACTTTTTACAAAACAAAAACGTGATGATATCTTAATTATGTAAATATATGTTGATGATATAGTTTTCGGTGCTACTAACGAAACTATATGCAAAGAATTTTCTGAGATAATGCAGGGGGAGTTTGAGATGTCAATGATGGGAGAATTGAATTTCTTTCTCGGTTTGCAAATCAAACAAAGAAAGAATGGAATTTTCATATCTCAAATGCAATATTTAAAAGAGCTATTGAAGAAGTATGAATTAGATGAAGCAAATAGAACAGACACACCCATGAGCTCAACCATATTGCTTGATACGGATATCAAGGGAAAAGATTACAATATCAAAAAATATAGAGGAATGATTGGATCATTACTCTATCTCACTGCAAGCCTGATATTCAATTCAGTGTGGGCATATGTACAAGATATCAATAAGCATCAAAAGAGTCACATGCTGAAACCGTCAAACGTATCTTCCGATATCTTGCTGACACGGTAGAATTAGGTCTCTGGTATCCCAAAGGAATAAGTAAATATCTAGTTGCATACTCAAGCTCTGATCATGGAGGATATAAGATGGAAAGAAAGACTACGAGTGGACAAGGCCAGTTTCTTGGAGGCTCACTTGTATCGTGGTTTAGCAAGAAACAAACTACAGTATATCTTTCATCAACGAAAGCTGAGTATGTTGCAGTATCAAGTTGTTGTGCACAAGTAATATGGCTAAAGCAACAACTCCAGGATCTTGATATTTATTTGAAAGAAACACCAATCTATTGTGACAACACTAACACGAAAAGCTTGGCAAAGAATCCTGTTCAACATTCCAAAATCAAGAATATTGATGTTAGACATCACTTCATCAGAGATCATGTCCAAAAGAAAGATATCAAAGTGATATTCATTCCAACTCATCTTCAACTAGCTGATATCTTTACAAAACCTCTTGCAAAAGATCAATTTTTGTATATTAGACGAGAATTGGGAATGGAAAATCCCAATGAATTGTGAGTTATTTAGTGTTTACAAAATGTTAGATGATATTATTTATTGATGTTTTGATGATTACTAACTTAAGCATCGAAGTTTCTAGCAATTTGTTTTGTAGGATCATGATATTCTATTTTGGAGTATGAAAAGCACAGGTTAACAGAGGATAACATTACTGGAGGGACAACTTCAAATAATGAGCATTACTGGAGTGACACCTTGAAGTAATAGATGCATTACTCGAGTAGCTACTAGAGTAATGAACTTGAAAATATGCCAGTGAAGCATTAATTTCAAATGAAACGGCACAACGGTTGGAAATGAACAGTCATAAGGTGAAGAGACAGATTACCTGAGGGAGGCCTCAAGTAAACTTCAATGTTACTCAAGTAAGGCCTTGAGTAAACCTGGGTGCATATCTCAAATTTACTGAGTTTTAGCTCAAATCTATTCTAAAGAATCATCAAATGATCGAGGGAATATACATGGGTAATTACAATATTATTCATGCCAGGTACGCTCTCAAATTCACTGTATTTTAAAATTTTTGGTATGATAACTCGAGTAGCTACTCGAGTGAGGCTGATGATCACTCAAGTAAGCCCTCGAGTGATGTCGAGCTCTATGTTATTTCAGTCGATACTCGATCATTTCTCACAAAATCACCTCGAGTGATTCTCCTAGTGCTCTCACAAAAACTTTTCAAAATCTCTTTCTCTACCTATAACCATCAAAACCCAGTGATCTATGCTTACAAAAACCTCTCAGATTGCACTGAATCGTCTGCCCTAATCTCGCGATGCTCGGTCTCTACTTTTCTAGAAATCATTTATTTTCTCAAATCACAATAGTGAGGACAAAATCTCCTAATCTTAGCACTAGTTTTGAGTCCTCTGAACCATATCAACCCTCTGATTCTCTTTCATCTCCTCCTACCAAGAAAAGAAAAATCTCTCTTAAACCTAAAGCCAAAGCCAGACTGCAAACCAAGCTAAAGGTGAAAGGGGTTGTGATTAAGGAGCCCATTGTCACAAGAGCTCAAACCAAGAAGAGTTCACCTCCAGGAAGAGGCAAAGCAACAAAAGAGCCATCTCCTCCTTCTTCTGATTCATCCGACATACCCACCTTTTCTCTTAAAGCTCTGAAAAGCCCAAGATTGATGAGAAGCTTACTAAAGTCATGGTAGGCATGCTTGAGGAAGCTTTTCAATCTAAGGAAGCAAAGAAAGGGCAATCTTCAAGATAAACAAAAGAGAGGGATGAAGAAGTCACATTTCCTCCAAAAGGATTCAATGTGAGCAAGCTTGAAGAATCTCAGAAGTATCTGAGTCACTTTGCAATAATAAATGTGTGCAAGATGCATTACATTGACTACAATATTCTTCATGAGGTATTGAAATTCAATCTGAGTCCCTATCTTGATTCCTACATGCCCTGGGTCTTTGTTAAACTCCCATTTTGCACTAAAGTTGTGAGGCATTTTTATTATAATCTTGAACCTATAAATGATCCCGTTAAGAAGTCTGTGTAAGAAGAAATAACTTCTAAGGTTAGAGGATAGAGAATTTTAATCTCACCTCCAGAATCAATACCTGGTTAGGAATAGAGAACCCTCCTGATGATCATTATCCCAATTATGATTCAAACCAGTTATTTTCTATCCTAAGACCTGGTGAGATAGTAGGACCCCTCAATTTCAATCCAAGTGATATGAGTGATTTTCATCGAGTCCTATGGTATATCTATTCTAGAGCCATGGTGAACAAATCTAATAACTTCACTCATTTCATTGAGAGGGAATTTAGAAAATTCACCTCATTAATCCTGAAAGAACAAAAGGGCTTGAGAGAATATATCTTCAATGAGATCAAGAGATATAGGTATGAAGGAAAACCTATTACTCCAATGCCTTATCCTCAACTTATTTCCTTGTTCCTCAAGAAGAATAAGATTTGGTACTTGGAGAGTATGGAGCCGATTGAGAGGATAGCACCCGTGGGGAGGAATCAAATTGGAAAGTTGAATATTGAGATTCCTCTGAAGACTCCTCTAGAAGGAAGTCCCATGAAAAAGAAGAAGACTGACACAGCAACTAGTCAAATGGATGACACACAGTCTCCATATCACCACTAATGATCCACCTCAGCCTGTTCAACCAAAGCCCATATCTACTCCCATTGCATCACCTACACGCACTGAGGAGGTGCTTGAGTCTTCATCGGTTGCTATAGAGGAAGTAGAAATTACTTCTCTGGTTCCTTACCCATCATCTCTGGTGAATCCTCTAGAGGATCTTCAGACACCGCCAGTGAATCTTCCTAACCCTAAACCATCATCTTCATATCCTTCAAGTTTAGATGGTTTATATGAATCATTGGCATTTCCTGTCACTCCTATCTAATCAGCCAAGCCACCTACTCCTCCTCATGATTGATTCCACCTTTATGATGAAGACAAAAAGGGGGAGAAGAGCCTGAGTGATTTTGTGATGAATGGCTGAGTTAATATTGGGATTTGGGTGTATGGGGCTTTAGGGCACTTTTAAGTTTTTATTCTAAAGTTTGATTATGTATTGAATTCTTCTTTATGCAATTTGTTTCTTTATGCCATTAAAGTTAAATTTCATTGAAATTATATTGCATTTTGGGGCTAATGTGTTTTCGATTTGTATGTAAGGTAAACAAGTAAATATAAAAACAAAAACTTTGAAAAGATCTTTATTAAGCTATTTCAAAAGAGTTTTCAAGGTTGAATTGAACAAAAGATTTCATATGAAAAGTATTCAAGAAGTATATGTTTGAAAACTCATTTTTAAAAACTTTGTTCAAAATCACCAAGTTTTGTCATCATCAAAAAGGTGGAGAATGTTAGATCCCATATGTTTTGATGATAACAAAGATTGGACTAATGATAAAAGAGGATATAATAACAAATGAATTTGAACAAAGTAAATAAATGGCAAAGCATTACTTGAAGTAAGCACTAGAGTAATGAAGAAGAACTAAGAGGAGAGGAAGAATAAAGGAAGACCATAACTAAGACCATCACTGGCAGTTGTATATGTTTACTCGAGTGATCACTCGAGCAAGGAACACTATTACTCGAGTGGGCACTTAAGTAATATTGAAAGAAAATGTTTTCGAAAGCACTGCCAAAATTTGGAGGAAGTTACTCGAGTAGCCACTCAAGTAATCTGCAAACTTATATGAGCCATTACTCGAGTAACACATGAGAAAAGGCTTTACTCAAGTAGCCACTCGAGTAACCAGGTCAAAAATCTTCCAGTAGCTCTCGGCCAAGAAATGCAACACTTTACTCAAGTAGCCACTCAAGTAACCAGGTGAGAAAAAGGCAATACTCGAGGGACCACTTGAGTAATCTGCAGAGTTATTTGAAGCATTACTCCAGGGGTGAAGAATTAAGGCATTGTCGGCTTTTCTGCCTTAGTAACTTCTTCAAAAATAACCAAGGATTGCCATATAGAGTGCAAAACCGGATCGTCTCTCGAAGAGCCTTTTATTAATTACCTGGAAACTAAGTGTAATGATTGACATGAAATGAGTTTAAAATGGTTTTTAACTTTTTATCTAACAACTAAATTGCAATTAAACTAAAATGCTTTTAAAACTAATACTTTTGGATTTTTTTTGGAATAAAATTGATATGGAATGGAAATTGGTTAGAAATGCAAGTGATGAAGATGCTCTTGGAAATGGTTTTCAATGGCTATCCTTGCTCAATTAAGATATTTGGGGAATTAATACACTAAGCTTCTAATATACCAAACCTCATTAACCAATGAGTCTAGTATCACAAGAGAGAGACCCCTAGCCTTGAAATGCTATTAAACTACCAAACCTCAAGTACCATTGAGTCTAATGATTCAACTCATGAACCCATTTATTTAAGCATTACTAAAACCCCTTAGAGAGTGATTATGGAATAAGCAATGCATTTGGGTTCAACTACAATTCTTTTTCAATCAAACCATCCAACAATACCATGTTGAAGAGATAGAAATTAATAGAATCATAGAGAAACATATATATAACCATATATATTGATGAGCATAAATCCTCATTACAAATTCCAAATCACAACAACTCAATCACTAAAAATCATTACTAAAATCATAGTCTCATTACATAAATGAATTCCTAAACCTAAGAAATCACAAATATAATGAGCTATAGATAAAATAAACTCCCCTTTTGAAGCACATGTGAACTCAAGTCATCTCCATTTCATCTCCAAGAGCTAAGGAAATCGGCTAATGTAGTTTGTCATCAAAGTTTCACCAAACAATTTCACAATTATAGCCATGGAGCACATTGAATTAATTAACCAATTAGCTATAAATAATGAAATTGAAGGCTGAAATAATTCCAGAAGCAAAACAGGCCACACTATTAAACAATAAGAAACCAGATAATGCAAACTGAAATCTGCTTGGAATTTGTCAGATTGGTCGATAAAGAACAGAGGAAAGAAAAGTTGCTGATGGTGCTGAGATGATGATGGCGACAGTGGATGGATGACAATGATGGTAGATTAACAATGAATAGCGGTGTGATGCAAATTAAGCTTGCCTCAGCTCCCGACTCTCAACTCTAAACTCCCGTCCCTTAGCTCTATGCCTCTGTTTCTCACTACTGCAGCTCCTCTTTTGGGATAATGCAGCTCGCCGGCGGCGGTGGTAGTGGATGTGCCGCCGGCGAGTATGGAGGATGGTGATAGTGAAAGATTGAAGCTCAGCTGCTCAGCTCTCTCGTTCTTCCTTGCTTGTCTGTGGCCGTGATCTTTGTGTCTTACGTCTTCCCAACTCTGAAATTCCATTATGCAATTAATTCAGATCTGACCTATGCCAAAACACTGTGTTTCAATTTGTGGACCAAACTGGCACTTTATAAATATATAATACCAAACTGTTATTTCCTACATTCAAGCCCCAAACTGTCATTTTCAGTTTTAATCTAATTTTTCAAGTACCTATATTTATATCAAATATTCTTAGGAAAATCAATAATTAAGAGTAATTATAATTTTATTGTCAATTTTGCCCTTTTTACTCCTAATTTAATCCACTTACTCTTAATCTCAATTTATCTTAAGAAAGACATTTTATGCTTAATAACTATGACAAAATCCCTAATTAAAGTATAAAAATATATAATAAAATAGGGATTTGTCAAGTGGTCACTCGAGTAATCAGTAAGCAAACTCTCGGCCAAGAATTTGATGTAATTACTCTAGTGAGTAATCGAGTAATCAACAAAATTGTTTGGAATTTACTCGAGGGGTCACTCGAGTAAGGTTTGATCAAACAAAATGGCCATTCGAGTAGCCACTCGAGTAATAGGCTTACTAGAGGAAGCACCCGAGTAAGCCATAGTGTAAAATGAGCAAAGAAGTGATTGATAAATTGGGGTGCGAGTGTTATCCAGAAACGTGGCTCATAGTGTAAAATGAAGAAGCACTTGAGTGAGGAGACCTGTGTTCGAGTGGGGTCCCACATTACTCGCAAGTGTGAAAATGCACTCTCTCAAAATCACGTGGAAGTGCAAGTGTAAAACTGAAGCAAAAGGAGAAAATATGGTATTGCACTCGAGTGAGACATCACAGCACTCGAGTGATACTCTGCCAAAAGCCAAAATGGACCAGTCTTACAGCGTTCAATCCGAATATGGTTTAATGTTATTTATTCATTCTATTTCTACTTATTATTATTATATAACATCATTTAACATATATTATGAGTGTGATACAGGAGTTTGAAAGTTTGAATTAGAAAAGCACAGAGGAAGTCAAACAACGGCAGACAGCATCATTACGACCATCCAAGCATATACCTACCACGTTCAAAGATTTCAAACGTATGCATGCTGTTCCACAGTAAAATGCTCCACTCCACAATGATTATTATTCAAACGGGCAAAAAAAAAGCTAGCTATAAATACAGAGCTCCAGAAACCATCAAAAACAACGAAATGCAAGAATTCACACAAGCAAATTCACGAGCCTCTGTTATTCATATTTTCTATGTATTCATATCTTTCTTTAGTGATTATCATATTTGCTCTATAAGAGAGTCTGTATACACTTCGAATTCTATTTTCATTTGATCTCAAGGTACTGGAACCTTGAGAGGGGAGATTTCCTTACAAGAGAAGCAGTGAAAGAATTCCTAGTAGGACTTTCTGCTCATAAGACTTACAAGATACAACTAGTAGAGAACGTTGCTGCTTGTAAGACTTATAGTGGTGTAAGCAGAAGAGAATGTTGCTGCTCGTAAGACTTGTATATGTAAGCAAGAGAGAAAGGTCATAGGTTTGTTTTTCTGCACGTAAGACTTGTCATAAGGGGGAGAGAAATTTCTAGTATTTCTACTCATAGTCCTTTCAAGGACGGTTGTTGTTTTGCGGCGTTCCAAGAGCCCACTAAATCTTGAAAGAATAGTGAAAATCTCAGTAGGTCTTGATCTCTGAGGACTAGACGTGGGCTTAGGTTTTAGGCTGAACCAGTATAATTCTCTGTGTGCTTATCTTCTCAACTCTACCCTACCTACAGCTATTGCGATATCACCGCATCAACCAAAAAATTTATCACATACCTAATTCAGCCCCCTCTTGGGTGAAGCTTGCCACTTTCATTTGGTATCAGAGTGAGGTCTTCTCCGAAGAGCCTAACATCTTGAGAAAGATCTTGTAAATGGCAATAATATGTGAGAACATCCTTCCAGATAAAGCTTCAATCACTAGACCTCCTGGTTTTGCTGGAGAACATTTTTCATTCTAGAAACCTAAATTCATGGTGTTCATGATGGCTAACGAATATGGTCTATGGAATGTGATACATGACGGTGACTATGTTCTAATGAAGAAAATCGAAGATAGAGTCATTAAAAAGAGCCTAGAGGAATTTGCTGAAGATGACAAGAGGTTAGTAACGTTAAATAGTAAAGCTATTTTAATGATACAGAGTGCTCTCAGTCAAAAGGAATATTTCTGAATCTGTACTCTACCAACAGCCAAAGATATGTGGGATACTCTTGAAATCGCTCACGAAGGCTTATCCAGAATCAAAGAAAATATAGTCAATACTCTAATTATAGAGTATGATCTATTTCGTATGAAACCTGGAGAAGGAATATCAGAATTCAAACTCAGATACACTTATCTTGTTAATCAACTATCTGTACTTGGGAAATCATTTGACCAAAATTCTCAAGTAAGAAAGATTCTTAATATTCTTACGAAAGAATGGGAAACGAAGGTGACAGCTATCGAAGAAGCTAAAGAATAGTCAATGAGATCTGTAGTTGCTCTCTTTGGTAGCCTTTTTAAGTATGAAGGGAAGTTGAGATTCAAGAAGGAACTAGAAGAGTTTGATGATAAAAAGAAAAGAGGAGTTGCAGTTAAAGCTTCAAGGAAGAAGAATCTTTTGAAAATGAAGATGTTCCTGATGATGATGATATGGGAATGATCGTGAGAAAATTCAAGAAGTTCTATAGAAGAGGCCAAAAGAACTTCAAAGATTATCAAGGTGGATCAAGCAAGAAAGAAAACAAGAGCAACAGATAGCATACTATGAATATGGGAAGCCTGGACACATCAAATCTGAATGCTTCAGAAACAAAGACAAGAAGAAGCAGAAGAAGAAAGCATACATATCATCTATCTCGGGTGATAGCTCGTCAGATGAAGAAAGCGACAATGACGAAGTGGCAAATCTATGCTTGGTAGCCAAAGAAGAAGAATCGGATTCTGAGGTAAGTGACTCTGAACCTACTTATGATGAGTTATTATCTGAATATCGTGCATTGCATACTAAATTCATCAAGGTAGCTAAAGAAATGGTTAGTTACAAGAAGAAAGTAAAAGAATTAGAAAATACTGCCATATCATCATGTGAAGTATGTGAAGAAAAAGATAAGAAAATGAGAGATTTAACAAAAATTGTGGAAAAATTTACTAAAGGAAGTGAAACTCTTAAAGTTATTCTAAATTCTCAGAGTTTCCTTTGATAAATCTGGAATTGGATATAAGTCTGATCATGATAAAAATAGAGGAAATAAAAAAAAATAGCAATAGAACTTATCTCAAATATTTCAAGAATTATGTGCATACATCAAATCCAATTGCATCATGTAGCTATAGTAATAGGAAAGGACATTATACTTCATGTTATTTTAGAAAAGAACAAATCATTGGCACGTATAAATGGGTTCCAAAAGGGACACATGTATAAAAGTATTCCATACTAACCACAAAGGACCCAAGAAAGTGTGGGTACCTAAAACTTGATCACCTTACTTTAGGTACGTCTCAAAGCATCACGAGCAAACAGGTGGTACATTGATAGTGAATGCTCGAGACACATGACTGGTGACAAAAATAAGTTCACCATGCTAGAAACCAGAGAAGGAGGAAAGGTAACGTTTGGAGGTAACCAATCTAGACGTATTACTGGAATTGGTGAAGTGGGAAAATCCAATAGTGTTCAAATCAATTATGTATATTACTTTGAAGGATTATGCCACAACCTCTGAGTGTAAGTCAAAGCACTGACAGAGATAACTAGGTGATCTTTGATTCAAAAGAATGCTTGATAGTAAACAAGAAAGATTTGCTACTTAATAAAGAATCCATCAAGGCAAAGATCCGAGCTCAAAAGGACGGTAACTGTTATACTATTTATTTAAATTCAAAGTCTTCTGAAAATTGTTTTCTTAGTAGATCATAGGAAAGTTGGTTATGTCATAAGCGTCTGGCTTATGTTAATATGAACTAACTTGACAAACTGATTAGAAAAGATTTAGTTGTTGGTCTTCCTAAAATAAAATTCAAAGATAACATGATTTGTGAAGCTTGTCAAAAAGATAAACAAACTAAATCTTCATTCAAAACAAAGTATGAGATTTCTACTTCCAAACCTTTACAATTACTTCATATGGATTTGGTAGGTCCAGCAAGAGTAAAAAGTTTTGGAGAAAATCTATATACTTTAGTAATTGTTGATGATTTTACAAGATTTACATGGACTATATTTATTGCTTTAAAAGATGAAACATTTGTTGAATTTATTATGTTTGTTAAGAAGGTCCAAAATGAGAATGGTTTCTATTAGGACAGACCATGGAGGAGAATTTGATAATCAACTCTTTGAAGACTATTGCAACAACAAGGGAATAGATTACAACTTCTCTGTACCTAGAACAGCCCAACAAAATAGAGTAGTAGTAAGGAAGAACTGAGTCCTCATAGAAATGGCAAGAGCAATACTTAATGAAAAAGAAATGTCACAAGTGTTCTGGGCAGATGCAATAAGTACCACATGCTACATTTCAAATCGAGCATATATTTGCAAGTCACTTGGAAAGGCACCATATGAACTCTATAAAGGAAGAAAGCCAAATCTTGCTTATCTATACATCTTCGGATGCAAGTGCTTCATTCACAACAACGGTAAAGAAAACTTGGGTAAATTTGATTCAAAGTCTAATGAAGGTTTATTTCTAGGATATTCTAATAGAAGTAAAGCATATAGAGTTTTTAACAAAAGAACATGTACAGTTGAAGAATGCATTCATGTTGTGTTTGATTAACTTGACTCTCAGACAAAGCATTTTGATGAAGAAGAAATGGATTTGATAAAGAAAAACAAAACTATTTCAAAATAGAATGATCTTGAAACAAATGATTTTCAAAATATAGAAGATGTCGATGATCATGCTCAACCAAAAGCATGGAGACATATTAAAGATCATCCAATTGATCAAGTAATTGGAGATATTCACGAAGGTGTCAAAACCAGAAATAGAATTCTCGATGAGGTAACTTTTTCTGCTTTTATTTCTGAGATTGAACCTTCTAATATAGAAGAAGCTTTATCTGACAATGATTGGGTGATTGCTATGCAAGAAGAATTAAATCAATTCCGAATAAATCAAGTTTGGGATTTGGTTCCTCGACCTAAAGATCACTCAGTTATAGGAACCAAATGGGTTTTCAAAAATAAACTTGATGAATTAGCAATCATTGTGAGAAACAAAGCAAGATTGGTAGCCAAATGCTATAATCAAGAAGAAGGTATTGATTATGAGGAAACATATACTCTAGTGGCAAGATTGGAAGCAATATGAGTACTCTTAGCCTTTTTTTGCATTAAAGGTTTTAAACTTTATCTAATGGATGTGAAAAGTGCTTTTCTAAATGGTTATATTATGGAGAAAGTATATGTAGAACAACCTCCTAGTTTTGAAGATGAAACAAAGCCTGATCATGTTTTCAAACTTAAGAAAGCTTTATATGGTTTGAAACAAGCACCTAGAGCCTGGTATGAAAGACTAAGCAAGTTTCTTCTTGATCAAAACTTTATCAGAGGAAAAGTGGATACAACTCTTTTCATCAAACATAACAAAGATGATATTCTAATTGTTCAAATTTATGTTGATGATATTATTTTCGGTGCTACTAACGAATCTATGTGTCAAGAATTTTCCAAGATTATGCAAGGAGAGTTTGAGATGTCCATGAAGGGAGAATTAAATTTCTTTCTTGGACTTCAAATTAAGCAAAAGAATAATGGGATATTTGTATCTCAAACAAAATATTTGAAGGAGTTGTTGAAGAAGTATGGATTGGACAATGCTAATGGAGCTAATACTCTAATGAGTTCTACAACATTGTTGGATGCTTATGTAAAAGGTCCTAATTTCAACATCACTAAATATAGAGGAATGATTGGTTCATTACTCTATCTTACAGCAAGCAGGCTGGATATACAGTTCAGTGTTGGAATGTGCGCAAGGTATCAATTTGCTCATAAGGTATCACATGCAAAGACTGTGAAAAGAATCTTCAAATACCAAGGAGACACTACAGAACCTGGCCTATGGTATCCAAAAAAAGGAAACAAATATTTGATGACCTATTCAGATTCAGATCATGGAGGATATAAAACTGACAGGAAAAGTACTAGTGGTCAATGTCAATTTGTTGGAGGCTCTCTGGTATCATGGTTCAGCAAGAAGCAGAACACAGTGTCATTATCTTCTACTAAAGCTGAATATATAGCTGCAGCAAGTTGTTGTTCTCAAGTACTATGGTTGAAGCAACAACTTCAGGATTTGGGGATAACTTAAAGGAGATTCTTATTTATTGTGACAACACTAGCACCATTAGCTTGGCCAAGAATCCTGTGCAACATTCAAGGACCAAAAACATAGATATCTGACATCATGTCATTCGAGATCACGTGCAAAAGAAGGATGTCAAAGTAGAATTCATACCAACACATCTTCAACTTGCTGACATATTCATAAAGCCAATAGCTAAAGATCAATTCTTATATATTTGAAGAGAATTGGGAATAGTTAATCCCAATAAGTTGTAAGTTTTTCTTGTTAATTATTATGTTTAATGAGTTTTTAATGATAATCATACTGACTTAGGCATCGGAGTATGTAGAAATTGTTTTTGCAGGTATGTCATTCGAGCACTGGAAGTGTCACTTGAGTGCTAAGTTCATTCTCACTCGAGTCAGTCAACAATGCTCGAGTCCAAAACTATAGCATATACTCTGCTTCAGGCTAAGCAAAACAGGGATTAACAGAGTATGTAAGAACTCTTGAAACTCACTCAAGCATACTAAGAGTGACAGGTCTTACTCGAGTGAGGGAAGAACTTTACTCTAGCATGGTATGAATTTACCTGAAGTGAAGTAAGAGAACTCGAGCAGAAGGAATAAATGTATACAAATACTTATTCAAAGCATAGTTACTCAAATGATCTTGGAGGATTTGAGTACAAAGATGAAAAATATAACAAGATATACTTAAATCAGGTATGCTTTTACATGCTTTATCATATTTGTTTGAATATCACTTGAGCACAATATGGTTTCACCCACGCACTGTATGAATAACACTTAAGCACTAAGGTTGTCACTCGAGTGTTGGCTCAGACTGTCACACTTCCTCCTCTCACTCGAAGCATCGCGTCACTCGAAGGGCGTATCTCTTCACCTCCGACCGTTACCCATTGATTAAACGCTTCAGATTGCTTTAAATCACCATTACAATTCCCCAATCATCTTCATAAGGTGAGATTTATCCTGCAAGCTTGTCATTTCATGCCCTAACCGAAGAAATCTCTAAAAATCTTTCTCTAAGTCCTTAGTAAATCTGTGATTCCCATTTTGTTTCTAAATGGCTAAAACTAAGATTCTTTTTGTTTCCCAAAGATCCCATTCACCTTCACCTACTCATTCAGCCGCTAGTGCTTCAGAGACTTCGGAGGCCACATCCTCATCTCCTACACCTTTTCTATCTTCTACTCCTACACCTCCTCCTAAACCCAAAACCAAAAAGAGAACTCCACTTAAGAAACCTCACCCTAAGCCTCAAATGGCTAAGAAGAATCAACCTCTGCAAAAGAAACCAAAGGGAGTGGTTTTTAAAGAATCGATTGTCACTCGGTCTCAATCCAAAGAAGTCAAAGGAAGAGGAAAGAAGAAGGACACAAAGCAACCACAACAATCTTCTTCCTCTGATGACTCCTTCAATATGCAACTCTGGGAAGCAATGGAGAAGTCAAGGCTTGACGTATTGGTTGGTAAAATTGCCTTACAAGTTGGTGCCTCAAGTTCACATCATGTTAGCTAGTCCAGTACAGCTGCTTCAGGGGTTCCTTCTACTCACAGGTTCCAGAGGAAGAACAAGTCACAACTCCTCTTGAAGACTTCAATGTTAAGGAACTGAAGGCACTGAAATAGAAGGTATATGATTCTGAGTTTGCACATAGACAATTATGTCCCATAGTTTATGTAGACTTAGATTATCTGATGAAAAGTTGTGGTTTGGATTTCCATCCTTTTTTTGAATTTTATGATCCCTGGCTGAGTGTTCATATTCCTTATTCACCCTCTGTTGTGAAAACTTTCTATTGCAACATGAAAACCCATAACATAAACTCTAGAACCAGAGAGTTGATAGAGGAAGCAGTATCTACCATTGTTAGAGATCAATTTATTATGATATCTGCTACTATCATTAATGACATTCTTGGCTATGTTGCACCACCTTCTGATACACCCAATCTTTCAGCCAATGAAACCTTCCAACTTTTAAGACTAAATGACCCAATAGGCCCTCTTAACTTTAAGCCTATTGACATTCCTGATTCTATTCGTGCCCTTCACTACATATACTTTCATAGCATTGTTAATAAATCCAAAAACTATACCCATTTTACTCAGAGAGATTACTATTTGTTGGCTTCCTTCCTAGCCAGTCAACTAAGAAATGTAGGGGAACTTATTTTTAGTGAGATGAGAAGATTTTGATTTTCTTCATCAAGATCCGCCACCATACCATATCCATAAATTATGTCTCTCATTCTCCAGAAAAACAAAGTGTGGTATTTGGAGGGAATTGAGAGGGTAACCATTTCGATGTTTGGCAAGACTCAATTGACATATATGAGTATCAATCTTCCAGTGAGTCAAAACAGGGCTACATCTCACAGAGAAGCCACTCCATCGAGAGGTGATGAAGCTCAATCTTCTGCTCAAGGTTCAATTCCACCTCCATCTTTCCTGAATGGATCACTTTCAACCCATCTGGCTGAAGTGATCAATCAAGTTGTGACTGGTCTGAAAAAGGAATTAATGAATGAGTATGAGAAATTGGTGAACACGATAGAGTTAAAAGTCTTAAAGTTGGTGGACAAGGCAAATACCAACTTTGACTTGATATTCAAGACTCAAGAAGATATGTTGAGAAGAATCACTGATATGGAAATGTTCTTGCGCACTCATTTTTCGACTACTTCTTCTGAGATGCCACCTGAGTCTACTCCTACCACGACTTCACCTCCTTAAACACAAACTCAAGTTCTCTTCACAAATCTAGATTCCAATGTTGATATCACTTATGATCGGTCGCCTTCACTACCACTTGCAGCCTCTGTTCCTCAGCTATTATCTCCACTTTTTGAGCCAGAGCCAATTGACCCTTCCACTGCCATGGTACTCTTTGACCCACCATCCAATCTTACTTTTCCTCAACCCCCTTCTGATGCTGATAAAATGGGGGAGAAGGATATGTAATGGTTTCTAAGCATTATGGTCTGATATAGGGAGTTAGAGTTTAGTTTTGGGTAGCTTTTCTGTATTAGGGTAGGACCATTGTTATTTTCTGGTTTATTTTTGCTGACATGGTTGTATATGGGTTTTTAAGGGTAAATATTAATTCAAGCTTAATATTGCAATTTACAAGTCTACTAATGATCATTTCCAAGTTTGTTAAGTTTTCTGTTCAGATTTAATGGTTTCTGTGATACTATGACTTATCTTGGTTTTTAAGTGTTGATTGGAAGTATTGCAAGAAACAATTGAGATTAAGTGCAAAAATCTAAACTTTGGTGAAATATGCATTTTAAAATGTTTTCAAAATCTAGTTGTTTTAAAACCCATCACAAAGGTTTTGTCATCATCAAAAAGGGGGAGAATGTTAGATTCCAAGTTTTGACGATAACAAAAGATCATTGTGTGTTATGGTAAGAAATTCATACTTTGCAATGGTTAAAAAGATTATCAAATGTATTTCATAAAGTTTAGATGTATTTACTGTCAGTTTTACTGATGCACTCAAGCAATAGAGTTAACACTCGAGCATCAAGCTCTTTTGTACTCGAGCACATGCAAGTGTTGGATAGAAAGTGTTTGACAAAGAGCAATTGCTGTCAGTTTTACTGATGCACTCGAGCAATAGATCTAACACTCAAGCATCAAGCTGTTTTGCACTCGAGCACATGAAAGTGTTGGACAGAAAGTGTTTGACAAAGAACAAAGTCAAAAACAAGATATCAATACTTCACTCAAGCACAGTCTTTGTACTCGAGTGATGGCCTTGTGTTCACCTAGTCCTAATGAGTGCGGGACTGCGAGTGTTTGCCCGAGAGTCATGCAGAGTAGAGAAGAATAAGCATGCTTGACTGAGAGTACATGCAACCGAGTGATACCTCAGCACCCGCGAGTGAGAAACCTAACTCTCTCTATTCTGATGCAAGTGCTGAAGACAAAGAGTATATTATAGAAGAATATTTTGCTCAATCGAGTGAGAGTAAGTATGCTCGAGTGAGGGCCCACATCACCTGCAAGTGCAAAATCACACTTTTGATAAAATGGGATGCAAGTGTTGTCCATAAACGTGGCTCGTAGTGTAAAATAAAGAAGCACTCGAGTGAGGAGACCTGTGCTCGAGTGGGTCCCACATTACTCGCAAGTGTGAAAATGCAATCTCTCAAAATCATGTGGAAGTGCAAGTGTAAAACTGAAGCAAAAGGAGAACATATGGTATTGCACTCGAGTGAGACATCACAGCACTCGAGTGATACTCTACCAGAAGCCAAAATACACCAATCTTACAGTGTTCAATCCGAATATGGTTTAATGTTATTTATTCATTCTATTTCTACTTATTATTATTATATAACATCATTTAACATATATTACGAATGTGATACAGGAGTTTGAACGTTTGAATTAGAAAAGCACAGAGGAAGTCAAACAACGGCAGACAGCATCATTACGACCATCCAAGCACGTGTTAGAGCAAGCGTTTCACCCAAGAGGGGGTGAATTGGGTGATCTTAAAAATTTCGTTGCAAATATAAAATTTGACGTTGAAATTAAAACATGAATGAGTAAGGAGAAATATCACCGAAGTGTACACCGGGAGTTATACTGGTCCGGCAACAACCACTTTGACCTACGTCCAGTCCTCAGAGCTTCTCTGAGAGTTTCACTATATCTTCCAAGATTCAGTGGGTTCTTGGCACCTCAGTACAAGCAAGTTCCTACACCTAGACACTCGCTCCCCCTTACAAGTTGTAATTCAATCCCAACTCAAGGTTCCACAACCTTAAGTTACCTCAATAACAAATATTGAGTTTGAATGAAATATCTCTCTTCACAGAGTAAATAAGAATCACTGAAGCATAGAAACACAAGTATAATGAAAACAGAGTAATGAACTTGATGATACGTTCGTAAGTGTGTTCTAGTGTTGTTCTCTGTTCAGATGTTCACATATATATAGATACATTGGTAATGATTGCTGGAACGTATTTCTTCATGTGCGTTGGAGCGTGCGCAGCCATTATTGACTTTTCTAGTTTTTGAAAAACATACGTTGTGGTAGGTGACGATCGGTGACATTTGAACGTTTCATTTGACTTCCACTACTTGATATGATTTCTTCATTGTTCATCTGTAAATAGGCTAAGAATACTAACACAATGAAAGATTAATCATATAGAAAACAAAATATTCACCGTTTGAAAGGTTTCTGGATTTCTGGGTTTGCTTACTCGAGTAGCTACTCGAGTATCACGTGAAGTTTACTCGAGTACCTAATCGAGTAACATCGAGAAATCTTTGTCAAACTGCAAGTCAATCAATAAATACAAGATTACTCGGGTAGTGCTTGGAGTAAACTAAATTTCAAACCTTTGTAAATAGTTATTTACTCGGGTACCTACTCGAGTAATGCACTCACAACTTTATGAGTTACTCGGGTACCAACTCGAGTAAACCTTTATAAAAACTTTTGGTTACTCGATGCTTTACTCCAGTAATGTTGCAGGATTTAGATGCCGAGAGCACTTACCTCATTACTCGGGTACGGACTCGAGTAATGCATTCAGTTTTGCATAGGTTACTCGGGTACCACCTCGAGTAACTGTACTTTCTGTGCTTGATTTACCCGAGTAATGACTTGAGGTTTCCCTTGAAGTTATCTCTTCATACTCGGGTACCTACTCGAGGAATCCACTTAAAATAGATTATTGAATACTTGCATATCAGAGTAAGGACTCGAGGAAATCAGTTAAAAATATATCAAGTTACTCGGATACCACCTTCAAGTTTTTCACTTACTTTAGTGCGTTACTCGAGTACCTACTCGAGTAATGTTGCAGTGGTACAAAATGTCGAGAGCATCATTTTTTAGAAACAGAGTTACTCGAGGAACTCCTCGAGTATCTTTGGAAACCTGATGGCAACTGGAAGTTTTTCACATGGTTACTCGAGTAGCGCCTCGAGTAACATTGGCAGGCCGAGAGCAACTTAAAAATACTTACACTATTACTCGAGTAGCGCCTCGAGTAACATTGGCAGGTTACTGGAAGTTGTCTCTGATTACTTCAAGTTTTGTCTCATTACTCGAGTAGCGCCTCGAGTAATGCCTTGGAAAAACCTTCTTCTGATCAAGTTCCTCAGCATTTTCTCATGGCCTTTCTTCATTAATTCAATGCTTACTTCAAGTGATACTTGTTCCTGTCATTGCTTTGTTCAAACTTGCTTATTAATCATTTCCTTTTCAAACCATTCTTTTGTTATCATCAAAACATGAGATCTCTAACAACACGTACCTACCACGTTCAAAGATTTCAAACATACACATGTCGTTCCATAGTAAAATGCTCTGCTCCACAATGATTATTATTCAAATGGGCAAAAACAACTGGTTATAAATATAGAGCTCCAGAGACCATCAAAAACAACGAAATGCAAGAATTCACACAAGCAACTTCATGAGCCTCTGTTATTCATATTTTCTCTGTATTCATATCGTTCTTCAGTGATTATCATATTTGGTCTATAAGAGAGTCTATATACACTTCAGATTCTATTTTCATTTGATCTCAAGGTACTGGGACCTTGAGAGGGGAGATTTCCTTACGAGAGAAGCAGTGAGAGAATTCCTAGTAGGACTTTCTACTAATAAGACTTACAAGATACAATCAGTAGAGAACGTTGCTGCTCGTAAAACTTACAGTGGTGTAAGCAGGAGAGAACGTTGCTGCTCGTAAGACTTGTATACGTAAGCAAGAGAGAAAGGTCATAGGTTTGTTTTTCTGCACATAAGACTTGTCGTAAGGGGGAGAGAAATTTCTAGTATTTCTACTCGTAGTCCTTTCAAGGATGGTTGTTGTTTTGTGGCATTCCGAGAGCTCACTAAATCTTGGAAAAATAGTGAAAATCTCAGTAGGTCTTGATCTTTGAGGACTAGACGTAGGCCTGGGTTTTGGGCTAAACTAAGATAATTCTCTGTGTGCTTATCTTCTCAACTCTACCCTATCTACAACTATTACTATATCACCGCATCAACCAAAAAATTTATCACATCACCCAATTCACCCCCCCTCTTGGGTGAAGCTTGCTACTTTCATTCTCTACAACAAAAATACGAAGTCAATACAATAATAAATAAATAATAAAATTGTCCATTTATGTGAAACATTTAATAATGAGACTTACCACTCTCCTCCCGTATATAAGTTACTTATACCTCATTCTTAAATATCAATAAATACGAGTGACATACATATAGGATTAGAGCCGTATCAACAAGGAAAAAAGATAATTTCTTATAAATAAGAGAAGAGGAATAGCTCAAATAATTCATGTACATATAAACAAGGGGGAACATCTTATAAATAACATGGTTCTTATCCATTACTTGTGTGATCTCTATGCTGCTTAAATAGGGTCGGACAAATATATCTTTAAGGGTTCTTAAAAGTAACTATTTGCTTGTGAGGTGGCACCAGCAACTCAGAAAAAAACATGGCATGTCTGCGGCTTGGGGTCTAACGCCTCTTTTCTTTCACTCAAGACGAAGAGGATAACCCCACAACCGTTCCCACTTGCCTCCACCATTGCACTTGGCCTCTAAATTCGATGCTGTAGGAACATCAACCACGTGTCCCAACCACGAGCCACCCACTCTCTCTTTCTTTAATTTTTTTCATTTATTTATTTAATTCACATCTCATTTTTTTAATCCCTTCAAAAGGCTTCTTCAAAAAAAAGCGACTTTACTTGGTCCCTTGCTCCCTTTCCTCGCCACTCGTCCCTTTCTTCTTTCTGCTTTTGGGTTTTCTCGCTTTGTTTATTCCCATTTTGTTAAATTATTTGCATTGTCTTTCAACCTGAAATGGGAAGGGTAGATCCCAGAAACTAGGCTCTGCTTCTTTCTGCTTTGAAACCTCTCTCTCTCTCTCTCTCTGCCATTTCTTTCTCTCATCTATCTTTCTTTCTCAGTCATTTCCTCCACACTTCCCACATTATCCATTTTTCCTTGTTACCTTACCCATCAGTTTCTACATATATAATTACTGTCACTTGTCTCTCTCACAGTTTTCCACCGTGCCTTGTTCTTGTTTGCCTTTTTGGCACCTTGCCTGTAAGTTGTTTGACAAAAGTTGTGGTCACCTCAACTGTTATTTGTTCTTTATCATACTAAGGTTTCTCTGTAAATAGACAGTATTTAAATCACCGGGACGAGGATTTTGCTTCCTCAGGTCACTCAAGGAGTTCTCTGAGGTACATATCATTTTAATTTTGGACTGTATTCAAGTAGTATCGTTTTTCTCTTTGTAATGACAATATTAAGTATTTAAGGTCAACCTTGTAACACTTTGAGCTTCTCCTATGGTTTTTGTTGTTTCTTGTTTGACTTCCTTCCCATGTTATGTAAGATGGTAAGACAAAGTAAATTGGCATACACGAGGAAGGAAAATGGCTTGTCTTTGTCATCAAAATAGCACATTTGATACCTTATGTGTTGTCTAAATTTCTAACCCAAGGAGAGAATTTGACATATGTAGGATAGAACAATTTGGAGGGGATTTAACCTCAAAAGAACCTTCTTGAATTAACTAGAAAAACAAAGCTGCATAAACAAAACAAAAACAACAGCAAAAAAACACACACAAAGAAAAATAACAATAGCAAACCTTATCTGACCAAACGAGGTTCACTATATGCATCTGCAGGTACAGGTGTATCATTTGCCATTGAAACACACAAAAGTGAAATCTAAATAATATGACACTTCTGATCCTAATCACGAAGTGGTTTACTTATGATTGTTTTTTCCATTTTATATAACTATGGACAAAACTTGACTGCTTGAGAGAAGCATATGTGGTGTGTGTATTAAAACAAGGCTCTTTTTCAGCAGTAAGCAGAGTGAAGGTGGTGAGTTGCTGGGTGGATTTGAAACTTTGAACTTGAGAGAAACATGAACGGTAAAGTTGTGGGAGACTTGAATGGGAATGGAACATTTGCAGTGGAGTCATCAACAACATGTGGATCATCTTCAGTTAAGAGAAGCAGAACACCAAGCAGGGGAATCCAGCAAGTTGCTTCATGTTTGGTTGATGGGTGCAATTCTGACCTTAGTAAATGCAGAGACTATCACAGACGCCACAAGGTTTGTGAACTTCACTCTAAGACCCCTAAGGTCACTGTCAGGGGTCAGGAACAACGCTTCTGCCAGCAGTGCAGCAGGTAGATACCTCTAAATGCTAAACATGCAAATATCAATTACTAAAACTTCACTAGCTACCTACATATTATGTTTTTACCTATTTTGCTTCATCAATCAGAGTTTCGATGTCACCCCATTTGCATTACTTAGGTTCCATTCATTGGAGGAGTTTGATGAAGGAAAGCGAAGCTGCCGGAAACGTCTTGATGGGCACAACCGACGCCGGAGAAAGCCTCCACCCGAACCTCTGCCATTGACCCCAGCAAGATTTCTTGCTGAATACCCAGGTTTGGCCTGAAACTGATTGACAGATTTGTGTTCTTGGACTTTCTTTTATTGATTCCGTATATGATTCACGGTCTCTTTATTAACTTTGTTTAGAGGCTGTGGCTAGAACTAGAAATGGTTTCCTAAGAACCTAGGCTACAACTTCTGCTAATCCAGACCCCAAGAAAAGATTAGATTCTGTCTTAAGGGTATAGAGCTTTCTGCAGGTACTGGAATCTTAGCATTCAACAATTCACAAATGCTACCAACAGGGCCTAGTTTGAGCAGTGCTTGGGGTGGGCCTGTTAAAGCTGAGAATAATCATTATTGTGTTTCCTTCAAGCTTGATGATGGCAGAAATGGGCCAATTGGCAAAACTTTGAGGAGTGAGCAAGGACTGGGAGGACAGACACAGCTTTCATTTCTTCAAGGCCCTAAATCTTCTACACTCTATGGATATTCTGCCACTGAACTGAACATAAATTCCAACATGGCATCAGATAATAACAACAACCAGAAAGCATTCTCATATTGTGCTCGCTCTCTTCTGTCATCAATAACACCACCTGAGACTAATGAGCTTGGCGTAGGAAGCATGATTCTTCCAAATGCTTTGAACATGGATGCTTCAGAAATAGTGAGCTATGGCTATGATAACACTACTAATTCTGAGGGGATGATGTTTAGTATTGGATCTGATGGGTCTTCTTCCTCTGCTACTTCCCATAAATTCTTCTCGTGGGAGTAATACATTTGTGTATTATCTAGTTTTCTGTTCTATCAGTTGGGTTTAATTGCTGATGTGCTCGTAAACAATGTCATTTCTAAGTTACCTTTTTTTTGTATATTTTCTTGATGGAAGAAATAACAGGCCGTGAAAGAGGAGGTTCAGTGTGGTGTGATCTTATATTCTTGATCCAAATTTCGTTTGTTTTTTCATCAAACCATGTTTAAGGAATTACTACCCTGCATCCTACCCTATTTATATTATAAGAGACAACTAATTCATCAGCAATATGAAGTACAATTAAAATTAGTTAGGTTAGAATCCATGTGTTATAGATGCATTTTTCTACTTAAAAAAATCTTCATTTAATGGGAAAAAAAATTGTGGTCTTTCTATGGGTGAATTGTGAATTCGTAGTTACAACTATCATTTTTAACGATAATATAAAAATTCGTAGTTACAACTATCATTTTTAACGATAATATAAAAAGAAAATTTTAATAAATGCTTCACACAGTTTGCTTGCTTCTGCGGCACAATGAATGATTCGGTTTGGAACTTAAAAGTATGTTTGGATTAACTTATTTTTTAAAAATAAGTATTTATCACGTAAGTGGAGATAAAACTCCTCTCATATATTTACTTTATATAACGTAAATTACGATTAAAAAACACTTATAAGTCAAAAATAAACTATCTCAAATATGCACTTAATATAGACGGTCCATATCTAATATGCACTGTCTAGATTTAGTTTTTCTTTTATTTTATTTTTTTAAAATTAATATGTACATGATCTAAAATAAAGATAATATCATAGTTTTCAATTTTTTTCACAAAATTAATTTTTTTAATTTAAAAATCATCAATTCAAAACTTTAAATTTGGTCAATTGAAACTAGGGCTATGCATATATAGTGTCCATTGTCCGGTATGCCCGACCAAGCTTGGCCAAAATAAACTCAGCTCAGGCAGGGTCAAACAACAAGTAAGGGATGCTACCCTACCTAATTGACCCTACATGGAAATAGGTATTTCTTTATTTTAAATATATATATTATTAATATATAATTACACAAGTTTTTGTTGCCTTGCTTTTAGTGGATTGTGGATGTCATTTAATTATTATTGAAGCATGAATATTATTTTAAGCCGTATGATAGTATTTTAAATTTTATGACTCAAGGTAGACTTATTTGCTCTTGAATAATGCCTTTTTTTAAACTACTTCAGCTCTATGTTTGCTTTCTTTGTTGTTGAGATTACGATGTATTTTTTATTAATGAATAATTGAACTAGTTTTGACCAAAAAGTTATGAATGATGCCTATTGTGTTGTTTTCTTTAACCCTATGTTTGCGGATGAATACTTTGTAATTACTAATTATAGATTTAAGTGTCATTGGGTGGTATATAATATGATAATATCAATTTGTATAAAAAAATTTTAAAGAATATTCGATAAATATATAATTATTTTATTAATGATTCAATATATTAAAATAATATAATATTTAGAATTTTGGATGATACAATGAGAAATTAAATATTTTATTTATATTTTTTATTCCTCACTAATCTGACAGTCTAACCCACTGAACTTGGATTTCGTACCGATGCGGATTGACAGGCAATACGAATTTAATAACTATAACCCTGATTCGAAGTGAAAAGAATCTATGGCACCGTGCCACATGAAGGCGCTAATTACTTCCTAAACGACCTCGTATGGCTCTCCTATCCAAAATCCAAATGATAACCTTTTTTGGGAATAGAACGGGATGACATTGCGCCCAAGAGTAGGCCATATTTTTTATTTGTTTTATGCTAAGCCCAAGACTGGGTGGATCTGATTTTTGTTTTTTTATTTTTATTTTTTACTAATTACAAACATCCTCTTATCAAAAATAATTATGTTTGAGATAATGTCAATTACTAAATATGGATATATCTCTCAACAGAGATTTAAATATTAATTCATCACATTATGAAGAATTAACTCTTTCCACTAAACATAATCCTGTTGCTCGCCCGATCTTTATTGTCACTAATACGAATATATCAGATTCGTTACCTGACTCAACCCAAGGTGATAGCCCGATCTAGTTATAATAATTTATCCCTGTTATAAAATTTATTTATTTATTTATAAACAAAATTTAAAGGAAAAAAATGTTATAAAAACCGCTCCTTAATTGGAAATGCAAGTAGTTTTTATTTTTATAGTTTAATTTAAATAGACTGGTAGTAAAACCAATGTAATATTTAAATAAAATTTTAATAAAAACTAATTAGATATATACAGTATATATATAATAATATGCTCCCATGTTCTTATTTATATGGATATAGAGTGTTTTTTTTTTTTTTGGTCTTTAATATAAGCACCTCATTAAATTTATTATATAAACGTATACTTTTACTCCAAATTTTTTTGTAGATTATTATTTGTCACTTCTAAAATACAGGGGTAAAATTAAAAAGTTATTAAATTTTAAGACACAATAAATAAAATTTAAATTTTTTCTTTGGATTTAATAACACATATTAGAAATGCTTTATAAGTAGAAATACTTTAATTTGGACTTGAGGTTAATTCCTTTTGAAGCTTGTAACGCAAAAGGTTTTCACTTCTTTTAACAAGTCACTTTTCATTATTCAAACTTGTATTTTCCCTGTTACAAAATGCTCACTATATCTACTTACCACATCAACATATACTCCCCTTGTCCCTTATTATATATTAGCTTCAAATAACTGATTTGTGTTAATAAAAACAAGAACAAATTCTCCCGTGCTTTATGCGGGTGCATCAACCACATGACATATAAGCATAGAATGACCTACAACTTATCCAATATGATAAGCACAAGAACAAACACGACATAGAATAACTTTCTCCAGCTACAAACAACATCACATAACAACACATCCTCCACATAATTCAGTTAGCTAAATATTTTTTGTAAAACATGCATCACAAAAAAAAGGAAAACATTCCCCACAAAAGTCGTACACCAGAACATATTCCCCCACTACTTCATGAACCAAACAAAAACATGAAACAACAAACAATTTTCACAACAACACACAAAAAAACATTCTACACGTCAGATGTGTGGACATCATCAAATCAATGCTACTCTATCTTTCTAAATATCTCCCTGTAAATCACATTGCTAGTTGTATTATTTTGATGATTACTCCCATGATGTGTAAGAATATTCAAACCTGCAATATTCTTAACCCTTGATAAGGCAACATATAATTGGTCATGTGTGAACACTGGCCTAAACAGATATAATCCAACATTTTGCAGAGATTGGCCCTGACTCTTGTTAATTATCATTGCAAAAGACAAAGCAATAGGAAACTGCCTTCTGAAGGATTCATATCCATTCCATAAATTAAAATCTTTTGATTTGGGTTTGACCCATTTAATGTAATTGCTTCAATAACATTTTTTTCCAAGAAGTGTGATACGTAACATGATACCATCGTATAACCCATTAGCTTGATCTATATTCCTTAACAGCATTACAGGTACTCCAACCTTGAGATTAAAACTATACCTAGGAAAACCTGAACAATTAATTGTATTCAAAAACTCTGTTGTGTATAGATCTTCAAACCCATCAACCTCTTGTGATGACTTATAAATAGTATTACAACTATGATACTCCATCAATTCACTAGGCAATAAAGATCACATGTATTCATTTACATGGTTTGTACTTTCGATGATAGGGCATATAATGGCTCGGCTATTGAAGTAGTATGACTTAGATAAATTTCCCAACATGCTTGGTGTAACACTTCAAAGTTTATTCCCCAATATGCCTTGTGAGTAGTTGTGGCATTTACTGAAATAGAAAGGTGAATTTCGGAGAATGTGATTATGCTGCCAGTGAAAAGTTCCTAGGAGGCAGCGACATTATTATATGGTTTTGGATGATCAAATGATGTCTAAAAGTATGAAATTTTACAGGATGTAAGTAGACATCCTAAGATTTATTTTGATAGGTAAAGGGAAATTTTTGGAGCTGTATACAAAGAGTTATGAATTTTTGAAGTTAGTCCAGAAAAACTGTTGATTTTTTGGAACAGGATTCAAAGAATTTAATTCTGGGAATTTTGTGCTTCAAATTGGTAAAGGAAAATACTTTTCCTTGAAACTAGACTTAATAAGGGTTCTATAGCCTTTGGAATCACTTCAATACAATGTCTAGAAATTTAGTTATGATTTTTCAAAGTTTAGGCAGAAAATCTGCCAGAATTTGCTTAAATCCGAAAATGGGAAATTAATTAATTAAATTAAGGAAAATTATGAGATATTTTTAAAAGTCATCTCCTTCCCTTCCATGCTCATTTTTGTCAGTTTTGTGTACAAAGAGACAGAGAGCTTGTGAGAATTTGTAGAGAGAAGGAAGACAAAATTTGCCAGGTAAGCTTGATTTTTTCGGTGAATTAGCTCCTAACTTGCGTAAAAAGCATAATGACCAAAACGCCCTGAAACCCTGATTAGGGGTTGTCAATGGCATTCTGGTCTTTTGATAGTGAATTTGGTAATTTTGAGGCCAAAAATGGATTCCTTGGGAAAAACTATGTCAGAATAGCCTAGATCAAAATTTTGGGAAAAGTACGGTCAGACAAGGTATGGTCGGGCGGGGCCAAGTCTTGAGGGGTATTTTGGTAAAATTTCACTATATACTTATGTAACCACTAAAAACACTATGGAAGTATCTAAAATGGTACATAAATGGGTTTCGACCTAATTCTTGTACATTTGGGATTTTAGGATCTGACAATTGCCCAAGCCGGATACAGAGTATCGGACCGGCAGTCAGTCAAGGGAAGGGCAATCCAGGTGGGGAACTTACCTTATTGGCATGTATTTGATATCTCTGCTTGTGTAGTAATGTATGTGATTGTTTTACTTGATTGTGTAGAGCATATTTAAATAATGAAGCTATGTTTCTATTATACTGTGGCCATAGTTATGTTGCATGAAACATGAGCATATCCAGAAATGTCATATGGTATCTGTTTCCTACTGAGATTCTCTCGAATCTCACCTTCCCCTACCAAAAATTTAGACAAGTGAAAACAAGAAGTGTATTGAAAGCAGAAAAGAGAACTACACAAGAGGAATGCAGAGGTGGAACGAAGACGGGAAGAATGCCTCCGTTTCACTGAAACGGTTTAGATACCCTAATAGCCCTGTACGATGACATCAATTGTAATTATCATGTACAATCCCTATGGGGAATTTCTGAAATCATGCACATATTATCAGTATATTCCTGATATTCCAATGTTGCCCACCGAACTGCGTATCGTTTTCCCGTAAATACTCTGAAAAAGGTGAAAATAAGATAAGGGCATGACATGATTCATCCCATATAATCAATTTAGTGAACTTAATCAACTAAGCTAAGATTGAATTTTGTTTGATATTGCACATAGAATCTTCATTCAATTCAAATGAGCTGTCCTTCCAGATTATAGCAATGTTGCTGCTATACCGCTAGAAGCAACAATCAGTATATTTTCACCTTTGGGCCGAAGTAATGAAGTAAACATACTCCACATAAATGTTTTCCTAGTTCCTCCATAACCATACACAAAGAAAAAACCACCAACACAGAGTTCAGTGAAGACATGATTGAATCATAAATAACTTTTTGCTTTAAATTCAAGGACTTAATTATTTCTATGGACTGCTTGCCCAGCAGAACTTTGTTGTAATTTAATTCCTAACGAATCAAATGATTACCAACATCTACATGACTTACTAGTGAAGGCAGTGGGAGGGGAGGGAAATCTAAAATATGCTGTCCATTTAGCTGCAACAGACTTTCAATCTCATAAGATTAGCTTCCTCTTTCTCTGATGTTGATATCTTAATAACTTTATAAGTGAAAGCATACGATTAAGAAAACACATGTAAGAAAATGGTAAACAAAAAATAGCTAATGAATATGAACATACTTGATGACATAGGGTCATGATGTGGGATGTATAATAGATCTTCATATAGAATTTGAGAAGTCTCCTTCCAAACAACCTCAGGCCAGCTTAGCAGCTACATAATAACATACTCACAAACATACTACGAAGTAACCAACTTGTTGCCCACACTGAAGCTTCCTTTGAAGCAGAAATGCAGTGTGATCGTCTAACAATCCTAATGCAATACATGCCGCACGATATGTTGGACGTACGACGCCATCAACTATCCTAATAGCTTCATAAGATAATGGTTCTTTAACTTTAGTTAATAAAATCCTGAGATGATATAGTTCTCTAAATGAAGGTGAAGTAAGAGTAAGTCGATCAATTGCAAATCCTATTTTCCTTTTTTCCAAATTCGTTGCCTCCGATGATACACATAATATTGTGAGAATTCATAATAATATAGTATTTTTAAAATCATCATCTTTGTTTTGTTTCATCCAACAAGGAACATTGGCTCACACACTCTTGGCTTGTCCAGAAGTTTAGCCATATCATCAGTGTTAGAGTATATGACACATTATTGGTTTGGTAAATGAAAACCTAACCTTTCCATTAGTGGGAACCTATGATGGATATCAAAACCAAATATATGCCAAGCTGCCTCACATGCAGAGATGTAACAAAAATTGTAACATTATTGAATCTCATCAAACGATCTTTCAGAATTCCCATTTTGGCTACTATGGTAAATTAAGGCAACCACCTTTCTTCCCCTTTGCTAATATACTTGAATAGATTCTTGAATAGATACTTGATCGCAGTAGATTGATTACATTTTTCAACATTGATGTAAGCATGAAACTAGACAACAATGTAGGATTATATGGGACTACAAACCTATTATCCAACGGAATGCCTTTCACTTCAACAGACTTGCCATCATCTCTTCTTCTATATGTAGGAAACCCTTCTTCATCAAAAATTGTTTCTACATTAAATTTCTTAGGAAATAACTTCTTATATTTCTTTTCCACCATACATTGCGCTTTGGGATTGAGATGCTCACAAGGAGAATGCATCATGAATTTCTGTACTAGCTCATGCAACTGAGGATTAGACTTAACATCTAGGAATTCAACAGATATAATGTTGTCTATATGAACAGGATCTTTAATTTTGTCACGTTTTGCTAGCCATATAAGGATGTATTCATGGGGCAGACCTCTTTTTTGGAATTCAATTGTATAAACTTCTATAAGTAAAGAAAAAAAAACACTTAGTTATTTCCTGACATAAATTAAAGGTTAAAGATTGATTCAATAAGAAAACACATAACAAAGTTGGTCATAATGAAACAAGATCTCATTAAACCCTTATTATTTAAAAAACAATATGTCAATGACATAAATTGAAGCTTGAAGATTGAATTTATGAACAATATGTACTTGCACGAATGTTGTCAAATATTTTTTTTATGACCTTCATTAATGCCCTCAATTTAAGCTTGAAAATCCTACATAATATATCAGCCCTGTTTGCAGCAAACAATGAACCACTTTAACAGTATCTTGATATCTCAAACCGTGACAGATTGCATGTAAATGTGATGAATAAATATGGAAATGTAGTAAATCTACATATTGTCATGACATCCAAATAAGCATGGATCATGTAACATGCTCCCCCTATAAAAGATGAAGGTAGAATAATTTGTTTCCTAGTAGCTGACTCACTTCTCTCCCTACAAAATAAAGCATTAGACAAACCTTGGTACATGTCGGCACGGAGTTCTTTTTGATGCGTCCTAACCCATAACAATATTTGAGCCTCAATCATTGTATATGCATCTACCACATATTGCTAAAATAGTCTCCTAGAATGCAAAACAACTGAGACTTCATCATCTCTAGCCATCAACTTATACACAAAATATTCCCTCATTCTAACTCATGTCTTCGTTTTATTAGTATATGAGCTTTCCTCTTCAAAATGCTCAATATTGTCCCTATAACCATCTTTTCCTCTAGGAAATAGAAGAGGGTACTATAATGGTAGATATGATGGATGTAACTTATGTAGCCTTTATAGGGTACCAAACAACTCCTCAACAATAATGTCTCTATGATGAAAGTTGATATCAATATCTCCAACTATTATGCTGGCAAATTTTGTGTTCAGCCATCCTGTTGTCTGCTTCTTATTTATATAACTTCAACCCATGAGGATGAGGCCTATTAACCATTGTAGCAACCATCCGATACTATTTCACGAATGGATTAAATTCATCCAGCACATTCATAACATAAGCTACAATAACAAGATCGATGCTTGAGTTTTTCAAGTACTTCTTGGGAAAGAAGGAACACAAATCAATTGAAGCTAAGTAGTATTAATTATCACGGTGTTGTCATGACAAATGAAACATGAAGATATATACTATACGTACCTCACCGCAGATATCCTATTTTGAACTTCATTTTTGGTGTCATATATATAAAGTTGTGAGTAAACAGGTTTCACTCCATGTTCAGGTAAAAGGCTACCTATGTGATGGTAATTAAGTCCAGATAGTACAAATGTGTAAGGACCAATACTATTATTTTTAGCATGGTCTATTTTCCCACCCATTGATGTAAATGCAAACATGTTGTTATATGACCTAATATTTGCATGAAAATTCTTGGACATAACTGAGCTTTTGTCGAAGAACAAATCATACAATCTTTGTTTCTTGGAAGCTTCACTTTCCCTCCATGGCAACACATTGTAAAAATTGGTTTAGTAGAATGCTTTTGATTTTGAACTCTTTCATTATACCATATCTTCGCATCATAAATTGGCACGTATAAGTGGCATCTCCTTTATCCAGATACTCTACAACATTATAAATATGTGTGTCAACAAAAGCAAATTAATGCCCAAGTACAGGACTGACAATAGACAACAAAACCGAATTAAATTAAATTACTGACATGAATTATTTGTCACAACTAACATTTCAAATAATTCCTTCCATACCAATAATTAATGGTTGCTTCCTTCTTCTTTTCTCTTTTGAATTTTCTGCAATCGCAACAACTTTAGAAACTATATCATTATTATCTGAATCTTCATCCAACAATATGAGTAAATATCCCTTAGACATCATACATGTACTTATCCGAATAGATAGATACACTACCTTCAGCTAATTGTGCCTTATGCTCACTGCCTTCATTATTGGAACCCAAGTGGCCATTATATGCGAAGTGAATATCTTTGTAATATTTTTCAAGGCCTAATCATGAAACTAAATGCTTCAATGAATACTGACAAAAAAGACCATGTAAGGAGAATGTATGCAGAAATAAAATATGAATGACATAATTATTTTTTGGCATGAAAGTGATAGATACATAATATCTTAATTTGTGTCCAAAGTGAAGATAACCTGGATGCATTTGAAGAGGCTGAGGGTTGGGTATTATTTACTCTGTTACCTTGGATAAATTACTCAAGGAACTTAGTTAGGTTGTTGGAGATGTTAAAGTACTCTCTGGAAAGATGTCATATGGACTTGAACCTTTAGAGCATAGCAAAACAAATAAAACTTAATATGCACAACAGAAACTTTGGCTTAACAGAATAATTCAAAAGGACATGCTACAAAGATATTATGACTACATAGGTACTCGTACATATTATATACATCATAAAGTTTTTGTTAATAGAACCATAATAAATGACATGTGTGAAATGTGGTTTGAGTTTGACACAACTTCATTACTTAAAGCTGATGCCTTAAAATTGAAATCCAGACGTCGGGTTGCCTTAGGTGTTTTAAGAATTTTTCTGCTACTGCTAGATGAGGCAGTAAGAAGTGCACTACACTGGCCAGAATCTATTTCCATTGAGCAAAATTTGTTGCTTCGGCGTCTAATGGTATATTCTTAAAGTCCAACTCCCCTGCCAAAATGCATGAATGATATAACACAACACTTGCAATCATTATCAACCATATTTGAAGGCTTTAACCTGTTAGGGCATGTATTGGAAATTGACATAACTTATGAAAGATTGAAATGGTGACTTCTTAGTATCCACCATATTTGTGATATCCTTAAAAACACTCATCCTAGCCTATTCTTTGTAGTCAGATTTGACTCTATTATTTAAGAGTGGTATTTTCTTTGGAGGCATCTTCAACAGCATATATATACATCCAAAGAAATTGTAATGCAATGACTTTTAAATTGCCTATGTCTAAATAATGACCTAAACTCATAGTTTGTCAACCATGTACTCATAGAAGACTATTAGAAAAAGGATGAATAATCATGTTATGTTTTTTTCTTTATTACTTTTTGCAAATTCTATCTATGATTTGAATCCGAACTCTCATCCACCCTGTTTGGTTGAGTTAACCATTGCATGCATGACCAAGTTAACTATCAGAGAAGCTTTAAATAGTTTCCAATTTGATTTTGTTAACTTTTATTTGGATCCCAGTAATACCACTTACAATATAAGAAAAGATGTGGTAAACCTTTTCTTTATCTCATATGGGTTCTCGGATGGTTAAGCAGAGAGACCTTACCTAAGTTAATAGTTGTTCAATGCTGAGGGCTGGTTGTCACAGGTTGCAGATTATGAATTCATGACATCTGATTAAACCTTTAGATCTCTGAAGGCAGATAAAGTATAAGGATTGTTCTTCTTATTGTTTATAAATGGAACCATAGAATATGACAGATAAACCCTTTCAGCCTATGGGTTTGGGTGCTCCTTGTTGTGCTTGTTCAACTTTATCTTAAGAATCATTTTCTTCCCAATCAAGCTGTTTATTTCACTAGGAAACTCATAATTGATTGCGTCCTATTTTTAAACATAATCGAAGAAGTCAAAAACCAACTGCAACATGTTAATGGTAATGAAAAATAAATATGCATACTCATACTTTAGGAATATTAGCTTATAACTCAACTATACTTTTCTTTATAACCTCATGTGCATGCTTGTCAAAAAGGATAACTGATGCAGTTCCAAATTCATCACCAATCAGGTAATTAAGCCTCAACCTATAGTCAACTGACATCAATATGATCTATTCATTCTCAAAAAACAATAAGCATAATTGATATGTAGTGTAATTAAAAATAATCACCATACTTTGATTGGATACTACAGGGTTTCCCCTTACAGTAATTGTTGCCATATGAAGCTGATCCATTCACAACTTTGGGTTTAGTACCACACCTTGCACACCCCTCATAAGCCCAATTGTGACGGGTTTCAAATTTCTTGAACTCACATAGAACAACAAAATATTTCTCCTGCAAAAAATTGTATTTCAGTTAATTGTGATAGCCCACAAGTGGACATTCAAAAATGCAGACTTAAACACACCACTTTTTGGTTATGGATGTCAGATACTTTAACTCTTAGTGTGTTTTTCAGAATGCTTGCAAAGATAGAATTAGACCTTTGAGACTCAACTCTTCGTTCCATCATCGCAATCCCCTTGTACAGTTCTTTTCTTTATTCTCAACATACATTCTATTTTCACCTGTCTAAATTGTTGGTAGGGAGGGTGAGATTCGAGAGAATCTCAATAGGAAAACAGTACCAATATGCATGCAAAATAAGTGCTTAATGCATGACATGCTTGTTAGATATGATTAGTTTTGGCGATGTCAAATATAGATATGAAATGATAAGAACAAAAAGTTTATATAATGTATTTCTTTGACTAATTATTGTGTTTAATGTGAAATATCTTGTAGATTAATTAAGTTGAATTATGGAGGAAGAATGAGAAGACTAAATTATCAAATATACAAAGAAGTGATTGAATTGATGAGAATGAACAAAATGAAGAAGAAGAAAGAAACTGAAGATAGTCAAGAAGCTACCTACTCAGATTATGGAAAATTATTATCAAGAGGAAAATCAAGAAGAAAGATATTGAAGAAAGAAAAACTTGCAGGATCTAATGGGAATATCAAGATTCAAGTTCTCTAAGATTTCTATGGTTAGAAGGAAATTAGAAGGCACCGTTTTGTACTGTGGCAGTCGGTACTGTTTGGCACTGTAGCGGTCGTACTGTAGCAATCGAGCACTGTTTGGCATTATAGCATGCAGGTACAGTAGCATGCGAATCACTGTAGCACCCAAGGTACAGACTGAAAGTGCAAAATCACTGTAGCAAGTGTGGCACTATAGCACTCAAGTGAAGGAAGAACACACTTGAGTGTCGAGCTACTCTGTTCAGCTCTGTTTTACGTTCAGCCTGACAGAGCTCCAGTGTTTTGGTCATATCTCTCAAACTACACGTCAGATTGACCTAAAATCAGTGTCATATGAAGGAAGACTCACAACACGAAAAATGTACACCAAGATAACATTGAAAGAAGCTCAAATGAAGGAGATATGATCCGTGGAAGTTGGCACTGAAATCACCATCACTTTTCAAGACAGGTTCAGTATTTTGAGCATAACTCAAAAATGACACATCGGATTGAGACGAGACTAGTGCTATATGAAATGAGACTCAAAGGGCATTCCATGGATAGGTAATTTGCCTAATTTGAACTTATATTCTAGGAGCTATGCCTTTTGGAAGTTGACATTTGTGCAATCTAGTGCGATAGACACTCTTTCGATCATAACTTGTAGAATACAAAGAGTTTGGAGCTGATTCTTTTTGCATTTGAATGCATATAACAAGAGCTTTCTTCTAATGCATCATTTTACATATTTAGAATCAAATAAATAAATTGAGTCTGACATGGCCCCACATCACTCACGAGTGCAAAAACGTACTCTTGAAAAATGTCATGCGAGTGTGTTCCAGAATCGGTTGAAGTATGGTGAAATTTAGCAACACTCGAGTGAGGATCAGAATTGCACTCGATTCATGCAAGTGTTGACATGAAAGTGTTAACCTAAGAAGAAGCATGTACGTGAAAACAAGAAGTGCACTCGAGTGATATCTAAAATTGCACTCGAGTCTTGCGAGTAAAGAGCAGCAAGTGTTTGCCTGAGAGGAAGCCAGAACGTGAAAATATGAAATCCACTTGAGAAAGCCATACTGAACTCGAGTGAAATCCTGACAGAACCAAAACACAGAAAGTTCAGACTCTTATAGCCATCAATCTAAACGTGGTTAGATGTTATATATTCATTATGTACTTACTTGTAATTATTCCTAAACGTTAACTAACTTATATTTCAAGTGAGAAACAGGAGATTAAACATTTGGATTGCATCTTCAAGAATGGAGGTCTTGTATGACAAATATCATCACCCAACGAACAATCTGAATATGGTTATATGTTATTGAATCATTGTGTTCTCACATGTTATTGTTTCTAAATGTTAACTGACATATATTTCAAGTGTGAAACAGGATATTAAATGTTCGAATTGAAGTTTCAAATAAGAAAGTCAATTACAGTGAACTTCATCATTACACACCGAATGGCGGCTACCTACCACGACAAGCAACTGACACACCACGAAAGACTGTCAAATATTCAAACATCTTCATACCGCTCCACAACGTGACACACATCTCATAATGAAAAACTGTCGGATATCTAAACACTCGCATCCTGCTCCTCTACGAGATGCTCTGCTCTACAACATACAATGGCTAGTTGGTCAAATGCATTCAATGGTCAAATCTCACAATGAGACTCCAACAGAGAAATGCTTATAACAGTTATCTTCTATAACTCATTTATAAATATGGTAGCATTCAGAGAAGAGAAGATAATAATAAGAGCTCAACAACGCCAACATGTTTATATTATGAGTCATCCACTCCAACCCAACCACTCTCTATTCTTATCTATTTTCTATATCATGTATATTTAAGAGAGAGTTAGTTATATTGTACTTTTGTGATTATTTTATTCACTATGTGAGAGAGTTTGTAAACATCTTCATCTATATTTCTGAATTGATCTTAAGGTAGAGGGACCTTGAGAGGGTTGATTTCCTTACAGGGGAAGCTGTAGAGAGAATTGCCAGTAAGACATTCTGCTCGTAAGACTTACAAGGTGCAAGTAGTAGAGAACGTTGCTACTCATAAGACTTATAGGGGTGTAAGCAAGAGAGAACGTTGCTGCTCGTAAGACTTGTACGAGTAAGTAGGAGAGGAAGATCTTTGGGATTGCTCTGCTCGTAAGACTTACCGTAAGGGGGAGTATTTCAGTTAGAGATTTGTAAAAGGTTTCACAAGTACCCAGCTAAACTTGTGGGATTGTAAAGGCTTTTCTTGTGACCAGATTAAACAAGAAGATAGTGGATTTGAAAATCTCAAGAGGAGCCTGGGGACTGGACATAGGCCATCGCAAAATGGACCGACCAGGATAAATCACAGTTTGCATATTTTCTTCCCTAAGCTCTTATATTTCCAGCATATATTATTTAATCTAACTGTTGATTTATAATTTATTACCTTTATACTTACCGCTTTTGTTAAGATGCGAAAAGATTTCCAAAGTTCTTAAGTTTTATCATATACCCAATTCACCCTCCCTCTTGGGTTATAGCCGGTTCTAACAATGCTTGCATTACATAAACTCATGCTAACACAATGACACATCTGCGTGCTCAATGTTTTGTGCAACAAAACTATGGCCACAGCATAAACAGAAATTGAGCTTCAATCATTCATATATGTTTCACATAATCAAGCAAAGCAATAACATGCATCAATACACCAGCATAAATATCAAATACATGCAGGAGAGGCAAGTTCCCTACCTTAGACCTTTTCCACCTCGAACCGTGTGCTTTGATTCACGTGCCAATTCCTCAGGCTTTCAAATTGGTCCTAAAACGTCAAATGTACCAGTTTAGACACTTTTATAGTGTTTCTGGTGGTTATACAAGTCTATCATAAAAATTTACCAAAACGTCCTCGGGAAAACACCGGGTCGGCCCTGTCGTACCTAGTCCGACTATACTTTTCCTGAAATTTTAACATGGGCTATTCTTACATATTTTCACCTAAGGAATCCAATTCTGGACTCGAAATTATCAAATTCATTATCAAATTACAAAAATACCGTTGATAGACCCGCTTTAAGAGTTTCAAGGGCTTTTTCGTCTCCTGAACTCAATAGAATCATCAAATCATTGAAAATCAAACTCTAAGGCCCATTTATAGCCTTGGCCAAAATTTACAAATACTCCGGGAAAATTGAGGTTTTGTGATTTCGGCTCCACAGATGTATTCCTTTATACTCCTAACCACTTTATTAACTATTTAATTAGGTTACAACTACATTTAAGACCCGATTTTAGTAGCATAACCCCTAGGCACACACATTTCCAAAATTTAAAACCAATGGCAATCCAGCAAAATTTCACCGATTAAATTGCCCACAGCAGTCAAAATAAGCAATATATGAAAGTTTGGAAGTTATCTCAAGCTCCTTCTGGCTTTTCCCTAATATGGCTGAAAATCCTAGCCTTAGAACACCCAAATTTGTGCTCCACAAACCTTGAAGAATATAGAAGAATAGCTTAGGAGTAGTATTATGCGCATTAGGTACGAATTCACCAAAGAAATCGACCTACCGCGTGAGATCTCTTCTCCTTCTCTCTCTAAAGTGCTGTAAACTCTTCTCTCTCCTTTTTCGCTTCTGCAACGTCAGTTTAGAGGAGGGAAGAAGATGAAATGTTGCTTTATCATATTTTACTATTATCTCACAATTATTCCATTTCCAAAATTCCTAAAATGCCAACTTTGTGTCCATGAAGTTATGTACATGTAATATTATCCTAAAGCACAAACAACATGCAACTAATATTTTCTTCTCTTGGCCCATCACAATAACGTCCTAAGGGTCCTTTAAATCAGCAAAAATGGGCTTATGTATTTATCCCAAAATTACCATGTTGCCATCACAAAATTTTCCCCATTTTTGGATTTGTCTAAATTATGGCAAATTTTCTGCCCTAACTTTTAAAAATCATAACTAATTCTAGAAAAATCGAATTGAAGTGATTCCAAAGCCAATGGAAAGCTATTTAAGTTCTCTTTACTGGAAAAATATGGATCAATGCAGTTCATAACCAGAAAAATACAAAATTGCACAAATGTCCATACTGCTCTAAAACAGATTCCAGTTTCAATCCCAAACTTTGAAAAATCATAACTCTTAGCTCACAAATTGAAATGACATAATTTATATGTCCATGTTGAAGCTTGGAATGTAAACTTTAAGAGAAAGTTTCAAAATTTTTGGACACCATTTTCCCATTCAAAAGGTCCATACAAACCGAATGCCCTATACAGAGTTTCAATGAGCAAAATTTCCAACTTTTGTACAATTATTCCCAATGGTTCCAATTTCACAACAAACACTCTCCCCACACAAATTTTCACAAGGAAGCCATTGGAATCACTAAAACAACCAAATTCTCAGTACATCCACTTTTGAAGTCATTAACCCTTGATCAAAATTTTGGATATTATACCATGACTAAGTATGAAGCAGTATAATATTGAAAAGAAGTCAACATGGTTTCAGCACAACCACCAATAATAAAAGGCAGATATGATCCCCACATAAAAGAACCAATAATAAAATATGCCTATATTATAAAGGGACCCCTTTAAAACATGAATGAAAAATTTATGACTACATAATAAAAACTTGTGAAGAATTACTGATAGGACGTCAAGATTACTAGAGATAAAACAGATATTTCATTGCAAATGGAGCATTTAAGTTCAAAAGAACCTTTCCATGTCAAAGCCTCAAGCTGGAATGCACATAAAAGACCTATTACATTATTAATTTTCTATACCTTACAAGAAATTGATTAACCTTACCGAACTTCCCATCTAAGTGGATCTTAGTTGCAGGGAAAGAGCTATAAACCTCTGGTGTATCATAAACATGATATATAGAACTTGAATAAGAGTCCATAACCGTCAAGATAGAAAATAACAGAAAAAATGAACACAACTGAGTTCTGTTAATTTTTGTAAAAGCTGACAACATACTAACCCCTTTAATCAAATCCAACCCTTGCAAGTTTAGCAACCAATACCAACACTATAGGCTTCTGAATGGCATTGAAATTGTGCAAACAGAAATTCAAAGAACATTCATCATATAACACCATCTGGACAATATTCTCCCTACCACACATATAGTCTTCAATTCAATTATAATGTCCAAAAACATTCTTATACTATTGAATAATTAGATTAAACATTGTCTATGTACCTCTCATCACTCAATATCAGACGTTTCTTAGTTTTCACCTCAGATCCTGAATGGTATTTATCATAAAGGCAATGACATCTAACAAGAAAAAAAATAAGGTTAATATGGAATGAAGTGAGATAAACAATGGATGAAAAAAAGAACTCACCAAATAAATACATAGTATGATTCTCCACAATTTGACATAGTATGTCTGTAATAGGAAAGAAGGTGAAAACAAAAAGAGGAATCGTAGCAGGCTCTTCTTTGACATAAGTGGCAGAATTAAAAAGCAACTTAAACTTGTGCTTAGGAACTTTATTATCCTTCCCATTAGGTATGGCCTCTAGATTTGCAATAAAGAAGGGCAACAGGGTCCTTCTCATACTGCTTGAACAAATATTTGTTTATTATTGAAGCTTGGATCTCAGAACCCTACAAACAAAAACCTATCATTGAAACTCTGGTGTCACCATACACATCCAAGCTAAGAAATGAATGAAAGTTAAGTTAACCTACTCACTTCTTGGTCCACGGAAGGAAACAGATAGCAAACAACTGTGTTGGTGAGTCTTTTTGATAACTATTCCACCTCTTGATGACACGCACAACAATCCTCCACATATCAGTGCTATCATCAATCTCTTTGATCATTAAACACTTCCTCCCTGCCATTGACCTCAAGGAATCAGCTCACTGTATCAACATACACCAATATGCTCAATGTTGAGAAAACATAAAACCAAATATGAATTATATAAAAGGACAAACCCAACAATGACATCCACTTGATCACATGACCATTATTTTATTACACAATTAGGCATTATCTTATAGGCATTAGACAATAGGCATTTAAAATGAAGTCACATATCATGACCATAACAGATATTTTATTACCTTATTTTTATTTTCACAATTTTTGACATGGTCATAATAGATATCATGACCATTAGTCATAAGGCATTAAGCATTTAAAACATATCAGTAGATAGTTGGAATAGTTCAAGGGTAGGTAGCTATTTGTAACCCCCTGCCTTAATTAGCATAATTATGATTCGATAACGCATAATTAAAGTGGTTTAGAGACCATTGGATAACTTAAACTCTTTTCAACTTCCTACTTTACCGTAGGGTTTTCACGAAATTGTTCAAAAGTTTTCCCTCCCCTGTTCTCAATTTCGAATTTTTGAATATAATTACCTGTGCAGTTAATTTACATTCATACATATCAGAGTGTATAACCAAAACCCCGGCAACTCTCGGGTTAAACATATATAAACTAAGGGTTTATAGGTTTCCCAAGGGGATTACATTACCAAAATCAAATATAATTTTACATCTCGACATATACAGTAATCCCAATTCCAAAAGTGGATAACCAATATCCTAAAACCAAATATACCCCAAAGGGTCTAATCGCTCCGGGTTGCCCGCTTCTCCTTAGAGCCAATCGCCCTATCTGAAATGTTAGTCATTGGAAGAATGAGATTCAAGAGAATCCCAGTAGTAACAAATCACTCACACAGTGCATAAACACATAGCATATAAGGTCATGTTAGTAGCATCACAATGTGTCATGGTTCACACCACAAACGACAGCACTTATGGCTGTAAACTCTAAGCGTAAGCTTTCGCTGTGATCTCAATGTATTCACAAAGTATTCACAAAGCATCACTAGGCATCAGCTTTTGCTGCGATCTCAAAGCATCACAATATAACACAAAGTGTTCTCAATGCCATACAATGTTTCACACACATTATAAGAGAAAGAGTCACTACCTTGTCCTTTCCTGACGTCCTTCGGCGCAGTTGGCTCACGAGGGCGGCAAATATCAAAGCCTATAAACAAAATCAAGAATGGTGGATTAATTTCCTACCCCCAATTCTTACTTTCAAACACTTAAAATTGGTTCCATATGAGTCCCCTAAATGGTTATAACAAGCTTAAAGAGAACCTAAAAGGATTGGAAAGTACTAGGTTGGAAATTACTTAGCAAAGTCACAAAATGTTGAAAATAGGGTTTTGGCTGCAGCCAAGAATTCTCTGGCTATGGCCAAAAACAGCATAGAAGTATTTTGGCTGTAGCCAAGAATTTCTAGCTGCAGCCAAGGAAACTTTGAAAAATCATAACTAATTCTAGAAAAATCAAAATGAGGTGATTCTAAAGCCAAATGAAAGCTATTTAAGTCCTCTTCCTAGGAAAAATATTGGCCATTACTGGAAATCACCACAGAAGTACAGAATTACACGAAATTCACCACCACTCCAACACATTCCAGTTTTAATCCCAAACTTTGGACAGTCATTGATCTTAGCTCAAAAATCGAAATGACACAAAATTTATGTTCATTTTGAAGCTTGGAATGTGAAATTTAAATCTGGAAAGTTTCAGAATTTTTAGACACCATTTGCCTATTCAAAACATCCAGACAACCTGACTGCCCAGAATAAACTTTCAATGGACAACATTTCAATTTTGCACCAATGCTTCCAATGGTTCCCAAATTCATATCAAATACCATTCCCACATAAATTTGCACAAGGAATCCATTGAAATCATCAAAACAACCCAATTCAACCTCCATTGACACACACAATCCACCACAATACAATTCCTTCTATTCCAAAAATTTCAAATCAACTCCCATGGCACAAAGACACAATTTAACACCACATTCTACAAACACACTAACCAATTCAAGCATTCAAATTAGACAAAAAAATCAGGGCAAAAATTCGAAATTCCCAAAACCAAACCAATGACCACAACAATTATACTAAAAGGTATCAAATACTCACTTCAACTTCTCTTCCTAAAGCCATTTCTTTGATTCTCCTACTTTCAAATCCCCACAAGTTCTCAAACTCCACTAATCAAAAATATGAAACCATAGGAATAAAGCTCTCAACCCCTTGAACAATATTAATAAAGGTGAGTTGAGCATTTAGGGACAAAACCTTACCTAAAACTCAAGCTTCTTCTTTCTCTTTCTTGCTTGATCTTGGCGAAAATGGAGGAGAGGAGAGAGGTGAGAAGATGATGGAGAAATTAGATTTTGGGGTGCAAATAGGCCCTTGGCCGACTTGAAATGGAGGAGGGAAGAGAGAGTTGCAATTGTTGACTCTTTAACCTCAATCCATAGTTCTTGTGTTGACATGTGTCAACATCTTGTTTCTCCCTCTAATCATTCACACAAGCACATGCACACACAATCCCACCCCTTTTGCTTATTCAATCTTAGCCATTGATATCAATTACCAAAGAGTTTCCTCTCCAATAACTGACCAATCGGTTGATAAATTTACCATTTTACCCCTTATTGACAAAACATATACTAAACCATCATCACACGCGTCTACGTCACAATTCACATTATATACTTCAAAAGTGTTCAATTAATATTAATTACATCACTTTGAAGTTAGTAATCCTTGATTACAATCCAGGATATTACACTATTCATCCCTAGCCCTATGTGGAATTGTATGCTACCTACTTCAGTAGCCACCATAGTCATATACTACCCCTTCTGGATAGGTCGTACAAAGTGAAAAGCATTTAGAACAGGTCAATGGAAAAACTTGATTATGACACCTTGATTGACATGGATTTAAGTTGGCCTCAAGAAAGTACAAAGAATTACATACTACACCTAGATTTGAGGGAATCTCATACCTTGTAAATGGTTGATGGAAGAAAAATGTCTAGCTTTCATTAAATATCCTTTTCTTTTATGCATTCTAAGTAAATAAGGTAGAATATATTAGTTCAAAAGACTATTGATGAACGTACAAACATTAATAGCAGAAAAAATTCATTTACTTATTCGTCACTTCACTCAAACGTCTTTTGGTTACTAACATATTTAAAACTCATTCTACATCTACCTACTGTAATGACAATTGTTCTGGTTGTCTATTGACCTTTAATCAAATGCCTTTACCATGTTCTTGGGTATTGTGCTAGGTAATAACCAAAACAAAATATCAGTAAGGGACATACATAAAACTAATTAATTAATTAGTTATTGGCTATTAACACTACTCAAAATGTGTAGACCTCCATACTAGACAAAAAGGAGCATAGTTTTAAGTTTCATTCTGCAATATACATAACTGATTTTTGAGTTGATAACAACATGAGTTAAAATGCCTTTTGGTTTCTACCATATTTTAACATCATTGTAAATCTCCCCACTGAATCTAGTATTAAATTTTCTATGATGGATTTAGAAGAGATCAGTGGTAAAAACTTGATTATGACACCTTAATTGATAGGCATTTAAGTTGACCTCAGTCAAGGTATAAATAATTACATAGTACACCGAGATTTCAATGGTTGTAATACCTTGTAAATGGCTTATGTAAGAAAAATAACTGCCCTTCAAGGAATATACTTTTTCCTTAGTTCATTTTGATAAAATAGAAACAACATATGAGTTTGAAACATATTGATGAAGACCCACTGAATCCCAAATTAATAGCAGAAAAACTTCATTGACTGATTGTTCACTTTACTCAAATGCCTTTTGGTTAGTAACATATCTTAAACTCATTGTACATCTTCCTGTTGTAATCACAACTGATCTTTTTACCTTGAGCTTTAATCAAACGCCCTCTACAATTTTCATGGCGAATGTGCTAAGTACTATCCAAAAGCAAATACCAGTAAGTGACATCCTGGAAACTAATTAATTAATTATTAGCTAATAACACTAATCAGAAGGTATGGACCTCTATAATAGACAAGAAGCATATTGGTTTTAAGTTTGATACTATAATATACATAACTCATTTTTTAGTTGATAACAACATATGAGTTTAAATGCCTTTTAGTTAGTACTATATTTTAACCTCATTGTCAATCTCCCCAATGAATTTAGAATTCAATTTTTTCACATGACTGTTGATCAAATCCCCTTCATATTTGTGATTGTGATTGGATATGGTACTAACCAAAAGCTAAAACAAATAGGTGACATACTATGAACTAATTAATTAGTAAGTAACAACTTTAATCTGAAAGAACTGAAAATCCATATTAGACAAAAAAGCAGGATTGTTCTAACTTTGATTCTGGAATACACATAACATTCCAAATGCTGGTCGTGTAAGACCATATATTTACTAACAGAGAATGACCTTCGACCATATAATTCAAGCTATTACACTTTCCTAATATGCCTCTTTGACATCAGCAAAGCCCTTAATGGAAGAATCTCATTGAATCTTGGGTCCCAAAACACCCTTGTTGAAGAGCAATAGTTGACCATTGTCACTTTCCTAGTAAATGCATGGTATCACGAAATCAAGAAAAAGACACATCATAATCAGTTTAGGCCGTTATGATAATGTTTTAAACATCTATTTGAAAAGCATATACTATGAGTAAATGAAATAGAACAGATGTTATATCATGATCATGAGAAACTATGAAGCAATCTAAATTTCAAAATGAAGTCTTAATTCATGTTTTTTCCAACCGTTATAATGTAGATCTTATTGATGCTAAAAAACTTTCAAGTCACAAAGAAACATAGTTGGTGTTATTATTATATATCGTGACCTCTCCTGATCAACCCAAACTGCACAATTAGAATGAGGTTAGACAGTTGAGATACAACCTCAAAGTCCTTCCTCATTTCCTTGGCCAACTCACCATGAAGGACAATAGACAAACGATTCCCCCTGCCACTAAAAACTATGAGCAACAAAAATAAGGATTAATCAAAATCGATATAACTTAAGATTTTGAATGTTTGACGCTTTACCGTCTATCTGCAACTACAAATGCAAGCTCATGTGTCATCATTCCCTTGAACGTAAATGTCCTTAATAGACCAATACTAGAAAGGAACACCATAACATCTGAAATAGAATAGAGAGAAGAATAAATGATAGTAAGATAGCTGACAAGAAAAAAGAATCAGAAACCTTCACTTATGACCATGGAAGGTTGATGCCACTACTCTTTCAAATCACCAACATCCCAAAGCTCAAAACAGTGTTTAGGCAACAAAGCTTGAAGTTCCACTACCTTCAAGGTTAGCATCAGTTTGATCAGGAAGTTGTCATGGATACCTTCACCACAGCATGTCACAGTGAAATTCTAAACTAAAAACTTTTGGCCCTCCTTAAGTAGGTTAGAGAATCGGTCTATGACCTCGTCATCACCTAACCTCATTAACATGTGTTACCCCTATTCAACATGCATCAAGAACACACTCATTAGAACTGATTAAGTTGCAACCAGAAAGAAACTTAATGTAGGAACATGAAAAGATAATCTTCCTTGGGTAACCATACTCTATCCCATTCAAATCGAAAGCTGTCCTCCAAAACTCTCAATAAACCTTCACCAATTCTATGTCCTCAGTCTTGTGAGGATCTACAGCATCAAGCCTTAGGTCATAGAGAACTATTTCCTGAAAAGAGACATATAGAAGAAATAGTAAAAGATGCTGGGAGGAAGAAAAATTGAACCAAAGGAAAATCGAAAGCAAGAAAGGAAAAAAATGGAGCCTTTGTTCTTTCTTCATTACCCATATGATAGCTTGGTCTTCTGTCCACAACATTTTTACAGCTCCTGGAAGAAAGACATTAGTATCGATGAGGAAAAAATGTGTTCCTGAGCTCAGACTTATATACGCACAAACTGAATGAAGAGAAAATTAAGGTGACATCTTTCGAACAGAAGATCATCTGTAACTCCAAGCAAAGATGCACCAAATCTTAGAATGATTAAAGACCAACTAAAGGAAGTGTATTAGGAAAGTAAGAGCTTCACTGACTCCTTGCAAATGTCAACAAATTGAATACTGAATAAGACACAATGAAGTGACATGCGAGTGGGAATTAACTATTTGTGGAGATGGCACTGTTCATGTCTCATCAGCTTTGAATGAAGCCAACTAAATTGGAAATGGCTGGGCAAATAAAGCTGTTACTGTTGTTATAAACAATAACGTATGAGACACATCTGCATAGAAATGGACCAACGGCTTATTTTGCTGTTCCTCTTAAGTATAGATTGATTGCCAATAAAGGTTGGTCCAGTTGCTAAGGAGTTGGCTCATAGCACACAAGGTCATAAGTTCAAATCCCATTGCTAATGTGAGTGCCATATTGGTGGGTGATCTGTAAGTATATATGTAAGTGTCCCATAAAAAAAATAGTTAAAAGCAATAAATATGCAAACAAATGTATTTTTTTCCAAATACACAGGTATTTGTAACGAGGATAAAAGAGAGATAAATGCACTAAAAGTAAGGGACAAATCTAAAACATTGTGTAAAGGTAAATATTTGAAATGTACTTTTTCCTTCTTTTTAATTAAGCAAGAATGTGAGTTCAGACTTGGTTGATAAAAAAATTACGTTGGGAGGGTGTTAACACCCTAATTTGTCCAAGCCCCACTTAAAAATAATGAAAAAAGAAAAAAGAATCCTCTTTAATCTTGGCACATTTAAATTAATTAGTAAATAACATTGATGAATATTGGTTTGTAATTGAAAAATGATCATCCTTAATGGTGATTGTCTTACAATTGACGTTTGTAATAAATGGCAAAAGATTTCAAAATGATTCATCTCATTGATATTAATTGAGGTTTAGATTAGGAAATTTAGTGTGAAGTCATTATGGAGGGAAAAAAAGGAGAAATTTAAAAAAATACAAGAATATCTCTCATGTTGATAGGTTTAAATTAAGAAATTGTTTGTGGGGAAAAAATACAAAAAGCACAAAAAATATCTTTCATTTCAATAGGTTCAAATTAGGAAATTATTTGTGGGAAAAATGTAAAAAAAAAAATTAAAAAAACAAAAATTTTAAAATAAAATCTCTCATTGTTGGTGATTGGGTTATATTAGGAAGTTTTGTTAACAAAAAAAATTCAAAAACAAAACTTCAAAAAAAGAAGGAGCATTTATTAGGAAAACTCCACCTTGAGACTATAAATTGAGAAGCAAGGGTTGAAGTAAGACAAAAAAAATTGGGAGAGTAAAGACAAAAGAAAATGAGGAGAGAAAAGAGGCAACCAATAGATAAAGGGGCCTAAAGAGAGTGAATATATCATTCATTTTGTTTTCCTTATACCCCCAAGAAAAGCTTATGCTCTTATATATAGTCAAGTGTCACAAATATGATGCTTTAACACCAATGGCTAGAAGGAGGAATCCAATATGATGAGGCTTGATTTGTTTTCTTGTTATTTTTCATTTTCCTTCTCTCTTCTATTTTCCTTTTCTTATCTTTTTTTTATAAAAAACAAACCAAGGAAAGCCTATATTCTTGTGATGATTATCAAATATTCAAGCTTAAGCATCAATGGCTAGATAGTAGAATCAAATATATTTTTGATTTATCTACTTTATTTGTATTTGATTCTTCTTACACTCCTTTATTTGTGAATGATAGCCTTACCTTTTGTTTATATACGTACTCACCTTGATATTTTCCTCTCATTTGTTGTCTCTATGGCATCATCAACATACTCTCTTCATCTTTAAAACCAGCACTAAACATCAAAATATTTTGTTATATGATACCTACTGACACCATGGTTGCCGCTAGATTTGGTTGGGTATTTGGCATATAGAGCATGAATGATAATGTAAGCTTGACCAATAACTCTTTTTTACTCCCTAGAATAGAGTATGATATGCGATGGGTGTAACCCCTACCAAATAAATAGTAATTATGATTCAAAAATGCGTAATCAAGATGAATTAGAGACCAACGGATGATAAAATTTCATCTCTAATCCTATCCTTAAGATAGGTTTTTTACAAATTTCTTTCAAAATTGGTTTAACCTGGTCTCTTATTCATATTTTGAATATAACTACCTTGTGCAGTTAAATCACATTCATACATATCAGAGTGTACAACAAAAATCCCAGCAACCCCCGGGTTTCATATATATATATATATATGCTAAGGGTTTACAGTTTCCCTTATAGGGGATTACACAATCGTATCCAAAATAATATTTACACATTATACAATGATCCCTAATCAAAATTTAATAACCAACAACCTAAAATCAAATGACCCCATAAAGGTCCTAGCCGACCTTGGTCGTCTCTTTCCCTTTTGGTCTACTTGCCCTGTCTGAAGATTAGTCGATAGAAGAATGAGATTCAAAAGAATTCAAGTAGTCATAAATCACTCATACCATACATAATCACAAAGCATGCAATGACATCATCAAGCAACATAGCTGCACGAAACATAGCATACAAGATGTCACATATGCACATAGTCACATAATCTCATCCCCAGTATTTCTACCACCCTGAAGGCATGGCCCTCCCACCGGAATCACCAATGAGCCACAGGTGAAGGGTTTATAAATAGCTTTTTGGCTTTCACAAATAGCCTTTCAGATTTCATATAGTCTTATCCCCAGTAAACTATTGCCCTGAAGGCCTGGCCCTCCTATCGGAAACACTGATGAGCCGCAGGTGATAGATTCACAAACAATGATAAATCAAACATACCATGTATCACATATAGTATAAGGGAAAGAGTCACTACCTGGTTCTTTCACGAGCAGGGCAAATATCAAATCCTAAAACCAAAAATCAAGGACGATGGATTAATCTCCATTCCAAGTTCTTGATTCCATAACACTTAATGTTGGTTATCATTTGAACTCGTTAGGTGGCTACTAGAAGCCTAAATAAATGCCTAAAAGGTTGGGAAAAACTTGACCAAAACCCCCTCTTGGAAGTGAAAACATTGATTTTAACTCATGCACGAAGTGATAGATGACGCAATCCAGTGATGAGATAACTCGCACTCGAGTGAGATCGGCTCACTCGTTCGAGTGCTTGGCTGAGAGCAACAACTAAGACAAAACATAATCAGAACACTTGAGTCCTAAACCCAACAATTGAGTGATAGCCTCATACTTACCCGAGTCCTACCAAGTGAGGCACATAAAGTGACTACCTGAGAGTAACCGAAACCCTAAAGTGAGAAGTGTACTCGAGCACTGCTCTAGCACTCGAGTGAAGACATAATGATTGAGCTCAATATTTATATATTTTTATTAATTAATCTTAGGCTTTTGTGGGACTTAATTAAATATTTTGGGCATAATCAAGTGTTAAAATGAAATTTTAGTGAAAGAATAATTTGGGAACTAAAGTGGTTTTATTGTTATATTTCTAATTAATATTTGTTATTTCCATTATTCTTTAATTATGAGCAAAAGATATTACCTTTGTGCATCTAATTTTGTAGGTGATGATGTGGCACAACTTGAGTGGTTAATGTCAAAGATGTTATTTTGGAGCTTGATGAAGGATAAAAATGGAACATCACAAGTGCATAATTTATTTTCACATTTTTTCTAAGAGGAGGTTAAATGAGTAAGGGCCTTGTTTGGTGGTTGCAATTTTATGTCTAATGCTTAAATAATATTTTTAGCTTTTATCCAAACATGTCACAAGTTACTCATTTAACCTTGAGAGAATTGAATGAGAAAAAGGAGGTGGCGGCTGTTGTAAAAGGGAGCTGGGCCGAATTGACTTGAGAAAGGAAGCTGAACCAAATTGAATTAAGAGGAGAGGGCCAACCGAATTGGAAGAAATCAAGAACCGGAATTAAAGAAAAGCAAGCTGGAACCGAAAGTAAGGAAAGGAAGAGCAGCATTGGATTGAAGAATAAAAGAATGAAAAGGAATAGAAGACAAAAGCTGAACACGTTGGAGAGGCTTCAGCCGAAATTATTGACTAAATTAAAGATGCTAAACCGAATTTGAGGAGCCAGAATTGTTAACCCAAGAGGTTTGGAAGAAGCAAACATGAATTGAAGATAAAAGAGCTGCTAAACCAAAATAGGAATAGAGGAAGAAAAGAGGGATATTGCGGCTGAATTAGAAAAGATGAGTTGGACTGAAATAAATGGCTGGAGCAATTGAAAGGAAAAGGTGGACCGAGAGGGTTGAAGAAAGAGGGAGCCGCCACTTGAAAAGGAGGGCAAGTCGTGAGTGTGAAAAGGGACATGAGGCTACCGAAATGAAAGGGAGGGAATAGAGAACAAGTGGCGCTGGAGAGTGTGAAAGAGAACAAGAGCAACCGACATTGTGGACCAAGGGAATGAAGAGAGGGAGACAGTTGTATTGACGGACTTGGAGAGCTGACCGAGATGAAGAAATGGAATAGGAGAGGCATGAATGATCAGTTGGACCAAAGGGATTTTGAAGAGAATTGAAGAGTGACGTTGCTACTGCATTTTATGGCCAATTATCCCTTCTTTTCATCAAGCTTTATCTTCCTCTTTTTCTATGAGTAGCTAAAGTATTTGGTGATTTCCTTGAGTTAGGTAATGGATTGAGCTTCTAAACTTCAATAGAATTCCTTAAGCTCTCTTTTCTATTTCATAATTATATGGCTTGGTAAAGTATATGGTTTTGATCTAGATTGTTTTATGCCAAGTGATGAAACTTGGTGGTTAAGCTAGGAGTTGATTAATTAATCTTTGTATGATTCAAAATAGGAGTAGATTGAGTTGTTTATTCCAACATGGTTAAGTGGATTGTAAATGACTAAACTGAATGCTTTGAACTTTTGTAATAGTAATTACAAGCTAGAATTGGAAGTTGATTATTCATCTCCTCGAGTCTGAATTGTTTGGTGATATTCATTTAATTGCTTCGGTAGAATGAATTAAATGATTATTGCAAGTATAGAGCTAGTGGTATCTTAGTTCTATCCTCTTGGCTCATTATAGAATTCATATCATTAGCAAGCAAGGAAGACTAAAACCTCAACTCAAAGGAATCCCATTTCATCTTTATATTAGTTATTGAATTTATCTTGTTTTTAGTATTAATTTCAATTCATTTTGCTTCTTTGTTTTAAAGACCGAAAAAATACAAAAATATTGCTTTAGCTTAGATACTTCATTAGTTTAAAAGTTAAATTCTCAATTTCTCACAACTTTAAATTTTTTTTATCACTTTACTACTTAGGAACTTGGAATTAATCTCCTCATAAGAATGACCTAGGTTGAGCTACTACGCTACATTTTCAATCTAGTTTTATTTTGTGACTCACACGACATGGGCTCATCACACCTGCAGGTGTTAAGACACACTTTTGAAAAATGGGCTGCAAGTGACAACCCAAGACATGAGTCCATAATGTATAACACTGTTGCACTTTAGTAAGACAAGGTTCACTCGAGTGAGGACCCATATCACTCGCAGGTGAGACAATGCACTTTTACTTTTTTTTGTGGGAGTGCAACTGAAACTTGAAAGTAAAGAGAAAACATGATGCTGCACTCTAGTGAGACTGTAATATCTTGAATTGTGATTAAGGGCTAATAACTTCAAAGTGATGTAATTAATGTTAATTAAACACTTTTGAAGTAAATAATGTGAATTATGATGCAAATGTGTTTGATGATGGTTTAGTATATGTTATGATAAGCAGGGGTAAAATGGTAAATCTACCGATCGATTGGCCATTTACCAAAGAGGAAACTCATGGGTAACTTGAGATCAGTGGTTAGGATGTGTCGAGCAAGAGGTAGAATCTTATGTGGATGAGTTTATAAGAACTCATGGAAGGGAGAATGAGATCTTGCCAAGTGTCATTATGATGGCCCTAAGATTAGTCAAAGTTTCAAACTCATTTTTCTCTTACTCTCTTCCTCCAAGTCGGTTTGTGTGCATGTGAATGGGAGAAAATCTGTATCATCATCATCTTCATCTTCTCTCTCATCTAACCTCCATTTTCGTTGAGCAAGGTAAGGAAAGAGAAAGTGTTAAGGTGAGTGTTGGCTAGTTAGATGCCTCTTAATGCTCAAATGTTCTTTATTAATGTTGTACAAGAGGTTGAGAGCTTTAAACCTATTGTCTCAGAATTTTGAAAGAATGTGTTTTGAAGTTTGCACAAGTTTGGAAACTAGAGAATCAAGAAGCTAATTATTCGAAGTTGAAGGGATGAGTATTTATAGTATTTTGATATAATTGTTTTGATCATTGGTTGAGTTTTGGAGAACTTTGGAATTTGCCCTGATTTTAGCCTAATTATGAAATGTATGAATTAGCTAGTGTTTTATGATGAAATAGATGCCAAATAGTGTCTTGGTGTCAATGGTTGTGGTTTGGATTTGAAAAGGGAAAGTTTGATCATTAGGTGATATTGGGTGCAATGTGGTTAGAAGAGTAGAATGTATTATTGTGGTAAGATTTTGGTTGTTTTGAGGTTCCCAATAGGTTCATTGTGGAATTTAGTATGGGAATGAACTTTGGTATAAGTTTAGAAACCATTAGAATCAGATTTGGTAAATCTGGAAAAGTATATCAACTGCTGCGAATCTGGTTTCTAATAACCTCACTCGAGTGAAGTGGGAGCTCACTCGAGTGCAGCATCATGTTCTTCCTTTTCTCTTTACATTTCGGTTAAGTGTTCAGGTAGGAAGTAAGGGTGCACTTCCTTACATTGAGTGATATGAGTCATCACTCGAGTGAACTCGATCTCACTCGAGCATGGGAGTAGGTTTCACCTTAGAGTTGCTCTCAGGTAGTCACTCGCTGTGCCTCACTTTTTGGTGCTTGAGTATATTTGAGGTTATCACTCGAGTACATCTTCCTGTGCTCGAGTGAAGGTGTGAGACATATTGAGGTTTGCTCTCGGGCAAACACTTCCTGTGTGACACTTTTGGGGTGCTCAAGTGAAGTTGAGGGTCATCACTCGAGTGAGGTTATTTCCACTCTAGTGAGACGACCAAAACTCAGTGTTTTGCTTCCCAAAAAGGGATCTTTGGGGGTGGTTATCCGAACCCTTTAGGCATATGTTTAGGCATTTTATAGCCAATTAAAGAGTTCATATGAATACCAACTTAAAGTATTATGGAATTAAGAACTTGGAAAAGAGATTGATCTATTGTCCCTATTTTGGTTTATAGGATTTGACATTTGCCGTCCTCGTGAGCCCACTGTGCCAGTGAACGTTAGAAAGGAACAAGGTAGTGACTTTTATATCATATGTGATGCATTGTATGTGTGTTATATCATTGATTTGTGATAAATTCGTATGCTGCGATATTTGTGGATATGTGTAAGCACCGCCATGCCAACAGTCCCTGAGTTGGTAACAACGATTCGGGTTAAGACGGTGTTCCTTCCCAGCGGTAAAAGGGGATGAGGATGGGGTGTGATATGTGTGATTATGTGAAAAGCCGAAAGGCTATTTATGAAGGCCGACGGGCCAATTATGAAAGCCGGATGGCTATATGAGCTATAAGGCTATGTGTATGCACTGCCACACCAACAGCCCCTAAGTCGCTAACAACGGTTTAGGTTAGGAAGGTGTGCCTTCCTGGCGGTAAAAGGGGATAAGGGTGGAGTGTGATTTGTGCTGCTGTTGTATGATGATTTGCTTACATACTGTGTGCTTATGTGTGATATATATATGTTTCGTTACTACTGAGATTCTCTTGAATCTCATCTTTCCTTTGAATAACCTTTCAGATAGGGCAAGTGGCTCTAAGGAGAAGTGAACAACCCGGAGCAGTTAGAACCCTGTAAGGACATTTGGTTCGAGCCATATTGGTTATTCATTTTGAATATGGATTACTATACGACATTTTGAGTTGTAAATAGTTTTGAACATATAGCGGTGTAATCTCCTAATTGGGAACTGGAACCCTATAGTTATATATATATGAAACCCGGGGGTTGCCAGGGTTTAAGTTATAAACTCTAATATGTTTAAATGTGATATAACTGTACAGGTAATTATATTCGATATTTAAACCTGAGACCAGGATAGAGAGGAAGCTTTGAAAATTTTGCGAAGTCCCTACTTCTTTAAAGGGAGTTTTAAATTAATTTTGAATTATCCGATGGTCTCTAACCCATTTTATTATGTATTATCGAATCTTAATTACGCTAATTAAGGCAGGGGGTTACAGAGATCCCAGATCACTTGAGTGAGGCTTATCAGAAGCCAAAACGCAATAGCTAACAGAATTTTCCAAATCTAACCAATATGCTTCCAATGGTCCCAAAATTCTTATCCAATACTACTCCCACACAATTTTACACAAAGAATTCATTGGGCACACTAAAATAACCAAATTTTCATCCCAATGACACATTCCACACTTCCAAACACATGGAACTCCAAAACCACTAAATGACCAACTTGGCTTCCAAAATTTCAAATCAATTCCCATGACACAAAGACACCATATGACACCAAATCCAACACAACACAGTATCCAAATTGTCCATTCCAAAATTACATGAAAATCAGGGAAAAATTTACAAATCTCAACACTTAACCAATGCTCTCAAGATTTAAGCCAAAATGAATCAAATACTCACCTCTACCTCTTCCTAAGGTTAGTTCCTTGATTCCTCAACTTTCATATTTCTTCAAGTACTCAAACACTTTCTTTCAAAAATCTAAAACCATAGCAATGAAGATCTCATTACTATGAACAATATTATAAAAGATGAGTTAAGCTAAAGAGGACATTAAACCACCCAAAATCTCACCTTTCACTTTCTCTTTCTTCCTTGTTCTCAACAAAAATGGAGGTTAGATGAGAGAGAAATGAGATGGTAAGGATGAAACAGATTTTTGGGCTCCAAGAAGCCTCTTTGACCGACCTAGGGAGAGAGAGGAGAAAGGGAAAAATGTTGAAATCTTGACCTTGAAAAAAGGTTCTCATGTTGACACTTGTCAAGATCTTACACACCTCCATGAATTCACCAAAACACCCACACATATAATGCCATTCTTTTGTTCATTAAATCCTAACCATTGATCTCCAAATTACTAATGAGTTTTCTCTTTGGTAATTGACCAATTGGTTGGTAACTTTCCATTTTTCCATTTTGCCCTTGATTATGGAAATTCCTTACCAAACTACCACCAAACACATTTTATCATTCATTTCCCTCAACCATGCGCCCTCCCCTATACTAGGGTTCATTTTAAGCTTGGTCACATAATTAAGCTTCAATGCAGGGTTTGGACAATGATTGAAACACATTCATATCGAATTTCGCATCGCATTCTTCAAAAGTGTTTATTCAACAATAATTACATTCATTTTTTAAGTCATTAGCCCTTAAGCCCATTTTTGAGGCATTACAATGGGTGAAAGTAGTTTGATTAGGGTTTGGTTGGGATCAAATTGCTATATTTTTCCCTTCCATGTCCCCTTCCCTTATTTTATTAGATGGTTACTTCACTTTGTCTCTTTTGCAGCAAGACTCAAAGCACTAATGGTACATGCTCTCACTATATATATTTTTAAATCCTCTGTTATGAATAATATATATATGTTGGTCATGTGATTAATGCTTGTCTTTGTCTACTTACTAACAATTGGGAATCCACTTTTTTTATAAGTTAAACATAAAAATAAAAATTTTCTTTTGATCAAAATAAATAAAATTGATTTCAATAGGGATTTATGCCATGTGAGGTTTTTAGAACTTCCTCAGGCAAAAATTGATCATTCTTCCGTGCGAGAGTATGAGAATCTCCTCAGGAAATTTAATCCAAAAGCCTTTCAAAAAATATTTTCTTAATAAAAGTAAAGAAATTGCTTTCATAAATAAAAAAACACAGACCAACAAAAAATATTTTCTCAAATAAATTAAATAAACATTTTCTTAAAAGACAACAACGCATTGACACGCATTTCTACCCCGAACTACATGGACTTTAATCTTTCTAAAGGGTACATAGGTTTTAGGTCTTCTTCTTAGGTCAAGTCCGATTCTATAAATAAAAATATTTGCCCATATTTTCCTTTTCTTTCCCTTTTTGTAAATAAAAATTTTTTCTTTAGTTTTCATTTTATTTCTTTTTGTAAATAGTCCGTTTTATTTCTTTTTTGGGTAATTATGATAAAACTAAAAGGCCATATTTATTTTTAAATAATTGACTTAGGGTAGCCATTCTATGAACGGATGTTGTGGGGTGCCTAACATCTTCCCTATACACAATCGACTCTTGAACCCTATTTGGTTTTCATAGACCTTTTTTTTTAAAAAAAAAAAGGTTTCCAAAATTGTCCTATTTTAAAATTTTAGTGTTGGCTCCATATTTTCTCAATTTCGGATGCTACAAAGGATTAGCCCAATTAACCCTAAAAAATCTTTATTTTTGTTAAGTATAGGTATCCACTTATTAGAGGCAATCATATTCAAGGCATTGTCGGATATTAAATATGGGCACCTCTCTCAGCAAGGATTCAAATTTGGTTTGCCACATTGTTAGGGATTAGTCCTTTCCGCTAGACCCAACTCCCATTGGTAACCCTAACAATATTTAAATTTAACTAAATAAAATCAGAAATTAAATACTTGTAGTAAAAATCTAGGGGGAATAATTTCCCCTAACCCAAGGAGCTGATTCATTGGGCTGACGATGTCCAAAAAAGAGTTTAGTTCATTTTTATTTGCTTTTAACTTCATTGGATTCTAGCCTCATCCCTTTAACAAAGGTTCTTTGTCCATCATCACCAAAGCTGAATAGATTTAGGGCCCATTTGGTATGCAGAAGATGTGAGAAGGGAAGGGAATATGACCAAGTTCCCTTGTTTGGTACACAATTTTGGCTCAATCTTCTTGAGAACTCAAGTTCCCAGGGCCACCCTGGGCCCACCAATGTTCCTTTAAAGGTGGGAAGATGAGATCCCACCAAAATTGGTGGGAATCTAAGTTTCTTTGATGGAGGAAGATTCGAAAAATAAATATGTTCCTGAAAAATTTAAATTAAAAGGTGGGAAATTCAAATTTGCTACAGAATTTACGTATCATATTCGAATTTGCTACATAATTTTCTTATCATATTCGAATTTGTTACAGAATTTACTTATCATATTTGAATTTACTATAGAATTTGCTTATCATATTAGAATTTTCTTGGCAAATTTGAATGTGATAAGCATTTGAATTTTTTAGAATTTCCAACTTGCAAATTTGAATTTCATCAAAAAATTCAAATTTTTTAATAAATTTGAATTTCATTCTATAGAAAAATAATTTCAATTTCATTAATAAATAAAATAATTTTTTATTTATTTAAATTCTAATTTATATTTTATTCATTTTATTTAATTTTTAAATGATTGTACTACTAATTATTTAATGCATGAATTGAAGTATAAATTTAATTAATATATAATTATTAATTTATGTTGAGGGTAAACTGGGTATTTCTCTTCTTTTTTTTCCCAAGTTCCATCCTCAATTTTCTTCATACCAAATAATCCATCTTCCATCACCCATTCCAATCTTCCTTTCCTTCCTTTCCCTTCTCTAAGTTACTTTCCCTCAAATTTTCTTTGTACCAAACAGCCCTTAAGGATTGGTTGATATGAAGAAAAATGTTTTCTAAAGCGGAACGAGGTAACGCACTTAGAAAGAAAATGGAACAAATACTTTTTTTTCATTTCCTTTCTAAATACTCTCTTCAGTTCTAAATATAAGAATGGGTTGATTTTTTTAAAAAAGATTAAAGAAGTTAAATAAGTTACTTAATCATATCATATGTTGTGTATCATTATATTATATATCAGTTCATAAATTAGATAAAATAACTTGAAGAAAAAAAATGATAAATATAAATACTTTAAAGTAATTTAATTAGCTTTCAGAATATGTCCAAAAAAAAGTCAATTTTATCTTATATTTAAGATTAGAGGGTGTACCAAACATAGTGTAAGTCTAATTCTGGTTGGGCAAAGCCCAATCTCGTAGTCCTCGCATGATGGCAACTATCAATTGTTCAATATATGAACAAACAAACCCAATAACGATTCATCTCTAGAAGAGAGCCCAATCCCCGGGAATAGTTAGATTGGAGGCTTTTATATGAACTCCCTCCAGTCTTTAATAATCGAAGACATATTTGGAAAGTTAATTTTAATCTTAAATATAAGATATAGTTTCATTTTTGTTAGTCTTTTTCTAATGTACCTCTATTGATACTCTCTTAATGATAATCAAGGAGGAGAGGGAATGAAGGAATTAAAGAAGATGGCTAGGGTGTTTTAAAAGTTACATATCATATTAATTAACTTCCTTAATCTAATCAAATTAGATAAATATATCTTATATTAAGAATCGAAGGGAGTAGGATTTTTGGATCACAAAGAAAAGGGAAGTGAACCAACAGAGGTTGGATCTAGCAAAAGGGAATTGTCCCTCAAAGTGTGGTGAACTAAATTATGAAATCCTACTAAGAGAGGGTATTCACATTTAGTAACTGACGGTTCGTCGAAAAGGATTGAATCCAATAAGAGGACACAAATACTTAACAAAAAGGGGGGAGTGAAGTGAATTATTGATTGGTCAAAAAAAAAAAAAGTGAATTATTGGGGAGGCTTTAATAGTTGTTGTCTCACCTATTGCTTTATGTGTGGGGGATATGAAGCCATTTGTTTCCTCCCATTTTTGGGCGAACCTGATTTTGACATATTCACTCTTGCTTTCCCTTCTCACAATGTCATCTATCTCTTAACTCTTCTGGTCCAACATCATTCTACATATTCCCTCAATTTATAATTGTTAGAAAAATGAAGAGCGATGGGATCAATGAACTGGATTCAAAGCCGGGTTGGGTTACTTTTACGCCTATATTAGATTGTTAGAATCTAACAGTTTAAACTAAAGTGACACAACATACCACAAAATACAGGTGAAATAGGTGATTGGAAAACTCAAGAGTTGAGGTAAGGAATAACTAATAGAGTCGCCCTCTATTTATTGAGTGAGGTGGTGGAGGATATTTTATGAAGATAAAATATTCATATCTTAGGAAACTAATATATTCCACAATATCCATCAATTGATTGTAATAGATTTATGACAACGTAATCATTAAGCTTCCATTTTATAAAGTACAGGCATCAAAGTTCCAAAAGAAAGAAATATTGTTTGAAATACATGATCGAAAAAGCCAGAAAAAAATTCAAATGTCATTAAATCTTATCATATATTTAGGATATCGGATAATAAATTAAATTATAATTTAACTCATATTCTTTTTAACTATTTTAACATATATTATTTTATCGAATCAAAGATGGAGATATGCATGCTTGTAACAAGTGGTAGGCTAAATAATTAACAAGGCTAATTTCCAAACCAAACTAGCTAAGTCGGTTAATTAATTTCATTCATCACACGCCTATTATAGATATAGACAAGTCAATGCACTCCTGTAGTTTCATTAAAAGTCTCTCTCTCTCACATACACACATAATGATTTTCAGATCAATCCATCCCTAAATCAACTACTTTGTTCATCCTCAAAATTTTCCCAGAAAGATTTGTCATGTGAGCTCAAGCTAGCTTCACCAACATTATTGGCTACTTAATTAATTAAGGGCTTCCCAATAAATTATTAAATTAAAATTAAATATCATTATGCATGATTATTACGTTCATTGAGGACCAAGTTATATGCATACGTATTATCACGAGTGTAATGGTTCGTATGCATTGCAAGTTGGTTATATATACACAATACCTCCGTGTCTTTAATATAATATAGAAGTTAAATAACTAATTTGTAAATATTTAAAAAAAATTAATTAAGTTAGTTATTTATTAAAAAAAATGGATTTATTTTCCTAAAATGTCTAACTAGCTTCTATATTAAGAAGTATGTAAATTAAGGAGATAAACATTAACAGCTTGAGGTTACAAATTAAATAAGATTATCTCCCCTTTACATATGAACTTTCACGCCACTAGAGCACTAGACAACAAGAACATAGTGCAAGTTCATTACATTATATTTTTATATTACTCCCTCATGTCTAAAATGCATGTATAAATTAATTAAGAGGTTTGTTTTAATTCTAAATTTAAATTTTGTGATAATAACAATAATAATTACTTATTATTAACTCTCACTCTCAGTGCCAATTTGAACTCGCTACTGACCAGTTAAAAGTGGGGCCCCAAGTCTACAAAGGCTTCTGAATGTAAATTTTTAATTCACTTTGACTTCAAAATTATATTTAAATTATTCCTATTAATTGTATTTATTAATGGAGTTTTTATTGAGAGGTGGTTTTCAATGCAAAGATATTTTGGAAAAATCAACACTCTTTTTATAAATAACTTATACTTAACTAATTTTCTTAATTTTTACAAATTATAGCTTCTATATTTAAGAATGAATGGTGTATTATTAATGCCCTGTTTAACACAATGCTCTGACAAAATTTATCTTTTTGCCTAATATATTCATCAGAATATAATATAAAATCTGCAGCAAAGTATTATTATTTTCAATGAGCAGGTAATTCTTTTCTCAGGTTTCATGCAAATGCCTCACGACTACCTACTAGTTATCATAAAAATGAACGAGTTCGTGTGATAGGAAAAAAAAAAAGAGTGAATTCGAAGTGAAAAGAAACTATATGGCACTGTGATCCAGGGTGTAGCTAATTTTTACCCGAACGACATCGTAAGCACTCCTATCCAAATGATAACATTGTTTTTTATTTTTTATCACTAGTTTTTTTTTTTTTTTTTTTTTTTTTTTTTTTTTTTTTTGCGGCACGGAACGTGATGACATTTGGTCATTTGCGCCCGAGGAGTAGGCCCGATTTTTGTTGTAAGTTCTTTTTTTTTAGATAACATTGTTGTTGTAACTTGATATGAACATATCGCACTCGTTAGCTGACTCAGCCCAAGGTGATGGCCTGATCCAGTTATAATAATTTATCCGCGTTATAAGAATTATTTATATATTTATTTATAAAAATAATTGAAAGGATCAAATGTTAGAACCGCACCGTAAATTGGAGACGCCAGTTGTTTTTATTTTTATAGTTTAATTTAATTAGACTGGTAGTAAAATCGATGTAACCATTAAATAAAAATTTAATAAAAATAATTATATATATATATATATATATAATACTATACTCCTCTGTTCTTGTTATATAGATGGGTAATTTTACTCCTAATTTTTTTATATGATTAAGAGTATCCTAAAGTCACTTAGGACTTAAGACTTATATCATTTAAAACTTATAGCGTAAAGGGTCGCTGCAACAAGTCATTTTTTGAGATTCTAACTTGTATTTTTTTCCGTATAGAGTGAGGCTACTTTCCAAATCAATCAATAACTCTTTGGTTATATGAAATAAAGTCATAATAAATATATAGTTGTCAACATAATATCACCACAATATATATGAATGTAATTTTTTTTAGTTAAATAACCCCAGGTCCAAAATTGTACTGGACGTTTTGGTAATCTAAATTTTGTATAGGTTTATGTCCAAATATCGGTTTTTATTTGCCTGAAACTCCATCCCGGATTGAAGCCAACTGAACCATAAAAGTTGTTTTACACTTCTCTTGAGCATAAACGGAGCGTAGGCTAAAGCGAGGGAGATGTTGGAGGTGAGCAAAGCGTGTAGGGGAGAACCACCGCCAGTGAGGAGGAACGAGAAGATAGTGGTAGTGTGTGTGTGTGTGTGTGACGTGCAGCTAGCTCTGCTAAATAAGGCCAAAAGAAACGTTTCGTATTAGAATGGAGTATTGAATTTTTGATTGCGATGTGATGTTGCGGTTGGAGGCCACCCCCACTTGCTCCTCAGCCTCTTTGGCCTTTAACGCCACTTTCCTTTCTGGGAATGAAGGTCCTTCTCTTATCCCTCTTGACGTTGATGCTGTTCCTCCCTTTGTGGCATTTCCCTGGGCCCCACCACCACCCCCTTCCTTTGGTCCCCACCATCTATTCTGCTATAGCTACCCCTTCTTTTCGTCTCTCTCTCACACCACCTTTCACATCTCTTTCACTTCTTCATCTTCTTACTCTCACTCCTCGAGTATCTCTTCTTCTCATCATCATTCATGTGTTCTGCGTCACTTTGGTTCAACAAAAATCTTTTGAGACTGAGAGGGATCCTCAATGTTCACATCACCCAGTTCTCTTTCTTGCGCTATTATTATTATTATACAAAACCTAATAATAATAATTTTGTTTCTTGGCGGAGGGAGGGGGAGAGAGATAGTGAGAGATAATGCAAAAACAACAAACACGTACTTATCATCACTTCTATTAAGGGTACTTGAATGAATATGCCTAGAGGGTGGTTGGCGTCTCATTAATTCACTACTGCATGAGATAAAGTGCTGTACCCACTTGTGAATTCCTTACACCATTATCTGCTTAATGCAACTCCAAAATGATGATTTATATATATTCACTGGCCCACGTACACTGCCATTAGTGACTATCTCTGTGTTAATAAACCATTCATCAACCAGTGTTCTTCTGACACACACACACACACACACACACACATATATGTTCCTAGCTACTGATTTGGTTTCTGAATGCGTTTCTGGAGACCAGAGAGGGAACTATATATAAGGGAATATAAAGTTGGAAGAGGAGCGTAAAAACGTAACTGGGGATTAATATAATATAGGCTTGGGCTGAAAGGGTGTTGTATAGTTACATTACATTCCTTTGTTTTCTCCAAAGAAGGCAAGCTAGTACAAGAAATAGCAGGCTTCATGAAGTGAGAGTGAATTATATGGATGGTGCGTCCATTTCAAAAGTATTATGAGAGAGTGTAAGAGAGAGAGCACAAGTATATAGAGGAGGGAGAGAGTAGAGTAGAGTGGGGTTAGAGAGGTTATTTATTAATTATGAAATAAACAAATACTATATATATATATATATCACGAAGGGGAAAGTGAGGGGGCATTAGGGGATTGATGATTGATGGTGCCAATAAAGTCATATGTAGGTAGTCGATAGTCACAATCAAGTATAGGGCTGAAGACCTCTCTCTCTCTCTCTCTCTCTCTCTAACAGTGTGCAATAGTGAGTGTGGCATAATGGTGGAGCTAGTGATTATGGAGGGCAATGGAAGATGTGAGGAGAAAGAGTTTGGGTATGAGAGAAGAGGAGGAAACTCATACAAGTGAAAAAAGAGTCATAATCAAGGACCTCTTAGCTCTCCTCTTTCAAAAGTCTCTCGTACTTCCTTTGATGTTGATGCCCTCCATATATAATTCACCTTACTGGTCCCCCCACCAAAGTACTAAATAACTCGTATCATATCATTACGTCTTCTACTTGAATTGGCCGCCAAAAATTACCAACACTTTATGTTATATGTGACTTTTAATCTTGTTTTTCCTCACTTTTAAATCCTAGCTCTGCTGCTAGCTGCATATATAGTCAAGGTTTGAACTCAAAACCGTTGACTACAACTGGTATAGCTCTTAGCCAATAGTTCATATAGTTTAGTGCCATGAAAATTCTCTTGTGCTTGAGAGGTTGCGAGTTTGATCTTATTTGTAACCTTAGGCTAGGCTATTAGTATTTGCCCTTCATTTTGTTTTTCAAAAAAGGAAAAAAAAAAAAAAACTAGCACAACTCTTACGTACTGACTAATTTTTACTCCCACCGATCCTTAATATAATATATATTGGAGGAGGTGATATTAGTATAAATATAAGACATATTTTTTTTAATATTTGTCAATTTTTTCCTAATTTACTTCTATTGCTGCTTTTTCAATGATAATTAAAGAGGAGAGAAAATTAGGAAATTAAGGAAAATGACTATTGTGTTTCAGAAAATACATATTATATTAATTAATTAACTTAACTAACTTTCTTAATATAATCAAATATCTAACAGTTCTCCCTTTAACACTTTTTGTCATCAGCAAATGACACAAAGAAGCAGATATGTCTTATATAAATGACCGGAGGGAATATCTAATTGCTAATGAAATTTAACTTTCCTCATTAGTAAAAGAATTTTTATTTTTGTGCAACGGGTCTTCCATACTTGTTGTTTTGGAGAAAATGTATAAAGTATGACCAAAGGCCTTTCAATATGACCAATGACCTTTTTATAAAGGGTTAAGTGACAATTTTGTCTCGGAAGTTACCACTAAGGGGCAATTTTGCTTCGGAAGTGTTTTGGAGGGAGGGAGCAATTTTGTCTTGGAAGTATAAAAAAGGGAACACTTTTGCCCTGGCCATTACTCTGATTAATCTTGACCATTAATTGACCAAATATGCCAAGTTGACAATATACATATTAGAGCTAGGAATAAGGGTCAGCCCTAAATGGGCTAGTCTGTTCAGGCCAAACTTCCATAAAACCCTCAATTTATAAAGCTCAACCCTTATACTATCGGGCTCAGGACTAGGCTCGCGAGCTTTAAGCCTATTTAACTAAAAAACATTATTTTTTTTTACCTTTTTAAAAGAAATAAAGTGGAAACAATAAATTCCTAATTTAAGACATGAATATTACCAAAATTAAATTACAAAGAAATAAAGTTAAAATAACAAGGTATTGTGGATGCAAATTCAACACTTTACATATACATGCTTATGCTATCACACATGAAAGTTGTTAATAGTAGCCACATGACATGATACTTATATTTATTTTACGAAAAAACAATCTTTATAGGTATATCTATAGCAAAGAATTTATCCTAGGTGATGAGTAAAGCTGCAACATAATAATTTGAGCAAAGCTTAACTCGTTTTTAGGGGGACTTGTATTTGTACTACATGCTCATTTAAGTTTTGCAAATTGCAATCTTCATTTTAATTCAAATAAAATTCACTTTCAAATTCTACAATATAATTATTATTTTACTTTAAATTGAGATACATTGTTATTAAAACTCATAAATTTCTAATTAAAATCATTATCTATTTCCAAATTAATTAGCTTATGTTTTTAAAGTTTAAATGAATAAACCATTGCGAAAAATCAAATAAATCTAACCATTTTATGAAATTCAATTTTTGAAAAGGGATAACCGGAACTAAATCTTTACAACATCATTAATAATATAAAAATTCTAGTACTATATGAACAATTTTTTAAAAAATAAAAATAAAAGGGCCTAAACGGGCTGGCCCGTTTAATCCCTCAGTCCATCAGGGCTAACCCTTTTAGACCCAATTGCAATTTGAGGGGTAACTTTTCAAGCCCGACCCTTGTGATAAAAGGGCCTAAACGGGCTAGCTAGATGGGCTCCGCTCGTTTTCTTTGCTCTACCACATATCATCCACGTCATTTTTCTTAAGATGCAAATTTGCTCTGGAAGTCCATATGCCATCTACTTTATTTTTTTTTTCAAAGTTATATTTAAAAATTTCAGGGTAAATTTGCACCTTATAAAAAATGATATGGATGGCATGTGAACTGACAACTTGACATATTTAGTCAACTAATGGTCAAAATTAATTGAGATAAAAGCTAGAGCAAAATTGTACCCTTTTTTACACTTCCAAGGTAAAATTGCCCCTCGAAAACTTCTGGGGTGAAATTGCCCCTTGGTGACACCTTTTGAGACAAAATTATCCCTTAACCCTTTTATAAATAAGATATGCAAGGCTGTTGATTTTCTACGCTAGTTTTAGTTGCACCCATATCTCCTCCTTACACTAGTGAGGGGAAACCACCTACCCATCATTTGACCAAAGAAGCTCAAACTATTTTTGTCTCACATGTAAATGGTCATTTTATTTGGGATTTTGATCCCAGTATGTGCGAACCCAATTGTTAGTGCCAATACCTTAACTTTTGGTACAACTCTAATGATGACCTTATTGACTTTAGCTCTAAGAAAAAAAAAAGAATATGACCTAATCCTAGGGAAAATCTCTATTGTAAGAATGTAGTTCAATCTGGATATTTGCAAGATAAGGTCATAATGTGGTCTGTATGGCTGAGGAATGCCGAAGAGTGACCTTTACATGGTAAGTCTTGTAGATAATCTGGATTGGGTCTTAAGATTTCATAGGAGATCCACCCCACTTGGTATCAAAACCATATGTTTCAAAGAGACAGTGAAGTTATATAGTTAGAGAAAGTAAGTAAGAAGATTTCATAAACATGAGTGAATCAACATCTAAGCTCGTTTGTCCTAGATCTTCTTTATCCTTAGATTGTATGCCTTCTTTTATTTGCCATACTCTCTCCAACCAGATAGAAAACCTTATAGAATTCACCTATATTCCTGATGATGCTTGAATCTTGCATATTGGCCTTCAACTTCTCAATCCATATTCCTAGATCACCATTGAAAACCTCTCCACCTACTTCCCTGAACTCCACAGATAGAGGAAAGTTGTTCTTGGCACATTAGTACCCTCCAATACAATTGGTGCTCTCCATAGCAACCAATATTAAGTCCTTTCTATTGATGAATCAGACTCAATTTCTGGTTCTACTAAAGATTCTGATTCATCTTCTAGCTCTTCTATACTTGAGGAATCATCTACCTCAGAAACTTTTGAAATCTTTGAGCTTTCTAGTGAAGAGAATCATTATGCTAATTTATCCATGATTGATATGGTTAATCCTTAGCATCCAGAAAGTTCCAACAGAAATGAACCTATTGTTCAAGATCCTTCATCTGGAGAAGAAGAGACTAGAGAAACAGTGACACTACCTCTTAAATTCAAAAATAAGAAAGCTGAATACTGGTTCACTTTTGATGACATTCCTCCCCACCAATGGAGAAATCGTCTCTATAAATCTGGTGCTTGGATAGACTCTCATATGACATACTCCTGGCTTACTCTTCAACATATTATTATTGAATTTGTTACACAAATGACGGGAAACCAAGAGAGTAGTTATCTTATCTCAATGATTATTATAAATTATAACTACTTTGTTCTGACAACCCCTCAACATTTTTAGGGGTTATTCACCAAGAGTTTCTTGGAGACTTTAACGTTATTTAGAAATGGCAGTACTAAGAGTACTTTGAGATGAAATGATGTTCTATGAACAGGCATGATCTGCAAAAGCATTACACAAGGATGTCTGAGAATTATTATCTATTAGGTGGGTCCCAAAACCCTAATCTCAATCATGTGTTCATTGCTTTTCTTCCCGATGAACAACTTAAACTCCATAAGACAATTGCATGTCTTCAAAAGGATGTTGCTCAACTCATCCAAGGAGAAATTTATGAACTAGCTCTCTCCACCCTTGACAAGTTATGTGATCAACAGAAGTTTTTCAAATCCATGATGAAAGGAAGTTTTAAGCTTAAGCCAGCATGCAGCAAATCCCACTTGAAAATAAAATACAAGGACAAGAAAAATTGACACTGTCCCATAAAGAAGAAATATCACTTTTCCAAATACAAGCCTAAAAAATCTCATAGATAGAAAAGGAAACCATTTTTCAGATACTTCAAAAGACGCTCGTCTAAATCCAACAATTTGGTAAGTGTTTTCTTTGTAGAAAAAGAGGCCATTATGCAAAATCTTGTCCAAAAAGAAAAATAAGAAAGGGATACATATACTTTAGTGTTTTCAAAATGCACTACCAATTAAGAATACTGAAGACAAGCCTATACCTTTAAAGAACAGTTTGATGAAGATGAAGAAACAGAATATGTACTTTATATTTCTAACTTAGAAGATTCCTCTTTTAATGATGATAATTTCTATCCTCATCGGCCTATCTACTCACTCCAACCTTTAAACACAAGCCTTCTTAACAAGCCAACCTAAGTCTTAGGATCACTTGGATCCTTAGGAATGTCTCAAATGGACAATACTCCAAACTACAAAAATACATAACTCTCAGTGTATAGATCCAAATGACTTATATAACCTATCAAATTAAAGGTTGATATGTCTACTTTTATTCTGAAAAAGTTTATAGGCATTGGACATATTTTCCTTTTTTAAAACATCACACAACCAAACTGCCATACAGGAAAACCCACTAGTAGTACATCCAAATTTTTACAATTTTTGTTCCAAACATTATCATGTTGTATGTAATCACTGATTTCTTTGTTTGTCACTCCTTATGCTATTTAATTCATCATTTTATTCCCTTTAATATAAGGAATTTTGGTTAATAAAATTTGGGATGTTACAATTCTCCCCCATCAATAAAATTTAGTCCTTGAAATTTCGAATATCATATAACATTGATTATCTATAGGGAATCCCATCTTAATATACAATTTATCCCTATTGTATACATGTTCTTAAAGCATGTATCACAAATGATCTAATATGTGTGTGTGTTAAATGTCTATCAGCACTTACACATTCAGCCTATTTTGTGCTCATGGAACACTCAACCCATTATTGCACTGTTTGTCCACTATGCCTTACTACCCAAGGACAAGGCCTCAAGCAAACATGCACATCAGGTCTTACTGCCTCTAACACTGTTTGGCATAACTTTAATCGCATAACAATCTCCTGGCCTAAGGACATACTAGTTCAATAGGTCTTATGATCCCAGGACAAATAGTCCACTAGTTACTCTAGGCATTATTGCCTTATCGAGACACTGTGTAACCCTCTGCCGTAATTAATATTCGGATTACAAAATTTAAGTGAAATAGAGACTAATAAGAAACAAATAACATTTTACAAACCCATCTACCAGACGAGGTTTTCATGAATACCTTTCGAAATCATTCATAACCTGGTCTCACATTCACATTTTCGAATACAATTACTACACAAGATAAATCACATTCAATATATCAGAGTACGCAATGTAATAATTCCAACAATTCTGGATTCCATTCATTAATCAAGCCTTACAGGGCACAATCGCCCATACAAGCCCTCATATGGGGATTACACAACAAATCTCAATATAAATAATCAAAACCTCATCCACATATATTCATCCAAATAACCAAATACAATTATTCAAATATAAATCCCAACTAAGATAACCAACTACCAACTTCAATCCCGAAGAAGTCTTCATCGCCCTTAGCTACTCGCTATATCCTTGATCTACTACCCTGTCTGAAAGGTTAGTAGGGGAGGGTGAGATTCGAGAGAATCTCAGTAGGATAACAATATCAATATGCATGTACGATAAATGTTTAATGCATGACATGCTTGCATCACACAACTCATGATAACACAATGACAATTGGCAAGCTCAATGTTTCGAACAATATACCTATGGTCATAGCATAAATTGAAACATAGCTTCAAATTACACATAATCATGCAAAGCTAAGACATGCACCAACACACTAACACATATCAAATACAAGCAGAAGAGATATGTTCCCTACCCTCTTTCCACGTAAGCTCCAGCACAGCTTACTCACGACCAGGCGAATATCGGGCGAACATCAAACCCTATAACCAAACAAGGACATAGGGTTAAATCCCTTTTCCAATTCTTTAACTCTCAAACACTTAAGTTGGTTATCATTCACGACCTTTAGGTGGCTAATCAAAGCCCAAACATATGCCTAAAGGCTTGGGAAACACTTGACCAATATCACCTTTTTAAAAGTCCAAATGCTGATTTTTGGGGGTGGGCCGCGGCCCAAAACTGCCCAGAAACATTTGGGATGCGGCCCAGAATCCATGGGCTGCGGCCCAAAACTGTTCAAGAACGCTCAGAAACATTTGGGCTGCGGCCCAAGGCTGTCCAGAGACGTATAGAAACATTTGGGCTGCGGCCCAACATCCTTGGGCTTCGGCCCAAGAAAATCCAGTTTCTGGCTAAACTTCCAAAAATCATAACTAATTCAGGAAAAATCGAAATGGGGTGATTCCAAAGCCAAATGAAAGCTATATAAGTCCTCTTTCCAGGAAAAATATTGGCCATAACTAGAAATCACCACAAAAGTCCAGATTTACCAAAAACCTAACATTGTACCAAAACAGGGTCCAGCTTTGATGCCAAACTTTGGATAGTTCAAACTCCCAGCTACCAAAACGAAATGACACATATTATATGTCCATTTTGAAGCTTAAGATGTGAACTTTAAGACTGGAAAGTTTCATAATTTTCAGACATCATTTGCCCAGTCAAAACGTCCACACAAGCAGACTGCCTAAAACAGACTTTCAAAAGACAGAATTCCAGATTTGCACAATTGGCTTCCAATGATCCCATTTTCACATCAAACATCATTCCCACACAAATTTGCACAAGGAAACCATTGGAAATACCAAATCAACCAAATTCACATTATATTGACATGTTTCACAATGAATTGCAACATGTCACACAATTCACAATACCAACTCTACATTACAATCTCTTTCCATTTCAAATTCAAAACCAATTTCAATGATCAAATACCACAACATGGCACCATTTCCAACATAAAACACATGACAATTCATGCATTTCACAATTCCACCAAAATCAGGGCAAAAACCAAAATTCACAATACTCATCCTCAAATCACAAAACTTAGGTCAAAATGCTTCAAATACTCACCTCTTCCTCTTTCCCAAACCAATTCTTTGATTCTTCATCTTTCCAAATTTCCTCAAGCCATCAAACACCTTCAATCAATAATCTAAAACCATAGAGATGAAGCTCTCATCACTATGAACAACATTAATAAAGAGTGTTTGAACATTAGAGGACAAGAACAAGGCCAAAACATCACCTTTCTCTTCCTCTTTCCTTCCCAAGCTTGGCAAAAATGGAGGTTTTGGAGAGAGAGGGATGAGATGAAGAAGAGATCAGATTTTTGGGAAAATGAAGGCCACTTGGACGACCAAATAGAGAGGAGAGAAGGGAGGAAAAGGTTTGACAATTTGACCAAAATCTAAGGGCTCAAATTGTGCCAAGTGTCACACCCTTATCACATCTCTCATGAGTTCACATAGGCACACACACACATGATTCCACCTCTTGATATTTTGCACAAATCAATCCTAACCATTGATCTTGAAGTTACCAATGAGTTTCCTCTTCGGTAACTGACCAATTGGTCGGTAACTTTACCGTTTTGCCCCTGATTATGGCAATTCACACTGAATCACCACCAAATACATTTTCTTATTCATTTACACCATATTATGCGCCCTACCTCTATTTTAACTCAATTTAGAGGTTAATCCATAATTGAACTCAAATACAGGGTTTCGGCGCTGCTCAGAACGCATACGAATCACATCGGGTGCCAAATTACACCATAATCTCCAAAAGGGTCCATATATCACTAATAACATTCTCTTTTGGAGTCATTAACCCTTAATCACAATTTGGGATCTTGCTAAACCAGGGCTTAGCAGTCCACTAATCTCAGGCTTATTCTCTAATCTCAAGTCTCAGAATTCGGGGTATTACACACTGCTCGATGTATTTAGCCTTAGGCTTATGTCATTATATTCTTACAACATTGAATAATCTAGTCTTACTACCCTATACAAACATGTATACTGGGACTTACTACCAATATATCTACCTGTTCATATGTCTGTCTGTAACTGTGCTTGTCTGTTTGGTGTTCAAGATCAAACGCCTATTTAACCCCTTACTGACCATGCTATGTGCATTGTTTACTGTGTGCACTGTTACATGAGTGTGTAATTGATTCTATAAGGCTTTATTGTTGAGAGATATTCGCCATCATTATGCCCTACTATACTAGGGCTCATCCCAATATCTTTTTACATGTGTCACTTCTGACCACATAGGTGGTGTCACTGTAGACCACGCAGGTCATGTTAATATATATCACACAGGTCGTGTTACTCTAAACCACATGAGATGTAATACTGTTAACCCCTCATGTCGTATCATTGTAAACCACACATGGTGTAATACTATATTCAACAAAAGTTGTGTCACTGTAGACCATATGGGTCTAATCATGATCTAGGATAATCAATATTGGTGTGAATGTTAATCTCTCCTGTTGTCCTCAAAAGTTACACATACATTCACTATATTTTCGCCGCCTACTCTGATTTTTCAATTGTCAAATACAATATAGGTGGGGCTGCACTATCTGCATATACTTGTCTTACTACCTCGGTGGGTCCCACTCGGCCTCCATAGTAACACATGATCCTTCATAGAAAATGCGATAATACATATGCCATGCACTATATAAGTAACAAAATTATAACACCATAAATCTGACTATCTGTCAGTGTTCTGGTACAACCTAGTTTGTGCCCCTACTAACCTGACTGCATATATTATTTAGGATCATATGACTGTATGAGCCCTACTTGTTGCTCTCACTAGTGCATGCATTCTTTAGGATCATATAATTGTATGACCCCTACTTGTGCCCTGTTCCGATACAGATGATTGTCTGCTCGGACTTATCTCACTGTTGGCTACATGCATTATTCAGGATCATATGATTTTATGACCCTTACTTGTTGCCTTCACTGGCTATGTGCATTATTTAGGATCATATAACTATATAACCCTTACTTGTGCCTTATTCCGGCACAGATGACTGTTTGCCCAAACTTATCTAACTGTCCTAGTTGGTTCCCAATGGGCTTGATAGTACTTGTGCTTTTCCCACCGGGTGGTACTTATGCTTTTCCCATACTACAACCAGGTTGTGTGTCTATAACTCATGTCACAAAACATGACATACAAAGCATATAGATAATCACATAGTGTGGGAAAGAGAGTGTCACTACATTGGCCTTTCTTGGATAATATTGGATTTCTAAGTTGAAATCTTTAAGCAGCTCTATCCATTTGCCTGTCTACTAGGATTATTTTGCTTGTCCCTTTATATGTTCTGTTAGCATGCCCTGTATTTACAGTATTATGTTAGGTCTAACTTCTTGACCCTGCCCAACCATTGTACCTCTTAGTCTTACTATATGGAAACAAGGAAGGGGTAAATCTCATATAGTCATAAGGGCATATTTGTGATTTCACAAAGTTTTGGGTACATAGATACCCTTAAAATAACATATTACAAACATTCACAGTTGTCAGGGAAAGCCTGAAACAACATATAGCCTCTGAACTATTGTTTAACATGTGCTTGCTCTTTTTCATAACATATCACCACATATACATGTGACTTTTTCCATGGGTTACCCATCCTGAGATTTCCCTAGGTTGAGCACCTAAACCTTTGTGTACCCGTGCCAAAATTAAGATTCGGCTATAACTGCTTCCGACCATTGGTATCCTGTGACTGCCCTTATCTCAAAAATCATGCTCATTGTTTTCGAGCATCAAAATACCATGAATGGATTGCATATCAGTGCTGGTACATGCACTCGATCACGTACTTTGTGATTGCTCCCTGAAGTCCACCAAGCTATCATTCAGATCTTGCTCTACAACCTCGTTCTTCCCCCGAACCCTAAAATGCAATATCTAGGAAAGCATACATCACTTTGGGGATTCACATGTCATTCAGGTCTCTAAATCCAGAAGACCCTGCTCATACTATACTGAGATTAGACTGTCCGAGTACCCAGTGTAACCCCTATCATGATCAAGGCCGAGATTAGCGTTTAAACATGTTTAATAATTGAATAAGAGATCTGTGATAATTTTAAACTTTTTTAAAACACTTGTACAAACAAATCTCAATTCATTCATTCATTCATAAAATCAATAGGCCTATTCGGTTTGTCACGTGTATAATATCATAGTATAAGCACAATTCCCGACGTTCACCTGGGATAATAACATTAATCTAAAGGTTTATATAAGGCAACATTGCCTATCTTAGTATCCATACTGGGGATTACACAAAACTATAATGCTATAATCTAATCAATATATACATTTATCCAAAATGATAACCAGTTCAGTATAAAACCAAAATATCTAACTAAGACTACCGCTGGCAGTCCTAATCGCCTTTATCCACTTGCTTGTTCCACGATCCACTTGCCCTGTCTAAAAATGTTATTTGGAAAGAATGAGATTCTAAAGAATCCCAGTAGCAATAGTTTACATATATAATGCATATAAATAAAGCAAGTACACATATATCACAATGCAGCAATCAATATTCGAGGTCGGGCACACTGCCACGTCCCCTTAACTGTATATAAGGTCGGGCTTTCACCACGTCCCCTCACTATATCTGTATTCAAGACCGGGCTTTCGCCACGTCCTATCAACTGTATCTGTATTTGAGATCGGTCTTACACCACGTTCCCTTCACTGTATTCAATGACTAATGCAAACAAGTAATGCAATATACATGATATAAGATAAAGTGTTGCTACATCAGTTTTTCCATTCTTGAGCAGGCACAAGCCTTCTACGCTCCGGGAAAATATCAAGTCCTAAAGTCATAATTAAGGACGATATGTTATCACTAAGTCCAATACTCAATACCTTCACAATACTTAATTTGGTTATCATTATTGTCTCTTAAGTACTCATAACCGCATCTAATAAAAGCACTAAAAGGTTAGGAGAACTACCCCAGGGATCCCCTTCTGGAAGCATAAACACTGATATATTTCACTATTCCACATGAGTAAAGACGGCCTCACTTGAGTAATGGTATGGTCGGCACTTGGGTTTCTAAAAGTGAAGGATAGCTGGTGAACACCCGAGAGCACAACAACTTTTTCAGAGACAGGGACACTCGAGCACACAAGACCTCACTCGAGTGAAAGCCAAATGCTTCACTCGAGCACTAGAGAGTGAAGTCCAGGAAGTGAGAACTCGAGAGCAATGGAAATTTTTAGAGGAAGAGAAGCACTCGAGCATGAGACTTCTCACTCAGGTGGAAACTGAATACCTACGAGTGCCAGAACACACTCTTGCTCATTAATCGTGAGTAACAACCCAAGAGGTAGGTTTAAGGTGTCAAATACACCCTCACTCGAGTGAGAGAAAGCTCACTCGAGTGATGATTCACTTTATTCGCAGGTGAGGCAACACTCTTGCCCTTTTCACTGAAGTACACATAGAAATTGAATGGAAGATCCGAAGTTACACTACCTCACTCGAGTGAAACCCAACCTCACCTGAGTGATATTCATCCCTCACTTGAGTGAACCCCAGATCACTCGAGTAACCTTATTAGAACCCAGAAAACATAGAAACAATGGCAATTTTCCAAAATTTTTACCAAAGGCTACCAATGGACCCAAAACCTCTACCAAAGCTACTTCCACATAAAAAAAAACTCAAGGAATCCAATGAAAGTGTCAAAACTATCAAAATCCTACTCTATTATCATTCTTTGGTCTTGGGTAACAATAAACACTAAATTTTCAAAGTCACTAAACTCAATCATTCAATCTTCAATCAATCCTATCTATCCATATACCTTCCAAACATACCATTTTCATACTAATAACATGCAAAATGACCAATGGCTCTTATTTTCAAAAATAGGCAATAAATTGCCAGAAATTCAAAACAACTTCAAATGGCGCAAAACTTAAATGGATAGATAGGCTTCACTTACCTCTTCAACTTTTCCAAAGACACGTTTTGATTCACTAACTTTTACAATTCTTTGGAGTCCAAAACTAACACCAAATGGAAAACTATAACCATCAAAATAAAACTCTCAACTCAAGGAACAATTTTAATGAATGGAGTTTGAGCATTAGAGATCATTCTTCTTACTTTTATCAAGCTTTTTTTCCTTCCCTTTGGACAACAATGGCTGACGAGAAAGAGAGGACGAGAGAGATGAGAGTGGGAGATGGAGAATAATGATGATGATACTTCCTTCATACTTCTTCCACTCCTCACACAACACTAACTTGCCACATGTCTTATTCCCATTGGCTCTCATACAATAAACACTCATTTAGCCTTTCTAATCCATCCATTAGCCATTTAATCACACATCTCATTTCCTCTTAATTAGTGATTAATTTTCCCATTAATCACCAACTTAAGCCAATAATTCCATTCTATAAATTTTTCATCAAGTATGACTTATTAGATAATATTGTCACAAATACACATTAATTCCAATTTAAGCCACAATTACATTCTCAATAATTCTCATGAACCCTTAATCAAAATTTGGGGTGTTACACCCAATATGCTGATTTATAGGGGTGTCATGCTATTAGACAGCCTATAGATATATACTCTGGAAATCCTCCCATAGCTCCTAATCTACAACTGGATTGACTCTATCTTATTTGTCTGTGGCTGATAAGTGTCCCCCATTGATGATCCTACTGGTAATTCTGTTTTAGGATGAGGTCCATACTCTAGCCTTACTCGAGCCCACTCCCTCAGTGTCCATGATATCCTTATACCATCTTCAGACCGGTATTATGATACTAGCTACCCTCGAGTATTCACTGTTTCTCTAGGGCTGGTTCATAGAAATACCCCCTTTTGTGATATTTCTTGTCACAATATAATCAAGACCATATCAGTATACTATCATGTTGCTAGTACCGCTTGCTCTGATACAAAAATGTAAAACCCTTATTAAGTCTATTTTTAAGGGAAAAATATTGCCTTTAGCCAACTGGATGCACATCATTCTAAAATTTCCATTTATTAGACACTGCCATAGAAACTTGCTAGTTTCACTTGGCTAACTTCAAAAATACATAACTCTCAGTGTATAGGTTGAAATGACTTATATGACCTATCAAATTAAAGCTTTATATGTCTACTTTTAGTTTGCAAAATTTTATAGGCATTGTTCATCATTTTCCTATTTAAAAACATCAAACAACTAGACTGCCATGTAAGAAAACACACGGCAGTAAATCCAAATTTTTACAATTTGTGTTCCCAACATAATCATGTTGTGTGTAATCACTAATTTCTTTGTTTTGTCATTTCCTGTGCTCTTTAATTCACCATTTTATTCCCTTTAATATAAGGAATTTTGGTGAATAAAATTTAGGATGTTACATTCCGAAAGCAAAGATTTTTTCCAAGTTTGATTTTAAAGCAGGTTTTTTGCAACTTGGCATTCATCCTTAAGATCGTGACAAGACTGCTTTTTGTATTCTTGATGCTCAATACCAATGGATTTCCATGCCCTTTGGGTTAAAGGTTGCTCCATCTTTTTTTCAAAAGGTCTTGAGTAAGCTCTTTGAGCCTATCCTTCATTTTGCTCTCATCTACATTGATGATATTCTCATTTTCTCAAAAGATGAGCTTCTTTGAGCATATCCTTCATTTTGTAAATACCGTGGCCCATTATGGAATAATGCTTTCTTCCAAAAAGGGCCATATAGCCTAGGCCTGAGTTGATTTTTTTCTCAGAATGACATTTTATGATGGTTTTTACTAGCCTGGACCTCACAAAACCTAAGAATTCTCAACTTTCTAGATGCCAACTTGTCGCTAAAACAAATAAAGTAATTTCTAGGCATTGTCAATTATCCGAATGGCTTTATTCCACATGTGTCTAACCATAACAGCCAACTATCAAAATTACTCAAGAAAGACCCCCCACCTTGGAGATCTGACTAGACTACAATTATAAAGACACTAAAGCGCATCACTCAGTCTCCACCACCTTTAAAGATTCCTAGTACAAGACATAAGATTTTGCAGACTAATGCAAGTGATCATTTTTTGGGAGCAATACTTCTTGAAGAAGTTAATGGCAAAAGACACTACTGTGCTCATGCTAGTGGACAATTCAAGGACTCTAAAACACATTATCATGTCACCTACAAGGAAATCCTTATAGTACAAAAAGGCATTGAGAAGTTTACTTTTTATTTAAGTTCTTATGAATTTACTATTAAAATAGACAATAGGTCCTTTCCATCCATGCTAAAAACAAAAAAAGAAGACACTCCCCGATGCCCAACTCCTTCACTAGAAAGACTGGTTCTCCCATTATAAATTCATAGTGAAACATATCAAGGGACACCAGAACACCCTTGCAGATTATCTTTCCAGACCCTAAAAGATCCAACTCCTTACTTTAAGGAAACCTTTGAGTATTCTGGTCATCAACCAGATGTCTCTACTTGCCACCACCTTTTTTTACCACTACTGAACACCAATTTCCTCCTAGTGAACAACCTACCACTCCCCATCAAGTTCAAAAAATTGCCAAAAGAAACCTTTTCTATATGATTCCATGTTCTCCTCTCCACTCATTGCCTCCTACCATCCTTTGGTTATCTTGATATCGAAAAAACCTTACAAAGTTGTCCCCTTCATTAGAGGTACTATCTCTGAAGCATTGAAATGGTACTTTTGGTCCCTTTCTGCTCTTTATGCATATGCCATTGCTTTTAAACTACTTCCAGTATATCACTACCTTTGTGATAGCTAGAACCAAAACTTTAACCTTTGGACCACCTTGGGATAGTTTTCCCCTTTACCCATCTGGCGACAGGAGCCCAATAAGGTTATCCAAAAGCACAAGCTTTATGAAATCCCTCTAGAATAACAAACCACCCAATGTTTATTTTCCATATACTAACCTTACCAGTAGGATCTCCAAGGAAACTTGTATATTCCTAATTAGACTTTCCTATATCAAGTTAGAACTAATTGGCCATAGAATAATTTATCTCTTCTGGATGGTTTAAAAATATTCATTTATAATATGACTAATAATCCTTTATAAGAAGATAATAAGCTTCAATGCACCTCACTTTGCTCTATCCCTAACTAACCCTTGATTTTGGCCAATCCCCGACTATGGTATAGAAAACTACATATAGAAATATTCTCTCCTTCAACTCTCAATCTCTTAGACTCTATGAAGGACCAATCATCAACTCAGCTTTAGCTACCTTAGCCCTCAACTCAACTAGCCCAGTTATCCACTCACTCCACACATCTTTCCTCTCAAAATCCATACTTGGATTCTACCTTGCAGGACTCACAAGACCAATAAGGTGGACCTTCACCCAAGACTCATAATACCCAGTACACTGTTCACAAGAAGGATTAGCCCACATGGATAAAGATGAAGACATACCCAATCATGAGGATTCTGACCCCAATCTTTGTGACATTAGTCATAATTCTGATGAAGACTACACCAACCTATCACCAAGTCACCAGCCTATATGCAAATCCATCTGGTGATCTGTCGTGACTCTTTCAACACATGGTGGACCTGCCTCTCTTTATAAAGTTGTCTTTACTTTTGTCCCATACTTCTACTGTTTAAGTGTGCCTTTACCTTTACTTTTATACAAGAGATGCTCCCAGCTAGTGAAGGGGCATCGAGTGTTGTATTCTCTCTTCTATTAATATAAAAGTATTTTCTCAGATGAATTCCTTCTAAGATTTTTATTCTTTTGAAACCTTTATCTTTCTATATTCCTTCACTTGTCTCTCTAGAGATTCTATTATGCTCTATACTTGCCTCTTCTGAGGATCCTATGTATAAAAAATAATCTAACTTGATCCTAGGGAAAATCCCTATTGTAAGAATGTAGTTGAGTCTGGATATTTGCAAGATGAGGTCCTAATGTGGTCCGTATGGCTGAGGAATGTCAAAGAGTGATCTTTACATGGTAAGTCTTGTAGTTCATTTGGACTGGGCCTCAAGATTTCATAGGAGATCCACCCCAATACACTTGTTGGGAGAGGTGAGAATCCTTTGCCCTTTAAGCCTCAAAAGGGAAACCCTTGATGAAATAAAAAAAAAGGTAAAAGTTAAAAAATAAATAGGATAATTAATCTACAGGTCCTTATAGTTTCAACCAATTTCTAATTAGGTTCTTATAGTCTTTTATCAGGTCCTTCTACTTCCTCTACATGGGTATTAGATACTGCATGTGGTTCTCACATTTGTACAAATGTACAGGGTCTAAAGGACAATAGAAAGTTGAAGGGCGAGGTGGACCTACTAGTTGGAAACAGAGCAAGAGTTGCTGCTTTAGCCGTAGGCACTTATGAATTAGTTCTGCCTAGTGGGCTTTTGTTAGTTTTGAACAATTGCTATTATGTTCTTGCTTTGAGTAGTAACATTGTTTCTCTTTCTTATTTGGATAAGGAAGGTTATACTTTTATTACTAGGAATGGTAAATGTTCTATTTATCGTAATGACATTTTCTATACTGATGGTGATTTGCATGTTGGTCATTATATATTAAATTTGGAACATCCTAATAATGGGAATATCTATAACGTAACTACTAAGAGGATAAAATCAAATGATTTGAATCTGACCTACCTATGGCATTATCGTCTAGGCCACATAAATGAGAAACACATTTCTAAACTCCATCAAGATGGATTTCTAAACTCATTTGATTTTGAATCATATGATACATGCAAATCTTGCTTATTAGGAAAGATGACTAAGGCACCTTTTACTGGGCACAGTGAGAGGGCCACTAAATTTTTAGGCCTCATACATACAGATGTATGTAGACCATTAAATATAGCTACCAGAGGAGGTTATGTCTACTTCATTACATTTATAGATGACTTTAGTAGATATGGCTATATCTATCTAATGAAACATAAATCTGAATCTTTTGAAATGTTCAAAATATTCCAAAATGAAGTACAAAACCAACTTGGTAAAACAATCAAAGCATTTCGATCTGATCGAGGTGGTGAATATTTGAGCCAAGAATTCATTGACCATCTTAGGAGTTGTGGGATAATCTCACAATTGACTCCTCCAGGAACACCATAATGGAATGGCATTTCTAAACGAAAGAATCAAACACTATTAGATATGGTTCGATCTATGATGAGTCAAATAGATCTTCCACCGTCCTTTTGGGGACATGCCTTAAAGACAGCTGCGTTCACATTAAATCGTGTTCCATCTAAGGCAATTGAAAAGACACCATATGAGATATAGACTGGAAAGAAACCAAGTTTATCTTTTCTCAAGATTTGGGGATGTGAGGTATATGTTAAACAACAAGCCTCTGATAAATTAGCGCCCAAATCCACAAAGTGCCTTTTCGTGGGGTATCCTAAAGAAATAAAAGGATACTATGTCTACAATCCCACTGATAATAAAGTGTTTGTTATTCGAAATGGTAAGTTTCTAGAAAGAGAGTTTGTCTCTAAAACAACCAGTAGGAGCGACGTACATCTCGAAGAAATTTGAGAGCCATAAGATAGTACAGAACCACATATGGAAATTAGAGAAGACTCACAACAAGTTGCTGAGCCTCCTCAAGTAACATAAGGTCCATGAAGATCTGATAGGACACGGCATCAGCCTCAGAGATATGGATTTCTTATTACTGAAGGCCTTGATGTGTTGCTCATTGAGCAAAATGAGCCCACCACCTATCGAGAAGCCACAATGGGACCAAACTCTGAGAAATGGCTAAATGCCATGAAGTCTGAAATGCAATCCATGTATGACAATCAGGTATAGACCTTAGTCGATCCACCTGAAGGTGTAAAAACCATTGGGTGCAAATGGGTTTTCAAGGAGAAAACTGACATGGATGGCAATGTAAATGTCTTCAAGGCATGACTGGTTGTAAAAGGATTCACTCAAACTCATGGTGTAGACTATGATGAAATCTTTTTCCCAGCTGTAATGGCCAAATCAATCAGAATCCTTCTTGCCATTGTAGCATATTATGACTATAAAATATGGAAGATGGATGTGAAAACAGCCTTCCTTAATGGAAAGCTGCTTGAGGATATGTACATGACACAACCTAAATGTTTTATGCGTCCAGAGGACTCTGGTAAAATTTGCAAGCTTCAAAGATCCATTTATGGATTGAAGTAAGCATCTCGGAGCTAGAATCATCATTTTGATGAAGTAGTCAAAGAGTTTGGATTCATTCAAAACATCGATGAACCTTGTGTTTACAAGAAGGTTAGTGGGAGCATAGTTGTATTTCTAGTGCTTTATGTACATGACATCCTACTCATTGGGAATGATATTCCTACCTTGCAGACAGTCAAGTCCTGGTTAGGAAAGTCCTTTTCAATGAAAGACTTAGGTAAAGCCACCTATATCCTAGGGATTAGGATCTATAGGGATAGATCCAAAAGACTAATAGGCCTAAGTCAGAGCACATACATAGACAAGATATTGCATAGGTTCAGTATGCAGGATTCAAAAAGGGGTTACATTCCCATGTCTCATGGCATCCATCTTAGCAAGGATCTATGTCCTAGTACACCTGATCAGCGAGATTGCATGAGTAAGGTTCAATATGCCTCAGCCATTGGATCCATCATGTATGCCATGTTATGTACTCGACCGGATGTCTCGTTTGCCTTAAGTATGACCAGTAGATACCAAAAAGATCCTGGTGAGGGTCATTGGATTGGCATCAAGAATATCCTAAAGTACTTAAGAAGGGCAAAGGACTTATTTTTGGTCTATGGTAGATTGGATGATGAGCTCTGCATAACTGGTTACACATATGCAAGTTTCCAAACTGACCAAGATGACCTTAAATCGCAATCTGGATATGTATTCCCCCTGAATGGTGGAGCAGTAAGCTGGAAGAGCTCCAAGCAGAGCACTATAGCAGATTTTGCAACAGAAGCTGAGTATATAGAAGCATCAGATGCAGCTAAAGAAGCCGTTTAGATCAGAAAGTTCATTACTGAACTAGGGGTGGTGCCTACCATCTCAAATCTAATAGATTTGTTCTGTGACAATAGCGGTGCTATTGCACAAGCCACGGAGCCTAGGTCACATCAAAGGACCAAGCATATACTCAGGCGATTTCATCTTATTAGAGAAATCAATGATAGAGGTGATATAAAGATATGCAAAGTAGCAGGAGAAGATAATGTTGCTGATCCTCTTACTAAGCCACTTGCACGGGCAAAGCATGAGCGTTATGTTAGGGCAATGGGAATTAGGCAAATTAATGATTGCACCTAGGGCAAGTCGGAGGATGTTGGAAATTGTGCCATAAGGGCCAATAATTGTACTTTGAACATTTTTACTTTAATGAAATTTCTCCATTCTATTATCATGTTATTTGCATGTTAACTGTGATAATTGTCCTAAAATGTCCCTAGTCGGTCATCTATGCGGGAGCAGAGATGAAACAAGATCAGTATGACTTTGATAAGATATGGAGATACAAATCAAAGTCTTAGGCACTTGTAAGAGTACATGGTGCTGGACCGACCCACTATGAGAAAGCTACATGGATCAAGTCATAAGCTTTTCTCATGTATAACCACGTCACAATGCCCTTAAACCTAAGGTCATCATGGATTCCTACATAAGAGTTGATAAGCTTTGAACTAGTCAAAAGTCACTTTTGACCGGGTGATGATAAAGGCTACGATCGGGCTTGGTGGTTTTTCATGCAGAGGAATATAAATGATCAACATGGAATTTGTCCCTCACATTAGTAGAGAGATATTACTGGGCCCCTCGATGAGTGAGTCTGAGAAATGTATGGCCGTACTATGATGGAAAGGAGTTTCCGTCTCTATTATCAGGCTACTTAGGAATCGAGAAAGTAATAGTCAGGAACATGAGGATGACATTATCCATGCCTTATCCTTGATCGATATATCGTGTGACAAAAGGGACGTGACATGGTTGTATGACAGGTTGCATCGTGATAACGATCCTCATATGAATTGGGTAGTCGTAATGTCTTGCTATAGGCCGCTTGCGACTTTTGGGTTAGTATAGTTATTGGCCCACTACCAACTTCATATGGGCCTACAGGGTCGCACACAAGAATGGTCCAACACGAGATAATGTTTAATTTAGGGTGGACAAATTTTATATTTATATATATATAATATAAAATTCATTAATAATATTATAGATATATATTTTTGAAATATATATATCTTATATATATATGTATATATATTATATGATATTATTATATTGTGTTAGTTTTAAATTTAATTTATTAAGATATATTAAATTTAATAACTAACATGATAGAGATATAGTATCTCAGATTTAATTTATGAAGATAAATTAAATCTAATGGCTCTTTATTTGGATTAAATAAATAGGTTAAATTAAAACTATTAGACAGATTTAATTTAAATTGAATTTATTTAATTAGCTCATCAAGATAATTAATAGTTAATTAATTTCAAAATTAATGATGATTAATTTTAAAATTTAAAAATAGCCCTCATAGGTTATAAACTTGATAGAGTAGATATATTGAAATGCACATGAGAATTGAGAGCCGCAAGGGAGACCCTAGGAGACATTAGAGGCGCTAGCACGCAGTCTCAGTTGGAGAGCATTTGTGTGGATACCGGTAGAGGGAGCGAACCTGACGTGTTGGCTCCTAGAGATCGTGAAAAGTTTGAATCAAAAAAAGATATGAATCCTTCTAACTCGATTTAAATGCCGTTGATAGATCCTCGATTAGGATCGGTAAAAAATTTTAAAAAATTCTTCTGTTGTGCCTGCCGATCCTAACACAAAGAGATTTTAGTTTCATTTTTTCCGGCCAAGCTTTGTGCAACTTCAGATCTCCTTCTTCAGGTCCTCTCCTTGAAACACGCACCACAACCTTCTACTTTTGGGCCTCAGGTCAATTTAACCCTAAGACGGCATCCTCATCCGATTGCGCCTGACAACACACGTGCCCCCCTGTGTCCAACATCTAAAGCACGCGCCGGTGTGTGGCTAGCCTTTCGGTGACCATTTCCGATAGATTTTTGGTGTTTCCCGATCGACTTTGCAAGCTCAATCCATTCCCGGTGGCTATGAGATTCAATCCCACACTTGGATTTTTCGGGTATCTCTTCGTATTGATGTTATTGTGACATTTTGAGTTCTTTTCTCACATTCTTTGGTGACGTTGTGACATTCCTTAAGTCTTCCACTTTATGATTGTATGCATTTGGACTTTTGTGACTTGGAATTTTGTGGCTTGATTGAGTGAGGTGTCATTTCTGGATAGGAGAATTATTACTTCTTTGTGGGATGTAATATCCCGATTTGTGATTAGGGCTAATGACTCTGATAATTATGGTAATTAGTGTAATTAAGCACTTTTGGGAAATTTATGTAATATGAATTTGGTGTACATACGTGTGGTATTTAAGATCAAGGGTTGTGATTCTTTGACTATGGGTCGGAATCCTATGTGTTGTGATTTTGGTGAGCTCATTGAAGGAATGTGTGAGACTGTGACATGTGGCTAGATGGTGGCCATGGGATGAGGCACTAGAGGACAAATTGGCACTTTTTTCTCTCCTTTCTCCCTCATTTTCGGTTGTGTATGGGTGACTAGGGGAGGAAGTGACATCTCATCATCATCTCCTTCATACTCACCATTTTCTCTCTCTTCTTCCTCCATTTCTGGCGCACAAGCAAGGAAAAGGAAGAAGAGAAGCTTGATCTTTGGTAAGAGATGAACCTCCTTTGCTCAAAACCTCTTCTCTAATATTGTGTATCTCATTGAGAGCTCTATTGTGGTGATTGTAGAATCTTGAGAAGTGTTGATTTGTGATTTGGTCAGATTTGAAAGTTGGAGAATCAAGATTCTTGATTGGGCAAAGTGAAGAGGTAGGCATTTAGAGCATTTTGGTATATTATTTGTGAGTTTTGGCTAAGTTTGGTAAAATCTGCAAAATTTGCCCTAATTATGCCAAATGTTGAAAATGTGGATTTTATGGTGTTTGATAGTGGAAATGGTTTAATGATGAGTTATTTAATGGTTGGATATAATCTGGAAGATTAGAATAGAGTTGAATGAAATTTGGATATTGTGTATCATTGAGACCTTAGTGTTTGATTGTGGTCAAATTGGTTTTTGGAGTGTTTTTAAAGTTGCCAAGGTGTTCCCTAGTTAGTGCTTAGAGAGTATGAGCATTGGGAAGAGTTTGGGAACCTTTGGGTGAGGATTTGACCATTTGGTGTTTTCTGGTTTTTGCTGCGTTTTTGGGTCTCTGATGCACAACACTCGAGCACGGGATGATCATGCTCGAGTGATGTGAGAGTTTTTCCCTGTTCTGCTGCGAGTTCGTCTGGGTTTTACGAATAATGCTCGAGTGCATTGCCTTGTGCTCGAGTGAGGGAAGAACGTGCTCGAGTGAACTTGGGTCTGCTCGAGTGATGGTGCGAGTCCAGAGTGAAGGGTTTCTTTCGGGTATTCACTCGCTGGTTAATGCCAAGAGTGTGCTCTGACACTCGCGAGCAAAGCCGTCTCACTCGAGCACTGGGGGTCATGCTCGAGTGAGCTTGTGCCTCTGGTGTGGGTGGTGCTCTCGGGTTGTCACTCGCGGGTAAGATGCACGAGTGTGCCTTCTTACTCGCGGGTATGAGGTGTGTGCTCGAGTGCATATGGTTGTGCTCGAGTGATCCTGATCCTGGAGAGCTTTGTGTGCTCTCGGGTGCTCACTCGCTGTCTCTCACTCTCTTGTGCTCGAGTGATGTCCGTACTTGTGCTTGAGTGAGAGCTTCTGTGCTCGAGTGAAACTGCCAAAAATCTGTGTGTTGCCTTCGAAAAAGGGGTCTTTTGGGTAGTGTCTTTCAACCCTTTAGGCATATATTTAGGCCTCTAATAGTCACCTAAAGAGTCATAAATGATAACCAACTTAGAGTATTATTGAAATATACATATGGAAAAGAGATTGATTGGTTGTCCCTAATTGATATAGGATTTGACATCTGTCGTCCTCGTGAGACTAAGGTGCCAGAGCCAGTCAGGAAAGATACAGGTAGTGACTCTTTCTTTATATCTTATGTGATACATTGTATGTGTTCAATGTCATTGAGATGAAATGGATTTCGTATGCTGCATGTTTATGAAAATTGTGGAAGCACCGCTATACCAATAGTCCCTGAGTCGCTAGCAACGGTTCGGGCAAGGGCTGTGTGCCTCCCGGCGGTAAAAGGGGATGAGGTTAGGGTGTGTATATGTGATTATGTGGGCCGAAAGGCTATTTGTGAAGGCCTACGGGCCATTTGTGAAAGCCGAAAGGCTATATGTGAGCCGTAAGGCTATTCGTATGCATTGCCATGCCAATAGTCCCTGAGTCGCTAACAACGGTTCGGGTTAGGACGGTGTGCCTTCCCGGCGGTAAAAGGGGATGAGGGTGGAGTGTGAGTTGTGTTGCTGATATGAGATGATTTGTTTACATATTATGTGATTGCATGTGATATGAAAAAGTTGTTACTACTGGGATTCTTTAGAATCTCACCCTTTCCATATGACTAACCTTTTCAGACAGGGCGAGTGGCTCGAAAGGGAAGCGGACAACCAGGAGTAGTTAGGATTACTCTGAGACTTAGTGTAGTTGGTTATCCTTATTTTGGTTTTGGGATTACCAAGTGTACATGAGAATGTAAATGAATATTTTGGATATGTAATCCCCATTTTGGGAATCTGTAAACCCATTATATTTATGAAGTAACCCGGGGTTTTGCCGGGATTCTAGTTTCCGCACTCTGATATTGCTTATGTGATATGATTTCTCAAGTAATTATATCCGTCTTTGAATGCGAGACCAGCAATAAGTATGTTTTGAATTGATTTTTGAAATACCCCATCTCTTGGATGTGGGATTATAAATTGTTATTTGTTTATTGGTCTCTATTTCACTTAAATTTCGTAATCCGGATGTAATTACGGTGAGGGGGTTACATGGGACATATTTTGTGGCTTCTGTTTTGTATTCTAAATGGCTAAATCGAAATTATTTGATATGTTACCTATATCTCCTAAGATCACTGCTTCCCAGTTGAACTAGACTAACTACAGTGATTGGAATAAAACTATTAAAGTATATATATTGGGCATTGAAATGGAGAACCATTTAATTGAGGATCCTCCTTCTGGTGATAAAACAAAAATATTGGGTTGGACTAGAGCATATGCTCGACTTTTGTTTCAAATTCAAAATTCTATTGAACCAAGAATTCTATCTTCTGTTAGTCATTGCAATACTCTCAAAGGAATTACGAATTATCTTGAATTTATGTTCTCTGGTAAAGGGAACATTACTCAGGTGCATGAAGTATGCAAAGGTTTTTATTAATCTCAACAGCAGAGTCATCCATTAAAAGATTTCTTCTTGGACTTCAAGCGGATGTATGAGGAAATGAAAGTACTCATGTCTCTACAAGCAGACCTTCCGACTCGTATCAAGAATATGGAACTTCAAGCTATTATCAGTTTCCTTGAAGCGCTTAATCCGTCTTATGAGACTATTCATTCCCAAATTTTATCTAGTCAAGAGCTTTCCTCTCTTGAGGATGTCTTCTCATGAGTTCTTCACGTTGACAATTTGATTCATCCTTCTATTGATCCAACATGTAAGTGCTCTAGCTAGACACGGTCCCTTTGAACACAGGAATTCTGGGTATAGACAAAATTCTCCAACAATGAATTCTGGCGGTATTATCTACAATTATTGCAAGGAACTTGGTCATATTAAGAAAAATTGTCAGAAATTGCAATATAAACAACAACATGATCAACAACGTGGTCTTGCTCGTATTGCCCAGACTCCTAATTCATCTTATTCGGGATCTTCATCTGCAGGGGCCCTAGCTATAGGTACTCAGCCTTCTAGTCTTACTACTACCTCAACCAAGTGGGTCATTGATTTTGGTGCCACTGACCACATGACAAGTAATCATCATTTGTTTTCATCATATACCCCCTATGCCAACCCGTCCTCTATATTTGTCGCTAATGGTTCCCCTATTCATGTTCTTGGCTCCGGCATTGTTAATCCAACTGCATCCCTTTCACTATATCCTATTCTTAATATTCCCGATCTCACCTTTAATCTTTCATCCTTGAATAAACTGACTCGTCATTTAAATTGCTTTATCTCACTATCTCCTTACTATTGTTTAATTCAAGATCTATCGACCAAGCAGATTATTGGTAGAGGCTATGAATCTGGTGGGTATTACATCCTTGATGATCAGGTGCCACTTTCTGTTGCTTGTTCTGGTGGGTCATATCCGTTAGAAGTTTATTATCGTCTAGGTCATATCTCTCTGTCATCTCTTCAAAAATTGTATCCTCAATTCTCATTTGTGTTTGCTTTAGATTATGAGTCATGTCAGTTTTCCAAACACCATCATGTTCATTTGGTACCTTGCATTAATAAACGGGCTGCGTCCCCCTTTGAGTGGTACATTCTGATGTTTGAGGTCCTTGTTCAGTTCTGTCTCAAACTGGTTATCGTTACTTTGTCACTTTTATTGATGATTTTTCCCAAACCACTTAGCTTTACTTAATGAAACATTGTTCTAACTTATTTACTCACTTTCATAATTTCTGTGCTGAAATTCAAAACCAGTTTAATACTTCTGTGAAAATCTTACGCAGTGATAATGCACAAGAATATTTTTCCACCCTATTTACCGATTACATACAAAGTTATGGTATTCTTCACCAATCCTCTTGTGTTGATACCGCTGCTCAAAATGGTGTTGCTGAGAGATAGAACTGACATCTTTTAGAAACTGCACGAGCTCTCATATTTCATTCCTTTGTCCCTAAGATTTTTTGAGCCGATACCGTGTCTACTGCATGTTTTCTCATCAATCGCATGCCTTCGGCTATTCTTGGTGGGGATATTCCCTATTCTATTATGTTTTCCACTACTAAGTTGTTCCCTGTTGATCCAAAACTCTTTGGTTATGTCTATTTCGTTCGGGATGTCTGTCCTAATGTTAGTAAACTTGATCCTAAGTCCTTAAGATGTGTTTTTCTTGGCTATTCTCGAGTTTAGAAAGGTTATCGATGTTATTCTCTTGATCTCTGTCATTATCTTGTGTCTACTGATGTTACTTTTCATGAGTCCTCTCCTTTCTTCAAGGATTCGACCGTCTCTGATCTCCCTCTGTCGTGGATAAACCTGATGATTTCCTGGTTTATCTTGTCCCTCTCTCGCCAGTATAGGCTGCTATTTCAAAGCCTGATATCATTAATGATGCTGATATTGCCAATGTTTCACCTTCACTAGCTCCTGGTTCGCCGATTGATTCCGTTGAAGCCTCCCTTGTTCCTACTTCTGTTTCCTCTGATCCTCCCCTTACTGTCACTGAACCACCTGTTCCAGATTCTCCTATTACTACATCTGATAACCTGCCTATTGCCCTCCAAAAAGGTACCCGTCCTCATTGTCCCCCCAAAAGATATGCTGACTGTACCTAACCTATCTCATCTTTTGTATCCTATTAGACTTTATCCCATATTTCCTTCTCCCTTGTTGCCACCATTGATTCTATCACCACCCCTACTACCCTTCACCAAGCCTTGACATTACCACCCCTTAACTTCACCAAGCAATGAAAGATGAAATTTTGGCCCTTGACAAGGCTGGTACCTAGACTCTTGTTGATCTCCCACCTAGAAAGAAGGCCATTGGTTCTAAATGGGTGTTTGTTGTTAAAACTAATGCTGATGGTTCCTTGGAATGATTAAAAGCTTGACTCGTTACTAAAGGGTATGCACAAACCTATGGTATTGATTATTTTGAGACTTTATCTCCTGTGGCTAAGCTCACCTCTGTTCGTCTTCTTATCTCTTTGGCTGCTACATATCATTGGGATTTGCTTCAGTTAGATGTTAAGAATGCTTTTTTGAATGGTGACCTCCTTGACAAAGTTTATATGGAGCAACCACCTGGGTTCATTGCTCAAGGGGAGAATAGGAAAGTGTGCTACCTCCAAAAGTCATTGTATAGTCTAAAGCAAAGTCCTCGTACCTGGTTTGATAGGTTATGTGATTTAGTCAAGAAGTTTGGATTAAGTCAAAGCAAGTGTGATCACTCTGTATTCTACCAGCAATTTGATGTAGGCATGATTCTTCTAGTAGTATATGTTGATGACATTGTGATTACAGGAAGTAACATTTTGGGAATCTCAGAACTTAAAGTCTTCCTGAATTCTCATTTTAAAACAAAAGATTTAGGGTCATTAAGGTACTTTCTTGGTATTAAAGTTTTGAGAAGCAAGAAAGGTATTCTTTTAACTCAAAGGAAGTATGTTCTTGATCTCTTAAAGGAGACTGGAAAGCTTGGAGTTGCGCCAAGCAGCATTCCCATGATTTCAAATCCCTTCCTAGATCTTGATGCTAGTATGTTCGATGAACTTCCTGATGATTTGAAGAAGAAAATTGATCCAGAGAAATTGAAGCCATTTCTATTTCTTGAAAGATAAAGAAAACTCATTGGGAAGCTGAATTATATGATAGTAACTCATCCTGATATAACCTTTTTAGTCAGTAGTCTTAGCCAATTTATGGCATCACCAACGGTGGCACAATGGGAAGCTTTAGAACATATCTTGCATTATTTGAAAGGTTCTCTAGGTCTTGGTATTCTTTATACAGATTATGGGCAAACTAAAATCTAGTGTTTCTGCGATATAGATTATGCAGGATCTAAGGCCACAAGACGATCCACTATGGGTTACTGTGTGTTTGTTGGTGGAAACTTGATATCTTAGAGAAGTAAGAAGCAAGGAGTTGTGTCAAACTCAAGTGCAGAAGCGGAATACAAAGCCATTTAACGGTCAGTACAAGAAATTGTGTGGGTATTTCAACTCTTGAAGGAAATTGGCATCACCATGACATTGCCTGCAAAACTATGGTATGATATTAAAGTAGCACTTCATATAGCATTGAACTCTATATTCCATAAATGAATAAAACACATTGAGATTGACTGTCATTTTATTCTTGATAAGATCAAAGAAAATATTGTATCTATAGGGCACATACGATCCGACGACCAACTGGCAGATCTTCTGACAAAAGCCTTACATGGGACACGGGTTCAATATCTTTGTAACAAGTTGGGCATGATAAATATATATGCTCCAACTTGAGGGGGAGTGTTAGAAGTCATTGTGAATATAGATTAATACAGTGGCATGATATTGTTGAAGAAGCGATTCGGTGGTGGAATTCGTTGACTATTTCTTCAAGCACTCCTTGAATTGCTTCCATGAATCACGCTTACTCTGTCTCTATTTTGTGTATATATGTATGTCTTGTAATCATCTCTTTTGATATGAATGTAAATATAGTTTCAAGTGTATTTAACTTACATATGACATATTTTCTCATGTGCTTTTGTTAGAGAAAGAGTGACATATACAAGTAAGTTCAAGCATCCAGTGGTCAACAACAACAGACCACGAGGACTCAAAGCCTCAAACGTATGTTAGGTCGCTCTTTGCAGTCAAACTTCTTTGAGATTTTGTCTCTTCTCCATTTTATTCAACTCTTAAACGCTCCGTATGATATGATCTAATTAGTAATGATATAAATCATGTCCAATTAAAACATGAATTAAAAATTTAAAATTACGCTGTCTATTTTTTCATACAGCAGAATAGAAAGAAAAAACATGTACAAAAACTAAGCCTAAATAATATAGATATAATTCAGAAGCTCTAATAGAGCCTTTGGACTTAAAATGTTGAGGCCTACACCAAATATGAGAATGTGTGTGTAGGGGTGGAAACAAGTTAGGCCAAGCTTGTTTTGTAATAGGGTGGCCTTAGCTTAGCTTATGGCATATTAGAGGTCTTTTTTTTGGCCTAAGCTCAGCCTATACACAGACTTAGCTTGGCCTGAGGTATGTTAAAGAGGACTAGATTTTTAAAACTTCTTCAAATAGGCTAACAAACCTACTTTAACAAGTAATATATATAAGAAATGATATCATTTTAAGAATGCAAACTTTATACCTTTTGTTTTTTCTTTCAACTACACTGTTGCAAGGACAATCCCCACCACAAATAAGTACTTCAATTGATTTTTCATTCAATTTAAAATGATATTCATCAATAACTCTACCTCCAGCACTGAATGTGGACTTTGATGTCACGGTTGAGATTGAAATAGCTAGTATATAAGTAGTCATCTTAGATAAAATCTTATACTTCAAGATAAACTTCCAATTCTAATTTCATAGGGGGAATTGCTTGCTTTTCACAAACAATGTTCATGATTTGATCAAATCCAGTAATTATAGTAGAACTAGGTACATTAGGAGAAGAGTTGTTGCCAACATTATCAACTTTACAGTACTATATTAAATAAGGTAGCTTCATAGTGGCTGCTAAATCATAATAAGTTAATTAAATCTAACATTTTGTACTATATTAGTCATGACTAATAAGGCAACACGACAATTTCTAACCAAATAAGTACACACACTATATTGGTAATTTACGAACTCCATCTATAAGATAATTAATGAGTACCACATGTTGATATCTAATTAGCAACAAAAATACTGATTAACCAACATTCCCATTGTGTTTTCATCATCACACAATTAGATTCCGCCTAGTTAAAAACACTTAAAAAGGTAGAAAAAGAAAAAGGACTAGAAGAAATCGAAGAACTGAGAACAGAATAAAAGAAAATCGATCATGCCTTCAAGGAAAAAGGACCAAAAAATTAAAAAAATTAAAGGAATAGATTAAGTTTCTGTTTTCCATCCAAAAGCAAATCGTAGAATCAAGAAATAACAAATCAAGCAAGAAGAAATAACTAGTAGAAGAAATAACTAGAGCAGCAAATCAAACCAAAAGAGAAGCAAACAAATCACAAGAAGAAATAACCAAAGAAGCAAATCGAACCAAAAGAGAAGAAATAATAAATCGCAAGAGGAGAAGTAAATCACACAATCTAGAAGCAAATCGAACTAGCAGAAGAAATAACCAGAAGAAGCAAACAAAATAAAGGAGCAAGGATGGAGATCTGCTAACGAGAAGCAAATACTTACCAGAGCTAGAGATCTGCTGCTGCTTCCTCGTTGAGGAAGAGAGAGTTCAAGTCGTGACTCACTGATTTAGAGAAAGGACAACTGACGGACAGAGGATAGGACGGTGACCCTCAAAGATAGAGGAGATTTATAACAGCCAATGAAGAGAGGATGGAGAGAGGAGAGGATGGTGACTATCACTCTATCAGGATTCACGATTCAAGTCAGGAGAGGATAGAGAGAGGAACAGCCGAACGAAGGTTAGGTTTTTTAAACTCTTCAATGAAGAATTGAAGATAAGTATGTGTTGAACTGTCAAGAGTTAGGTAAGAGGGAGGGTAGATAGGGTAATTACATTTTTATCCTTAAGATTCTTTTTAAGATCTTAACAAGCTGGCTTGATAGGCCTAAAAGGCTTATTAGTAGGCCTAGGCCTGGCTTGTTAAGAAAAACAAGTTTTAAAATAGGCTTTGGCCTGGCCTTTTATAATGATAAGCTAGGCCTGACCAAGCCCCAAACAGCCCAAGCCATAGGCCCTTAAAAGGCCACCTAGCCTGTTTTCACCTTTGTGTGTATGAGAATTTTGTTGATAGGTAATGCTACTCTGATCCTTAATATAATACATATTTACCTAATTTGATTAGATTAAAGAAGTTAGTTAATATGATATGTAATTTCTAAAATACCCTAGTCATTTTCCTTAATTCCCTCTACTTGATTATTATTAAGGGAGTATCAATAGGGTAAACTAGGTAAAAATTGACAAATATAAAAACCATGTCTTATATTTAGGATCAATATCAACTCCTCAAATATGTCTTATATTAAGGACACGAGGGAGTAGTAAGTATCTTCATAAATCCTTTGAGTTGTGAAGCATGCTAATCAACTCTTGAAACCCACCTCACTTGAAATTTGGCTGCAAAAGTGTATATAAAATGCTCATTCCCATCCCGCTTCTACTGGAGGAGTTAATTGAAAAGTTTGCTTGGCTCCTAAATATAATACGCCATATCTCAATGCCCTTTGACTCTAACATTTTTAACTTTTCCCATGCTATATCCCTAGCTAGCTATTGATTGCATATATATTAAATGAGGTTTCCATTAATAGAGGTATTGATTAAATATAGTATTTTAGAGAGAGCAACACACATGTTTACAATAAGTAACTTAACTAATTTTTTCAACATATGTAAATTAATTATCTAGCTTATATATTTAGAATTGGAGGAACTTATGGTTTTGGGTCAAATAGTTCTCCATGATACTCAAGAAAATAGTCTAATTTTTGAAAATAGCTTACAGCTATAAATATTTTCTTTTTTGAATTAGAGAGTAGACGATCTAGAGTTATTAGTGGGTCAAATCTGCGGCTTCACACTTATATGGAAGCTTTCATGCTACTAATAGTATATAAGGTCACTGGCCAACTATTAAGAATTTTGGTTTCTGAACGAAACACAATTTTTAATTTGTTTAGCCCTCTATATCTATTGTAAAATCTTAACTCAATCATCATGGAAGCTTGAGGTGTACGTACAGATTAAAATGTCCATATTAATTACAAGGTTTAAAGTATACGATTTTTTTTTTTCATCGGTAGTTGGTAATTCGTAAAATAAAAGTATGCATTGTGAAAATAAAAGAATAAAAACTTATGACAAGGCTACATATTTTTCTAATTAAAAAATATAGTTTTTCTATTTTTTTTGGTTGGTGTAGAGCAAATGAAGAAATGCTATTTACTTATGTTATTTGCTTTTTGTAAACAAACACCACACGCACAATGGTAAGCTTATGTCAAACCACTAATATGGCATGTCGCGAATTGCAGGCACCACGTTATTGTTTTTGGCTTCCCAAAAAAAAAAAAATCCAGAAAAATAAGATACATTTTTTATAATCGTGAAACACATGTTTTGGCCTCAAAGGTAATAACATGTCTAGTTTATAGGAGTACGTTTTTCCCCTTCTCGTGTGTGACACACAACACCATCCCTAACCTTTTTTAAGAATTATTTTTGTTATTTATCAATAATTCTTCTAAATTTATTACACCAACCATGTTGGCAAATAATAATTCATGATTAATTAATTAATTAATTAATCCGTCAGCAACAAAATTTGACTAAGTCCCGTGTTCTTTTTTTTTGATAACTACTGGTATCCATTACATATCCATGTAATGTGCGCGCGCGCGCGCACGCGTGTGTTGTTCAAGACGGTCAAAAAGGGTATGTAAGCGTCATGTCGTTTTCATCCCTTGAGACCTTTTTATTTTTATTTTTCAGATAATTACAAATAAACACCCATATTAAACATGCCAAGATTAAAAATAACAAATTAAAGTTACTACTTCTTAATCGTACGCGCGCGAAATATAATTCTGATTCTTTGGTGTTAGTTAACTTGACCAATTGCACCACGCATGTGCTTCTTAATGACTAAGTGCTCCTTTGGTTCATAGAATTGGAGGCAAGAGAATGGAATATAATGGTGATTACATAATTTGTTTTGTTTGTTATTAGAGAAAGATGATGTATATGCATAAAAACGTTTGATCGGATTATATCGAACATGAAAATATATGGGAATAATATAGCAAATGACAAAATTACCCCTGTATACACATATATATATATATATATATATATATATATATATATATATATATATATATATATATATATATATATATATATATATATATATATATATATATATATATATATATATATATAATGTATATGGTGGGTTCGTGATATTTTTTTTTTTTTCATTTTGTGCAGTGTACACATTAAGTTCATAGTAATTTTTTAATACTTAATGCTGGAAATATTAAGCAATACGTAGAGGTTGGGTTCATGTTAATTTTTTAATATTTAATTATGGAAATATTATTTAATAGGATATTTTAATATTTTCTTAAAGTTGGAATATAATTTTTTAAATTTTTAATGGAGGAATATTTCTTAAATTTCTATACTATTAATTAATTTTTTATTATTTAATGTGGTAATAAAAATTATTTAATATTTAGAAGCATATATGTGTGGGCACTTTGATCAATTTAAAAAATCATAATGGTAATAGTGTTGTTTTCACTTGATTACAAGATGTATGTATTCTCATTCATCAATTCTAATAGTGTAATCCTTGGTACATCATTAGATGTAATCAGGATTACAAAATGTAATCCTCTTTACATTACACCAACTAAACATTGTAATTGATCTGTTGCGTACATTATGATTACATATAATCCTCTCTCATTAAATCAAACTAAACAGGCTATATGTTTTTTTGTTGGTTTTGTTGAAGTAATCAAGATTTATTATTCATATCAAAGATGATAACTAAGAATGAGAATTCAAATTTAGGATATTCACTCAATACTACACAAGAGAATATGTATGATAGTTAAGTAATCCTCCTATCCTTAATGTGAGAACCATTTAACTAATTTGATTATGTTGGAATATATTAGTCTACCTTTGGTTGATTAGGGTCCAAACCTGATTCAATAGGGGTTATCATATAGAGATATGGATTCATCAAGAGAAAGATCCCTTTTATGGTTTAATAGTTGTGTCTATTCTTATGTAACTATATGTTGAAGGGTTATATCTATTCCTATGTGTTCGAAAGGATACTATAAAGGATATGGGATTGAGGGAATAACAAGTCTAAATAATAACACACATATATAGAATAATGCCATCCTACCTCTAAAAGGATCTCTCAGAATGTTCTCTTCTCGTTCTCTCTTTGGTGTATTTGCTATGTAATGTAATCAGAGTCTGCCTTGATGCTTTGGTTTATTATGAGTACTTTAGTGAGTTAATCAGGTTTTAGGTACGCCCAAAATTCTTAAAGATTATATTAAAAAAAGTAGTTAAGTTAGTTAATTATAGTAAATATGTTATGTTTTTCCTAAATTACCCTTTATTTAAAACTAAAATTTCCAAAAGTTTGCATAAAGAAATATTATTATTGATGGAGATCAATAGGGGTGATTTCAGAAAAATATGATAAATATGAGAAATATGTCTTATATTTAGGATCAAATCTAATTTTGTGATTCGATCTTATATTAAGGACCAAAAGGAGTATTAAATTTTGATTTCATTATGGCTATAAAAAGGATATATCTTTTCTCCAAGATATGCTTGTTAATAGGTTTGTTGATTGTGATCTTGTTCATTGACTTTCATGGCTCTAAGGCAAGGTTGTTAGACCCGCAAGTTTAAACAAACTTGTGACAATGACGTAAACTCATATCGTGAACTCGAACCGTAAACATGTAAGAGTTTGCTGTCATAATTAAATAGGTATCAATTTTGTATGATTAAATAATTTAAATATAACAAATGACAACAGCTTGATATAAATGCATTTTAAATCCAAATAATTGAAATTAAATCCATCAACATTTATAATTTATCATACTTAACATAGAATTTTCTATAAAATCTATATATGAGTCCACTATCTGTGGTTAAATCGAAAAAATTAATACAAGTTTAAGAGTGAGTTAACACGGTTTCGTAAGCTAGAAAAATAGAAACGGTAACTCAGTTTGTAAATTCATGAGTTTAATCGAGTTTATGACTGGCACGTGTTTACCAGCTACTTGACATAATTTTATAAGTTAGAAACGTAAAATCAGTAAACTCAGAAAGTCAATTCGCAAGTTTGATAACAATACTCTAAGATATTGTGAGATTTGGATTAATGTACAATGTACAATTGGAAGCATCTACATTGTTATTTTCTATATAATTACGCCCTTAGTTCTAAATGTAAGAGTTAGTTGAAAATTTATTTTGGCCTTAAATGTAATATTTTAATCTACTTTGTCTCTTAAATTTAGTAATTTTTCTTAAATTATATCTATTAATGTATATAGGATTTTTCAATGTGAATGAATTAAATAAGGCATTTTAGAAAAATCAACACACATATATAACTAATTTAATTAGTTTTCTTAACACTTATTGGTTGATTATCCGCCTTCTGCATTTAGGATTGAGGGAAGTATTTGATATTCAATACTATTCAATTCAAATTCAAGTATGTTATTGAGTTCAACTATGGGTAACTTTCAATTCATTGACTTTATTTTAAAAGAAACAAGTCCTCTCCACTCAATTATGGAACCACCACTTTTAAGAGCTGTTTTATCATTGTAGATGCAAAGACTGTAGAGGGGCACTTTGCCAGTATTTTTGCGAATACTCTTTTTACATGTTGAGATTTATTTAACCTTATACTGAACTTCCAAAACCAAATCAAACTAATTTTGTTTTAGAAAAAAAAAATAAATTTAACAAATGACAGGGAATTCAAGAACGAGGGTTAATTAATTAAACATAAAATGTAAAGATGTGAGGACTGAGGAGGGTTATTATTACATAGGGGAGGGACCACTTGGTTAAGGTTAGGTCCCATGATTGCCCAAACCCAAAAAAATTGGTCAGGTGGACATCAGACTTCATCTAGCTTCAATGATCGACACGTGTCACTGTTACAATAAAAAATAGAGTAAAATACTCTAACCTTTTTTATATTTTGCCTTAATTACACAGACCTCCCATCTATTTTGAAAACATACACTTAATCCAACCCGTTAACTCCGTTAATGATTTTTATTTTTTTAATTAACATTTATATTAAAATAAATTTTATTTACTAATTTATCCTTCATTATTACTAATTTCCTAATTTTGATTAGAATTTTTTAAGTAATTTAAGAGTTTTCTTTTTCTTTTTCTCAACTTATTTTTTACTTTTGCAAATAGTTGTCTATTAAATTTTTTTCATATTAAGATAAATAATTAATTAATTTAGTTAATGTAGACATAAAAAACTTAATTAAAAATATGATTAATTAAAAACATGTTTACATAATTAATAACATTTTGTGAATAAAACATATTTCTTTCTTTTTCTTTTTGCCTTTCATTTAAATGACATATTTTTTTTAGTCATTTAAAAGAATACTAAATAAAGAAGTTTCAATAAATATGATAAACATTTAAACTTTTATAATATAATAAAAATTAAAAACTTTTATAATATATTGGAAATTTTGAACATACATGTATTAGCATTTTTTTGTGTGTGTAAAACTTTATTTTTAGGTAAATATAAATGTTTATTCATTTGTTGAAAAAAGGGTATTTTGATCAAAGTAATTGTTTAATAGTCAAACTTAACGGTCAACTAACGGTTGGATAGATAGAAATGGAATATCAAATATATAAATGAGGTTTTTGTAACTTACATTTTAATTTCAAGGAAGGTCTATATACGTTTTTAAAATAGATGGGAGGTTTGTATAATTTAGATAAAATAGAGGGATAGTCAATATATTTTACTCTAAAAAATACCCTCACATAATTCCCCTCTCCCTTTTAAGGATGCTCCCACATTTCTCAAATTTCCCATTATCTCTTTGATCCTGTGCTTCTCACCCTCCCCTTTCTTACCACCCACCCTCCATCCTCCACCGTCGGATCCCCATCATTCCCTTTTCCTCATCCCACATCTCTAGCTGGATGAAAGAGACACACAACACTCTCCCTCACCCACATAGAGTTTCTCTCAAGGACTCTCTTATACACAAATATCACATATCGCTCTCTTTGGTATATATACACGCACAGGCGTACGTAGCAACCCAAAACCAGAAAACCAGTGATTTTAATTTTGTGAGAGAGAGAGAGAGAGAGAGAGAGATGGGAAGGGGAAGAGTGGAGTTGAAGAGAATTGAGAACAAGATTAACAGGCAGGTGACCTTTGCGAAGCGAAGGAACGGTCTTTTGAAGAAAGCTTACGAGCTTTCCGTTCTTTGCGATGCGGAGGTTGCTCTCATCATCTTCTCCAATAGAGGAAAGCTGTACGAGTTTTGCAGTAGTTCAAGGTATTCCACTAATTTGCAAAAACTTATACATATACAAATATATATAAATTCTCTTTTCACTTTTTATGATTTTGTTTCTTTTGTTTATTTCTTCAAACACCTTAAAGATACAGCACAAAAAATGAACCTCCCTAAACTCTTTCGTGTTTTCTTCATCTTTCTTCTTTGCTTCATTTCTCGGTTTTGGATATTTTCTATTCTTCCGTATGTTTCTCTTTTGATCTTCAACTTGATTGTTTATTTCTGTTCTTGCTTTTTTTTTTTTTTTTTTCTGTGATAGCGTAGCCCAGGGTTCGGGAATTTTGTTTTTTGAAAGATGAGAAAAGTTCATTTTCTTTTTTCACTGTTTCTGTTTTTCCGTTTCGGTGAATGTCTCGGCGTTTTTAGCAGGTTGAGTGATTCTGCGATCCTATTGCTGTTAGATCTGCAACTGGAAACGCTATAGAAGATAAAGAAAGAAGATCACTGTTGTATTGAGTTTGTGTGCTTTTTTATTTTTGGGATCTTCTTCTGGTTTCTTCTGTAGTTTTCTCATCAGCTTTCTTTTTAGGTTTCGCTCTTTTCTCTCTCTCTCTCAAGTCTCTTCCCGGCGTCAGAAATTTCCGTTTCTCTCTCGATTCATCAGATCCGGCTAAGTCTCTGGTCAGGCTAGTTTGTAATGTAATTCCGTGTTAGAAAAGGCGAAGCACATAAATTATCCCATTTTGCTGAATCTTCAGAAGCTGGTATATATTATTCTTTTGGTTAGATCGATGTCAGGAAAATGGCCAAGAATCAGTAAGACAACCTAACCATGTCTCATTTAGGGCGAAATACGCTTGCAAGATTTTTCTCTTCTACTCATATCCACACCTGATCTCTCTCTCGTACTCGAATCGCTCTGGCCTAGGGTTTCGTTTTATTCCTAAATTTTAGTCTTCGTTTTCCTTTGAATCTCTCCACTTTTTCTTTCTTTTACCTTTGTCTCGTTTTCAGCTCATAAGCTTTATCAGAAACTCTACTTTCTTACTTGTTACTTCTTCGGATCATTAATTCATCTCCGATCTGTAGCCGCAAGTTTCAAAGTTCTGAGAGCTTTTTCTATTTCTCCTGTCAATTGATAAAAAAATCTGATCTGATAGACCCATATATTTTGACCTTTGCTTTTGTTTAAATCAGAATGGTCTTTTCTTTTAAAAGCCCATACTTCCTTCTTGAGCATACACGTATTGACGTGAGAGGATTCTCAGAATTTTGTTTTTCCCGAAGCTTACTGGTATTTGCTAAGTTTTCTCCTCTCTCTAAAGAAATTCTGGGGCTTTCAGATCTCAATGTCTCTTCTCAGCAATGCTATATTCCAAACACGAATAAGCCATCTATTGTTCATAGGACATCCAAGTTTTTCTTTCTTTCTTTTTTTTGTTTTTTTCATTTTTTGTATTATGGTCTGAATACTGAGTTAACGCTATTACTTAATGGATATCACACATAAGTTACACACGTCTCATCGGTTTTCAGCAGGTATTCTTTTTCATGATTTTTATTAGTGCACTGTTTATTGATTTTTTTTTTTTTTTTTTTTTTTTGTAACGGAGAAGACATTCTTCTACCCTCATATTTAATGCACTTTATTTTAGAGAGACTGCTAATTTAACATTTTATTTTCCCCAAATTTTCATGGACCATAGTAGACGCTTGCTGTAATTATTGAAGATTCATCGCTATACCCATATACGCGTCATGTATTTTTCTCTGCAGTCAAAGACAAGCAAAATGGAGTGAGCGGAGAAAAATTTCTTTCATAAATGTTGATCTTAAAATTTATGTGAAAGTAGGTTTTTTTTAATAAAAAGAATTCATGAGGTAATAAGAACAACTTTCTTTCATAATTAAGATTTTTAGGTGGGGAGGCAAACTTCAGAGTCAAAATATTCCTAACAGAAGGCACAAGTTCTCTTTGGTAATTGCAGTTTGTTGTACAGGTTTTGTTTGTTTGTGCTATATCAGGAATATATAATTACTTTTGACTTGACTTAAAAATACTTCAATTACATAGACTAGTCAGACTAATAATTGACTTGGTGCAAAGGAAAAAAAATTCAATTTAATAATCGGTCGAGTTGAGATTATATTTTTTGACCTTGGGAGATGAGGCTAAACTTGAACATACACATATAATTATTCAATATAAAAATGATTTGGACTTTATTTGACCGCATTTTTCTCGATCAGCCACATGTTATATTTACTTATTTATGTCCTTGGGTCCTCAAAATAACCTCTCACATTTGTTGGATTTTTTTACGGATTAAGGTGTAAATTTGTTTTGGAAGTTTTCACTGTTTTTTCAAATTTATGTCACCTCGAAAGTTTTAAAATGTAACAATGTTGTCCGATATCGTTAAAAAATTGACGTTGACCGTTAACTTTATAATAAAAAAGGGTAATATTGCTTCATTTTAATACTTTCGAGGAAATATTGAACCTAAAATAATTTTTGGGGTAACATTGCTCCTCCACAAAAACTTTTAGAACAAATTTGCACCTTAATCCATTTTTTTATTTTACGCATGGTATGATATCCTTCATGGAAATGATTTGAATATTATCTCCTTTATTCATGCAGCATGCTCAAAACGCTAGAGAGGTACCAGAAATGCAATTATGGAGCACCTGAACCTAATGTTTCAGCAAGGGAAGCCTTGGTAATTTTATTATTTTTGGACCTTCAAATATTGAAAATGGTTGTTTTTTTTTTTTTGAAATATTATGTTGTTATTTGTCTGTCTATATTTATGAGAACAACTTAAAATTAATATAATATTATCTTAAATATAAATCATCTCTTAAACACATTGAAGTTTATCAATATAAATGATTAGTTAAGATCTAAATGTTTGAGTTCAAGCCAACTACATTACCACAAAAATTCTAATTCAAGTGCCTTCCATTTGACCTCTAAAATGCGAAGGTAATTTAAAAGTGCAAGATTGTGGATGAAACCCATTCATTCTCGAGAGAGGCCCATACACAATCCAATGACTACTTTTCATTTTTTCTCATATATATATAGCCTATGAGTAAATCTAGCCTCCAAGATTATTTATTTTATTCCAAAAGGCTTCCCTTTCGTAATTTCCTGAAATACTTTTCAACATACACTATTGCCTTACCTTCTTTATCAAACAGTTGGCTAGGAAAAAACCTGTGTCTTCGGACTTATTCCATACTTTCTAGTAACTATAGCAACACTTGTATATTCACCTCATTACAAAATCCCCTTTCGTCTTCTCAATGCTCTCAAGTTCATACTCCCTCCGGTCCTAATTATAAGATAAAGTTGACTTTTTTGAAGAAATTAAGGAAGCCAATTAAATCATTTTAGAATATTTTTATTTTTATTTTTTTCTTCAAATTAATTAATTTGACTAATAAACTGATATATAATCTAAAGATACTAAAAATATAAATACTCTAAAGTGATTTAATTGGCTTCCTTAATTTCTCCAAAAAAAATCAACTTTGTCTCATAATTAGGACCGGAAGGAGTATATAAATTTTGATGAAGATGTCATTCTTTTTCATCTAAGTTCATTTGCCAAATACACATAGCGGGTAGATATTCTATTAATTTTTTTTTGCTAATAGCTTGAAATTATTTTGGAGCATCAAACAACAGTAGCTAAATATAGAATAGTCAATTTATGAAACTTTAATAATTAGGACTGCAGCATAACTAGAGTCTTCTTCCTACGCAAAACAAATAAAACAGTCCTCCTGCGCCCCCCCAAAAAAAGGTCTTCTTCCTATTTAACTAGAGTATGCAGAGTCAAGCTAATGAAGTAGGAACAACAAGAGATGCCGTGGGGGAAGAGAAAAGAAAAGAAACTACTCTACTTCGGTGCAATAAATTAAAAGTCTAAATTTCCGGTCTCCCTTTGTCAAGTAAAAGACTTCATTCAATAATTTTGTGATGGGAATCTCTAAAATACTCATGCTATCATGAATAAGAGATGTGCTGTTCATATTCAATTAGTGAATAAAACGGAATTATATATGCAGCACTAAAACATAAAGAAGAAAAATGAAAACAAGAAAAAAATAGTGATTATACAAGAAGCTCTCGTAATTTGTCATGATTTTCGTTTTTGTGGTTCTGGTGTTGCTCTCTATAGCCTTCTCTACAGAATTCTCCTAACTCTTGTTTTCCCTTCTATTTTCTCCTAAACCCTATTTGGTCATAGCATGGATATCAGTTTAGTCTGTATCCTCTTTTACAAGCAACAATTACAAAACAATTTCTAATTAACACTCACCCACTGGCGCTAAGTTTTCCTCTAACTTAAAAGATTTTGTGTTTGATTTTCACCCCTTTACAACACTGAGCCATACACAGTTAAAATGGATTTGAAGAAGGTTTTTACTCATAATAATTCACATGTTTTTCACGCACTCTTCTCAAAATTGCAAGAGGAGAACAGGGAAGTATTAAACCGTAGAACTCTTACTCTATATAAAGGGTACGATGAAGCACACGACTCTTGATCTAATAGATAACCAAGGAAAGTTGCAAGACAATAGAGAAAACAAAACTTGTTTATATGTGTTAGAAATGCTTCAAAATTCTTGTTCTTTTATATCTTTTGGTCGAGAAATATATTTTTTTACTTGATTGAATTGAACATTTCTTGCACTTGAATAAGTTTCATTTCTAGGCTGATCATTTGAGCCTTGATATGGTCAAAGGGGAAATAAAAGACATGGATGTTTTCCTTGACTATAGCTTATTTATCGCCATATTGGCTGTTTTAATTTTTCGCAGGAGTCTAATCACCATAAATAGATCTCGTTATGTTTCTTAATAAGTAGCTAGTGTTGTTGGTTTTTGTATTAATATTAAGGATATCTATTCAATCTATTCAATGAGATAAAATTTAAAATAATCACATTATACAGTCAAGGCATCACATTTATATTTAAATTATATCTAAAGATTTTAGAGAATAGTACTAAGTCATGCCTTCCCTTACTAGCTTGCCCAATAACCTTTCCTTCTTTCTAATCACTTCTTTGCTTATTGTCCTATCGTAATTCAATTTTCCCAATTTGTATGAAAGCCCTCCTCGGACTATGCCCTATCAACAGAGAGATTAATTATGTATAGAGCAGAGAGAGAGAGGGAGGCTGGTGATTCATTATTAAACGCTTTAATCATCAAAACCGTCAACAACCACAATCGATATATGACACTAGGATTCTACATAGGGTGCGCCATTTTAACGTGTTATTGCCCTGGTTTTTTTACTGCTTGCTACTAAATACTGTGTGTCTGTGTTTGTGGATGCATTGGAAAATTATACTATGTAACTTAATAGTCAAAGTATGGAAACTTCATCTCCTTACCCAACGAAAGAAAAAAGTTCTTGGACTTTAGTCTCTTTAATCCTCATTAATGTTTCGAACATTGATGTATATTACTTGTCCTCCCTCCAACTCCATCAAGGTCATATGTCCGTATAAAAATTTTGTTTGTTAAAACATTGTTCAAGAGTTTATTTGTGAAAAGCTTAGTGTTTTTTATCTGCCATACGGCCATACCTATTATGGTCATTAAAACGAAAAATGTTTGTTTCTTCATGAACCATGTTAACATTTATGAGGACTTAGCTTCATTTGTTCGTTTCTCTCGCGCAAGACATCTGAAGACTGAACTTAATTAGAAGTCAATGCTTGCCACTGGGTGATTAATGGCAAATAATATTACGATGATCTATTGGAAAACAATGGATCTATCAATGATTATAATAATAGAGAAAACTTATTTGAAAAGGGGAAAAGAAAAAAGGTTATTGGATTACCATAATTATGGGCTTGGTTTATACTTACATGCATGCAATTAATTGTACGATTTGGGGGTGTAGGAGTTAAGCAGCCAACAGGAATACTTGAAGCTGAAGGCTCGTTATGAAGCCCTGCAGCGATCCCAAAGGTATTGATGTTGATATTCAAATCCTAACGCTATAACATACTATTATCATTGTTTTTCCCGAAAGATAGTCAATGATGATGCATTTAAATTCTTGCTGTGTCTCACAAAAGGAATCTTATGGGAGAAGATCTTGGACCCCTAAGCAGTAAAGAACTTGAGTCACTTGAAAGGCAGCTTGATTCGTCCTTGAAGCAGATCAGATCAACACGGGTACGCTTTACACCCACCCACACACCCACACAAAGCATTTTGATCTCCACCTTGAAGAATAATCATCTTCATTCCACAAAAGCGCAAACCTACACACACACACATATGTATGTATGTATGTATGTATGTATGTATGTATGTTATCTTACAGCATTTTTTAATATGATGTTGAATATGATCGATGGTGTCAAGGAAAACTCTGAGAATTTAGTGATTCTTAAACTTGTCAATTTCAGGAATTAGTTGTCTTCACACACACATATATATCTATTTACATGTTTTTTTGTTTTACAGACACAATTTATGCTAGATCAGCTCTCTGATCTTCAACGTAAGGTATGATCAACAATTTTGCTTTCATACGTTAATGATTGCTGCACGTATAGTCTTGTGCCAATTTTGTCTTCTTCACTCATCAAATTCATTTATGCAGGAACACTTGCTTGGTGAGGCCAACAGGTCGCTCAGACAAAGGGTAAAAATTAAGAACCATTTCAAGCTTTTTAAAATTGTATAACTCGTACAGATACTGGGCTTCACCTATAGTCTTCGCATATGATATTTAATTTTATTTGATCATGCTTTTAGTTTTTACACTTATTATTACTAGCTAGTATTTAATTATTTGGATTGCCCACATCTCCCCGCCAAAAAACAAATCCTCAAAAATAAAATGAATTTGGCTTGTGTTTTTGCAGCTGGAGGGATACCAAATAAATCCACTCCAATTGAATCCCACTGCTGAAGAAATGGGATATGGGCGACAACCACCTCAACCTCAGGAAGATGGCTTCTTTCATCCCTTGGAGTGTGAGCCAACCTTGCAAATTGGGTATATGCTCCCTTCATTTAATGCTAGCTTTTACTATATAATTTTTTAATTATTCCTTCAATTTTATTTATAAGTCACTTTTAACAGTTTATAATGATTAGTATTAAGAAAAGTCTTAAAATTCATTAACTCTGTCCAAAAATTAAACAAGTTTTCTACTTTGCCCATATTAAATATAGCATCAAAAGAAATTTTTACTTTCTCACATCAAGATTAAATAGGGATTAAAGGAAAAAATTGTAATAAATAAACAATGTAGTGCCTTAAAAAAGGACAAGAAAATTTCTCAGCCATCTTATAAATAGGATTGAAGGGAGGAATATTTGAGTAGATTGCTTTGAAAGATAAATATGACCAATCCACGTTTGATTGAATTTATTAATTACTACTATGGTCCATAACTATCCCTTAATATATGAATTAATCATAATATATAGGTGTGATTATGCATGTGTTCTTAAAACTTAAAACTAATTGTAGTTACTGATAAATAGAGAAATATACTGATTTCACTAGATTGTTATCCCCACTACTATTATTCAACTGGAAAATAAATAACAGTCAAGACCAGTTGATGGACTTGTTGATGTACTTCTTCGGTTCTTAATATAAGACATATTTCCCTAATTTGATTAGAGTAAAAAAATTATATAAGTTGGTTAATATAACATATGTTTTGTAAAACACCATAGTCATCTTTCTTAATTTCCTCTCCTCCTTAATTATTATTGAGAGAGTACTAATAGAGGTAAATTAGGAAAAGATTGACGAATGTGAAAATAATATCTTATATTTAGGATCAAGATTAAATCCTTATATATGTCTTATATTAAGGACCGGAGGAGTATTATTACATTTGTGGGAGACATAATTGATATTAGAAGGGATTATCTGACTGTGCTATATATCCACTCATTTTATATTACTCCCTCTTGTTTGTATTATGAGGTACTAACTATTAATTCTCGTAGAATAAGGAATGACAGCTAAGTAATTAAATTTATTTTAAATTGATAAATTTTTCCAACTTCAAATGATTTGACTTTACTTTTTCAGCTTTGAAATTCAACCATTAACAAGGGTAAAGTGAAAAAAAATAATTAATGTGGCGGTTCCTGCCTTATATTTGGGACAAAAAATTGCTTTTAGTTTGTGTCTTATAATAAGGACAAGAGAGAGTAGTAAGTTATGCATGATTAGGAGGATCCACAATTAGCCATAATGTACGTATATAATCAACACTAGATTTAGTTCTATTTATAAAAAGGTCGAATATAAATGTTTGAGTGGTAATATTATTAATGTTGTTATTTGAATTAAATTGATAATAATGGGAAATAATGTTGAAGCGGATGCAGATACCAGGCAGATCCAGTGTTAGTGGTTACCGCAGGGCCAAGCGTGAATAACTACATGCCAGCAGGATGGTTACCATGAGAAACCAAAATGTGGTTTCAATTTTATTTCAAAGAGGGGAAAAAAGAATGTGAAAACGGTACATGGCGTGCCATATTCAGGGACTTAATTATAAAAGCAAGTATTAATTCACTATTTAGGAACATTGATATGTAAGTAGCGGTTTCTGTTGTGTGTGCTCAACCCCATAAACTGCGCTAGCTTCTCTGTTTCTTTCCCTTCCTTGTATTAATAAGTGTTAGTGTCTGCACCGACTTATTAATTACATTAATCCCTTTTGACTCTTTTTTAGAATATACTCTATATATATATATATATACACCATTTGTATGTATTGCTGTAACCACTTCAGATGTTAATTACTGTTATTTTTCCATGAGGAACTAAGTCATTATTTAATTGTGACATCATTTGACTTTATTTGGGGAAGCATATATAGATATACAAATTCATGGAAATCAAATATGTATTAGGGCATTATAGTTTGAGGAGTCAATACTAAAATTAAAAATGGCTATTTAGACCGGTGTTAAGTTACGATTGTGAATCGATCAGTTTAGAAAGTTTGGTACTTTCTAGGCTAGTCCCGCAATTGTTCTTAAAAAGTGGTGTTTAGACCGGGTAAAAAGTCTAGTCTAGAAGGTTGCACGTTTAAGACCTAATGTTATTATAGGAGATCTAAAATGGACAATTTTTTTGATCGGTCGGGGCATAACCTGTTCGGGACATAACCGATTCAGAAAGTTATGCATTTTTAACCTATCATTTACTTTAACCGGTCTAAATAAGTTTGTTTTAGATCGTGCATTAACACAACTGGTCTAAAGTTTTTTTTTTTTTTAATTCCAATAGTTACTATCCCTTGCATTCCATCACATGTTTGTAGAGAACCAACCAAAGGACCATAATTCTTAAAGAAGTTTGAACAATCTACACAGATCACCAATCAACTCTGATAAAAAAATTTCAAAACAAATATAAAAACTCTAAAGTAAAATCTCACATAGATAAACAATGTACTCTACTCATCATCTATTCAAATAGCTACAACTACAAGTACAAAATTGTGGAAATAATATATATGGTTAAATTACAATGAAAGAAGGAAATATATGCAGAATTAGCTTTATTTATTGAGAAGCTGAAGAAAGAGATGTGGAGCTCAGGATCTAAAACAAATCAAAGCAAGTAAATGTATCAACATTCTAAACACAATATAGAGAGAACGATATATAATTTTCAACAAGATCTTAATTAGTGATGAAATGTAACTGACCATTTCTTGCATAACAATGGTTAAAAAAAAAAAAAAAAGAATTATGCCCAACGCTCACAGATGTAATTAATATCTTCCATGGGAAAGGGATCAACAAGATTAAATATTTAAAACGTGAAAGCCAAAGGAATTATTATGATTGAACCAGAAAATAATGAAAGTAGTGAAAAAAAATCTTAGAAAACACGTGTACCTCTTCACTAAAGTTAGTTGAGCCCAAGGTGATAATATCGTACATGTGCCTTAGCACGTAATGGCAGCATAAATTGCTTGCCACTAGTAGTCTGCGGGTGTACAAAAGAACACCCACTATAAAAAAAATGTGATTTAGTAGAGGTTAAAAATGGGTATTAGTAGCAGTTTTAACCGCTACTAATATAATTTAAAAGAAGAGATAAGAAACCTGAAGAATACTCAGGAATTCCATTCTCTTATTTTAAATCAAATTCAGGAAGAAAGTCTTGATAAAGAAAAGAAAGTCGAAGAAGTTAAAAACTCATCACAAAATGATGAAACACCTTTCCTTATACTCAATCTGATTTATAAATTTTGTATAAGGTGGATCAACAAGTTCGAAGAAAACCCTTTTACCCATCACATCAGATTCAATTCCTTCATCATGTGTTAAAAATGGTTTTAATCTACTGATGAAAGGAGACCCAAGAATTACATCTTGATATAAAACTTTTGCTAGAATAAAAAGTTCTTCCATTTTGACACCATTGTTTTCAACTACTGCATTTGAAAGCTTATAGTTGACATTTAATGGAGATTTGTTTGGTCCACAAAGTCTTTCTGTGGTTTTCTGAAAGAATTTTGTTGGAATGAGACCTTCTCTGATACAGCTCAGAGCTGCACCAATATCCCATAAAGCTATTGTTTCTAATACAAAGGTATTAGCTGTTAGATTCAGAGTTTTGATGATAACAAACCTAAGTCTAGTTTGATTTGTCTCTGCATTCTTATTCACAAGTTTTTCGCTAAGAAAGTTTTCGAATAGTATACCTACTATTCGAATACTGGAACTCAGTTTCTATTAGCTATTATTCTGATAAGTCTCAGATTATTCGAATAGTCAAATAATTATCATGATAATGCATATGTTATTTGAATAGAGATACACTGATACATAGTCATATTATTCGCATATACTCTAACTATTCGATTAGTATAATCTAGTATATCAGTTGAAAGTTTTCTGATCAAAAAGTATTCGAATAGCCGGTACTTTATTCGAATAGGGTTTATATTCTCCAAAGTAAATATCAAATATATTATTTGGATAATAATATGACTATTCGAATATCAATGGTCACTATTCGAATACTATGGCCATTATCAGAATAATCGACGTTTGCTTAAAAGAGTTTTCAAATTCTATTATTCGAATAGTATGAATACTATTCGAATAGCATATCCACTATTCGAATAATGATATTAATATTCGAATAGCAGGTCAAAGCCAACATCAAGTCTATGAGATTGAGATGAGAAACTATTCGAATAGCAAGAACACTATTCGAATAATATTGAAAGACTGAAAGAAAATATTTTTAGTCAAACTCGAAGAATGTATTCGAATAGTAACTCATGTATCAGGATAATCTTTTTTGAGTTTAAGAGATCACTATTCAAATAGGTATCTTAACTATTCGAATAGTCTTAGTGTAAAATTTCAAATATTATCTGAATAGAGAAAAAGGTATTCGAATAGTAAGTTATCTGAAAAAGCTTAAACTATCCTGATAATTATAATAGTATCCGAATACTTGTTCTTCATGAAAAACAGAGCATCATATCTAAATCTAAATTTCTCAGATTCATTGAGTACTTTCATTAATCTTTATTAATCTTGCTTATTATCTTTTTATTTCATGATTAACATTCTCAAAGCAAGTTACAGGAGATTGATACTTCAGATTTCTGGATTCCAAGAAAAGCAGATATACTGTGTCAGAAACATTAAATTCACTCTGAGTTTCTACCAATGCATTCTCTTCACCTCAACGGCTATATCAAATAACATAAAGAATGTTCCAATAAATGCTCAGTGAGTAACGAAAAAACAGAATGCCTCCAACGGTCATTAAAATCTCTCCAACTACAAATAGCAAAGGCATTCAAAGCGGGAGTTAAGACGCTGAACTACCGAACTGACGAATATTCATTTTCTGAGCTCTTACTCTTTTGTTCTAATACGCTTCAGTGTTTACATTACCAACTCTTTAAGAGAGAACATTCATTGATTTAATACACTTGTTTTGAGAGATATCTTAAGGTTGTGGCACCTTAAGTTGGGCATCAATTTACGTGGTGTAAGGGGGAGCGAGTATTCAAAGTGAGGAATAGATCGCTGTGTACAAGGTGCCAAGAACCCATTGAATCTTGGAAAGTATAGTGAAGACACAGATTCTATCTGTGAACTGGACGTAGGTCATTGTGAATTAGACCGAACTAGTATAACTCCTGGCGTATACCTCGGTGAAATTTTCCTAACTCTTTAATCTTCTTCTTATTGGTTTTCAGTTTTATTTGTCTTATTATTTTTTTTATTATCACCCAATTCACCCCACCCCTCTTGGGTGAAAAGCTTGCGCTAACATTAGCAACAATAATTTTAACTGGCACATGCCATTTCTAGACTAAAACTCTTGATATAATGTTCAAGAAATTCTCAGAAGGCGTTTCATCATCTTGTGATGAGTTTTTAACTTCTTCGACTTTCTTTTCTTTATCAAGACTTTCTTCCTAAATTTGATTTAAAATAAGAGAATGGAATTCCTGAGTATTCTTCAGGTTTCTTATCTCTTCTTTTAAATTGTTTATTTCATTCTGAAGGTCAGAAATTGAAACAGGTTTTGGATTATACTGAAATCTTTTGATTATTTCAGAAAAATCATATCTTGTTTGCAAATTCTTTTGCAAATATTTTTGATTTGGTTTTGTGGAAGAAGAAGAAGCAGTGCTTTCTCTTAGTTTATTGAAAAATTTAACCTTTTCTTCATTTGTTGGAAGAGAGTTAATTATTTCAAAAACTAAATCTTCTTCAATAACATTTATTTGTAAACTGTCTATCCCGGGACTGGTTAAGACCGATTCCTTGATTGGGTCTTCAAGAACAGACTTTTCTGAACTCTCAGCGAACTTGTCAAGACAGTTTATTTGAAAATCATCTTCTTCAGATGAAGATGAAATATCATCAAGTTGAAGTTTATTCACTTCGCCCTGAAGTTCATTCACTTCCCCTTCAGATGATGATATCTCATATTCTTCTTCAGAAGAGGTTTCTTCAATCAAAAGATTCTTTAATTGTTGAAGAACTGGTTCTTCAAGTTGCAAGGCATTAATTCTTTTATTAAGCCTACAATATTTTGCCATGTGGCCTTCTTTACCACATCTAAAACAAACAATTTTTCCTTTGGGAAGATCTATAGGAGGTTTTGATTTGAATTCATTTTTCAAATTTCTGGGTCTGTTTGTTTTTGGTTTCTTCCAAGGTTTTCGATATTTTTTGTAATATCTTTTAGCCTTGTATTCTTTGTCTTCGTGCTTGTGTTTAGGTTTTTAGATTTCTTACAAGCAGGAAAACCAAATTGTTCACAGAAGGTTCCTAAGTCCTTCTGATTTGATGCTTTTTCTTTGGCAAGTTGATGTTGAATTTTATCTTCTTGTCAAATTTTTAAAGCAGTTTTTTGAACAATTGCAATTAACTGTCCATATGTTAAATTTTCGTAATGGATTTGACCATCACCAAGTAGCGGTTAACAAAACCGCTACTAAATCGTATGTTGCAAGCGGTTTTGTAGCGGTTATATAAAACTGCTACTCAAGGAAAATAACAGCTACATCCTTTGTAGCGGTTACAAAAAACCGTTACAACATCCCTATGAACGAAATTTTTTTTCCAGAGATATTTGTAGCGGTTATATAACCGCTACAAATATAAAAAATTGAAATTTTGAAGGCGGGAAAATAAAAATGACATTTTTTTTCAATTTTGTAGCGGTTAATAAACCGCTACTAATTTTGAATTTTTATGAAATTTGTAGCGATTATAAAACCGCTACTAATTTCATGAAATTCAAATTTAGCGCCAACAAATTTAATTGGAGTTTAAAAAAGTGCGTTTGATAGTAGCGGTATAATAACCGCTACAAATATTTAATTTTTTTTTTTTAAAAATACGATCATTTGTTTCTGTTCTTTTAATATTAAATTAATTAGTTTCTTTTTTATTAGTTTATCTAATTTAGTTAGCTTATTAATAAATTAAAAGGATAAATTTAATTTAATTGGATTAGTATAAAAATTATATTAATAATATTATTAAGGATACGTAGGTAATAAGGAATTATTATATGTTGTCTAATATCATGTAATTGTGTATAAAAAATAGATGAAAATGAGATACAACTGTAAAATATCTGAAAAAAAATGGTGAGAATAAATTTTATATAAAGGAAAGAAGTATTGTAAAAAATATAAAAAAACTTGTTACCATATGTGATCATATTATTCAGCTCCTCTACTCATACAAAAGAAGTTGTAAATGAGAGAAATGAAAGAAAGGTATGGTAAAAAGAAATTGGAGAGTGTTTAAAATGAGTTGTGGTAAGGGTATTTATAGGGATCAACGTATTATTTGTAGCGGTTAATGTATCGATTTTGTAGCGGTTTATATTTAGTAGCGGTTATTTTTACTTTTGTAGCGGTTCAATAACCGCTACAAATATTATTATTATTTTAAAAATTTTTTAAAAATTTTATTTTAAAATTGGTTTCCTGTTTTTTTAAAGAGAAAAGCATAATTTGAATTTGATCACTCATCGTCGCCATCCCTACAAAAATTATGTAGGAAAATTATTGTTAGGGATGTTTTATTAAATTTAAAAAATTAAATTCAAATGACGTGGACTTAAAAAAACTCACCGCAGTAGAGGTAAATTGTCATCACCTTCAGGGAAGTAGTTTTCAAAATCGGCTGGCTGAAATGGCTTACTCTCTTAGGCGATGTTATTGCCTTCACCCATGTCGTAAAGGTCTCGTGGCTTTAGATGAACGACCATGTGCCAATCCCTGTGCCTCTCATCCTCGACATAATAAACATGATGTGCCTTTGAAGCTAGAATATACGGCTCATCATCTTAAGAAATACCAGTATGAATCGGCCGTGAGAAATTGACTGATGTGATCCCTAAGTCGTCAGTTGTCAGTCCCCGAGAAGTAGTGGTATTTGCCCACAAACACTTGAACAGTGTCACGGTGAAACGACCTTGATAATTAAGTTCGACCACATCAAGAAGCTTGCCATAGTAAGGGACGCCTCCGAACTGCATGTTGGCGTCACTGCTGCTTGCATAACTCCTTGTCCCAAAAGTGCCATAAACAGCCGAATTCTGAGTTTGCAATCCTTGATCCTGTGAAAACGTGCAAAACTTAAAACCATTGACATTGTAAGCTATAAACCTTTTTGCATGATCAAGAGAGCTGATTGCGAGAGCTCTGAAATCTGGTGAGTGTGGGTTGTGGTCATTTAGTATTCTGCACACAAACCAGCTCGGGAATTCTCTATGGACCCTCCTATCAACTTCCGAGGATGTTTGTGTATGGATCCTGAGTTGACGCTTAACATGACTTTTGAATTCCCTGCAATTAATAATGGAAAGGCAATAGTGAAATGAAAGTGAGAAATGTTAAGAAATATATAGATCGAATAACATGTGAGTGTACAATTCTTACCGTATGAAAGGTTCAACTTGAGTGCAATTAATCAAGACATGTATATGTGCTTGCAACTTCTCAGTTGCCATTAGTTTGAAGTTCTCAGTTGCTCCAACTGGTTACCAACACGAGGGATAAATTCTCCTGATGTCGACGCAGGTTCAAGACAATCGTCAACATGAGGTGGGTGGTTGAAAGCCGTCTCAAGATCATCAAAGTACCTTAAGCAAAAATATAGCACCTCATCCCCTATATAGCCTTCAGCTATAGAACCTTCTGGCCATGCCTTATTCCTTACGTAAGATTTTAATTTCCCAAGGAACCTACGAATTACAGATGAGAAAATTGATATAAAATGCTGAAAAGGACGACTAGCAAACATTAAATATGGAGAATAAAGCACATATTTAAAATGAATACCTCTCAATCGGATACATCCAACGATATTGTACTGGTCTAGTGTGTAACCCCCTCCACGATTAAGGCCGAGATTTACGTTCGTAACACATAATTAAGTTTGAATTAGAGACTGTAAGATGATTTGGGACTTATTCAGATTAAACTTCCCAAAATCAGGGTTTTCAAAAACTTTTTCAAAACCTTATCATAACAATCTCATATTCATAATACAAAACAAATATGGCCTATATCGGTTGGTTTCATTCATACATATCAGAGTACAGCATAAATTCCCGACACACTCGGGTTCCATTCATTAATAAAAAGGGATTTACACAAGGCACAAAGCCTACAATTCATACCCTTTACTTGGGGATTACACAAAAATCACATCACAATTCCCATATACAATTATCCAAAATATCCATGATAACATATATCTAGATAACCAAAAGGAACTCTACATTAGAGCTCTAGCCGCTCTTCGTCACCCGCTTTCCCTTCGATTCTTCGGCCCTGTCTAAAACATTGTTTTTGGGAGAGTGAGATTCTAAAGAATCCCCGTAGTGTCAAATCAATTATATAATGTGCAATAATAAGGCATGAAATCAAATCATTATCTATACAAGCAACTACAACGGCAATTCAACGGCAATGGTTAGTATGACACATGTCATCCCTGACGATTGCTCACGCTGTATTGCATCACAACAATCCACACAATATAATTCACCACAGCTGGGATCCATATAATGCATTTCATAACGCAAGCCACATTGGCAAGATACACACATAGCCCACGGCTGGATTCACAAACACCGCCCTACGGGTCGGATTCATGAAGATCCATGTCGATTACGACGGCAGTTCAATGGTCGACCTAGAGATGACCACCGTCACTCCCTATATGGCTCACGCTGACCTGCTCGCGCCGTAATGAACCATGGTACACATTTCACAAGTTCAATGATAATATATGCATACCAAAGCATCATACAAGATATGAGAGAAAAGTCACTACCTGAGTTCTTCCGGGCGTTCCTTGGCACCGGTCTCTCCTGCGTCGGGCAAATATCAAATCCTATATTCATAATAAGTGACGAAGAGTTATACTCTTATCCCAAGACTTAGTTCACTTCATAATACTTAATTGGTTATCATTATTGTTCTTTTGGAGTCATTAAATACCCCTAATAAAACTTCTAAAGGGTAGGAAGAACTGTCCCAAAGATCCCCTTTTGGAAGCACAAAATTGAGATTTTACACTATTTCACTCGAGCAGAGATGACCATGCTCGAGTGTTGATGTACGGACACTCGAGTGAAAATGGCTTCACTCGAGTGATGGTACGGACATCACTCGGGCACAAGAGAGTGAGAGGCAGCAAGTGAACACCCGAGAGCACAAAGAAGTTTTCAGAAACAGGCTCACTCGAGCACAGGTACGGAAATCACCTCAAGCACAAGGAAGTGAAGACAGAAAGCACTTGCCCGAGAGCACAACAGAAATGGCAGTAGCCCAAATGGCTCAATGCACTCGAGCACACACGGCTCACTCGAGTACGATGCCCATACCCGCGAGTGAGAAGGCACACTCGTGCACTAACTCACGAGTGACAACCCGAGAAGCAAGTCCTTTGGCGTCAAATATACTCATCACTCGAGCAGACCTAAGCTCACTCGAGCACGCTCTTCCCTTACTCGAGCACAAAGAAGCGCACTCGAGATTCCTTCAAAGAACCCCAATTATCACTCAAGCAGAAAAGGGAAAACACTCACATCACTCGAGCATGATCATCCTATGCTCGGGTGATATTCATCCTGCACTCGAGCACACCCATCCATGCTCGAGTGAATCTATCAGAATGCAGAAAACGCAGAAACAAAGGCATTTTCCCCCAACACTTGCCCAATTGATTCCTATGGACACAACACTTAACCCAAAGCCATTCCCACACAAAAACACCCAATAAACTCAATGGAATCCTCAGAATCATCAAAATCCTACTCCATTATCATGTTTTGGGCTTTGGGCAACAATTTCAACAAGACACAAATCTCAACCAAACTTCACATTTCAACCTCTAATCAATCAATCTATCCTAAACTCATTCCAAAACACCATTCTCATGCCAAAAACATACCAAATGAACAGTGGCATTCAATTTTTGGATTCAACCCAAAATTTCCAGAATTTATAAACTACTTCAAATGGCATGAAACTTAGATAGATAGATTAGTTTCACTCACCTTATCAACTTCTCCAAAGACACTCTTTGATTCTCCAACAACCAGATTTTCATGTGGCACAAAATAACACCAAATGGCCAAACTATACACACCAAAATGAAGCCCATCACTCAAGGATCAACATTTATGAAAGGAACTTGAGCAATGGAGGGCATTTACTTACCCAAACACCAGTTTTTATCTTCCTCTTTCTTGCCTAGCTGACCGCCGGAAATGGAGGAAGGGAAGAGAGAGAAAACAAGAGAAAGATGGAGTGTGAGAGTTGACAAATGATGATGATACCCCTCCCCCTTGTCCAGCCGAATGAGAGAGAGAGAGGAGAGGGAAAAAGTGGTCCTTTGTCCTCTTGTGGCCTCATCCATTGGCCACCACAATGCCACATGTCACCATCTCTACACCTCCACTATAAGCTCACACAAGCTAAATACACTGGATTCCGACCCATGTACAATGAATCTCAACCCTTGGTTTTAAATACCACACTCATGCACACCAAATTCATATTACATTAATTCCATTCTTCCAATTTTTCACTAATTATGACATATTAATTAATATTGCCATAAAACACATAATAATTCCAATTAAATTCATAATTATCCATAATAATCATGATTATCCTTTAATCAAAAATTGGGATATTACACAGTGAGCTTTGTTTCATGAACGAGGTGGACTGTAAGGTGAACCATCACAATAAAAAAGGATGGAGGAAAGATCATCTCCAAATGACGAAGCGTAAGAATAATTTTAGACTACAGCTGATCGAGCTCCTCAATGATCAAAACCTTAGAACACAACTTCCGAAAGAAAGAACAAAGTTCTACCAAAATGATGGAAACATCGGGAGGAAGTGTATTCTTTATTGCCAGAGGGAGTAACTGCTGCATAAGAACATGTGAGTCATAACTCTTCAGGCCAGCAACCTTTCAAGCCTGCAAGTCAACACATCAAGAAATGTTGCTTGAATACCCATCAGGAACTTTTAATTTCTTCAACGTGGCGAGGAAGACTTACTTGTTCGGTTTTATGAGGGTAAACTTTGCCAGTTGAAATCTGTCATGCTCATCTGGCCAAGCGTCTTCACGAACTCCCATGTCACGTAAATCTTTCCTTGCTTGAAGGTGATCTTTTGTCTTGCCGGGTTCGTTAAGCAGCGTCTACAACACATTGTCGCAAACATTCTTTTCAATGTGCATTACATCAAGACTGTGGCGAAGTAAATTAGATCTCCAATATGGAAGAGTGAATAAAATACTTATCTTCTTCCACTGCTGAGGCGCCGAAGTCCTGCGCGTCATTTGGCGAGTTTGTGCTGAATCATCACTTTTTCCAAACTCGAAGTCAACATGCTCAAGCTATTGTAAGATATCTGTACCGAACAAAGTCTGAGGTGGTCCTCTTTTTTCTGGTTTCCCATTGAAGCGATTCCGTTGCAATATGAACTTATGCCTTCTATCGAGAAACCTCCGATGCCCCATAAAGCACCACTTTGGCTGTGGGGAAGGCGCACTGCTTCAGAGTCAAAATTGCAAGCTGGACATGCTGACCCAGTATGCACATTCCAACCAGATAATGTGCCAAGGCCTGGAAAGTCACTAATCGTCCACATCAAGGCTGCACGCAAGTTGAACAAAGTCTTACCGTAAGCGTCATACGTATCCAAGCTGACATTCCACAGGTCAAGCAATTCCGCAATAAGCGTTGGAGATACACATCGATGTCATTGCCCGGTGCCTTTTTGCCTGGAATGATCATAGACATAATGAAAGAGCTTTGTTTCATACACATCCAGGGGGTAAGTTGTAGGGAACTAAGACTACCGGTCAAATACTGTAACTTGTGCTAAGATTCCTGAAAGGATTGAAACTATCGGTCGCCAACGCAAGCCGAACATTTCTGGGGTTAGTGGTGAAATCTGGAAAGTCGTTGTCAAACGTTTTCCAAGCATCTGCATCCCGGGGATGTCTTAATTTTCCATCTTCATTGTTATCAATAGCATGCCACCTCATGTGCTTCGCAGTTTTAGACGACATAAATAAAAATTTTGTAGGTGAGGTTTCAAAGGGAAGTACCTGAGAATCTTTGCAGGTTTCTTCTTCTACTTTTTCCCCTTCTGAATTGTCTTGTACCTTGATATGTGACATCTCATACAAGTCTCTCTGCTGGAATCATCTCCCCAATACAACATACAATCATTTGGGCATACATCAATCTTTTGATAATTCAACCCCAACCTGTTGATAATCTTCTTGGCCTTGTAGAACGTTATAGGAATCTCAGTGTCGGGGAATGCATCTTGTAATAAGTCGAGCAACATCGACATTCCCCTATCTGTGATCCCATACAAGCACTTGATATGATACAATTTGATCAAGAAAGATAATTTAGAATATTTGTGACAACCTTTATATAAAGGATGATCTGCTTCATCCATCAAGATGAAAAAATCTTGAGCTGCTTCATTCCTCATAAAAACCGGCTTAGAACCGTCCACTTCTTCATTGAAGTTGTCGCCTTGAAATCCAAACGCATCACGCATAACATCATTCACAGGATCATCTTCATCTACTTGAATGCCTACTTGAGAACTTTGAGGAAGAGCATCGTCATATCTAATGCCGGCCTTCTCACCATGAACTGCCCAGAACGTATAGTCCTCAGGGAAAAGCTTCACAAACAAATGTTCCTTCACAACATTTCGTGCATGCCACTTCTTGAACTTGCATCTCCGACACGGACAGACGATCTTACTGTTACAGCTGGCGTGAGTGAATGCAAAATCCAAGAAACTGTTTAATCTGTACAAATATTCCAGAGAATTGCGCAGCAACCTGATCTATTCATTTTCAAACTCATCCTCTCTCCCTCTCAAGTCGGCTAAGTACATGGGGAGTAAGGAAAATTTTCTTCTTCAACAACATCTCACTTTCTTTCTCCATTCTCTCCATTTTCGCTGAACTAGCCAAGAAAGAGAAAGAGAAAAGCTTAAGTTTTGGTAAGTAGATGCTTGTATATGCCCAAATACTCTTTATTGATGTTGTTCATGAGGTTGAGAGCTTGACTTTTATGGTTGCAGAATCTTCATAGGTGGTGTTTAAGAAATTGTGAAATTTGAGAAGTTTCAGAATCAAGGGTTTGGTCTTGGCAAGTTGAGAAGGTAAGCATTGGTGACCTTTTGGTATAAATGTTATGGCTTTTGATTTAGTTTAGCAAATTTTGGATTTTTCCCTGATTTCTTGTGATTTTAGAAGATATGAATTAAGTGGTGTAATGTAGTGGAATAGATGTCAAATAGTGTGTGGGTGTCAAAGGTTTTGGGTTGGATTTGAAAAGAAGAAGTTTGACAAATAGTGGTTTTGGGTGATTTTGTGGTCTAGAGTTGAGATTGTGTTGTTTGAGTGAAAATTTGGTTGTTTTGGGTTACCAATAGGTTTGTTGTGAAGTTTTGGATGAGAATGAGTATTGGTATAAGTTTAGGAACCCTTGGAGCTTAATTGGTCAATTTTGGAAAACCATATCAGTTCTGTGATTTGGCATATGATAGACATCACTCAAGTGAGGGAGGAACTCACTCAAGCACAATGTGAAAATCTGGGTATTTTGGGAAGGTCTACAGCAAAAACCGTGAGCATACTTCCTGACTTGCGAGTGAGATATGATTCTGCTCGAGTGAGGGAATCAGTATAAGACTTGGCAATTTATGGTTGCTCTTGGGTAGTCACTCCCGGAGTCACACTTCTTGGTGCTCGGGTACACCTAAAGTTATTGCTCAAGTACATCCTTCTGTGCTCGAGTGAGAGTGTAAAATGTATCAAGGTTTGCTCTCAGGCAAACACTTTCTGTGTTTCACTCGCTGGTGCTCGAGTGCTGATAGGGGTGTCACTCGAGTGAGACTCCTTTCACTCGAGTGAGCCAGCCTAAAATTCAAAAATTCTTCCTAGAAGGAGGGCTTCGAGGTAGTTTCTCCTAACCATTTAGGCATATGTTTAGACCTAAAATAGTCACCTAAAGAATCCAAATGATAACCAACTTAAAGTATTATAGAAATAAGAACTTGTAAAAGAGGTTGATGGGTTGACCCTAACTTGAGTGACAGGATTTGATATTTTCCGTCCTCGTGAGCCTGCAGTACCAAGAAACATCGGGAAAGGATCAGGTAGTGACTCTCTCTCTTATACTATGTATAATGTACTGTATGTGTAGTGTATCATTGTTTTATGATGATTTCTGATGCTGCTGCGGTTACAGCCGGTGATAGCTATTGTTATTGTGATTACAGCGCAAGCTGTCATTATTGTGATTATAGCGTAAGCTATCGTGATGGTGATTACAGCGTAAGCTGTCGTGATGGTGATTACAGCAAGAGATGTCGTATTATGTATACAGCCGTGAGTGCTGTCATTTATGGTGAAAACCATGTATCTTTGAGATTGCTGCTACTGTTGCTGTTTGTGATTTATATACATGCTTTGTGTTTATGCATTGTGTGAGTGATTTGTTACTACTGGGATTCTCTCAAATCTCATTCTTTCCTATGACTAACATTTCAGACAGGGCGTGTGGCTCAAAAGAGAAGATGCCAACCCGGAGCAATTAGGACCCTTAGGGGTACATTTGATTTTGGAGATGTTGGTTATCTATTTTGAACTTGGGATTATTGTATATTTTGAGATATGAGTATTATATTCGATTTTGGTTGTGTAATCCCCTAGTGGATACTTATAGACCTCATGTTATATATGTATAGAACCCGGGAGTTGCCGGGGATTTGGTTATACATTCTGATATGAATGAATGTATATTAACTGCACAGGTAATTATATTCGAAATTGAGATCAGGATGGGAAAAAGATTTTGAAAGATTTTTTTTGTTGAAAATCCTACTATAAGGCAGGAAGTTTCAAATGAGTTTAAAGCATCTGATGGTCTCTAAGCCGATTTAATTATGCGTTATCGAATTATAATTACATGTTTAAAGTCAGGGGGTTACATTTTGGTATCAGAGCTGTAGTTCCTGGCAAGGGTAGAGTTTGCTAGGATAGATCCCTTAGTTGGCTTCAGGGATAGAAGATCATCTATGAATGATTTTGTGTATGCACATGTATGTTCTTTTGATATGGATATATATGATTTTTGTGAATATATGTGCATACTATCTCTACTGAATTAATAGAGAAAGTTGTTTGTAGAATGAAGAAAACCAGAGGACGTCCCAATATTCCGTGTGAAGACCCAGAGGTGGCGGTCATTAATGATAACCCACCAGATCCTTTGCAGGAATTAATGGGTCTAATCAAAGATCAGCGAGACATGATCACTGAGCTAAGAGAAGAGCTCAAAGCAGAGAAAGGAAAGAATAAAGTAGATCAGGGTCCGTCAGTTGAAGAGGAAACCCAGGAAGGAAGTGGTAAAGAAGAGACTGCTGAAGGGTCAGCTCGACCACTGGAATCCCTACCTTGCGCTATTCCAAATCAAGAATCACATAGGATGCCGCTTAGAGAGGAAAGAGACCTTCAGTTTTGGGTTACCAGATTTTGTAAGCATCTGCCTCCGGCGTTTAGATGGAGATTTGACCCTTAAGCAGCCGAAGATTGGATGAACAGGCTAGAGAAAATATTTGAGGTCCTGGGTGTCCGGATGATGTGAAGCCACGTTTGGCCATTTACAAACTCGAGGGGGATGCAGATCGTTGGTGGCAGAATATCGCCCTAACGTTGAAGAGCAAAGAAATACCATTGACTTGGGAACTGTTTCAACAAGAATTCAACGAGAAGTACTTTCCCAAATCGGTGAGACTCGAGAAGGAGACGGAGTTTTTGAATATTAGACAAGGGGACACAGAGAGTTTTGATGATTACTTGTCCCATTTTGTTTTATTGTCTCGGTATTCCTCCTACCTCCGGTACAAGGATGATGAAGAGTGGAGCTCAGATATGCTCATTCTTGGTTTGAGGCGAGAATTGAGAAAACTGCTAGCTACCCACAAATTTACCAAGTTCAACAAGGCAGTTGAACAGTGCAGGATTATAGAGAATAATTTGAGAGACTGTATCTTGCCAGAACTACTAGTCATCGTAATGAACCCAGTAAGGGTGCTACCTCACAGAAGCAAAAGGGGCAAGGATCTTCGTCTGGGAGTGGTAAAAAGCCTTACCAGTCTGGGAGTCGTGATCAGCAAAGAACATATTTTACACCGTGGATTTGTTGTTGCTGTAACCAACCACACCAGGGTAAAACTTGTGATGGTAAAATAATATGTTACAATTGTAAGCGTGTGGGGCATACTGCTGCTGAATGCAAAGAGCCACGACCAGATCAGAAACCAAAGACATAGGGTCGCGTATTCGCTATGACTCATGAGGAGGCCCACAAATCTCTTGAGCTGATACAAGGTAACATCTTCTTAATGGCTATCTATTGCAAGTTTTATTTGACTCGGGTGCAAGTCACTCCTTCATTGCTTATGATTGTGTGAAGCGCCTGGGATTGCATGTACACAAACTGCCATTTGAATTGGTAGTGTCAACTCTGATTGGTGTTAAGGCTTTGACCACAGAAGCTTGCTTGAGTTGTATTATAATTGTGGAAGGGCACCAATCTGTTGTAGATTTGATATGTCTGCCGCTTTACCAATTGGAAGTCATTTTGGGTTTTGATTGGTTAACGGCAAATAATGTATTACTTGATTGTGGGAACAAGAGGATAGTATATCCTGATTCTCAGAGGGCTGAAGTTGTGGATACTAGTATGGATTTTCTTTCGGCAGCTAAAGCTGAAAAGTATCTTGAAAGGGGTTGCCAGGGGTATGTTGTGTTTTTCTTTGTGCAAGGGGAAACCAGTGAGATTTTGAGTAATATACCCGTGGCAAATGAATTCCCTGAGGTATTTTCGGATGATCTGAGCGGATTACCACCAGAAAGAGAAGTTCAATTTCCAATCGACATTGTGCCTGGAGCTGGTTCTATATCTAAGGCCCCATATCATATGGCCCCAAATGAAATGGCGGAGTTAAAGAAACAAATAGAAGATTTACTTGAGAAAGGGTTTAATAGACCCAGTGTGTCACCTTGGGGAGCTCCAGTGTTGTTTGTGAAGAAGAAAGATGGAAGCCTTCGGTTGTGTATTGATTATAGAGAATTGAACAAGATTCCTATTAAGAACAAGTACCATCTCCCCCGAATCGATGACCTTTTAGATCAACTCTCTAGTTCGTGTGTGTTTTCGAAAATCGATCTAAGGTCAGGGTATTATCAGCTGCCAGTAAAAGTAGAGGATATTCCAAAGACTACTTTCAGGACCCAGTATGGTCATTATGAGTTTATGGTGATGCCATTTGGGCTAATCAATGCGCCTGTGGTTTTCATGGATTACATGAACCATATCTTTCGACAATATCTGGATCAGTTTGTTGTTGTGTTTATCGATGACATTCTGATATATTCTAAGAGTATGGAGGAGCATGAGCATCATTTGAGAATTGTATTGAACACCTTGCGTGAGAAGCAATTATACGCTAAATTGAGCAAGTGCGAGTTCTGGTTGTCTGAAGTAAAATTTCTAGGCCATGTTATCTCACAAGAAGGGGTCTCTGTGGATCCCAGTAAAGTGGAAGCAGTACTGGACTGGAAGAGGCCAGAATCTGTGGCGGAAGTACGCAAGTTTTCTGGGTCTTGCTGGTTATTATCGGAGATTCATCCAGAATTTCTCCCGTATTGCATTGCCGATGACCAAGCTCATGAGAAAGGATCAGCCGTTTGTGTGGGATGAGAAATGTGAAAACTGTTTTGTGGAGCTGAAGGAGAGGTTGACTACAGCACCTGTATTGATTTTGCCCGATCCCAGTTTGACATATGTTGTGTATTCTGATGCCAGTGGGCAGGGATTAGGGTGTGTCCTTATGCAGCAGGGATGTGTGGTGGCCTACGCCTCTCGACAGCTCAGATCTCATGAATTGAATTATCCCACTCATAATCTAGAGCTTGCGGCCATTGTGTTTGCTTTGAAGATCTGGCGTCATTACCTGTATGGTGTGACTATGGAACCGTACTGCGACCACAAGAGTCTTAAATATCTGTATGATCAAAAAGAATTAAATATGAGATAGCGCTGCTGGATGGAATTGCTTAAGGACTACGACCTGGAAATTAAATATCATCCGGGTAAGGCAAATGTAGTTGTTGATGCTCTTAGTCGAAAGACTGTGCTCGTTGCAGCTATGATGATACAAGAAGGGAAATTGATTGAAGATTTTTGTGATTTGAATTTGACAAACCAGATCATTTGTGCCAGTTACACTGTTTCTCAAGAGGAAAATGATCTAAGAGCTGAGATTGAAGAAGCTCAGAGGCAAGATGACTGGATACAGCGCAATTTGACTCAGATTGAATAGGGAGAAGTTCCAGGTTATGACCTATCACCTCGTGGATTGATTCGTTATCAAAAGAGAGTCTGTGTTCCACTTAAGGCGAAGTTGAGGCAGAAGATTATGGATGAGGCGCACAAGAGACAATATACTCTTCATCCTAGTATGACCAAGATGTATTATAATCTGAAATCGGTGTATTGGTGGCCGGGTTTGAAGAGTGATGTGACCAAATATGTAGCAAGGTGTCTCACTTGCCAGAAGGTAAAGATTGAGCACCAGAGACCGCCTGGTTTACTTCAGAGTCCTGAAATTCCGGAGTGGAAATGGGAAAGCGTGACCATGGATTTGGTTGTGGGATTGCCCAGGATCAGGAACTATGATGCGATCTGGGTAATTGTGGATCGGCTGACGAAATCGGCACACTTCATACCAATCAATGCTGGTTATTCTTCTGATAAACTAGCGGAGATCTATATCCGAGAGATTGTCAAACTTTATGGTACACTAAAGAACATAATTTCCGACCGAGATCTACGATTTACTTCGAGATTCTGGAGAGCATTGCATGACGCCTTGGGTACTCAACTAAGATTCAGCACAGCTTATCATCCTTAAATAGATGGACAATCTGAGAGAACAATTCAGACGCTGGAAGATATATTACGAGCTTGTGTTCTCGACTTTAAAGGAAGTTGGGATCGTTTTCTTCCACTTGCTGAATTCGCCTACAACAATAGCTACCATGCGAGCATCCAAATGGCTCCGTATGAAGCATTGTACGAAAGACGGTGTCAATCACCTTTATGCTGGAATGACTTATCCGAAAGGAAACTTTATGGGCCAGATTTGGTTGATCAAACCTCAGCACAGATTCAGATTATTCGTAAGAGGTTGCTTGCAGCGCAGAGTCGACAGAAAAGCTACGCTGACAAGAGAAGACGACCTCTAGAGTTTGAGGTTGGAGATCATATTTTTCTGAGAGTATCACCAATTACGGGCGTTGGGCGAGCTATTAAGCGAAAGAAACTGAGCCCGAGATATATAGGACCTTTTGAAATCCTTGAGAGGATTAGGCCTGTGGCTTACCGAGTAGCTCTACCTCTGAGCTTGAGCAGGCTCCATGATGTGTTCCACATTTCTCAACTGAAGAAGTACCAATCGGATCCATCTCACATCATTGAATATGAGGATGTCGAGCTACAAGACAATTTTATGTATGCGGTGGAACTAGAGCAAGTCATTGACCGAGAAGAGCAACGGCTCAAACACCAAAGCATTCCATATGTGAAGGTGATCTGGAAGGGAATGACTCAAAGAGAGGCAACTTGGGAAGTGGAGGAAGATATGCGAAGACGATATCCGGAGTTTATGGCTCAAGTTGTGTAACAATTTCGAGGACGAAATTTAATTTTCGGGAGGAGAATTGTAATATCCTGGATTGTAATCAAGGATTAATAACTTCAAAGTGATATAATTAATATTAATTGAGCACTTTTGAAGTACATATTGTGCAACATGATATAAAGATGCCTAGTGATGGTTTAATGAGTATTGTAACAATCAAGGGCAAAATGGTAAATTTACCGACCGATTGGTCAGTTACCGATGAGAAAAATCCTTAGTAATCAAGATCAATGGCTAGGATTGAAAGAACAAGAGGTGGAATCAAGTGTGGATGCGAATAGTTGAGTTCATGTAAGGGTGAAGGGAGATCATGACAAGTGGCAAACTAAGGACCATAGATGAAGTCAACATATTCAAACTCATCCTCTCTCCCTCTCAAGTCAACTAAGTGCATGGGGAGTGAGGAAAATCTGCTTCTTCAACAACATCTCACTTTCTTTCTCCATTCTCTCCATTTTTGCTGAACTAGCCAAGAAAGAGAAAGAGAAAAGCTTAAGTTTTGGTAAGTAGATGCTTGTATATGCCCAAATACTCTTTATTGATGTTGTTCATGAGGTTGAGAGCTTGACTTCTCTAGTTTCAGAATCTTCATTGGTGGTGTTTAAGAAATTGTGAAATTTGAGAAGTTGAGGAATCAAGGGTTTGGTCTTGGCAAGTTGAGAAGGTAAGCATTGGTGACCTTTTGGTATAAATGTTATGGCTTTTGATTTAGTTTAGCAAATTTTGGATTTTTGCCCTGATTTTTTGTGATTTTAGAAGATATGAATTAAGTGGTGTAATGTAGTGGAATAGATGTCAAATAGTTTGTGGGTGTCAAAGGTTTTGGGTTGGATTTGAAAAGAAGAAGTTTGACAAATAGTGGTTTTGGGTGATTTTGTGGTCTAGAGTTAAGATTGTGTTGTTTGAGTGAAAGTTTGGTTGTTTTGGGTTACCAATAGGTTTGTTGTGAAGTTTTGGATAAGAATGAGTATTGGTATAAGTTTAGGAACCCTTGGAGCTTAATTGGTCAATTTTGGAAAACCATATCAGTTGCTGCGATTTGGCATCTGATAGACATCACTTGAGTGAGGGAGGAACTCACTCGAGCACGATGTGAAAATCTAGGTATTTTGGGAAGGTCTTCAGGCAAAACCCGTGAGCATACTTCCTGACTTGCGAGTGAGATATGATTCTGCTCGAGTGATCATGGGCATGCTCGAGTGAGGGAATCAGTATAAGACTTGGGAATTTATGGTTGCTCTTGGCTGTCACTCCTAGGGTCACACTTCTTGATGCTCGGGTGCACCTGAAGTTATTGCTCGAGTACAACCTTCTGTGGTCGAGTGAGAGTGTATAATGTATCAAGGTTTGCTCTCGGGAAAACACTTTCTGTGTTTCACTTGCTGGTGCTCGAGTGCTGATAGGGGTGTCACTCGAGTGAGACTCCTTTCACTCGAGTGAGCCAGCCTAAAATTCAGAAATTCTTCCTAGAAGGAGGGCTTCGAGGTAGTTTCTCCTAACCATTTAGGCATATGTTTAGACCTAAAATAGTCACCTAAAGAGTCCAAATGATAACCAACTTAAAGTATTATAGAAATAAGAACTTGTAAAAGAGGTTGACGGGTTGACCCTAACTTGACTGACAGGATTTGATATTTGCCGTCCTCGTGAGCCTGCAGTACCAAGAAACATCGGGAAAGGATCAGGTAGTGACTCTCTCTCTTATACTATGTATAATGCACTGTATGTGTGTTGTATCACTGTTTTATGATGATTTCTGATGCTGCTGCGGTTACAGCCGGTGATAGCTGTTGTTATTGTGATTATAGCACAAGCTATCGTTTACAGCGCAAGCTGTCGTTATTGTGATTACAGCGTAAGCTGTCGTGTTGTTGATTACAGCGTAAGCTGTCATGATGGTGATTACAGCGTAAGCTGCCGTGATTATGATTACAGCGAGAGCTGTCGTATTATGTATACAGCCGTGAGTGTTGTCGTTTGTTGTGAAAACCATGTATCTTTGAGATTGCTGCTATTGTTGCTGTTTGTGATTTATGTACATGCTTTGTGTTTATGCATTGTGTGAGTGATTTGTTACTACTGGGATTCTCTCGAATCTCATTCTTTCCTATGACTAACATTTTAGACAGGGCGTGTGGCTTAAAAGAGAAGAGGCCAACCCGGAGCAATTAGGACCCTTAGGGGTACATTTGATTTTGGAGATGTTGGTTATCTATTTTGAACTTGGGATTACTGTATATATTGAGATATGAGTATTATATTCGATTTTGGTTGTGTAATCCCCTAGTGGATACTTATAGACCTCAGGTTATATATTTATAGAACCTGGGAGTTGCTGGGGATTTGGTTATACGCTCTGGTATGAATGAATGTATATTAACTGCACAGGTAATTATATTCGAACATTGAAATTGAGATCAGGATGGGAAAAAGATTTTGAAAGATTTTTTTTGTTGAAAATCCTACTGTAAGGCAGGAAGTTTCAAATGAGTTTAAAGCATCCGATAGTCTCTAAGCCGATTTAATTATGCGTTATCGAATTATAATTAGGTGTTTAAAGTCAGGGGATTACAGAATACACCACTAGGATGAACATGAAGTTGAACTCATATTTCATCACAATGAGGTTGAATATGACTTGCATTTAAATCCTTTGTTTCCTTCCTTCAATGATGAGAATAAAGAGGAGGAAGAGGAGAAGGAGGATGGTAGAGTGTGATGACTAAACACTACTATTGTATTTTAAAAATATTTGAGGGTAAAGGGGCAAAAATAGTAATAATGTTTTGCACTTTAAACATCCAATAGAATTAACATTTGATGGGTGCAAACATACGTGGTCATAAACAATTTTTCAGGGGGCAAAATTGAGAACGCCGTTAACCTGCCATTATGTCCGTGACTTCTCTCTCGGGTGCCACGGCATAACAGCCTAGTGGCACGACACTGTACTACCGTTTGCCTCACTTTTCATAACCGGTCTAAATAAAGTGTAGATTAAGTAGTGTTAGATAGAGGAGAAGCAAGAAGAAAAAAGACACATATCTATAACCCAAAGACTCCATAAGAAGGCCATAAAAAAATAGGTATTGACAGTAAGAGTGCAAAATCCACAAAATGACATACCAATTAAACCCATCTCCTTTAGATCTCTGTACAAAAAATCAATGACATACATCATATCGAAGGAGTGTCTAGGCGTTGAGTCCCTTGATTGCTCCAAGATCTTAGAGGGGTGAAGTTGGAGATGGTATATCTCACGTGTGTATCTACCAAACTCACAAACCAAGTCGGAGATGTTGTAAGGACTACAACTCTTTTTCAAGAGAACCCAGAGAAACAACTTATACTAACCGATTCATTAAAAACTATTATTTCAAAGGACTGCACCTCTTTCCTAGGACAATTATCATTGGCATGGCCAGTAGTTGTTTCACAGGTGGCAAGAAAAGGCCACAGCTTTCTTGTAGTTACTTCTTCACTGCTAACACCATGACAAACTCTCCAATAGGTATGAAAAAGGAGAAGTTGATTAAGAAGAAGTAATTGGAAACTCGATGGAAGGAGCCTGGATATTAGATGCCGACAAAGACCGAAGGCGAGTGAACAGACGATGATAGTAGACTGGAGCTTTCATGTCAGGTAGGTGAAGCATTTTGAAAAACCCTAAAGCTAAGGCAAAGAGAGATCAGGAAGGAATGAGAAGGCAGGGGTGCAAAGAAGAAACTGAGTAAGAAGATGGAGAGAGAGAGAGAGAGAGAGGAGGAGAGGTCCTAGTCAAAGAAGAAAAATGAGGGTGAATAAAGATGAGAGAGAGAGAGTGTGTGTGTGTGTGTGTCTTTTTCATGGGGTGCCAACCTTTTGCATGCATGTGATTTGGATTTGAATTTTAGCTGAACATCTGTCAGGGAGGTTTGGCTACCACAGAGACCGAAAAAGGTGGGAGGTGGCTTATGAACAGTAATTTGTATGTGTAGCCGATAGATAAGCCGTGTTGTAAGATGGTTTAGTGAAAGAGTAATATATAATATATTGATGTTTATGTTGTTTTAATTTCTTTGACTATTTTCATTTGGGTCCCTAGTCTAATTGTTCTTAATCTAAGCAATCGATCTTAATCTAGTTTTTTCTTGGATTCTTTGAATATATGTGTTATGATCGGTAGGCACAGCGGAAGAATTTTAAAATTTTCACTGATCCTAATCGAGGATCTATCAACGGCATTTAAACCAAGTTGGAAGGATTCATACCTTATATGATTCAGGGTTTTCACGATCTCTAGGAGCCAACACATCAGGTCCGCTCCCTCTACCGGTATCCACACGAATGCTCTCCAACCTAGACTGCGTGCTAGCGCCTCTAATGTCTCCTCGGGTTTCCCTTGCGGCTCTCAATTCTAATGTGCATATTAATATATCTGCTCTATCAAGTTTATAACCTATGAGGGCTATTTTCAAATTTCAAAATTAATCATCATTAATTTCAAAATTAATTAACTTATTAATTATCTTGATAAGCTAATTAAATAAATTCAGTTTAAATTAAATATGTCCAACAGTTTTAATTTAACCTATTTATTTAATCCAAATAAAGAGCCATTAGATTTAATTTATCTTCGTAAATTAAATATGAGATACTATATCTCTATCATGTTAGTTACTAAATTTAATATATCTTAATAAATTAAATTTAAAACTAACACAATATAATAATATCATATAATATATATATATAAGATATATATATTTTGAAAATATATATCTATATAATATTATTAATGAATTTTATATTTATATATATTATATATATAATATAAAATTCGTCCACCCTAAATTAAATATTATCTCGTGTTGGGTCATTCTTGTGTGCAACCCTGTAAGCCCATATGAAGTTGGCAGTGGGCCAATAACTATACTAACCCAAAAGTCGCAAGCGGCCTCTAGCAAGACATTATGACTACCCAATTCATATGAGGATCGTTATCACGATTCAACCTGTCATACAACCATGTCACGTCCCTTTTGTCACACGATATATCGATCAAGGATAAGGCATGGATAATGTCATCCTCTTGTTCCTGACCATTACTTTCTCGATTCCTGAGTAGCCTGATAATAGAAACGGAAACTCCTTTCCATCATAGTATGGCCATACATTTCTCAGACTCACTCATCGAGGGGCCCAGTTATATCTCTCTACTAATGTTAGGGACAAATTCTATCTTGATCATTCATATTCCTCTGCATGAAAAACCACCAAGCTCGATCGTAGCCTTTTTCATCACCCGGTCAAAAGTGACTTTTGACTAGTTCAAAGCTTAGCAACTCTCATGTAGGAATCCATGATGACCTCAGGTCGAAGGGCATTGCGACGTGGTTATACATGAGAAAAGCTTATGACTTGATCCATGTAGCTTTCTCATAGTGGGTCGGTCCAGCACCTTGTACTTTTACAAGTGCCTAAGACTTTGATTCGTATCTCCATATCTTATCAAAGTCATACTGATATTGTTTCATCTCTGCTCCCGCATAGATGATCGACCAGAGACATTTTAGGACAATCTTTATGAATTATCCAAGGATACAATTATCACAGTTAACATGCAAATAATATGATAACAAAATGGAGAAATTTCATTAAAATAATAATGTTCAAAGTACAATGATTGGCCCTTAGGGCACTATTTCCAACATCCTCCCACTTGCCTAGGTGCAATCATTAATTTGCCTAATTCACATTGCCCTAACATGACGCTCATGCTTTGCCTGTGCAAGTGGCTTAGTAAGAGGATCAGCAACATTATCTTCTCCTGCTACTTTGCATATCTTTATATCACCTCTATCATTAATTTCTCTAATAAGATGAAATCGCCTGAGTATATGCTTAGTCCTTTGATGTGACCTAGGCTCCTTGGCCTGTGCAATAGCACCGCTATTGTCACAGAACAAATCTATTGGATTTGAGATGGTAGGCACCACCCCTAGTTCAGTAATGAACTTTCTGATCTAAACGGTTTCTTTAGCTGCATCTGATGCTGCTATATACTTAGTTTCTGTCGCAGAATCTGCTATAGTGCTCTGCTTGGAGCTCTTCCAGCTTACTACTCCACCATTCAGGAGGAATACATATCCAGATTGTGATTTAAGGTCGTCTTGGTCAGTTTGGAAACTTGCATCTGTGTAACTGGTTACGCAGAGCTCATCATCCAATCCACCATAGACCAAAAATAAGTCCTTAGTCCTTCTTAAGTACTTTAGGATATTCTTGACGGTAGTCCAATGACCCTCACCAGGATCTTGCTGGTATCTGCTGGTCATACTTAAGGCAAACGAGACATCCGGTCGAGTACATAACATGGTATACATGATGGATCTAATGGCCGAGGCATATGGAACCTTACTCATGTGATCTCGCTGATCAGGTGTACTAGGACACAGATCCTTGCTTAGATGGATGCCATGAGACATGGGCATGTAACCCCTTTTTGAATCCTGCATACTGAACCTATGTAGTATCTTGTTTATGTATGTGCTCTGACTTAGGCCTATTAGTCTTTTGGATCTATCCTTATAGATCCTAATCCCTAGGATATAGGTGGCTTTACCTAAGTCTTTTATTGAAAAGGACTTTCCTAACCAAGACTTGACACTTTGCAAGGTAGGAATATCATTCCCAATGAGTAGGATGTCATCTACATAAAGCACTAGAAATACAACTATACTCCCACTAACCTTCTTGTAAACACAAGGTTCATCGATGTTTTGAATGAATCCAAACTCTTTGACTACTTCATCAAAACAATGATTCCAGCTCCGAGATGCTTGCTTCAATCCATAAATGGATCTTTGAAGCTTGCAAATTTTACCAGAGTCCTCTGGACGCACAAAACCTTTAGGTTGTGTTATATATACATCCTCAAGCAGCTTTCCATTAAGGAAGGCTGTTTTGACATCCATCTGCCATATTTCATAGTCATAATATGCTGCAATGGCAAGAAGGATTCTGATTGATTTGGCCATTGCAACTGGGGAAAAGGTTTCATCATAGTCTACACCATGAGTTTGAGTGAATCCTTTTGCAACCAGTCGTGCCTTAAAGATATTTACATTGCCATCTATGTCAGTTTTCTCCTTGAAAACTCATTTGCACCCAATGGTTTTTACACCTTCAGGTGGATCGACTAAGGCCCATACCTGATTATCATACATGGATTGCATTTCAGACTTCATGGCATTTAGCTATTTCTCAGAGTTTGGTCCCACTATGGCTTCTCAATAGGTGGTGGGCTCATTTTGCTTAATGAGCAATACATCACAGCCTTCAGTAATCAGAAATCCATATCTCTGAGGCTGATGCCGTGTCCTATTAGATCTTCGTGGACCTTGTGTTACTTGAGGAGGCTCAGCAACTTGTTGTGAGTCTTCTCTAATTTCCATTTGTGGTTTTGTACTATCTTGTGGCTCTCGAATTTCTTTGAGATGTACGTTGCTCCTACTGGTTGTTTTAGAGACAAACTCTCTTTCTAGAAACTTACCATTTCGAATAACAAACACTTTGTTATCGGTGGCATTGTAGACATAGTATCCTTTTGTTTCTTTAGGATACCCTACGAAAAGGCACTTTGTGGATCTGGGCGCTAATTTATCAGAGGCTTGTTGCTTAACATATACCTCACATCCCCAGATCTTGAGAAAAGATAAACTTGGTTTCTTTCCAGTCCATATCTCATATGGTGTCTTTTCAATTGCCTTAGATGGAACACGATTTAGTGTGAACGCAGCTGTCTCTAGGGCATGTCCCTAAAAGGACGATAGAAGATCTGTTTGGCTCATCATAGATTGAACCATATCTAATAGTGTTCGATTCCTTCGTTCAGAAACGCCATTCCATTGTGGTGTTCCTGGAGGAGTCAATTGTGAGCTTATCCCACAACTCCTAAGATGGTAAATGAATTCTTGGCTCAAATATTCACCACCTCGATCAGATCGAATAGCTTTAATTGTTTTACCAAGTTGGTTTTGTACTTCATTTTGGAATATTTTGAACATTTCAAAAGATTCAGATTTATGTTTCATTAGATAGATATAGCCATATCTACTAAAGTCATCTATAAATGTAATGAAGTAGACATAACCTCCTCTGGCAGCTATATTTAATGGTCCACATACATCTGTATGTATGAGGCCCAATAATTCAGTGGCCCTCTCACTGTGCCCACTAAAAGGTGCCTTCTTCATCTTTCCTAATAAGCAATATTTGCATGTATCATATGATTCAAAATCAAATGAGTTTAGAAATCCATCTTAATGGAGTTTAGAAATGCGTTTCTCCTTTATATGGCCTAGACGACAATGCCATAGGTAGGTCGGATTCAAATCGTTTGATTTTATCCTCTTAGTAGTTATGTTATAGATATTCCTATTATTAGGATGTTCCAAGTTTAACATATAATGACCAACATGCAAATCACCATTAGCATAGAAAATGTCATTACGATAAATATAACATTTACCATTCCTAGTAATGAAAGTATAACCTTCCTTATCCAAATAAGAAAGAGAAACAATGTTACTACTCAAAGCAGGAACATAATAGCAATTGTTCAAAACTAACAAAAGCCCACTGGGCAGAACTAATTCATAAGTGCCTACGGCTAAAGCAGAAACTCTTGCTCTGTTTCCAACTCCTAGGTCTACCTCGCCCTTCTCCAGCTGTCTACTGTCCTTTAGACCCTGCACATTTGTACAAATGTGAGAACCACATGTAGTATCTAATACCCATGTAGAGGAAGTAGAAAAATGAATGTCTATAACATAAATACCTGAAGCGATAGCCTTGATATCCTTCTTGTTCTTTTTAAGATCTTCTAGGTAGAGTTTGCAATTCCTCTTCCAATGGCCAGGTTTATTACAGAAGTAGCAGACTCCTTCCTTTGGAGGCTTTACCTTTTTTGGGTGCAAGCTTGGTTTTAGGCTTGTTTGACTCTTTGGTCTTACCACTCGAGCTATTACCCTTCCATTTGCCCTTCCCTTTCTTTTTCATACCCTTTCCTTTCTGAACCATCAAAACTGTACTGGGCTTTTTCTTAATGCTTTGCTCAATAGTTTTGAGCATCCCATGGAGCTCCGAAATTGATTTCTCCATGTTGTTCATGTTGTAGTTCATAACAAACTGGTCATAACTCTCCGGGAGTGAGTTGAGGATTAAATCTGTAGCTAACTCTTGGCTCATGGGAAATCCAAGCCTCTCAAGGTGATCAATATAGCCTTTCATCTTTAACACATGAGTACTAACTGATGCACCTTCAGCCATCTTGCAGGAATGTAAGGCCTTTGTGGTCTCATACCTTTCTTGCCTTGCCTGTTGTTGGAACATTTCCTTGAGATGGACTATCATCTCATGTGCCTCCATAAGTTCCAGATCTCTTTAGAGCTCTGGAACCATAGTGGCAAGCATTAGGCAATCTACATCCATAGAGTCATCCTTATGCTTTGTGTAAGCATCTCTCTGAGCTCTTGGAGCATTGGCTGCAGGCTCCTCAGGAATGGGTTGATCTAGGACATAAGCCTTTCTTTCCTACTTGAGAACAATTCTCAAGTTCCTGAACCAATCAAGAAAGTTTGTCCTTCTCAAGGACCGATCGCAATGATAGTGTAGCAGTTTTACTAGTCGACATGATTCTATAATTCAAATATGCAAAGTTAGTTAGTAGTCTCCCACTAAGTTTAAACCCCACAAAATAATAATTAGTAGGCTAAGATCCATATTTGGCTTAAACTTAGTCCGCTTTGGGAAGACGCTTAAATTCAAGTTATTTAGGTAGGTAACCTATTTACCAATTACATCACATGTAACTCTTAGATGTTTATGGGATTCGACCATCATATGATCCGGCATGTTTAACCCCATCTAATGCCTTGAGATTCAAAACTGTTTTGTTAATCTCAATTAAGTCAAAACAATAATGAATATTATGAGCAGCACCATTACTCAAGCTTGTCTTATCAAGATAACTCAAGTGCATCCACTTTGGTGGTTTCCACAATTGAGCGATCTAGGTTTTGACAAGTATTCATTAATTGACGGCATTATGACTTAAGATTTGATTCAGAGGGCTTAATTAATTAGCTTTGTTTATATGGATGCAATCATGGTCGTATCTCATACAGATAAATACATATAAACACAAAAGTATTCATGCAATGATCTAATCAAAAGCATAATTTAAACGTGACACAACATGGCTTACCTAACCTAAAATCCTCCCAAGCCAATGAGAGGACTTCTCTAAATAAGAAAAGAAATACATTGAGAGAAACTTCGTTTAAACATTCGAGGGGAGTGAGATGAGAAGAGAATGTACATCAAGAGTATTTAGAGAAAGGCACGGCACGCAGGCCGTATTTAAATATTACAACTCTTTGTAAAATTCTAAAACCATGTTGTTCACCATACCCAAACAAGTATAAATAATAAACCACAACAAGAATTCATATAATATGAAAAGCAATAAATGTTGTGATCATATTATATTACACTACGCAGAGGTGGTCACAGCGGTCCCGCTATGACAAAAGAGCAAATGCAACAGGCTTATGATGATCAATCCGAACATGGTTCAATATTATTTATTCATTATGTTTTCACTTATTATTATTAAACTTCTTTTAACATCTATTTCAAGTGTGAAATAGGAAATTGAATCTTTGAATTTGAGATGCACATAGTAAGTCAACAATGGTGGACATGATCATTATGTCCAAAATCTAAAGCATGTACGCTACAAACCTACTACCATATCTTGTCTAAAGATTTTCAAACATATGCATGTCACTCCACAACATAATGCTCCACTCCATAATAGCTATCACTCAACGAACCAAAACCAACGTGCTATAAATATAGAGCTTCAGAGACAATTTAACATAGAGAACAAAAAACATGAAATTCATACAAGCAAACACTCAAGTCTCAGTTTTTCATATTTACTTTGTATTCATATTGTACATCAGTATTTATCATTTGTACTCTTTGAGGAGAGTTAAAAACACATTTCATTGATATTACTTGATCTCAAGGTAAAGGGACCTTGAGAGGGTAGATCTCTTACAGGAGAAGCAGTAGAGAGTACTAGGAAGGTTATTCTACATATAAGACTTGCTGTAAGGGGGAGAGAAATTAGTATATTTCTGCTCATAGCCCTTTAGGTATCAATTATTTTTTGTGGCATTCCAAGAGCCGATTGAATCTTAAAAGAATAGTTGAAATCTCAGTAGGTCTTGATTTTTGAGGACTGGACATAGGCCTGAGTTGTAGGCTAAACCATTATAACTCTATATGTCCAAATTCTCTCAACTCTACTCTATCTCTATCTATATTTGAATCACTGCAACGAGCAAAAATTTTATAACATCACCCAATTCACCCCATCTTAGATGAAGCTTACCTCTTTTATTTGGTATTAAAGTAGGTATTCTCTGAAGAGGTTAACAACTTGAGAAGGATCTAGTAGATGGTGTAACCCCCTTCGTAATTATGATTCAAAATATGTATTTTAAAATGAAATAAAGACCAATAATAATCAAAATCATTTACAATCCCTTCCTTACAGAAGGGTTTTCACAAATATTTTCAAAGATTCTGCCTTACCCTGGTCTCAAATTCCACAACTCGAATATAATTACCTTAGGCAGTTACATCACATTTACATATCAGAGTATACAACAAAATCCCAGCAACCCTCGGGTTTCATACATAAACTAAAGGTTTATAAATTCCCATTAGGGGATTACACCACTGTCTCCAAAACAACATTTATAAGATATACGGTGATCTCCCAACAAAACATGATATCCAACACCAAAATATAAATCTCCCTAAGGAGCCTTATCCGCCCTTGGTCGTCTCCTTTCCCTTAGAGCCACTTGCCCTGTTGAAGGTTTTTCAATGGAAAGAATGAGATTCAAAAGAATCCAAGTAGTAATAAATCACTCATACCACATTCAATCACAAAGCATGCAAGAAAATCATCAAGCAGCATCACAACATAAAGCACAGCACGCAGGCTGCCACATATGCACATAATCACATAATCTCATCCCCCGTATTCCACAGCCCCGAAGGCACGGTCCTCCCACCATCAACACCAATGGGCCGCGGGTGAAGGTTTCACAAATAGCCTTTTGGCTTTCACATATAGCCTTACGGCTTTCACATAGTCTCATCCCCCGGATTCCACCGCCCCGAAGGTACGATCCTCCCACCGTCAACACCGATGGGCCGCAGGTGATAGACTCACAAACAATAATCAAACAAACATACCATGTATCACATATAGTATGAGGGAAAAGAGTCACTACCTTGTTCTTTCCTGACGTGCGCCGGCACAAGTTGCTTGCGATTAGGGCAAATGTCGAACCCTATAAACCAAAGTCAAAGACGACAAGTTATTCTCTATTCCAAATTCTCACATTCAGAACACTTAAAGTTGGTTATCACTTGGACTCTTTAGGTGGCTACTAGAAGTCTAGACACATGCCTAAAGGGTTAAGGAGTACTATCTCAAAGACCACCTTTTAGTGTGCATCGTAAAATGTGCTAACCATTGGGCTCACAACTTGGTCCTACAATTCCAAAATATAATTTAGACACTTCCATAGTATTTCTCGGGGTTATATGAGCATATTATGAAAATTTACAAAAATGCCCCCGGGGACCCGGCCCAGCCGTACCCGGTCCGGCTGTACTTTTCTCAAAATTTTGACATGGGCTATTTTGACATATTTTCACCCAAGGAATCCATTTCCAAACTCGAAATTATCAAATTCAATGTCAAATTACAACATTACCCTTGGCAGCCCCACTTTAAGGGTTTTAGGGGTGTTTTCGTAATTATGCTTTTTCGGCCTTTTCCGAAAAAGTGACCAACTGTAACCCCACCTAATTTTCGCTCCTGAACTCAATGAAACCATCAAATCATTGAAAATCCAACTCTAACCCTCAGATCTAGCCCTGGCCGAAATCTTGGCATACTTTGGGAAGAATCAGTGTTTTTCGGTTTCGGCTCCGTAAACGTGTTCCTTTCTACTCCTAACCACTTTATTAATCCTTACATTAGGTTACAACTAACATTAAGACCCAATTTGGGCAGCATAACCCCTAGGCCATATCATTTCCAAACTTTAAAACCAATGGCAATCCAGCGAAATTTCACCGATTAAATTGCCCACAGCAGCCAGAATAAGCAATATACGAAAGTTTGGAAGTTACCTCAAGCTACCACTAGCTTTTCCTCAAGGTAGCTGAAAACCCTAGCCTTAGAACACCCAAATTTGTGCTCCACAAACCTTGAATAATATAGAAGAATAGCTTAGGAGCGGAGTTATACTCGTTAGGTAAGGATTTACCGAAGTAATCAACTTACCATACAAGTTCTCTTCTACTTCTCTCTCTGGCATTTCTCACACCTTCTCTCTCTTGTTGCAGCTGAATATCATGGTTTTGGGCTGATGGAGGAGGTGGATGATGATTTAATATAATATAATATTATTTTCTAATTATTTTTTAAATTTCCATCAATTTCGGATTCTCACAAAATTCTGGCAGATTTCTGCCCAAACTTTGAAACATCATAACTAATTCTAAAAAAATCAAAATGAGGTGATCCCAAAGCCAATGGAAAGCTATTTAAGTCCTATTTATTGGAAAAATATGGATCACTGCATTTAATAACCTCAAAAATACAGAATTGCACAAAAGTCCATACTGCTCCAAAACAGATTCCAGTTTCCATCCCAAATTTTGGAAAATCATAACTCTTAGCTCAAAAATTGAAATGACACAAATTATGTGTCCATTTTGAAGCTTGGCATGTGAAATTTAAGACTGGAAAATATCAGAATTTTTAGACATCATTTGCCTATTTAAAACGTCCATACAAGTTGACTGCCCTGTATAGAGTTTCAATGGATAGAGTTTCCAACTTTTGCAAAATTGTTCCCAATGGTTCCAATTTCACAATAAACACTCTCCCCACACAAATTTTCACAAGGAAGCAATTGGAATCATTAAAACATCCAAATTCCCATCACCCATTCTCCAAAAGTGTTTATTCAACAATAATTACATTCACTTTTGAAGTCATTAGCCCTTAATCACTTTTTGGGATATTACAGATGGCAACAATGGGTGAGAACATTCTTCTTGATAGAGCTTCCATCACTAGACCTCTTGGTTTTGCTGGAGAGCATTTTTCATTCTGGAAAGCAAAGTTCAGAGTGTTCATAATGGCATATGAATTTGGACTATGGAATGTGATACAAGATGGTGATTATGTTTTAACAAAGAAAATCGAAGAAAGAATTGTGAAGAAGAAACTAGAGGAGTTTGATGATAATGACAAGAGGTTAGTAACATTGAATAGTAAAGTTATTTTAATGATACAGAGTGCTCTAAGTCGTAGGAATATTTCTGAATCTGCACTCTACCAACTGCTAAAGACATGTGGGATGCACTTGAAATAGCTCATGAAGGTACATCTAGAATCAAAGAAAATATAATTAACACTCTAAGGACAGAGTATGATCTGTTTCGAATGAAACCTGGCGAAAGCATCTCAAAATTTGAACTCAGATATACTCATCTTGTAAATCAGCTATCAACACTTCGGAAACCCTTTGATCAAAATTCTCAAGTCAGGAAGATACTTAACATTCTTATAAAAGAATGGGCAGCAAAGGTAACAGCTAATGAAGAAGCCAAAAGAGAGTCAATGAGATATATAGCTACACTCTTTGGCAGTCTTTCTAAATATGAAGGAAAGATGAAATTCAAGAAGGAACTGGAAGAATTTGATGACAAAAAGAAAAAGGGTATTGCTCTTAAAGTCATCAAGGAAGTTAATTCATCAAATAATGAAGACGAACCTAATGATGGAGATATGGGAATGATTATAAGAAAATTCAAGAAACTCTACAAAAGAGGTCAAAAGAATTTCAAGAATTATCAAGCAGAACCAAGCAAGAAAGAAAATAAAGAGCAATATATCGTATACTATGAATGTGGGAAAGCTAGACACATCAAATCTAAATACTTCAAAGATAAAGATAAGAAGAAGTAGAAAAAGAAAGCATACATATCATCCATATAGTGTGATAGTTTGTTTGATAAAGAAGGAGATGACGATGAAGTTACAAACATATGCTTGGTAGCTAAAGAAGAAGAAGAATATGATTCTAAGGTTAGTGATTTTGAACCTACTTATAATGAATTATTATCCGAATATAATGCATTATATACTGAATTCATGAAAATAGCTAAAGAAATGATTAGTTATAAGAAAAGAGTAAAAGAGTTAGAAAATATTGTTACATCATGTGCATTTTGAGAAGAAAAAGATAAGAAAATATCTAGTTTAATGAATACATTGGAAAAATTTATAAGGGTAGTGAAATTCTCAAAGTTATCCTGAAATCACAAAGAGTCATGCATGACAAATCTGGAATTGGATATAATTATGTTCAAGATAAAAATAGAAAGAATAAAGGTAGCAAGACTTATATGAAATATTTTAAAAATTCTGCATGTGCATCAAATCCATTCGTATCATGTAGTTACTGCAATAGAAAAGGACATTATACTTCATTTTGTCATTTTAGAAAAGGAAAAACTATTGGTACATACAGATGGGTTCTGAAAGGAACACATATATTGCATACTAACCATGAAGGACCCAAGAAAGAGTAGGTACCTAAAACATAATGATATCACTCTAGGTATGTCTTAAGGCATCGAGAGCAAACAAGTGGTACATTGACAGTGGATGCTCAAGGCACATGACTGGTGATGGAGATAAGTTCACCATGTTAGAAGCTAAAGAAGAAGGAAGAGTAACTTTTGGAGGAAAACAATCTGGACGTATTGCTGGAATTGGTAAAGTTGGAAAATCCAGTGGTGTTCAAATCAACGACGTATACTATGTTGAAGGATTATGTCACAACCTCCTAATTGTGAGTCAAAGCACTGACAAAGATAACTAGGTAATCTTTGACTTAGAAGAATGTTTGATAGTAAATAAGAAGGATCTACAGCTTAACAAAGAATCCATCAAAGTAAAGATCTGAGCTCAAAGGGACAGTAAATTACTATACTATTTATTTAAATTCAAATAATCTAGAAAACTATTTCCTTAGCAAATCAGAAGAGAGTAGGTTATGGCATCATTTAGTTATTGGTCTTCCTAAACTTAAATTCAAAGATGACATGATTTGTAGTGCGTGTCAAAAAGGAAAATAGACTAAATCCTCTTTCAAAACAAAGAATGAAATTTTGACATCTAAACCTTTATAATTACTTCATATGGATTTAATTAGTCCTTTAAGGGTAAAGAGTTTTGGAGGAAATTTATGTTAGATCTCACATGTTTTGATGATAACAAAGAATGGTATGAAAAAGATTTGATAAAAAAATAAGTTTGAACAAAGTAATAACAGGGAAAATCATCACCTGAAGTAAGCACTGGAGTAATGAAGAAAGGCCAAGAGAAAAAGCTGAGAAACTTCATCACTAGTAAAATTTCTAAAGGGTTACTCGAGTAAGTACTCGAGTAATGAGATAAAAACTTGAAGTAACCAGAGTCAACCTTCAAGTAACCTACCAACGTTACTCGAGTAACCAGGTAAAAGACTTCTAGTTGCTCTCGGCCTGCCAACATTACTCGAGTAGCTACTCGAGTAACCAGGTAAATCACTTGCAGTTGCTCTCGGCCTACCAATGTTACTCGAGTGTGTACTCAGTAACCAGGTAAATTACTTCCAATTGCTCTCGGCCTGCCAATATTACTCGAGTCCCCTGCTTCAAGAAATATGTTGCTCTCAGCATTTTCAATCCTGCCAATGTTACTCGAGAAGCTACTCAAGTAACTCACTGAGGTAAGAAAAACTTGAAGGTAATACTCGATTAACTTGATATTCTATTATCACACTTCACTCAAGGCACTACTCAAGTATGCAGGTATTAAATTGTTCTATATCAAAGACTTGAAAAAGATTACTCGAGTCAGTAATCGAGTAATATGCAGAGTTATTTACAAAGCACTTGAAGTATCTACCCGAGTAAGCTATGCAGAAAATTGATGTTTACTTGAGTAAGTAATCTAGTAACCAGGTAAGCAAACTTCAAGTGCTCTCGGCCTTGTAATCCTGCCAACATTACTAGAGTGAAGCATCGAGTAAACTAAAGTTTATTTGAGAGATTACTCGAGTAGCTACTCGAGTAACCTATGAAGAAAATTGTACCATACTCGAGTAAGTACCCGAGTAAACAGGTATTTCCAAGGTTTGTAAATTTTTTTACTTCATGCACTACTCGAGTTATGTGATGTTCATTTATTAACTTGCTATCATTACTCTCACGATGATACTCGAGTACGTAATCGAGTAAACTTAATGAATACTCGAGGAACTACTCGAGTATGCAAGTCCAAAAATTCAGAAATCATTCCAACGTTCATTGATTTCTTTCCTATGTGATTAACCCTTCATTGTATTAGTATTCTTAGAATATCCGCAGATAAACAATGAAGTGATCTTACCAAATAAGGAAATCCAAATGCAACATTCAAACGCTACTTAATGCCACCTACCACAAACGGATATTTTTCAAACACTGGAAAAGACAGCAGTAGCTGCGCACACTCTAACGGGCAAGAAGAAAATGTTCCAACGGTCATTATCAACACATCTATATATATGGGAACATCCAAACAGAGAAGTATAACAAGAACACACACACAAACGCATTATCAAGTTCACGTACAATACTTTGTTTTACATATACTTGTAATTCTGTGCTTCGGTGATTCTTATTCACTCTGTGAGAGAGATATTTCATTCAAACTCAATATTTGTTATTGAGGTAACTTAAGAATGTGGAACCTTGAGTTGGGATTGGATTACAACTTGTAAGGGGGAGCGAGTGTCCAGGCGAAGGAACTTGCTTGTACTGAGGTGCCAAGAACCCACTGAATCTTGGAAGTTATAGTTAAACTCTCAGAGATATTCTGAGGACTGGACGTAGGTCAAAGTGGTTGTGGCTGAACCAGTATAACTCCCGGTGTACACTTCGGTGATATTTCTCCTTACTCTTTACTGCATTATATTCACCGTCAAGTTTTCATATTTGCAACGAAATTTTTAGTATCACCTAATTCACCCCCTCTTGGGTGAAACGCTTGCTCTAACATTTGGTATCAGGGAGTAGGTCTTCTTGTTAAGGTATAACAACCTAAGAAGGATCTAATGGCAAGCATGGGTAAAGGAATTCTTCCTGACGGAGCATCCATCACTAGACCTCTAGGTTTCAATGGCTAACACTTTTCTTTCTGGAAAGCAAAGTTCAGAGTATTCGTAATGGCTACCGAATATGGGCTATGGGATGTGATTGAGAGTAGAAACTATCAACCTACAAAGATTGTAGACTCTTAGAAAATTCCCAAGACACCAGCAGAATATGATGAGAATGACAAGATACTTATCACTCTTAACAGCAAGGCAATTCTGATGATACAAAGTACTTTGAGTCAAAGTAAGTACTTCAAAATTTGCACACTTCCAACAGCAAAGCAAATGTGGGAAGCTCTGGAAATAGCTCATGAAGGAACTTCAGGAATAAAGGAGAATTGGATCAACACCTTGGTCACTGAATTTTATCTACTTCGAATGAAATCAGGTGAATAAATATCTGAATTCGAACTTAGATATACTCATCTTGTTAATCAACTTGTAGCACTTGGGAAAGTTTATGATCAACATACCCAAGTATGAAAGATTTTGAATATTCTTTCTAAAGAGTGGGAGGCTAAAGTCACTACGGTAGAAGAAGCAAGGAGAATCAATGAGATCAGTTGCTTCTCTATTTGGAAGTTTTTTTGAATATGAAAGTAAATTAAAGTTCAAACGGGAACTAGATGACATTGGTGACAAAAAGAAGAGAGGCCTAGCACTAAAAGCAAAAGATGAAAATCAAGATGAGAATGATGAGTTTGACGATGATGAAATGGGCCTAATCATAAAACGATTTAGAAAGTTCTACAAGAAAGGTCAAGGATTCAAACACTTTCAGAAAGGATGAACTAGCAGGAAAGATCATATCATCTGCTACGAATGTGGAAAACCAGGACATATCAAATCAGAATGTCTAGAGCTGAATCAAAAGAGAAAAGAAAAGAGAAAAGGTAAATTCTTCAACAAAAAAGAAGGCCTTTGCATCTGCTATATGGGGTGATAATTCCTCTGACGAAGAAAGTGATGAAGAAGAAGTAGCCAATATATGTCTCGTTGCTCAAGAAGAAACAGAAGAAGAGGTAAATGATTCTGATCCTACCTATGATGAATTACTTTATGAATATAATGCTTTACATTCTGAATTCATCAAAGTAGTTAAAGAATTAGTTTTTTTTTTCAAAAAGAAAAACAAAGTTCTTGAAAGTGAACTTAAAGAAAGTTCAAAAAAGGATTGTGAAAATTGTTCTTCTTTGAAAAAGAAAAACACTGATCTCACAAAAACTCTTGAAAAATTTACTTAAGGAAGTGAGATGCTAAATGTGATTTTAAAAGCTCAATGATTTGTAAATGACCAATCTGGTATTGGATATGATCCAAAATCAGATAGAAGGAAAGGTAGCAAGAAAGCAGGAGGTAAGTCGTATTTGAATTATTTCCAGCATTATGTGAATACATCAAATCCTTTTGCTCTTGTAATCTTCATGCATTCATAAGAAGAAAGGAACAATAGGAACCTACAAATGGGTACCTAAAGGAACACATGTTTCAAAAATTTCCTGTACTAACCCAAAAGGACCCAAAAAGAAGTGGGTACCTAAGACTTAATCGTATTTAATTGCAGATTTGTCTCAAAGCATCCAAAAACAACAAGTGGTACATAGACAGTGGATGCTCTAGACATATGACCGGTGATTTCGAAAGTTTTACCAAATTGCAACCTAAAGAAGGTGGAAAGGTAAGATTTAAAGGAAATCAAACCGGAAGGATAGCAGGAATTGGTAAAATAAAAAATGACAACGGCATACAAGTCAAAGACGTATACTATGTCGAAGGATTGTGCCACAACTTGCTGAGTGTGAGTCTAAGTGCAGACAAAACAACTGGGTAATATTTGACTCAGAGGAATGTCTAATTATCAACAAGAATGACTTACTACTTGATAAGAAGAATATCAAGGCTAAGCTCAGAGCAAAAAGGGAAGGTAATTGTTATACTCTAGATATTAGTAGAAATGAATCTGAAAACTGTTTTCTGAGTAATGCCGATGAAAGTTGGCTATGGCATAAGATATTGGCTCATGTCAATATGTATCAACAAGGTAAACTACTCAAAAAGGATTTAGTTCTTGGGTTACCCAAAGTAAATTTCAAAAATGATTTAATTTGTGACGCATGTCAAAAGGGTAAACAAACTAAATCATCTTTCAAATTGAAAAATGAGATTTCAACAAATAGACCGCTACAATTATTGCATATGGATTTAGTTGGCCTAGTAAGAGTAAAGAGTCTTGGTGGTAACTTATATTCATTGGTCATTGTTGATGACTTCTCAAGATTTATATGGGTTATTTTTCTATCGTCAAAGGATGAAACCTTTGAAGAATTTATTGTTTTTGCCAAGAAAGTGAAAAATGAGAAAGGTATGTCCATTACAGGTATTAGGACCGATCATGGTGGAGAATTTGAAAATCAAGCCTTTGAAGAATATTGTGATACTAATGGCATTAATCACAATTTCTCTGCTCCAAGGACACCTCAACAAAATGGAGTCGTGGAACGTAAGAATAGAGTGCTCACTGAAATGACTAGAGCAATGTTAAATGAAAAGAACGTGTCTCAAGTGTTTTGGGCTGATGCTATGAGTACAGCATGCTATATTTCAAATAGAGCTTATATTAGAACAAAGCTTAGAAAGACACCATACAAGCTGTACAAAGGAAGGAAGCCTAACATTGCTCATCTACACATCTTCGGTTGTAAGTGTTTCATTCATAATAATGGTAAAGATAACTTAGGAAAATTTGATTCTAAAACTGATAAAGAAATTTTCCTAGGATATTCTAACCGAAGTAAAGCATATAGAGTTTTCAATAAAAGAACATGTGTTGTTGAAGAATCAATTCATATTGTATTTGATGAATTTGAATCCTCTGACAAAACCATTGATGAAGAGCAGGAAGTTGTTTTAAATCAAGAAAATGGTCAATCTATTTCTAAATCTCTTATTCCAGAAGTTGATGAAACCAAGGAAGAAGAGCAATCACTAGGACAACCTAGAGCCTGGAAATACAATAAAAGTCATCCCTTAGATCAAGTCATAGGAGATGTGAATGAAGGGATCAAAACTAGAAATAGAATTTTCAATGAAGTAAGTTTTTCTGCATTCATTTCTGAGATTGATCCTTCTAACATTGATGAAGCCCTATCAGACAATGATTGGGTTATAGCAATGCAAGAAGAACTAAATCAATTTGACAGAAATCAAGTTTGGGATTTGGTACCCTGACCCAAGGATCATTCGATCATTGGCACTAAATGGGTCTTCAAGAACAAACTCGATGAATCCGCAATTAATGTCAGAAATAAGGCAAGATTGGTGGCCAAAGGCTATAATCAGGAAGAAGGAATTGATTATGAGGAAACGTATGCTCTAGTGGCTAGATTGGAAGCTATACATGTACTCTTAGTCTTTGCATGCATCAAAGGATTGAAACTCTATCAAATGGATGTAAAGAGTGCATTTCTAAATGGCTACATTATGGAAGAAGTATACGTAGAGCAACCTCCAGGTTTTGAAGATGTAAGCAAACCTGACCATGTTTTCAAACTCAAAAAGGCTTATATGGTTTAAAACAAGCTCCTAGAGCATGGTACGAAAGGCTCAGTAAATTTCTTATTGATCAAAATTTTGTACGAGGAAAAGTTGATACAACACTTTTTTACAAAACGAAAACGTGATGATATTTTAATTGCTCAAATACATGTTGATGATATTGTTTTCGGTGATACTAATAAATCTCTATGTAAGGAATTTTCTGAGATAATGCAGGGAGAGTTTGAGATGTCAATGATGGGAGAATTGAATTTCTTTCTTAGTTTGCAAATCAAACATAGAAAGAATGGAATCTTCATATCTCAAACAAAGTACTTGAAAGAGTTATTGAAGAAGTATGGAATGGATGAAGCAAATGGAACGGACACGCCTATTGTAATACCCCAAATTTTGAGACTTGAGGCTAGAGAATAAGCCTGAGAAAAGTAGACTGCTAAGCCCCAGTTTAGCAAAATCCCAAATTGTGATAAAGGGTTAATGACTCCAAAAGTGGATGTCATTAGTGATAAATGAACCCTTTTGGAGAATATGATGTGAACCGTGATTCGTATGTGTTGTGAGCAACACTGAAACCCTGTATTTAAGTTCAATTATGGATTAACATCCAAATTGACTTAGAATATAGGGAAGGCATGTTTTGGTGATAAATGAAACGATATAAAGTGTTTGATGGTGATTCCAAGGGAATTGGTCAGTTACCGAAGAAGAAACTTATTGGTAACTTCAAGATCAATGGCTAGGATTGATTTGTGTGATAAATCAAAGGGTGGAATCCCATGTGCTTGTGTGCATGTGAGCTCATAGGAGATGTGGTGAGATTGAGACAAGTGGAAAAATGTAGACCTTTGGATTGGGTCAAGATGTCAAACTCTTCCCTCTCTCCTCTCTTCCCTTTTAGGTCGGTTAAGTGGGCTAATTGGGAGCCAAAACTGATCTCATGCTCTCTCTCCTTCATTCTCCATGGTGCCATGCTTAAGGGAAGAAAGAGAAAATGAAAGGTGATGTTTTAGCCTTGTTCTTGTTCTCTTTAGCTTAAGCACTCTTCTATAATCTTATTCATAGTGATGAGAGCTTCATCTTTATGGTTTTAGATTTGTGATAGGAGGTGTTTTGTTGCTTGGGAAAAAGTGGAAAGATGAAGAATCAAGGAATTGGTTTGGGAAAGAGAAAGAGGTGAGTATTTGAAGCCTTTTGATCTAAGTTTTGTGATTTGTGGATGAGTATTGTGAATTTTGGTTTTTGCCCTGATTTTGGTGGAATTGTGAAATGCATGAATTTTCATGTGTTTTGTGTTGAAAATGGTGTTTTGTTGTGTAATTTGGTCATTGGAATTGATTTGGGAACTTGAGATGGAAAATTGTGCAATGTTGAGTTGAAATGTGATATTGTGTGACATGTTGCAATTCATTGTGAAACATGTCAATATAATGTGAATTTAGTTGATTTTGTATTTTCAATGGATTCCTTGTGCAAATTTATGCGGAAATGGTATTTGGTGTGAATTTGGGAACCATTGGAATCATTGGTGAAAAACTAGAAAATCTGTCCTTTGGAAGTCTGTTTTGGGTAGTTTATTTGTGTTGGCATTTTGAATAGGCAAATGATGTCAGAAAATTCTGAAACTTTCTAGTCTTTAAGTTCACATCTTAAGCTTCAAAATGGACATATAATATGTGTCATTTTGTTTTGTGAACTGGGATTTATGTTTGTCTAAAGTTTGAGGTCGAAACTGGGTTTGATTCTGGAGCAGTAGTAGATTTTGGGGAATTCTGTATTTTTGTGGTGATTTCCAGTAATGGTTCATATTTTTCCTATAAATAGGACTTAAATAGCTTTCATTTAGTATTGGAATCACCTCATTTCAATTTTTTTGGAATTAGTTATGAATTTCCTAAGTTGCCTTGGCTGCAGTAGAAAATCCTGGCTGCAACGCAAAAGATTTTGTGCACGTTTTGGCCGCAGCCAGAAATTCTTGGCTGCAGCCAAAAACCTTCTGTGCATGTTGTGGCTGCAGCCAGAGGATTCTTGGCTGCAGCCAACCTCCATTTTCAGCATTTTGATATTTTGAAAGGTGATTTCCAACCTAGTACGTCCCAATCTTTCAAGCTTTTGTTGAGCTTATTATTAGACACTTAAGGGACTCAAATGACAACCAACTTTAAGTGATATGAAAGTAAAGATTTGGAATAGAGAATAAACCTATGTCCTTACTTTGGTTATAGGTTTGATGTTCGCCCTGAACGTGGTTCGATATTCACCTGGTCGTGAGTAAGCGGTGCTGGAGCTTACGTGGAAAGAACAAGGGTAGGGAACATATCTCTTCTGCATGTATTTGATATATGTGTTAGTGTGTTGGTGCATGCCTTAGCTTTGCATGATTATGCGTATTTGAAGCTATGTTTCAATTTATGCTATGGCCATTAGTATGTTGTTAGAAGCATTGAGCTTACAGATTTGTCATTGTGATAACATGATTTATGTGATGCAAGCATGTCATGCATTAAACATTTATCGTACATGCATATTGATATTGTTGTCCTACTGAGATTCTCTAGAATCTCACCCTCCCCTACTAACCTTTTAGACAGGGTAGTGGATCGAGGATTGAGCATGCAGCTAAGGGCGATGAAGACTTCCTTCAGTTGTCATTCTGGTAGTTGGTTATCATCATAGCTGGGATATTTGTATTTGGATCTTTACATATGTATGTGGATGAGGATTCGATTATGTGTATGAGTAAGATTTGTGTAATCCCCATATGAGGGCTTGTATGGGCGATTGTGCCCTGTAAGGCTTGATTAATGAATGGAATCCAGAATTTGCTGGAATTATTACATTGCTTACTCTGATATATTACGAATGTGATTTATCTTTGTGAAGTGATTGTATTCGAAATGTGAATATGAGACCAGGTTAACTAGATTTCGAAATTTATTTGTGAAAACCCCGTCTAGTAGATGGGTTTATAAAAGTTAATTTTTGATTCTTATTGGTCTTTATTTCACTTTAATCACATATTTCGAATATTAATTACGGCAGGGGGTTACACCTATGATCTCAACTTGTTGCTTGATGCTGATGTCAAAGGGAAAGACTACAACATCACAAAATACAGAGGAATGATTAGATCATTACTCTATCTCACGACAAGCAGACTGGACATCCAATTCAGTATTGGCATATGTGCAAGATATCAATCAGCACCAAAGGAATCACATGCCGAAAATGTCAAACGAATCTTTAGATACCTTGCTGACATTCTAGAATTGGGTATGTGGTATCCCAGAGGAAAAAGTGAATATCTTGTTACATATTTAGATTCTCATCATGGAGGATACAAGACAGACAGAAAGAGCACCAGCGGACAAAGACAATTTCTTGGAGGATCTCTTGTATCATGGTTCAGCAAGAAACAAAATACAGTGTCTCTTTCGTCAACGGAAGCTGAATATGTTGCAGTCTCAAGTTGTTGTGCACAAGTGATATGGTTAAAATAACAACTACAAGATCTTGGTATTTATCTCAAAGAAATACCAATCTATTGTGACAATACCAGTATGATAAGCTTGGCAAAGAATCCAGTTCAACATTCTAGAACCAAGCATATCGATGTCAGACATCACTTCATCAAAGATCATGTCCAAAAGAAAGATGTGAAAGTGATATTCATTCCTACTCATCTTCAACTAGCTGATATCTTCACCAAACCTCTTGCAAAAGATCAATTTCTATATATTAGAAGAGAATTGAGAATGGTAAATCCCAATGAATTGTAAGTTATTTCGGTTTCTCATAAAGTTAGATAATGTTATTTGATGATGTTTTGATGATTACTAACTTAAGCATCGGAGTATGTAGAAATTTCTTTTGCAGGAAGATTGAAACTTTGTTTTGAGAAATAAAAACAGAGGTTATCAGAGGACACCATTACTGGAGTGCCAACTTCAAGTAATGTCTGATAGTGCAGCATTACCCGAGGGACAACTTGAAGTAAAAGAGCAAATTACTTGAGTAAGTACTCGAGTAATGGAAAATGAACAGTCAAGAGGAGAGAAGACATATTACCCGAGGGAAGCCTCGAGTAAACTTGAAGGTTACTCGAGTAAGGCCTCAAGTAACTGCAGGTCCAGATCACAAACTCGATGAGAATCAACTCAAATCTGTTCTTAAACGGCTATCAAATGATCGAGGGAACACACATGGATAATTATAATATTATTCATGCCATGTATGCAACTTAAATGAATTATTTTTAGAATTTTCTATATGATCACTCAAGTAGGGACTCTAGTAAACTTGATAATTACTCGAGTAAGGCCTCGAGTAATGTCGGGTTCTAGGTCTTTATCAGTTGCAAACTCGATCATTTCCACAAAATCTCCTCGAGTGAATCATCCAGTCCTCTCACAAAAAGTTTTCACAATCTCTTCCTTGCTTGATTTCCGTCAAAACCCATCAATTTTTAGCTCCAAAAACATCCTATTTTGCTCAGAATCTCTCCGCCCTATATCACGACTTCTCACTCTGTTTTTTTGAGATTTCAATTTTCTCTGATTCAAGATGGTTAGAATCAAAAATCTTACTCCTACAGACTCTTCTGGGTCTCCATAACTCTCTGACCCTCTTTCTTCTCCTCCCAGAAAGAGACAAAAACTCACTCCTAGATCAAAAGCCAAAATCAAACCGAAACCTCAACCTAAACTGAAGGAGAAAGGTGTTGTGATCAAAGAGCCAGTGGTCACAAGGGCTCAATCAAAGAAAAGCACCTCAACTGGGAGAGGCAAAAGCACCAAGTCTCCTTCTCCTTTACCTTCTAATTTTTCCACTCCTTCTTTTACTCCAAAACCCTTCAAAAAGCCAAAGTATGATGTGAATGTGGCTAAAGCAATGGCTAGGATTCTTGATCAACTAGAGAAGGGCCAATCCTCCAAAAAGTCAGAATTTCCAGAAGAGGACATCATTAAACCTCTAAAGGGGTTCAATGTCAACAAATTGGAGGATTCTCAGAAGTACCTCACACAGTTTTCAAGAAGAAAAGTCTGCAAAACTCACAGTGTGGATCTCAAGGTACTTCAGGAGGTATTGAAGTATGACCTAAGTCCCTTTCTTGAACCTTTTATGCCTTGGCTGTCAATTAGACTTCTTTTTTGCACAAAAATAGTTACTCATTTTTACTGAAACCTTGAAATCCTAGATGAACCTATTAGGACTTCTGCAGAGGAAGAAATGACCACAACTGTTAGAGGCCAGAAAATCCTTATCTCACCCTCTAGGATCAACATTTGGTTAGGAATAGAAAACCCCCTGATGACATTTATTCCAAGCTTGAACCTAACTAAATTTTCACAGTCCTTAGACCTGGTGAGCTAGTGGGTCCTCTTAACTTTAATCCGAGTGACATGTGTGACCATCACAGGGTTCTTTGGTATATTTACTCTAGATCCCTTGTGAACAAAGCCAATAACTACACCCATTTCTCTGACCGGGACTATAGGTGGTTTGCTTCCCTGACTCCTGAAGGAAAAAAAAGACTTGGGAGAATACATCTTCTCTGAGATGAAGAGGTACATAATAGAGGGGAAAGCAACTACTCCTATGCCATATCCTCAGATTATTTCACTTATCCTGAAGAAAAACAAGATATGGTATTTAAAGAATAAAGAGCCCATTGAGAGGATCACTCCAATTGGAAGAAATCAGATTGGAAAGCTCAATATTGAGATTCCTCTCAAGGGTCCTCTGGAGTCAAGTCCAAAGAAAAAGAAGACTGAGACTGAGACAAGCAAAATGGATTATACTCAATCCTCTGCTCCTGCTGCCTCTCCTTCTTCACCCTCTTTCCTCAATACCACACTTCAACACTTCATGGAAAATATGCTCAAGGGATTTCACATAGACATCGCCAACACCAATGCTGAGTTGATAACTCACATGAATGACAACATGGCTGAGTTGGTTGAGAGGATGGACAAGAGGCACGAGGAGTTGTTAGCAGAGCAGCATGCTCAGGGTGAGTCTCTGAGGTTGATTCTGGCAAGATTGGACTCTATGGGTCCTGGACCTTCTGCTGGTCCATCATCTGCACCTGAGGCTTTCTCACCTCCAGAGAACATCCCCTCTGAGTTTCATTATATTGAGGTTGAGCCATCTATCCCTGAGATCTCCTTTCCCAAACTTCCAGATTTTAGCCCACTTGAACCAAGACCTTCTGCACTCAAATTCCCCATTATTCTTCCTAGAGATACCTATGCTTAGTGGATAATCTTGAAACCAATGACACTATCCACATCACCATTGAGGATTCACCACCTAGAGCTCAGCCTGAATCCACACCTACACCTATTCCTTCCCCTACTCATACAGAGGAAATCTCTCCCTCATCCTCTGGTCATCATTCTACAGATGCCACAAAAGAGGTTGAGACCACCATTGTTGTTGTCTATCAACCTCTTCCAGTTCCTCCAAGAGATGACATTCATATCCCTCCACTCAGTCTTCCTGAACCAGAATCTTCCAGCTCCACTTCTGATTCTTCTAGTTCAGATGGCTTCTTGGTCCTTCCTGTCATGCCCATATCTGCAGTCAAGCCTTCCGATCCTCCACTTGATTGATAAAGACAAAAAGGGGGAGAAGAGCTTGAGTGATTTTGCTTGAGTGATTTTGTGGTTGACTGGGATGTACATAGGATTTAGGGAGCTTTTTCATTCTTGTAATGCAATTTTTAAGTTCAATGCAAGCTTCTTTAAGTTTTAATTTCAATGTAAGTCCATTTAAGTTTTTAAGTTATAATACATTGTGGGACTAATGAGTTTATTATGTATGCAAGGTGAATATGTTATGTTTTCAAAATTTTCCAAAACATTTTGATTGACACTTAACAAGTTATTTCAAAAAGGTTCTCAAAATTACAATTGATTTCAAGAAGTGTTTATTTGAGAACTCAATTTCAAAAACTTTGTTCAAAATCACCAAGTTTTGTCATCATCAAAAAGGGGGAGAATGTTAGATCTCACATGTTTTTATGGTAACAAAGAATGGTATGAAAAAGATTTGATAAACAAATAACTTTGAATAAAGTAATAACAGGGCAAATCATCACTTGAAGTAAGCACTGGAGTAATGAAGAAAGGCTAAGAAAAAAAGCTGAGAAACTTCATCACTAGTAAAATTTCTAAAGGTTGACTCGAGTAAGTACTCGAGTAATAAGATAGAAACTTGAAGTAACTAGAGTCAACCTTCAAGTAACCTGCCAACGTTAACCAGGTAAAAGACTTCCAGTTGCTCTCGGCCTGCCAACGTTACTCGAGTAGCTACTCGAGTAACCAGGTAAATCACTTGCAGTTGCTCTCGGCCTGCCAATGTTACTAGAGTGTGTACTCAGTAACCAGGTAAAAGACTTCCAATTGCTCTCGGCCTGCCAACGTTACTCGAGTCTGTACTTTTAGATCTCATGTTTTGATGATAACAAAAGAATGGTATGAAAAAGAATTGATTAATAAATAAGTTTGAACAAAGTAATAATAGGGATAAACATCACTTGAGGTAAGCATTGGAGTAATGAAGAAAGGCCAAGAGAAAATGCTGAGAAACTTGATCAGAAGCAAGTTTTCTAAGGCATTACTCGAGTACGTACTCGAGTAATGAGACAAACCTTGAAGTAACCAGAAGCACCTTCCAGTAACCTGCCAACGTTACTTGAGTAGGTACTCGAGTAATAGTGTAAGTATTTTAAAATTGCTCTCGGCCTGCCAATGTTACTCGAGTAACCAGGTAAATACTTGGAGTTGCTCTCGGCCTACCAATGTTACTCGAGTAGCTACTCGAGTAACCATGTAAAAGTTTTCAAGTTGCTCTCGGCCTGCCAATGATACTCGAGTAAGTACTCGAGTAACTCTATTTCTGAAAATGTGTTGCTCTCGGCACTTTGTACCACTGCCAATGTTACTCGAGTAGGTACTCGAGTAACACACTGAGGTAAGTGAAAACTTGAAGGTAGTACCCGAATAACTTGATTTAATTTTATCTCACTTTCCTCGAGTCTTTACTCTAGTATGCAAGTATTTAATGTTCTATTTTAAGTGGATTACTCGAGTATGTACTCGAGTATGCAGTGTTATGTTTGAAGGAAAACCTCAAGTCATTACCCGAGTAAGTTATGTTCAAAAAGTAAGTTTACTCGAGTAGGTACTCGAGTAACAAGGTAATCAGACTTGAAGTGCTCTCGGCCTTGAAATCCTGCCAACATTACTAGAGTAGAGCATCGAGTAATCAAAAGTTTATTTGAAGGTTTACTCGAGTTGGTACCCGAGTAACCTATAAAGTTGTGAATGCATTACTCGAGTAGGTACCCGAGTAAACATGAATTTTCAAAGGTTTGAATTTAGTTATTCCATGCACTACCCGAGTAATCTTATATTTTCTTATTGATTTGAAGTTAATCAAAGCTTTCCTGATGATACTCGAGTAAGTACTCGAGTAAACTTTAAGGGATACTCGAGTAGCTACTCAAGTAAGCAAACCCAGAAAGTTTGAAATCATTCCAACGGTCATTGTTTTGCTTCCTATTTGATTAACTTTTCATTATATTAGTATTCTTAGTATTTCAACAGATAAACAATGAAGAGATCTTACCAAATAAGGAAAGTCAAAAGCAACGCTCAAATGTCACCGACCATCACCTATCGCAAATGTATGTTTTTCAAAAACTGAAAAGTCAATAGTGGCTGCGCATGCTCCAACGGACATGAAGAAATATGTTCCAGCAATCATTACCAACGTATCTATATATATGGGAACATCTAAATAGAGAAAAGAAGAAGAACACACTCACGAACGTATCATCAAGTTCATTACTCTGTTTTACATTATACTTGTAATTCTATGCTTCAGTGATTCTTATTCACTCTGTGAGAGAGATATTTCATTCAAAATCAATATTTTTTATTGAGGTAACTTAAGGTTATGGAACCTTGAGTTGGGTTTGGATTACAACTTGTAAGGGGGAGCGAGTGTCCAGGAGTAGGAACTTGCTTGTACTGAGGTGCCAAGAACCCACTGAATCTCGGAAGTTATAGTGAAACTCTCAGAGAAGCTCTGAGGACTGGACGTAGGTCATAGTGGTTGTGGCCGAACCAGTATAACTCCTGATGTACACTTCAGTGATATTTCTCCTTACTCTTTCCTGTTTTAATTTCAACATCAAATTTTATATTTGCAACGAAATTTTTTAAGATCACCCAATTCACCCCCCCTCTTGGGTGAAACACTTGCTCTAACATGTACTTGAGTCCCCTGCTTCAAGAAATATGTTGGTCTCGGCATTTTCAATCCTGCCAATGTTACTCAAGGAGCTACTCGAATAACTCACTGAGGTAAGCAAAACTTGAAGGTAATACTCGATTAACTTGATATTCTATTATCATACTTTACTCAAGGCACTACTCAAGTATGCAAGTATTAAAATTTTCTATATCAAAGACTTGAAAAAGATTACTCGAGTCAGTAATCGAGTAATATGCAGAGTTATTTACAAAGCACTTGAAGTATCTACCTGAGTAAGCTATGCAAAAAATTGATGTTTACTCGAGTAAGTAATCAAGTAACCAGGTAAGCAAACTTCAAGTGCTCTCAGCCTTGTAATCCTGCCAACATTACTGGAGTGAAGCATCGAGTAAACTGAAGTTTATTTGAGAGATTACTCGAGTAACCTATGAAGAAAATTGTACCATACTCGAGTAAGTACCCGAGTAAACAGGTATTTCCAAGGTTTGTAAATTTTTTTACTTCATGCACTACTCGAGTTATGTGATGTTCATTTATTAACTTGCTATCATTACTCTCACGATGATACTCGAGTATGTACTCGAGTAAACTTAATGAATACTCGAGGAACTACTCGAGTATGCAAGTCCAGAAATTCAAAAATCATTCCAACGTTCATTGATTTGTTTCCTATGTGATTAACCCTTCATTGTATTAGTATTCTTAGCATATCCGCAAATAAACAATGAGGTGATCTTACCAAATAAGGAGTGTCAAATGCAACATTCAAATGCTACCTTCCACCAACTACCGCAAACGGATATTTTTCAAATACTGGAAAAGTCAACAGTGGCTGCGCACACTCTAACGGGCAAGAAGAAAATGTTCCAACGATCATTATCAACACATCTATATATATGGGAACATCTAAATAGAGAAGTATAACAAGAACACACACATGAACGCATTATCAAGTTCACGTACAATACTTTGTTTTACATATACTTGTAATTCTGTACTTCAGTGATTCTTATTCACTCTGTGAGAGAGATATTTCATTCAAACTCAATATTTGTTATTGAGGTAACTTAAGGTTGTGGAACCTTGAGTTGGGATTGGATTACAACTTGTAAGGGGGAGCGAGTGTCCAGGCGAAGGAACTTGCTTGTACTGAGGTGCCAAGAACCCACTGAATCTTGGAAGTTATAGTGAAACTCTCAGAGATATTCTAAGGACTGGACGTAAGTCAAAGTAGTTGTGGCCAAACAAGTATAACTCCCGGTGTACACTTCGATGATATTTCTCCTTACTCTTTACTGCATTATATTCACCGTCAAGTTTTCATATTTGCAACGAAATATTTAGTATCACCCAATTCACCCCCCCTCTTGGATGAAACACTTGCTCTAACAATTTGCATACTCTTGTAATTGTTGATGATTATTTAAGGTTTGCATGGATTATATTTATTACTTCAAAAGATGAAACTTTTGTTGAATTCTTTTCATTTGCTAAAAAGGTCCAAAATGAGAAAGGTATTTCTATTTTATCTATAAGGAACAATCATGGAGGAGAATTTGATAATCAATTGTTTGAAGACTTTTGCAACAATCAAGGAATAAATCATAACTTCTATACACCTAGAACACCTCAGTAGAATGGAGTAGTCGAAAGGAAAAACAAAGTTCTCACAGAAATGGCATAGGCAATGCTTAATGAAAAAGAAATATCGCAAGTGTTCTGGTTAGATGTTATGAGTACTGCATGTTATATTTCAAATCGAGCATATATTTGCAAAACACTTGGAAAGACACCATATGAGCTCTATAAAGGAAAAAAACAAATATTGCTCATCTACATGTCTTTAGATGCAAATGCTACGTTCACAACAACGGTAAAGAAAACTTAGGTAAATTTGATCAAAGTCTGATGAAGGTTTGTTTTTAGGCTATTCTAATAAAAGTAAAGCATATAAAGCTTTTAATAAAAGAACACTTACTGTAAAGGAAACCATTCATGTTGTATTTGATGAACTTGATTCCTAGATAAAGCCTTTTGATGAAGAAGAAATGGATTTGATAAAGAAAAGTAAAAACTTGAGTATTTCAAATCAAAATGATTTTGAAAATAAAGAAATTGCCTATGTTCAACCAAAAGCATGGAGGCACAAGAAAGATCATCCATTTGATCGAGTTATAGGAGATGTCCAAGAAGGTGCCAAAACTAGAAATATAATCTGAAATAAGATAACATTTTCTGCATTTATTTCTGAGATTGAACCTTCTAGTATTGAAGAAGCACTTTCTGACAATGATTGGGTAATTGCTATGCAGGAAGAATTGAATTAATTTCAAAGAAATCAAGTTTGGGATGTGGTACCTCGACAGAAAGAACACTCGGTTACAAGAACCAAATGGGTTTTCAAAAATAAACTTGATGAATTAGCAATCATTGTAAGAAATAAGGCAAGGTTAGTTGCCAAATAATATAATGAAGAAGAAGGTATTGATTATAAGGAAATATTTGGTTCAGTGGCAAGATTGAAAGCCATATGAGTACTCTTGGCCTTTGCAAGCATTAGAGGTTTTAAACTTTTTCAAATGGATATCAAAAGTTCATTTTTGAATGGTTATATCATGGAGGAAGTGTATGTAGAACAACCTCCTGGTTTTGAAGATGGCACAAAACCTGATCATGTCTTTAGACTTAAGAAAGCTTTATATGGTTTGAAACAAGCACCCAGAGCTTGGTATGAAAGATTAAGCAAATTTCTTCTTGATTAAAACTTTGTCAGAGGAAAGTAGATACAACACTCTTCATCAAATACAACAAAAATGATCTTTTAATAGTTCAAATATATATTGATGGTATCATATTTGGTACTACTAACGAATCTCTTTGTTAATAATTTTCTACGCTTATGCAAGGAGAATTTGAAATGTCCATGATGGGAGAGTTAAACTTCTTTCTTGGACTTTAAATCAAGCAATGTGAGAAAGGGATATTTATATCTTAAACTAAATATTTAAGAGAGTTATTGAAGAAATACAGGATGGACAATGCTAATGGTGCAGATACTCCAATGAGCTCTACCACACTGCTAGATGCCGAGTGAAAGGCCCTGATTTCAACATACTAAATATAGAGGAATGATTGGTTCATTACTTTATCTAACAGCAAGCAAACCAGATATCTAATTCAATGTTGAAATATGTGCAAGATATCAATATGTTCCTAAGGTATCACATGCAGAAACTGTGAAAAGGATTTTTAAGTACCTAGGAGACACTGTAGAACTTGGTCTATGGTATCCAAAAGGTAGAAATGAGTATTTAATAGCATATTTAGATTGAGATCAAGGAGGATACAAAACTGACAGAAAAGTACTAGTGGATAATGTCAATTCCTTGGAGGTTCTTTGGTATCTTGGTTCAGCAAGAAGTAGAACACAGTATCATTATCTTCAACTAAAGTAGAACACATAGCTACAATAAGTTGTTGTTCACAAGTACTTTGGTTGGAGCAACAACTTCAGGACTTGGGGATATACTTGAGGGAGATAGCTATTTACTATGACAACACAAGTACCATTAGTTTGGCCAAGAATCCTGTACAACATTCAAGAACCAAGCACATAGACATTTGACACTACTTCATTCAAGATCATGTTCTAAAAAGGGATGTCAAAGTAGACTTCATTCCAACACATCTTCAACTCACATATATATAAACAAAGCCAATAGCCAAAGATCAATTTTTATACATATAGAGAGAATTGGGAATAGTCAATCCCAATGAATTGTAAGATTTTATTGTTAATAATTATATTTAATGTGTTTTGATGTTAATCTTACCGACTTAAGCATAAGACAATGTTAAAAGCTGTTTTACAGGATTGCATCTCAAGTGCACCATGCATGACTCGAGTACAAATATCTCTTACTCGAGCACAATAAGCTCTCACTCAAGTACATATATCATTCAATATACTCTACTTCTTGCTATGTAAAATAGGGATTAACAAAGTATGTAAGAACTCTTAAGACTTACTCGAGCACACCAAAAGTATTAGACCTTACTCGAGTGAGGGAAGAAGTTCATTGAGTGGTATAAGAACCAAACAGGAAGTGCAGCAAGAACACTCGAGCAGCAGAGAGAGATATATGCAAATACTAATCCCAAAGCATAGATACTCAAGTGATCTTGGAGGACTTGAGTACAAAGGTGAAAAATATAACAAGATACACTTAAACTAGGTACACATTTACATGTTTTATGAGATTTCTTTTGTTTTGTACTCGAGCATAAAATTGTCTCACTCGAGTGTTGTATGAATAACACTTGAGCACTAGGGATGTTCACTTGAGTAACAGGTCTTATTTCAGTCACACGATAGCTTATATCGTCGTACTTCCTCATCTCACCCGCCCTTGTCTCCTCACTCAGGAGTCACAACTCTTCACCTTCGACTGTTATCCTTCAATCCAACACCTCCAGTCTCTTCAATTAACTGTTACAACTCTTGAATCCACTCCCAAAATTCTTAATCACTTCCTATAAATTTCTCACTCTTGCCCTAACCTAGGTACCTTATCTGAATATCTCTCCAAGTCCTCATAGTCTTCTTACCTCTCATTTGCTCTTAGAATCACTCAAAATGGTGAGAATAAAGATCCCTCAAGTCTCCCAGAAGAGTCCCACTCTTTCACCATCTCACTTTGTCACAAGTGAATTAGAAACACCTATGGCAACTCTGAGTCCTACTCCTACACCAACTCTTACTCCTTCACCTCCTCCGAAGTTGAAAACTACTAAGAATAAGTCAACTCCAACCAAGAAGACTCATCCCAAGCTTGAGGTGGCTAAGGAAATTCAACCTCCACCAAAAAAGACAAAAGGAATAGTATTCATAGAGCTAATTATGACACGGTCAAAGTCTCAATTGAAAGTAAAAGGTAGAGGAAAGAAGAAGGCCACAGAGGGACACAAGAGTCCTTCTTCTATGATGATTCCTTCAATATGAAACTCTGGGAAGCAATGGAGAAATCCAAGCTCAATGTCTTGGTTGGTAAGATTACCTCCCAAGCCTGTGGCTTTGCTTCTCATCATGTTGGTCAATCCAATCACATGATTTCACAATCAGGAGTGCCCTCCACCTCTTAGGCTCCAAAGGAAGAAGAACAAGACTTGACTCCTCCAAAAGGCTTCAACACTTAGAAATTGGAGCCACTAACCAGAAGGTATATAATTCTAAGTTTGCTTATAGAAGTTTCTGTCCTATAGTCTATGTGGATTTGGATTATCTGAAGAAAAGTTGTAGCCTAGATTTTTTACCTTTCCTTGGATACTATGATCCCTGGTTAAATGTGTATCTTCTATATTCCCCTACTATTGTGAGAACGTTTTATTGCAATATGAAAGTACACAAAATTGTTTCTAGGAGTAGTGAGATGATAGAGGAAGGAGTCTCCACTACGGTTAGAGGCCAACTTGTTATGATTTCCCCCTCTATTTTAAATTCCATATTTGGCTATGTTGTACCACCATTCAATCTACCCACATTGGAAGCCAATGAAGTTTTTCAAAAGTTGAGACCTGAAGACCCTGTAGGACCTCTCAATTTTAAGCATGTTGCTATGCTTGACTCCAATCATGCCATTTATTATATATACACCCGTAGCATCATAAGCAAATCCAAAAACTATACCCACTTCACCTAGAGAGTTTACTACTTGTTGGCCTCCTTCCTAGCCGGTCAATAGAGAAAGTGGTGGAGCTTATTTTTTATGAGATGAGAAGGTTTCAATTTTCTTCATCAAAATCCACCACAATTCCATCCCCACAGCTTGTATCTCTCATCCTACAGCACAACAAGGTTTAGTACTTAGAGGGAACTGAGAGAGTAAAAATCCCAAGGTTTGGGAGAACTCAATTAACACATATAGGGATCACTCATCCAATTAGCAAGACTAAGGCAACATTACAGAGAGAAGCCACTCTTTTAAAAGGTAATGAGGCTCAATCTTTAGTCCAAGGTGCATCTCCACCTCCATAATTCCTGAATGACTCTTTTTCGAGTTACATAGTTGAAGTGATCAATCAAGCGGTGGTAGGCCTGAAAAAGGAACTGTTAAGTAAGCATGAGAAATTGTTAGACAAGATGAAAGCACAAGTCATAAAGTTGGTGGACAAGGCAAATACCAATTTTGACTTGATGTTTAAGGCACAAGAAGAACAATTGTGAAGAATCACTAAAATGGAGATCTTCTTGCATGCTCATCTTTCGACCACTTAGACTGAGGTATCTTTAGAGTCTACTCCTACTACAAATTCACTATCCCAGCCACAGACATATGTACTATTCACTTAAACCGATTCCCAGCCTACCTCTCCGATTGATGTGACTTTTGACTAGCCATCATTATCACAACCTGTAGCCTCCCCTCATCAGCCATTATCTCCACCTTTTGTGCCTAAGCCGATTGATCCATCCACCACCATGGTATTATATACCCCAGCATAGCCATATGATCTTAACTTTCCTCAGCCCCCTTTTGATGCTGACAAAGCGAGAGAGAAGGACATGTGATGGTTTTTGAGCTATTCTAGATTGATATGGGAGTTTTTTGGCTTAAGGGGGAGTATTGGGTAGTTTTCATGTATTGGGGATAGATTTGATGTTATTTGATGTTTTACTATTTTTTATATGATATGGGTGATTTGGGTTTCATGGATAGAAGTTGATTGTTATTTAAGGTTTGCAAATATACTTCACAAGTTCATTAATCTATACATGGTTATTTTTATGTTTTTTAAGTTTTCTGCTCAAATCTTATGGTACTATGACTTATATTGGCTTTAAGTGTCCATTGGAAGTATTGCAGGAAGCTTATGAGGTTCAGTACAAAAATTTGAAATATGAGTCAAAACTTTAGTGAATATGCATTTAGAAATCTTGAAAGTATTTTCAAAAATTTTAAATTCAATCAAGTCTTTAAGTCCATCATAACGGTTTTGTGATCACCAAAAAGGGGGAGAATGTTAGATTCTTAGTTTTGATGATAACAAAAGATGATTATGTGTTGTGGTAAGAAACTCATGTTTTGCAAGTTTAAACAATCATTGAATATGTTACCAAATGCATCTCACAAAGTTCAGAGGTTATACTGTGATTTTAACTAATGTACTCGATTGATGGAAGCTTGCACTCGAGCACAGCGAGTGTTAGACTGAAAGTGTTTAACAAAAGCATTCTTCTAGCTAAAAATAATAAGACAACTAGAGTTATGGACTCAACATTCGAGTGATGACCTGATTTGCACTCAAGCATGATGTCACACTCGTGTAAGTGTTTGCACCCGAGTAATAGCTCAGCACCCGCAAGTGAGAAAACTCACTTCCTTTAGAGATGATGCAAGTGCTAAAGCAAAAGGGTATCTAATACGAGAATATACTGATGAACTCGAGTGAGGGCCCATATCACCTATAAGTGCAAAATCACACTCTTTACATTTTGATACAAGTGATGTGCAGAAGTGAAGTCTGGAGCATAAAGAACACTTGTACACTCAAGGTGAGAATTTGTCTCCCGAGTGATAATCTCCACACGTATGAGTGAAGAATCACACTCTTAAAGAAATGATGCAAGTGTTATTCAAAGGCGTAAGTTTAGTGTATAAAATAAATATGCACCCGGGTGGAACTTTCACAACTCGAGTGATGTGTCAAAATACTTATAAGTGTGAAAATGCACTCTCTCAAATTATAAGGAAGTACTATATGAAAGCACAGAAAAAATCAAAAAATTCAAGTTGCACCCGACTGAGATATGGTACTCGAGCAAAGGATGAATTTGTACAAGTGCTAGCTAGAAAATATACAGTGCACTCAAGTGAGACTTCTTGGCACTCGAGTGAGGCTCTAACAAAAGACCAAACGCAACAGACTTACGACAATCAATCCGAACATGGTTCAATATTATTTATTCATTATGTTTTCACTTATTATTATTATTATTAAAGTTCATTTAACATCTATTTCAAGTGTGAAATAGGAAATTGAATCTTTGAATTTGAGATGCACATAGTAAGTCAACAATGGCGGACATGATCATTACATCTAAAATCTAAAGCACGCATGTTACAAACCTACTAGCATATCTTGTCTGAAGATTTTCAATCGTATGCATGCCGCTCCACAACATAACATTCCACTCCACAACAGCTATTACTCAATGAACAAAAACCAATATGCTATAAATATAGAGCTTCAGAGACCATTCAACATAGAGAACATAATGTGAAATTCATACAAGCAAACACATGAGTCTCAGTTTTTCATATTTACTCTGTATTCAATTGTACATCAGTGTTTATATTTCTACTCTTTGAGGAGTGTCAAAAACACATTTCATTCATATTTCTTGATCTCAAGGTAAAGGGACCTTGAGAGGGTAGATCTCTTACAGTAGAAGCAGTAGAGAATATTAGAAAGGTTATTCTGCATATAAGACTTGTTGTAAGGGGGAGAGAAATTAGTATATTTCTGCTCATAGCCCTTGAGGCGACAATTGTTTTTAGTGTCATTCCGAGAGCCAATTGAATCTTGGAAGAATAGTTGAACTCTCAGTAGGTCTTGATCTTTGAGGCTGGACATAGTCTGGAGTTGTAGGTCAAACCAGTATAACTCTGTGTCCAAATTCTCTCAACTCTACTTTATCTCTATCTATTTTCGAATCATTGCAATGAGCAAAAGTTTTATAACATCATCTAATTCACCACCCTCTTGGGTAAAGCTTGCCCCTTTTAAAGAGAAGGACCATTGATTTCTTTGATGTTCATTGTTGCCTCCTTCGTCAGTAAATCGAAGGGTCTGATGTTGCCTCTCACGCTCTTGATTTTTGGAATTGTACGCATCAATTTTATAGTTATATGTTAGAATATTGTCTATGTTATGCCAAGAAACTATTCTTAATTGTTAACTGTGATCAATGCCTTCGAAATCATCAAATTTTGAGCATTAGATTGCTAGAAAATGCTACCATGAATTATGGGTTGTTGCAGCTCCATCAGGTCAGCATTTGAGTTGTAAAGGCGAATCGAGTCAGGTTGTAGTGTTTGACTATGCTAGGGAAGATGATCCAAATGATGTCATTTTGGGTTGCACCAAAATTACGCAATTTTAGCTCATGGCAGGAAGCTTTCCCTATGGACATTAAACGCACTGTTTCATTAATTAGCAATGAGTTGGGCTCACATGTGGGGCCATCTTGTTTGTGTTTGCAAGCTGGGCCAACTGGCTTGGGCTTTCTGGTTATTTTTATAATTTTTGCTACAATTTCCCTTAGAATTGGGCCTGTGTTTTTTTTGGGTTTTTGTTTAGCTTTTATAAAAAAGTAAAGGGGGTTTTGAATAGTGCCATTATTTTTTGACAATGTTTTCTGGGCCACGTATTTTATGGGCTTTTGGTTTATTTGTCTACCCTTAATCAATTTAAAATACCTAGGCCAATACTATTTTTTTTCTGCCTCCAATTGTTTTAAAACATCTGGGATGAATAAAGCTTTTGGACTTTTGCAAATTATCTAATATACTTTGTTGAAGTTCAGGGCTACATTTTACTTCGACATCTTCTTGAACTTTTTGTTTTATTTCGTTTTACTTGGGCTAAGATTGTATGACCCCGCCTTATTACCACTTATCATTGATCTTAATTAGAGTAGCAATGCGCGGTTCGGTGGGTAACATAGGAATAACATAAATATATTGATAATACATGCATGATTACAGACATTCCCCATAGGGTTTCGTACATGATAGTTGTAATATCCCAAATTTTGATTAAGGGATAATCATGATTATTAATGATAATTATGAATTTATTGGAATTATTAAGTGTTTTATGACTATATTAATTAATGTCATAATTAGTGGAAATTGGAAATATTAGTATATATGTGTGGTATTTAAGATCAAGGGTGGTGATTCCTTGACCGTGGGTCGGAATCCAGTGCATTTAGCTTGTGTGAGCTTATTGAGGGAATGAAGGAGATGCTGACATGTGGCATTGTGGTGGCCATTGGATGAGATCATATGAGGACAAGGGAACACTTTTTCTCTTTTCTCTCTCTCACTCCATCTCTCCATTTCTTTCTCTCCCTCGTGCTCTCTCTCTCTTTTCTCTCTCTCGTCAGTTTTGTGTCAAAGGAAGGAAGGAAAAGCTTGATCTTTGAGTAAGTAAATGCTTTCCATTGCTCAAACACCATTCTTAAATGTTGATCCTTGAATCATGGGTTTCATTTTGGTGTGTATAGTGTGGCCATTTGGTGCTGATTTGTGCTACACGAAAATCTGGAAAGTGGTAAATCAAAGAGTGTCTTTGGAAAAGTGAAAGAGGTAAGGGAACCCAATCTATCTATCTATGTTTTATACCATTTGAAGTAGTTTATAAATTCTGGGAATTATGGCCTAATCATGAAAATGAGTGCCACTGTTCATTTGGTATGTTTATAGCATGAGAATGATATTTTGGAATGAGTTTATGTTAGATAGATTGATTAGAGATTGAAATGTGAAGTTTGGTTAAGATTGGTGTATTAATGAAATTGTTGCCCAAAACCCAAAGCATGATAATGGAGTAGGATTTGGATGATTCTGAGTATTCCATTGAGTTTATTGGGTGTTTTTGTGTGGGAAGGGCTTTAGGTTAAGTTTTGTATCCATAGGAATCAATTGGGCAAAGGTTAAGGAGAGTGCCTCTGTTCTGCGTTTTCTGCTATCTGAGGGATTCACTCGAGCAGGGAGGGGTCTGCTTGAGTGAAGGATGAACATCACCCGAGCAGAGATGGGTCTGCTCGAGTGAGGGATGAATATCACCCGAGGAGAGATGGGTCTGCTCGAGTGCGGTGGTGCAATTCTCGTTTCTTGCTTTTTATGTTCTTGTTGCACTCTCTGGGTCATAGCAAGCATAGCCTCACTCGCGAGTGAGGGATGAACATCACTCGAGTGAGGATTTTGTGCTCGAGTGATGAGTGTATTTGACACCAAAGGGCTTGCTTCTCGGGTTGTCACTCGCGAGTAGGTGCACGGGTGTGCCTTCTCACTCGCGGGTATGGGCACCGTGCTCGAGTGAGCTTGTGCTTCTAGTGTGGGATAGTGCTCTCAGGCGTGTGCTTTCTGTCTCACTTCCTTGTGCTTGAAGTGATTTCCGTACGTGTGCTCGAGTGAAGGCATTTGTGCTCGAGTGAGCCTGCTTCTGAAATCTCCCTTGTGCTCTCGGGTGTTCACTCGCTGCCTCTCACTCTCTTGTGCCCGAGTGATGTCCGTACCATCACTCGAGTGAAGCCGTTTTCACTCGAGTGTCCGTACAATCTGTGCTCGAGCATGGTCATCTGTGCTCGAGTGAATCAGTGTAAAATCTCAGTTTTGTGCTTCCAAAAGGGGATCTTTGGGATAGTTCTTCTACCCTTAGGAGTGTTGTTAGGGGTATTTAGTGACTCCAAAAGAGCAATAATGATAACCAATTAAGCATTATAAAGTGAATTAAGTCTTGGAATAGAGAATAACTCTTCGTCCCTAATTGTGAAAATAGGATTTGATATTTGCCTTCCTCGGGAGAGACCGGCGCTAGGACACGCCCGGAAGAACTCAGGTAGTGACTTTTCTCTCATATCTTGTATGATGTTTTGGTATGCATATCTTATCATTGAACTTGTGAAATGTGTGCCATGGTCCATTACGGCGCGAGCAGGTCACCGTGAGCCATATAGGGAGTGACAGTGGTCATCTCTAGTTCGGCCGTTGGACTGCCGTCGTAATCGACATGGATCTTTGTGAATCCGACCCGTGGGGGCGGCGTATGTGAAAACCAGCCGTGGGCTGTGTGTGTGTATCTTGCCTATGTGGCTTGCGAATATGATATGCTTTATATGGATCCCAGCTGTGGTGAATTATACTGTGTTGACTGTTGTGATGCAATACAGCGTGAGCAATTCAGCGTGAGCAATCGTCAGGGATGACATGTGTCATACTAACCATTGCCGCTGTAACTGCCGTTGTAGTTGCTTGTGTGGATGATGATTTGATTACATGCATTATTGTTGTACATTATATGATTGACTTGTTACTACGGGGATTCTTTAGAATCTCACTCTCCCAAAATTAAACCTTTTAGACAGGGCCGAAGGATCGAGAGGCAAGCGGGGGATGAAGAGTAGTTAGAGCTCCTGTTTAGGAGTGTATTTTGGAATTAATGGTTGTCATTGTAGATTTTGGAATTGTATATATAGATTTTGTGTAATCCCCAAGTTAAGGGTATTGAATTGTGGCTTTGTGCCTTTGTAAATCCCTTATCTAATGAATGGAACCCGAGTGAGTCGGGAATTTATGTGCACTCTGATATTTGTAAATGGAATCCACCTGTTCAGGCCAGTATTGTTTTGTATTGAGAACTTGAGACCATTGTGAATAAGTTTTGAAAAAAAAAATGTTTTTGCAAATCCGATTTTTGGGCAAAAGAGTATCTTATTAAGTCCCAATTTCATTATGGTCTCTAATTACAACTTAATTATGAGTTTAAGAACTTAATCCTGGCCAAAGGTGGGAAGGGGGTTACAATAGTTACCATTAATGTAGCCGCGCAGGGCTAGTTGGGTGTCTAAACTCATCCCAGTGAAACAGAGACATACTCATATCTTTGTTCCACCATTCCAATCCTCTCATGTAGTTCCCTTCTCTGATCTCTACTTTCCTTCCGTATTCACTTGTCTAAATTGTTGGTAGGGAAAGGTGATATTTGAGAGAATCTCAGTAGGAAATAGTACCAATATGCATGTAGGTTAACTGCTTAATGCATGACATGCTTGCATTACATGAACTCATGCTAACACAATGATATATTTGCGTGCTCAATGTTTCAAACAACATACTTATGGCCATAGCATAAATAGAAACAGAGCTTCAATCATTCATATATGTTTCACATACTCAAGCAAAGCAATAACATGCATCAATACACAAGCACAAATATCAAATACATGTAGGAGAGGTAAGTTCCCTACATTGTGTCTCTTTTGCTAAACAGAAATTGTTCCTTGATCTAAGTACAAACAGCTTGAGTGCCAAATTCAATCATAGAATTCCAAATGTACAATTTAGATACTTCTATAGTGTTTCTAGTAGTTATATAAGTCTACATTGAAAAATTACCAAAATACCCTTGGGATTGGACCCAGCTCGGCATCGCCGTACCTTGTCCGACTATACATTTTTTGAAATTCTGACCTAGGCTATTCTAATATATTTTCTCCCAAAGAATCCATTTCCAGACTCAGAATGATCAAATTCATTGCCAAAAGGCCAGAATGCCCTTAACAGCCCCTATTTTGAGGTTTCAGGGACGTTTTTGTAATATGCTTTTTCAGGCTTTTCTGGAAAATGGATCAACTGTAAACCCACCTAATTTTCCCTCATGAACTTAATGGATTCATCAAATCACCAAAAAATCCAACTCTAACCTCTCCATCTAGCTTTGGCCAAAATCCCAGTATTCTCAAGGGAAAATTGGGGTTTTCCAATTCTGACTCCACAGACTTGCTCTTTTCTACTTCTAACCACTTTAATTACGTTACAACCATCATTCAGACTCAATTTTGGCAGCATAACGCCTAGGACACCACATTTCCCAAATTCAAACTTAAAGCAAATCAATCAGAATTTCATCGATTAAACTACTCACAACAGCCAGAACAATTAATATTCGAAGGTTTGAAAGTTACCTTTTACTTCCTTTGGCTCTTCTCTTATGTGGTTTAAACCCTAGCGTATAAAACAACCAAAATTTGTGCTTAAACACCTTCAATAACATAGAAGAGAAGCTTAGGAGAAGGATTATACACGTTATGTAGGAATTCACCAAATAAATCGACATACCTTGTGAAATTTTTCTCCTTCTCTCTCTAAAATTGACTCAACTCTTTCTTTCTCTTTTTCTTGTTAAAACCGTCGAAAATGAGTATCGAAGAAGGAAGGAAAAATGGTTTATAATATTGTTGCTTATGTCATCCAATATGCTTGCTTATGTCATAAATCCTATTTTCCGAACAATACCAAAGCTTTAGTTTTATGTACATATAAATGGGTTATAAAGCTCAATTAAAATCCAATTAATCTTTCCCTCTTGGTCCATCCATAATCATGTCTAAGGGTCCTTCAATCAGCCTAAATGGCTTTTCCAATTTATCTCATAATTTTAAAGTTGTTTTTCCTTCATTTTTGGATTTATTGGAAATTATGGCAGATTTTCTGCCTAAATTTTGAAAAATCATAACTAAATTTGTAGACATCAGATTGGAGTTATTCTAAAGGCTATGGAACCGTTATTGAGTATAATTTCAAGAAAAAATATAGCACTTAGCCAATTAGAAGCTGACAATTCCTAGAATTTAAATCTTTGGACGTTGTTCCAAAACTTTTTCAGTTTTTCTTGGTTAATTTAAAAAATACATAAATTTTTGTATACAATTCCAAAAAGTACCCATTATCTATCAAATTAAAGCTTAGGATGTCTACTTTCATCTTGTGAAATTTCATAATTTTTGCTCATTATAAGTCATCCAAAACCACATGCAAACTCACTGCCTCACAGGAAATCTCACTGGTAACACTATTCACATTTTCTAAATTTCACCATTTTATTGAATATTTCAAATAATTACAATACATATTGGGGAATAAAATTTGAGGTATTTCAGAGACTGTTATTTTAGGGCTTGAAAAATTGTGTATTTTCTATCCCTAATTGTTTTGTTGCTATTTAGGCCTATTTTGTTCAAAGTTTTTTTTTAAAGGGGGAAAAATCTTCCAGTCATGTTTTTGACTCACCTTTGGGCTAATTGTGTGTTTACTTTAATTCTGGACAAGTAGTTTTGGGCAATGTATTGGGTTATTGATCTTGAGGCTTTAAAGTTTGATTTTCAAATATTATTTTGGATCAATGAAGTTTTCTTAACTCCATTTTGTGCTTATTTCTTTGGAATGTTCCCTTCTTTTCAAGAAATTAAATATCTGATCAAGTGTTTGGGTTTAGCTTCCATTTCATCCCATAAATGGTTTACTTGATGAAAATATTTGAATCATTGTTTTTATGTGCCATTTCAATTGTTTAAATATGGGAAAATAAATTTTTGCATTATGGTAATTGTGCAAAATTTCTTTGATATATCTTTTAATTACCTTAGTATTTATGTAATTCATTGTAGATAGTTTTTCAACTGTTTGAATTTCACAAAATTATATTTGAGTTAAAATTTGTCGAAATTTATTTCTTAAACAACTTTTGGATTCATAAAACAGTGGGAAGGTTATTAATTTAATTTTTGTTGATCAAGTTAAGTAGTTAATCCCTCCATTAAGATATGCATATCTTATATTTAATTTGAATGTACAAAATAGTGGGAGAATTTTTTTATGATGATTATTTAATCACATTTTGTTGATTAAATTAGTCAATTAAATGTTAGTTAAAGATTTGTGCATATTTGGAATTTAAGTGCACATAGTTGATATTTGCGATTAGCATGCATCTTTGGGAGTAGCCACACATCATGTTGCATGTGTAAATAATCCCTTATGAATTTTTTAAAACAACAAATCCAATAAGAGATTAATTAATTTAATCAAAGTGGGAGAATTTCAACTATTTAGTCACTCTTATTGATTAAATTAATTATTTAAATTCTTATTAGGTTATTAGTGCATATTTATGTTTTAAATGAACATGATATTCGAGGTTAACATGCTTGTTTCCTAGGGAGTAGCCACAACATGCTCAATTTTGTTGCTTGCACATTTTTAATCACATATGGCTTTATAAGATATCAATTGTAATTAAATATATGACTATAATTAGTCTTCGCTCACAAGAAGATAATTATAATTAGATATTTAATGAGGGTGGAATAGAATGGCATTATATTTTCTAAGTAGCCTACAGGTATTAGAAAATATAACTGCGTTCTAGATTCATCAATTCAAGATAAATTCATATTATGCTAATGTCTTTACCCACAAGTAGAACTTAGTGATACGAACTTATAATTGTATGATTTATATTGGTAAACATATACTTATTTGTGATGGCTTTTTCTTTGCCTCTTATATTTATTTTGTAAGCATGATTATTTTTTTATTTGACTTTGTAGCATATGATTGTTATATATTTAATTTTTTAGTTTAATATAATTTATTAGAGACAATTGTTGAGCCTATAACGAGATAAATATTACTCCTTCCATTACAATAAAATTAACATCAGGAAAGTTCTAGTACTTAACGATACTGGCATTAAAGGTGAGATAACATTATGAGATGTAATTGTCTCATTAAATTTATCTCAATTAAGAGTTGGTCATCATAGGTACATATGGATAGAGCAAAGTCAAGGGTTGCTTATATGCTAAAGGACGAATTCAGAAATTCTCATAATTGTTATCACATTGTTTTGTTGATTATAAAGTGATTCATAATAGGGTAAGATGCCTCTATTAATTTTGATAGAAGAGATCCTTAGTTTATTATCTCATGAGTAATTACTCCTTTTCATAAGTACATGCATGGATATTTGGTATTCATCGAAAATGTGTGTATATAAGTTTTGCACATACTTTGAAAAAGAATGAGACTCTATATTGAGGCTATCAAGCCACCAGATCTAAAGCCATAAAGTAATAGGCATATAGAGAATAATGTGCTTATAGTTAAAAGGCTTGATTGGAGGCAGTAATGGATATACATTTGCCATTAATTGCGTTCTAATTAGTGAAATAGTTCACCTCTCCTTATAGTTGACTTTTCACAATACCCAAATGCTATTTGTTTTATAATTAAGTAGTGTCATTTAACGCATTTGGAGTATATAAAGCAAAATTAGGTGATTAATATGATAAACGGATTAATAGAGTGAAATTAGTTAAAGAGATGGGTTACATGATAACTACATCATTAGGGGACAGAATTTAGTCTATATGTAAAGTTTCTTCATACTTGAACTCACCTAATATAGGTGGAATTGTTGTGAGAAGAAACATAATGTTAATAGACATTTTGCATGATACAGTTTTCCTCTTAAAGGACATACTAAAGACAAGTATGCATATTTTAAATGAGGTTCCAATAAAATTTATGTGTAAATCCTTTTGAAATATCAGAGGTTAGAAGCTCAGTTTAAAATATACTCTTTCATATAATCTTATCGCCTGCACTTACCTCAATCCTTTCTTTTCCTCCTTTTCTTTGATTTTTTGTGCCATGTAGTATATTAGTTTTTGAATTTAAATTTCTTTTTTTTTTCTATATTCCTCCATACTTGACTTTCTTAAGATTCATCTTTAACTACAGAAAGGAGAACTTGGAACTTTCCCAAAATAATTAGAGCATTATGTTGGAAGAGAATTTTTGTTAGGCTTAGAGTCAAGCGGAACAACATGAAATACCCATCCAGTAGTTTGGCGTTTTGCAATTTTCTAAGGAGGGATATATTTTGCAGTGGTTTACATACTTAGAATTAATGAAAAGAAAAGGATTTAGTTGATAGTAGCACATATTGTGATTGAGTACTTGATTATATACTCATATTTGTCATTCCATTTATTCCTTGGGTCCTTTTTTAGCCCTCCGAAGTAGAGACACGTGCCTCAAGATCCTTGATGACATTGAAGTCATAAGAAAAAGTTCAAAACCAAGATGACCTTCTAATAGTTCAATCATAAGGATGTTCAACTAATATTTCAAAGAGAAAGAAGAGAGACGGCACTCAGTTGGCTGATAGGCAACACTTTGATTGGCTAATAATGGGGAATGTGATTGTTTGATATGCCTACCCCAACCTTTAGGGCCAATAAACCAATAATCAAGAATATAAAAATAGAAAAATGAGATCCCATGTGTTGTTTTGAGTTTTTAAATAAGCCATTTTAGAAGTGTAATGCCCTAAAATATGATTAAGGGCTAATGACTCCAAACGTTAATGTAATTAATGTTAAACAAATATTTTTGAAGAATGTGATGTGAATTATGACTCGAATGGGCAGTAGTCAGTACCTAGACCCTGTATTTAAGCTCAATTGTGGTATTAAAACCTAAATTGAATTAAAGGTAAGGGGAGGGTGCATGGCATGAAGAAATGGAAGTAAATAATGTGTTCATTTATAATCCAAAAGGAGTTGCCATAGTCAGGGGCAAATTGTGAAGAAAGAGATTTATTGGCCAACTAGGTAGCCATCAAAAAGGGATTCCACTAAAAAATTAAGGATTAAGAGGTGTGACTAACTGCCAAGTGAACAAGAGAGAATAATCACATGGCTACAAGCTCATGGAAGAAGTTACAAGATGTTGACACATGGCATCATCTAACACCCTTGATCAAAGTCAAATATTTCAACTCAATTCTCTTCCGTCTCTCCTCTCCTCTTAAGTCGGCCAAGTAAGAGCCTAGGAAAAGAAAAAATTTGATCTTCATCCTCTCATACTCTCTCGATTTAGCTCTCATTTTCAGCCAAAGCAAGAGGAGGAAAGAGAAAGTGACATCAAGTAATCTATTGCTTTTTTAACCTAGAAGATGACCTTGAATGCTAAAAACCTCATCCTTAATCTTGATCATCTTGATAAGGACTTCATTTATATGATTTTAGATTTTCAAGAAGAGGGTTTTTGTGAGTTCAAGAAAGTTAGTAGTTGAGGAATCAAAGGACAAGCAAGAGATAGTGAAAAAGGTAAGCAAAAGCTACCTTTTGATATATATATTGTGACCATTGGTTGAGACTCTTGAATTCTAGATTTTCTTTCCAGATTTTCATGTGCATTAGGGTTGTATGTGTTGCATGGTGTTTTATGATAGAAATGGTGTCTTGTTGTGTTCTTTGGATAATGAAATTGATTTGGTGTCTTGAATGTGAGGTTTGGTGACAATGAGTTTTGTGTTGAAATTGAGGTCAAAACAAACCATGTGAAAGTAATGTGAATTTGGGTGTTTTGATGTTTCCATTGGATTCTTGATGAAAAAATGTGTGGGAGTAGTGTTGGTTTTGAATTTTGAACCTTTCGAGACATTTGTGCAAAAATTGGAAATTTTGGAAATTTTGTCAAGTTAAATTTTGTTCTGGGGACCAACTTTGCATAGTGCTCTGAGATAGCAAATGGTGTCAAAATGTTATGAAATTTTTCATTTTTGTTGATCACATTGCATACTTTCCAATAATATAAAGTTTGTGTCATTTTGACTTTTGTACAAAAAGTTATAATCATTTTTGTTGGCCGTGACCCAAAACCTTTTGACTAGTTCTTGGTCGCAGCTCAAATGTTATTGACCTGTTCTTGGCCATGGTCAGTGGATCTTGGCTGTGGCCAGTAGTTCTTGGACACAGCTCAAATCTTTTTGACCAACTCTTAGCCACGGCCAGAGAGTGGCTTGGCAGTGGCCAACCCTTCAAAATCTGTATTTTAAACTTTTGAAAGATGGCCTTTGGTCTAGTATTTTCCAACCCTTTAGGCATTTATTTGAGCTTCTACTAAACACCTAAAGTTTTCAAATGATAACCAACCATAAGTGTTTTGGAGCTAAGTATTGGAATAGAGAATAACTCTTCATCCTTGATTATGATTTATAGGATTTGACATTTGCCTTGCATGTGATAAACCGATGCCAGAGCACGAGCGGAAAGAACACGGTAGTGACTCTTTCTCTTATATTATGAGGAATGCATTGTATGTATGTCTTATCATTGAATTGTGTTGATTGCAAATACAATAGTGTATGTTGTTGTAAAAGCTTTGTGTATACAGCCGTGAGAGCTGTCGTTTGTGATGCAAGTCATGTATCATGTGGATATGGCTATGAGTGTTGTTGTTTGTGACGCAAGTCACACATCATGTGGATATAGCCATGAGAGCTGTCGTTTGTGATGAAAGTCACACATCACTGTGATTGTTGCTGTTATTACTGCTTTATTATTTGCTTGAATGCTATATTATTATATGTTATATGAGTGAATTGTTACTACTAGGATTTTTTTGAATCTAACTCTTTCCATTAACTAACCTACAACTAGGGCAAGTCGTTCCAAGGAAAAACCGGTGACGAAGGGCGACTAGTGGTCCTAGTTAGGGGTTTCAGCTTTTATGTTGGTTATCAAATTTTGGAATTTCTGTACCTATTGTGAATATTGTAGATTTAGATAGTGTTATGTAATCCCCAATATGGGAAATTGTAATAGGCAAGTAAGCCTTGTAAACCGTTTAGTGAATGGTTGAAACTCGAGTGTTGTTGGGAATTTTGCTTACACTCTGATATGTATGAATGGAACTGAACTGTAAAGGCCAAATATATTCGAAATGTGAATGTGAGACCGTATTTAACAAGTTTTGGAAAAAAATTTTGAAAACCCACTTTATCACCGGACTGAACTGTAACCCCATCACCATAATTATATCCAAATTATGAAATATAAGTGAAATAGAGACCAATAAGACAAAATAACATTTATAATCCCACATCTTCAAGATGGGTTATAGCGAAAAACAGTTCAAAAACATAATTAATCTGGTCTCACATTCACCTTCAGATACAACTACCCGTGCAGTTAAATCACATAATAAATATCAGAGTGTGTAACTAAAATCCCGGCAACCCCGGGTTACTTGTATATATACATAATGGGTTCAACATTTTCCAAAATGGGGATTACATATCCAAAAATATTGTCTACAGCTCATGTACATACAGTAATCTGAAAAAATCCTATTAGATAACCAACGGTCAAAAATCAAAATTCCCCTATGAGATCCTAACCACTCCGGGTTGGCCGCTTCCCCTTTGATCCACTTGCCCTGTCTGAAATGTTAGTCATTTGGAAAGAGTGAGATTCTAAAAAATCTCAGTAGTAACAAATCACTCATTCAATATATAAACACAAAGCATGTAAGTTCATCATGTTCAGTAGCAAACCAGGCAGTCTCTGGTGTTCAATCTTTACCTTTTGGCATGTGAGACACCGTGCCACATATTTCATCACATCACTCTTCAATCCCGGCCACCAATACACAGATTTCAAATTATGATACATCTTGCTCATACTAGGATGAAGAGTGTACCGGCTCTTATACGCCTCATCTAAGATCTTCTGTCTCAACTTTGCCTTAAGTGGAACACAAATTCTCGTTTGATAACGAACTAATCCACTAGGTGACAAATCATAGCCCTGAGCTTCTCCCCGTTCGATTCTAACTAGATTACGCTGTATCCAGCCATCTTGCCTCTAAGCCTCTTCAATCTCAGCTCTCAAGTCACTTTCCCCTTGGGAAACATTATAGTTGGCACAGATGATTTGGTTTGACAAATTCATATCACGAAAATTAGCAATCAGTTTCCCCTTTTGTATCATCATAGCTGCCACAAGCACCATTTTTTGACTAAGAGCATCAGCGAATACATTTGCCTTACCTAGATGATATTTGATTTCCAAGTTGTAGTCCTTAAGCAACTCCATCCAGCGACGTTGTCTCATATTCAATTTTTTTTTTATCATACAGATACTTGAGACTCTTATGGTTGTAGTACAGTTCTATAGTCACACCATACAGATAATGCTGCCAAATCTTCAATGCAAACACAATGGCCATAAGCTCCAGATCATGAGTGGGATAGTTCATTTCATGAGGTTTGAGCTATCGAGAGGCATAGGCCACCACACGTCCCTGCTGCATAAGGACACACCCCAATCCCTGCCTACTAGCATCACTATACACTACATATGTCAAACTAGGATAAAGTACAACACAGGTGCCGTAGTCAACCTCTGTTTCAGCTCCACAAAGCAATTTTCATAATGTTCATCCCACACAAATGGATAATCTTTTCTCGTGAGCTTGGTCATCATCAACGTAATATGGCAGAAATTCTGAATGAATCTCCGATAATAACTAGCAAGACCCAGAAAACTGCGTACCTCTGCAACAGTTTCTGGCCTCTTCCAATCCAGTACTGCTTTCACTTTACTAGGATCCACAGAGACCTCTTCTAACGTGATAACATGGCCTATAAATCTCACTTCTGATAGCCAAAACTCGCACTTACTAAATTTGGCATAGAGCTACTTCTCATGCAATGTATTCAACACAATTCTCAAATGATGCTTATGCTCTTCTCTACTCTTAGAGTATATCAGAATATCATCAATGAATACCACAACAAACTGATCTAGGTATTGACGGAAAACACGGTTCATGTAATCCATGAAAACAATAGGTACATTGGTTAGCTCAAACGACATCACTAAGAATTAACAATAACCATACCTAGTCCAGAAAGCAGTCTTCGGATCATCTTTTACTTTCACTCGCAGCTGATGATACCCTGACCTTAGATCAATCTTTAAAAATGCACATGAACCGAATAGTTGATCTAAAAGGTCATTGATTCTAGGGAGAGGGTACTTGTTCTTGATAGTGATCTTATTCAACTCTCTATAGTTGATACACAAACGAAGACTCCGGTCTTTCTTTTTCACAAATAAAACTGGAGCTCCCCAAGGCAACACACTGGGTCTAATGAACCCTTTTTCGAGCAATTCCTTAATCTGTTTCTTTAATTTCGTCATTCTGTTTGGGGCCATACGATATAGGGCTTTGGATATAGAACCAGCTTCAGGCACAATGTAAATCAGAAATTGAACTTCCCTCTCAGGAGGTAATCCATTTAGGTCATCCGAAAATACCTCAGGGATTTCATTTACTATGGGTATATCACTCAAAGTCTCACTGGTTTCCCCTTGTACAGAAAAGAAAACCATATACCCCTGACAACCCTTTTTCAAATATTTCTTAGCCTTAGCTGTTGAAAGGAAATTTAGGCCGATATTCTTGTCCTCAATGCTATGAGAAACAGGATACACTATCCTCTTGTTCCCACAATCTAACAATACATTATTCGCTCTCAAACAATCAAAACCTAGAATGACTTCTAAGTGGTAAAGTGGTAAACAAATCAAATCTACCATAGATTCATGACACAATCACATCAAAAGGCAATTTATGCACAGCCAATCCCAGTAGCCTCACACATTCATAGGCAATAAAAGAGTGGCTTGCACCCTAGTCTAACAATGCTTGTAACACATATCCATTAAGAAGAACTATACCTTGTATCAGCTCTGGGGATTTTCGGGCTTCCTCGTGAGTCATAGCAAATACTCGGCCCTAAGTCCTTGGTCTCTACTCTGGTCATGGCTATCCACACTCGATGAATGTATGCCCCACTTTCTTACACTTAAAACAGATCACCCGACCATCGCAAGTCTTTCCATGATGTGGCTTGTTACATCAAGGACATGTCCATACAATAAGAGCTCTCTGCTGATCACGACTCCCAGACTGATAGGGTTTTTTAATATTACCTCTATATGAAGATGATCCCGAGCCCTTTCGCTTCTGAGAGGCACTGCCCTTATTGGGCTCACTATGACTACCAAGAGTCTTAGCCTCTATATGAAGATGATCCTGAGCCCTTTCGCTTCTGAGAGGCAATGCCCTTACTGGGCTCACTATGACCACCATCAGTCTTAGCCGGATATAGCTCTCTCATATTGCTCTATGTAATCTGACATTCCTCAACCACCTTGTTGAACTCGGTGAACTGATGGGTGGCTAGTCTCTTCCTCATGTCAAGCCTCAAACCCTGTACTAACATATCCGAGCTCAACTCCTTGTCATCCTTCTTCTGCAGATAGAAATGAATACTGAGATAAGAGGCTAAAATGGGACAAATACTCATCAAACGACTCTGTATCCCCTTGCTTGAGTCCAAGAACTCCGTCTCCTTCTCAAGCCTTACCGACTTAGGAAAGTATTTCTCATTGAAATGTTGCTGGAACACCTCCCAAGTCAATGATATATTCTTGCTCCGTAATGACAAAGCAATATTCTTCAACCAGTAACTGCATCTCCCTCAAGCTTATACATCGCCAGTCAAGCTTACACTTCTGAGGGACATTCAAGAACCTCAAAAATTTTCTCAAGACAGTTTAGCCAATCTTCTACCACTGAGGATCAAATTTCCCTTTAAATGTCGGAGGTAGGTGCTTACATAATCTGGAGACCCAAAACTAAAGATTTCTTTCCTCTCTAGCTGGGACTTCGTATGATTCCTGGTTTGGTCTAACATGAGGAGGTGATTCAAGTGGCCGCGCCAACCCTTCAGCTGTCTGTTCTCTATGAGTCCCGAATCAACCCCATCATTTCTTGCAAAGGGTCCAGTGGATTCTCAATGACAACCTCCTCCTAAACCACAGCGCTGATACAAAAAATGTAACCCCTTCACCGTTATTATATCCGAATCATGAAATTTAAGTGAAATAGAGACCAATAAGACAAAATAACATTTATAATCCCTCATCTTCAAGATGGGGTATACCGAAAGATAGTTCAAAAACATAATTAATCTGGTCTCACATTCACCTTCAGATACAACTACTTGTGCAGTTAAATCACATAATAATATCAGAGTGCGTAACTAAAATCCTGGCAACCACGGGTTACTTGTATATATACATAATGGGTTCAAAGTTTCTCAAAATGGGGATTACATATCCAAAAATATTGTCTATAGCTCATGTACATACAATAATCCCAAAATCCTATTAGATAACCAACGGTCCAAAATCAAAATGCCCCTACGAGATCCTAACCACTCCAGGTTGGCCGCTTCCCTTTTGAGCCACTTGCCCTGTCTGAAATGTTAGTCATTTGGAAAGAGTGAGATTCTAAAAAATCCCAATAGTAACAAATCACTCATACAATATATAAACACAAAGTATGTAATTTCATCATAGTCAGCAACAACACTATGAGTCATGGCTCGCGCCATAACCGACAGCACTCACGGCTATATCACAATGCTCAATACCCTCTTTCACGGTAAACATTATGCCAACTTTTGCTGTAATCTTAATGCCAGCTTTCGTTGTAAACATTATGCTCGCTATCGCAGTAAACACTATGCAGCAGCATCACAGAGCGCAAGGTAGCATAAAGTAGTATCATCACAAGGCACAAAGTATCACAAAGCTTCATAATACGTCATAAAGCAGCAGCAGCAACCACACAATGCATGATAGGCACGCATATAGTACATTTACACAAAGTATAAGAGAGGAGTCACTACCTGTATCTTTCCTAACGTTATTTTGCACAGTGGGCTCATGAGTCTAACAGATGTCAAATCCTATAACCAAATTAGGGACAACCCATCAATCTCTTTTCCAAATACATATTATACTCTAAGTTGATTGTCATTTAAACTCCTTGGGATGAAAATTTGAGGCCTAAACATATCCTAAAAAGGTGGGAAGAAACTACCCTGAAGACCCCTTTTTGAAGGCAAAACACTGATTTTCAGGTGGCTCACTCGAGTAAAGATGACCTCACACGAGTAATGAAAGACTCGTACCCGAGTGAGAACGGCTCTCACTCACGAATGTTTGACAGTGAGGAACCATCTTGGCCAAAAAATGCTCACCACACTCGAGCATAAGGCTTTGTACTATGGTGATGACTCTAAATCCACTCGAGTCCCCGGAAGTGTAACACAGAAAGTGAGAACCTGAGAACATATGAAACAACAGAGGGAATAGCTCACTCGAGCACCACCCTTGGCACTCGGGTTAGAAGGCTTCACTTATGAGTGTCAGAACACACTCTTGAACATTGAGCAGTGAGTGAGGACCCGAGAGCAACCCTAACCATAAACACACACCATCACTCGAGTGAACCCACTCGAGTGATCACCAACTTCACTCATGGTTTAAGAAGTGCACTCGAGCTTCCTTTATGTAAACCCAAGAAAAACATAAAGAAGAAAGGGAAAACACACGGCAGGACTTGAGTGTGATCCTTCCTCACTCTAGTGATGCTATCTGATTGCCCATATCGCAATAAATGACAAAAATTCCCAGATTGGTCAAAATTGCTCCCAATGGTTCCCAAACTCCACATAAATCTCATACCCACTCAAAATTGCCTAAGGAACACATTGGTAACCTCCAAAACACCTAAAAACTATTTTAATCACAATCTAACTCTTAGGTCTATAATTCACACACAATATCCATTTCTAATCAACACACTTCCAAACTTCAAAACTGTATTCAACACTCAAATAGCTTCACAACGAACCAATTCCAACATCATCCACTATGAAGTTCATACATTCAAAATAGACATAAAACCAGGGCAATTTCCAGAATTTCTTAAACTTATCCACAAATCACCATAATATCCAAAAAGCATTAAATGCTTACCTCTTCACTTTGCCAAAACTAGAATCTTGATTCTCAAACTTTCAAATTGCTCCAACACCCAAATCACCACTTTTCAGAATTCTGAAAGAACCAAAATGGAGCTCTTTACACTATGAACAAATTTAGTGAAGAGGATTTGAGCATTGGAGAACCATTACCTACCCAAAATCCAAGCTTTCTTTTTCTCTTTCCTTGCTTGATCACTGAAAATGAAGGAAAAGGAGATAGAATATGAGAGATGAGGAAGAAGATGATGATTGTGTACCTATTTTCCCCTTGCCCATACACAAACCGCATAGGAGAGAGAAGAGAGAGAAAAAGTGAGTTTTTGTCTTTTGTGCCATATCCATTGGTCTACATAATGACACTTGTCTTGATCTTACTCACTCCCTCCATGAGCTCACACCAATGCAAAGCATGGGATTTCAACCCATAGCCAATAGATATCAACCCTTGATCTCAAATCACTAATGAGTTTTCTCTTTGGTAACTGATCAATTATCAGTAAATCTCCAATTTTACCATTTTGCCCCTGGTTTCACTATGATTATTAAATCATCACTATGAACATTTATGTTAAATTTACATCACATTTATCCAAAAGTGTTTAATCTCAAAGCCATTAGCCCTTAATCTCAAGTTGGGTCATTACATGAACCCTATCTTAAAGTTGAAAATTTTAATAATTTTTAAATTATCCATTGGTCTCTAATTCAACTTAATGATGCGTGTTTGAACTATAATTACGGCTATTAAGGTAAGGGCTACATTTTTGGTATCAGAGCTGTAGTTCTTGGTAAGGGTAGGTTTTACTAGGATAATTGCCATAGTTCCTTGGCTTAGTGATAATAGATAACCCATGAATGTTTGTGGTATACACATGAATGTTCCTGTTATTGTTGGTATATGAGTTTTAAGGAATATGTGTATATATTTACTATGATATTAATGTGGTGAATCATTTGTAAAGTAAAAGAAACAATGGTTCACCCAAAGGTTTGATGGGTAGAACCAAAGGTGGAAGAGATACATGACAACCCACCTGATCCCATGCAATTGATGATGGATATGATAATTAAGCAACAAGATATGATCAATGAGCTAAGGGAAAAGCTCTGGGAGGAGAAAGAAAAATGCAATGTTGATAGAGTTCAATCGACTCAGGAAGAGACTCAAGAGGAAACACATCATGAAGAGATAGCAGAAGGGTCGATTCGATCTCAGGGGACCCCGCCTCATACTACACTGAACCAAGAGTTACATGGGGTACCAGCCCGAGATGAGAGAGATCTACAATATTGGGTCTCCAAATTCTGTAAACATCTACCTTTGGTATTCAGGGGGTGATTTGATCCCCAAGATACTAAAGATTGGTTGAGCAGTCTAGAGAAAATCTTTGAAGTACTAGACTGCCTTACCAAGGTGAAGGTACGATTAGCTATTTACAAGCAAGAGGGGGGTGCCGACTGGTGGTGGTGGAATATCACCATGAAGTTTCGGAGCCGTAATGTGCCCTTAACCTAGGAGCTGTTTCAAGAAAAATTTAATGATAAATACTTTCTTAAGTCAATGATGCTCAAGAAGGAATCTGAGTTCCTGTCCATTAAGCAAGGCGATACAGAGACCTTTGACAACTACTTGTCTCGATTCATCCGACTGGCCAGATACTCCTCTTATCTACGACATATAGATGATAAGGAATAGGGCTTTGATATGTTGATTCGAGGTTTACAGTGTGAACTAAGGAAAAGGTTAGCCACCCACCAGTTTACTAAATTCAACAAATCAGTAAAGGAATGCAGAATCACCAAAAACAACCTAAGGGATCTGACCGAGCTAAGGGTGGTAGCAGCCCATGAACCCAGTAAGGGAAGTACTCCTCAAAAGTGAAAGGATCAAGGATCCTCGTCTAGGGGTAGTGTTAAGAACCCTTTCAACCTAAAGACTACGAGCCCTAGAAATCCCTAGTGGTAGGAAATATCCTTACTGTGGTAGGTCATATCCTGACAGAATGTGTATGAGGCAAGTAATCTGTTATAACTGTAAACAGCTAGGACACATTGCTAGTGAGTGCAAATGGCCACCGATAGAGCAAAGGCCTAGGAATCAGGGCAGGGTGTTTGCTATGACGGACGAGAAAGCATGGAAGTGCCCCGACCTAATTTAAGGTAAAATCTTTCTTAATGGCAGTTTATTTCAAGCTTTATTTCATTCAGGTGCAAGTCATTCCTTTATTTCCTATGACTGTGTGAAGTGCCTAGGATTACATGTTCATAAACTGCCATTTGATTTGGTTGTGCTGACACCGATAGGTGTCAAGGTTGTGACGACTTAGGATTGTTTAAATTTTCTGATAATTGCGAGGGCCATGAGTCTACTGTTGATTTGATTTGTCTGTTATTCTATCAATTAAAAGTTATATTGGGTTTTGACTGTTTAACAATTAATAATGTGCTACTAGATTGTGGGAACAAGAGAATAGTGTATCCTACTTAACAAAATGATGATAATGTGAGTTCTAGTTTGAACTTCCTCTAAACAGCCAAAGTATAGAAATATCTGCAGAAAGGGGTGCCAGGGGTATATGGTATTCTTTTCCGTGTAGGGAGAGATAGAAGAAACTTTGAACAATATAACAATGGTAAGAGTTCCCTGAGGTGTTTCCAGACGATCGTAGCAGATTGCCTCCAGAAAGGGAAGTAGAATTCCTAATTGAAATTATGCTTAAAGCTGGATCTATATTAAAGGCCCCATATCAAATGGCCCCAAATGAGATGGCAGAGTTAAAGAAACAAATTGAAGAGTTACTTAAGAAAGGGTTTATTCAACCTAGTGTCTCGTCGTGGGGAGCTCCAGTATTATTTGTTAAGAAGAAAGACAGGAGTCTGAGATTATGTGTGGATTACAGAGAGTTGAACAAGATAACCATCAAGAACAAATACCCTCTCCTGAGAATCGATGACCCTTTAGATCAATTGTCTGGTTCTTGTGCATTTTTGAAAATTGATCTAAGGTTGGGTTATCATCAGCTGCTTGTGAAAGTAGAAGATATACCAAATACTGCTTTCAAGACAAGGTATAGGCACTATGAGTTTCTAGTAATGCCCTTCGAGCTAACCAATACACCTGCTGTATTCATGGATTATATGAATGAAATCTTTCAACAGTATCTAGATTAATTTGTGGTAGTGTTTATCGATGATATTCTAATATACTCCAAGAACAATGATGAATATAGGCACTATGAGTTTCTGGTAATGCCCTTTGAGCTAATCAATGCACTTGCTATATTCATGGATTACATGAATCAAGTCTGTTAACAGTATCTATATCAATTTATGGTCATGTTTAATGACGACATTCTAATATACTCCAAGAGCAACGAGGAACACGAGCATAATTTGAGAATAGTGCTGGAGATATTGTGTGAAAAGCAACTTTATGCCAAGTTAAGCAAGTGCGAGTTTTGGCTTTCAGAAGTAAAGTTCTTAGGCCATGTTATCTCACGGGAAGGGGTCTCAGTGGATCCCAAAAAAGTGGAAACAATGCTGGACTGGAAGAGGCCAGAAATTGTTGTTGAGATATGCAGTTTTCTGGGTCTTATTGGTTACTACCAAAGATTCATTCATAATTTCTCCCGTATTGCCTTCCTGATGACCAAGCTTAAGCGAAAGGATCAACTGTTTAAGTGGGATGAATGTTGTGAAAATAGTTTTTTGAGCTGAAGGAGAGGTTGACCATGGCACCAATGTTGATTATACCCGATCTCAGCTTGACTTATGTTGTGTACAGTAATGTGAGTAAGCAGGGGTTTAGGTGTGTCCTTATGCAGCAGGGACGAGTGGTGTCCTACACCTCCCAACAGCTAAAACCTTATGAAATGAACTATCCTACTCATGATCTGGAGCTTACGGCGATTGTGTTTGCATTGAAAATATGGTGACATTATCTGTATGGTGTGATGGTAGAACGGTACTGCGACCACAAGAGTCACAAGTATTTGTACAATTAGGAAAATTTGAACATGAGACAGTGCCGGTAAATGGAGTTGTTAAAAGATTACAACCTAGAGATCAAATATCATTTGGGTAAAGCTAATGTCATTGCAGATGCCCTTAATCGAAAGACGGTATTAGTTGTAGCAATGATGATGCAGGAAGGAAAATTGATAGAAGAATTTTGGGATTTGAATTTGTCAAACCAAATCTTAAGTGCTAATTACATTGTTTCCCAAGGGGAAAGTGATCTTAGAGCTAAAATTGAAGAGGCTTAGAGGCAAGATGATCAGGTGCAATCCATTTGGACTATGATTAAGCGGGAGGAGACTCGAGACTATGATTTGTCACCTAGTGGATTAGTTTGATACATGAAGGGAATTTATGTTCCATTAAAGGCTGACTTGAGGTAGAGAATCCTGGATGAGGCATACAAGAGTTGGCATACTCTTCACCCCGTATGACCAAAATGTATTAAAGTTTGAAGTTTATGTATTGGTGGCGGGACTAAAGAGTAATGTGGCCAAGTATATGGCGAGGTGTCTTACTTATCAGAAAGTAAAGATTGAACACCAGAGGCTGCCAGGATTACTGCAGAGTACCGAGATTCTAGAATAAAAATGGGAAAGTGTGACCATGGACCTTGTTATGGGTTTGCCCAGGATCAGAAACTATGATGCGATCTGGGTGATTGTGGATTATTTCACGAAGTCAGCATATTTTATACCAATCAACACTAGTTACTCTCCAAATAGACTGGCAGAAATTTATATTCAGGAGATAGTGAAACTTCATGGCACACCAAAAAGCATCATTTATGATAGAGATCCCTATTTCACTTCAAGATTCTGTAAGGCTCTACATGAAGCTCTGGGTACGAAATTGAGATTTAGTATAGCCTATCATCCCCAGACAGAAGGACAGTCAGAAAAAACCATTCAAACACTGGAAGATATGTTGATGGCATTTGTCCTAATCTTTAAAGGGAATTCGGACTACTTTCTTCTACTTGCCAAGTTCGCCTACAATAATAGCTATCTTACGAGCATTCAGATGGCTCCGTATGAAGCGCTTTATGGAAGGAAGTGCCAATCATCTTTATGCTAGATAGAGTTGTCTAAGAGATGATTGTACGGGCTAGATCTTGTTGTTCAAACCAAAGAGCATATGAAAATTATTCGAAAGAGGCTCCTTGCAGTACAGAGTTGACAGAAAAGCTACGCTAATAAGAGGAGAAGACTTCTAGAGTTTGAAGTTGGTGATCATGTATTCTTAAGGGTGTCTCCGGTCACAGGTATTGGAAGGGCGATCAAACGAAAGAAGTTGTCCCACAGTACATGGGTCCATTTAAGATTCTCGCATGAATTATACTTGTAGCATATCGAGTAGCCTTGCCCCTAAATTTGAGCAGGGTCTATGACGTATTTCATGTTTTCCAACTGAAGAAATACCAACAGGATCCTACACACATTACTGAGTATGAAGATGTTGACTTGCAAGACAACTTCACCTATATGGTAGATCTAGAACGAATCAATAGTCGGGAAGAAAGGCGACTCAGACATTGAAGTATTTCATTTGTGAAAGTGGTCTGGAAGGGAATGTCTTAGAGGGAAGCAGCATGGGAAGCATAAGCTAACATGTAGAGGTATTATCCGGAGTTTATGCCTCAAGTTGTGTAACTGTCAAAATTTATTGTACGAGGGGAGAATTGTAATGCCCAAAAATATGATTAAGGGCTAATGACTCCAAAAGTGAATGTAATTAATGTTAAAAAAATATTTTCAGAGAATACGATGTGAATTATGATTCGAATGAGGGTAGTCAGTGCCAAACCCTATATTTAAGCTCAATTGTGGTATTAAAACCTAAATTGAATTAAAGGTGAGGGGAGGGCGCATGGCATGAAGAAATGGAAGTAAATAATGTGTTAAGTGGTAATCCAAAAGGAGTTGCCATGGTCAGGGGCAAAATAGGAAGAATGAGATTTATTGGCCAACTAGTTAGCAATCGAAGAGGGATTCGACTAATAACTTAAGGATTAAGAGGTGTGACTAATTGCCAAGTGAACAAGAGAGAATAATCAAATGGCTGCAAGCTCATGAAAGGAGTTACAAGATGTTGACACATGGCATCATCTAACACCCTTGATCAAAGTCAAATATCTCAACTCAATTCTCTTCTGTCTCTCCTCTCCTTTTAAGCTGACCAGGTGAGAGCCTAGGAAAAAAAAAGTTGATCGTTATCATCTCATACTCTCTTACTTTTAGCTCTCATTTTCGGCCATAGCAAGAGGAGGAAAGAGAAAGTGAAATCAAGGTAATCTCTTGCATTTGTAACCTAGAAGATGACCTTGAATGCTAAAAACCTGTTCTTTAATCTTGATAAACTTGATGAGGACTTCATTTCTATGGTTTTAGTTTTTCAAGAGGAGGTGTTTTGTGAGTTCAAGAAAGTTAGTGGTTGGGGAATCAAAGGATAAGCAAGAGATAGTGAAAGAGGTGAGTAAAACCTACCTTTTGATATATATGTTGTGACCATTGGTTGAAACTCTTGAATTCTTGATTTTTGTCCTGATTTTCATGTACATTAGGGTTTTATGAGTTGCATAGTATTTTGTGATGGAAATGGTTCTTGTTGTGTCTTTTGGACAATAAAATTGGTTTGGTGTCTTGAATGTGAGGTTTGGTGACATTGACTTTTGTGTTGAAAATATGGTCAAAATAGAACATGATAAAGTAATGTGAATTTGGGTGTTTTGATATTTCCATTGGATTCATTTTGGAAAATTGTGTGGGAGTAGTGTTGGTTGTGAATTTTGAACCTTTGGAGACATTTGTGCAAAAAATGGAAATTCTGGAAATTTTGTCAAGTTAAAATTCTGTGCAGGGGACCAACTTTGTATAGTATTTTGAGATAGCAAATGGTGTCAAAATGTTATGAAATTTTTCAGTTTTGTGGTTCGTATTGCAAGCTTTCCAATGATATAAAGTTTGTGTCATTTTGATGTTTGTACAAAAAGTTATGGTCATTTGAAAACAATCAGGAAATATGCCAATTGTTGGCCACAGCCCAAAACCTTTTGACAAGTTCTTGGCCGGGGCCCAAAAGTTTCTAACCTGATTTTGGCTGAGGTAAGTGGTTTTTGCCTGTAGACCAAATCTTTCTTACTATCTCTTGGTCGTGGCAAGAGAGTGGCTTGGCGATGGCCAACCCTTCAAAATCTGCATTTTGACCTTTTGAAAGATGGTCTTTAGTCTAGCATTTCCCAACCCTTTAGGCATCTGTTTGAGCTTCTACTAACCACCTAAAGGTCTCAAATGATAGCCAACCTTAAGTGTTTTGGAGTGTAGTATTGGAATAGGGAATAATTCGTCGTCCTTGATTATGATTTATAGGATTTGACATTTGCTCTGTGCATGATAAATCGGTACCAGAGCAAGAGCAAAAAGAACATGGTAGTGACTCTTGCTCGTATAGTATTTGTAATGCATTGTATTTATGTCTTATCATTGTATTTTGTTGGTTGCAAATGTTGTGTTGTGACTAACCTACAGCTTGGGCAAGCGGTTTTAAGGAAAAATAGGTGACAAAGGGCGGCTAGTACTCCCAGCTAGGAGTTTCAGCTTTTATGTTAGTTATCAACTTTTGGAATTTCTGTACCTATTGCGAATATTGTAGATTTGGATAGTGTTATATAATCCCCAGTATGGGAAATTGTAATGGGCAATTAAGCCCTGTAAACCCTTTAGTGAATGGATGAAGCCTGAGTGTTGTCAGGAATTTTGCTTATACTCTGATATGTATGAATGGAACGGAACTATAACGGCCAAATATATTTGAAATATGAATGTGAGACCGTATTTAACAGATTTTGGAAAAAGTTGTTGAAAACCCAATTTATCACAAGACTGAACCCTGTCTTGAAGTTGGAACTTTCAATAAGTTTTGAATTATCCGTTGGTCTCTAATTCAACTCTTCATGACGCGTTTTTGAACTATAATTATGGCAATTAAGGTTGGGGGTTACAAGAAGTCTAAGTTTCGAGTCTACTTTACCCTTGTTATATTAGGCTATACTCCTATAGCATTATATTTTCCTTTTAGACCTACGTTTGATTTTATAATTTTTTGCCACTTATGCATATCCTATGGTTAGAATATATACACGGTTATATTATATTGATGAAAAATTCTTTTTTGGGAGAATTGCTGATAAATACCTTTTTGGCAAATTAATTATTGAATGCTACCATAGAAGATCTGTTGCATATAACGGAAGATATTTTGCACACAACGGAAGATTGTTTGCATATTTATATGGAAGATTTTTGCATACACGGAAGATGATTTGCACAACACGGATGATCGCTTGCACGCTTGGTAGTAATTAGCAATTAATTTTCCCCAAAGGTATTTTTGGGCAATCCTCCCTTCTTTTTTAGTTGAAGTTATGTTGATTAATAATTCTAAGTGTAAACAATATGCTAATTAAAATGCAAGTATGTGAAGTTTTAATGAAAATTGATTTTGGTCATATACGAAGTCGCGTGAGGAACTATTCTTGACTTGAGAAATGAGAAATCGGATGCTTTAAATGGAAGGGAAGAAGCACCAAAATAAAAAAAAAATGTAATGTAAAAATGAAAGCTAACGGCAATCAAAATGTTCTCCATCCCCGTTATGTACAAAATTCCTTTTTGCTCTTTGTCTAGGATTATTTTGTGGATAGAGTGGAATTTACGGCAACGTTTCAAGGTTCAAGGAGTGTCATGGAATGTGTGTATTGCATTGACATGCCGTCAGCTTTGGTTAACCTGAAATAGTAGAGTGTTTAACAATGTCAATGGGAGTTTGTCGGGCATCCTAGCTGTGGTGCGAGCTTGTGCACGTTGGGCAGGTGGCAGTGGGTATGAGATGTAGCAAACAGGGGACGAAGTAATGGAAAGCACCAGCGGAAGGGTATGTGAAGTTCAACGTTGACGGCACATGTTCAAGCAATTCTTTGTGTAGTTTGGAAGGTGGTGGAAGTTTCTTAATAGAAGCCTGGGGTGCGATTTGGGGTCTCAAGATTGCATGGGTATGGGACTTTGACATGTGATCCTTGAAAGTGACTGTGACTAACTGGTGGAGAACTTGGATAGATGAGGGCTAATGATGCAGAGCAAGAAGGTGTACTGGGGGAGTTAAAGGGGTTATTAGCTTGGGACTAAGAAGTGCATGTTGTCTGGTGCCAACGTAGAGCCAATCGAGTCACATATTTTGGCCAAACATGCTCTTGGAAAGGCGATGGGTCTGGAGCAGTTTTCCTCACCACCTGAGTTTATATGGTAAGATGTTAGGTCCCATCCAAGGGAAAAAATGAAAAATTGGTCCTGCTAACAACCTCAGGAACCTGAATTAATAACCGGAGGGGCGAGCCTAACAACCTTAGGGGACCAATTTTTCATTTTTTCCCTTGTACGGAACCTAACTATAATTCTCCCTATAATTAAGTAAATTATCAATATCCATATAAATATGGAAAAAGTAAAGAGAGGGGGCATGAACTAATATAATTGCACTACTACAAAAAAGCAAAGTTGTGGCGCTTATAATTGCATTAGCTGTGGCGCTAGCGAAATGCCACCTATCTGGATGCTACTAAAAAAAGCTGTGGCGCTTGGAAGCGCCACAGATTTGTAAATTTTTTTTTTAAATCACCTCCTGTGGCGCCTAGCTGGCCAGGCGCCACAGTAGGGGTTTTTTTTTTAAAAAAAAAATTTCGTTCTGGTTTTTTTTAGCATATTTTTTGGGTTCTTCGTATTGGTTTTTTTTTAGCATATTTTTTCCTCATATATATCTCCCATGCATATATAATTATAGTCTGCAAGGTTTAATAAGAACAATAATAGATAACTTTAAAATGATACCAACAAATGATTGATTAGCTAAAGTAGTAATGAAAATTGTTATACAATATACTGTAAACCTAGCTGAATGAAATATAATACGACAAATTCAACTTCAACAAAAATGCATGACACAACAAATGGCAATTAGAAACAACACAAAAAAACCAGCTAGTGAATTTAATAGTATATATAGCTACCTAAGGATTTGCTTAAACACATATTCACACCATTCCTCGATCACTTCATTAACCTGATGGTCTGTCAAAGCGTCACAACGTTGATCTTCATAATACTACAGATATATACAATCAGACACAAGTTAGAACGAATTAAAATCAGTAAAACATAATTGTCAGGAACTAATTCAATTTCATTACAACACAATATGAAGTGCAACTAAATGACTTACTTTTTGAGGAATAAAGGGTTGATCATGCATAATAACATCCTTCATAAATTTCATGATATAGTACCCATAATCATTGTCATTAGGATGGAAAGGGCACATCAAAAATATAATGCAATATTTTACTCTGTTCATGAATAAAAAGTGTTTACTAACAAAGTCTAAGTAAAGTCAAATATCAATACCTGTATTTTCTTCCAAGGATAGCTAAGGCGGGGATAAGTAGCTTTAGAATAGTTTAACGAGACAGATGACCAATACGCAGTCAATGCGCTAACAAAAGAAACAGAAAATGATTACTTTTGGTTATTCAATCACGTTCGCAAATATTTATACATAGGCACGTATACTTACCTACTGATCAATAGCAACATATCAAAACGGTCTTGTGGAAGACCATTTTTTAGAGGATCCACATAATAAATGCGAGGGCCTGAAGGTTCCGCTGGATTGATAACGATCAATATCCAATGGCACCTAAAGTCCCTTTTGAACAATCATGTTATGATAGAAGTTAAACAATAAAAACAAAAATTGTACCAATAATAACTTACCCCGTATTATACGGCACTAAAAATAATGTATTTGCTGTCGCTTTCTTGCTAAAGTAATCTTTCAGCTCATTAGACTGCGCAGTTACATCTACTTTACCGTCATGATGACCAACGAGAAAAGGGTTGACAAATGCGAATTGGACCCTGTGTGTATCCATTAAAACGTCCTGGTCCAAATGCCTGGTATAAAACATACAGTGTCATGAGAAACAAAAGAAATGGAACGAGATATATTAATAACAGTGATAAACGATGATAGTGAAGTACCTTATCCAGATGTTGATAGCCGAAGCACTAACCCAATCACGAGCACATATGTCCTGCATGACCTCGGTAGTAATATAATCAACTAGACCACCAACACTGTAGATATGTCTTGGAATATGTAATTGCACTACTCCCTCACCGATCAATTGTGGTGCAATTGATATTAATTGATCGAGAAATGAGATATGTCTTCTTCTGCTCTGTTGGCTGGCCGATGCTTTTGACTTGGGTTGTGTTGTTGAAGACTTTGAAATCTTACCCTGCGCAAATCAGAAAATTAAATCACAGTTTGAGATGAAAGTTCAAAGGAAAAGTGCAGGGAATTTTGAATGAACGACCTTTCCATATGGCTTGATAAGACCTATTGGCCAAGCAACATAGCCACCTACAACATCTGCCACCTTATTTTGCTCATCCTGAGACGGGATCGATAAGAGGGCGTCTTCGTTCATGCAGACGACAACCCTCACCCGGAGTGTGTTATCGGGCAACGGTGAATTGTGCAGTATGTCCTCACCAGTGTTGTAGGCAACACCTACTGCAACCGTGTGCTTGGATGCTTGCTCGACATATAGCTTGCATTGAAATTCGCCCTACGGAAAATAGAGTTAATATGTTAAATTCGCTTAATTATAATTTAACATAAAGTTAAGTAGAAAAGAAATTAATTACAGAAGGAAAAGGGACTTTAGGCATGGAATTACAGCTATCTCTGAAACTTGGGCTATCACAGAACGGAACATTTGGTGTTGGCCTACCTTGGACCAACTGTTGTATTTGCATTGTTAACAACACATTATGTTCTTACATCAAATGCATTTGTTCGGTGAATTGTTCTTCTCGTTGTTCCTTGTAGCGCATTTGTTGTTGAAGTTCTTGCATTTGATGCTTAAAGCTAGCCATCTCGTCACATAGGTGGGAAACATCACTTCTACTCGAGCGCTTCTGACGTCCGAAGTATGCTGATGGGGTGACTGCAAAACCAGTACCTCGAACACGACCATCATACTCGGGTACTGGTAACGCTCTGCTCAATAAATCGTCCCGACCAACATAGGTCGCCAACGCAGGATCCTCCTGTGTCATTTGTCGCTTTCCCAAAAAGAATTACAATGAAAATTAGTTATTATAAATGGAGTTCATTTAAGTAAAGCCAATTATTTATTGAACGCATAATATAATTGAATACTTACACAATATTCGGCTACTCTTCTTGCTTCCTCACTACGAATTTCACCTTTCTTATTTGTGACACCGGCTACCCATAGATCATGTCGTGGAACCTGCGTAATATCTGAGCCTGATTCTTGTATCTGCACATCAAAGTTAGTCAAAGTTAAATGATATTCATACAATTTTTATTACGAATGAAATAATCATTAGTTCGTACCATTTTTCTTTCTAACCGTACGTATGAAACAGGTCCTTGTGTGTACCGGTATGGCATGTTGGTCGCGTTAGCTCGATTTTTCTCGCTCAACTCCTAGTTAGATCAAAATGATTCATATAAATATATAAATGTTACTTACAAATATGTACATTACACGTAATAGGGAAAGACAAACAAATAAATGTTACCAGGAAATCAGGAGTTGTATGTGTTCTGATAAACTCATCCCACATTTCTTGAGTGATGATTCCTTCGTACAATAGATAAGGCGGTGTAGTAATGATATCATCATTATCATCCCTTAAGAAATATTTGACAAGATCAAAACGAAACTTTCGCATAAGTTTTCCGGCTTTTCTCATTACGAAGTTCTTCCGATCATCATCAATAATAAAAATACTCTGTAAACAAGTCAAAAAACATATATAATATGTAAGATTGAAATGAAGTGAAACAAAGCAAACCGAATAAATATATGATTAAGGTGTTACCTGTACTTCAGCCCAGATCACATCCTCATAACTTTTCTTTACCATTTTCCAATTTTGAACTGTAATAGGGACTCTGTCTCGAACCGTAGTCCCGATGAAGTTATTTAAGGAGGTACTGTTCTCACTAAACGGGTTTCCATTTTCATTCCACGCCAGTTGTAACTTGATTCCGTTACTTCTCAGTCTGATCAACCTCGCCATAATTGTCCTGCCACGTCTGACGTTCTCATCAAATCGTTGTCTACCAATGTGCCTGGGAACATTATCAACGTCATCATGTGGTGAGTCCATACTCCTGCAAGTGAAATAAACCAAATCAAAACATCAGTGCACAATGGTCTTGTATGTCAACGAAAGAAAATTATTTTGAAATTTATAAAAACATACGTACAAGTAAACAAGTCAAGGCAATCATTATCTTTTCCTTTTTCTCGTCTGATTTAAAATTTTATTCTTCAGAATTCGTGTTGGATTGAGAATTGTGTTCCTCTTGACCCAAGTTCCCTCTTCATGATCATGTCTCACGATAGGGGTCCATCTCCATCTTCATCTTCATCTATATCTCCATCTATATCAATCTCTGCTGACCACAAATTCTCAAACGAAGGATCATCATTATTGATGTTCAAATATTCATTACTTTCAAAATCAACTTCTGCTTGACAATTCTTGTTGGATGGAAGTACAATAGACCAATTCTTCTTAGCAGGATCAGGAATGTAAAATGCTTGTTCTGCCTGTGCTGCTAAAATAAAAGGATCATCTTCATACCAAACCTTAGAAAGGTCCACTTGCACAAAGCCTAAGTCATCTATCCGTAATCCATTGTTGTTGTTAACCCACTGACATTTGAAGACAGGGACCCTAAACATAGAGTAATCTAACTCCCATATGCGTTCAATGACACCAAAGTATGACATTGATGCATAGACAGGTGTGTGTCTTTAGCATTGGATCTATGCCAAGAATCAGTAACAAGTGTTACCCCACTATTCTGCATCGTGCTCTGTTTATCATGGTCTTGTGTATAAAATGTGTAACCGTTGATTGCATAACCATTGTAAGATAATACATGTAAGCTCGGTCCCTTCGACAAGCACTTCAATTTTTCAGAAAATGAATTAGGATTCCTCTCCATCTCATCGTTAATATGATTTTTCAACCAGCCTGCAAATTGTTTATTGTGTTCTGTTGTTAATAAATTTTCATTCCTATCACCATGTACCAATCGAAGAGCATCCTTGTGTTCTTCTACATACGGTTCGACCTCATCAGTGTTACGTAGGACATACAAGTGGGCTTGGTCCCGTTTAGTTGCTGATATCGTTATTACATCACTCCCTGTTGTTCCTTTCCCTGATCTTCAGCCATCATGACGGGACTTGGGGATCCCTACAGGGTCAACATTTGATAGAAAATCAGCACAGAAGTCACTTGCTTCTTCAACCATGTAACTTTCAGCGATACAACCCTCTGGACGGTATCTATTTTTCACATACCCCTTTAATATTTTCATGAATTGTTCATTTGGGTACATCCATCTCAAGTACACTGGACCGCACAATTGACTTCCTTTGACCAAGTGTACAGTTAGATGTACCATAATGTCAAAAAAAGAAGGTGGAAAATACATTTCAAGTTCACACAGAGTACACACAATCAGCCTTTGCAAATCTTGTAACCTGGTTGAATCAACCACTTTACTGCAGATCAACTTGAAAAACACGTAAAGTTTCGTGATAGTATTCCTTAATTTTTTGGGTAAAATGGATCGTATACCAACCAGTAGGAAATTTTGCATGAGCACATGACAATCATGAGATTTAAGATTCTTTAACTTCAACTCTTTTACCGATACAAGGTTCTTTATATTTGAAGAGTAGCCCTCGGGAACTTTAATTCCTTGCAGAAACTCACAAAACAATTTCTTTTCTTTCCTCGACAGAGTGTATGCCGCTGGCGGTAGATAGGTACGAGACCCTTGCTCAATCGGTGCCAACTCTTCTCTAATTCCCAAGTTCACTAAATCTAACCTCAAATTGACACTGTCCTTGCTTTTTCCTTGGATATTAAGCAACGTGCCAATTAGACTATCACAGATATTTTTTTCTATGTGCATCACATCAAGAAAATGCCTCACATATAAAGACTTCCAATATGAAGTTCAAAGAAAATTGACTTTTTCTTCCAACCGCTTATCTCGATTTGTTTTGCAAAAGCTTGCCAAAATTGTTATCCAAGTCTTTTACCTTGGAATACACCTGGGAACCAGTCAACATCTTCGGCGGGCTACCTTCTTCTGCATCACCATTAAAAGGCTTTTCCACTTCCTCCAACGATGTTGTGATGGTAAGAATCTTCGATGCCCCATGTAAACATTTTTCTTACAATGATGAAGTCGCACTGAATGAGTGTCATCTTCACGTATAGGGCATGCACTATATCCTTTGACGCTGTATCCTGACAAATTTCCATAAGCAGGGAAATCATTAATTGTGCCAAACAACATGGCTTTCAAAGTGAAACTTTCTTCCATGTACCCGTCATACACACTAACGCCTTCATTCCAAAGCAGCTTCAAGTCATCAATTAAAGGAGCCAAGTATACATATATATCATTCCCAGGTTGCCTTGACCCAGTAATTAACATGGACAACATCATAAACTTGCGTTTCATGATTAAGTGTGGAGGAAGGTTATAAATCATCAATATCACCGGCCACGTGCTATGTGTGCTACTCTAAACACCGTGTGGATTAATTCCATCAGTTGATAGTGCAAGGCGAAGGTTCCTGACTTCATCAGCAAAGTCAGGGTACTCATGATCAATTTTTTTCCATTAAGGAGCGTCTGCAGGGTGCCTAAGCTTCGTGTCTTTAATCCTTTCATCCGCATGCCATGTCAACTGCTTAGCAATCTCTGTATTACTATACAGTCGCCTGAATCTCGGAACAATGGGAAAATACCATAGCACCTTCAAAGGACTTTTTCCTTTCTTCTTCCTATATCGAGATGCGTTGCATTTAGGGCACTTCTCTAACGTTGCATACTGATTTCGAAATAATACGCAATCGTTAGGACATGCATGTATCTTCTCATATCCCATACCGGTTGTAGAGCAAAGAATTCGTTTTGCCTCGTATGTCTTCGTAGGAAGTACATTTTCTTCTGGAAGCATATCTTGCAACAGTTCAAGTAATGCGGTGAAACCCGAATCACTCAATCCGTAGCGAGCTTTAAAGTTGTACAACTTCAACACTGCTAGCAATCTTGTGTATTTAGTACTTCTGACATATAATGGTTTCTCTGCATCACCTTTCAACTTCTCATATTCGTTAGGGCAGTTATGGAGCACCCCTTTAACCATATTTACCATTTCTTCAAGACCATCATCTTCATCAAACATGTTTTGATTAAATTCATCCGAGGCATCACCCGTGGTATGCACCCGATCACTATATGCATCGTTGGTCTCACCATGCCTTGTCTATCGTATATATGTTTGATCAATACCATAACACACTAAATGATCTAGCAAATCAAGTTGACTAATCCGCTTTCCAAAACAACAGGATAAGCAAGGACATAAGATTTTGCCAAGATCTTTTGTGTGCTCAGTTGCAAATGTAATAAAATCCTTCACCCCATCTATATATTCCCTTGAACATCGATTAGATGACATCCATTTACGATCCATCTATGGGCTTCAATCTATTTTTTTTAAAAAGTACGTGGTTAGTTGTATGACTATTGCATTTACTAATTACTTTTATATTCTCTTACCAATTTTAATTTAAAATAACATACACCACATGAATCTTCATAATTGAAGCTTTCTAAGTCTTAAACTGAATGTTTAAATTGCCAAATAATTCATTAATTATTCCCAAGGATTATAATAATTTTTTACAACTCATAACAAAAGAAACCATATTTGCCACAATATATCATAGTTAAATTAGAAAACATTATAAGTCAATAAATAAAATACAAGTGTTAAGAATATATAAATAATTATTTTGCTTATGCAATTAATCAATAACAATCATTAGAACACCTACAAATTATAACTATTAAATTCAACTAAAATCACATTTGTAAGCTCAAAATTTTAAAAACATACCGTAAATAGAAGCTTCAATAGACTGATGAAGTGAAACTACAAACACAGATTAAACATGAAAAAATCAATAAAATATTTGAGGTTCTAAGTTATTTTTTTTAATAATAATATGTGTAATAAACATCAATATATAATAAAATCAAATATGATTAGCTTATTTCAAAAAATATGATTCAGAAAAAAAAATAAAAGAAAATAAAATAAAATGAAAAAGAAAGCATATTCCCAACATTAATTATCTCCTTATTGTATGTTTTTCCCCTTACGGTTTTAGTTAATATATTTAAAGTTAAACAATATAGAAAAATTATATTTTATTTTATTAAATATTAACATTGATATATATTGATATATTAAAGTCATTTTATCCATATTTTAAAATTATTAAATAAGTTAATGACTCAATTAACGAATTATTCAATTTATTATCCTGATTTCAATTTTTCCTATTTTCATTGGGTTTAGATGGGATTTTCTCTATTATAGTTTAATAAGATAATACAAAAAATTATTTTCTTACCTCTACAAAATAGCACTAACACAAATATATATTAAATACGTGAAATAATATTAAATAAATGATTTTGATTTTTGGAAAACAAATAATTTGAAGAAGTTTTAAAAGAAATAGCAGTATTATTAAAAGTTAATTTGATTATCTAATTTCAAGTCACTTGTATATTAATTACTGTCGTTCAAATTTATGGTTATATATAACATATAAATTCAATTCTTTCATTGTTCTTGTAACTTGTTGCATTAATTTCTTAGAACTAGTGAGAGCTAAAACACAGTACACACACACCTACAATGGGGATCGGATAAGTCTCTAGTAATGGGAATATATATGTACACACACGCCTACAAACAACACACACATTTGTATATTATATATATATATATAGGTGTTGTACATGTAAAGAGCAAAGAAACAAAACTAGAGATGGTCCCACAGAAAAACAAAAATCTGCCGAGAGAGAGAGAGAGAGAGTGAGCGCATGGGCATTACTTGTCTTCTCCTCAATAATTTTATTTACATTCTTTATTTTTTCCTGTGTTGATCGGATGAAATTACATACTATGTACATGTCTATTTCTAATTTGGTTTATGTACTAGTATAATAACACCATCCATGAAGAAGATGACTATATATGACATATAAATATACAAGCATGCGTGTCATAACAGGGAAAAAAAACCATCGCAAGCATGCCATAAAAAAAACAGCAGAACAACCTGAAAAAAAAATTAATAAAAACAAAAAGCAAGTTGAACTTACAGGTTGATCAGTGCAGTGGAGTGGGGGACCACGTAATTGCCGTTGGTGACGCAATCTTCAGTGAGGGAAGAAAGAAATTTGAGCTACCAAATGGAGTGGGGACCAAAAACTTGTAGACAATACAAAGAAAAGGGAATAATAGGGACAGGAGTGGGGTTGGCAGTTGGGAAAAAACAAAGACGTGTGCTCGTGTGAGTGTAGTTTTAAGAAGTGAAGATAAGAAAATGGAAGGAAGGGGAGAGCACGCACAGATACATGAAAGTGAAAATGAGAGAGGGAATGATTAAAGATAGAGAAAAAGGTCAAGAAAGAGAAGGGGGTGTCGGCACACGGGAAAGGAAAGTGATTGGGGGGAGGGAGGCGGGAAACAAAATTAAGGATAAGGGGGTGGGGCGGGGTGGGTTCTAATTGGTGGGGAAGGGATAGAAAATCCAAATTTTTTTTTTAAAAAAGGGTCAGGGGTGGCGCCTGACCAGGCAAGCGCCACCCCTGACAAAAAATTTTTTTTAGGGGGTGGCGCCTAACCAGGAAGGCGCCACCCATGACAAAAAAATTTTTTTTTTTTAAAAAGGGTCAGGGGTGGCGCCTAACCAGGCAGGCGCCACCCCTAAAAATTTTTTATTTTTTTTTAAAAGGATCAGGGGTGGCGCCTGCCTGGTCAAGCGCCACACCTGACCCAGAAGCTAGTGTGGCGCCTGGCGTGTTAGGCGCCACAGCTGGTACTAGCAGGTCAAGTGTGGCGCCTGCCTGGCCAGGCGCCACACTTAACCATACCAACTGTGGCGCCTACCCTTCCAGGCGCCACAGCTGGTAAAAAAAAATATAAAATATAAAAAAAATAATAAATGAGCAGCTGTGGCACTTCATTAAGGAGGGGCCACAATATGTGCGCCACCTTTCAACCTTTTTGTAGTAGTGTTGCTTAATCAATCTAATATGAAAAGAATATAAATAAGGAAATAAGTAAATGTTAGGAAATAATCATCTATAGATTATAATGTTGGATGATAATGTCACTATTTCTAATCAAATCAATATCCATATTTTTAAAGGAAATTTAAGAAATAATCAAATCATTTTCAAATATGATTACTTAATCAATCAATTATGAATAAATATAAAAAAAAGCAATTAGGAAATAATCATCTATAATGTGGGACGATGATGTTACTATTTCTAAATCGAATCATCAAGTCAATAATTTGCATCAATAATAAATGAAATTTAAGAAATAATAAATCATTTTCAAGTATGATTACTTAATAATCAATCAATTTTGAAGAAATATTAAAAAATAAATTAAAAAAAATAATCATCAATAAATAATATTTATTGATTAATGAATCCAAACAGAATATAAAAAAAATTTGCGAGGACATTTCCTATGGAATTAAATTCTGTTGCATGTTTTTAACGGAATTCAATTCCATCACAAATTTCCAACGGAAATTCCGTCAGAAATTTTAGACAGAATCTAAATTCCGTTGAAAATTAGTTTGTCATGCTATTATTAGCGACATAATCCATTCCATCGGAAAATCCATTTTTGTCAGAAACTCTAAATTTTGTGGCAAATTCCACGGCAAATTTTGTCAGAAATTCACTTTTTTTTTTTTTTTTTGGTAGTGGTTGAAGCCTCAAGGAGTGAGGAGATGGCTCAATTAATTCAAAGTGTGACCAAATTTGTTGAAAGTATGGGAAAGTTATCTTCGACACTGCCTCATAGTAATGACAAGGAATCAAGTTGTGAAGAGTGCGACCATATGACACGAGACCTTCTTCGGAAATTCAAAGCACTTTTGGGTAAGTCTCTTGCTGTATATTGTGCCATCATTTCTAAAATTCCCTTGAATGAAGCTAATTGTTAGTGTAACTGCCCCCCTTAATTAATTACTTTTTTTGGGTTAAGGTGTATATTTACTAATGAATTTTTAAGCAAGGGGCACTAGGTACAATTATATTTTAAAGGGGGCAAAAATACATATAAGGAATTAAAAATGGACTATCTACTACAAAATCATTAAATTTGAGCCAACATCGTTAGGGGTTTTCTTCCTTTATAATTTAATGTCATTAGGTTAAAATTAACGGTTTTGTGGTGGACGCTCTATTTTTAATTTCTTATTGTATTTTTGTCCCCTTTAAAACATAATTATGTCAGATACCCCCTTACTTAAAACTTCATTGGTAAATCTGCACCTTAATCCTACTTTTTTTTTAGCCAAGTTGTTTTACTGTATTCAAAGATTTTTCCATCCCATTCTTTCATGTGATCTACAACCCGACACTAAGAGATTAAAATTTGATTGTTTTGAATTGTGTGGTATTGAGTATGATTTAAGTGTGCTCTTGACTCTAGAATTGAGAATGGTCATATTCTGATTGGGAGTTAGTCATAATTCTATTCATGATACTTTCATGTGATTTGCCACCGTACATATCTATATATGTGCATGACTATTTCCATTCCAAATTATGTTCCGGGTTTGAGTTTATTGATGCTAATTGTGGTTCTTTCTTGAAGGAATAGTTGGAGGAAGGACTCAAAAGGAACCAACGTACATCGTATATCTTGAAACCTCTTTTGATCAACCCTGAAACACCACCGAGAAAGAACTATCGAGGAGAACAAGCTCTATTGCTGAAATTTATGATTCTCATCCGGGATTCAAGAGATTGAGAAGATTTCATTTCACGGTTGTCCCTTTCCCTCACTTTACACTTGTGTGGATTGATTAATTGCTTTAGGAACTTGATTGTTAAACATAATTTGTTTTTTTTTTCTTTTTTTTTGGGGGGGTGGGGGCGCTAATCTAGTAGTAAAAGGTAGCTAATTGATTTTTCTCCTTAAGCCATGATGGTTCTATCACTTCACTCTTGCTACAAACATGAGATACGTTACTTAAATCATTAGCTAAGGTAACTTTGGGGGCAGATACTAACTTAAGTTACATTACTTAAATCATTAGTCTATGCTTGTATTGAAGACAATGCAAGAGATAAGTGTGGGGGAGGATTTCTTGTGCCTTCTTTTGACTGAATAATGCTTTGTATGATATAATGCAATAATGACTGTTTGCTGGATGGTAAAATTCTGGAATTAATCTGAGTTTGGTACCAAATTGCAGCAGTCGATGATGGAACATTAGTTGTTATGTACTATGTATTCGTTAGTTATTGTTCTGAAAGTGTGTGCTATGTTAAGTAGCATAATGATTTAAGTACAGTTCGCATGCAATTTGATCTTCTTACCTGGAAATAGGGGAAGTAAGCCAAGTTGGAAGGTCATATCGGAGTTTGTTTAACCTTTACATTGTGGGATAGCACCTAGCTTAGGAGTTCTTCAGAACTTGTCCAGATCCTTTATTTGAAACCATACATGCATATGGACTTGTGAATATGATAAGGGCATTTGTTTTAGCATCTTATTTACCAAACAGTAGTCACATTGCATTCACTCTAAAAAAAAATCCATTATTGCTCATTTGAGTGCTGTGTATGCCATTGAATTTAGAATTGTTAGCAGAAGATGAAGAGATAAGTGATGGTCTTGTGGATATTGATTGAATTGTGGTATGCGCATGCTTTGACAATTGCAAGTGACTATGCTGATTGCTGCAACGTTTGTCAGTGCTATCACCTGGGTATAGAGCATGAAAAATTATATAAAAAGAAAAAGAAAAAAGAGAAAAAGCCAATAGAATGGTGAAAAGAAGAAATATGTAAAAGCCAAAAGAGAAAGAAAGAGCAAGAACATAAAAGAAGAGAATGAAAAAAAAGGAAAAAATGATGACAAAAGAAAGTAGAAGAAAAAAGAAAAAGTACATGAAAGAAAGATATAAAAAGAGAATTGGGTAAACCGTGGGTTTTATAGCAGAACATGTTTGCTGATGCAGTCATCTATGTCTGATCGTTTTCTCAAGGTTGTAATGTTGGTTATAGGCCAGAATGAATGGAACGGAGTTGCTCATTAGAGTGCTATGAATGCAGTTCATGTCCAGGAACACTCTAATAGTCATGGTTGAAACTTCAGATACTGTCATACAAGTTCTACAAAAATAGTTGCTTGTTCAAATTCCAATTACCCTTTGATTCATAAAAGTCCCATGTCATTAAAAGGTGGAAATGTAGGATCTTTACAAGCTTATGGCAGATACTTTGCTAGGTGACTTAAGAGAGAAAATAACCCTTGTATGAGAGAGGAGAGAAACACCTTATCCCAGTGAGGAAATCTTCCTTTATGGCCAGTTTTCCTTGACTGAATTGTGTATTGCCATTGTTCTTCGAAGTATTAAGTTTGGCTGAGTATCACTTAAGGAGCATGGCTAATGATTTGGATAGTTCACATTCAACTTTTTCTGTCATTTTCAACTGTAATCTGTTCTTGTGATTCACTTTTATTCTCTTATTTTGTCCGAAGTGCAAAAGCTAAGTGTGGGGAATTGATAAGACTCAATATTTCCATGTGATTTTGTACCCAAACTTGGCATTTTGTCATCCATGTTTTACTTAATTGGGCTAAGTTAATAGATAATATGCATAAAGGGGCAACCATGTCAATTGAGGGATTTTATGTGTTAGTTGTTAGATTTTATTGATGTTTTGGATCTTAGTTGTTTACGCCTCTAGGTTAGTTGATTCTCCCCTTGTTTCCACTTTTGCAGGTGAATTCACGGGCAACATTTCAGAAATGAATAATGACAATCAGGGACCCAAATCCAGTGCTACTAAAGGACCTGAATTGAAGTAAAGACCTAGAAGGACCAAAGAGCTAAAAACGGTGCTGTTTGGAAGGGAAGCTGGAGATCTGATTTTTCGGGTCTTCGGGTTCAGGCATTTGGACTCAAATTCACAAGACATCAGTTGTATGGTTTGATTTGCTATCATTCTCTCTGTATCACTTCTGAGACATTTCAATAGGAAGGCAATTGTTTTGAATTTGAAGTGTTTGCTATACTAGAGTGTTGGATTTCGGGCGTACCTGAAGTGTCGTTTGGAATTCTTCTGATACCCACGTAAGTTGAATCACCAGAATTTCGACTATATCACACAGCAAATGCACAAGGAGAGAAGAGAGGAGAAGAGAGTTCTTCAGAGAATGTTTTTCTCTCTGTGTTGTCTGTTCTATTCTGTGTACTTATTCACGCACACACACACGTCAGTGTCTCAAACAACTGTTCCCTCCAAAATATAAGGGGAAATTGCTCCCTCCAGGTTTCAATTTTAAACCTTTAGGGAAAATTACAAATAAATGCTCCACATTTATCTGGGTATTTTATTTTGCCCCAAACCTTAAAGCTTAATGGGTTTGGGTTTTGGGCATAATCCACCAAGAATGGACCAAGACCAATTTCCAACATAGAGAATTATTGGTAAAGTGCTACTGCTTTTTGAATTTTGCTGTTAAAAAGGGATAAGAATGGGAATTCTGAAATTGTTGGTGTCTTTGTTTAGATGCCGAATGTAGAGAAATTGTTTAGTTGCTGAAATCTGTTATGAGCTTTTCACTCGAATATTTTCCACACTGAACGGATTTTCAATTCACATGTTTTGGAATTAATTTCTGTTATTTTGTGAACTGACATTACTTGCCTCTCTGTATCATTTTTCCGCTTACAATTATTATGCTCTGATTCAGGATTGTTTTGACACTCATTTGTCATTATATGCCCTACGCCACTGCAATTTGTTACACTTGACTGGGGTTTTTGGCACGGTTTCCTTTTTCTACCCTTGTCAATAGCTGGAATGTTGCACTAAGGTGAAAAGAATTGATAGAAAATAGAGTTTGTGAGGGTTAAGGTGAAAAGAATTGATTGAAAATAGAGTTCTTGAGGGTTTATGTCAGTTTAATCGAGGTGACAGCTTACTGTCTGTCACATGAACTTTGTGCAATTGAATTCTTGTGACTGGTGGCTGGGATTAAGTACCGCAAATCAAGCATTCTCTGTCAACAATTTGATAAATCGTTACTTCCTCCAGTCCTTTTTATAAGCAACTTTATTTTTTGTCTCAAAATTTAAAGTATCTTTTCTTTTTCTATCCCTATTAAATATATAACTTTATATTAATTATATACCCCCAACTCACCATTAATTCTCTTTCATTTATTTATTTATTTCTTATTCTCTCTCATATTTTCTACTCATGCTCTCTCATATACTGATGTTTTTTATTACCAATTCTTTGTCTTATACTTTTTTCATAAATAGAGGTATATTTGAAAAAGATGTAACATTTGTGACACATTTATTGTTTCTAACTAATTTTAACCACTAGTTTGTTTTGAACAATCAAGGAAAAAGTTGCTTATAAAAAGAACCGGAGGGAATACTGTATTGCTGAGTTGGCTTGTCTCTGTGGTCTGCATATGGGTGAGCTTATTGTGTTCATTGCTCAAAGTGCTGTCATTCACTAACCTGAGTATCTATTCTTGGCGTTAACATAACATCATTGTTGTACTCATATTCATTTAAGAAGAATTTTTGGGAATATTCACTGTGTCCAAAAGTAATTACTGATATGCACAAGCTGGAATGTAGTTAAAATGCTGATAATTGCCGTGAACTGTGGTGTATTTTTGTGAATTGAGTGGTCAGAGGAACATGAACTTGTGCATGCTAAATACTCTATTGAAGTCTCACTTTTTGACCAGTGCTTGAATTTCTGCTGTTGAATTTTAGCAAATTTGGTTACTTGCTGAATTACTTTTGATCTGGATAATTAAAAACTTACTGAGAATTTAGTGTATGACTGGAACACTCATTTTGTGAGTTCTTGAGTGCTCTGGTAAGTTTGTTTATTTCATTAATAAATAATTATTTATTTGCCCAAATTGAAAGGATGAGATAGGGTTGAATGGTATATCTTTTACCTGGCACACACTTCTATTTCTTCATATGTTATTGATTTTATTGGAGCTAAGTTAAATGATGTGTGTCTGTTGCTGAAGAGAAATGCGGAGATATCCAAGAGCGAATTCACTTGGCAGGGCTGAATATTTCGACCACTCATTCAGTTAGGAGCATCTTTAAAAGGTAGCATACAAAACATTTAAGCTGTTACTTTGTTAACTTTTGTGCAAGATTAGATCTGGCTTTGATTGTTTCCTTAAGTATTTTCTTTTCATCTATGTTGGAATGAGGAGACGTATCTGAATGGCTTGTTTGCATCCTACTGCTTTTTTGGGTAAATTATTTTGCATTGAAACCACTTGCATACCTATCTGAAGGGAATTGTTATTATTTGATTTACTTGCTGATATGATATATATCATGCGGTGCAGTGGAGAGAAAACTTGTTTGAAGGATTGGCCTGGATTTCTGGAGATTAAAGGCAGGATTAGACTATCGGCATTTGAAAATTTTATCATGACTATGTTTGAAGACTTGAATATAAAGTTCTTTCTTGTTAACGTCCTTTTTTTGTAAATCATTTACAGTTTGTTCTCAAATTTTTTTATTACAGGTTATGCATTTTGTTTCTTCTATGGATGATTGCCCCGAGAATGAGAAATCAATCCTTCGTGAGGTTATAATCTTTATGATTGTCTCTCTCTCTCTCTCTCTCTATATATATATATATATATATGTCACGATAGGACATTGGTGTGGTGTGTTGAAGCTTAACCTGTGCTTGCTGATTGCATACAATTGATCACAGAATCTGGTGAATTTGTGCTATACTGAGAATTTATGTTCAAGATAGTCAATCCTTGTATGGTTCTAATTTTGTTGGCTGATCAGTTGGATTTTCAATAGGGCTTTTGCACTTGAAAACTGACTTTCGTGGAACTGGATTACATTTAGATCTTGATTTGCTGACTACAATTGCTGGTTAGTGCTAAATTTAGAAGTCTGATTGTGATCTTTGATATTTTGAAGTGAGATTTTTGCTGAATACGTTGGTCTTGTTTGCTTGGCTGGAAAACAAAATCTGAACAGTCTCTGCATTGCAGAACTTCTGAAAGTAGAATATAAATTGATTTGAGCTTGCTTGGAAAAAATCTCCTTGACTTGCTTGGATTTCACTGAAATTATTTGGCCTAAAGATTCCCATGAAGGACAAGAGACTGGAATCATTCTTGCAGCTGTGATTACAAGTTCCAGGGGAGACAATGATGCTAGTACAGAATTTGTAAGCTCAGTACTTGTTCAATTTGAGAGCCTTTCAATGACTCCCACACAAGTAGAAGAAATAGAGCAAGTAAAAATACCCATCCGAGATGAGTCTCCTTTAGGTAATATGTTTCATATTCTTATGGAAGTTGATCCATCCATGCTTGATAATTTGAGTAATGAAACAAATCCATGCTTGATAGTTTGAGCAATGAAACAAATCCATGCTTGATAGTTTGAGCAATGAAACAAAAGAGGCTTTAAGTAATGATGACATAGATGAGGAGATAATAGCAGAAGCTTCCAATATGATTTTTACATGAGAATGTTAAGCCCATTGTTACTGATGTGATTGATATGCATGCTGAGTGTGATGTATCTTATTTGAGAACTCATGCTGAGACTAAGGGTTTGTTTGGTGTGAGGGATTTGGAGGGGGGGAATTTTTATGAGTTGAATTTGAAAAGATTGAAGAAGTGGGGTAATAAAATTTTAATAAAGAGAATATATAAGATAAAAGAATAAAAAAAATTAATTAAAAGTTTTTAACCCCACTTCTCTAATTTATTTAAATTCAACTAAAAAAAATTTTCCCCTTGTCCACTTTCCCTCCCCTCCCCTCATACCAAACAAGCCCTAAATGTCTTAAAAATGAACTGCTGTTAAAAGCTAATTCCATGACTGATGGTGGATTTAATTATGAGCTTTCTCTTTGTCCAAAAAAAAAAAAAAATCATGAGCTTTCTCTTAAGGTTTGGCCATAACTCTCCTCATATTCTAATTATAAAAAGTTGAAGTTATTGGAAGTGACAACACAAACATGATATTCCTTGATATCTATGTTTGAGCTCTTGGTAAAATTAACTACTAGAGACTTCATTTTGCAGTGGGATTAGCTATACCCTCCTCTTTGAACTGTACTTATATTCTCTTGCTGAATGTGTTCTGCCGGGGTAATATGTTCTCTCGTTGTTCTATCCTAGCATGTGCTCTGCTTGTCTATTTATGTCCTTATCAGTCACATTTTTTCTTTGAAAAGGAATTAATTTGAAAGATATAACTTGTGAACACCTTAATTTATCAGGGCCTCAATTAAAAAAAAAAATACAATAAAAAATAAAAGAAAATAATTTCATTGATGATGATTGGAGTCTAAATTGGCAATAATCATTCATTAAAGATGAAAATAAAAAATTAAAAGCAAAAGAAAATTCTCTCATTGATGATGACTGAGGTCCAAATTGGCAATCATTATTAAAAGGGAAAATAAAAAAAATAAAAAAATAAAAAGAAAATAAAAAATCCTCTTATTGATGATGATTATGGTCCAAATTAGCATTATCATTCATAAAAGGAAAATAAAAAAAATAAAAAATAAAAATCATTTCATTGATGATGATTGTAGTCCAAATTGTCATCATCATTAAAAGAAGAAAATTTAAAAAAAATTAAAAATTAAAATTAAAAAAATATAATGCATTAATGAGGCAAAACTCTAGGTTATGCCTATTTAAAGGGGAGCACAAGAGAAAGCAAAACACACAAGAATTTTGGGAGAATAAGGAGGCAAGGTAGAGAGCTAATTTGACTTTTCATTTCATTGCTCAAACATAATTCTCAAGGGAAAGGGAATCTAGAGAACCATTGATTGGTAAGTGCCTTTGCATCTTGAGTTTGATTGTGCCGAGGAGCATCTCTTATGAGACAAGGCACCAACACGTCAGCTTCTTCTTCTTCTTCTTCTTTTTCTTTTTTGGTTTTCTTTCTTTCATGTCCTGATGGCCAAATGGTGGAGGATTGATAGACATGTCAGGGTGTTTTTTTTTTTTTGACCTTAGCCAGGCAACATCTCTCTTTCACATTAATTTTGACTTGTATGGTGCAATTCTTCTTCCTCAAGTATAATCATTGTTTTGACTTGACGGTTATGCATAGTAAAGGCATTGGATATCATGCATCAGCATCACTGTGTTCATGTGTTCACTATATTTTGATTTGCGTTGCTATCCCACTTTGTTCCTTATGTAGCCTATAAGTTGCAGATATGCAAGGATGAAAAGCTTGCACTGATTTCTTCTATATTTTGAGAATTGCTGTGGGTATGGATGTTCCTAATAATTTGATGAGCATGTTGCTGCCCGTTTAGTACTCTAGTGTGATTTTGTTGTGCTATCCACGTGGTTTTCTTTGCTTTATCACCTTATTCAATGCATAGCTTGCAAGGATAAAAAGGTACGTGCTTGTCACTTCTTGAAATTATTTTGTATGATGTGCATGTATACAAGGTTTGATCTTAATCCTAGACCTCCTTATTAATATGATGATCATGTCCTTGCTTCTCCTTGTTAGCTTGATGAACTCTTGTTTTTTTTTCTTTTGCAAATAAAAAGTTTCAAAATAAAAAAAAAAAAGAGCTTCTTTTCTTAAAATAAATGAATTTGGTTTCAGATGAGAAAATAAGGAAAATGTTTTTTTTAAAAAAAAATACACACCAAACCAAAAATATATTTTTCTCAGATAAATTAAATAAAATCTTCCTAAAAGATACCAACCAAGCGTCATGCCTTTCTACCCCTAACGAATTACGTAGGCTTTGATCCTTCTAAAGGATACGTAGGGCCTAGGTTTTTATCCTAGATCAAGTCCAACAATGTAAATAATTAAGTTTGTTTTCTCTTTTTGTAAATATTTTATTTTTGGGTAATTATGATAAAACTAAAAGGAAAAATTTATTTTTAAATAATTAATTTAGGGTAACCATACTTATGAACGGGAGCTATGGGGTGCCTAACATCTTCCTCAAGTACGATTGACTCCCAAATCCTAAATGGTTTTTGTAGACTGATTTTAATTTTTTAAAAAGGTTTATTACTCTATTTTAAAATTTTGTTGGCGGCTTCATATTTTTCAAATTCTGGGTGCTACATAACTTGTTAGAACTGGTTGACACCTAAAGGGGGTGAATTGGGTGTAAGATAAAAACTTAAGAGCTTTGAAAATCTTTTTGTATATCAGTGAAAGCAACAAGTAATAATGAGTATGAAGATGATGCTATAGAAATGCATAATCTATCTAAATCATTCATGCTGAAAAAATAAGAGATAAGGGAAGAGAAAATGCAAATTATCATTTATACTGGTTCAATACAATCTTTGATTTCCTACGTCCAATCCCCAGGCTCCTTCTGAGATTTCAATCCACTATCTCGCTCAAGTTTAAAACATGTACTTGAGAACCACTATAATCTCACGAGTTTAATCTAGGTACTTCTGAAGCCACAACAATTCTCTCACCGAGGTACTTCCCCTTAAACACCATATGGATACAACCTTAACGATAAAGAATTACAATCAATGTTTTCTCCTAGAAGTGGATTAAGATGAACATTGAAGTGCAATGCAAATAATCTCTCTCTCTCTCTCTAAGGTAAATGATACAGAAGCTAGAAAAATAGAGAGTATATAGGTTGGAGTGTTGGATTCATGATTTCGACATTTTGGCGTAGTTGCTCTCTTCATTTGGCTTTGAGTGCTCTTCTATTTATAGTTGATGGGCATACAACCATTGATCTTTTTCTTCTTCCCATTGAGCTTCTTAGAATATGACTGTCCGTTAGAAGTCACCATTTAAGCTTTTGACACAAAAGTAGTTTTTTGGCCGTTGAGCTTTAATCCAAGTTTAATCACCTATAATCTTTCATATAAACTTGATTAGTGATGATTAGGAACAAAATAATCAAGATTTAAATGAGTTTGGAAGAATTTTGAAAGAATCCAAGATGTTGATAAAATATGTGAAGAACCATCACTTGAGTGATGAAGTAGTGTTGTCTTATCACTCAAGTGGCTCCAATATCACTCGGGTGATTATCATTCCTAATTTGTAAAATAGGTGAATCACTATTAGGTAACTATATAGTGATGAGAAAAAATTGATCATCACTTGAGTGATTCTCATAGCACTTGACTGATCCTTCTTCAAAAATTTGGTAAAGAGCCCATCACTATCGAGTAACTTTGTAGTGATTCGCATCAATCAAGTGATCTGTTACAAAAGATCACAAAATTACTGCATCACTATCAAGTCACTTGATAGTGATTTGGGAAGAAATGAGATATGACTTGAGTGATCCTTCAAATTTTAAAGAGATCATTATGTGATGACTACTTAGTGATAAGCTTTTTCATTGCATTACTTGAGTGGCATTACCTTATCTCGGGGTGATCTGATAAATTTTCATAGAATCACTTTCATGTTGATAGTTTGGAGTAGAGGTCAAATTCTGGTAGGCATTCCTCTTCCAGTTTAACTCTAAATTTGATAAACGACCAATCCTTAAAAAGCCTGTTAAGTCTTCTTTCCAATGCAACAAGAACCAGTTCCAAATTCGTGGTCTTCCAAAAGATATGATCAACTCAATAGCTACTGGTTTGGAATACAATATGGATTTAAACACCTACTGTACTATCCAAAGTTTTGTGCCGAGAATTTTGAGGATAAGCCTAAATCAAGTAGGCTACTAAGCCCAGTTTGGCAAAAGTCCTACAAATGTTCAAGAGATAGAATGATTTTCAGGGACTATGTGATACCCCAACATGTGTATAAGGGAGCATTGTCTCCAAAGTAAATGTAATTAATGTAGCCAAACACTTTTGGAGAATACAATATAAATTATGACTTGAATTAGCAAGAGACAGTGCCCAAACCCTATATTTACGCTCAATTGTGTTGTCAAAGTTTAAATTGAATTAAAAGAGAAGGAAGAGTGCATGGCATGAGGAAATGAGGTCAAAAAATGTGTTAAGTGGTAATTCTATAGAAATTGCCATAGTTAGGGGCAAAACGAGAATAAAGAAATTTATCGGCCAATTAGTCGGCTACCGAAGAGGGAATTTATTATCAACTAAAAGATCAAGAGGTGTGACTAAATGGCTAATGAAATTAGAAGGAATAATCACATGGTTGCATGCATTTAGAAGAAGCTACAAGATGAGGATACTTGGCATCACTTAGACCATTAGATGGAAGTCAAAGTTCAACTCATTTTTTGTTCCCTCTCTCTTTAAGTTGGCTAGGGGCATGGAGGGAGTGCAAAAAGCTGACCATTCATCATCTACACCCTCTCTCTTTTACTCTTATTTTGGTTCAAGAAAGAGGAGGAAGGAGAAAGAAGAAATCAAGGTATTCTTCTTGCATTTTGACCTTGTGTATGACATTAAATGACAAAAATCTCTTCTTTAATCTTGTTCATCTTGACAATAGCTTTAATCCTATGGTCTTAAATTTTCAAGAGGAGGTGTTTTGAGTATTCAAGAAAAGCTAGTGGTTTGAGAATTGAAGAACAAGCTAGAGATAGTGAAAGAGGTGAGCAAAAGCAACCTTTTGGTATATATGTTGTGATTATTGGTTGAGACCTTTGATTTCTAGATTTTTGCCCTATTTTTCATGTAATTAGGATTTGAGAGAGTTCATGATGCTTTGATTGTTGGAATGGTGTCTTGTGTTGTGTTTTAGACAATGGAATTGGTTTGGAGTCTTCAATATGAAATGTTGGCAATTGTGAGTTTTGTGTTGAAATGTTGCCAAAATAGAATATGTAAAAGGAATGAGAATTTGGTTGCTTTGACGTTTCCATTGGATTCGATGTGAAAAACTATGTGGGAGTAGTCTTGGTTGTGAATTCTAGAACCATTGGAAACTTAGGTTGAAAATTGGAAATGTTGTCAAGTGAAAATTCTGTGCGGGGGACCTACTTTGCATGGTGTTTTAAATAGCAAATGATGCCAAAATATTGTGAAACTTTCAAATTTTGTAGTAGACATTGCAAGCTTTAAAGTGACATAAAGTTTATGTCGTTTTGATGTACGTTTGAAAAGATATAATCATTGGGAGTCAGCGAAGAAACATGTCACTTCTTAGCCACGGCCAGTGGTTCTTGGTCGCGGCCAGTAATTGTCTGACTAGTTTTTAGCCATGGCCAAAAGGGTTTTGGCCGTGGCCCAAAACTCTCTGACCTGTTCTTGGCCGCGGCCAACCCCCAAAATCTGATACTTTTCAATTTTTGGAAGGTGGTGTCTGGTTTAGTTCTTCCCAACCCTTTAGGCATCTGTCTGAGCTTCTAGTATCCACCTAAGGGCCTCAAATGATAACCAACTCTAAGTGCTTTGGAATTAAAATTGGAATAGGGAATAATTCGTCGTCCTTGATTTTATTTATAGGACTTGATATCCGCCCTGAGCGTGAGAAATTGGTGCCCACGCATGAATGGAAAGAACAAGGTAGTGACTCTTTCTCTTAGATTATGTATAATGCTTTGTATGTATGTGCTGATCATGGAATTGTGACGAATGCTGCCATGAATAAAGTGAAAGTTGCCATTATAGTGAATACAGTGAAAGCTATCATTATTTTGAATACAACGAAAGCTATCGTTATTATGATTACAGTGGAAGATGTCGTATTGTGTATACAGCCATGAGAGCTAACATTTATGTGACAAAAGTCACGAATGTGATTGCTGTTGTGGATGCTATTATGATGCTGCTTTATGATTTGCTTGCATGCTTTGTTATTATATATCTTATGAGTGAATTTTTTCTATTGAGATTCATATGAATCTCACTCTTTCTAATGAGTAACCTACAGCCAAGGCAAGCGGAACTAAGGAGAAACATGTGACGAAGGGCGGTTAGTGCTCCTAGCTAGGTGTTTTGAGCTTTAATGTTGGTTGTCATACTTTTGGGATGATTGTGTAAATTGTATATGTTATAAATGTGTGAAGGTGAATGTAATCCGCGATATGGGAACTAAAAGGAGCAAATATGCCCTGTAAATCCTTTTTGAATGAAGGAAACTCAAGAGATGTCAGGAATTTGTTATACACTTTGATATTGATGAATAGAATTGAACTGCACAGGCTAAATATATTCAAAAAGTGGCTGTGAGACTGTATTAAACAGACTTTGGAAAAGTTTTTGGAAACCCACTTTATTATAAGGCTGAATCCTGTCTTGAAGTTGGGATCTCTAATGAGTTTCAAATTATCCGTTGGTCTCCAATTTAACTTAATGGCATATTTTCGAACCATATTAAAGGCTATCTAGGTAACGGGTTACATTTTTTGTATCGGAGTTGAAATTCCTGGAACGAGTAGGTTTTGCTAGGATAATTGCCATAGTTCTTTGTGTTAGTGATGGTAGATAACCCATGATTGCTTGTTGTATACACATGAATGTTCCTACTATTTGTTGGTGTTTAAGTTTTAAGGAATATGTGTATACACTCAAGGTGATATTAAAGTTTTGAATCATATGTGTAGAGTGAAAAGACACAATGGTTTGCCTAAAGATTCGACATGTTGAACAAGAAGTGGAAGAGATAGATGACAACCCATCTGATCCCGCACAATAGATGATGGGCATGCTAATGGAGCAGCGAGATATGATCAATGATGTAATTCCTATATTATAATTAAGGGCTAATAACTTCAAAGTGATGTAAAATGTGCTTGATGAGGGTATCGTATATGTTATGACAATCAGGAGCAAAATGGTAATTCACCGACCAATTGGACAATTACCAAAGAGGAAACTCATTGGTAATTGATATCAATGGCTAAGATTGAATAAGCAAGGGAGTGGGATTGTGTGTGTGCATGTTCAAGTAAGCCAAGGAAGATGCCTCAAGATGTTGACATTTGGCATCATCTCACACCCCTTTGACAAGTCAACAATAGCAACTCATTGTTTTCTCTCCCCTTCCATTCTTTTAGGTCGGCAAATGGGCTAAAGTAGAGACCAAAAATCTGATTATTTTCCCTTTATCATCATCATCATCTCATCTCTCCTCTCATCTCTATTTTCATCCAAAGTTTGAAGGAAAGAGAAAGAAGAAGGCTCAAGTTAGGTGAGGATTTGTTCTTGTATGCTCAACTCACCTTCATTAATATTGTTCATGAGGTTGAGGGCTTTATTCCTATGGTTTAAGATTTTTGATTTGTGGTGTTTGAGAACTTGTGGAAATTTGGAAGTGAGGGAAACAAGGAACTAGCCTGGGAAGAAGTTAAGGTGAGTATTTGGAACCTTTTGGTATATTCATTGTGGTTATTGGTTTAGTCTTGAGATTTTGTGATTTTGCCCTGGTTTTTGGTGAATTTCGAAATGTGTGAATTAGTTAGTGTTTAGTGTGAAATTGGTGTCATAGTGTGTCCTTAAGCATTTGAAATTGATTTGGAATGTTGGTTTGGATTGGTTTGCAATATGGTGATTTGATTGAGTTCTTGGTAAGACATGTGGTGGTCATTGTGTAACATGTCAATGGAGTTTGAATTGGTTTGTTTTGATGATTTCAATGGATTCCTTGTGCAAATTTATGTGGGAATGGTATTTGATATGAATTTGGGAACCATTGGAAGCATTGGTGCAAAATTGAAATGTTGTCCATTGAAAGTTTATTCTGCGCAGTCAGGTTGTCTGGATGTTTTGAATAGGCAAATGGTGTCTAAAAATTCTGAAAATTTTCAGATTTAAAGTTCACATTCCAAGCTTCAAAATGAATTTAAATTTTGTGTCATTTCATTTTTTGAGCTAAGAGCAATGACTATCCAAAATGTGGGATTAAAACTGGAATCTGTTTTGGAGTGGTAGTGAATTTCGTGTAATTCTGTACTTCTGTGGTGATTTCCAGTAATGGCCAATATTTTTCCTAGGAAGAGGACTTAAATTTCTTTCATTTGGCTTTGGAATCACCTCATTTTGATTTTTCTAGAATTAGTTATGATTTTTCAAAGTTCCCTTGGCTACAGCTAGAAATTCTTGACTGCAGCGCAAAACTTTCTGTGCATGTTTTGGCCGCAGCCAGAGAATTCCTGGCTGCAGCCAAAATACTTCTGTGCTGTTTTTTGCCGCAGCTAGGGAATTCCTGGCTGTAGCCAAAACCCTATTTTCAGCATTTTGTGACTTTGCAAAGTAATTTCCAACCTAGTACTTTCCAATCCTTTTAGGTTCTCTTTGAGCTTGTTATAACCATTTAGGGGACTCATATGGAACCTATTTTAAGTGTTTGAAAGTAAGAATTGGGGGTAGGAAATTAATCCACCATTTTTGATTTTGTTTATAGGCTTTGATATTTGCCGCCCTCGTGAGCCAACTGCGCCGAAGGACGTCAGGAAAGGACAAGGTAGTGATTCTTTCTCCTATACTGTGTGTGAAACATTGTATGTATATGTGTCATGCATTGAGAACACTTTGTGTTACATTGTGATGCTTTGAGATCGCAGTGAAAGCTGACGCCTAGTGATGCTTTGTGAATACTTTGTGAATACATTGAGATCGCAGCGAAAGCTGATGCTTAGAATTTACAGCCATGAGTGCTGTCGTTTGTGGTGTGAACCATGATACATTGTGATGCTGCTTGTAACCCCCTGCCTTAATTAGCGTAATTATAATTCGATATCACTTAATTAAATTGATTTAGAGACCGTCGAATAGTTCAAAACTCATTTAAAACTCCCTTTTATAGTGGGGACTTTACAAAATTTTCAAAACTTCTTCTCTATCCTGGTCTCACGTTCAAATATCAAATAGAATTACCTGTGCAGTTATATCACATTCATATGTCAGAGTATACGATAAAATCCCGGCAACCCCCGGGTTCATATAGATAGTCCAAGGGTTTCCAAAATTCCCTACTAAGGGATTACACAACCATGATCAGAATATTATTTACAACCCAAAAATAATATACAGTAATCCAAAATCCAAGCAGATAACCAACTATCCCATATTTCCCAAAATCCCTAACCGCTCTTGGTTGGCCGCTTCCCTCTTAAGCCACTTGCCCTGTCTGAAATGTTAGTCATTGGAAAGAATGAGATTCAAAAGAATCTCAGTAGTAACAAAATCACTCATACAATATGTAAACATATGGCAGGTAAGTAAATCACAGCCAACAACAACAATAGAATATGCTTTTCACCACAAGCGACAACACTCATGGCTGTATAATAAAGTCACCAGCTTTCGCTGTATACAAAGTCACCAGCTTTCGCTGTATAATATAGTCACCAGCTTTCGCTGTATAATGAAGTCACCAGCTTTCGCTGTATAATATAGTCACCAGCTTTCGCTGTATAATATAGTCACTAGCTTTCGCTATATAATGAAGTCACCAGGTATCATTAGCTGTATAAGCAGCAACATCACAACTCATCACAGCACATGACCAACATACATACAATACATTTTCATAAAGTATAAGGGAAGTGTCACTACCTTGTTCTTTCCGGACGTTCTCTGGTACCGTTGGTTCACGAGTAGGGCAAATGTCGATCCCTATAAACCAAATCAGGGACAACCAATCAATCTCTTTTCCAAGTTCTTAATTCCATAATACTTTAAGTTGGTTATCATTTGAACTCTTTAGGTAACTATTTTAGGTCTAATCATATGCCTAAAGGGTTGGGAAAGGCTATACCAAAAACCACCTTTAAAAGTGCAAAACACTGATTTTTGGGGGTGGGCTGCGGCCCAAAAATCCACGGGTTGCGGCCCAAAACTGCCCAGAAACGCTCAGAAATATTTGGGCGGTGGCCCAGAATCCTTGGGCTGCGGCCCAAAACTGTTCAGGAACGCTCAGAAACATTTGGGCTGCGGCCCAAAAAATCCAGTTTCTAAGCTGAACTTCCAAAAATCATAACTAATTCCACAAAAATCGAAATGGGGTGATTCCAAAGCCAAATGAAAGCTATTTAAGTCCTCTTTCTAGGAAAAAATATTGGCCATTACTAGAAATCACCACAAAAGTCCAGATTTACCAAAAACCTAACATTGTGCCAAAACAGAGTCCAGTTTTGATGCCAAACTTTGGACAGTTCAAACTCCCAGCTCACAAAGCAAAATGACACAAACTTTATGTCCATTTTGAAGCTTGAGATGTGAAATTTAAGACTGGAAAGTTTCATAATTTTTCAACATCATTTGCCCAGTCAAAACGTCCACACCATCTGACTGCCCAGAACAGACTTACATTGGACAGATTTTCCAATTTTTTACATTTGATCCCAAATGATTCCCATTCCAACCCAAACACCATTCTCACACAATTTTGCTCAAGAAAACCATTGGAACCATCAAAACAACCAAATTCCGTTCACATTGGACATGCGCCAACACAAACACAACATGTCACCCAAAACTCACTCAAGTCACCACATTGCACTCCATTCCAAACCAAAATTCCCAACCAACCCAATGGCACAAAGACACCATTTAACACTAAATTTAACATCACATATCAACCATTACATACCATTCGAAATTCACAAGAAATCAGGGCAAAATCACAAAATCTCAAGACCAAACTAATGACTACAATCAACATACCAAAAGGTTCCAAACACTCACCTTAACTTCTTCCCAAGACTTGTTCTTGATTTCCACCACTTCTAAATTTTCCCAAGCTTTCAAACACCACAAATCAAAAATCTGAAACCATAGGAATGAAGCTCTTGACACTATGAATAATGTTAATGAAGAACACTTGAGCATTTAGAGACAAATACTCACCCAAAACTCAAGCTTTTCCTTTCTCTTTCTTGTTCAAGGTGGGACGTCCATGGAAGGAAGAGAGAGGGAGATGAAGTAATGAAGAAGCATCAGATTTTTTGAGCTCTTAACACTCTCTTAGCCGACATTTAGAAGTGGAGAGAAGAGAAAAATGACTTTTTGACCATTTGACCCAAGCAATGGCTCTCATGGTGACACTTGTCAAGATCTTAATCCATCACCCATGAGTTCACAAACACACATATACACTTGATTCCACCCTTTGATCTTTTTCAAAAATCAATCTCAACCATTGATCTTTAAGTTACCAATGAGTTTCCTCTTCAGTAACTGACCAATTAAGCGGTAAATTACCATTTTACCTCTGAGTATCACAACACTTATCAAATCACCACTAAACACATTCTTCTCCTTCTTTTATACCATTCACACGCCCTCCCCTCTATTTTCATTCAATTTAGATATCAATCCGATATTGAACTTAAATACAGGGTTTGAGTTCTGGCTGTAACATATTTCAATCATAATTCTTGTCATGTCCTCCAAAAATGTTGGTTTAACATTAATTACCTTTACTTTAGGAGTCAAAGTCCCTTAATCACAATTCGGGATATTACACTGCTAACATGACCTTATATGCTATGTGTTTATGCACTGTGTGAGTGATTTGTTACTACTGGGATTCTCTTGAATCTCATTCTTTCCAATGACTAACATTTCAGACAGGGCGAGTGGCTCTAAGGAGAAGCGGGCAACCCGGAGCGATTAGGCCCTTTGGGGTATATTTGGTTTTGAGATATTGGTTATCCACTTTTGGAATTGGGATTACTGTATATGTTGAGATGTAAATATTATATTTGATTTTGGTAATGTAATCCCCTTGGGAAACCTATAAACCCTTAGTTTATATATGTACAACCCGGGAGTTGCCGGGGTTTTGGTTATATACTCTGATATGTATGAATGTAAATTAACTGCACAGGTAATTATATTCGAAAATTTGAAATTGAGACCAGGGGAGGGAAAAATTTTGAACGATTTTGTGAAAACCCTATAGTAAAGTAGGAAGTTGAAATGAGTTTAAGTTATCCAATGGTCTCTAAACCACTTTAATTATACGTTATCGAATCATAATTACGCTAATTAAGGTAGGGGTTACAAATGACCTGAGGGAAGAGCTCCAAGAGGAGAAAGAGAAATGTAATGAAGGAAGAGTCTAGTTGACTCAAGAAGAAACAACCTATGAAGAAATGGTTGAAGGGTCGATCCGACCTTTAGAGTCACCTCCATACACTAAACAGAACCGGAATCACATGGGGTACCAGCCCAGAATGAGAGAGATCTACAATTCTAGGTCTCCAAATTCTGTATGCATCTGCCCCCAATGTTTCGGGGAAGGTTTGATTCTGAAGCAGCTGAAGATTAGCTCATCGATTAGAGAAGAATTTTGAAGTGTTAGTCTGCCCGACTGAGGTGAAGGCACGATTGGCTATCAACAAACTTAAGGGGAATGCCGACAGGTGGTAGTAGAATATTTCCATGATGTGAACTCAGAATGATCCTATTCTAGGACTAGTTTAACGATAAGTACTTCCCAAGATCTTTGAGGATAGAAAAAGAGTCAGAATTCCTGGCCATAAAGCAGGGTAATGCTAAGACCTTTGATGACTACTTGTCTCAGTTCATCCGACTAGCCCGATACTCCACCTATCTATGATGCATGATGATGAGGAGTGGAGCTCCAATATGCTAATCTATGGTTTGAGGCGGTAAATAAAGAAAAGTTTGGCCTCCCAACAGTTCACTGAGTTTAATAAAGCGGTGGAGGAGTACAGAATCACAGAGAATAATTTGAGGGATTTAAACCCAACTAAGGGTGGTGGTCAAGGTGAGCTTGGTAGGGGAAGTACTCCTCAGAAGTGAAAGGGCAAGGGATCCTCATCTAAAGGCAGTGGCAAGAAGCTTTATCAATTAGAGGATCGTGAGAACCAGAAACCCCTAATAATATAGATATGCTCTCATTGTGGGAGGGCACATGCTGGTATAACATGTTTGGGGCAAGTGATCTGTTATAATTGCAAACAGCTAGGACATATTGCTAGAAAGTGCAAATAGCTGCCGACAAAGCACAGGCCTACAAATCAGGGTAGGGTGTTCACTATGACACATGAAGAAGACCAGAAGTCCCTAAACCTGATTTAAGGTAAAATCCTTCTCAATGGTAGTTTACTGTAAGCTTTATTTGATTTGGGTACAAGTCATTCCTTCATTGCTTATGACTGTATTAAGTACCTGGGATTGCATGTTCATAAACTACTATTCGATTTGGTTGTGTCGACACCGATGGGTGTCAAGGCTAAGACTGCTAATGCTTGTTTAAAATGTGTAATAACTGTTGTAGGGTAAGAGTCTACGGTTGATTTGATTTGTTTGCCACTCGATCTATTAGAAGTTATACTGGGTTTTGATTGGTTGACGACGAATAATGTGTTTTTGGATTGTGGGAACAAAAGAATAGTTTATCCTACTCCGTAGAGGAATGATGAAATAAATGCTAATTTGAACTTCCTCTTAATGGCTAAAGCTGAGAAATACTTGGAGCAAGGGTGCTAAGGGTATATGGTATTCTTTTCCATACAGGGAGAAATCACTACTGGAAAAATCACTTTTAAGATCGGTTAAAAAAGACATTTTAGACCAGTTCTCGATCCGGTCTTGATACAGCCGGTCTAAAAAGTCTTCTACTTTCTAGACCAGTTATGAAACCGGTCTTAAAAAAACTTTTTAAGACCGGTTATACTAGGAACCGGCCTAAATTAATAAAATTTTAGACCGGTTCTTATGAAGAACGGGTCTGAAAATTTGACTTTTTAGACCGGTTTTATAAAGAACCGGTCTAAAAAGTATCACATTTTAGACTGGTTCTTTATAAACTGGTCTAAAAAGTCAAATTTTCAGACCGGTTTTCTCCAAAACTGGTCTTAAATTTACTTTTCAAACCGGTTTTGGATAGAACCTGTCTTACAAGTTGAATTTTTTAAAAAAACATTTCGTTTAAAAGTATACCCAGCAAGTCATTTCCCCTGTTAAAACATTTCACTCAGCAAGCAGCAGCCAGTTTCAACGACATTGAAATAAATAAATCTTAAAACTCATTGGAACATATTAAAACTCAACTCCCTTGTGCTTAAATAGTGCTGGCTGAAACAGAAGCAAAGGAAAACAACCATGTATAATAAACTCACAACCATAGATAGAATCATAATGCAAGGAAATCATACAACCATAACAATGTTGTTTTGACCAAGTTCCTTATCTTTTCACTTACATACATACATCAAAGATTACATTACATTAATGATGATCACACTCGTCTCAGGCTGATGATCACTAGCTGGCCTAGCTTCAGAGAATCTACACTAAGACGTACACCTTATATCCTTCATTTTCCTGTGACGACAACAAAAAAAGTAGTTATATATATATACACCAATAACAATATACATAATTCAAATATAGTTCATGATAATTATTTTAGCTAACTAACCTTCAATGTAGTTTTATAAAGGGATATCCTCCCATATCCCTTCATGATGATCATTTCTTGTGCCGTGTTCATTGTCTGCTTCATCTTCTTCGTTCAATTCTGGTAAACCTCTAGAAAAAGGAGTCTCAAGCAGATCATTCATTGAATGACTTTCCTGATTAATATCAACGACCCTTTTTCCTTGGAGAGCTACAGACCACATTTTGTTTGCCTGATCAGTAACATAGAACACTTGTTTCGCTTGATATGCCATAATAAAAGGTTCATCTCTAAAACTTCTACTATTCAAATCAACTAATGTAAATCCCAACTGATCAATCATCACACCATTGTTGACATCAACCCAGTTGCATTTGAAAATGGGAAGTTTAACTTTAACATAATCAACCACCCAAATCTCTTCAATCACCCCATAATAAGGTATTGCTGCCAATCTAGGATTCTTATATTTTGAACTAGAGAAGTGCATAGATTCAGCCACTAACATAACCCCACTATTTTGGACGGTGCTCCTATCATCAAAACTCAAGGTTCCACAACCTTAAGTTGTCTCAATAACCAATATTTAGTTTGCAATAAAAAACTCTCTCACAGAGTGAATGTATGATCACTGAAGTACAAAGAGTGAATATAAGAAAATATAGCACTAAGAATATATTGATCGATGTGAGTTTGGTGTTCTTAGTTCTTATTTTTTGTTCTTTGGATGCTCCATATATATAGATGATTTGTGATGTCCGTTGAAAGCATTTCAAACATGTCATGTAGAATCATGCAGCTTCATTTGATCGTTCTTCGAATTTGAAAACTAGCCATTTACGGTAGGTAAGCGTTTTGGACGTTGCAGATGATATGTTTGACTTCCCTCTCAATGCATGATTTCTTCATTGTTTCTCTGCAAATATACTTAAGAAACTAATACAATGAAAGGTTAATCATATAGATAACAAATCAATGAACATTGGATTAACATAATGCTTTATGTACTTCATTACTCGAGTGGTTACTCTAGTAATTATGCTTCATTACTCGAGTAGTCCCTCGAGTAACATCATTAAAAATAAGCCAGATAGTAACTTAACGTTGTCTAACCAGATTACTTGGGTAAATCATCGAGTAATTCATTTTATAAAACTTTCAGACTTGATTACTCGAGTGGTCCTTCAAGTAATTCTTGCTTTTCTTCTCTGATTACTTGAGTGATCGCTCGAGTAATGCTTTGCAATACTTCTCTCATTACTTGAGTTGTCCCTCTAGTAAAGGCATCAAATTCTTGGCCAAGAGTAACCTCTTCTTTGCTTACCTGATTACTCGAGTGATCCCTTGAGTAATGCTTCAAATAACTTTACAGATTAGTCGAGTGGTCCCTCAAGTAATGTTACTCATTTCTTGGCTGAGAACTATTAGATAATTTCTTCACTTATTACTCTAGTGATCCCTCGAGTAATGTCTCAAATAACTCTGTAGATTACTCAAGTGATCCCTTTGAGTAATCCCATGCAATTTTTGACAGAGCTTTCTGGAACAATTTCTCACACATTACTCAAGTGATCCCTCGAGTAATAAAGGTCATGACCCGAGGGCTTACTCTAATGTCTTCAAAAATCTCACAGTATTCCTTTCTCCTATACTTTGTCTTTCACTTCATCTCATTACATGAGTACTTACTCAAGTAATGCTTTTGCTTGCCATTAAGAACTTAGTTGCTTTGTTCAAATCTTTTATTTAAAACTTTTGTAATATTAATCCAATTTTGTTATCATCAAAACATATGGGATCTAACAACGTATAACATTATTTTTCTTTATTCTGTTGCTGCCATACTTTCTATGCATGTCTTTAGTGCCTATTCCTACAATATATGTTGTTCAACGATTATACCAGTGTATATGAGTATACCGCCTACATGAGTCTCTGTTCTTTGCTCTATGTTATTTAAAATTCCTTTTGTGGTTATACATTGAATATTTATAATATTTTTTTAAAAAAGGGTAGTCCAATAGTTTTGATTTTCCATTTTTGAGATATCCAAAAGTTGTGTTTCTTGTGTTCCTTAATAGTGTATGTGAATGTTTTTTGAATGAAAAACTAGATTCTATTAATTAACTCAAAAGAGCAATACAAACAAACTAAAACAACAACATACTATCCCTCATCAAACATCGCCTCCTGAAAAGAAGGTCATGGGTGATCAAGGAAAGAAAAGTTACCTACAATACTATGGGCTAATTTAGCTAAATGATCTGCTAAAATATTTTGTTCCCTAGGAATATACCTGACCAAACTCTGTCAGTTCTTAGATAACCATAGTCTGGCATCGTCTATCATTTCCTTAAAAGGATGAGATTGATCACAATCCCTAGTCAGAACATTTATGGCTTCAACACAATCAGAAAGAACTATAATGCTTTGATAACCTCTATTCCAACATATCTGTAGACCTTGGATAATCTTAATTATTTCTACTATTGCTGGAGGTACTGACATGAGTTTGTACATATAACTGCATATCCATCTTCCATCTTCCCCACGAATAGCACCACCACGACCACTTCTCCCTGAGTCAAGGATTGACGCACCCACTTTTAGAGTTAAGGAATCTTGTCGCCGTTCTTGTCTTACTCACTCCTCAGTGCTCTAGTGAGAGTAAAAATGACACTTTGAGACATTAACTATGAAAATTTATAACCATGGAACAGCAAGGAAACAACATGAATACCATCATTCTTGACTGTTCCATTTACAAAAATAAGCTTTGACTAAATCAATTTTTTTGTGCCCTAAGTTGTTTTGTTTGTGAAAGTTTCTGCCATATATATATGTATATGCTTGCATGCGATTTTTGAAAACTGTCACTAGAATGTGTATATATATAAGCTATGGGCCTATATGTTTTTCCTTTTTTCCTATTCTTCGGTCTGTGTTATATTTTGTTTGAATAAAAAAAATATAGCATATGACGCTTTGGAACATACTTCTTTGACCGTTTCTCATTCTAGAAGTTGGGTGTAACCCCCTGCCTTTAACCACGTAATTATAATTCGATATCACATAATTAAATTGGTTTAGAGACCGTCGGATAGCTTAAACTCATTTCAAATTCCTACACTATAGTAGGGTTTTCACAAAAACCTTCAAAAACTCTTCTCTATCCTGGTCTAAATTTCAAAATTCGAATATAATTACCTGCGCAGTTAGTTTACATTCACATAGATCAGAGTGTATAACCAAATCCCTGGCAACTCTCGGGTTCTATACATATATAATCTGAGGGTTTAAAAGTCTCCACTAGGGGATTACATAACCAAAATCAACAGTAATATTTACATCTCCAAAATATACAGTAATCCCAAGTTCAAAAGAAGATAACCAACACCCTACAATCAAATATATCCCGAAGGGGTTCTAATCGCTCCGGGTTGCCCGCTTCTCTTTAGCGCCACTAGCCCTGTCTGAAATGTTAGTCATTGGAAAGAATGAGATTCAAGAGAATCCCGGTAGTAACAAATCACTCATACAGTGCATAAACAAAAAGCATATAAGGTCATGTTAGCAGCATCACAATATAACGTGGTTCACACCACAAATGACAGCACTCATAGCTGTAAACTCTAAGCGTCAGCTTTCGCGGTGATCTCAATGTATTCACAAAGTATTCACAAGGCGTCAGCTTTCGCTGCGATCACAAAGCATCACAATGTCACAATGTATTCTCAATGCACGACAAACATACATACAATGTTTCACACAAAGTATAAGAGAGGAGTCACTACCTTGTTCTTTCCGATTATGCTCTAGCGCAGGTGGATCACGAACAGGGCAAATATTGAATCCTACAATTCCAAATGCACCATTTAGACACTTCCATAGTGTTTCTTGGGGTTATATGAGTTTATAATAAAAATTTACAAAAAAGCCCCCGGGGACCCGGCCCGGGCCCGCCGTACCCGGTCCGGTTGCACTTTTCCTGAAATTCTAATTTGGGCTATCCTAACATATTTCCACCCAAGGAATCCATTTCCGTACTCAGAATTATCAAATTCAATGTTAAATTACAAATTTACCCTTGGCAGCCCCACTTTAAGGGTTTTAGGGGCGTTTTCGTAATTATGCTTTTTCGGCCTTTTCCGAAAAAGTGGCCAACTGTAACCCCACCTAATTTTCGCTCCTGAACTCAATGGAACCATAAAATCATTGAAAATCCAACTCTAAGACCCATTTCTAGAGCTGGCCGAAATTTATGAGCTCTTAGGAGAAAATCGGGGTTTTACGATTTCGGCCCCGTAAACGCGTTCCTTTTTACTCCTAACCACTTTATTAACCATTACATTAGGTTAAAACTAACATTAAGACCCAATTTGGGCAGCATAACCCCTAGGCCATATCATTTCCAAATTTTAAAATCAATGGCAATCCGGTGAAATTTCACCGATTAAATTGCCCACAGCAGCCAGAATAAGCAATATACGAAAGTTTGGAAGTTACCTCAAGCTCCCACTAGCTTTTCCCAAATTTTGCTGAACCCTAGCCTCTTTGAACCATGAAATTATTTGCTTCGAAACCTTAAAGAATAAAGAGGGTAGCTTAGAGTCGGAGTTATACGCGTTAGGAGCTAAATCGTCGGAGAAATCGGCTTACCTTGTGAGATTTCTTCCCTTTCTCTCTCTAAACTCTCTCACCTTCTCTCTCTTGTTTCAGGTTTGGAACAGCACGAAAATGGCTGGAGAAGGAAGGCTGATTTTATTTAATATCATATATTATATGATATTTAATTATTGATTAATTTCCAACAATTTCGGATTTTTCAGAAATTCTGGCAGATTTCTGCCCAAACTTTGAAAAATCATAACTAATTCTAGAAAAATTGAATTGGAGTGATTCCAAAGCCTATGGAACCCTTATTGAGTCTAGTTTTAAGGAAAAATATATAAGTTTTCTGCATGGAATCACAAAATTCCCAGAATTTCAATCTTTTCATGTTGTTCCAGAAAATACTTAATTTCGCTGGGCAAACTTCAAAAATCCATAACTCTTAGCTCAAAAATCAAAATGATACAAATTATATGTCCATTTTGAAGTTTGACATGTGAAATTTAAGACTGAAAAATTTCAGAATTTTTAGACACCATTTGCCTATTTAAAACATCCATACAAATCGGCTGCCCTGTACAGAGTTTCAACTTTTGCACAATTGTTCCCAATGGTTCCAATTTCACAATAAACACTCTTCCCACATGAATTTTCACAAGGGAGCCATTGGAATCATTAAAATATCCAAATTCCCATCACACATTCTCTAAAAGTGTTTATTCAATAATAATTACTTCCACTTTTAAAGTCATTAGCCCTTGATCACTTTTTGGGATATTACATTGGGTTCTTCAGAAACTTATGATTTAGGCTACAAAAATGGAATACAAATGCAGAGCAAATGGTATATGTTTTCATAGAATCTAGAACAAAACAAATGGTTCCAAGAACTCACCATACTAGAAAGTGCTGGGCTTATTTCTTTTGGGCCAGCAGTTCATATTTAAAAATAGAGAAAATTTTTTATAAGAGCCACCTTTTTTAATTTTTCAGAAAATTCAACTTCCTTTTAAGAGTCATATTCTCAGTTCTCTTCCAATTGTTCCTCTCATTCCATTTCAGGATCAATTATAATCTTACTTTGGATTCTTTCCATCTTGATCTTATATCAAGATATTCTCCTTCTAGGTCGTCACTTAAAGTTTCATATTCAAATGGGCAAATCTCTATCTTATTCATTACTCAAAGGATCATATTTCTCTAATTAATTTATGTTTGGATCAACATTCAAAGGCTTTTAACTGAAAAACTTATTTAGTTTCTAAAGCCATCAAATTCAAGTTTAGATATATGCTTTTCAACAAAAAAACCATTATTCAAAAGATTAAAATAAATTTTATTTCAATGCTTTTAAAAGTTTCTTTTGACTTTTAAAACGAAGAGATCGACAATAAAAATGCTAAAATCCAACGCTGGAAACACTGACTATGGATGGAAGAAAAGTTGGGTCCATCTAACCCAACCGTGGCTCTATCCTGGTCAAAAAAACTCATCTGAAGGTTGAAGATAATGCAAAAGACGCTTTACCTTAACTAGAAACAGAAAGTCATTTCACCTCTAGAGGGTTGTGTGTTAAATGAAACGCACCATTTTAATTTAAAAGAAAACAAGCCTTTTGGACTCAGTAGTATGTTGGGCTATATATATATATAGATATATATAAAGGTTGTTGGGCTGGGCTAAAGTTTAAAAAAGAGAAAAGAAACGAAAATGTGGCTGGCCCCAGTAGGAACTTTGACTGCCACGTGACCACCAGATTCTTGCTTCTCATTAGACTGTGATGAAAATGGGTTTGGCCTAGATATCTTTTCCAGAATTTTTCATCCCACTTGCTTTCGTGATAGAGCATTTGAGCTCTGATTGAGACATGGTTTGTTTCTAAAAATTTCCAAATTCATTATCTATATTTTGACATACACTATATCAATTTTGAAATCTACTTGGATCTATTTTGAACATTTTCAGTGCTATTATAATTATTTTTATTTGTTTAAAAATTCTTAAAATATTTGTAATGATTTATTCCATTTTACTTTAGATAAATATGAGGTAAAAGTAAAGGATTAAATAATGAAGAAGCAGTGTCAGATCAAAATGAAAGAAGATCTCAAATGGAAAGATTTCTTAATGTCCAAACTTTGGATCATGGTAGAGTTCATGGATTTCTTAAGAGAATAACAAAGTCCAAAGCCCAATTTAAATCCTTTAAAATACTAAGTGTTTCTATTAGGAAATAGAGATGATTTGAATAAGAAATTTAGAATATTTCTTCTGGAAAATATAGAGAAACTCTAGGAGATTGTTGAAATGATAGAAGATATAAAAATTCTTAGAGAACTTGGATAATCTATTAAGTTTCCCTGACTCCTATATAAAAGGTTAATAAAGACATTATGAATATAATATAATGAAAGCATGAAGAAGTAAAAGTCAAATACTCTTTATGAGTGGGAGCTCTTGAAAAATGAGTCTTCTGAAAGTAATAATTAAGCATATTATTTAAGATACTTATATGAAATTCTTAATAGATGATAATGGCATAGTTGAAATCTGCATGATGGGAGATGCAAATGTATTCTCCTGATCATGGACCTAATGATTTATTATTTTTCTAATTAAGAATCATACAAGTATATGATATTGTATACTTCAATGTGCTTGGATTGAATAGATTATAAATAACCCTATGTGTGGGATAATTTGAGTGGCTAAGCCAAAATAGGCTACCAAGAACATAATTTATAAACTTAATGGGGACAATCAAAATATCTGGTATTTATAAAAATAATTTATTGTCAAGCCATTGACAAATAGTCATGGTAATATTGAAGTTGAGATGTCAACTTAGTATAAAAAGGATTACGAGACCTATATGGCTTGATAAGGGAAACAAAATAGTATGAATTACCCTACAAAATTGTATATTTGTAATTCAATTTTGCTTTCAATAAATTTCTTTAGTTGGTAAATTCTTTGTACCTGATTGCATTGCCATTTTTCTAATTTAAGTATCGACTTAAATATATGTCCTGCTAGTAAGGATGCATAAATTGATTCTAGATATAACAGAATGAAAGATTTTTATTAAGAAAACTAGACTTGAATATACATTACAATTATTTTGGTTCGTTGCATATGGTCCTACAAGTATGAGGGTAAGACACAGAGCTTGGTATATTATTACCTCTGTTGATTTCTCATAATTATGGTAGCTACTAGTTTTCATGCAAGTCTAAAGCTAGAGTGTTTTAGAAGATATGTGAATAAAGGTTAAGAATCAACTGGATAGGAATTTTTAAAGTCCGACAAACTAATCAAGGTTGTGAGTATCTATCTGATCAATTTCAATGAGCTTGGTGAAAAGGAGATAATTAAATAGTTAATTATTCCTAGCATTCCATCACTAAAAGGAGTTTATACAGGTGTAATAGAATACTATTGGATATGGTTGAACATGTTATAGTTCATACTAATCCACCAAATGTGAGTAGGAGAGGATTATCTAGTCCACCTTTGGTGGATTAGTACACAAGTAAACACCATTGGTTTCATCATGTGTATGTGGTTTTGAGTTTAACCATGTACCCTCTAAAGTGGTAACTGTAACCCCCTGCCTTAAAAACTGTAATTATAATCGTAATTATATTCGGATTTTAAAATTTAAGTGAAATAGAGACCAATAATCATCAAAAGTCATTTACAATCCCCTCCTTACAGGAGGGTTTTTACAAATTCTTTCAAAATCTTTCAACTTGTCATGGTCTCAAATTCAAGTTTCAAATATAACTACCATGTGCAGTTATGTCACATTTATACATATCAGAGTGTACAGCAAATATCCCCAGCAACCCCCGGGTTTCATTTTTACACTAAAGGATTTAAAGCTTCCTAAATAAGGGATTAAACAACCATATTCACAATATTATTTACATCTCAAAAAGAATATATAGTAATCTCGTCCAAAATAGATAACTAACAGTCCAAAATGTAAAACGTCTCTACAAGGTGACTTCATATGTTTTTACAGAAGTCCTTTTATGGATTGATGCAATCAGCTAGATAGTGATGTTTAATGCTTCGAAGGAGCAGTGACCTAATGGGATTTCAAATAGTTGAAGAGAACAATTAATAAATGATTTGTGATATTATTCCTTTAAGTAGATAATATACTATTGGTCTTATATATTTTGAGTTTGATAGTGCCTATTAAAGAATTGTGCTACTAAAATTTAAAAAAGAGGTTCATAGGTAAAGTAGTTGGATTTGAGATCCAAATAGATAGCTTAAGAAGACTCCTCTCTTTTTACATGAAGAAGATTCTTAATTCAATCCCATGGATACCCCAGTGACTTTAGGAGTGAGTTTGAGTCTTGATAAATTTTCCTAACTGAACCAACCAAGAAGATAATGGAAAAGAATATCCATATAAATACTATTAGTAGTGTGATGTAGGCAATGATGTATACAAGACTAGAAACATGCTCATGGTAGGACTTGTAATTCAGTACTAGTCTAATCATTGTGAAAGACATTAGATGGTTTCATAGAACAGTCATAAGATACTTGTAAAGTATATTGATTATACAAGTTCAAAGTATGTGTTGTGGTAGTACAAGAGGCTATATGGCTGGTAATATTCATAGAACATGTGAGATTTGAAAGTGAGAATTCAAGTCTAGTGTCAAAGTATTGTGAATACATGTAGCCAATGTCTAAACAAAAGACCCCAAGCATAATGATAGACTAAATGCAAAGTTATAGCGATGCTATAGCACATAAAGTTGTTGTTGAACAACGTATTCATATGCAAAGTTCCCTAACTAAGCCTAATGACCAAGGACATGTATGATAAATGTAATGCCCCAAATTTTGATTAAGGGCTAATGATAATTATTGAGGATAATATGTTATTTAAAGTTTAAATTATTATGTGTTTTGTGGCAATTTCGGTAAATGTGCCAAAATTAGTGGAAAATTGTTGGTTAATTAGTCAAGTAATTAATGGGAACTTAATTACTAACTAATTGGAAATGAGATGAGGAACTAAATGGCTAATAGAATGGTTAAAGTAACTAATTGGTTAGTTACTTTATGAGAGCCATTAAGAGGTTGACACTTGGCAAGTTGGGATAAAGAAAGAGTGTGAGAAAAGTTAAATCCCATTAGTTTAACATTTTCTCTCTCTTCCCTCCCTTGGTTTTTGCTAAAGCAAGGCATGGGAGTGTAGAGATAATCATTTCATCTTCCTCCTCCACACTCATCTCTCTCTTCTCTCTCCATATTTTCGGCAGCCATTAGAGACCAAAGAATAAGGAGAAAAGCTTGAGATTAAGATGCGTAAATGACTTCTAATGCAAAAACTCACTTCTCTAATGTTTTTCCTTGGTTTGAGGGCTTCATTTTGATGGTTATAGATTGTCCATTAGTGTTGGTTGTGCCCTCAAGAAACTCCTTTAGGAAAGTTGTTGAGGTAAGTGTTACGAATCTATCTATATGAGTTTTGTGGCATTGAATGATGCTTTGAATTTAGGGAATTTTTTGCCTTATTTTTGGAAAATTAGGGTAATTTATAGTTTGGCATGATATGGTTATGAATGTGATGTCTTGAGATAAGTTTTGAATAGATAGAATTGATTTAAAGTTGAAATGTTAAGTTTGGTGATTTTGGGATTTTAGTGTTGGATGAAGCCTAAAACTAAAGCATGATAATGGAATAGGAATTTGATAGTTTTGATGGTTCTATTGGATTCCTTGCACAATTTTATGTAGGAGTAGCCTTGGTTGAGTATTTGGGATCATTGGAATAACTTAGGTAAAAATTGGGAAATGCTCTCAACTCTGCTGTGTTTGTGGCTTCTGATATCATCACTCGAGTGACATGGGGTCTCACTCGAGTAAAGTCGTGCATATTCTCTTTTCCCTTTGAGTTTTTGGGTGTACTTCTATGCAAAAAGCCAAGAGTGTTGTCTCACTTGCGAGTGTTGTGGGTTCTCACTCGAGTGAACCTCGTCCTTTTCGAGTGAAGGTTTATTTGACACCATGAGCTCGCATCTTAGGTTGTCACTCACGGCCAAGTTTCAAGAGTGAAACTTAGCACTTACGGGTGTTAAGCCATCACTCGAGTGCAAAAAGCCCTACTTGAGTGATGTTCCCTTCTGAAAGTTTCTTGTGCTCTCGGGTGAGCACTTCCTGAACCTCTCTTTGCGGAACTCGGGTGAGCATTAGGCTATCACTTGAGTGATTTTGTTTATGCTCGAGTGGAGCGAGCATTTCTGGTTTCTGTCATTCCATTTTGCTCTCAGGTCAACACTTTCTGTATCTTACTTCCTAGAACTCGAGTGGGCATTTGGCTATTACTCGAGTGTTGCTTCCAGGACTCGAGTGCAAGTCCATCATTACTTGAGTGAGGTCTTCTTCACTCGAGTGAAAACTAATGCTTGTGCTTCCAAAAAGGGATCTTTGGGATAGTTCTTCCAACCCTTTAAGGCTTTTGTTAGAGGCAATTGTAGCTTCATAAAGAGCATAAATGATAACCACTTTAAGTGATATGAAGTTATTTGAGTATTGGAATAAGAGTATAATACTTTGTCCCTAATTATGAATTATAGGATTCGACATTTGCCATATTTGGGAGAGACCAATGCTAGAACACGCACGGAAAGACCAAGGTAGCGACTTTTCTCTCATGTTGTGTATAATGCTTGGTATGCATGACTTATCATTATGTTGTATGTGTTATTGGTCGTGGGGCATTACAGCGTGAGCAGTTCAACGTGAGCAGTTGTAAGAGGTGATGGTTATCACACCTACCCCTACTGTTGTATCTGCCATTGTAATTGTCAAGGCTACGTTATGGAATTGTGAATTCCTGTTTGATTATCCGGCCACTGTGGCTGTGTGTATGTGAAATATTTTATATGGATCCCAACTGTGGTGATATATGTGATATGAACATGTGGTCATGCAATACAGCGTGAGCACTTCAGCATAAGCAAATGTAAGGGTGACGCAAGTCATACCTACCTTTACCGATGTAACTGTCATTGTAGTTGCTGTGTGTGTGTGATGATTTGCTTTCATGCTTTATGGTTGTGCATACTATGAGTGATTTGACACTACTAGGATTCCTTAGAATCTCACTCTCCCAAAACAAATTTCGGATAGAGCTGGAGGTTCAAAAGAGAAGCAGGTGACGAAGGGCAGATAGAGCTCTAGGATAGGAGTTTTATTTTGGATATTAGTTATCATAGTTTTATGTATTTGGGATATTAGATAGTTTTGTGTAATCCCCTAGTTAAGGGAAATAGATTATGGGCACTTGTACCTTGTAAAACCTTTATTTGATTAATAGAACCCGAGTGTGTCTGGCATTTACGTTGTAGTCTGATATTTGTGAATGAAATCGTACTGTACAGGCCATTTGTGTAATTGAAATGTGAATATGAGACCATTGTTGAATAGGTTCAGAAAATTTTTTGGAAACCCTAATTTTGAAAATTTTACTTTTATTAAGTCTCAAATCATCTTATGGTCTCTAATTCCACATAATCACATAATTATGAACTTAATCTCAGCCTTGATAATAAAGGGGGTTACATTTGTGGTATCAGAGCTGTAGTTCCTAGCAAGGGTAGGATTTGCTTGGATAGTGTCCATAGCTTGTTGTCTTGGTCATAGATGATGACTTAGGATTGTCTGTGGTATACACATGAGTAATTCTGTTGTTTGTGAATATATATAAGTTTTATGGACTATATGTATACATTTGCTATGATACTGACGTGGTGAATCATTGTAGAGTTAAAGGACAACATGGTTTTCCCTTAACTCAGACCAGACCCACAGTTGGAGGAGTTGGAGAGTAATCCACCTGAACCTATACAAGAGATGATGGGTCTAATCCAAGAACAAAGAGATATGATTGCTGAGCTAAGAGAAGAGCTCAAGCAAGAAAGAGCCAAGCATAATGCTAAGAAGGGTCAATCCACTCAAGAGGAAACCCATGCAGAGACTCGCTACGAGGAGACAGCTGAGGGGTCCAATTGGTCTCGAGAGACCCTATCCGCATGATACCTAATCAAGAGTTGCAAGGGGTACCAATCCGAGAGGCTAGAGATCTACAATTTTGGGTCTCAAAGTTTTGCAAGCATATGCCTCAGGTGTTTAGAGGGAAATTTGATCCCCAAGCTGCTGAGGACTGGTTGAATCGATTAGAGAAGATTTTTGAAGTCCTCGAGTGCCTAACAGAGGTAAAGGCAAAGCTGGCAATATAGAAATTAGAAGTGGATGCATACCGGTGGTGGCAAAATATCGCTATGACACTGCGAAGCCAGAACATACAACTGACCTGGGAGGTGTTTCAGGAGAAGTTCAATGAGAAGTACTTCCTTAAGTCGGTGTGACTTGAGTAGGAATCCGAATTCCTAGCCATCAAGCTGGGGTATACAGAGAGTTTTGATGAGTACTTATCCCGCTTCATCCGACTATCCCGATACTCTTCCTACCTCTGGCATACATGCCTTGCCACTATAACTGTCATTGTAGTTGCTATGTGTGTGTGATGATTTGCTTTCATACTTTATAGTTGTGCATACTATGAGTGATTTGACACTATGGGGATTCCTTAGAATCTTACTCTCCCAAAACAAATTTCAAACAAGGCTGGAGGTTCAAAAGAGAAGTAGGTGACGAAGGGCGGATAAAGCTCCAGGATAGGAGTTTTATTTTGGATATTGGTTATCATAGTTTTATGTATTTTGGATGTTCGATAGTTTTGTGTAATCCCCTAGTTAAGGGAAATGGATTATGGGCACTTGTGCCTTATAAAACCCTTATTTGATTAATAGAACCTGTAACCCCCTGCCCTGATTAGCGTAATTATTATTCGATATCACATAATTAAATGGGATTAGAGACTGTCGGATAATTTAAACTCATTTCAATCTCCTACCGCATAGTAGGGTTTTCACAAAAACTTTCAAAATCCCTTCCCTATCCTGGTCTCAGTTTCAAATTTTGAATATAATTATCTGTGCAGTTAATTTACATTCACGCATTTTAGAGTGTATAACCAAATCCCCGGCAACTCCCGGGTGCTATACATATTTAATCTGAGGGTTACAAGTTTCCACTAAGGGATTACATACACAAAATCAAAGGTAAAATTCACACCTCAAAATATACAGTAATCCCTAGTTCAAAATAGATAACCGACACCCCACAATCAAATATACCCCAAGGGGTCCTAATTGCTCCGGATTGCTCGCTTCTCTTTAGCGCCACTAGCCCTGTCTGAAATGTTAGTCATTGGAAGGAATGAGATTCAAGAGAATCCCAGTAGTAACAAATCACTCAATACAGTGCACAAACACATAGCATATATGATCATGTTAAGCAGCATCACAAAGTATCATGGCTCACGCCACAAACGACAGCACTCATGGCTGTAAACTCTATGCGTCAGCTTTTGCTGTGATCTCTATGTGTTCACAAAGTATTCACAAAGTATCACTATGCGTCAGCTTTCGCTACGATCTCAATGTATTCACAATGTATTCACAAAGTATTCTTAATGCATGACAAACACACATATAATGTTTCACACACAGTATAAGAGAACGAGTCACTACCTTGTTCCTTCCTGACGTTCCTCTGCACCGTGGGCTCTTGAGGGCGGCAAATATCAAATCCTATAAACCAAATCAGGGATAACCCGTCAATCACTTTTCCATGTTTTCCAATTTCGTACTACTTTATGTTGGGTATCATTTAAACTCTTTAGGGTGCTATTATAGGCCTAAATATATCCCTAAAGGGTTAGGAGAAGCTACCTTGAAGATATATTTTCTGGGCAAAGAGCAAAGATTTTGGGCTGCCTCACTCAAGCATGCCCATGCTCACTCGGGTGTTGCCCTCACTTGTGCTCGAGTCCCAACGAGTGCGACACAGAAAGTGTTTGCCCAAGAGCAAACTTCATAATATCTCTCACCCTCACTCGAGCATAAGAAGCTGTACTCGAGTGATGACCACAAGTGCACTCGAGCACCAGAAAGTGAAGCACATTGAGTGACTTCCCAAGAGCACCCAAAATCTCCAAGGTCTCAAACCTACTCCCTCACTCGAGCACGCCCGAGCTCACTCGAGTGGGATTATATTTCACTCGCAAGTCAGGAAGTGTTCTCTCGTACTTTCACCCGAAAACTCCTCTGAGAAACCAAAGAAACAGAAATCTGTTGGTGCACTCGAGTGAGCTCATCCCTCACTCGAGTGAGACGCATCTGAAGCCAGTAACGCAGCAACTGATAAGGTTTTCCAAAGTGACCTAAACTGATACCAATAGGTTCTAAACTTGCACCAAAGTTCATTCTCACCTAAAATTCCATAAGGAACCTATTGGTAACCTCAAAATACCCAAAATCACACCCCAAATACCATTTGTCCTTAAAATTTACATATTCCACTTAATAACTCATTCATCAACACAATCATTTCCCTCTTCTAAATCAATCCCAACCAACTCCAAAATACCACAAACTACCAATTGAACAGTGACACTCCCTACAATTCCCACTTTCATTTAATACCAATATTTAAGGAAAAATTCTAGAATTTTACAAAACTTAACCAACATTCAAAACATAACCATTAAAATGCATCAAATCATTACCTCTTTCACTTGCCAAAACCAAATTCCTTTTTCTCCAACTTTCATATTTGAGCAAACACCAAATAAGCTCTTTCCAAAATTCTGAAAACATAGAAGTCAAGCTCTCACCCTCTTGAACAATATCAATGAAGAGTGTTTGAGCATGTGAAGTCATTTACCTACCTAGAATTCAAACCCTTCCTTTCTCTTTCCTTCCCTTGCTCAACGAAAATGGAGGTTAGATGAGAGAGAAAATGAAGTTGATGATGATGTAATTTTTCTCCCATTCCCATGCACACAAGCTAACTTAGAGGAAGAGAGGGAAGAGAAAAATGAACTTTGAACATTTGACTTAATCCAAAGGTCCTCATAATGACACTTGGCATAATCTTGATCCTCCCCGTTGATTTCACATGTATTCATTTACATTGGATTCCACCCCAAGGTTAAATCCTAGCCATTGATTCCTTTGACTTTTAATCTCAACCGTTGATCTTCAAGTTACCAATGAGTTTCTTCTTCAGTGACTGACCTGTTGGTAAGTGAATTTCCAATTTCGCCCCTAATTATCATAACCTTTGACAAATCATCACTATACTCCAATATAAACTTAAACATTGCTTACAACGTGTTTGCAACAAGATTAACAATAATTACATCATTAAGATCGTAATTATCCCTTAATCACAAGTCAGGGTATTACAGAACCCAAGTGTGTCGGGAATTTAAATTGTACTCTAATATTTATGAATGAAATCATACTATACAGGCCATTTGTGTAATTAAAATGTGAATATAAGACCATTGTTGAACAGGTTTAGAAAAGTTTTTGGAAACCCTGATTTTGTGAAATTTACTTTTATTAAGTTCCAAATCATCTTATGGTCTCTAATTCCATATAATCACGTAATTATGAATTTAATCTCGGCCTTGATAATGAAGGGGGTTACAAGAAACATGTTAAGTCCTTTGACATACATATGGTATGAAGTAACAATACTTCATTTTAGCTTTTAATGTGTGTCTAAGTATACAATGTCTAGTATGTCATACAAGTTAATGAGATTGGCTTTCTCACACAAGTGACTACCTTTGACATTCACAACGAATGTGCAAAGATGAGACAATTATGTTCACCAGTAAAGTAGCAAAAATGCTAATATGGTAAAGAAGAAACACAAACTATGTCACCTTGACTTAAAGTGCAATAAATTGAGATAAGATCCTTGATTGTAAATATGGATCAAATCATGGAAAATCACATCCATGATACATGTTGCCAAACAGCAAATTCTTCAAAATTGACATCATGTAAAGTGAGTAGAGTTGAGGAATTTGGGTTTAGATACTGGGAGTGTCTAGACTTAAGTCTGTATGGTGTTAATGATAAAATCAAAACAACATACGCTCTCAAAGTATAAGAATAACACTATAGCATGTGATTCATACCACATGTGCTAAAGAACCACAAATGGGAAGCAAGTGAATAGATCCCTTCTTCATTATTGTGAGTCCTAGAAAGGTTAACCCTTCAATGATGGCCTCAGACTTTGATGTTATTATGTAAAAATGTTTCAATGCCTACTACTTTAGCATTTTGTCATATGATCATGATTGATGCAATCTAAAGGTATTATGTTAGGAAAGAAATTGATACATATCAAAGTGATATTTGGGTGAAAGAAAGATTATTACCTGAAATACACACACCTATACTGATGTCTGAGACCGGTCCCTTATGATATTATTTTGTGCTTTCATATATGTAGACACTATGCATATGAGAAAGGCAATCTGAGTTTTATACTGACTCAAAAGGGATTAGATTGGTCATGAGGAAAGCGTATATTGATAAATCTAGGAAATCTAGGCATTATATCAATATTGACCTGCATTACAGGGGTTATCTTGTGCTAATCTCTGTATAAAGGGATTTCTAATACAAAATGCCCAAAAGGAGATTTCATGTCCACACGGTCACGATAAAACACTTACTATGAGAGAAGTAAGAGAAAGAGACTTGACCCACAACAATCTAATCCACCAAGTGTGAGAGAAAGATGTTGGAATATACTAGTCTACCCTTGGTGGATTAGTGCTGTCACACCCTTATCTTATTGTTTTCACGATGCATATGTGTAGTTCGGTGGGCAATACTAGAATAGTGTAAATATACTGATAGATTGATACAATGTACTTGAATATATTACCGATTTTCCCACAAGGTTTGATAATAGACATACAATTATCCAAAATATCCAAAATTTTCAAACATTAGACAATATATAACCAAACAGCTTCTATCTCAGAATCCCAACCCTTCAATTGCTCGTATCTACCACTTTACCTATAGAGCCACTGGTTCCCGCTAGAACATTTATTATTTATGAAAAAGGGTGAGATTCAAAAGAATCTCAGTAGTAATAGACAATCAATTATAGAAAATGCAATAATAAATATGTCAAATACCACATATAGCAATATTATAATAACACATAATTCAAATCGGTGAAAACATTCAGAGGCAACCATTGTTGCACCCCTACTTGTTCCATACCTCAGCGGGGCTCGAGACCACCAACTAGGCATATCGGTGTACTCGTAGGCACTATGTTTTGTGTACCTATAGACATTATGTTCGGTATAGCCATAGGCACTGTGCAACAAACATATTATGGAAAATGGCATACATAAAGCACATAATCATTAACATAATGTATGAAAGAAAGAGTTACTATCTTAAACCCTTTTCAACTAGTAAAACGTTCCTCGAACTATGTGCCAATAACTAGGGCAATTAATTGTGTCCTAAAATTCCAAATTTACAAGAATTAGATTAAAAACCATTCATGTACTACTTTAGACACTTCTAAAGTGTTTTTAATGGTTATACTAGTCTAAACTGAAAAATTACTAAAATGCCCCTAGGAACCCAGTCCTGGCGCCACCGTACCCCATCCAACCATACTTTTTTAGAAATTTTGGCTCAGGATTTTCTAACAAATTTTCACCAAAAGAATCCATTTTTTACCTCAGATTTTCACAAAATCACTGCTAAATGACAGTTTTGCCCTTGACAATTGTTAATTGGGCCTTCGGAGGTATTTTCGTAATTTCACTTTCCAAGGCTTTTCTGAAAAAGTGTTCAACATCAACCCCACATGATTTTTCCTCCTAAACACAATGGAATCATTAGATTATTGAAAATCCAACTCCTAACCCCTATTCTAGTCTTGGTCAAAACTTAGAGAAATAAAGCGGAAAATTGGGTTTTTGAATTCTAACACTGAAATCTTTCTTCTTTTCACTCGTAATCACTTGATTAACCATTTAAATACTTAATACACAAGATTTGGGAAGAATAACTCCTTAGGGTTATCACTTTCCAAACCTGCAAATCAAAGCAAACCAACCATAAATCCACCAACAACTTCAACAACAACAACTACAACACAAAGATTTGAGGGTTTTGAAGTTACATTTGGATTTTTATTCTTTTCTCTCTCTAACCAAACCCTATTTCTCTTCAAACCTTGGTGTTTTTCTTGCTAAACACATGAATCCATGGAGAAGAGTTGCTTAGAGAAGGAATTACATAAACTAGAAGCTAAATCACAAGAGAAATCAAGACCTACCTTGAATTTTCCTCCTCCTTCTCTCTAGAACTTCAAGCTCACTCTCTCTCTCTCTCTTGTTCATAGATGGCTGATGGTTTTGAGGTGAGAAGATGAAGGGAAATTCTTTTCAAAATATCCTATTTTTACTCTAATTAATCTAATTACCATAATTCCAAAATTTTGACTTTTGTGGCATAAAGCACTTTGACCTTATCTTAATTCACATTGTGTCATAAAATCCAATTGGTATTAAACTAATATTTCCCTCTCTGGTTAGCATGGAAAGACACCTAGGGGGTCCCCTTTTGGTGTCTCAGGTGGCTTCATTACACATGCTCTGGTTACATGTATACATATGTCACATTTTGGTCCAATTTAAACATAAGCCCCAACTTTTCATAAATCCATATATATTCAACCAAAATGTTCCAAATATATATTTCCTCTTTATTTTATTTAATTAATTTAAATTAACTTCAATTAATTGAAAAATAATTTATTTACTGCTTTGTTGGAAAAATTATGATTTTGCCACTACATTTTTTAATAAATTCCATTTCTTCTTTTTCTTGGGCAAAATTAACATTAATATTAGGCCAAATATTATTCTCTTATGTCTCCGCCTCAGTATTGGGCTTTTTTTCTTTAAAAATTAATTCCATAATTTATTCTGGCTCAATTCTCATGAAAATAAAAGTTTACTAGCTTTACAAATAATCAAGTTCATGAATATTCACCATGTTATGTCATTGACTATTTACAATAATTACAATACATTTTGGTGAATAAAATTTAGGGTGTTACAAGTACCCAAGCCTGATTCAAGAGGGTCTATCATGGAGAGACACAGTTTCATAAAGAGAAATGCTCCTTTACGATTTAATAGTTATGTTTATTCTCATGTACCTATACACATCTATTCCTATGTGACTATACGTACACTATATATAAGATGCAGGATTGATGGAGTAAAAAATCTGAACACACACAGAATATTGCTCTTCTTCCCTCTAAAAGATTCTCTAATAAGAATATTCTCTTCTCTTCATCTCTTTGCTATATTTGCTATGTAGCTTGATCGAGGTCCGCATCGGTGCTTCTGTTCCATGTGGGTACTTTAGCGAGTTAATTGGATTCTAGGTATGCCCAAAATTCTTAAAAATACTTCATTGATCCTATTTACAAGGTAGGGAGAGAAGACTTTTGGTCCTATCTATAAGTCACATTATTAAATTTTTCATATGAATGTATAATTGTACATTTCACTCCTAATCGTGTAGACTTTATTCTCATAGAGCATATTGTGTATTAAATAAGAGTAATAATAGGAATTTGTTAAATTTTAAGGCAAAGTAAGTGAGAATTAAGATTTTTCTCTATTCCAGTTAAATATGTTAGAAGTCACTTATATATCGGACCAAAGGAGTATATACTCCCTATCATCTCATTAGAAATTAAGAATAATAACATTTTTGGAATAAAACATTTGCAACACAAACTCTTCCAAACTGACTTATATTTAGTGTTTACAAAATTTTTCTAGAAGATGACTGTATTATGGACTAAAGAGAGTATGATGTTGGAGATCAGTGTTGTTAATGCTTTTAATTATTTTAATGATTATAACTATTTTCATTGATATGTATGAATTAGTTAGAAGTGACTTATATTTAGAATTGGAGCAATAAATGAATAAATTCCAAGTGATCAATGACAATGTCATATAAAACTAGCTCAAGTAACAAAAAGGGTTAAGTTGCAAACAACTTAGAGTATTTTTTTTAGTAATACTTAATATTCTAAAGTAATTTTTTGAACATCTAACCTAAAGTACTTTTGTGATAGAATTAAGTATCTAAAATAATTTTTGGTGTAATTTTTTCAATAAAATATTTTCTTAGTAGCAATGAGCACTTTAAATTTAAAATCAATACTCGCCACTAATAAATAGGGGTAAAATTGAAAAATGATAATTAACTACTTTCTAAGTAACATACATTATGGACAAAAAATTCGCTCATTTATAGTTGTTAAAAGTGAGGATTTATATATATAGCGGTTATAACTGCTACAAATGCCAATAGTAACGTTTAAGGAAACTACTACAAAATACATTGTTGCAAATGATTTTGTAGCGGTTTTTTGAAACCGTTACACAAGTCAACAAAACCGCTACTATGTTTATAGCAGTTTCACGAACTGCTACAAGATGTGTTTGTAAATAAGAGTTTCAAGGAGCATCTTGTAGCTGTTAATGAACTACTACAACTATCATTTGAATTCGGGGGATTAAATTTTTTAAAAAAATTTTTGTACAGGTTGGCTAACTGCTACAAATGTGGCGGCAACTTTTTTTGCTAAAATATGGGTGTGGCAAGAAATGAAATTTGAAAATTTGGCATCTTCTTTTGTAGCAGTTAGGTAACCACTACTAATTAATTTTAGAAATTTGAAAGTATAGTGCCAAAAATTTGTAGCGGTTGGCTAACCACTACAACTATTTAATAAAATTTCAAATTGATGCACCAAAAATTTTAAATTTAACTTTGTAGCGGTTGGCCAACCACTACTAAAGAGCATAAATTTAAAAAAACTTTGCTTAAATAAATTTTTCAATTTATTTTTTCAATATTATTTTGAATCGTGGTATAATAAATAATAATTTAAATTACAATAATTATTATTTGAGAAGAATGATTAATTAAGTTAGATAAGTATGAATATTATGTTTAATATTGAGAAACATTATGTGTAGTTTACAATCATTTAGGTTCTTCACTTTATGAAATCTAAGTTGAACATGAAGAGATATATTTGGATATTGAAGGAATATTGAAAATGCGGAGGAAAGAAGCATCCTTGAATTTCTGGAGAAGGAAAAAATTAGTATAAGATTTATACGAAGAAGTACAATAAAATGAAATGATGAAATCAATATTTGAGGGAAAAAATTACCTTCCAAGCTCAGCTCTAGCTCTTCATCCAAATGATTTGAATGAGAGAGAGAAAAATGAGAAAGGAGAGGAGCTGGAAGAAATGGAAAAAGGTCATAAATAAGATGTGGTGGGGGTATTTATAAGAATCCAACGAGATATTTGTTGCAGTTAAGGTGACGGTGTTTGTAGCGGTTTAGAACCGCTACAAATATAAATTGGAATTTTTTTAAAGAAAATATAAATTGATTGCTTTAAAAGAACAAAAGTGATTATTTTTTATTCATTTGTCATCACCATCCCTAAAGACAAAATGTGTGGAGAAAATGTTAGTGTTGAGTGTAACTTATAAAAATACACCTAACTACAAGAAAATTGCCATCGCCTTTGAGGAAGAAGTTGTCAAAATTAGCTGGCTGAAAGGGCTTACTCTCGTAGGTGATGTTATCACCATTACCCATGTCATAAAAGTCTTGAGGCTTTAAGTGAATCACCATATTCTGATCTTTATGTCTCTCGTCCTCGACATAATAAACCCGGTGTGCCTCTTAGGAAAGAATATATGGCTTATCATCTTCATATTGACTAGTGTGAATTTGTAGAAGAAATTTAGTGATGTGATGCCTAATTCATCAATTGTGAGTCCTCATGAAATTGTCGTATTTGCCCACAAACACTTGAAGAGTGTCACGGTAAAACGGCCTTGGTAATTTAGTTCGATGGCATCAACAAGCTTTCCATAATAAGGGACACCTCTGAATTGCATGTTGCCATTACTGTTGCTCACATAACTCCTTGTCTCGAGGGTGCCATAAACTCCTGAGTTTTGGGCTAGAAATCCTTGATCTAGTGAAACTGTGCAAAACTGAAAACCATTGATATTATATGCAATAAACCTTCTTGCATGGTCAAGCAAGCCAACTTTTTCTGTGAGAGCTTTGAAATCTGGTGAATGTGAGTTGTGGTCATTTAGTATTTGATGCGTAAACTAGTTTGGGAATTCTCTGTAGACCTTTTTATCAATATTTGAGGATGTTTGTGTATGGAACCTAATGTAATACCCCGAATTCTGAGACTTGAGGCTAGAGAATAAGCCTGAGATAAGTGGACTACTAAGCCTCGGTCTAGCAAGATCTCAAATTGTTATTAAGAGATAATGACTCCAAAAGTGGATATGGTTAGTGATAAATAAACCCTTTTGGAGATTATGGTGTGATTTGGCACCCGATGTGATTTGTATGTGTTGTGAGCAGTGCCGAAACCCCGAATTTGAGTTCAATTATGGATTAAAATCTAAATTGACTTAAAATAGGGGGAGGGCATATGTATGGTGTAAATGAATAAGAAAATGAATTTGGTGGTGATCCAAAAGAGATTACCATAATCAGGGGCAAAACGGTAAAGTTACTGACCAGTTGGCCAGTTACCGAGGAAGAAACTCATTGGTAACTTCAAGATCAATGGTTGAGATTGATTTGTGCAAGAGATCAAAGGGTGGAATTCCATGTGTGTGAGTTTATGTGAGCTCATGAAGATGGATCAAGATCATGACAAGTGGCAAGATTTAGACCCTTGGATCTTGGTCAATTTGTCAACTCTTCCCTCTCTCCTCTCCTCCCTTATTTGGACGGTTTTTTAGTCCAAAAAATCTGATTCATCTCTCTCTCTCCTCTCATCTCCATGGACGTGCAAGCTTGGAGGAAGAAAGAGAAAGCTTAAGGTGAGATTTTAGCTTGTTTGGTTACCTCTTTAGCTCTAATCACCTTCTATAAAGTTGTTCATAGTGATGAGAGCTTCATCTCTATGGTTTTAGATTCTTGATTGGAGGTGTTTGATGGCTTGAGGAAATTTGGAAAGATGAAGAATCAAAGAATTGGCTTGGAAAGAGGAAGAGGTGAGTATTTAAAGCCTTTTGATCTAAGTTTTGTGATTTGTGGATGAGTTTTGTGAATTGTGAATTTTGCCCTGATTTTGGTAGAATTGTGAAATGCATGAATTTTCATGTGTTTTGTGTTGAAAATGGTGAATTGTGGTTAAATTGATGCCATAGTGTGTTTTGGTGTCATTGGAATTGGTTTGAGAACTTGGAATGAAAAGAATGGCAATGTGGTGTTTGTGTTGTGATTTGTGATGACATGTTGTGATTGTTGGTAAAACATGTCAATATAATGTGAATTTGGTTGTTTTGGTGTTTCCAATGGATTCCTTGGGAAAATTTGTGTGGGAATGATGTTTGGTATGAAAATGGAACCATTGGAAGCCAAATTGCAAAAACTGGAATTCTCTCTTTTGAAACTCTGTTCTGGACAGTCTGCTTGTGTTGCCATTTTGAATAGGCAAATGATGTTATAAAATTATGAAACTTTCCAGTCTTGAAGTTCACATCCCAAGATTTAAAATGGACATATAATTTGTGCCATTTCGTTTTGTGAACTGGGATTTATATTTGCCCAAAGTTTGAGGTCGAAACTGGGTTTGATTCTGGAGCAGTAGTGGATTTTGGGGAATTCTGTATTTTTGTGGTAATTTCCAGTAATAGATCATATTTTTCCTATGAATAGGACTTAAATATATTTCATTTGGCTTTGGAATCACCTCATTTCAATTTTTTTTTTTGAATTATTTATGAATTTCCTAAGTTGCCTTGGCTGCAGCAGAAAATCCTGGCTGCAACGCAAAAGTTTCTGTGCACGTTTTGGCCGCAGCTTGAAATTCTTGGCTGCAGCCAAAAACCTTCTATGCGTGTTTTGGCTGTAGCCAGAGGGTTCTTGGCTGTAGCCAACCCCTATTTTCAATAGTTTGTGATTTTGAAAGGTGATTTCCAATCTAGTACGTCCCAATCTTTTAGGCTTTCGTTGAGCTTATTATAGCCACCTAAAGGGTGTGAATGATAACCAACCTTAAGTAATATGGAAGTAAGGATTTGGAATTTAGATTGACCCTATGTTCTTGATTTGGTTATAGGGTTGGATATTCGCCCTGATCGTGAGCAGCCAGAGCTGGAGCTTACATGGAAAGAGTGTAGGGAACATATCTCTCCTGCATGTATTTGATATCTGTTTGGTGCATGTCTTTGCTTTGCATAATTATGTGTGATTTGAAGCTATGTTTCAATTTATGCTATGACCATAGGTATATTGTTCGAAGCATTGAGCTTGCAAATTGTCATTGTGTTATCATGTGTTGTGTGATGCAAGCATGTCATGCATTAAACATTTATTATACGTGCATATTGATATTGTTATCCTACTGAGATTTTCTAGAATCTCACCCTCCCCTACTAACCTTTCAGATAGGGTAGTGGATCGAGGATGGAGCAAGCAGCCAAGGGCGATGAGGACTCCTTCGGGTTGTCATTCTAATAGTTGGTTATCATAGTTGGGAGTATTGTGTATTGGATATTTGTATATGTGGATGAGGATTTAATTATGTGTATTTGAGGTGAGATTTGTGTAATCCCCGTATGAGAACTTGTATATGGGTGTATTGCCCTTTGTAAACCCTTTTGTAAGGATGTGAACCCGAAATTGCCGGGATTATTATATTGTGCACTCTGATTTATATATTGAATGTGATTATCCGCGTAAAGTGATTGTATTCGAAATGTGAATATGAGACTAGGTTAACTAGATTTTGAAAGTTATTTGTGAAAATCCCGTCTGGTATATGGGTTTGAAATTGTTATTTGATCATTAGTGGTCTCTATTTCATTTTAATCCCATATTTCGGATATAATTATGGAAGGGGGTTACACCTAAGTTAACGCTTCACATGACTTCTGAATTCCCTGCACGTAATGATGTAAGTGACGGTGATCATAAGATGTAAGCTAAAGGTAAGGAAATACATAAAAGGGTTAAAAGGTAAACATGCACCGGAAGTTTACATCAAAGAGCATCGGGTGTCTGGAAGTTTTTTGAGGGGGCAAAATTACCCTTAAAGTTTAAAATATAGGGCAATGTTGCCCCTCCATTAACAAACTCAAACGGCCAAGCTTTGTTGACCAAACTATACTGAGTTGGCTTTACCATATAGTATGTTATGCCACATATCATTTCACGATTATGCCACATCATCATTATCAAACAGCATGGCCCTCCCCTTGTTATTGTCTCCATCGAACAAAGGTCTCGCCTTACCCCAACTCTACAACATCATCCAATAGCTCTTCCATCTCCATTGTAACCCCTGCCTTATAAACAGTAATTATAAGTCAAAAATGTGTAATTAAGATGAATTAGAAACCATCAGATATTAAAAGACTTAGGGCCCGTTTGGTTCGATTCCATCACACCCTGCGGTGCAATGCAATGCGATGCAATGGTAATGCAATGTAATATTAATTACAATGGTAGTGTTTGGTTTGATTTTTAAGCAACATGCAATGAGTTAATATTTTAACAATTATTTAAAATTAATATATTACACAAAGTCCATTTACCCCTTAATATAATCTTTGTAGAAAAAATAGTTACAAGCCGATGATGGAGGGGATGGAGGAGGAGGAGGTAGTGGTGGTGGCAATGATGGGGGTGGCAGGGAAGGAGGAAGTGGTGGTGGTGGCAGTGGGCGGCGGGGGTGGAGGAGGAGGTGGTGGTGGTGGCAATGGGTGGTGGGCCGCCGCCGACGGCGGCTGAAGAGGTGGTAGTGGTGGTAGCAGTGAGGGTGGTGGAGGAGGTGGTGGCGGTGGTGGGGGTGGGCGGTGGGCCGGTGGCGGCGGAGGAGGAGGTGGAGGTGGCGGTAGGCGAAGGGGGTAGAGGAGGTGGCGGTGGCGGTGGCGGCAGCGAGGGTGAGGGTGGCAACGAAGGAGGAGGTGGTGGTGGTGGCAATGATGGGGGTGGCGGGGGAGGAGGAGGTGGTGGTGGTGGCAGTGGGCGGCGGGGGTGGAGGAGGAGGTGGTGGTGGTGGCAATGGGTGGTGGGCCGCCGCCGACGGTGGCTGAAGAGGTGGTGGTGGTGGTAGCAGCGAGGGTGGTGGAGGAGGTGGTGGCGGTGGTGGGGGTGGGCGGTGGGCCGGTGGCGGCGGAGGAGGAGGTGGAGGTGGCGGTAGGCGACGAGGGTGGAGGAGGTGGTGGTGGCGGTGGCCGTGGCGGCGGCGGCAGCGGGGGTGAGGGTGGCAACGGAGGAGGAGGTGGTGGTGGCAGTGGGCGGCGGGGGTGGAAGAGGTGGTGGTAGGCGGAGGGCCGGTGGCCGTGGAGGAGGTGGTGGTGGTGGTGGCGGCGGCGGCGACGGGCGGTAGGGGTGAGGGCAGCGGACGAGGGGGAGGTGGCCGCGGTGGAGGTCGGCGGTGGGCCGGTGGCTGGGCCGGGGGTGGCGGCAGGTGGAGGTGACGGTGGTGGAAGAGGAAGAGGTTGTAGCGGTGGCAGTTGTGACGTGATACGGCAAGTGAAATAAGATAAGTGAAATAAAGATAAGGAAAACTAAAGGGTAAATTAGACTTTTTAGACCATGCAATAGGATGGTAATGAGGATTCATAGGGGGGAGGTATGAATGAGGATTACCAATTTTTTGGTAATCATCATTACCATGGTAACCCTATTACCATGCTAAAGAGCAACCAAACACTCTTCCCTAGGTAATGCAATCATGATTGCCATTGCAGGCATGCAATGCGGTCGAACCAAACGGGCTCTTATTTCCAATCACATCCATAGGATAGGGTTTTCAAAAATTTCTTTCAAAATATGTTTCATTCGGCCTCATACTCATATTTCAAATATAATTAACTTGCACAGTTCAATTGCCTTTATACATATCAAAGTGCACACCAAAATGTGCGGCAACCCCTGGGTTTCATAAAATAACCTAAGGGATTATGGGCATTACCACCCCAACAATTTCCTAACTAGGGGATTACATAACATCATACAAAAATTTACATCTATAATATATATAGTAATCCCAACCAAAATTTGACAACTAACTATCAAAATCATATCCCTAAAGGAGTCCTAGCCGTACCTAGTTGTTTGTTTCCCCTTCGATCCACTTGCCCTGTCTGTAAGTTAGTCAATGGAAAGAATGAGATTTAAGAGAATCCTAGTATAACAAATCACTCATACAATATATAATCACATAGCATGTAAGCAAATCATCAATCAGTACAGCAGCAATGATCACAGTATACACATTGCCTCAACAGCAAACACAAGTTTTTGCAGCATACACATGTCTTCGCAGCATACACATACCTTTACGGCTTACACATAGCCTTTACGGCTATCACATAGCCTTTCAGCTTTCACATCCATAAGCTTTGCAGCATTCAAAATCATCACAATTCAATGATCAATTAAACATACAATGCATCACATATAGTATAAGGGAAAGTATCACTAAGTGTGCTCTGGCACAGGTTGCTCACGTTCAGGGAAAATATCAAATCCTATCAATCAAAATCAAGGACATAGTGTTATTCCCTTTTCCAATTCCTTCACTTTAAAACACTTAAGGTTGGTTTTCATTTGAATCCTTTAGGTGGCTATGATAAGCTCAACAAAGGCCTAAAAGGTTTGGGAAGAACTACATCAAAAACCACTTCAGAAGTTTCAAAATGCTGATTTTTGGGAGTTGGTTGCAGCCAAGGAAGTCTTCAGCTGCAGCCAAAAATAGGTTAGAAGTTTTTTGGCTGTAGCCAAAAGTAGTCCATAACCTTTTGGGCTACGGCCAAGAACTTTTGGCTGTGGCAAAGAAAATTCTGTTTTTTTGGCTGAACTTCCAAAAATCATAACTAATTCTAGAAAAATCAAAATGAGATGATCTAAGTCCTATGGAAATCTATTGAAGTCCTATATATAGAAAAAATATGAATCATTGCTTTTCATAAGTACAAAATACAGAAATCCCGTACTGCTCCAGAATAGCTTCCAGTTACAACCCCAAACTTTAGAAAATCATAACTCCCAGCACACACATCGAAATGAAATCCATTATTTGTCCATTTTGAAGCTTGCAATATGAAATATTAGACTAGAAAGTTTTAGAATTTTTAGACACCATTTGCTCATTCAAAATGTCCATGCAAACAAATTGCTCAGCATAGAGTTTACACTTGACAGAAGATCAAATTTTAAACCAATGTGTCCAATGGATCCAAAATCAACAACCAAACCTATTCCCATATAATTTTTCACAAGGAAACCATTGGAATCACTAAAACATCTAAATTCATATCACATCCACACATATTCTATTTTGACCACATTGCAACCCAAACCACCAAATTGCCAACTTTCAATTCAATAATCCAAACCAATTTCATTGTTCAAACCATGCAACAAGACACCTATTCCACTACCAAAATACCTTGCAATACACAAGACCCTAATGACAAAAAAATTAGGGCAAAATCCAAATATTTCAAGATTCAACCAATGATCACATTATATATACCAAAAGATAGATATTTCTCACCTCTTTCACTTTCCAAAGCTTATTCTTTGATTCCACCACTTTTGATTTTTCTCAAGCTCTCAAACACCTTTCAAAAATATAAAACCATAGAGATGAAGCTCTCATCAAGGTGATAAAGATTAATGAAGAGGTCTAGAGCATTAAAGATCATTTCTAAGGTCAAAACATTACCTTTTCTTTTCTCTTTCTTCCTTCACTTGGCGAAAATGGAGACTTGAGAGAGAGGGAATGAGATGAAGATGATGATGCAGATTTTTGGCCTCTCCCTTGCCCATTTAGCTGACTTGAAGGTGAGAGGGAAGAGAAAAAACATGAGTTAAATCTTTGACCTACTTCTATGGCCTCTATGATGACACTTGTCATGATCTCCCAACTCCTCCTATAAGCTTGCAATCACATGATTCTTCCCTCTTGCTCTCCTTAGCAATAGTCACACCTCTTAATCTTTAAGTTACTAATGAGTTCCTTCTTCAGTAACTAACAAATGGGTCGGTAACTTTTCTTTTTCTTATGTTACCCTTAACTATGGCAATAACTACTAAAACACCCCAAACACATTTCCTCATTCCATTTTAGCATCCCATGCGCCCTCCCCTTCCCTTATGATTCAATTTAAGTTTTGTCACACAATTAAGCTTAATGCAAGGTTTGGGTGTTAGTTATAACACATTCAACTCACAATTCACATCCTATTCTCTAAAAGTGTTTATTTAACATTAATTACATTCACTTTTGAAGTCATTAGCCCTTAATCACATTTTGGGGCATTATCTTCGAGAGATTGTGTAACTCCATGGCACACCAAAGAATAACATTTCTGATAGAGATCCTCATTTCACTTCAAGATTTTGGAGGGCACTGCATGAGGCTTTAGGTACGAAGTTGAGATTTAGTACTACCTATCATCCTCAGACTGATGGACAATCAGAGAGGACCATTCAAACGCTGGAAGATATGTTACGAGCATGTGTCTTTGACTTTAAAAGGAATTGGGACTACTTCTTCCATTAGCCGAGTTCGCCTACAACAACAGCTATCATGCGAGCATTTTTCCGTTTGAAGCGTTATATGAGAGGAAGTACCAATCACCTCTATGCTAGACTAAGTTATCAGAGAGGAAGTTGTATGGGCCAGATTTTGTTGATCAAACCTCAGAGCATATTTGAATCATTTGTAAGAGGCTCCTTACTGTGCAAAGTCGACAAAAGAGTTACATTGACAAGAAAAGAAGACCTCTAAAGTTTGAGGTTGGTGATCATATGTTTTTGAGGGTATCTCCAGTCACTGGCGTCGAGAGAGCCATTAAATGGAAGAAGCTAAGCCCGAAGTATATAGGTCCTTTTGAAATTCTTGTGAGAATTGGGCCGTTGCTTACTGAGTAGCCCTACCCCCAAACTTAAGCCGGCTCCACGACGTGTTTCATATTTCCCAACTGAAGAAGTACCAACGAGATTCAGCGCACATTGTTGAATATGAAGAAGTCAAACTACAGAACAACTTCAAATATGCAGTATAACCGGAGTGAATTATTGATAGAGAATAACGACAGCTCAAGCATCAGAGTATACCATAAGTAAAAGTGATCTGGAAGGGAATAACCCAGAGAGAAGAAACTTGGGAAGCAAAAGCGGATATGTAGAGACGGTATCCGAGTTTATGGCTCAAGTGGTGTAACAAATTTTGAAGGCAAAATTTATTTTACAAGGGGAGAAATGTAATGCCCTAAAATGTGATTAAGGGCTAATGAATTCAAAAGTGAATGTAATTACTGTTAAATAAACACTTTTGGAGAATATGATGTGAATTGTGATCTAAATGTGTTATAATCCTAAACCCTGAATTTAAGTTCAATTGTGGATTAATATCTAAATTGAATTAAGTTAGAGGGAGGGCGTATGGTAAGGTGCAATGGAAAGATAAAATGTGCTAAGTGGTCATTTGACAGGAATTCCCATAGTCAGGGGCGAAGTGGGAAAAAGAAAAGTTACTAACCAAATAGTCAGCAACCGAGAAGGAACTTATTAGTAACATAAGAGGTTAAGAAGTATGACAATTGTTTAACTATTATAGAGGGAAACATCCCATGTTTTCATGTACATGGAAAGACTTGAGAGAAGGTTCAAGATCATGACACTTGGCAACATGTGAGCCATGGGATCATGGTCAAAAATTCAACACAAACTCTTCCCTCTCTCTCTCTCATTTAGGTTGGCCAAGGGGGCCTTGGGAGCTCAAAAATCTGCTTCATCTTCATCTCATCTTTTCTCTCTCCCATTCTCCATTTTTGTCTAGCTCAAGGAAGAAAGAGAAAGTAAACAGTGAGATTTTGGCTTTGTAGAAGATCTCTTTGGCTCAAATCATCTTCTTTAATGTTGTTCACCTTGATGAGAGCTTCCTTTCTATGGTTTTAGATTTTTGAAAGAAGGTGTTTGAGTGCTTGAGGAAATCTGAAAGTTGAGGAAACAAGAAACAAGCTTGAGAAAGAGGAAGAGGTAAGTAATAGCTTCTTTTTGACATATTTGTTGTGGTCAATGGTTAAGTTTTAGAATTTATGAATTTTTCTCTGATTTTAGTGTGATTTTGGAATGAATGAATTTCCTAGTGTATTGTAGTTGAATTGGTGCCATATTGTGTCATTGGAACCATGGAATTTTGAATGGAAAGGATTGCAATGTTGAGACTTGTGTAAGATATTGTGTTGATATGTTGTGGCCAATGTGGAACATGTCAATGTGATGTGAATTTGATTGTTTTGATTTTTCTAATAGGTTTCTTGTAAAAATTTGTGTAGGAAGAAGGTTGGTTGCTAATTTTGGAGCCATTGGACTCATTGGTTGAAAAATTGAAATTCTGTCAAGTGTAAACTCTATACAGGGCAGTCAGGTTGCATGGAAGTTTTGATATTGGCAAATGGTGTCTAAAAATTCTGAAACTTTCTAGTTTAATAGCTCACATGCCAAGCTTTAAAATAGACATATGATGTGTGTGTCATTTCGATTAGTATGCTAGGAGTTATGATTTTCCAAAATTTGGGATTGAAATTGGAATCTGTTTTGGAGCAGTATGGAATTTTGTGCAATTTTGTATTTGTGTGGTGGTGTCTAGTGATATTTCATATTTTTCCTACATAGAGGACTTAAATAGATTTCCTTAGGCTTTGGGATCACCTCATTTCAATTTTTTTAGAATTACTTATGATTTTTTGAAGTTCAACCAAGAAACAGAATTTTCTTGGCCACAGCCAAAAGTTCTTGTCTTCAGCCCAAAAGTTTCTGACCTACTTTTGGCTGCAACAAGAAGACTCTTGGTCGCAGCCAAAAACTTTTTGAGCTATTTTTGGCCATAGCCAAATACTTCTTGGCTGCGGCTAACCCCCAAAAATCAGTATTTCCATTTTTGAAAGTGTTTTTGATATGGTTCTTCCCAAACCTTTTAGGCTTTTGTTAAGCTTATCATAGCCACCTAAGGGACTTGAATGACAACCAACTTTAAGTATTTTACAGTTAAGGAATTGGAAAAGGGAATAATCCTATGTCATTGATTTTGATTGATAGGATTCGATATTTGCCCTAAACGTGAGCAACCTGTGCTAGAGCACACCCGGAAAGAACAAGGTAGTGATGCTTTCCCTTATACTATATGTGATGCATTGGATGTTTGATTGATCATTAAATTGTGATGATTTTGAATGTCGAAAAGCTTGTGGATGTGAAAGCCGAAAGGATATGTGATAGCCATAAGGCTATGTGACAGCCAAAAGGCTATGTGTAAGCCGAAGGCTATATGTATTCTGTGACGACATGTGTAAGCCGAAAGGCTATGTATATGCTATGAAGACTATGTGTATGCCATTGAGGCAATGTGTATACTGTGATCATTGCTGCTGTGCTGATTGATGATTTGCTTACATGCTATGTGATTATATATTGTACGAGTGATTTGTTACTACTGGAATTCTCTTGAATCCCATTCTTTCTATTGACTAACCTACAGACAAGGCAAGTAGCTCAAAGGGGAAACAAACAACCAAGGGCAGCTAGGACTCCTTTAAGGATATGATTTGATAGTTTGTTGTCAAATTTTGGTTGGGATTACTGTACATGTTATGGATGTAAATTTTTGTATGACGTTATGTAATCGCCTGGTTGGCAAATTATTGGGCCAGTAATGCTCGTAAACCCTTAAGTTATTATATGAAACCTGAGGATTGCCAAGAATTGTGGTGTGTGCCCCGATATGTATAAATGCAATTGAACTACGCAGGTAAATTATATTCAAAATGTGAGTATGAAGCCGGATTAAACATGTTTTGAAAGAAATATTTGAAAACCCTATCTTGCGGATGGGATTGGAAATAAGTCTTTTAAAATCTGATGGTCTTTAATTCATCTTAATTACACATTTTTGAATTATAATTATGGTTTATAAGGCAGGTGGTTGCACATATGTATAATGAGTACCTCTCTATAGGATACATCCATCAATATTGAACAGGTCCAGCTAGCTTTGTTTCATTAACAAGGTGGACTATCAGGTGAACCATTACAGTGAAAAAGGATGAATGAAATATCATCTCCAAATGACAAAGCATAAGAATGATTTTTTGTTGCAATTGATCAAGCTCCTCAATGATTAAAACCTTAGACCACAATTTTTGAACGAAAGAATTAGACCACAATTTTTGAACGAAAGAACATAGCTCCACCAAAATGATGGATACATTAGGAGATTGTGTATTTTTTATTGCCAATGGAAGTAACTATTGCATAAGAACATATGAGTCATAACTCTTCATCCCAGTAACCTTTCAAGCTTGCATGTCAATACATCGTGAATTGTTGTTTTTATACCCATTAGGAACTTTTATTGTCTTCAAAGTTAAGAGGAAGATTTCCTTGTTTGGTTTTCTCAGGGTGAATTTTTTTAGTTGAAATTTGTCATTCTCATCTGGCTATGCATCTTCATGAACTCCCATGGCCTGTAAATCTTTCCTCACTTGAAGACGATCTTTTGACTTGTGGGTTTATTTAGCACCATGTATAGCATATTACTGCACACATTTTTTCAATTTGCATGACATCAAGACTGTGTCATAGCAAATTAGATTTCCAATATAGAAAAGTGAAGACAATACTTATCTTCCACCATTGTTAAGGCTCAAAAACAAAAGTCCTATTAGTCTTTCTCCTTGATTGTGCTACAACATTATTTTTTAAAACTCGAATTCGACATCCTGAAGCTGCTATTAGATATCTACACTAGATAAAGTTTGAGCAGGTCCTCTATTTTTTAGTTTCCCATTGAAATGATTCCATTGAAATCTAAATTTGTGCTTCCTATCAAGAAACCTCTAATGACCCACGAAGCACCACTTTCAACTATAGGGAAGTTGCATTAAGTTAGAGTCAAAGTTGCAAGTTCAACACGCCTTCCCAGTATGTACTTTCCACCTAGACAATATTCCCAGCCCAGGAAAATCACTTATTGTCTACATCAAGGCTACACACAAGTTAATCAATGTCTTCTAGTACGCATCATATGTCTTGATGATGACATTCCACAAGTCCAACAATTCTTGAATAGGTTGCTGGAGTTGTCATCATGAAGTTGTAGTTGAAGTTGTCGTCATGAACACAAAACACATCATGAATAGGATCATCATAATCTTCTTGGACTCCTACTTGTGAACTTGCTGGAAGAGAATCATATCTCATACCAAGTTTCTTACCATGAACTCCCCAAAATGTATACTCTTCCAGGAAAGACTTCACAATTAAATGTTCCCTGACAACTTCTCATATATGCCGCTTCTTAAACTTGCATTTGGGTTATAGACACACGATCTTACCAATACAACTAGTGCGAGAGGTTATGAAATCCAAGAAAGAGTGTAATCCTGCCAAATATGCAAGAGAATTGCATGGCAGCTTTATCTATGACTTATCTATAACTAGTGTACGTTAGAAAAAGTAAAAACTTGGCAAAAAAGATTAGTGAAGAGTGAATTTTTAAGTTTTCTGAATAAAATATGCTTAGGATTAAATTCAAACTTTTTGAACGTTCAACATTTTGTAGAAGTTCACAAATTGCTACAATAACCACTACAATGTTTAAACTTTGTAGTAGTGCACAACCCTAAACCGCAACAAAACTCATGACTGTTAGCAAGCTTTAAAATTTCAAAATTTCAATTTACAGCGATTCATAGCCATAAATCACTACAAACCTCATGACAGTTGGCGGGTTTTCAAATTTCAAATTTTCAATTTGTAGCGGTTCATAGCCCTAAATTGCAACAAACCTTCTTATCGTTGGCAGGCTTTCAAATTTCAAATTTTTAAATTGTAGCAGTTCATAGCCCTAAACTAGTACAGACCTCATGACCGAAGACGGGCTTTCAGATTTTCAATTTGTAGCGGTTTATAGCCCTCAACTGCTATAAAGTGAAATTTCTATTTTTTAAGTTTAATTAAAATTCAAAAATGTAGATATTAGGATTTTTTTAATTTAAGCTACATTATTTATAAAAATCAACTAAAACATTAATTAATTGGCAAAAAAACTGAAACATCAATTATTTCAAGTCTAGAGTAACAAATTTTTAAAAGTAAAGAAATCCAAATATAAATATAACAAAAATGAAAAAAATCTAAGAAGCATCCTGATCATCAGGTGCTCCATCAGGGCCAGCAGCACGAGCGGGTGCAGAATTGATAGTACAATTATCCTCGGCAATATTTGTTGGCTACTGTGTCATCTCAATAGGGTCCAGAGGCAGTTGTAAAATGAATCTAGGGATTAGTGGGACCAATAGAATCAAAATAGTAGGGATCACCCACTTCCAGTTCATAGATGGCAACGAGTTCATAATTTCTCACCACTAGGCCTCCCGCTAATAAAAGAAATTGGCCATCTGCATCCTCTCGATAACCCTGGCTTTAATACTAGTCTTTGTAATACCCTGAATCTTGAGCCTATAGACTTAAGAATAAGATTGTATTAAGTAGGATACTAAGCCCAGTTTAGCAAGAGTCTTAAAAATAGAATGAGTTTCATATGACTATATGATTCAACCCTCTGAGTTCAAACTGAGTCTCCTGATTTCATGAGGCATAGTGCATATAAGTAGTTAGACAAAAGATGTCAGACATATGAACCGGTACAAGATATATATGTACTTGTGTTTAAGAAAACTTGATAACTCTTTAAGAGTCCTAAAATGGCGCCATATGGGGATCTTGAGGCATATATGACACCATGTCCAAATATGGGCCTCGTACAGATACCCGATCTTGCTACAGCACACTGGTTCACAGACTCGATGAATTCCCTAAGCTGTAGGGGTAGGCGGTGTCATTTTAAGGCCATAAGGGATGTAATACCCCGAATTTTGAGACTCGAGGCTAGAGAATAAGCTTAAGATTAGTGGATTGCTAAGCCCCAGTTTAGCTAGATCCCAAATTGTGATTAAGGATTCATGACTTCAAAAGTGGATGTGGTTAGTGATAAATAACCCTTTTGGAGAATATGATGTGATTTGGCACTCGAATGTGATTCGTGTGTGTTGTGACCAGGGCCGAAACCCAATATTTGAGTTCAATTGTGGATTAACATCCAAATTGACTTAGAATAGAGGGAAGAATTGAATGGGGTATTGTGTTGGAAATGGTGTCATAGTGTGTTTTGATGTCATTGAAATTGGTTTGGAATTTTAGAATGGAAAAGTTGCAATGTTAGGTTTTGAAATGTGAATTGTGTTGACATGTTGAGATTGTTGTGAAAACATGTCAATGAGATGTGAATTTGATTCATTTGGTGTTTACAGTAGATTCCTTGTGAAAATTTATGTGGGAATGATGTTTGGTATGAAAATGGAACCATTGGAAGCAAAGGTGCAAAATCTGAAATTCTGTCCAATAAAACTCTATTCTGGGCAGTCAGTTTGTGTGAACATTTTGAATGACCAAATTGTGTCTAACAATTCTGAAAATTTCCAGTCTTAAATATCACATCCCAAGCTTCAAAATAGACATATAATTTGTGCCATTTCGTTTTGGGAACTGGGAGATATGACTGTCCAAATTGTGAGGTCGAAAATGGACTCTGTTTTGGGGCAATGATGAAATTTGTGTAATTCTGGAATTGTGTGGTGATTTCTAGTAATGGAAAATATTTTCTAGTAAAGAGGACTCAAATATCTTTCATTTGGCTTTTGGATCACCTCATTTAGAGTTTTCTAGAATTAGTTATGATTTTGCAAAGTTTGGGCAGAAATCTGCCAAAAATCCGAAAATTGAGAATTATGACATCATCATGTTACATTGATGACATAAGCATGGGATATGTTATTAAACGGTTTTTTTCCCTTCTTCCTCCTCATTTCTGACGCTCAGAACAGCTGAAATAGAGAGAGAGCATATGGGATCTTTAGAGAAAGAAAGAGGAAGAAATCTCGTAAGGTAAGCCGATTTCTCCGACGATCTAGCTTCTAACACGTATAACTCCGCTCCTAAGCTATTCTTCTACGTGATTCAAGGGTTGGAAGCTCAAATTTGCTTGTTGAAGTGAGCTAGGGTTCAGCCACTCTTGAGAAAAGCTAGTAGGAGCTTGAGGTAACTTCCAAACTCTTGTGTATTGACTATTCTGGCTGCTGTGGACAATTTAATCGGTGAAATTTCGCCGGATTGTCATTGGTTTCAAAAATGGAAAATGGGTGTGTGGGGCTGTTATGCTGCCCAAATTTGTACTAAATGATAGTTGTAACCTAATGGAATAGTCAATAAAGTGGTTAGGAGTAGAAAGGAACGTGTTTACGGAGCCGAAACCGGAAAACCCCAATTTTCCCCAGAGTACTTGTATATTTTGGTTATGGCTATAATTGGGTCTTAGAGTTGGATTTTCAATGATCTGATGGTTCCATTGAGTTCAGGAGCAAAAATTAGGTGGGGTTACAGTTGGTCACTTTTTCAGAAAAGGGCGAAAAAGTATAATTACGAAAACGCCCTTGAAACCCTTAAAGTGGGGCTGCCAAGGGTAATGTTGTAATTTGACATTGAATTTGATAATTCCGAGTCTGTAAATGGATTCCTTGGGTGAAAATATGTTAGGATAGCCCAAGATAGAATTTCAGGAAAAGTACAGCCAGATCGGGTATGGCGGGGCCGGGCCGGGTCCTGGGGGTATTTTAGTAAATTTTCAATATAGCCTCATATAACCCCCAGAAACACTATAGAAGTGTCTAAATAGTATATTTGACATTGTAGGATCGAATGTGAAGCCCCGAGTTGCTGGCACACAAATCGAGGAGAAAAGACTGGAGGTAGGGGACTTACCTTACTTGCATGTATTTGATATCTTTGCTTATGTAGTGATGTATGTGATTGCTTTACTTGATTGTGTAGAGCATATTTGAATAAATGAAGCTCTATTTCTGTTTTGCTGTGGTCATAGTTTTGTTACATGAAACATTGAGTATGCAGAAATGTCATTATGGGGCATACATCTAGATAAAGCTAACATGTCATACACATAGCATCTATCATGCATGCATTATGGTATCTGTTTCCTACTGAGATTCTCTCGAATCTCACCCTCCTCTACCAATAATTTAGACAGGGCAAATGGCTCGTGGAGGGAGTGGCTAGGACTCCTTCGAGATGAGAGTTGGTAGTTGGTTACCAATGAGTTGTGAAGACAGTAAATGATTTGGTTGAATATATGGTTATGAATTTGAGATGAGATTGTGTAATCCCCATTTGAAGAATTGTAATGGGCAATTGTGCCCTGTGTATCTTTAGTGAATGTATGTACCCGGGATTGCCGGGATGATTATGTTGTATACTCTGATATTTATATGAGTGTGATTTATCTTCGCGTAGTGATTGTATTCGAAATGTGAATATCAGACCAAGTTAATTAGATTTTAAAAGGTATTTTTGAAAACCCTATCTCAAGGAGGGATTTTAAATGAGTTTTGATTATTATTGGTCTCTATTTCATTTTAATCGCATATTTCGGATATAATTACAGAGGGGGTTACAAGGGACGTGTGGCAGGCCCCTGTTAGCCATAAGGACACTTGGCGGCATTCAGGCAAGGGAGGTGACATGTGTCATAAAACCAGGGGCTCTATATCAAAAAGTAGCTTTGTTAAATTAACTTTTTGAATTTTACCTCTGATTAGCCAATCAGATGCTACCATCCACCATTAGACATCTGATAAAGGTGGAAAAGCTAGTGAACCCACTAGTCTCCAGTCCGGCTTATACCTGATTTTACTTACTACGGTATTGGAAGCCAGATGAATCCCTCTTCCTTGACCAATGAATTCACCAAAAATGGGATAGGGGAAGGGAATACAAATTTTAAGATGTGTACTGGGTACATTATAGTATAAAGAAAGAGAAGTACACAGAATCGCCAGTTACCCGATAATTTCCAAAAATAAGCATCCAGCACCCTATCTTTTTAAGACATGTGACATAACTTATTAAATCCAAGAAGCCTCAAAAACTTCATCCACCCTAAATAATTAGGGAAAATCAGAAAAATTTAGAGAAAAAGAAAGAGGAAAGAAGTTCTTCGTGTTCTTGACATTTATAACCGATTCGAAGTCCGAAATCACAGTTTCAGTTTCTAAAGCCTTCAATAATCTTCTTTTAAGCATTGATAGATATGGTTCTATGGCTTTCGATTTTTGATTCAAGGTGTTTAGTGTCAAATTGACAGTAAAAGTACTGCTGAAATCAAGAACCGATCGGATAATCACGTAAAGGTAATCGTAAGCTTTAATTTGAGTATAATGTTTTGATGTTTTGGCTAAATATTTTTGAAGTTCTGAGACCCCTAGAGTTTTGGCCAATGAGCTGAATATGAGCTCTAATGGCTGTTTGATTATGATTTTATTGTTAATTACAAGTTTATGGTAGTTAATTACACGTTTTGAGGTTGAAATTTGCAAGAACACAGCTTATGTTCCTTGAGGTCATATTCGGCCAGCCCATGTTCTAGGGGTTGGAGCTAGATTTCATCAATTTGATGTTAGAAATGGGTTTTATGGCCAAAATTGTGTAGGGCATGTGGTTATGATTTTTGGATGATTGGTTAGAAAACCCTAAATTTGGAATTCAAAGCATTGATATTGAATCTGCCAGATTCGGGTAGTATGATTTTGAGTATTTTTTTAATAATCAAACCTTGTCCAATGGCTATGATATTTTATAGGGTTGTAGTAGCCATCCTAGGCTTTCCAATGATAAGTAATATGCATCATTTGGCTCTGTTAATTGGGAGTTATGCCTTGTTGAAGTTAAGACATAAACACTAGAATGTATTTTGGGGCAATGATGTTGGTCGTGGGTTTTTGAAGTTTTTACCCTGTACTTAGCCCAGATTGGCATTTTTCCTTGAAAGAGGACTCAATGATATTTCCATAGAACTTGGAACCACCCTATTTAGAATTTAATAGATTAATTTATGAATTTTCAAATTTAGGGGTCAAATCAGCCAAGTGGAGATGACCTATGTATTTAAAGTGTTTAAAGTCAATTGAACTAAGTTTGACTTTAAAGGATAAGGACACATACTAGAAGCTAGTATAGACCGCATTTATTGTCTATTGATATAATGTACAAGACTTAGAACATGTTTAACGAGTAATAGCACATTCATCATGAATTCTAACTTATATGATTCTATCTTTGCCCGGGATAGCCAATAGACTAATCATTAAGGACAAGTGATCAGAAAGGCATCCAGGTAGTAACTCTTTCTCTAATATACTATGTAATGCCTTGCATATATGTTTTACCATCCATGTGATTGTATTTGAGCATATGAGTTTGCCAGGTGAATGCCCTTGTTTACTACCAAGCGTTGTGGTATGAGTTGTTTATATGCCGAGTTGCATAGTGAGATTTTAAATGCTCTTGATATGCTCATTATTTGTAATGGTTCATATGACATGCCTTGTTTCATTGCATTTTATATGATTGAATATATGTTACTACTGAGATTCTTCTGAATCTCACCCTGTCCAAAATTCATTATACAGCAAATATTAGTGGCATGAAGGGCAAAGAGGTAATCATTGAAGAGTGAAGAAAGATCTAATGATATAGTTATTTTGGTTTGACTATCTATAAATATTATTTGTATGCCATATGTATGACTAAATACCCTATATAACTGGCTATAATCCTAGTAGATCCTATATTGATGATAATAGTAGTAATAATAGTATGAAGTGGTATCAAAGTACTTGGTTATTTTATCGAAATTCTGAGAAATTTGGTAATAACAATACGTGTAAAGGTAAGATCAATATACAAGATAAGGGTACCAATACCCAAACGCAGTATCAAAATTATCAGAGCCATGGTATCAAAGGCTACTACCGAGATGCTAGTGTCCGTATTAACTTACCTTTCATCTTTTTATATGAATCTCATAATAACTCATGAGTTTCCGATAAAAGAGAGTAGGTATTACATTTTTTGTATCAGAGCATAGATTCTAGCATTTAGCTAATATGCTCTGCTATTGTGAATAAGTATATTGATACCTTATTAATGATCTTGTAACTAGAATGGAATATTGGTGATGGACCAACCCAGAAAAATAGAATTTCCCCCAACCAATAGTTTGTAGGCTGGTATAAAGGAAGCGGTAAAGCTATATATAGAGAATGAAACGGGACATTAGTAATGTATACCCAGTTGAGAAGGGTATGAGCTCCGGAGAATTTGATGCAAAGTTTGCCAACGACCCAGATTCTAACGGAACTTCGTGGTTAAGCGTTCTCAGGTAAGAGTAATCCCGAGATGGGTGACCCTTGGGAAGTATCATATAAATTTGAAACCTGTTAATTAAAGGCTAGAGTGCCTTAAGGTATGAAATATGGTGATCCTTAGGGATGCCATGAGAATGTTAGAATGAATATGGTGAAAGTTAAGGATAGGCTTGAATCAGATCTAAGCTAAAATAGTGTTAAGGTCAAAATGTGACTAAGGTTGCACTATGGTTCCGGTACATGAAAGTATGAACCTTGTGCTTAATGCTGTATTGTTAGCAAAGCTTTGGGAATATTTGAGGATATTGCCAGATGTTATGAGAATAGAATAGAAAGCTATGAATTATGATAATCCTAGCATGCTTATTGGGTATAGTTAAGGTTCTAGAATTAGGTTATGAACCTAAAAGTTGGATAGGCCTCCAGAGGGTTGCCACCAACTAAACCGTGACTTAAGAATCAAACAATAGTTGACTTGATAATATAGGCATTTGAATTGACTTGAATGACTTGAGGTACTAGAATACGGTACAGATGGGAATGAGGTTCCTAAAGGTTGCTAGCTACTAATCTAGCATAGGGAAAGATCTTGATCATAGAATATTCCCTTAGAAAGAAGGATTGATGAAATAAGGGAAAGAATGAATCTGTCTGCCATTCCACTAACTTGAGGCTATACTAGGAGTCAATTAGTAGATAGCAAATAATGTGTTGAAAGGTATAAGTAGAATACTTCCAATTAGGGAAGCATAATTTGCAATTTTGGCTAGAGCTGGACCGATATCAAAAGTCTATATAGAATGACCCCAAATGAGATGGTGGAATTAAAGAAACAGAATGCAGAGCTGCTAGAGAAAGAAAGCCTTAAGTTTCCCAACTCCAACGGTTAGTTTTGGGGCATGGTTTCCTAAGGATTTATCCCTGTTACAATGGTACTTTCATAAGAGACAGCCAACTGGAGAGAGAGCTACCTATAGAGGGTTCTGACCAGAGAGGCTGACTAGTCAGGGACTGAGTGAAGTGTTGAAAAAGGAACTGTAGAGTAGAGCTATTGGGACATTAGCTCTCGAATAGGGTATATTGTAACGAGTCCCACATTAGGAAGGGTTTCCTTGATAGAAGGGTTTATACGACCCAGTGTATCACCATAGGGTGCTCTAGTGTTATTTATGGGAAGAAAGACAAAAGAAGGGAATTAAGGAAAAATAGGCTCGACGACACATAAATAGTACAGTCAAGTGAACTCTTGCTCTCCTATCTTATGTAATGGTTATGCATGTATATATTTACCATCGAGTATATTCGTGTTATGAATATACGATAGGCAGTAAGACCTACTGGGTCAATGTGTCCTTAAGCCATCAGACCTGATATGCATTCAATGAGAAGCCCCAAGTCCTATTGGACCAGTGTGTCCAAAGGCTGGCAAAGGCATTTCATATTATTCCCTAAGTCCTATTGGACCAGTATGTCCATAGGCTGGCAGAACACATTTAGATGGTATGAGAATGATGCTGGTTTTAGCCCAAAATAGGCTGCCATACATGATCTACCATATGTATGAAACTAGACCGATTAGGTCCTGTGAATGAATATGAATGATGAACTAGAATGTTAGGTCCTGTGAATAAATGTGAATGCTTGGTAATGGATGGTTTGTTTTTCATGCTTCATGAACATTACATATGTGTATGAATGGCTGGAGTAGCAAGGGTTGGAGCCTAGAATGTATTCAGAATTGATGACCTTCTAGAATAGTTGTTTGGTTCCTATGTATTCTCAAAAATTAAACCTTGAATGGACCAATGCACCTGCTATTTTCATGAATTATATGAACTGAATGTTCAAACAGAAATTTTTTCAACAGAATTTAAGACTAGTTTGTAGCGGTCACTTTTGAACTATGTTGTCTCATAGAAGGGGTCCTCATGGAACCCAGAATAGTGAAAGCATACAAAACTGGAAGAGGCCAAAAACTATTGCAAAAATACTCAGTTTGCTTGGTCATATCAGATGTATTCCAAATTTTTCTTAGATAGCTTTGCCATTGATAAAAGCTCATTTGAAAGAAAGAATTGTTTAAGTGGCATGATGTCTGTGAGAGGATTTCATAGGGCTGTAGCAGAAGTTGAAACTCGTACCAATATTGAATATTCTCGATCTGAGAATGTGACCTGTATAGTCTGCAAAGAATGCAACCCATGTGGTCTGTAAAGAATGCAACCCGTATTCCCGTAAATACATTTTCTGGATAGAAGAGATTAAGACTTCAGAGAAGCAAAACCATAAGAGTGGGGGCTACGGCTAGCCACTAAAGCGGACAATATCTACACGGTGAGTGGCTAAAGTGACTAGAATAGTCTGCAAAGAAATGAGAAAGAAAGAATTGGGATATGTCCTAGTGAAGCATAACAGAATGGTAGCGTGTGCCTTGAAATAATTGAAACCCCATAAGATGAATTATCCCACTCATGAATTAGAGCTGGCAGTGAGTTCTTTGAAAATGTGACAGTACTATTTTGTATGGTTCGATTATGAAAATGTATCTCGACCATAAGAATTGTGAATATTTAAAAATTCAGAAAAGTCAAATTTGAGACAACATAGATGAATGGAAAAGTAATGATGTGAATGTCGTCGCTGATGTTTTAAATTGAAAAGTGGTGCAAGTGACAGTCATGGTGAAACAGGAACAGAAACTAATATAAGGGTTTAGAAATCTTAACTTGTTAAGTCAAATATTACTTGCTAGCTACAGTGCTAGTCAAGAGAAAAGTAGTCTGAAGTTTAAAATGAAGAAGCTCAGATGCAGGATAGTTGTAACCCCCTTCACGCTTCAAGCCGAGATTTAGTTCATAAACACGTAATTGATGTAGAATTAGAGACCTTAGATGATTTTGGGACTTAAACAAAATCAAACTTCCCAAAATCATGGCTTACAAAAACTTTTACAAAACCTGTTTGTGACGGTCTCATATTCACATTTCAATACTAAATGTCCTGTACAGGTTGATTTCATTCACAATTATCAGAGTATAATCAAATTCCCGACACACTCGGGGTTCAATTACTAATTCAGGGTCTATACAAGGCACAAAGCCCAAGTAGTTTCCCATACAAGGGGATTACATAATTACTATCCAATATGTACATGTAATTCCCAACAAAATATATCCAAATGATTTACAAAATGATAACCAAATTTTTTCCAAAATAGACTCCTATCAATGAGCTCTATCCGCTCTTCGTCGCCCGCTTTCCCTTCGATCCTTCTGCCCTATCTAAAACATGGTCTTTGGGAGAGTGAGATTCTAAGGAATCCCCGTAGTGTCAAATCAATCATAGTATGTACAATAATAAGGCATGAAATCAAATCATTATCCACATAGAGCAACTACAACGGCAGTTACAATGGTAATGGTTAGTATGACACATATCATCCCTTACGATTGCTCACGCTGAATTACTCACGCTGCATTGCACAACACAATCCACACAATATATTTCACCACAGCTGGGATTCATATAAAGCATTTCATCACACAAGTCATACAGGCAAGATTCAAAACTCACAGCCCACGGCTGGATTAACGAACGCCGCCCCATGGGTCGGATTCACAAAGTTCCATGTCGATTACAACGGCAGTTCAATGGCCGACCTAGAGATGACCAACGTCAATCCCTACATGGCTCACGCTGACCTGCTCGCGCTATAATGGACCATGGTACATGCATTTCACAGTTCAATGATAAGTTATGCATACCAAAACATCATACACAACATGAGAGAAAAGCCACTACCTGGTTTGTTCCGTGCGTGCTTTGTCGCAGGTCTCTCCCGAGGAGGGCAAATATCGTATCCTATAATTATAATTAGGGACGAAGAGTTATTCTCTATTCCAATACTCAATTGACTTCACAATACTTAGATTTGGTTATCATTTATGTACTTTAAGTAGTTAAAATTGGCTCTAATAAAAGCCCTAAAGGATTGGGAAATATCGGGTTGGAAACCACTTTTCAAAATCACAAAGTGCTAAAAATAGGGGCTGGCTGCAGCCAAAAAAAACCTCTGGATGCGGCCAGAAGTAGTACAGAAAGTTTCTGGCTGCAGCCAAGAATTTTCTGGCTGTGGCCAGAACGTTCACAGAAACTTTTGCGCTGCAGCCAAGATTTTCTACTGCAGCCAAGGCAACTTCCAAAATTCATAACTAATTTTAGAAAAATCAAAATGAGGTGATTTCAAAGCCAAATGAAAGGCATATAAGTCCTCTTTCAAGGAAAAATATGGCTCATCACTGGAAATCACTACACAAATACAAAATCACCAAAAACTAAACACTACTCCAAAACAGAGTTCTGTTTCCACCCCAAATTTTGGACAATCATATCTCCTTGAATACTAAACGAAATGACACAAAATATATGTCCATTTTGAAGTTTGGGATGTGAAATTTAAGACTGGAAAGTTTCATAATTTTCAAACACCATTTGGTCATTCAAAACGCTCATTTAAACTGACTGCACAAAACAGAGCTCAAACAAGACAGATTTCCAACTTTCTATCAAAGTGTTCAATGACTCCAAAATCAATAACCAAACTTATTCCCACACAAAATCACTCAAGGAACACAATGGTGACTTCAAAATGACCAAAATCACAACCCAATTACATGCCCTGTTTTTGCCCAATGCACAAAACCAACATAAAGTTCCCAAACTTCATCTTAAGCTTCAATTCAATACCATTCATTCAAAACACTTAACAAGGCACTAATTCCATGACAACAACAATTCAAACACCACAAGACCCTAATTTTCGAAATTTCAAGCCAAATTTCCAGATTTTCCAAGCTAAATCATTTGGCACAAAACTTATATAGAAAGGTTTCTTAAACTCACCTTAACAACTTTCTCAAAGTAGCTTCTTGATTCTCCAACCTCCACAATTTCTTGAAGTCTCAAACCAACACCAAATGGCAAACTATAACCATAGAAATGTAGCTCTTAACTCAAGAATCAACTTTAATTAATGGAGTTTGAGCATTTGAGATCATTTTCCCTTACCTTTTTAGACTTTTCTTCCTTCCCTTTCACCTTCCATGGCTGACGAGAGAGAGAGAGAGAGCAAGAATGAGAGAGAGATGGTGAGAAGAGATGAAAGAAATGATGACATACTCCCTCCATGCCTCCACCAGCAAAAATGAGGGAGAGGAAGAAAGAGAAAATAATTAAAATACTCTCTCATTTGACTTTTCTCCACAACACTCACCATACACACTTTTGCCACATGACCACATGCCATTGGTTTACACAAAATATGTCACCAATTAACTTATCTAATCTCTCCATTAGCCATTTTAATCACACATCCCATTTTCTCTTAGTTAGTAATTAATTTCTCCCTTAATTACCAACTTATGACCAATAATTCCATTCTTCCAATTTTTCCATTAATTATGACATATTAATTAATATTGCCATAAAACACATAATAATTCCAATTAAATCCATAATTATCCACAATAATCATGATTAGCCTTTAATCAAAAATTGGGATATTACAATAGTTAACTAAGATCTATCAGGAATAGAATTGAATAATAAACCTTATTGAATTTAAGGTGTCGATAGGGAATAGAAACAAAGAAATTAAACCCTCGTTGTAGTGGTCCCTTTAAAGTACTATTAAGAATCGGACTATTAGCAAATTTTGAGGAAGAAATTTATTGAACGGGGGGAAATTGTAATACCTTGAAATTTAGGACTAGAGGCTAGGCAATAAGCCTAAATAAAGTAGACTACTAAGTCTAGTTTAGTAAGAGTCCCATAAATACATAAGAAACAGAATGACTTTTACAATCCGCACTCGGAATAGAATATGAAATTCAGTGCAAATTAGTTGAAAGAAAGTACCCAATTCCTTTAGGATATATTAGAATGACATAAAACCTAACTCGGATTCAAAGGAAAAGGGAAATGGTGTCTAGAAAGAAGTAATAAAGAGAACTAAAAGAACTAATGGCACAAGAAATAATATTTCCATAATCAAGGGCAAAAGAGATAATTGCCACTTGATCTTGAGAATTGGAAGACAAGATGAAAGGGTAGGATTTGCTCTTCAAAAGCAAGAAGCAATTATGAGAATGAAAAGCAAATTATCTCACTCCCTTAAGTCCTTTAAAAACGTCCAAGAGGGAAAAAGTGGAATAAAGGATGAGTTGGTCAAAGTTTCAAAGCACTTTTAAAGAAAACTTTGGTCAACATGAACTCATACAACAATAGGCTTTTAGTCAACATTCTTTCCTCCCCTTTTATGGGGCAATTCAGCCAAGACTAGAACCAAGAAGGGAAGAGTGAATCCCAATTGACCAAACAATCCCTTAGTTAACAATTCAACTCACCTTTTCAAGAAGCCACCAATTTGTGACACATGGACTCTTTCTTGCCTCCTTAGATTGATTTTCGTCAAAGTGATTCAAGAAGGCAAGGAATGGGTATTTAACCAATACATTCACTCCCTCTCACCATTAAAAGTCATCCCAAGCTAAAAATAAGAGAGACAAAGGAAAGGAAAAGGAAAAGGAAAGAGAAAGAAGCCATTGAAGAACAAAGAAGCAAAGTGAGTGATCTTGCTCATTTTCACCACCTAAAACACCTTTCTAGCTCTTGAGGTCTTCAAAAATGTTGTTCCTCTTGTAATGACCCAAAAATGGGATTAAGGGTTAATGACCTCCAAAATGGATGTAATTAATGTTAAACAAACACTTTTGGAGAATGTGATTTGAATTGTGATTGGAATGTGTAATAGCCAGTGCCTAAGCCCGGTATTTGAGTTCAAGTATGGACTAATATCTAAATTGAGTTAAAATGGAAGGGAGGGCGCATGGCTAAGAGAAATAAAGTAATGAGATGTGATTTGGTAAGTATTGTAATAATTAGGGGTAAAATGGGAAATTCGTTGACCAATTAGTCAGCTATCGAAGAGGGGGTTTACTAATTTGGTTGGAGCTATTGTGGAATGTTAGTTGGTTAAGAGATTGTTAAGGAATGATCCAATGCAAGCATGTGTATGGAAAGTTGGGAGGAAAACTAAGATCATGACAATTGTTTAAACGTCGGCCTTTGATTTTGGTCAAACTTTCAAAATTTATTTTCCTCTCTTCTCTCTCCTTCCAAGTCGGTTTTGAGCATGGAAAAAGGGGGAAATTTTGATTATCATCTCCATCTCATTTCTCTCTCCTTAGCCTCCATTTTCTTTGGGATTGAGGAAGAAAGAGAAAGGGAAAGGTGATATTTTGATGTAATTATGGTTCTCTAATGCTCAAATGCTCTTCTCTAATATTGTCCACCTTGATGAGAGCTTTATCTTGATGGTTGTAGAATTTTGAAAGGTGTTTTAGAGTTTGAACAAATTCGAAAGTTGAGAAATCAAGGATCTAATCTTGGAAAGAGGAAGAGGTAAGAAAGAGCTCTCTTTTGGCATATTCATTGTGAGTATTGAATAAGTTTTGTAAATTTTAGATTTTTCCCTAATTTTGGTGTCATTTGGAAATAGACAAATGGCCTAGTGTATTATGGTGGAATTAGTGTTATAATGTGTTTTTATGTCATTGTGATTAGTTGGGAATTGAATTGAGAAGTTTGGTAGAGTGGAGGTTGTATTGCACTTTGATAGAAAATTGAATATGGGTTGATAGGATGAGAATTTGGTTATTTAAGTACTTCTAATGGTTTCCTTATGAAATTTTGTGTGGCAATGAGCTTTAGATTAAGTTTTGGAACCATTGGAATCATAATTGTAAGTTTGGGAAATTTTGTTAGCTACTGTGTTTTGGCTTCTGATAAGCCTCACTCGAGTGCACAGGGGTGTCACTCGAGTGCAGCCTCTTGTTTCCTTTTCCTTCAGTTGTCAATCGCACTTCCTCGCTAAGGAAGTAGAAGTGCACTTCCTCACCTGCGAGTGATATGGGTTATCACTTGAGTGCTTCAGGTCTCACTCGAGTGAGTATGTATTTTGCACCTTCAAGCTGCTTCTCAGGTTGTCACTCGCAGGCCATTGTCTAAGAGTGCATGCGAGCATCCGCAAGTGCTGAGCCATTACTCAAGTGCTAGAGCTAGTGCTCGAGTGCACTTCTCATTCTAGGGTTTATGTTGCTCTCGAGTAGTCACTTCCTGTGCTTCACTCGGTTGGACTCGGGTGAGCATGAAGGCATCACTCGAGAATAAGTGGCGGAGTACGCCAGGAAAGAACAAGGTAGTGATGTTTTTCCTTATATTATATGTGATACATTGTATGTTTGATTTACCATTGATTTGTAAAGACTTCGTATGCTGCAAATCTTGTGAATGTGAGCCGAAAGGCTATTTGTATGAGCCGAAATGCTATTTGTGGGCCGAAAGGCTATTTGTGAAGCCAAAAGGCTATGTGAGCCGTAAGGCTATGTGTATGCACCGCCACGCCAACAGTCCCTGAGCCGCTAACAATGGTTCAGTTAAGGACTATATGCCTTCCTGGTTGTAAAAGGGAATGAGGGTGGGGTGTGATATGTATTGCTGCTGCTGCTTGATGATTTACTTGCATGCTATGTGATTACATGTGGTATGAGTGATTTGTTACTACTGGGATTCTTTTGAATCTCATTCTTTCCTTTAACTAACCTTTAGACAAGGTAAATGGCTCCAAGGATAAGCAGATGACCAAGGGCGGATAGGACTCCTGAGGGAGATTTGTGCTTGGGTTGTTGGTTATCTATTTCAGATTGGGGGATCATTGTACATTCTGTGTATATTATTTTGGATACAGTTTTGTACTCCCCTAAATAGGAAATTGTAAACCCTTAGTGTATATATATATATATATGAAACCCGGGGGTTGCCAGGATTTTTGTTATACATCTGATATATTAATGTGATTTAACTGTATAGGGTAATTATATTCAATTTGCGAAAAAATTTTGAAACCACAGCAACTCTTCCTTTCAGCCAGAACCTTACTGTATTCTTTTTGAAGTTCTTGTTCAACCTGCAGAAGATGTTGACTATCTTGTCTAGATCTTGCTCTATCAATACCTTCAAGCCTTTGAATTATTCTTTGTTTCTTATGATAGAAATTCCCCACTTTTACCTTGTTCCAATTTTGAGCTTTATTCCTAAAGTTTGCTAACATCTCCTGCCAATTCCCTGAATTCCAGCTTTCTCTAACCACCTCAGAGAACCCTTCTTCCAATAACCATGCTGCTTGACATCTGAACGGTGCTTTAGGAAAGTTAAGAGCTCTTCCAGGTATGCATTTCACAAGTAGAGGCCTATTATCAGACCCAAACTTGCCTAAGTGATGAATTTTAGTCAAAGGAAATAACCTATTCCATTGGTCATTTGAAAAACCCCAATCAATACGTTCCTTAAGAAAATTTCTTTCCCACGTAAATCTTTCCCCTACAAAATCCACCTCAATTAAGGATGACTGATAAACACAATCTGCAAATTGATGCATAGATAGAAGATTTGGGTCTGACCCACCATATTTATCAGAAACCGATAAGTAGGAATTAAAATCCCCCACCACAAACCAGGGGCAAGTAACATTATGGCTAATGGAAACAATATCATTCCAGAAAGTCTGTCTCTTAACACGAGATGGTTCTGCACACACACCAGTGATACAAAATTCATTACCGCTTCCCAACACCAAAATATCCACATGAATATACTGCGTAGAGGAAGAAGAATAATTAACCCGTACTCGGTCATCATTCTAAAGAACCCAGATACCTCCTGCATAACCCATAGCTTCAATTCTAATCCATTTAGAAAAACCCAAACGCCTCACCACTCTGTCCGCTTTATTACCACTCACTCTCGTCTCCAAGAGAAAAACAAGATCAATATCCTTCTGTCTAATGAGATCTTTAAAACGTGCAGGAAAGGTTCTTGAAGCCGCACCACGGCAATTCCAGGATAAGAAATTCATAAATAACATTAAAAACAGAGGACAGAAAAAGAAAAACTCATTTGATCATTCAAGTGACGCTGCTTGCAACATTGCAACATCGCCTGTACCGTCCTCCTATCTCCCAGCTTTTCCATTTGATCCTGAACCACTTCCTTTTTATTCTCCGGGGTTTCAGCCACCACCTCTTGCTCCAGAGAAACTAAATTTGTAACGGGTGGAACACTCTGATCAAACTCTGTAGCTTCCGAAACCACAATAGGATGGGTTCTCAAAAGCTTAACTTCTATATTCTCCCGTAACGCCTCTTGTTGTTTCATCTTGGTAAAGGAAACAAGACCTTCCCCTTCCATTGCTTGGAACTGATCAAAATTCAAGGTCCTCGAATGAGAATTTGACCCAAAAACTAATTTATGAGTTCGGTTTGAGTTCCCATATTTTCGCTTGAAATCTGGGGCTTTCAGTTTTGGTTGGGGTGTTCGGTTATTTCTTGGACAAGCCTTTAGAGCCACATTTGGACTTCCTTCAACACAAGGCCTTACTATCTGGTTCTCACATCTATTTGGTTCAACCTCCTCCTTGCCCAGCCCATTCTCATTTTTCTCCTTCATTTGTCTTTCACTGTTCTCACTATTCAGCCCACTAACCACCTCATCCGAACAAGGCCCAACAGCAGCTACCCCAAGGCCAATAGTACCTCTTCCTTGATCCACTTTCTCTCGGCGCTCCCTCTTATTTCCACTGCCAGATGTCCCTCCTTTCTCCAATTTCCCTACCTTCTTCGACCCACTTTTCTCCACCCCATGCCCTTTGGAACTCGAGCTTCTCACCTTTACCTCAGCTAAATCACCTGCTCCCTCCTTCTTATTCTTTCCCTGCAATCCCATCATTGTTTCTTCTTTCGGCCCTGAGTCTCCTTCTGATTTCCTTCTCCACTCTTTCACACCTCCCTTCATCACAGAGGTTTTCTGATCAGTCACGAGTTCGGCGCCGTCATTACCAACCTGCAGAGCTTCATATCGGGAACCGATCTTATGGATTTTCTCCTTGGTTTTCCCACCCTCTGGACCTATCTGTGCCTTCTTCCCGTCCGAATCCAGTCTAGGCTGCCTATGTCTGAAGGTCCTAGTCGCTTTCATCCACGCTTCAAACTGTTCATCGGAAGGAACACCCGGTACGCTCACCAGTGAGTTCTTCCCCGGCGAGCTCACCTCCGATTAGTTTGAACTTTGAGGCCCCATGTTTCGTTCATTTTTCTGCATATGGTGCTGTTCTAGATTTCTTTGAACCGACGTTGAACCCGTGGCTTTCTGGACATTTAACGAGCACTCTTCTTGGTTATGACCATACTTACCACACTTAAAGCAAATTACTTCTAATCCTTCATATTCCACTGTAAAAATTCTAGATCTCATAACAAAACGAGATTGGAGTTGTTTGTTAAGATCTACCTCAACACTAATCCGAGCAAACTTCCCCCTTTCCACTGTGGTGCCCTTATTATTGCTGTGTGCCAATATGTGCAAATCTACTTTCAAAGATCTCCCAATCAAATTGCCTAATCCCCACATGCATTCGGTCGAGTAGCAATGGATGGGCAAGGTCGGAACTCTGACCCAGATTGCTACCTTCCTTATTCGATTGCAATACGGGTTGAAGTTAGGACTCCACCTTTGGACTGCTAGGTAATGTCCCTGAATAAGCCAAGGTCCATCGAATAGAAGCTTCCTACCCAGTTCAAGATCATCAGACCGAAAAACATAATAATTGTTGGGAAGGTCTATAAGTTCAAACTTCCTTGTTCTGAGATGCCAAGCAATCCTGTCTTTCAACATTTCCAAACTTGTTGTCTTCCCCAAAACAGTCACAATTAGCGCATCTTTCCACGGCCAACAGAGTTCTCTTAGTCTTTCATCTGGCATATTCAGTTTTGGCAGAGTTTGGAGAAGATTGCGTTCTACTTCCGAAAGTTATGGTGCATTATCACGCTCCTCACGCAGCCATTCCTCCATAAGAACATCAAAGTTCTTATCTGCCACGTTTTCATTACTGCCCAAAAGTTTGGACTTGTACGAGATTTGTGTTTTCTGAATTGCCTGCTTACTCTGTTTCACCAGCTGGTGTTCTGTAAAATGGACTATTTCATCTATGTCCATCTGGAGATTTTGACTAGCATTTTCCCCCACCGGAGGGAGACTTGACATCTTTTTAATATTCTTCGCTAACAAATCAACTTGTTCCTTCAAGATTTCATGGTTCTCAGTAGTAAGATTTTCACTAGCTATTACCTGTTTCCCAAGCTCACCAGTATGCTCACCCTTTCTCTCTCTAACATTCTCTCTCTTATTTAGCTTACTTGCAAGTAAGTTTCATCTGAAAGATGTACTTTGAATATACATTAAAAGCATTAAATTGAAGAATATTAGTATTATTGATGAGCAGAGAAGTTATATATAAATGCAATAATATATATTAGTTCCTGAAGAAGTTATATATCACTAAATTGATATAGATCCTAAAGAACTAATATAGTTTTTTTTTATGAAAGAAGAATTGATCATAAAAATTATGACCCATAGAATTAATTAGATTTAAAGTGATAGCCCAATCAAATTTAAATTCACAATTATATATAAACTATGAAGCATTTGGGCTTCCAAATAAAATATAGGTTAGTGGCCTATTATTATCAAGGAGGGACACGAAAAGTTTGTCAGTATGACTCACACTTAAAGAAGAGATTGTTGGAATATAAGTATAAGTTAATATTGAAAAGAGATTGTTAGAATATATGTGTGAGTTAATATTAAAAGGGTTTACTCATATACTTCCTCATAAAGCTTATTGATCTCTCAAAAATGGATGTCATTGATATTTTATGGACTAGAGAGAGCATGATGTTGGCGTTTAGCGTAGTTAATGCTTTTAATTAGTTTAATGCTTACAACTATTTTTATTGATATGTATGAATTAGTTAGAAGTGACTTATATTTAGAAATGAAGCGATAAATGAATAAATTCCAAGTGATCAATGACAATGTCATATAAAACTAGCCTAAGTAACAAAAAGGGTTAAGCTGCAAACAAGTTAGAATATCTCTCAGTAATACTTAATATCCTAAAGTAATTTTTTGAACATCTGACCTAAAATATTTTTCTAATGGCATTAAGTATCTAAAATACTTTTTGGTGTAATTTTTTCAATATAATATTTTTGTTAGTAGCAATGAACACTTTAAATTTAAAATTAATGCACACCACTAATAAATAGGGATAAAATTGAAACATGGTTGTTAACTACTTTCTAGGTAACATATATTATGGACAAAAATTTTCTTTTAAAATGTCTCCTATATTTTGGACCCGAAGAAGTATTTTATATATATATATAATCGGATGTAGTATTGGACTTTGACTAAGTTTAGTGGAGATTGAAATAAAATTTAATTTTTTTGAATTGAAATCAAAATGATATTAATAAGAAAATAAGGTTATATATAGGACCCACATAGAATGACATAAGCAATGAATTTTCAGGAGTAAGAAACTTTTATAGCTTTTAGAAAAATTCAAGCATAAAAGGAGCTTATCTCAGAGAAAAAAAAAAAAAAAAAAGCAATGTTCTGAAACTTAGAGCAGTCACTGAATCGGTTGGGGTATTGGATCAAGGGTTAGTGGATCAGATTAGAGTCAAACTGAGACTAAACCAGTGAGGAAGTAAGGATTTCAGGGATATTAATATGAAATTCTGTAAAATATTAAAAAAAATACAAAAAAAAAACCGATCAAATCATATAAAAATCAATCAAACTATATAAAAATTGGTTGAACTGGGTTGATCACAGGATCAGATCAATCAAACCATCAGTTGACCGATTTCCGACTTGAACAGGTTAGTCCGGTTTGATTTTCAGAGGTTTTTTTTTTTTTTTTTTTTTAAAAAAAAACATGCGAGAAAGAGGGGGATTTAAAAAAGTCAAACTTGTTCTGTAGCGGAAGACGGGGTCCAAATGGGAAGGTGTAAGTTTGCTGTCCGAAAGAACAGAAAAGGAAAAAGCGAAAGAAGATAAGGCCCCACGTCAGGAGGGCCCCACCCAATTAAGTGTGCTATTGTATTCGCTCCAGCGCCAATTCACCCATCGTGTTTTGCACGCGATACGATGACGTGTCCCCTTGTCATAACACAACCAAACCAAATCGTTTTCGGTTTTTTATCTTAAATTTTCTCGTCTTTTTAACGTCACGCAAGCAAGAAAATTCATAAAGCACGCAATCAAGTTTTCGGATTGCTACTAAGCCTATGCGTTTCCCTTCTCTCTCCCAATCTGAATTCTTGAGAAGCAAACAAGCCTCGCCTTGCCCTATCGTAACCTCCCATATGTAATCGAAACATAAGTTTCTGGATAAAGTTTTCTGGGCATCTCCATCCCTTTGCCTCGTTCCTAGCAATTCCCAATCTCTGAATCGTTTTCCCCCAATTTTTGATCGATTATCGAATTTCCATCTCGTTTGGTAATTTTTTTTCCTCCAGCGAACATGATGAGGGGACAACAAGACCAGCAATCTCGGATGCTCTACGAGCTATCTACTCTGGTTCTCAATATTCTTCGATCTTCTCCGGCGGTGGCACCAATCTCCCTACCGGATCATCCTTCGGCGTTGCCGCGGTCGAGGCTATCGCCTTCGTTGAGTCAGATCACACCTGCCGGGTTTGCCTCCTTGCTTTTGGGGATTTCGGTGTCTTTGATGCTCTGTGGATCGGTTACTTTCTTTCTTGGATTCTTTCTGATGCCCTGGGTTTTTGGATTGGTCATGTTGTTGTATGTGGCTGGAATTGTTTCCGCTCTCAAGATGTTGGGGCGTTCAATTCTTTGCTTTGCTACGTCCCCGCCAAAACCACGCAAGGAAATTCCTGGTAAATAAATAATTTAAGTTCCTCAGCGGAAGCTATATATATTTGTCTAGACTTTTGCTTTTATTTCTCTATTTGTGTTGGATTTTTCTTTTCTTTTGGACCGTCGGAGAATCAAATTTGCTGCAAACCTTTACATGTTTCCATTGAATTACTTTGATTATTGTGATTAAGAGTTATCTGTTCGAGGTTTTCATTTTGAATTGAGTCGTCTTGAAGGTTTTCAATTTATGGCCTTCCCGTGTGTATTTTGAGGAGGGGTTTAGGAGAGGATGGGTTATAGGCCAGCATTTTCTTTTTAACTTCGACTTTTTTGAAGTTCTTATTTGTATATTTCCAAAAAAGTCGAGATGAGACTGATATATCTAAAGAAATGCTCTGTTTCGGGGAATTGCGCTGTTGCGTTCAATCGCATCTTGCCATCATTTTACTTTGTTTGCTAGTAGCTGTATTTGGCAAGGGCCAGAGGAACGAGCATGTAGTAAATTTCTTTTCCTTATTACCTCTGGTTTCCCTGATCTTAGTCACAGTCAAAGAACTCTTGTTGGACAACATTTGTGCACATCTGATTTTACAAAGCAACGTCATGTAAGGATTTTTGGCGCTGGGATTTGACCCTTCAATCTTTTTCTTTGTTATTTTGGTTACAAAATAGGAATAAACAAAAATAAAACAAAACGTCAAAATCTAATTCAATCATTTAGAGTTCCCTAACATGGTTTGCCATGAAACCGAACCACTGATTGTCCTTGCCAAACATGTTCCCTGCTCCGTCCTTCCACTCTCTACTTAACTACTACTTACTATCCTGTGTCAAACTGGAATTCCCACCACTTTGAGCACTCTTGTTTCATTGTACTCTTATCTTGAAGTAGCTGTACATACACGTCCACTATCAACTTCAAGGGATAGGACCATTTAGTCAAAGCCAGTTCGTGCCCATCTAAAATGACCCTCAACTTGGCCCGTATTTCTGCAATGACCCCAAGAGCCATTGTCCGCTTTGAGTCATGTATCACTCCTCCAGCAGCTGGAAAATTGAGTTGCTTAAAAGGTTCATCTGTGTGTTAAGGTTAATCCAATCATCATTTGGCATATGTCGCCAACCAACTCTTCCCTTCTCCACCTCATAGGTTCAAACTCCTCTGACCACTTATGGTCGCTACCTTGTAAGATATCCCCATCTAGATATGTGATTTGTTTATCGTTTATATTAAACTATCTTGATGTAAGTCTGGGATTGTGCCAACCATATCTCCTTGGTTCTCCTGAACAATAGTCGCTAGATTTTGATACCCCATTATTATTGAAACAGGGCCACAGTTCATTGTAATGTAATACTTGTGCTAACATGGAGCAACTTACTGAAGAGATCAGAAAACTATTTGTCCAGCCCTTTGTTAATTGTGGCTTGGCTTTGATTTGATTTAAATCAATATTTCGTTGTTAATTTTAGTTGTCACCCCTGTTTTGAGATTATTCGTTTTTGCCTTGATGCTTGAAATGGCACTTTATAATTGCATTACTTATGTTTATCATCTTCGTTCTCTCTCTTATCCACACACTGATTTATGCTGCGCTACAAGTTAATGTTGAAAAATTGATGTTGCAGCCTGGAAGGTGTTGTAGAAGGCCTTGAAACAGAGTATGAATTGTTTGGTGCTTCCCATGCAAGCTATGGCGGGGGTTGATGGTGGAGATTTGCCGAGTTTCTTCAGCTATTACAGCTGGAACCATGGATTATTTGGAGTTTTTAATGAAACTTGTTGATATCGCTAGTCGTTTTGATTAGATAAAATAGAAGGATCTGAAGCACTGCTCAAGATGCGAGGGGGTTATTACCAGTTTCTTTGATCTGCTTTCATTTAATTTTTTTTTTAAAAACGTTGTCATCAATATCATATTCTGTAAATGTATAATGTACCAATAGAGTCAGAGGTGAGAACAGAGCCGCATCAAGGCAGGAGAAAATAGGGGATGGGGTGGTACTCGGTTTTGATAAGTATCATAGTATTATACTCTGTAATACAAAGTGCGATGGAACAAAGATGGGAGTAGTAATAATATATTCATATTGTTGAAATAGTCATGTAATTAATAGCAGAGCTTGGAAATTACTATACTTATCTTTCAGGTAATCTGCTATAAATCTTCATCAGTCTATGTTACTCTTATTATCTATATAATTTATCCTCCTCCATGGAAGAAATGTTATACCAAGATCGCACTGAGGTTCTTTGGGTTCACAAGACTATCGTCTTAGTTCTCATCTTTCTTTTTTAATTTAACAAGCACAAGTATCATCTTATTAAAAGCAAATCTTATTTGCGACATTGTTCTCTGGGGATTCGAATCTTATACCCTTATATTTTGAGGGATTGACCTCTTGCATTAAACCTAATTCTTACTGGTTCCCTTGTGACCTTGAATTCTCCACCAACCACCATGTTTTGGTGTATTGTTGGTAGCATGGGGTAGGGTTAGGTTGTGTTTGACCCAAACCAAGTTTGGCTGCTTCTGCGTTTAGGCATTTGAAAGTGTACCCAAAACACGCACCTGAAGTTGTGGGGTGAACTCAACAACGTAGAATTGTTGTTCCTTCTTTTAGGCCTAAATGGAGCTGTGTTATTTAATTGGATTCCGTGGGTATATTTCAACGTCCCCGAATTGAAGCAGACAATTTGTTTGGTAATAAAAATAATAAAATAAAGGGCCCTCAATAATTTTTTTTTTTTTTTTTTTTTTTTGCCAGTCCTCAATAATGTTAATTACATAGACTTATGGTGGGTTGTATACTTATATGTATCAGTCACATGGTCTCAAAATTAAATAATAATAAAAGGAAAAAAACGGACAACAGAAGAAACCAGAGCATGGGTGATTCGTTACCCAAAAGCATCTTCCACGCTGGGGTTACGTACAGCATCCGCTAACCTTTGGATTCCTTGAGAGACAGGACTTGCCTTTAAAGATTACTACTCCCTGTTTTAAATATAAGATAAAGTTAATTTTTTTCAGAGAGATTAAGAAAACTAAATAATTACTTAATCATATCATATGTTATATATTCTTAGATTATATATTAATTTATTAATTAAACTAATTAGATTTGAAGAAAAAAAATAAAAATAAAAATACTCTAAAATAATTTAATTAACTTCCTTAATTTCTTTAAAACAATTAGTTTTATCTTATAATTATGACCGGAAAGAGTATATTCTAATAATAATAATAATTACATGGTCGCAAAATTTGTTGGCACAATGTTGATCCAGCACCTCCAACAATTTTTTTCCAGGTGCGTTATTATTCATTTTTAACACTTTCAATAATCAGATTTACAATTTTTCTAATAATCATCTTAAATATTTTCTAGCCTATTTTCAACCCCGATATTTAATAATTTTCAGTACTAAAAACATGGAAGATAAGTAAGTATCTTCACTTAAAAAACTTTTTAAGAGTTAACAATAAATTTAAAATTGCTTTAGAAAAATTATTATTATTATGGCAAAATTGAACTGTAAAATATTTTATGATAGTAGACGCACCACGCATCTAAAAAAAATATTTTGTGGTGATAGATGAACCACAAAATAATAAATAATACCTGAGCCACCTGAAAAAAAATACTCAACCTTTAGCATTTTTAATAATCTTGCACAGCCCAACACTTGAAGAATTAGAATATTATACCCTGACCCATTTCTAATTTCCTCGGAGGACGAAGCGCAGGCCGACACATACTTGATATGTATGAATTTTTCTCAAAAAGGGCATCCACGACTATAAATTTTTTTTAATGTAGAAATAATCATTAACTTTCAAAAAGGAAGTAAAAATGACACTTCTGTTAAATTAACTAACAGCCATTAACTCCTATGCAAGAGTACCAAAATACTCCTATTTAAAAAATATGTTAAAGTGTAAAAATACTCATAAATTTTTTTCAAAAATGCATCCACCACCATAAACTTTTTTTTGGTGTAAAAGTAATCATAAACTTTCAAAAAAGGAGGCAAAAGTAACACTTCCATTAAAACTAACTAACAATCGTTTACTACAATACAAAAGTATCAAAATATCCATGGGGGACACATCATAGGGAGTCAAACAATTTGCTGCAAACGGTGTGCAGCAACCCATTAGATTTGACGTTTCCTGTGATGGATGTTGTCAGAGATCTACCGTTTGCTGCGTCAATTGCCAAACAAGAACCCCAAGACGAGAATTTGTGTGTAACTAAAGGATGAAAACAATAATGGTGGTGAGGGAAACAATGATGGTGGTGCTCGACAAAAGAAGTGAGAGAAAGGTCGATTGTGACAGCGGTAAAGTCGGTGAACACCAACTGTGGTAGTTGGTGGTGAAGCTATGCTTTCTTCCTCTTTCTCCCTGTTCCAAAGTCTCGATCTCTTCTGTGTCAACTGCTATGATAGTGATGTTTGACAGAGGGAGTGAACTCACAACCCACGGTGATGGTGGTAAGAACAAAGAGGGGGACTTTTTTAGAGATAGGGGTATTTTGGTATATTTGCATTGGAGTAAACGACTTTTAGTTAGTTTTAACGGAAGTGTCATTTTTGCCCAGTTTTTGAAAGTTTATGGTTACTTTTGCATCCAAAAAAATTTATGATGGTGGACGCACTTTTGAAAAAAGTTTATGGGTATTTTTGTACTTTGACCTTTTTTTTAGATAGGAGTATTTTGGAACTTTTGCACAGGATTAACGGTTGTTAGTTAGTTTTAACGGAAGTGTCACTTTTACCCCTATTTTAAAAGTTTATAGTTACTTTTGCACAAAAAAAAAAAAAAAAAAAAAAAGCTTTTGTTGGTGAATGCACTTTAAAAAAAAAAATGTATGGATTTTTTGGCTCTGAACCCTATTATAGAAAGTCTTTTGAAACAAAATTGGTTGAAAATAAAAGAAGTCGGCAAGATAATTCATGATTGTTTTCTATTATTAACTGCCCTGGGGGAGAAGAAAGAGACGTGACAAACAATAAATATATATTTAAAAATTATATTTAAAGATAAAATAAGTAAATTCTATCAATTTAAAACACATTAAGTAACTTAATAATTTAACTAACATGCCTTGTTTCATCCGAATTACTGTACTACTTAACCACGTGGGAGGAGAACTAGTTTTGCAGTCCACACCGAGAAAAGAAGAGAAAGGGAAGACCCAAGTGAAGCTTAGATGTTTGAAACAACAATCCTTTTAACCATAAATATAAGAATCAAAAGCAACAGAGTCATGGCATGACTAGATCCTTGAATTTAATAAATAAAAAAAAAAACAAAGAAAGAAAAGAAGATCTAGCCAGAGTAGATGTGGACGCCGATAGCGATGAGGAAGATGGTGATAAGGCCGAAGAAGATGATTGTGTGAACTAAAATGGAGACGCCACTTGTTTGCATGCCCCCAAACTCCACAATTCTTCCTCTTCCCGGCAGCTGAAACAGAAGCCCTGGGCTTAGCAGTACGAACAGCACCACCGCTATCACCACTGGTCCCCAATCCGCCATTATTACCTCTATTTCAAGCTCTCTCTCTCTCTCTCTATCTATCTCTCTGTGATTGAACGAATTATCTGTATCAGACCCATTAGTGCGTGTGTGTGTCAGCTATATATAGAGGAGATTAAAGTTGGTTACGTGTCTGTGTGGCACAAATGCACGGAAGGAATCAGATGAAATCAGCATCAACCAAATTAATTAATGGTTTCGTTTGGTTATAATTTGCTTTGTTGGAAAGAAATGGTGGAAGCGGAGGTCGTAATCAGATGGATGCCCTGCTGTATAGGAATAGGAACATGCCAAAAGCAAGAAAAGATACCACTTGTTGGATTGGATTGGCATATTTATTTGAAAGGCCTTTTCATCAACAAAATCTCTCTTTCAAGGTTAAGAATATATCAGGAGATCGTGTCAACAAGACTTATGACTCAGAATTGGATTCCACAGCTGCACATGCAATGGCCTTGCCGGTGAATAATATGTCTCTGTCACTGCTAAATAATAAATTCCATATGTTTCTTTCTTCACTTATGTCACTTGCCTTTTTTACCATTTTAAATTTTTTTAAACCTTTCTTTTTTACATTGTTCTTAAACCTGGATCGGATAGGCAGATCTAGACCAGAAATCAGTCTGTAAACCAATTTGGTTCAGTATTTTTATTTATTTTTTCAAAAAAATTGTTTTTTTTATTTTTCTTTAGAATTTCATATTAATAATTAATCATAAAATCTTCAATTTCTTACCGACTTAACCCCGGGTCAGTTCCGGTTTAACTCCGGTCTGATCCATTAACCCTTAATCTAATACCCTGACCAATTCAATAGTGGATCCGGATTTAATTACCTTATTTTTTAAGCTTCTCCGCATGAAAGAGAACCCCCACACACCCTTCAAAAACACTCTAGCGTATGTGCAACCGCCAAAGTATTTGGACATCAAGACTTTGGCTAACATTATGTTTAGATGGAAAGAAAATTAGACGCAGGAAAAATGGAAACATAATATTACTCTTCCTTGTATTTGGATTGAAGGGAGAAAAGGGAGAGAAAAGAAAATGCATAACAATCACAATGGCAATAATACCCCTTTTAATATTTAACCCATTTTTTAAGTAATGCAATGAAAATAAATTCAAATGAAAGATTAACAACAGGTAAACATCAAAGTCAAATTAAAATGAAAGTATTTTTACATTTTTTTAAAAAAAATTAAAATATTAAACAAGATATATTACAACACAACCTAAAACAACAAAAGAAGTCAAAATAAAAATAAACATATCAAAATCAACATAATATCTTTGTATCTCGATTTGCTAAAATAAAAATAAAAATTTCTTTAAAAGTTAGATTTCTTTTTATTTCATTTATAATTTATAATAATATTAACATTGTTATTATTATTATAATGTTTATGATAATTTTATTAATACGGTGATCCTCCAGCCAATTTATATGATAATTTAATTAGTACGAAAAAGAAACACAGACCGGCAGTGAAGTGGTACGAGAGATGGAAAAAAAAAAAAAAAAAAAAAGAACCATACACACAGCCAACTCTTCCAGTAAAGTGGGGCCAGATTCAAAAATGAAGAGGAGGGAAAAGCATATCATGCAATAGGGCCAGTGTTAGCGCTGTAAACTATGAGTCCGGATCCTCTCATACAGTCGGGAATACGGGATGGTTTGGTCCTATAGGGCTGATCTTTTATGGGCTCGGGTCTAAATAATCCAGCTCGTTTAGGCTCGCTTCCTAAAAAATACCATATTTTTAAAGCCCGCGGCTCTATAGGACTGGCCCTTCACAGGCTTGGACTTAAACTCATTTTAATTCAAAAAAAATTCTTTTTCAAATTTTTACAATTTATTTATTATTTTGTTTAAATTGAGATACATTATTTTTAAAACTCATAAATTTTTAGTTAAAATAATCATCTAATGTCCAAATCAGCCTTTTTTTTAAGTTTAAATGAATAAACCATTGTAGAAAATAAAATAAATCAAACAAATTAATAAGTGTTTGCTTGTTATTAATATTCTATTAGGTACTTAAGTGTCTCTCATATTGATAATTTGATATAATGATATTATATTTATTAATTTATTTTTAAAAAATATTAAAAGGGCGCGGCCTTTTTAGGCCCATTTCCCTTTTTAGCCTCTAAATCATAAACCCGGCCCTTAAAGGGCTTAGGCCTAAATAGGCTCGGCCCGATTTCCTGGCTCTATCTCAGAAACACGTCTCTCAACATCTCTCAGCATCCAAATCAGGTCTATCCAAATAATCCAATAATGATTGTGTTTTAAAAGCAAACAAATGGACGGTCAGCATTAAAATAAACCAACAATTTTGATAAAATTCTAAAAGCTTCTAAGAAAAAAGCTTTTGAGGGGGATCACCTTCCGTAAACTATGGGCCTATTTGGCACAAGGAACATTTTAGGAGAGAACGGAAAGGAAGGGAAGTGAATGGAAAGGAAGGGAAGATTGAGAGGGAACATTAAAGAGTGAACTGTTTGGTAGACATGGGAATGGAACATAGGTTGAGGGAAAATAAAGTGTTTGGTTGCAAGAAAAAGAATTGGGTTAAGTGGGAAGCTATGGGTAAAAAACCATAATACCCCTGGCATAAAGTAATAAAATAAGCTGCAAAAAGTGACGAAATAAATGTCATCAAAGACAAACAGAGGCCCAGCCGAAGTATGTCTGTGTGTTGGGGAAGAAGGGAAATTGTGGAAATGTGGAAATGAATTATTGAATATGCTGGTCTTCAAATTGAAAAATGACTAGTAACACTACTACCAAACAATTTCAAAAGTAATTTTCCATTTCCTGATGTCATTGCTTCCAAAATTTTTTTTGTTATTTTGTTTCTGTATAAAGTAGAACAATGATTGTGGGAATATTGTTCTAAGCTTGGTAAAGATGTTCAAATTCTTGTATGCTTAAGCAATGGGTAAAGCTATGAAAAATGTGGTTATGAATTGAATTCAATTGAATGGAAGAAATGTGCAAATGATGAATTGCATATGTTGGTCTTCAAATTGAAACATGAGGAGTAAAACTAGTACTAATCATCTTGAAAATTTATTTGACATTTGCTGATGTCATTACTTCTAAAAATGTTTTTGTAATTTTGTTTTTGTATAAAGGAGAACAATGATGTTGCAGCAATGTTGTTGTAAGCTTGATAAAGATGTAAAATTTCTTCTATGTAGAAGCAATGGCTATAGCTGTGAAAATGGGAGGCAGCATGCATGTGTTGTGTGAATAAGCAAGTCAATGCACATTGTTGCTAGTTGAGGGGATAGTTGTCAGCATAATGTGCATGGAGAAGAAAAAAGAGAATATAGTTTAATTGGGCATAAAAATTTTTAAACAGGAAGAACAAAATGGTTAAGGCAGTACATGCAACAAAGAAATGTCAATTTCAAACATGGAGGCACATTTACCACTTTCATACAGCACTGACAGATATAATTAGCAACAACAATCTTCAAACTAAACAGATAAGTTCGAATGCAACATAATCACATCAGTTGTTTCAAAATGAAAGTAGTTAAAATTCAAACTAAATAGTTAAGTTCGAACGCAACATAATCACATCAGTTGTTTCAAAATGAAAGTAGTTAAAATTCAAACTAAACAGTTAAGTTCAAACGCAACATAATCACATCAGTTGTTTCAAAATGAAAGTAGTTAAAATTCGAACGAAACAGTTAAGTTCAAACGCAACATAATCACATCAGTTGTTTCAAAATGAAAGTAGTTAAAAATTCAAACTAAATAGATAAGTTAGAACTCTGTTAATTAGTTATAACAACATGGAACAGCAACAAAAGGCAGGCACACAGATGTCCTAGGTATAGCATCACAAAATACATGGATAACAAAAAACTAATGAAGCCTTAATTCTTCTTCCTCTTAGCTGGGGGCCTTTTGGCTTTAGACTTGGTTTGGGATTGTGACCGCGAAGCAGGGAGGTTGACAGGGATGAACTTGGGGCCTGATATTGCAGGTGGAGGAGGAAAAGATGCGACTGTAACCCCCAGCCGTAATTAATATCCGGATTACGCGATTAACGTGAAATAGAGACCAATAAAACAAAACAACCTTTATAATCCCATCAACCAGATGGGGTTTTTACAAATACATTTCGAAATCATTCTAACACACGGTCTCATATTTGCACTCCGAATATAATTACTATGCGAAGATAAATTACATTTAGACAATTATCAGAGTACGCAATATAAATTCCCGGAAATCCCGGAATCATATCTTCGCTCATTAATCTTAGGGCACAATAGCCCATACAACTCCACCAACAGGGATTACACAATTTACTCGAATACACGCTCAAACACTGATCCAAATATACAATACATATTCTCAATTGCGCTATGATAACCAACAATCAAGCTCTCACCCAGAAACGAGCCCTCTTCGTTCTTGGAAGCTTGCTTCATCCTCAATCTTCCTTCCCTGTCTAAAATGTTGATAGGGGAGGGTGAGATTCTGGGGAATCTCAGTAGGAAACAGATACCATTATGCATGTAAGATAAGTATTTAATGCATGACATGCTTGCATCACAATAACTCATGTTCACATAATGATGTATCCGCATGCTCAATGTTCACACAACATACTCATGGCCATAGTATAAATAGAACAGAGCTACAATCATTCATATATATCTCACATAATCACGCAAAGAAATAACATGCATCAATACACAAATACAATTATCAATACATGCAGGAGAGGTAAGTTCCCTACCCTTATTCCACGTAAGCTCCAGCTCCGGCCGTTCACGATCACGGTAATCATCAAGTCCTATAACCAAAATCAAGGACATAGGATTAATCCCTTTTCCAATTCCTTAACTTTTAGACACTCAAGTTGGTTATCATTACTGCCCTTTAAGTGCCCTCAAACACCTCAATCCATAGCTCTAAAGGGTTGGAAGACTATCCCCAAAGATCCCCTTTTGAACACTTAAACTTGATATTTTTCACTGCCTCACTCGAGCACAGATGCTCTCACTCGAGCACAAGTACGGACATCACTCGAGCACAAATGCTCTCACTCGAGCATTGGTACGGACAGTACTCGAGCACAAGAGAGAGTGAGACTGCGAGTGAGCACCCGAAAGCACACACACAGCTCTCCAAGCACTGGATCACTCGAGCACAGCCATTTGCACTCGAGCACACACCTCACACCCGCGAGCACAACGCCACGAGTGACAACCCGAGAGCACCACTCTCACCTGAGGCACAGGCTCACTCGAGCACATACCCCATACCCGCGAGTGAGAAAGTACACTCGTGCCTCTTTCCCGCGAGCATCCACCCGAGAGCAATCCTCAACTCTGGGCTTACACCTTCACTCGAGCAGAACCCAGCTCACTCGAGCATGTTCTTCGCTCACTCGAGCACAAAGCGATGTGCTCGAGAATCACTCATAAAAACCCCAGGTGAACTCGAAGCACAACAGGGAAAACTCGCGCATCACTCGAGCAAGATCCCCCTCACTCGAGCAATGTTCCTCCTTCACTCGAGCACACCCATGTCTGCTCGAGTGAATCTATCAGATTCCAGAAAACGCAGCAAACATACCACATTTTCCTAACTTTTGCCCAATTGATCCAAATGGACCCAAAACCTCTACCAAAGCTACTCCCACTCAAAATCACTCACTGAATTCAATGGAATCAACAGAATTACCCAATTCCCATTCCATTAACATGCTTTGGTCTAGGGCATCACAATCATCATTTTTCCAAAATCACTAACTTCAATCATTTCAATCCCCAATCAATCTATCTATTCCAAACTCACTCTAAGATACCATTTCCATAACCATAACATGCCATACTACCCATTGACCCATATTTTCGAAATTAGGGCAATAATTCCAGAAATTCCAAACTTAATCATTTGGCATGAAACATAGATAGAAAGATTGGGTTCACATACCTTAACAACTTTCTCAAAGACACTCTTTGATTCTCCAAACTTCATATTTTCGTGATCCTCAAATCACCACCAATGGAGAAGCTACAATCATCAAATTGAAGCTCTCAACTCAAGGAACAATATTTATGAAAAGGATTTGAACAAAGGAAGCCATTTTCCTTACCTTTTCTCAAGCTTTTCCTTTCCCTTTTTCCTTCCACCATGACCGACTAAGAGGGAGAATGAGAGAAGGAGAGATGGAGTGAGAAAGTGAACATAATGATACTCCCTCCATGCTTCAGCGAAAAGAGAGGAGAGGAAGAGAGAAAATCACCAAAATAACCCCATTTGACTTTTCCACACACATCTCTCTTCACACCCACTTTTGCCACATGTCAATTTGCTATTGGCTCACATAAAATAAGTCACCAATTAGCCATTTAATCACTCCATTAACCATTTTAATCCCTTAATCACAATTTGGACTCTTGCTAAACCAGGGCTTAGCAGTCCACTAATCTCGGGCTTAATCTCTAAGCTCAAGTATTAAAATTCGGGATATTACAGATACAGCTGTGAACAAATGGGGCATATTCTTAGCAGCAATGCCAGACATGGAAGTCTGTGCTGGTATGAAACGCAATGGTCAAGGGTCAAGTATTGGTCTTGAGGGCGCATGAGGATGGTTGGCAGGTTTAGCCAGTGGCACGATTGACAGTGGGGTTATTGGATCAGATTATGTGTGTCAACTGGAGTGCTTGGTTCAGGAACATGGGGGTCAGGAGGAACACCAATTGTGGGGGAATCTGTAGAGAAGTCAGTTGTCTCATATGCAGTGCCACCTTCTTCATGACCTTCACTTTTGTTTGGAGATGGAACATTGTCCTGTGCAGGGGAATATGATTCATTTCCAGGATGCATAGAAGGCCCTGCTTCTTCAGAGTGTGAAGACTTGTATGCAGCAAATTCCTTAAACTCAATATAGTAGAGGTGAATGAATTCTCGTAGGTATTTGAAATCTAGTGCAAGCTCAGACACGCGGGAATCCATAAGAGCAATGGTTGAATCAATGTGTCCAATATGTGCACCAAATTCCTCAAACATGTCCTTGACATAGCCCTACAACTTGACCACATGTTCCTCAAACTGCTCTTTCATATACCTTTGCAACTTAACTACATGTTCCTCATGTTGCCCAATGCTTGCCTCCAATTGTACTTGCAACTTCGTCATTGTTTCGTCAACAATTTTTCCTATGGTTTCTGTGAACGCTTCAGGTTGATCTCTGAGTATGGGAAGAAGTAGTAGCTGCATCATGTAGAGGGTTACTAGCATCAGCCTTGTTTATGTCATGTACTGCCTTATCCTTGCTTCACTTCTTATGGCCATTTGCATTTGATTCAAGGCCTGCTCACTAAATTCCTCAGTCCAAATAGGTGCTTCCCTTTCCTCCAAATACCAAACTTTTTTCTGTTGTAGTATGAGAAACACAAGGGAGGGATAGGGCAGCTCTGAATTCTTCTTTCCTAGAGTAGCAGCCCTTAACATTGTGTCTACAATCCTCTTGCCCATATGAAAAGGCTTGCCTTTGATCATACATGTAAGGATGTGTTTGTCTTCAGGGGTTAATGAAGTGTAGTGCTTGCCTTTATTCACAAAATTCCTACTATATAAGTAATGTAAGACCCAAAACCTATGAGGCAGCTGCTTTGGTCTACACAGAGGAGTCTCGGCTAGTTTTTTCCCTTCAAGTAGTGTTGCATTTGTAACCCCCTGCCTTAATTAGCGTAATTAAGATTCGATAATGCATAATAAAATGGATTAGAGACCATTGGATAATTCAAAATTCATTTAAAACTCCTTTTTCGTAGTTGAGACTTCACAAAGTTTTCAAAACTTCTCTATCCTAGTCTCAATGTTCAAATATCGAATATAATTACCTGTGCAGTTATGTCACATTTAAATATATCAGAGTTTAGAACTTAACCCCCGGCAACCCCCGAGTTTCATCTATATATATCTATAAGGTTCCATTTCCCAATTAGGGGATTACACTGCCATATGTTCAAAACTATTTACAACTCAAAATATCGTACAGTAATCCCTATCCAAAATGAATAACCATCATGGCCCGAACCAAATGTCCCTACAGGGTTCTAACCGCTCCGGGTTGTTCGCTTCTCCTTAGAGCCACTCGCCCTGTTTGAAAGGTTAGTGAAAGGAAAGAATGAGATTCAAGAGAATCCTAGTAGTAACAAAACATTTATACCACACATGAGCACACAACATGTAAGGAAATCATCGTACAGCAGCAGTAGCACAAATCACACTCCACCCTCATCCCCTTTTATCGCCGGGAAGGCACACCATCCTAACCCGAACCGTTGTTAGCGACTCAGGGACTGTTGGCGTGGTAGTGCGTACACATAGGCTTATAGCTCAAATAGCCATCCAACTTTCACATTTGGCCCGTCGGCCTTCACAAATAGCCTTTTGGCTTTTCACATAATCACACATATTACACCCCATCCTTATCCCCTTTTATCGCCCGGAAGGCACACCGTCCTAACCCGAACCGTTGTTAGCGACTCAGGGACTATTGGTATGGCGGTGCTTACACATATCTACAAATATCGCAGCATATGAATTTATCACAAATCAATGATATAACACACATACAATGCATCACATATGGTATAAAAGGAAAGTCACTACCTTGTTCCTTTCTGACATTCCCCAGCACAGTGGGCTCACGAGGACGTATGCCTAAACATATGCCTAAAGGGTTGGGATAACCACCCCCAAAGATACCTTTTTTGGAAAAAGAAACACTAGTTCTGGGCTGGCTCACTTGAGTGAAGGGAGTCTCACTCGAGTGTTGCCCATAGTTGTGCTCGAGTCCCAGCGAATGAGACACAGGAAGTGCTTGCCCGAGAGCAAACCTCAAAATACCTCTCACACTCACTCGAGCACAGGAAGCTGCACTCGAGTGATAACCTTAAATGCACTCGAGCACCAAGAAGTGAGGCTCAGCGAGTGACTTCTCGAGAGTAACCATAATCTCCAAAGTCTTAAACTTACTCCCTCACTCGAGCACAGGAAGTTGCACTCGAGTGATGACCTATATCACTCACGGGAACAAAAGTGCACTCGTGATTTCTGCCTAAAGACTTAACCAAAATACCTATAATTTCATACTGCACTCGAGTGAGACCCCTCCTCACTCGAGTGAAGCTTATCAGAAGCCAGATTATAACAGCTGATACACTTTTCTAGATTTACCCATTCCACTACCAATAGTCCTAAAACTTGTGCCAAAGCTCATTCTCCCTCATTTTGACACAAGGAACCACTTGGTTCTACAAAATACCCAAAATCACATCCCAGCAACAATTTCACTCTTAGATCTCCACTTTGCTTCCAAATACTCAATTACCAACATTTTCATTTCCAATTTCCCCAAATCAACCACAATGACTCAAGGACACAATGGACTACCAGTACAACAATAACACTCTATCCAATTCCTATATTTCGCTTAACATCATATTTAGGGTAAATTTCAAAACCCACATAGCTTAACCAAAAATCACCATAATGATCAAGTTTCCTCTTTTCAAGTCCAAACCAAAACCATTGACACCAAAACACTATTTGGCATCTATTTTATCACAAAACACTAGCTAATTCATACATTTCATAATTAGGCTAAAATCAGGGTAAATTCAAAAGTTCTAAAAACTCAACCAATAATCAAAACAATTATATCAAAATACTAGAAATACTCACCCCTTCAACTTCCAATTATTAGCTTCTTGATTCTCTAGTTCCCAAACTTGTGCAAACTTCAAAACACCTTCTTTCAAAATTCTGAAACCATAGGTTTAAAGCTCTCAACCTATTGAACAAGCTTAATGAAGAGGCTTAAGCATAAGAAGACAATTACCTACCCAAAATCAAACTTTTCTCTTTCTCTTTCTTGGCTTGTTTTATCGAAAATGGAGAATGATGAGAGAGAAAATGAGAGATGATGGTAAATGTATGAAGATCAGATTTTTCCCCACACACACACTCCCATAACCGACTTGGAGGAGAGAGGGAAGAGAAAATGAGTTTGAAATTTTGACTTTGATCCAAGGGTCCTTGTGGTGACACTTGGCAAAATCTTACTCTTCCTACCATGAGTTCATATGAACTCATCCACACAAGATTCTACCTCTTGCTCAACACATCCTAACCATTGATCTCAAGTTACCCATGAATTCCCTCTTCAGTAACTGGCCAGTCGATCGGTAGATTTACCATTTTATCCCTGCTTATCATAACATATACTAAACCATCATCAAACACATTTGCATCATAATTCACATTATTTACTTCAAAAGTGTTTAATTAACATTAATTATATCACTTTGAAGTTATTAGCCCTTAATCACAATTCAGGATATTACCATCAATTTGTGCTTGTGATAAATCAGTGTCTGTGGACTGTGGGCAGGTCACATCTAACTAGGTTAGAATGTTTTCTTCATTGATTGCTATGGTTTGGCCTCTAACACAAGTGGACACAACCTCCTTTCTAGACATTTTGAGGTTGGTGTAAAAAACCTTAACCATTGATTCAGAATAAGGCAATAACAATTCTAAAATGCCTTTGAAAGGCTTCAATATTGTTCCCAATCGAAACCTAAATTCAGAGTCAAAAGTGTTCACTTTAATCCTACTCATTTTACAACATGTGCGCCCAACTAACCGGATATCGTATTCTTCTAGGGTAGAGTTGTTGAAATCTTGCTTTGCCTGAGGTACAACATTGGTCCTCTGTTTCAACCGAAGCTTCTTCAACAACTTAGCTCTAACCTTATTAAGAACCACATTGTCATTGTCTTTAGCATTTGTAGCTGTTGAAGCCTCTTCATCAAACCCTAAGCTAGTTGTTTGATTTTCAGATGTCGATGAACTCCCACTCTCAACCAGTCTTTTTCCTTGCCTGACTTCCTCTGTCTTAGGCCATTTTTTAGAATTAGAGGACTCTCCCGATGAATCCTCCTCCTCCTCTAACTGCTGCTTTCTCTGACCTCTCTCTGCCCTTGTGTTTCAATTGCTCTTCCCTTTGTCTCTTCTTCACTTCCTTGGCAGCATTATCGCATTTCCACTTTACAGCTGCCTCATAGTTGTCATACTAGTTTCCTTCTTTGGTTTTATACTTTGAACATCCAGACTGATTGCAGTGGCATAGTTGTGCCTTGGGCTTTCTAAAATTCTCTACATCTTGTATTGTGATGCCCATTTCCTGTAGTTGCTTATCTATCATTTTGGTCCTAGCCATTACAACTCACAATCAGATCAATACGAGACAGGGATAAGCACAGAGTGAGGGAGAAACAAAGAGATGTATAGAATAGGAAATGAATGGCCAAGGTAGTTGTGGTCATTAAACAGAGAATGCGAACCGTCTTTTGAACGGTTGACCTAAACTTCGAACCGCAGCTCAACTGAGATCTTAACGCGTGGCAGCTTTGAATATTTAAATTAATTTTGCAGTTACTTTTTCACATTGGCACTGTCAGAAGTTCGAACTAGATACCAAAGTTCAAACTTGGGTATCAACTGTGATGGCGAGAATCAAATTACCCTTACATTTGTAAGTTCGAACTTACATGACGCATTCGAACTTGATTGCCAATTTAGACAAAAAATTTGAACCAACTTATCAGACAGTGAACCAAATTACACTCCTCTGTGAATGGCAACCAGTGCATGTCAGGTTAAAATTGTGCATTACATTTGTAAGTTCGAACTTACATAGCGAATTCGAACTTCATACCCATTTTACTAATAAATTTAACTAATTTATCAGACATAACACCAGATTACACACATCTGTCAATAGTACTTAGTGCATGTCAGGTTCATATTGCTAATGACATTTGTATGTTCCAACTTACATGACGAATTCGAACTTCATATCCATTTTAAGCAAACCATTTGAACGAACATATCAGATAGTAAATCATCAACCATTGATTTGTGAATGGAAATCTGTGTATTTCAGGTTCAAGCACTTAGATTTAGAAAGAAAATAACAGCCATATGCAACAAAATAATTTTTCAGAATAAACCAAAGTTGGGAACATTACATTTCATCCACAAAAATTACAAGTTGTCCCACCTCACATGTTTGCCTAGCATAATGACATATCCAAAGTTTGCATAGCATAATTATACAATCACATTGCATTGGACACAAACTTTGTCCCATGTTTACACTTCCTTTAACACTGAGTTAACATGGTGTAAAGTTTGCAGACCATTTGTATGACTTAAAATAGATAGACACTTATGCCTCTACACTATATTACACCAAAAGAGATTGACACTTGTGTTTCTCCACTATATGACACTGAAATATACTGTACAGGCATTACATACATACTAATCCACAAAAGGTATGGATGCATGACATAACTACTCCTCTAGTAAGCTACGGATACATGAGGGTTTGTATACCATAGGTATTTTTGCAAACGCATTCAATAGTTGATCAGAACCCAGAATCTTGATATGAGCTACATTTTTTTCAGACAGTGTCAAGCCTTCAACCTCAACAATTTCCACGAACAAGTCAGCACTTTTTGCATCTAATTGTGCTTGTCTTTCCTAACCCTATAGTTGGTTGCCTAGTTTCTCAAAGACATGCACGATGGTTTTGTCCAATGATGTAAGAGTTTTGTGCAAAACATCAGCAATAACCTTAGAGTTGTTCACTTTGCGCTTCTTCCTTAGACAGAAAGAGTTATCATTGATGTGGGTTGTGTTTGGAGGAGTTTCACCCATGGTTTGTGACAAGTCCGCGTCAGCACCTACAATATGAGGCAATTCTGGAAGATTATCAACTTCATCATTAACTTCATCTTCCATTGCACTAGGTGATATTCCTTCTTCCCGAACTGCCCTGTCCCTAGCTAACACAAAGTACAAATTCTCAAAGTTTGGGAATGACTTGGTCCTAAATTGTCCTGACCTGGGGTGAACCTGAAAGTGCAATAAAAATATTTGCAAGGACATGTAACTTACCCTTACACCTATCACTTTTTTACTTGAATGCAATTAACTCCTCAGCAAGTTCACATATCTTCACATACTCATCCCACACCTCTTTCTCTTCAGTCACAATTTTTTTCTCAGGGTCCCAACCAAAGTCTGACGTGTTGGTGCCATAAACCATATCGTAAGCCGCCTGCTACAGACGTTTCAAGATCTTATTCCTAGAGGTTATGTGAGGACATGCTTTAATCCTACATCTAGGCAGCTTCTCTTCCATTATTGCCTGTAAAGCAATAGCAAATCTAGGCTTGAAACCATTGTCGGCTATGAACTTTTGCTCCATCCTCAAAGTTACAAGGCATTCAACCAAGACCTTGTCCTCCTCAGATGACTACATTTTAAGCTTTAACTTGTTTGCCTCTTCACTCTGGTCCATCTATTAAGACTCAGCCATAAAAGAGAAGGTTGTTAACATAAATTAAATCCAACAATAAACTAACACATGCCCACTGGGCAAGAAGTTGCACGTAAATTAAATTAAAATGCACATAACACAAACTTTGTCGATATACACAAACATCGGCAAGGCAATGTTCATAATTTTTCAAATATTATTCTACAACATCATCAAATGTCATCCCTATGAGCCATATAGGAAGCAAACGTCTCATTTGCCAGCTCTTCCCTAAAGGTTGTCCATATATCACTACTTTCCATAATCATCATGGTGGTGTTGTCAATTGTTGTTGGTGGTAGTTTAAAGGAGTCAAGCTGTTCATCTAGCGGATCTTGAATTCTTTCCTGACGAATTAGATTATGTAACAAACAGTATGCCACAATGTATCTATTTTGAATCTTCACCGAATAAAAAGAAGGACTCCTCAGTATTGCTCAACGCAACTTTAGTATCCCGAAGCACCTTTCAATGACATTTCGGGCAGACGAATGCCGCATGTTGAAGCACTCATGTGGAGTTTGGGGTTGGTGTCCCTGCCTCCACTCATTTAGGTGGTACCTTTGCCCTCTATAAGGCGCCAAAAAACATTGGTAATTCGTGTACCCTGCATCAACCAAGTAGTACTTTCCTGCCCAAGCCAATAAAAACATTAATATGAGCAATGCTCATAACTTGCGCATTACATGTCCAAATCATAACAAACTTACACTAAAAATACACTATGGCAAGCCATGCCTTGTGGTACTCTTAGCCCATATCGTGTCCTTATAACATCCCTTAACACCCTCCCATCCACAGCTGACCCTTCCTAACCAGGCAATACAAAGATAAACTACGCATCCAGTGAGCATACACCTAGCACATTGGTTGTCACCTCTCCTTTTCTGTTTTGGTACCTGTCCTTAAGCTCTGCTGGGACTTGTACATGAATGTGAGTACCATCTAATGCACCTAAACACCCTTACAAACACAATCAGGATTTTCAGCCCTACACAGTTTACTTTTGAATACAAAGTAAATACACTTTATGACACAACTACAAAAGTTTTATACCTTGAACCACTTCCATTGATGATCATTTGAGTTTTCCAGACTGGCCTCTGCTCTTTTCAAAAGCAATTATTACAGTCTAATTGTTGCATTCAACATAATTTTAAAGTATCTACTAATTGTTTCACCTGACCTACCAAACTCAAACTGAATGACCCCATTCTTCACATGATGCCCCAATATGTGCAGGAACATTGCTACTTGCTCATCAACTAACATATGTTTTGTTGGTCTTAATCCACCAATTGTGTCTAACATGTGACACAATTTATCAAAAGTCACTCGATACATCCTAATTTGGTTGAAGCAAGTAGTGTCACTACTGTATATCATTGCCCTCAAATTTGCTCGCTTTGCATGAAAATCTAATCTAAAAGACCTATCTGGTACATGCCTCAGTCTACCTCCTCCCATAGCAACTATCATGGTTAAAAGCAACCTCCTAACTGCAAGAAGCAAAGCTAGGCACCCAGCCAACATGACAAACATTTGATCCGATTGTGGCTCCATAGCTACACAATTTTTCCCACACTGATTCTTTTTACAGTATAATCTACCAACTCCTCTTTCCAAACCACACTAACACATTTAAACAAATCACATTTTAAATTAGGAGCCAATGCACATAATTACACCCACACTTTTCACACATTAAATGTAACACTCCAAATTTTATATTCACCAAAAATATTGTAAATATTTGAGAAATTCAATAAAATGGTGAATATTCATGAATTTGGAATTTATGAATTTATAAATGTTCAATTTCATGGAAAATTGGGCAAAAATAATTATGGAATTAATTTGGGTAATTTAAAAAGCCCAATACTAAGGTTCAAAAATGAAGGAATATTAGAGAAAATATTTGGTACAAAAATAGATGAAAAATGGTCAAGGAAAAATAAGAAAGGAAATTGGAATAAAAAGGTCATGACAAAATCGTAATTTTGCCAATTTAGTACAAAATTACTTATTTTTCAATTAATTGAAGTTAATTTCAATTAATTAAGGGAAATATATTTAGAATATTTTGGTCAATTTAATATGAGTTTATGGAAAATTTGAGTAAAAAGTGTAATTTTGACCAAAATTGAGACTTTACGTGTATACGTAACCGGAACAAGTTGTGAAGCCAATTGAGACGAAAGGGTAGGACCCCTAGGTGTCTCCTACATGTTGCAAGAGGAAGGAAATATTGGTTGGTCTTAATGAGCTTAGTTACATGTACATAGGGTTTATGTACATAAAATTGATTTTGGAATTTTTGGAAATTCCATAAATCATTAAAAAATCATATAATATAATAAAAACACATCTTTTCCTTCCTTCCTCCAGCCCATTTTCGTGCCATTTTAGATCTAAAATAGACAGAGTGTGTGTGAAATTTTAGAGAGAGAGAAAGAACAAAAACTTGCAAAGGTAAGTAATTTCTTCGGTAAATCGGTTCTTAACACATATAAATTCGTTCATAAGCTACTCTTCTATGTGATTAAGGTTTGAGAAGCTCATCTTTGGGTGTGTGAAAGCTATGGTTTCAGCCTTGTTGAGAAAAGCTAGAGAGAAACAAGAGGTAACTTCCAAACCTTCGTATATTAACTATTCTGGTTGTTGTGAGCAATTTAATAAATGAAATTTTGCCGGATTGCCATTGGTTTTAAATTTTGGAAAAGTGTGTGCCTAAGGGTTGTGCTGCCCAATTTTAGTTCAAATGGTTGTTATACTCAATTAGGTGGTTAATAAAGTGGTTAGGAGTAGAAAAGAACGTGTTTACAGAGCCGAAATCGCAAAACCTCGATTTTTCCTAGAGAATCCATAAATTTTGGTCAGGGCTGTAAATGGGTCTTAGAGTTGGATTTTCAATGATTTGATAATTCCATTGGATTCAGGAGGGAAAATTAGGTGGGGTTACATTTGGGCACGTTTTCAGAAAAGGCTAAAAAAGCATAGTTACGAAAACGTCCCTAAAACCCTAAAAATAGGGCTGCCAGGGGTAATTTCGTAATTTGACATTGAATTTGGTAATTTTGAGCCTAGAAATGGATTATTTGGATAAAAATATGTCAGGATAACCTTAGTTAAAAAAATTTGAAAAAAGGTGTTATCAGGCCGGATACGGCGGGGTGGGGCCGGGGTCTTAGGGGCATATTGGTAAATTTTTACCATAGGCTAATATGACAAGAAACACTATGGAAGTGTCTAAAATGATGCTTGGATAGGTTATGACCTATTTCTTGTACATTTAATATTTTAGAATCGAATCGGGAGCCGAAATTCGATACGTTTCATGAGGCACACAAAAAGGGGTGATAGAACTTCGAGGTAGGAACATTATCCTTCATATATTATGCCATAGTTATGTGATTGTGTGGATGCCAACATTTGTAAATGCACTTTATTAATTAACTTGATTTTCTTAGATAGGGGCAGTTAGTGCCAGAAGTGCACTTACACTAGGAGTTGGCAGAAGTCCAACCGGTGTAGGTTGTGGGGCTGGGCCCTACTCATGTATACATGACGATGATGTGTTTATATTGTTCTTTAATTGGTGCATACCTTAGCGCATATCATATTTACTTTTCACATTTTTTATGAACAATAACATGTTTCTACTAGGATTCCTTAGAATCTCACCCCTTTTTCTAAACCAAACATCTCAGCGGGTGCTAGTGAATCAAAAGGCAAGGAGTTAGATAAAGGAAAGTGACTGGCACGTGTCTCAAGGCAAAGTTAAAGTTTGTGGTTATAGATAGCTTATGTTGTGAATATTGTCGCCTTTTGTATCTTGACTTCGGACTGTAAACAAATCTTTTATCAGTATATATGTACTTTTTTGTATGCATGTGGAACTTGGTCTCTATTACTCTATAAATATCGAAATGGAAACGGGTGTTGACATTAAACACAACCCACTTATTTTATGCATAAACCATCTTACCCATTCTATCTTTCTACTGACATTGTTTATCTTTCACTACTTCCATCTACCTGTGTTCATTCGACATTACTTACAACCAACAAAACTTCTAACTTCATTCACAGGTAAGCATTCATGAAATAAATTACATCTACTTAAAATTAAAACCTAATTGCAAGACACCAAACAAAGCACACTGTCACATAGCAAGCAACCAAACACATTTCAGCTTTCGACTATGCTTTTCTTTCACATATATTCAACCAATAAGACCCATATCACAAACATACCAATTTATAAGCTCATACTAAATTAACCCACATACATATAGTCTTTAGCTTTTTGCGCATCTCTTCGGCTGTTCAACACAAAGTGCAGACAGTAAAAATATTGTCCACTTCACGCCATAGACCACAACATAATCAGATGAACATTACCTTGATTCGTAATTCTATTTCGCACACTGTTCGCCTCTTCCCTTTTGCCAGACAAGCTTTCAACACACCAATCTGGTACACCAAAGCCTTTTGCATGTTCTGCCTCCATCTTTTATCTATTTAATATGTTTTCAGGGGCATTTTGGCCCACATTTTATGCATCCCTGGAACATTTTGATATTCATTCCAGTTTTGGTGGCAATCCACTTTCCCATATTTAAACGAAGATTGAACTTGACTGGAATGTGAGTTTTCGTTACTTTTGGCAGCCAAACACATTTTGGGTTATGGAACTTTGCCATCTTCCCTTTCCCTCTTCAACTTTCCGTGTAACAAACAGGCCCTATGGCCTTACTTTGGAGAGAGAATATGGGGTTAAAAACATATGGGCCCCACGTCTTTACTCTCCCTTCCCTGGTTATCTCTCCCGATCCAAACAAATGGAAATTCATTTTCTTTTCTATTTTCTTTCACCATAATTCTCTCCATCTAAACATATGATAAATTATGAGGTTGGTATTAATTTTAGAAACAAAATTAAATCAAGTTTCTTACATTCATTATGTTAAGTTTTCCAATCACACATATTCATGTGTTTTATTTATTTTATGCGGATTTATATTTAAATAATAATATTTTGAAAGAAATAGGATGTGATCATGTAATATTTGAAAAATTGACATAACAATAATAAGAAAATTGATCTAAGTATTGTCCTTAATTTTATAGTTTATCATAAACGTTATCCATGTGGTAGTTTAATTAATGACTGGTGATCATAAATATAGAACTTTAAAAAAATTACTGAAATATTTATGAATCATTTTTCTAAATAAACAATATCAATCTCATCTTACTTTCCTTTTGCCAAAATCTTATCTTAATTTAATATAGTATAATTTAAAAAAAAAAATTATACATTTTTATATATAACTAATTTAAACTATTTGATGAGAGTTTTAACAATTTTTTAGTGTATATAAAGTAGTTATTACTTGTTAGGATGCCAATAGTTTATTTATACATGAAAGAAAGCATAGAATTGGGCGAGATTTCTCAATCCCACCTGTTAATGAATAAGAATATTCTTATGAGAGAGTTATTTCTTATTTGAAATTTATAATATTTAAATTTAAATTAGCTGTAACTCCAAATTAAAAGAAAACAATATACAAGAATCTTGACTTTCTTTAAGTGCCAAAAATATATTTTTAGTTCTTTAAGTTTATATCAGATATACTTTTAATTCTATAGTTCTAACACCGTTAATATTACTAACGGAAAATGTTGACATTAAACTTAAGTGATGACTATGTAATTAAATACTATTAATCTTAAATTTAAAAAATGTGTAAATTGAAAAATATCTAAAAACCTAATGAGGAGTCAATAGCAAAACGTCGACTATATTTAAAAATTTTAGTTTAATAATCTAAATATATTACTTTAATAATATAAATATCAAAACCACAACTTCATTTGCAGTGATTTGTTGAGTTATTTTAATTTAATAATCTAAATATATTATAGGGAAAATTGGCCATAAATACCTATTTAACAAATTAATTATTAAATGGAATCTTGTGTTGAAATAATCTTCCCCATACGCAAAAGATCTTCCCTTGTGTTCAAACAATATTCATGGTGTTAAATATATCTTCGTTATGTGATCTTTTGTTGTGTTCAAACAATCTTTCCTCTGTGCAAAAGATATTCCCTTGCGTTCAAACAATTTTCCCCATATGCAAAAGATCTTCCTTTAAATGCTTTCAAGTCCTATATGGTAAATAAATTTCTAATGAGGTATTTATGAACAATTTTTCCTATATTATATTGAAAAATTAAAACTTAAATATGTTTTGTCAGTTGCACAGTCATTACTTGAGTTGGTTGCATCAACATTTTCCATTAACAATATTAACGATGTTAGAAATATAAGACAAAAAGTATATTTTATAATATTAAGGAATTAAAAATATATATTATATAAAATTTAAAGGACTAAAAATATACTTAAATTAACTTTGTTTTATCATTAACAATGAATTGTCATATTTCCATCTTCGGTTTTCTTTTTGCCTTTTATAGTTTTATTATAAAGACGAAATGAGCAATTGATAAAATGAGTGGTAAAGAATTTAACACCTTTCAAATCAGATTTAACGTCCGAGTCTTCTTGATATATATAAAAAAATCCTCGGGGGGCAGAACCTTTCCCATTTGGCACTGGATTAGATTCAAATCCCAATTAGTTATTAATAACAAGTAATAGATTATATGTTTGGCTATAATTGTGAAACTCATGAGTTCACTTTTTAAATTTACTATTTTTACAGTTTTAACTTAGAGAATTGTATTAATTCTCTTTTAAGATCATAATAAAAAACCTAGTTAAATTTTTTAGTTTACACATCAAATTCACCTTTTTTTTTTTTAACTTATAAAATCATGTTAATTTATTTTTAAACTTATGTTAAATTTTTAGAATTGATCACATTCAGTAGTTTTATATATAAATTTTATAGAAATATTTGTATGATAAATTATAAATATTGGTGGATTTAATTTTAATTATTTAGATTTATGATATATAAAAAATAAATTGTTGTCATTTATTATATTTTAATTATTTAACTATATATTATTAATACTTATTGATAAAAGTAAACTCTTACACGCTCATAATACGCATTTATGACCTATCATAAGTTTGTTTGACCCATGAGTTTGACAACTTTATTTTGGGGAAAAAAATTAGGTACGGAGCAGGTGCAGCTTGTCTTGAGCATTGTCTAACATATATTAAATATTCAAATACTTTCCGTTTTTCACATAGGTAAAAATGTGCTACATATATGTTAAAATTTCAGGTACTTTTGAATAATATATAAATTTTACGACGGGGAATTTTCAACAATTTACCGAAAAATTTAACGTTTAGGCTTTGTGTTATTTTAGAGAGATGCACCTCAAAACCAATAAAAAAAAAAAAAAAGATACAAACCCGGGCTGGACCAACACAAGCGGCCCTATTAACAGAATCAACCACTTAGTTGATGGGCCTTTGTGCTACTCTGTAGTTAGATTATTTCATCAACAAAATTAAAAAGATTAAGGAGTAGAAATACTTATAAATTTTTTTCAAAAGTGCATCCGCTACCATAAAATTTTTTAATATAAAAATAACCATAAACTTTTAAAAAGGGGGCAAAAGTGATACTTCCTTTAAAACTAACTAACAGCCATTAGCTCCAGTGCAAAAGTATTAAAATACCCCTATCTAAAAAAAAAATTAAAGTGCAAAAATATCCATAAACTTTTTTTAAAAGTGTTTCCACCACCATAAACTTTTTTAGGAGCAAAAGTAACTATGAACTTTCAAAAACGGGGCAAAAGTGACATTTTTGTTAAACGGTTGCTAGTTAGTTTTAATGAAAGTGTCACTTTTAGTAATTTTGCATTAGAGTAAACGACTGTTAGTTTTAATGGAAATGTCACTTTTGCCCCGTTTTTGAAAGTTCATGGTTATTTTTGCATCCAAAAAAGTTTATAGAGGTGGACGCACTTTTGAAAAAAGTTTTTGGATATTTTTGTACCTTAACCGTTTTTTAGATAGGGGTATTTTGGTACTTTTGCAATGGAGTTAACGGTTGTTAGTTAGTTTAAGTGGAAGTGTCACTTTTCTCCTTTTTTAAAAGTTCATGGTTACTTTTGTACCAAAAAAAAGTTTATGGTGGTGAATGTACTTTTGAAAAAAATTTATGAGTCTTTTTTCCCCTTAACCCTAATAAAAACTTAGTCTGTTAATGAGGATACTTTGAGTTCACACTGAAAAAAAAATCCTTTCCATCAACATAAAAACTCTTTTTTCAAAAAAAAAAAAAAATCATCCACCAAGAAAAAACATGAGTAAAGGTGTAAATTTAATAATGAAGTTTTTTGTTATGAGTACCTAACACAATTATGTTTTATTGGGTGCACAAGTAAACATAGTCATTTTAAGAAGATAAAATCATTTTAACAAATAGCAAAAGTGGCAGTGCTGTTAACTAGAGTTAACGTCCGTCCTTTTTTTTGTATTATGGGTCCCACAATTCTTCCTGTTGACTATAACATCCCCAATTTTTATTGCTAAGATTCATATAGTATTAGGATGATATTTATCAACTAATTTGAGATTTAAAGAAGATCAAAATATGTTGTTTAAAATCTTAAAATATAGAATTGAGAAAAGAATGAAATATGAATAAAAATTGAAGTGAAAAGTTCAAATTTGAATAAATGTGGTCTAATTATACTTTTATAAGGTATCAAATTATCCTTATATATATATTATGAAAATTAAAGGGAGTGAATATTTATTGATATTGACTTGAGTTCAATGAAATTTTCTGCTTTAAAACTTACCAAGTAATTATTTGACTAATGAGAATATATTTAAAATTGAATAAAATTTTAAAGATCTAAATCTAAATCATAATTGTTAGCAGAAAGAGAAAACTAATAAAGTTGTATAGAATTATTCTTTTTACGAATCTAATATATAAGAAATATTTTCCATGTGTTATAAAAATATGATAAATTTCGAGTATGAAACATTGAACTTTTGAAAAAAAATGTTTAATTACTAAATTAAATTTCTTCAAGACAAGTGCACGAGGATAAACTTTCCATTAGTAGTTGTCTTTCACTTGAATTAAAAACGTAGAAAAAAAAAAACTGATGACTACTGATCATTTTCCAGATTTTCTTTTCTAAGAGGAGTGTTCAAAATCTGAATATGTGAAATTCATGTTTCTTATGTGGTTACAAAGGAAATGATTTTTGAACTATAATTCACCAACTGGAAAATGTTTGAAACTTATATATATGTGAATAAAGGGTTTTTAATTTTGGATCAATTTGTTCAGTTCCTTTCCCCCCCTAGAAATTTCTATGAGTATTTTTATTTATAACACACCACAATTCCCTTGAGAGAACAATTTTTGTTATCTTGAAATTATATGAAACAGAAGAAGCTTTCAAAGGTTATGATATTTACAAGTTTTTTTTAACTTGTTTGGAAGAATGAAAACATTGAAAATAAGGGGTAGTTGAGTGGTTGGTGTTACTGACAGGATGGAAAATTGACGATATAGAAGTTTGAGTAAGATAAAGATGCCATGACTGTTGATCGCCACCATAGTGAGGGGATAGGTCTTTAAGGCTAGTATGCATTTCCTCCTCACGGAGAGACTCAATTTGAGTTGTTATCTATCATTACGATTATATTAGAAACATTGATACTCTTGAATATATTTTTTATCTCATTGGAGATTAAGAATGAGCTTAAGAGTGTCCATTATAAGTTGTAGGTTATAAGATTTGAGTTGAGATGATTAAGATTCAAAGTAATAGCATGTGAAAAAAAAAAAAGAGTTCGATGTGGATTCTCAATCAGAGAAGCAGCCATTGGGTATATTATTTTTCATAATCTTTGGATTTAGCATACTTTGATAATAAAAGATACAATTCTAAATTGTGAAATTGTCTTGTATGAATCTATAAAGATGTAATAACATTGATTTTGTGAGAACCAGCTAACACCCAAGAGGGGGTGAATTGGGTGTACGATAAAAACTTAAAAACTTTGAAAATCTTTTCACATATTATGAATTAATAAGTATGAAAGTAATGAATTATAAAAATATAATCAGTTATTTAAATCATATATGCTGGAAATGTAAGAGCTTAAGGAAATGAAGATGCAAACTGTGATTTATTCTAGTTTGGTCCAATCCGCAATGACCTAGGTCCACTCCCCAGACTCCTCCTAAGATTTCAATCCAGTATCTCCCTCAAGTTTAGCCGTGTTCTTGAGAACCTCTACAATCCCACATGTTTGATCTGGGCACTTGTGAAGCCACTCACAATCTTCTCACTGAGATAACAATTCCCCCTTACACATGTAAGGTTAGAATCTCTCTTGATGACAAATGTTTACAATCAATGAAAGTAATGAATTATAAAAATATAGTCAGTTATTTAAATCATATATGCTGGAAATGTAAGAGCTTAAGGAAAAGAAGATGCAAATTGTGATTTATTCTAGTTCGGTCCAATCCATAATGACCTACATCCAGTCCCCAGGCTCTGTTGGAAATTGTGCCCTAAGGCCCAATCATTGTACTTTAAACATTATTATTTTAATGAAATTTCTCCATTCTGTTATCATATTATTTGCATGTTAACTGTGATAATTGTATCCTTGGATAATTCATAAAGATTGTCCTAAAATGTCCCTGGTCGGTCATCTATGTGGGAGCAGAGATGAAACAAGACCAGTATGACTTTGATAAGATATGGAGATACAAATCAAAGTCTTAGGAACTTGTAAGAGTACAAGGTGCTGGACCGACCCACTATGAGAAAGCTACATGGATCAAGTCATAAGCTTTTCTCATGTATAACCACGTCACAATGCCCTTAGACCTGAGGTCATCATGGATTCCTTCATGAGAGTTGCTAAGCTTTGAACTAGTCAAAAGTCACTTTTGACCGGGTGATGATATAGGCTACCATCGGGCTTGGTGGTTTTTCATGCAGAGGAATATGAATGATTAAGATGGAATTTGTCCCTCACATTAGTAGAGAGATATTACCCCTCGATGAGTGAGTCTGATAAATGTATGGCCATACTATGATGAAAGGAGTTTTTGTCTCTATTATCAGGCTACTCAGGAATCGAGAAAGTAATGGTCAGGAACAAGAGGATGACATTATCCATGCCTTATCCTTGATCAATATATCGTGTGACAAAAGGGACGTGACATGGTTGTATGACAGGTTGCATCGTGATAACGATCCTCATATGAATTGGGTAGTCGTAATGTCTTGCTAGTGGCCGCTTGCGACTTTTGGGTTAGTATAGTTATTGGCCCACTGCCAACTTCATATAGGCCTACAGGGTCGCACACAAGAATGACCCAACACGAGATAATGTTTAATTTAGGGTGGATGAATTTTATATTTATATATATAAAAAATATAAAATTCATTAATAATTTATATAGATATATATATTTTTGAAATATATATCTTATATCTTATATATATATATATATATGTGTGTGTGTGTGTGTGTGTGTGTGTATATTATATGATATTATTATATTTAATAATATTATATAGATATATATATTTTCGAAATATATATCTTATATATATATATATGTATATATATTATATGATATTATTATATTGTGTTAGTTTTAAATTTAATTTATTAAGATATATTAAATTTAATAACTAATATGATAGAGATATAGTATCTCAGATTTAATTTATGAAGATAAATTAAATCTATTGGCTCTTTATTTGGATTAAATAAATAGGTTAAATTAAAACTGTTGGACAGATTTAATTTAAACTGAATTTATTTAATTAACTCATCAAGATAATTAATTGTTAATTAATTTCGAAATTAATGATGATTAATTTTGAAATTTGAAAATAGCCCTCATAGGTTATAAACTTGATAGAGCAGATATATTCATATGCACATGAGAATTGAGAGCCGCAAGGGAAACCCTAGGAGACATTAGAGGCGTTAGCACGTAGTCTCGGTTGGAGAGCATTCATGTGGATACCATTAGAGGGAGAGGACCTGACGTGTTGGCTCCTAGAGATCGTGAAAACTCTGAATCATCAAAAAGGTATGAATCCTTCCAACTTGGTTTAAACGCCGTTGATAGATCCTTGATTAGGATCGGTGAAAATATTTAAAATTCTTCTGCTGTGCCTACCGATCCTAACAGGCTCCTCCTAAGATTTCAATCCAGTATCTCCCTCAAGTTTAGCCATGTACTTTAGAACCTCTACAATCCCACATGTTTGATTTGGGCACTTGTGAAGCCACTCACAATCTTCTCACTGAGATAACAACTCCCCCTTACACATGTAAGGTTAGAATCTCTTTGATGACAAATGTTTACAATCAATCTTCTCTCTCAGAAGTGAATAATGATAATCATTGAAGCACAATACAAATAATGTCTCTCTTAAAATAAATAGTATAAAAACTGAGAAAACAAAGACTATGTGAGATGAACGTTGGAGTCAAAGCGTTGGCATTTCGATGGTGAAGGTAGAAGCTCTCCCTTTGGCTTGGAATGCTTTTCAATTTATAGTTGATGCAACTCTGATGACCGTTAGAGATGTTGAAGTATCCGTTAGCCATGTTCATATTCCCATTGTGATTTTATCTTTGAGCTTTATAGAAATATGACCATTGAAAGTAGCCATTGAAGTTTCTGACAAGAAGTTGCTTTTTGGTCGTTGAGCACTCATCCAAGTTTAATCATTTGTAATCTTCATATAAACTTGATTAGCAATGATTAGGAATGAATAGAAGTAATATAACCAAGGTTTATAAGAGTTTGGAAGAATATCAAAAAATCTGGGAGTTTGATTAACACTCACTCGAGTGTGATTTAGAATTACTTGAGTGGTCCCTTATCACTTGAGTGCTTACTCTGTCACTCAAGTGTTCAAGTGATCTTGTGCTAATAATCAGCAGCGAGTGACTTAGTAGTGATGCTTTTGAAAATGAACATCACTCAAGTGTATATTCATTCACTCGAGTGATCTTCCATATCTTCTATAAGAGTTAAACTTAATCACTACCGAATGACTTGCAAGTGATTCATATCACTTGAGTGGTTAAGTGATCACTTGAGAGATCTTTACTTAGTATTTTTCAGCACTTTCAAATCACTTGCAAGTGCCTTGTAAGTGATCATGGATCACTCAAATGATTTCCTCAATCACTCTTAGATTGCATGCAAGTAGTGATGTCCATCAATCGAGTAATTCCCATATCACTTGAATGCCTTTTTTCTTTTTAACACAGATTATTTAGCACAGAGGTTAACTTTTAGTGGGCATAACACTTCTAATGTAACTCCAAATTTGACAAATGACCTACCCCCAAATTTCTTTAACTCTTCTTTCCAATTGAACAAGAACCAGTTTCAAATTCGTTATATTCTGAAAGTTATGATCAAGTTCTTTGCAGCTAGTATGGAGAAGCGTCTTTATATGATAGTCCAATTCCAAAATTCATATCTCTACCATCTGACCTTTGTTAAGTGTGATCTCGATGTTGTTGAAATGCCTCTTGAGTATAGTTTTATATGCAATAAGTTTTAGTCCAAAGATCATTGTCTTCAAAAAGTTATGATCCAAAGAATGATTGCTGTTTTGGAACATCGTGGGAACATCATGGGAATATCAAGCGTCAAATTCCATGATCTATATCTCTTATGTCTGAGCAGCTTTGGGCTTGATCATGGCTTTTACGAAACACATTCTGAGTGTCGTTTCATATGCAACAAGTTTCACCTCATTCAAAGTTTTGATGTAGGAAATATGTCCAAATTAATAAACTTGTTTTGAAATAACGCAAGAAATTATAGTGTCAACTTCCAAAACTCATATTGTTTTTATCTGAACTTTGTTTAGCTTAATGTTGGTGTTTGTGTGTCACATTTGAATTCTAGTTTCATATGAAACAAGTTTTAGCTCAATCGGATTTTTGGTTTGAAAGACAAGACAAAATTACCAAACCTTTCTCATACTAAATGAAAACAGAGCTAAATAGAGTATACTGAAATATGATTATCACTGAGTGATGCTTCCTTAACTTGAGTGAAACATATGAAAATCACTCTGGAGGTGCAACTCGAGTGATAATAAAGTATCATTCAGGTGAAGTTTATATGACTTTAACATAAGGCACTTTAACTTCCAATTAAGGCCTTCCAACTTCCATTTGATCATAAAGACCTCCAATATCAAATCTAAGAATTTGAAACTTAATATTCCCATTATATTGTGCAAGTTCTTTTTTCTTTAATTTCTTCTCTTCTTCTTATTGATTATTCTCCACAATCCATTTGATAACTCCTTGCTTTCTTGACTAATTTCTATTTCTTCTTCTTTCTCTTGATCGTTCTCCATAGTCCAATTTGATATCTTCTAATATTTGTTTGACTAATCTATAAGATATATTTTACATTAAACATAATAGTTAGTCAATGTATATGATAAATACATTATGTAAATTTTTTGCTCTTAATATTTATCATCTATATTTGACATAATCAAAAATAATATATATAATAGATTTCTTTGTGGTATTTGTGGTTTGGATGTTGGGATATGCTCTAAATCTTGTTACAAGGACTTTTAGGAATAAATCATAACTAGTTGGACTTATGAAACAAGATTGGTAGTTAAAAGAATTATTATGAGAGATTGTTATAAGAAATCATATTTGGAAAATCTTATAGAAAGGAAAACAAGAAAAACTTACTTCTCATTGATTATGATGTTGAATTTTGGGGACAAAATTCGTAAAAGAAGGGGATCATTGTGACATCGCCAATTTTTATTTCTAAGATTCAAATAATATTAGGATGCTATTTATCAACTAATTTGAGAGTTAAAGATAATCAAAATATATTGTCTAAAATCTTGAAGTATAGAATTGAGAAAAGAATGAAATATGAATAAAAATTGAAGTGAAAAGTCCACTTATGAATAAATGTGCTCTAATTATACTTTTATAAGGTATTAAATTATTACACACACACACACACACACACACACACACACACATTATGAAAATTAAAGGGAGTGAATATTTAATGATATTGATTTGAGTTCAATGAATTTTTTTATTTTAAAATTTACTAAGTAATTATTTGAGTGATGAAAATATATTTAAAATAGAATAAAATTTAAAAAATTTAAATATAAATCATAATTTTTATGAGAAGGAGAAAACTAATAAAGTTGTATAGAATTAAATAAAAGCATTTAAAGTCTTTTTTTCATAACATATTATAATCATTTCAATACCATGGGAATGATATGTGAGTAAAATACATAAATATAACTAAATCCTTTGAATTATGTGAATATTTGGAAGGGTGTTTGTAAATATATTTAAGATATATATAAACTCAAAAAATAAAAACTGAAAAAAAAGAGATAAGTTAAAAAAAAGAGTATATAAATAAATAAATATATATACATACATACATACATACATACATACTGTTGCAAATTGAAGGGTGGGTGTCACATGACCCCCACGCCATCCACTAAAACTTTCCCCTGTTAATAAAGTTGCATAGAATTATAATCATTACAATAATATGCAAATGATACGTGAGTAAAATACATAAATGTGACTCAATCCTTTGAATTTTGTGAATATTTGGAAGGGTGTTTGTAAATACACTTTAGATATATATAACCTAAAAAAATGAAAAAAAAAACTTTAAAAGAGAGAAGTTAAAAAAAAGTATATAAATATATATACCATTAAAGGTTGAAGGTTGGACCCCATCCATTAAAACTTTCCATTTTTAATTCATTTCCCTGCCCCTGCACAAAAACGCACGAAGACTCTGGTCCTTGTGTTTTTTTTTGGCGGTGTTCTCCTCTTCTCCTTCGTGATTCTTGAGTGACGTAGTTGTGAGTGTTAGAGCAAGCGTTTCACCCAAAAGGGGGGTGAATTGTGTGATACTAAAAATTTCGTTGCAAATATGAAAACTTCACAGTGAATATAATGCAGTAAGGAGTAAGGAGAAATATCACCGAAGTGTACACCGGGAGTTATACTGGTTCGGCCACAACCACTTTGACCTACGTCCAGTCCTCAGAATATCTCTAAGAGTTTCACTATAACTTCCAAGATTCAGTGGGTTCTTGGCACCTCAGTACAAGCAAGTTCCTTTGCCTGGACACTCGCTCCCCCTTACAAGTTGTAATCCAATCCCAACTCAAGGTTCCACAACCTTAAGTTACCTCAATAATGAATATTGAGTTTGAATGAAATATCTCTCTCACAGAGTGAATAAGAATCACTGAAGTATAGAATTACAAGTATATGTAAAATAGAGTATTGAACGTGAACTTGATAATGCGTTCGTGTGTGTGTTCTTGTTATCTTCTCTGTTTGGATGTTCCCATATATATAGATGTGTTGGTAGTGATCGTTGGAACATTTTCTTCTCGCCCGTTAGAGTGTGCGTAGCCACTATTGACTTTTCCAGTATTTGAAAAATATCCGTTTGCGGTAGGTGGCGGTAGGTAGCGTTTGAACGTTGCATTTGACTTTCCTTATTTGGTAAGATCACTTCATTGTTTATCTGCGGATATGCTAAGAATACTAATACAATGAAGGGTTAATCACATAGGAAACAAATCAATGAACTTTGGAATGATTTCTGAATTTCTGGACTTGCATACTCGAGTATTCATTAAATTTACTCGAGTACTTACTCGAGTATCATCGTGAGAGTAATGATAAATGAACATCACATAATTCGGGTAGTGTACGAAGTAAACAAATTTACAAACATTGGAAATACCTGTTTACTCGGATACTTACTCGAGTATGGTACAATTTTCTTCATAGGTTACTGGAGTAGCTACTCGAGTAATCTCTCAAATAAACTTCAGGTTACTCGATGCTTCACTCCAGTAATGTTGGCAGGATTACAAGGCCGAGAGCACTTCAAGTTTGCTTACCTGGTTACTTGAGTACTTACTCGAGTAAACATCAACTTTTTGCTTAGCTTACTCAGGTAGATACTTCAAGTGCTGTGTAAATAACTTTGCAGATTACTCGATTACTGACTGGAGTAAACTAGTTCAAATATTTGACAAAGGATAATTGAATACTTGTATACTTGAGTAGTGCCTCGAGTGAAGTAATAATAGCATTTCAGGTTATTCGAGTATTACCTTCATGTTTTACTTACCATAGTGAGTTACTCGAGTAGCTCCTCGAGTAACATTGGTAGGATTGAAAATGCCGAGAGCAACATATTTCTTGAAGCAGGGGACTCGAGTACAGACTCGAGTAACGTTGGCAGGCTGAGAGCAACTGGAAGTTTTTTACTTGATTACTCGAGTACTCACTCGAGTAACATTGGCAGGCCGAGAGCAACTGGAAGTGATTTACCTGGTTACTCGAGTGCATACTCGAGTAATGTTGGCAGGCTGAGAGCAACTGCAAGTCTTTCTCTTGTTACTCAGTAACATTGGCAGGTTACTTGAAGGTCGAGTTTGGTTACTTCAAGTTTCTGTCTTATTACTCGAGTAACCCTTTAGGAATTTTACCAGTGATGAAGTTTCTCAGCTTTTTCTCTTGGCCTTTCTTCATTACTCCAGTGCTTACTTCAAGTGATGTTTTGCCCTGTTATTACTTTGTTCAAACTTATTTGTTTATCAAATCTTTTTCATACCATTCTTTGTTATCATCAAAACATGTGAGATCTAACATTCTGCCCCTTTTTATGATGACAAAACTTGGTGATTTTGAACAAATTTTTTGAAATTGAGTTCTCAAATAAACACTTCTTGAAATAAATTGTAATTTTGAGAACCTTTTTTGAAATAGCTTGTTAAGTGTCAATTCAAAGTGTTTTGGAAAATTTTGAAAACATAACATATTCACCTTGCATACATAATCAACTCATTAGTTCCACAATGTATTATAACTTAAAAACTTAAATGGACTGAATTTGAAATTAAAACTTAAAGAAGCTTGCATTGAACTTAAAAATTGCATTACAAGTATAAAAAGCTATATGAAAAGCTCCCTAAATCCCATGTACATCCATATTCCCAAAATAAAAGAAACTTAAAAGGAACTCAGAAACTCCACAAAATCACTCAAGCTCTTCTCCCCCTTTTTGTCTTCATTAATCAAGTGGAGGATCGGAAGGCTTGACTGCAAAAATGGGCTTGACAGGAAGGACCAAGAAGCCATCTGAACTAGAAGAATTAGAGGTGGAGCTGGAAGATTCTGGTTCAGGAAGATTAAGTGGAGGGATATGAATGTCATCTCTTGGATGAACTGGAGGGGGTTGATAGACAACAACAGTGGTGGTCTCAACCTCTTCTGTGGCATCTGCAGAATGATGGCCAAATGATGAGGGAGAGATTTCCTCTGTATGAGTAGGGGAAGGAATAGGTGTAGGTGTGGGTTCAGGCTAAGCTCTGGGTGGTGAATCCTCAATAGTAATGTGAATAGTCTCATTGGTTTCAGGATCATCCACAGAGCATAGGATATCTCTAGGAAGAATAATGGGGAATTTGAGTGCAGAGGGTCTTGGTCAAGTGGGCTAAAATCTGGAAGTTTGGGAAAAGAGATCTCAGGGATAGTTGGCTCAACCTCAGTATGATGAAGTTCAGAGGGAATGTTCTCTGGAGGTGAGAATGCCTCAGGTGCAGATGATGGACCAGCAGAAGGTCCAGAACCCATAGAGTCCAGTCTTGCCAGAATCAACTTCAGAGTCTCACCATGGGCACGCTGCTCAGCTAACAACTCCTCATGCCTCTTGTCCATCCTCTCAACCAACTCAGCCATTTTATCATTCATGTGAGTTATCAACTCAGCATTGGTGTTGGCGATGTCTATGTGAAATCCCCTTAGCATATTCTCCATAAAGTGTTGAAGTGTGGTATTGAGGAAAGAGGGTGAAGAGGTAGTGACAGCTGGAGCAGAAGACTGAGTATCATCCATTTTACTTGGCTCAGTCTCTGTCTTCTTCTTCTTGGGACTTGACTCCAGAGGACCCTTGAGAGGAATCTCAATATTGAGCTTCCCAATCTGATTTCTTCCAATTGGAGTGATCCTCTCAATGAGCTCTTTATTCTCCAAATACCATATCTTGTTTTTTTCAGGATAAGTGAAATAATCTGAGGATATGGCATAGGAGTAGTTGCTTTCCCCTCTATTCTGTACCTCTTCATCTTAGAAAAGATGTATTCCCCCAAATCCTTTTGTTCCTTCAGGAGTAGAGAAGCAAACCACCTATAGTCCCGGTCAGAGAAATGGGTGTAGTTATTGGCTTTGTTCACAAGGGATCTAGAGTAAATATACCAAAGAACCCTGTGATGATCACACATGTCACTCGGGTTAAAATTAAGAGTACCTACTAGCTCACCAGGTCTAAGGATAGTGAAAATTTGGTTTGGTTCAAGTTTGTAATAGATGTCATCTGGAGGGTTTTCTATTCCTAACCAAACATTGCTCCTAGAGGGTGAGATAAGGATTTTCTGGCCTCTAACTGTTGTGGTCATTTCTTCCTCTGTAGAAGTTCTATTGGGTTCATCTAGAATCTCTAGGTTGCAGTAAAAATGAGTGACTATTTTAGTGCAAAAAGGAAGTCTAATTGACAGCCAAAGCATAAAAGATTCAAGGAAGGGACTTAGGTCATACTTCAATACCTCCTGAAGTACCTTGAGATCCACACTATGAGTTTTGCAGACTTTTCCTCTTGAGAATTGTGTGAGATACTTCTGAGATTCCTCCAATTTGTTGACATTGAACCCCTTTGGAGGTTTAGTGATCTCCTCTTCTGGCAATTCTGACTTTTTGGAGGATTGCCCCTTCTCTAGTTGATCAAGAATTCCAGCCATTGCTTTAGCCACATTCACATCATACTTGGGCTTTTTAGAGGGTTTTGGAGTAAAAGAGGGAGTGGAAGAATCAGAAGGTAAAGGAGAAGAAGACTTGGTGCTTTTGCCTCTCCCAGTAGAGGTGCTTTTCTTTGATTGAGCTCTTGTGACCACTGGCTCTTTGATCACTACACCTTTCTCCTTTGGTTTTGGTTGAGGTTTAGGTTGGATTTTGGCTTTTGATCTAGGAGTTAGTTTTCATCTCCTTCTGGGAGGAGAAGAAAGAGGATCAGAGAGTTGTGGAGATCCAGAAGAGTCTGTAGGAGTAAGATTTTTAGTTCTAACCATTTTGATTCAGAGAAACTTGAAATCTCAGAAAAAAACAGGGTGAGAAGTGTAATATCCCAAAAAGTGATTAAGGGCTAATGACTTTAAAAGTGGATGTAATTATTGTTGAATAAACACTTTTAGAGAATGTGTAATGGGAATTTGGATATTTTAATGATTCCAATGGCTTCCTTGTGAAAATTCATGTGGGGAGAGTGGTTATTGTGAAATTGGAACCATTGGGAACAATTGTGCAAAAGTTGAAACTCTGTACAGGGCAGCCGATTTGTATGGACGTTTTAAATAGGAAAATGGTGTCTAAAAATTCTAAAATTTTCTAGTATTAAATTTCACATGTCAAGCTTCAAAATGGACATATAATTTGTATCATTTTGATTTTTGAGCTAAGAGTTATGGATTTTTGAAGTTTGCCCAGCGAAATTAATTATTTTCTGGAACAGCATGCAAAGATTGAAATTCTGGGAATTTTGTGATTCCATGAAGAAAAATTATATATTTTTCCTTAAAACTAGACTCAATAAGGGTTCCATAGAATTTGGAATCACTCCAATTCAAATTTTCTAAAATTAGTTATGATTTTTCAAAGTTTGGGCAGAAATCTGCCAGAATTTCTGAAAAATCCGAAATTGTTGAAAATTAATCATTAATTAAATATCATATAATATATGATATTAAATAACATCAGCCTTCCTTCTCCAGACATTTTCGTGCTGTTCCAGACCTGAAAGAAGAGAGAGAAGGTGAGAGAGTTTAGAGAGAGAAAGGGAAAAAATCTCACAAGGTAAGCCGATTTCTCCGACGATTTAGCTCCTAACGCGTATAACTCCGACTCTAAGCTACTCCTCTTTATTCTTTAAGGTTTTGAAGCAAATAATTTCATGGTTCAAAGAGGCTAGGGTTCAGCCAAATTTGGAAAAAGCTAGTGGGAGCTTGAGGTAACTTTCAAACTTTCGTATATTGCTTATTCTGGCTGCTGTGGGCAATTTAATCGGTGAAATTTCGCCGGATTGCCATTGGTTTTAAAGTTTGGAAATGATGTGGCCTAGGGGTTATGCTGCCCAAATTGGGTCTTAATGTTAGTTTTAACCTAATGTAATGGTTAATAAAGTAGTTAGGAGTAGAAAGGAACGCGTTTACGGAGCCGAAATCGTAAAACCCTGATTTTCTCCGAAGAGCTCATAAATTTTGGCCAGCTCTAGAAATGGGTCTTAGAGTTGGATTTTCAATGATTTGATGGTTCCATTAAGTTCAGGAGTGAAAATTAGGTGGGGTTACAGTTGGCCACTTTTTCGGAAAAGGCCGAAAAAGCATAATTACGAAAACGCCCCTAAAACCCTTGAAGTAGGGCTGCCAAGGGTAAATTTGTAATTTTACATTGAATTTGATAATTTTGAGTCCAGAAATGGATTCCTTGGGCGGAAATATGTTAGGATAGCCTAAATTAGAATTTCGGGAAAAGTGCAACCGAACCGGGTACGGCGGGCCCGGGCCGGGTCCCTGGGGGCATTTTTGTAAATTTTCATTATAGACTCATATAACCCCAAGAAACACTATGGAAGTGTCTAAATGGTGCATTTGGAATTGTAGGATTCGATATTTGCCCTGTTCGTGATCCACCTGCGCTAGAGCATAATCTGAAAGAACAAGGTAGTGACTCCTCTCTTATACTTTGTGTGAAACATTGTATGTATGTTTGTCGTGCATTGAGAATACATTGTGATATTGTGACATTGTGATGCTTTGTGATCGCAGCGAAAGCTGACACCTAGTGAATACATTGAGATCGCAGCGAAAGCTGACGCTTAGAGTTTACAGCCATGAGTGCTGTCGTTTGTGGTGTGAACCACGTTACATTGTGATGCTGCTAACATGACCTTATATGCTTTGTGTTTATGCACTGTATGAGTGATTTGTTACTACTGGAATTCTCTTGAATCTCATTCTTTCCAATGACTAACATTTCAGACAGGGCTAGTGGCGCTAAAGAAAAGTGGGCAACCTGGAGCGATTAGAACCCCTTCGGGGTATATTTGATTGTAGGGTGTTGATTATCTTCTTTTGAACTTGGGATTACTGTATATTTTGGAGATGTAAATATTACTGTTGATTTTCGTTATGTAATCCCCTAGTGGAGACTTTTAAACCCTCAGATTATATATGTATAGAACCCGCGAGTTGCCGGGGATTTGGTTATACACTCTGATGTGTGTGAATGTAAACTAACTGCGCAGGTAATTATATTCGAATTTTGAAATTGAGACCAGGATAGAGAAGAGTTTTTGAAAGTTTTTGTGAAAACCCTACTATAGTGTAGGAACTTGAAATGAGTTTAAGCTATCCGACGGTCTCTAAACCAATTTAATTATGTGATATCGAATTATAATTACGTGGTTAAAGGCAGGGGGTTACATTTTTGGTATCAGAGCTGTAGTTCCTGGCATGGGTAGAGTTTGCTAGGATAGATCCCTTAGTTAACCTTAGAGATAGAAAATCATTTGTGAATAATTGTTGTGTATGCACATATATGTTCTATTGATGTGGATATATATGAAACTTGTGAATATATGTGCATACTATCTCTGTAATATTAATGGGGTAAGTTATTTGTAGAATGAAGAAAACTAGAGGACGCCCCAATATTCCTCGTGTAGACCTAGAGGTGGAGGTCATCAATGACAATCCACCAGATCCAATGCAAGAGTTGATGGGTCTAATCCGGGATCAAAGAGATATGATTGCTGAGCTAAGAGAAGAGCTTAGAGTAGAGAAAGCAAAGAACAAAGAGGACACGATTCAGTCTACTCCAGTGAAAACTCAAGAAGAAACTCATCATGAGGACACTGCTGAAGGGTCAGCATGACCCTTGGAGTCTGCACCTCACACTGTTCCAAATCAAGAGTCGTACGGGGTGCCGGCAAGAGAGGAAAGGGACCTTCAATTTTGGGTCACCAGATTTTGTAAGCACATGCCTCCGGCGTTGAAAGGAAGATTTGATCCGCAAGCAGCTGAAGATTGGTTGAATCGCCTTGAGAAAATCTTTGAGGTCCTAGGATGCCTATCCGAGGTGAAGGCACGCCTGGCTGTCTACAAGTTAGAAGGCTGAGCCTTTCGTACCATGCTCTAGGAGCTTGTTTTAAACCATATAAAGCCTTTTTGAGTTTGAAAACATGGTCAGGTTTGGTTACATCTTCAAAACCTGGAGGTTGATCTACATATACTTCCTCCATAATGTAGCCATTTAGAAATGCACTCTTTACATCCATTTGATAAAGTTTGAATCCTTTGATGCATGCAAAGGCTAAGAGTACACGTATAGCTTCCAATCTAGCTACTGGAGCATACGTTTCCTCATAATCAATTCTTTCTTCTTGATTATAGCCTTTGGCCACCAATCTTGCCTTGTTTCTAACAATAATTGTGGATTCATCGAGTTTGTTCTTGAATACCCTTTTAGTGCCAATGATCGAATGATCCTTGGGTCGGGGTACCAAATCCCAAACTTGATTTTTCTCAAATTGATTTAGTTCTTCTTGCATTGCTATAACCCAATCATTGTCTGATAGGGCTTCATCAATGTTAGAAGGTTCAATCTCAGAAATGAATACAGAAAAACTTACTTCATTGAAAATTCCATTTCTAGTTTTGATTCCTTCATTCACATCTCCTATGACTTGATCTAAGGGATGACTTTTATTGTATTTCCAGGCTCTAGGTTGTCCTAGTGATTGCTCTTCTTCCTTCGTTTTATCAACTTCTGGAATAAGAGATTTAGAAATAGATTGACCATTTTCTTGATTTAAAACAACTTCCTACTCTTCATCAATGATTTTGTCAGAGGATTCAAATTCATCAAATACAATATGAATTGATTCTTCAACAACACATATTCTTTTATTGAAAACTCTATATGCTTTACTTCAGTTAGAATATCCTAGGAAAATTCCTTCATCAGTTTTAGAATCAAATTTTCCTAAGTTATCTTTACCATTATTATGAATGAAATACTTACAACCAAAGATGTGTAGATGAGCAATGTTTGGCTTCCTTCCTTTGTACAGCTCGTATGGTGTCTTTCTAAATTTTGTTCTAATATAGGCTTTATTTGAAATATAGCATGCTGTACTCATAGCATCAGCCTAGAAAACTTGAGACACGTTCTTTTCATTTTAACATTGCTCTAGCCATTTCAGTGAGCACTCTATTCTTACGTTCCATGACTCCATTTTGTTGAGTTGTCCTTGGAGCAGAGAAATTGTGATTAATGCCATTAGTATCACAATATTTTTCAAAGGCTTGATTTTCAAATTCTCCACCATGATTGGTCCTAATACCTATAATGGACATACCTTTCTCATTTTGCACTTTCTTGGCAAAAACAATAAATTCTTCAAAGGTCTCATCCTTTGATAATAGAAAAATAACCCATGTAAATCTGGAGAAGTCATCAACAATGACCAATGAATATAAGTTGCCACCAAGACTCTTTACTCTTGCTGAGCCAACTAAATCCATATGCAAATCTCTTTAATAAACTTCAGGTTACTCGATGCTTCACTCCAGTAATGTTGGCAGGATTACAAGGCCGAGAGCACTTCAAGTTTGCTTACCTGGTTACTCGAGTACTTACTCAAGTGAACATCAATTTTCTGCATAGCTTACTCGGGTAGATACTTCAAGTGCTGTGTAAATAACTCTGCAGATTACTTGATTACTGACTCGAGTAAACTAGTTCAAATATTTGACAAAGGATAATTCAATACCTGTATACTTGAGTAGTGCCTCGAGTGAAGTAATAATAGCATTTCAGGTTATTCGAGTATTACCTTCAAGTTTTACTTACCATAGTGAGTTACTCGAGTAGCTCCTTGAGTAACATTGACATGATTGAAAATGCTGAGAGCAACATATTTCTTGAAGCAGGGGACTTGAGTACAGACTCAAGTAACGTTGGCAGGCCAAGAGCAACTGGAAGTCTTTTACCTGATTACTCGAGTACTCACTCGAGTAACATTGGTAGGCCGAGAGCAACTGGAAGTGATTTACCTTGTTACTTGAGTGCATACTCGAGTAACGTTGGCAGGCCGAGAGCAACTGCAAGTCTTTCTCTTGGTTACTCGAGTACTTACTCGAGTAACATTGGCAGGTTACTTGAAGGTCGACTCTGGTTACTTCAAGTTTCTGTCTCATTACTCGAGTACTTACTCGAGTAACCCTTTAGGATTTTGCCAGTGATGAAGTTTCTCAGCGTTTTTTCTTGGCCTTTCTTCATTACTCTAGTAGTGCTTACTTCAAGTAATGATTTGCTCTGTTATTACTTTGTTCAAACTTATTTGCTTATCAAATCTTTTTCATACCATTCTTTGTTATCATCAAAACATGTGAGATCTAACAGTGAGTAGGGTTGAACAAAACACCCGTGAATCCGCCTGCACCCCGTATTTTTTTTACCCATTTAAGCCCGCCCGAATTGCGTTCGTAACGGGTAGACTAAAATGGGTGGGGTTCTTTGTAAACGGTGTGAGGAACAAGTTAAGCTATGGGGTACCCTTTCCCGCCCATTACCCCATTTAGTGTCAGTTTCTTTGCTTCAATTGGCTACTCGATTGCTCAAACCCTCCTCCCACTCTTGCTCACGCCTCTCTCCTTCACCTCAATCTCCATTGATCTCCACATTAACGGTGAACCAGAGCTTACTCTCCTCCTCCGTCCTTCCTTTTTAAGTTTTCGTCCCGACCTCAAGGTGGCCTTGCGATCCGTCACTCTGAACCCTTCGCCTGCTCTTGCTCTCTCCTGTTGCCTCTCAATCTCTCTCTTTCTCTTCAATCTCCGTCGATCTCCACGCAGATGATGAAACAGAGCTAGCTCTTCTCCTCCCTTTCCAAGTTGACGTCGCCGACCTTAAGGTGACCCTACCGTCCATTGCGAGACGCTCATTTCTCTATCTCTCTCTCTCTGAATTTCTCCGCTTCAGGTCAGTATCTCTTTGCTTCTTTCTCTTTCTTTATTGTTCGTTTGCCTTTTCTCTTTTGATGTGCTTTTTTATGGAGTTTCTGAATCTGCTTGTCTAGATGTGTGTCTTTTTTCAGCTTTAGTTATATGAGATTTGGAAGAACAATAATTTTCCTGATCATGGTTTGCCCTGGACAGAAACTGTAGTGGTTATTGTCCTGGACAACCAATGTCATTAACAATGGCAATGCACAGCACATGTAATGTTATTTAAGAAAATGTTTTTTAACCATCATGCTTTGCACGGGATAATACATTTGTTCTTTTTTCCTCCTATTATAGAATTCCATGTCTGCTATGATATATTTAGTTACATATATTTATGAAAAGGTTTTAAATTAAAATAGATGGCAAAAGATTTTTGTTCACTACAGTTTGAGGCAATGAATCTAGCATAATTGCCAGCACATTGAATCTCCAACTCTGCTTGTTATGGAATACGTGGCATTCTCATTGCTTGAAGCTATTTTTATTTTTCAACTGCAATAACTAAAGTCTTTAATTTGATGGTTGTTGGCTAGGACTCAAATGCTTTATCTGAAACCTTGTTATGTCATATAATGTTTCATTTCATCTTCTTATTAGTTAATACATAATTGTCAATAGAATTTATCTTCTTGTAGAGGAAAATGTAGTAGGAGGAGGTGAATATGAACAATGAAGATTTGCAGTTGAAGATGAATATATGATGATGGATGGATGATGATCAATATCTGGCTAGCATGTTATTTTTTGGTAACTTGTGATTTGTGATTTGTGAATTGTGAATTTGTGGTGTTTGAATTTTGAACTTCACAAATTAATATTTAGTAATTTAGAATATTAATATGGACATGGTTAAGGACTTAAGGATATTACTTATTAGTTATTACTCTTCTATCATTTATAAAAAAAAGGTATGAAGTATTGTTGAGCAAGCCTAAAAACTTGTTGTCATTTTCAATATATTTGAGCACGCTAAAGTGAGTAAAAAAGCAAAAAAAAAAAAAAATCAGGCATGCAATGAAACTGTTCAAAAAAAAATATTACAGATTCTTAAACGGGTTCCTTTAAGACCGCCCACTTAACCCATACCCGTTTTAGCATAGGTTAAACAGGTTCAGCCACGGGTATAAGGCACCTCGTATCTGTCTAATATAAATGGGTGGCACATGCATTTACCCTCGGGGGTAGCCCCACCTGCCCGTTGCACACCCCTAGCTGTGAGAGGGAGATGGAGGGTCGAGTGTGAGAAAGAAAGAGCGCTAGTGAGATTGTGAGGGAAATAATTTGGGTCCTACTTGGTAAGTTATTTATCTTCTATTTATCTTTAGTTTCTTCTCTCTTATTTTTAGTTTTGGGAGAAAATCCAGGGTTGATTGATGTTGAAAGTTTGAGGCTTCTAGTTGATGATTTTTTTATTTAGTGGTGTAGTGGGGTTTGAATAACTATTATATGGTTTAGATTTTTGTTGGAAAGGTTGATTTGAAGAACTAAAGTTAGGTTTTGGTTAGAAAAATTGTGATTTATGATTAAGGGGTCATAAATTTCAATCCCATGATTTATTTTAACTTATTAAAGTTTAAATGGATGATTTAATGAATCGGGTTTGAGTTTTATGATGATATATGAATATTGGAACTTTTGGGTGAAATTTTAAGTGTTGGAAATTGGGTATTTTTGAGAAAAATGAGGAGATTGATATAGTTTAATGATTTTAATAGGTACGAAATGAGATTGGAAAGATGATTTTGAGTAATAGTTATTTATGGATATTTTTCCTAAAAATTAAAGAGAGCAAATTTTTGGGAATTTTAGAATGAATAGAGAAAATTATTTTTATTAATAATTTCAATGAGTGAAATAGAGTTATTGAATGATAAAAATATGATTGAAATAGAGAATAGAGAAATTGAGTTATGGCGTTACATTGAGAATTTTAGGAAACTTGTATTCAAGTGAATAATTTGAAGGTTATTGTTTGCCACAATAAGTGCACGGGTCGCGTTTAAGTAATAAAGTGATAAGTAAAGTATCGTTTCCATGAGGATTTGTATTACAAATAGGTCAAGCAAGAGGCTTAGTGAATTTAATTAAGTTGAGATAAACTATTTCTAAAACTAAAAATTGATAAAAGCAAATGATTCTTTGACTTCAAGGATTAAATGTAGCCTAGGATTATTTATCCTCTTTTGCATTTCATAAAACTAGATCAATTTCCTCTCTAATAGTATTTCAATGAATATATGTATTAGTCTAAGGTTCAAAATCATTTGACAAATCTCTCTCAAGTCAAAATCAAGTTTATCTCTTTATTAAAATGCACAATCTCTTGCTACAATTAATGAAAATCAACTTTAAGTAACAACCTTAATGTGATAATGCAAGGTTAGTAAATATATCTCTATTTTACTAACAAACCATCCATTTATCAAGTAATTTTCAAGTCAAGCATAATTTTAACCAACTTCTACACCTAGATTAGCTCTCTCAAGTCAAACCTAAATGAACAAATCAATCTAAATGGTGGCCAAACATTTAGAAGCATTAAGTCAAGGATAAAATCAACACATATATATCATTACTACTAAAAGAGAGGAATAATCAAGTCTTAATTCATACAAAGTCTCAAAATAATCTTAGAAGAGATGCTTAGCTACTCATGTCCAAAGATTCAAAAAATCTATATAAGCTAGTGGATACATGAAGAAACTAAATAAAAAAGAGGAGAAAAGTACAAAACCAAGGTCAAACTCCCAAAATCTCTCTTAGGAAGATCACCCAAACCTCCAAACTCTTTAAAAACTCTCTCCAAAGCTCTTTATTTTCGTGTTCCAAGGTTCCCAAGTGCAAAGAATGAGTTTTCGGCCCTTTTCCCTAGGTTAAATAGTGTTTTTCAGCTTCTGAAATCAAAATGCACAGTTGTACTTTATCCAGACTTGCTACAAGTCTATCAACCTGACGAGGCTAGTTACACAGAGAGCAGGCAGGGATTACTTGCCACGACAAGTTTGTCAACTTGCTAAGGCTAGTTATAAAGAGAGTAAACTTCTTGAGATTGTTGACTTGCCATGGCCAGTTTGTCAACTTGCTAAGGCAAGTTGTACAAGTTCCTTCTAACTTTGCAATGCTTTACTCACTTAGTTCTTTCCTTGTTTCTTGGTTTTTAGGGCTTCAAAACTTGTCTCCATCTTCTTACAAAAGAGGGAGGATTTATCAATTCCTAATTGAATCACAAATTATATAGGCTATAACAAGAATTTCTTTGATTCTTTGATAGGTACATTTTCTTCTATACACTTTATTTCCTATGCATATTTTGAACCCAAAAAAAGGTAAAAAGAGAAAGAAAATATACTGTAATGTTATCAATTTCTAATAGTTAACAGTTATGTAATGATTTGGAATAAAGTCTTATTTGTGAGTTAGATTGTGAGTTAGTATTGATAATATGAGCTTAAGAGCTCATCTTTTTCATTGATATATAAAACTAGATGTACACAATGGTATTTATAGAAGTACAGAAGGTGAAACAACACGGGAAAGAAACAGAGATAGCGGAGAGATTGAAGGAAATGGAAGAGAGATTTCGGTGCAAGTAAAAAATGTCAGGATTGCACCGAAATCCCTTCTGACTTTTAACACTCCCCCTCAAGCTGGAGAATATATATCGATCATTCCCAGCTTGCACCTAAATCCTTCAAACTTGGCTCTGCTTAGTGGTTTTGTCATAATATCCGCAATTTGTTCATTAGATCGTATGTGGGACAATCTCATGATACCTGCTTCAATCTTTTCTTTAATGAAATGTTTGTCTATCTCAACATGTTTTGTCCTATCATAATAGACTGGATTTTTTACCATTTCAATGCTGGCTTTGTTGTCACACTACACTTGCATTGGTCCCTCATGTGGAATTCCTAATTCCTTGATAATCCAAAGTCCTTCACGTACTCCATTGTTAACAACTTTCAGTTCTGCTTCTGCACTACTTGTTGACACCACAGTTTGTTTCTTGCTTCTCCATGTAACCAGATTTCCCCACACATATGTGCAATATCCTGAGACTAACCTTCTAGTTTCCCTGTCTCTTGCATGATCTGCATCAATGTAGATTTCAATATCTCTGATAGTGCCTTTCTTAAAGCAGATCCCTATTCCAGGATTAAGCTTTAAATAGCTTAGGATTCTGTACAAAGCCGCCATACGTTCTTCCTGTGGTTGATGCATAAATTGACTTGCTATTCCAACTGCATGACTAATATCTGGACGTGTGTGAATCAAGTATATGAGTTTCCCAACAAGTCTTCTATATCGTTTTGGATTGACTGGGACACCATTTGGTTTGATTCTTAGGTGACAACCTTCTTCCATTGGTGTTCCTTCAGGTTCTACCCCTAACATTCCTATTTCATGCAACAAATCTAGGGTATACTTCCGTTGAGATATATTGATGCCCTTTTGAGTTCTTGCCACTTCCATGCCCAAAAAATACCTCATTTGTCCAAGATCTTTCACCTGGAACTCAGTTGACAAATCTTGTTTTAGTTGAACAATGGATCCTTCGTCGTTTCCTGTAATGACTATGTCATCCACATAGACAATCAAGATAGTGACTTTGTTATTATCACGTTTAAAGAACAATGTTTTATCTGCTTGTCCCTGAGTGTACCCAAGTTTTTTCATAGTTTTGGTAAACCTACTAAACCACGCCCTAGGTGATTGTTTAAGCCCGTACAGTGATTTATTGAGTTTACACACAGAGTTGTTAGGAGCTGAAATTCCATATGGAATCTCCATATATACTTTTTCCTCTAAGTTGCCATTTAGAAATGCACTTTTCCACGTCCAGTTGATGCAATGACCAATCCAAGTTAGCTGCGATTGATAGTAGCACTTGGATGGTATTAAGTTTCGCTACTGGAGCAAATGTCTCCTGATAATCAATTCCATATGTTTGGGTATATCCTTTAGCAACAAATCTAGCCTTGTATTTGTTGATTGTGTCATTAGGATTGAATTTAGGAGTAAATATCCACCTGCATCCTACAGGTTTCTTTCCTTTAGGAAGAGTTGTAATCTCCCATGTTTTATTTTCCTTAAGTGCTCTTAATTGTTCTTCTGCAGCTTGTTTCCAATTCTGATCAGTCATAGCTCATTGAAATGTGTTTGGAATTTTCATCTGTGCACTGTTTGCAACAAAGCTTTGCATTTTTGCAGAAAGATTACCGTATGAAACAAAATGTTGAATCGGATGTTGAGTACACGATCTTACCCCTTTTTTTAATGCAATAGGCCAACCCAGTTCTTTAGGATTTAATACCAGATTTGATTTCTGGTCATTCCTTCGAATGGGAGAGATAGTTCTACCAGTGTTTGATTCATCTTGTAGTCTGGATTCTTCCTCTTGTCCCGATTCTGCATCCATCCCTGAATTGATTTCAACATTTATTTCCAGTTCATTTAATGAGGGAGGTTGAGATGAACTTTGTTCGGTTTTAGGATTACGTTGGGTAGGACTAGGTTGGTTTGTAGAAGTAAGGGGTCAATGACATGTATGAGATTAGGTTGTGGTGGTGATGGTTGTTCTGCATCCAAGATTAGCCATTCATTGTCAGTATACTCCCCCTGAATGGGTAATTTTAGATACTATGCTTCTTCTTCTGAGAAGATTGTATGCCTGGGGATAATAATCTTCTTGAAAGTAGGGCAATAGCATTTGTACCCTTTTTGAGTAGGGGAGTAGCTAAGAAATAGACATTTGTTAGCTTGAGTACCAAGCTTGTTGCCATCATTTTTGTGGACAAACACAATACAACCAAATACCTTAGGAGGCAATGAGTTGATAATGGAGCAAGTGGGAAAGTGTTCTAGGAGTGTTTGGATAGGGGTGTTGTATTTGAGTACTTTGGAAGGCAAGCGGTTGATGAGGAGTGTACGGGCAAGAGGTTTGGTGATGAATTCTTTGTTAGTCAAGAAATTCTTTAAAGGTGTTGCTCATGTATTCCTTGGCATTATCACTTTGTAGTACCTTAATGGAAATATTAAATTGAGTGTGCATAAAGGTGTAGAAGTTTTGAAAGATTTTGGCTACTTCAGATTTATCTTTCATTAAATAAACCCATGTGGTTCTGGTGTGGTAATCTATGAAAGTAACAAACCATCTAGCATTGGTGAGTGTTTTTATCCGTACAGGTCCCTAAATATCACTATGGACTAATACGAATGGTGAGGAAGGTTTGTAGGGTTGTTTGGGATAAGAAGTTCTGGTTTGTTTTGCAATTTGGCAAGTTTCACAATGAAAAGGAACAGAATTGTTATTGAATAAATTTGGAAACAAATGCTTCATATAATCAAAACTAGGGTGGCCTGAGCGACAGTGCCATAAGTGTACATCATGATTTTGTGAGTTGGAGCTAACCAGTGCTCTTCTTACCTTTCTTACATCTTCTGATTTCATGTTTGAATCTTCAAGGTAGAACAATCCATCACATTCTTTAGAAGTTCCAATCTTCTTCCTCGATTTTAAATCCTGAACAGTACAAACATCGTTAACAAAAATGACTCGGCACAGTTGGCCTTTAGTTAATTAACTCACAGATATAAGATTGATAGTGAGTGCAGGCACAAATAGAACATTATGAATTTTCAGGGTATTAGAGAGTACGACTGTGCCAATTTCTTCAACTTTAGTGTATATGCCATTAGCAACTTTAACTCTAAGATTCTCATGAATCAAATTAAGAGTTGCAAACAATGTGCGATTACCAGTTATGTGATCAGTTGCTCCTGAATCAATAATCCAAGCATTCTCACTAGGTTATGCAGTATTTAGAGCTAAAATAGAGTTACCTGATTGTACAAGGTTGGTGTTGGGCATAGAATTAGACTTATTCTGTCTGTCTAGCATTCTATGAAACATCCGCAGTTCCTCTTTAGTCAAGGAATTGTTATCCTCAGTTTCTGGCTCACTAGCAAAGATATGGCTTTGTTTGTTACCTCCTGGTTTTCCATGAAGCTTCCAGCATTCTTCTTTGGTGTGGCCTTTCTTCTTGCAATAACTACACCATTTGTTTCTTCGTTCGTCTTGTGGTCGTTTTGCCGCCAAGGTTGACCTTTCAATTGAGCTCAAACTACCTTGGTTTGCTGCCAGGGCTGACCTTTCCATTGGGCTTAAGCTACCTTTGATTCAAGAGCTTTCTGCTTTCTTCAAATTGCACATGGTTGACTACTTCAAACAGATGTGGCAACAGTTTAAGGCCCATGATACGGCCTCTTATTTCTTCAAATGAGTCATTGAGTCCCAGAAGGAAGTCATATACTCGTCATTCTTCTACTGTCTTCTTATATAATTGGGCTTTTTTTGTAGTCTCCCATAGAAGTGAGTCAAAGAGATCTTGTTGTTGCCATAGTTTATGCAACATTTTATAATAATCAGTAACGGTTGAGTTACCTTGTCTCAGATCTTAAGGTTGTTGTTTAAGGTGGATTAAAGCAGCAGTGTTATCAAGTGACGAGTAAGTTTGTTTTACCTCATCCCATATTTCTTTTGTAGTAGTTGCGAGGAGATATCCTTCGCTGATGTCATCAGTCATGGAATTGCATAACCAACTCATAACTTGATTGTTCTCAGCAAACATGTATCAAAATGGGTGTCATCAGGGGCAGGTGAGGTGCTACTCCATTGATATACTTCTCTTTTTGCTTGCCACGAAGATATCTTAACACGGTTTGAGACCATTGGAGATAATTCCGTCCATTGAACCTATGATTAATAGCCATAATCTAACTATCGGAGAGTTCTGGGGTCATCACTATTTTGCTGGTAGTGGAGGAATGAGAAGGAGAAGATGTATCTTGAGTTTCAGAAGTAGTACCGGACATTAGTGCGTATGGATTGACTTCGGGACTTGTGGGAAAAGAGCCAAAATGGGGATGAAAAGCCAAAGTATCCATTCTGGCTCAAAAATGGTCGTCGGAAATGTTACAGACGACGGTGCGTGGGTGCCACGCTCCGACAGAAGTGGAGGCGCGTGGGGTTCAAGCGCCAGCCACTGTGTTGGCACGTGTGGTCCACGCGTAGCTCAGAACGCCGCCCTTCTCTGGGGTTGTGCCGATCGGCACCTTCTACTTCTGTTTGGGTGGGCGGTGTGCTCTAACGCTCCGCCATGAGGGAGATCGGAGCACACCGTCCCCTCTTCTATTTTTCTCTCTGTCGCGTCTCTCTCTCAATTTTCTGGTCGCTAGACCTCTTAAGGAGAGGCTCTGATACCATATGAGCTTAAGAGCTCATTTTTTCATTGATATATAAAACTAGATGTACACAATGGTATTTATAGAAGTACAGAAGGTGAAACAACGCGAGAAAGAAACAGAGACAACGAAGAGATTAAAGGAAATGGAAGAGAGATTTCGGTGCAAGTCAAAAATGTCAGGCTTGCACCGAAATCCCTTCTGACTTCTAACAGATAATGTGATTAATGAAAATAAGGTTTGGTAATTGGGTTGATTGGGAATGGCCAAAGATAATAGTTGGGACTTCTAGAGAGACTTTAAGTCTATAAACTGTGTTTGTTAACCACTCAATTAGTTTAAATACTAAATTGTGGTTCCAATTGGTTGTTATAAATTGATTTGTGAACTGTGGTTAAACTTGGATTATTGTGGTTAATTTAGCTTTGGTGAGAGATAACCACTTTTCACTTATTATGTGTGTTGGCATGTTGCTTGTAAATATTTTGTGAAATGATTATGAGAATGAAAATAGTTTAATGATATTGATTAGATATTTCAATAAGTACTTTGAAATGTTTATTAAGATTGAGAAAGTTATCATGATATTGATGAGTATTTTGATAGAAATTGCCTTGTGGAACCTAAGGATTGAGATATTATGGCATGTATGTGAAGATGATTTGATTAGCATAATCTGAATGTGAAAATCTTGAGAAATTCCCATTGAGCTATTTATTGATAATTATTGTGATACTTGGATTGAGATGTGATGGAGTAGTTTTTCTACCACATGATATAGCCTCCATTATCCACGATGATTGACTTTCTATTGTCCTACTGTTCAATGAGGGGTTATCCCATTGATTCAATGAGGGGCTGCGACACCCAACTAGTCTACTGAGGGGAAAAGACCCATGGTCTAGGCATGTGCTCTGTGGATTTTGGCCGGTTCTTATCACATGACTAGTGTGCTTGTGAGTGACCAGTGATATGGAGAGTAACTTAACTCATGGATCTAATAGAGGGAAATAAGGCAATTTGGTTGGATTGATAGGATGCAACTTGGAAATTGTGTTATGGAATTATAATACGAATTGTGATATAGGATTATGATATGAAATTCGTGATACATAATATGTGATATGAAAACTGTTATACAAATTGTGATATGGAATTTATGATTTAGAAGTTTGTGAATTTTATCTTTAATATTTTGTTATATAAACTATTTCACTTAGCGCCTCACGAGCACATATTAGAATGTGTAATGAGTTGGATAGCTGGTTATTGAGACTTTTGTATCACCATGTTGATTTAACATTTTTCAAGTAATAGCTATTTTGCTAGTCATTTGGGGAAGGCTCTAGAGGTTTGATTTTGTGATAATCTTTATAAATTCTCCTCTTTTTTATTTATGTGATGAATTGTTGTGTATTACCACTATAGGGCTCATGTTGCATACTCTAATGTGATATTATGTTTTGAATTATACTGTTTTCCATTATGGATAAGTAACTCAAGTGGATATTTGAGAAAATTGTTGTTTCAAAATTTTGATAATTGAATTTGATATTGGGTTTGTGGTCAAATAATTATATTTTGGACTTCAAGAAGTTCAAGGCTCAAATGTGTTGATTAATTATGGTTTAGTGATGAGAAAAGTGTTATGATCCATGATAGATTTTAAAGTGTTTGATTGATGGATACTTGACTTTTGACATTTTATAAATTTTTGAGAAAGAATAGTGCTCAAAAATAAGTTTTATCTCTAAGCTTATAGTTGAATGTTCTATTTTGAGGTTCGAGAAGCTCAAGGCTCAACTATTAATTGAATGAATGTGTTCAATCATTCATATATGTTTCATATATGTTCTTTTTTATAAGACACTTTTATCTTTATTATGTAAAAGAAACTGGTGGTTAAGATTGATTAAAAAAAATAAATGTACCAAAAATGTTATGTTTCTTCCAAATATGTCCCTATTTATGAAAAAAGTATATGAGAGAAAATGAGTAACAAATATAATAGAGTATGAGTATAAAATATGAGAGATAATGTGTAATAAATAAGTAAATAAAAGAGCATTAGTGCTGAGTAGAGGATAGTTGATATAAAGATATGTATTTAATAGAATAAGAAAAGAAAAAAGTAGTTTAAAATTTGAGGCATAAGGGGAAAGCTGTTTATAAAAAGGACTAATTTTAAATGAAAGTTGCTTATAAAAAGGATCGGAGGGAGTACTTTTTAAAATGATTATGTTGACTTTCTCACCAAACAAAACATAATTGAGTTGGGTGCTCATAACAAAAAAATTTATTATTAAATTTGTATGTTTACCCAAAAATGATTTTCTATCGAAAAAGGAAAACAATTATAGCCTTGAAACATTTTTTCCCAAAGATTTAGTTTTTAAAACTCTTTATATCAAAATTTTATTAAAACAAATAAATTTGTAACTATTATGTCTTTTTTCAATCAAAATAGATACTTTCATCAGAGATTTTTTTTTTTTGAAATTCTATTATATTTCTCAAAAAATAATTTATAAATAATTAATTGATTAATTTACTTTTAAAGCTTTGGCTTAAAACAGTCAGTGGACACCAAGGTATTTTTCACTAGAGTCTAGAAGAATAATTCCAAGGGTAATTATTCTAATTAATTTCAAAATAGGGACACCAAGAGCAGACCACACTGAATGTAGGGATAAGTGATGTCATAAATATAAGTTGTAACCCCCTTCCGTAATTATATCCGGATTACGCAATTAAAGTGAAATAGAGACCAATAACAATCAAATAACATTTATAAACCCATCTACCAGACGGGGTTTTCACAAATACCTTTCAAAATCATTTATAACCTGGTCTCACATTCACATTCCGAATACAATTACTACACAAAGATAAATCACATTTAAATATATCAGAGTACGCAAAGTAATAATTCCAGCAATTCTGGATTCCATTCATTAATCAAGCCTTATAGGGTACAATCGCCCATACAAGCCCTCATATGGGGATTACACAAATCTTACTCATACACATAATCGAATCCTCATCCACATACATGTAAACACATCCATTTATACAAATACACATCCCTACTATAATGATAACCAACTACCAAATCTTTAACTTGAAGGGAGTTCTCATCGCCATTGTCTGCTTACTCCATCATCGATCTACTACCCTGTCTGAAAGGTTAGTAGGGGAGAGTGAGATTCGAGAGAATCTTAGTAAGAAAACAATATCAATATGCATGTACGATAAATGTTTAATGCATGACATGCTTGCATCACATAACTATCATGATGACAAATCTGTAAGCTCAATGCTTCTAAGAATATACTAATGGCCATAGCTTAAATTGAAACATAGCCTCAATAACACATAACCATGCAAAGTTAAGACATGCATCAACACATTAACACATATATCAATTACAAGCAGAAGAGATATGTTTCCTACCCTCTTTCCACGTAAGCTCCAGCTCCGGCTGCTCACGATCAGGGCGAACGCCAAACCCTATAACCAAACCAGGACATAGGATTAATCCCTTTTCCAATTCCTTAACTCTCAAACACTTAAGTTGGTTATCATTCATGACCTTTAGGTGGCTAATCAAAGCCTAAACATATGCCTAAAGGCTTAGGAAACACTTGACCAAAGATCACCTTTTAAAAGTCCAAAATGCTAATTTTTGGAGGTTGGCTGCTGCCCACAAATCCACTGGCCGCGGCCATAAACTGCCCAGAAACATTTGGGCCGCGGCCAAGAAAATCCAGTTTTTTGGCTGAACTTCCAAAAATCATAACTACTTCCAAAAAAATCGAAATGAGGTGATCCCAAATCCAAATGAAATCTATTCAAGTCCTCTACACAGGAAAAATATTGGCCTTTACTAGAAATCACCACACAAGTACAGAATTCCCCAAAACTCAAGACTGTCCCAAAACAGTGTTCATTTTCGACCTCAAACTGTGGACAGCTATAACTCACAGAAGACAAAATGAAATGGCACAAATTATATGTCCATTTTGAATCTTGGGATATGAAATTTAATACTGGAAAGTTTCATAATTTTTAGACATCATTTGCCCAGTCAAAACGTCTACAACACCAGACTGCCCAGACAGAACTCACACTGGACAGAATTTCCAGTTTTGCAACCAATGTGTCCAATCCAATTCAAATCAATTCCAATGATTAAATACCACAACATGACACAATTTTCAACATAAAACAACATCCAATTCCACCATTCACAATCCACAGGAAAATACCATAAAATCAGGGCAAAATTCACATTTCACCATACTTAACCAAAAGTCACAAAACTTAGATCAAAAGGAAGCAAATGCTCACCTCTTCCTCTTTCCCAAACCAATTTCTTGATTCTCCATCTTTCTACTTTTGCTCAAGCTATCAAACACCTCCAATCAAGAATCTAAAACCATAGAGATGAAGCTCTCATCACTATGAACAACTTTATAGAAGATGATTAGAGCATTTAAGGTCACATAGGACACTTACCATGAACTCCTTTCTTTCTCTTTCCTCCTTAAGCTTAACGAAAATGGAGAATGAAGGAGAGAGATGAAATGAACATAGAACATCAGTTTTTTGGCCCTCCAAATGCATATAGCCGACCATGAGGGAGGAGAGGAGAGAGGAAAGAGTTTGAACCTTTGACCAAGATCCTATGGTTCACATTGTAACACTTGTCACAATCTTGTTCCCTCTACCATGAGCTCACATGAGCATCACCACATGGGATTCCACCCTTTGATCTCAACACAAATCAATCCTAACCATTGATCTTGAAGTTACCAATGAGTTTCCTCTTCGGTAACTGACCAATCGGTCTGTAACTTTACCGTTTTGCCCCTGATTATGGCAATCCACTTGGAATCACCATCAAAATCATTTTCTCATTCATTTACACCATATGTACGCCCTCCCCCTTATTTTCATTCAATTTAGATGTTAATCCATAATTGAACTCAAATACAGGGTTTGGACGCTGCTCACAACACATACGAATCACATTCAAAACTCAAAAACATTGGATTCTCCAAAAGGGTTCATTTATCACTAACCACTTCCACTTTTGGAGTCACTATCTTTTAATCACAATTTAGGATCCTGCTAAACCAGGGCTTAGCAGTCCACTAATCTCAGGCTTATTCTCTAAGCTCAAGTCTCAGAATTCGGGGTATTACATAAGTCACCAATACTATTTTACACACAGAAAAAATTAGTCAGAAGCAATTTAACTAATTAAATTTATAGCAAAACACTTTTTAGATTCACTTCCAATTAAATCGTTTACCTCCCTGGGGTAAATTAAATTGCTTTGTGTTTTATTTAACAATTTAGTGAGTAATATCTAAAGAAAAAGGATTTTGATGATCAAATAATATAATTTAGAAAAGTAACTTATGTTTTGAGACAGTAAACCTCTCCGCCAATAAATAGCTCATGTCTAAGGAAGGAAGGAATATATATTAAGTATGTTGTTAATCTGTATTTGGTGCAAAATTTAAAATAAATCATACTATTGATGACATATAAATAAGTAGACTATAAACTCATGTTGTGTATGAAGTTAAGCTGAATTAATTTGTTTATATTTATAAATAATATGATTTTTATGGATTTGATATGATAATATATATATATTGAATAATATTAATATTGTGACATTAAACTAGCAACTTCAATTCAAGGCCATCACGTATAAGCTTAATTTTTTGAATTAAAGGGGAAGGTATTAATGGTTGATGTTACAAATGATATTAAACCAACTGCAACCTTTAAGTAGGGGAGCTCTCATGCCAACGGGCTACAAGACTTTTGTCTGGATAAGCTTATTTTAAACACTTTTGCATTTTTATGAGGCAAAACTACTTTTACATATTTACATTAAACAATGAAAAGTCATTTAAAATAAATTAATCAAAGTGACTCGTAATTGGATAAAAAATGTATCTCATCTCTAAGTTCAAGCTGATTCAATTCATTAACTTAAACAAACTTTAATAACAATATTTTCAAAAACAGACCGGATATTGAACTAGTCAAGACACTAGTTCAAAGTTCAATAGTCACACTATGAGTGTGATTGGATTAGCTTTTGGAGAATAGCTTCCGGAGAAAAAGTAGAGAATAATTTTTAGAGAATAGATTATTAGTATAATAGATTATGGGAAAAAAGTGATTTTGATAAAATGAGAGTGTTTGGATATTGTAATCAGAATAGTTTTTTTCAAGGTTAAATTACTAAAAAAGACATTAGCTTTTGTGATAATTACATATAAAGAATAATATTATATTTTATGTATTATTTAACATTAAATTTCATTTAACTTTGTAAATTAGTTATTGGTCTTATATTAATAATCAAAAGAAATAATTTACAATATTATTAATGTTGTCAGAACTTTGTGGTGCAACTTTCATCCTATCACTCTTATTGTTAACAAAAACAATTTGATATTTTAAAATTTAAGTGGTATTTTTATGAGATTTTTCCTAAAATTTAAGGGCCCAAATATCATTAAGCTTTTTCTTGAAACTATAACACTTTTAATTTTAATGAAATTAAAATGTAAATTGAAATTAATTTTCAATTACCAATTTAAAAAACTGGAAAATTATAATATTCTGTAAATTAGAATTTATTTATTTATTTATATTGTAGCTATCAAATTTTAAGAATTTAAATTTATTTATTTATATTTATAGTAATAACTTTCAAAATATTAAATGTGATGAAATAAACAATAACCTGTCACCCTCTTTTATGAAATAAACAATAGGGTTAAAGGCCAATTTTGCCCCGGAAGTATTCACTAGGGGCTAATTCAGGGCCGGAAGTATTTCGAGGACCATTTTTGCGCTGGAAGTTTCAAATTGGGACAATTTTGCCCCGGAAGTTTCAAATTTGGAGCAATTTTGCCCTAACGTTAGTTGACCATTAGTCTGGGCAAATTTGCTCCAAATTTGAAACTTCCGGGGCAAAATTGTCCCAAAACCCAATGACCGTTAGTTGGGCACATCAAACACCAGGCGACGTGCTGTGCTCTTCCAACCGCTGGACCCGACCTCCGGCTGAGCTAGGATGGGCAGACTGTTAAACAAAAAAGAGAACTCGAGGCCCATGCCGATGTCTCCAGACTCACTAACGTTCTTATCAGCTGCCAAGTCCCGATTCAGGAATTTTGACCTGATTCCCTTTCAAAGTACGCATGCTGAACGCTATCAGACGGGCTTCCCCTGTCTCTTAGGGTCGACTAGCTCATGTGCAAGTACCGTTCACATGGAACATTTCCTCTTTTTGGCCTTCAAAGTTCTTACTTGAATATTTGCTACTACCACCAAGATCTGCATTGACGGCTACTCTACTCAGGTGCGTGCCTGAGGGTTTGCAGCGACTGCCACACCTTTCTACTCATCAAGGCCTAGCACTTATCCCGACGACGAGTATAGGTCACATACTTCAGAGCTCGGGTGGAGTGGCCGTCAATGCAGATCTTAGTGGTAGTAGCAAATATTTAAATAATGACTTTGAAGGTTGAAGAGGGGAAAGGTTCGATGTGAACGGTACTTGCCCACCCTGGCTCAGCCGTATGATAGCATGCAGCACATATAGTTTGAAAGGGAATCGGGTCAAAATTCCTGAACTGGGACGTGGCAGTTGACAGCAATGTTAGTGAGTCCGGAGAAGTCAGCATGGGCCTCGAGAAGAGTTCTCTTTTCTATTTTACAGCCTGCCCCCTATTTTAGTGAGTCTGGAGAAGTCAACATGGGCCTCGGTGTGGGTTAAGGTGCTATTTTGCCCTGGAAGTATCAAATTTGGAGCAAATTTGCCCAGGCTAACGGTCAACTAACGTTAGGGCAAAATTGCTCCAAATTTGAAACTTCTGGGGCAAAATTGTCCCAATTTGAAACTTCCGGCGCAAAAATGGTCCTCGAAATACTTCTGACCCCGAATTGGCCCCCAGTGAATACTTCCGGGGCAAAATTGGCCTTTAACCCTAAACAATAACCTGTCACACAATGTAAATTTCTTGATTTATTAATGTCTTACCACTTCATTTAAAAAAAACCTATAAAAAGCATGAGAGATAAGAGAGAAAAGAGAGAGGGGGGAAGTAGGGGTGGAAACAGGCCAGGCGCCCTGTCAGGGGCCTGTAGCCTGGCCTGTGATTGGCCTAGCCTATCAGGCTAAAAGGCCAGACCAAGGCCAAAACAAAAGCTTGTTTTACTTAATAGCCCAGGTCAAGGCCTATTGGCCCGTCAGGCCGGCCTGAGCCTGTAAAAATATTTTTTTAAAAAAATCAGATAATGGTTAAAGGATAATTTTGCCTGAGCCTGTAAGTTTTAGCCTGTTTAAGGAGGCCTGTTTTCGGCTTGTGGCCTGTTAGCCTATTTTGCAGTGTGGCCTGTAGGCCTATCAATTTGCTAAAAAAATTTTAAAAACTTAGACCTCCTTAACAGGCTTCAGGCCAGGCCAGACCTGTGAATAGGTCAGGCAAGGCCTGTGAACAGACCAGGCCCAGGCCTAAAAATTGGCCTGTAACAGGCCATAGGCCAGGCTCAGGCTAGTTTGTGCCTTAACAGGTCAGGCCTGTTAAGGCAAAAGCCTGGCCTAGCCTGACCTATTTCCACCCCTAGGGGGAAGGACTAATGTGGGACCCATTAACCCGGAAAAGCCAAAAAAAAAAATTCAGATTTTCTCATACCATGGTTTTGAACTCCAAAACCATGATACGGGAGTAAAAAGGATTTATACATTTTGTTAGGGTATTTGGATAATATTTTCTCAAATTATGGTTTACCCCCAAAAATGCTTTTTTAAGTGGGATCCAAACATGCACTATTTATATTTGGACCAATTTTAATTAAATTAAACTAACTGAAAGAACACGTATGAAAAATAAAAATATCTTAGACAATAGTCATCCATATCTTTGTTATACAAGTCAAAGATACAGCCAACACACTGACATTACAATAAAAGAATTTATTATCTATTATAAATCGCCGAAATCATCAAATATGACTGATTAATTAGTTAATTGTCTAACTAAACTAGCACAAGTTTCCATATTAATAAGAAGCACCAATAAAATAATCAAATATATATAATACAACGGAAAAACAACCAAAGACAAATAAAAACGAAAATTATGATACTTTTGAGTTATTTAAGAAATTGAAAAAAAACAATTCTAACTGATTTTTCGTCAGTTCATTTTTAGCTGGTTTTAAGGGTTTTTGTTGGATTGTATGTACATGATGATCTGGATCGATTCTAATTTTTAACATAGTTTCAATTTTTTTTAAGTAATCACTTATCCTTTTTTCGTACAATAATATTTGTGATTTCATTACACACATGTGTGAGAGGGAGAGAAAGAGAGCGGGGTCAACTTGGATAAAAAATTGAAACGGGCGACTCTTCTCTCTCCCCCCCCCCCGGGTTTTTTTTGATAAAAAGCAATTATCATTAAAAGATAAGGAGAAAAACGATATTACATCATCAATCTACAATCATAACTGAGCAAGATTGCAGAGAAGATATATGTTGGGGCCCTACACTTAAGACCCTATATACTGGCTCAAAATTAAAAGAAGTCAAAAGGAGACTTATGTGCCTATACAAGATGTTATGAGATCTGTGTCTAGCAAATATGGGAGGGAGAAGCATCTTCTTATAGCAATGAATCTTAAGTTCTTGTCATCATATTCTGAAAATAAGGCTGAGTTTACAATCCAAAACAATGCTTCTTTGAAGCAGTGCAGAGACACAAAGGACTGAATCATTGTTCTCTTCCATATGAAGGATTGTATTACTTGTCCTTGGAAACAAATCCAAGATGGGCGTATCATGTGATTATCTCTTTTCCTCTTCCACGTAAGAACAGTCCAGTCTTGAGATGGGATGCCATTAAGCTGCTGATATTCTGAAGTTAACATTGAAGTTCTAGGAACTGGAGGATCTTGACTACTGCATGCCAAAACAATCAAACTTGCAGAAAAATTAATTTTGTTGATTACATCTGCAGGAGCGAAGGCTTTAGCCTTTCGATGAACCAGTAAATTCCTTTTCATCCGGATGGTAGAAAATAATTTAACCAACTTGATCATTTCATAAAATAAACCATCTCTATGCAGATTAACCAGAGTAGACTTAAGCCAGTCTTTAAGTTGATTAAAGGATTGAAAATTCAATCTGACAGAAAGGCTACCATACCACACATCCTTTGAAAATGGACAAAGCAAGAAGAGATGATCAAGAGACTCCATTTCATTGCACCCAAAAGTACAGAAACCATTTATAGTTAAATGCTGAGCATTTAAGATATCTACCGATGGAATTGCTGCATTTAAAATCTTCCAAATGAAAAGTAAGTCTTTCATTGGTAAAGACAATGACCATAAGAATTTTCAGAAAGGATCCTGTGAGTTAGGCAAAGCAGTATGTGTAAGAAGTTTATATCCATCCTTAGAAGAATATTCTCCTATGGAACTGGATTTCCAAGCTAGCCTATCCTCTATGTCATACATGGGAAGTAGGATGCTGATGATAGTGTCAGCAACTTCTTTTGGATATAAGGTTTGATAAGAGGAGAATTTCATCTAATGGGGTTCCAACTAGATGGAGGATGCACTAATAGGTCTCTAACTTCATTAATGTTTTGTTCCATTAGAACCCCAAACTGCATAGGCCACCACAAATGGTGGTCTAATTTAATTTGACTACCAGAATGTAACCCCCTCACTGTAATTATATCCGGGTTATGAAATTTAAGTGAAATAGAGACCAATAAGACAAAAACAACATTTATAACCCCTCATCTTCAAGATGGGGTGTCCAAAAAAGCAGTTCAAAAATACAATTAATCTGGTCTCACATTCACATTCGAATACAATTACCTATGCAGTAAAATCACATTCATAAATATCAAAGTGCCCAATTAAAATCCCGGCAACCCCGGTTACATGTCTACAAGGTCCTAACCGCTCCTGGTTGCCCGCTTCTCCTTGGAGCCACTTGCCCTGTCTGATGGTTAGTCAAAGAAAAGAATGAGATTCAAAAGAATCCCAGTAGTAACAAATCACTCATACAGTATGTAAACACACTAGTAGAAAAATGACTTTTAAGACCGGTTAAAAATGACTTTTTAGACCGGTTCTGTATTAGGTCTTGATACAGCCGGTCTAAAAAGTCTGTTATTTTTTAGACCGGTTGTTAGAACCGGTCTTAAAAGTCAAACTTTTAAGACCGGTTGCTCCCACAACCGGTCTTAAAGATGAGACATTTAAGACCGGTTGTGGGAGCAACAGGTCTTAAATATGAGACATTTAAGACCGGTTGTGGGAGCAACCGGTCTTAAATGTCTCATCTTTAAGACCGGTTGCTCCCACAACCGGTCTTAAAGTACTTTTTAAGACCGGTTGTGACTACAACCGGTCTTAAAGCTTCATTTTTTTTAAAAACGTCCCTTTTATTATATGTACACGCACAGAATGCTCCAACTTTAAACAGCAATACATAACAATCACCATCCCATCTTTCCCATGCATTCATTGAACTCGCCTAGTTATGGGTGGAAAAATACCAAACTAAGATTAAGAAATGTCATAAAACACACATCACGTGTGTGTGTGTTATGGTAAGTCACTAAAATTTTCAGCATTTCCAAATCTCATCTCAGAAAGTTCAAACTATTTTGTGATTTTGCAGAAGTGCAGGCAAAGCCATTGAAGCAGAAGAACAACTAATTAAGCGCAAAGTATAGTAATCAACAAGTTTGCATACAAAACTGCAAATTCTAGTCAACTAAAGGCAGTCCAGCGTTTCTCGTCCTCCCACAAAATCCACCTGCAAGAATCATATACTTGTAAGCAATTTGATGGACAGAAATTTCTCTGAACTCAATCACTCATACATATACAACACCTCAACATTCTCCATAATCTCCAATCACATCCCTATATATAAGCTAGGTATATGCAATTAACAATCACCAAATGACAACAGTAAAACAAAACCTGATTCATTCATACCATAACTAGAACAACATCAGACCAGCGTTTATCATAATAAATTACAATAATGTACAATGAACTTTGGATTCAAAAACTCACTATTTTTGTAATAGCTCATGGATGAATTCAGCACAACATGTGCGAATGAAATCAATATCTTCTTCAGGAAAGGGATCAGCAAGATCAAACATGTGTAACACCAAAACCAGACGAAACATTGACTTAGTATAACTTAAAAACAATAAAGTAAAACAAAAGTTTTGAAATATAAATTTACCTCTTGAGTAAAATCAGTCGTGCCTAGAGTGATAATATTGTAAATATGTCTCAAAACATAAAAACCACATAAGTTGGACCCCTTTGGTTGCCGACGGCTCTGAGAAAAAACATGATATCATTAAAACAAATATAAAGGCATGTCTTATTATATTCTGTAAACAAATCCATATGTACTAAACTTTGGCATGATCCATGTAGGGTCCTTTAAGTCACGAACATGCTTACCACAAGCAGTGTGTAGGAATGTCCGCATAGCCCTATGATCATCACAATGACAAAGGTTATTGGTTTTACACAAATTCCATAAAATTTGCATACAAAAGGTAAGAATGCAAGAAAACTAACGAATTAATGGTCTTTTTCAAATCATTCCCTGGTTTGAAGTGGAGGGAACATAAGAGGATGACAGTGTAACTACTCTTGCATAAAAGAAGCAACTGCCAATGATCACTAAAAAAACAGAAGAATATTAATAAGCAAACATAAAACATTATATAAATTATAAAATATCAATTTGTTTCTTACCTATGCACATATGGAGCCAAGAAACACTCGGTTCCAGTTTTACTAAGCCTCTTTGACAAGTATGTATGTCTAGTAGCAGCAGTGGTCCCTTTCTCTTGGATGTGATGGGGGCATAAGAATCCAAATTTTTCGCTTTTGCCAGAGGAGACCAACCTACGATGCATGTACCTACAATAATGCAATCACATAAATAAAAGGTAAACGGTGAAACTTTTAAAATATTTACTTTGAATTGCAGAAGCTACTTACATTAAGAACAGTTGGACAATCCCAATCGTAAGATTTTGTCCAGGAGCTACCAGGGACATCAAATCATCCCTCTCAAGATAGCATGTCACTCCTGACTGTCCAACAACTGAATCCGTAGGCCACTCTCTTGTTTTGAAGGATGTATCATATGCCATCAGAATCACTTGCTCTTTACTGTTGCCCCGCGTCTACCCCCTTCTTGATCATGACGCTTAGGAAGGCCAATATGTCGTACATTTGACAAATACTGTTGACAAAATTCCATAGCTTCTTCAGAAACATATTTTTGAACAATAGATGCTTCAGGCCGATTGGGGTTCTTCACATACCCTTTTAGTATTTTCATAGTTCTTTCGATCGGGTACATCCACCGGAAATAGATAGGGCCACACAACTTTATCTCCCTCACTAGATGAACAACCAAGTGTGCCATGATATCAAAAAAGGACGGAAGAAAAAGCTTCTCAAGCTGGCATAAGATAATGTATCCTTCATTTTCCAATTCCTCCAATCTTTCCATGTCAATGACTTTACAACAAATGGCATTGAAGAAGAAACAAAGTCTAGTCAATATGTGTTGAAGATCATATTCGGCAATGCCTCGAATAGCTACTGGGAGTAGTTGTTGCATTAAGACATGACAATCATGAGACTTTAGCCCTATTAACTTCAAGTCTTTTATCGATACAAGCTTTTTAAAATTTGAACAATACCCTGAGGGAACTTTAGCGCCATGTAAACACTCACAAAAGCTTCTTTTCTCAACCTTAGACAAAGTATGAGCAGCTGGAGGACAAAATGTTCTATTACCGTATGGCCTTGGATGTAAATCTTCTCGTATTCCCATTTCTTGCAAGTCTAATCTTGCCTTCACGCCATCCTTAGAACTTCCCTGTATGTTGAGCAGTGTCCCAACGATACTATCACATACGTTCTTCTCCACATGCATGAAATCAATACAGTGTCTGACGTCAAGATTGCGCCAATATGGAAGATCAAAGAAGACGGACCTTTTTTTCCATATATTTTTCTCATTTCTACTCTTTGATGACTTACCAAACATAGTATTGATATTTTTTACCTTTTCATAAATTTGCTCCCCAGTCAATGCCTCTGGAGCATCTTCAAACTCTTGGCCACCGAAAAAAGCTTTTTTTAATCTACGATAAGGGTGGCTTTGTCTTAGAAATCGCCTATGCCCAAGGTAAACCGTCTTTCTTCCATGTTGAAGTTGATGGTAGCATGTGCCTTCTTCACATATCGGACAAGCTTTGTGGCCTTTAACGCTATATCCTGACAAGTTCCCATATGCAGGGAAGTCATTTATAGTACAAAAGATCATTGCTCGCATATTAAAAGTCTCCTTCTTGTTCGCATCAAAAACATCGACACCTTTATCCCACAACTCTTTCAAGTCTTCGATCAAGGGTTGTAGGTAAACATCTATGTCATTTCCGGGTTGCTTTGGTCCCGAAATCAACATAGACAACATTATGTACTTTCGTTTCATACATAACAAAGGAGATAAGTTGTAAATTACCAACAGAACAGGCCATGAACTATGTATACTGCTTAGGCTACCATAAGGATTCATACCATCTGTGCTAAGCCCAAGCCTGAGATTCCTAGGTTCTTCACCGAAGCTAGGAAATAATTGATCGATTTTCTGCCATTGAGAAGAATCAGCTGGATGCCGAAGCTTTCCATCAGAAATCCGCTCATCTGCGTGCCATCTCAAATTTTTGGCATCAATTTCATTAGCAAACAGGCGCTTGAACCTTGGAATGATTGGAAGATACCACAACACTTTTGCAGGGCCCTTATTTGATTTATACCTCGGAGTTTCACATATCGGACATTGCTCCTTCTCTTCATGATCTTTTCTATACAATATGCAATCATTAGGGCAAGCATGGATCTTTTTATACTGCATCCCTAGTGGACACAGTATTTTCTTAGCATCATAGTATCGACAAGGCAACACATTATCATCAGGAAGCATATCTTTAAAGGCCTCAAGCGTTTCTGAAAAACTCTTGTCGCTCCATCCATGCCGTGCTTTCAAGCTTACCAATTTCAATACAGCATTCAGCAATTGGTATTTTTTACACCCCGAGTACAACGGCTTCTCAGCATCACTGCACATATTACCATATGCATGTGATTGTTCAAAAGCCTCTTCTCCTACATCACGAATAATGTCCTCTATCCGATCATCCATATCCGTGTCATTATCATCACAAGTCACTTCCCCCTGTTGAGATGCACTTGGCATTTCTAATTGTTCACCATGCCATACCCATACTACATACGTCTTACAAAACCCTTCACAAATTAAATGTGTATATATATCTGCAGCACTTAATCGCTTCTCATTCAAACATTTTACACAAGGGCAATAAAACATTTCACTATCATCATCGGCATTTCTTTTTGCAAAGTCTAAAAAACCCTTGACCCCAACATCATATTCAACACTCGTCCGTTTAGCTTGTATCCAACTACGATCCATATATTCTAACACCTTTTATTTGTTTTGTACTTTTTCCCTGGAAAAGGTAGGAGAATGTTGAGAGCATGCAATCATTACACCCAAGTACATAGTGTAACTAGAAGTAAACAAAGAATATCGTGATTTAGAGTAGCGTGTGAGGAAAAAATGGAATGAGGGAAAGTGGAATGGAGAAGGAGTGAGGGAATGAGGAATGGAGGTGGAAAGAGGAAGGAAAGAATGCGCTTTCGTCAGAGAAAGTGACTTGGATATATATTCTTTTAAAGTCTAACGCCTGCACACGCTAGATCCATTATTATATTGTTTGTCCCTGGATATATTTTTTAGGGTGACTTTGGTCCTTCGACTAATAATATCCAAGCAATACCATTGAAAACTTCAAAAATTCAGCACACACGAGGAACATAATAGAAAATGAATGGAACTACCTCAACAATAGTTTTCCCCTATTACTAATGATCAAATTTGGACAGTTGATATTTATAATATTCAGCTGCACATAGCATTAAAAAAACTTGACTCTTATAATACAGATAGTTCAATCTCAAAAAGACAAATCTAAAATCCATCAAATACTACAGTTCAATCTCAAAAAGACAAATTTAAAATCCATCAAATACTACCCCTTCATTTTCATCCAGGCATTTTTTTTTGGGGCCAAACATCCATTTATTTTCTCAAACCACAAATTAATTGACTACATTAACCCCTCTCGTTATATATATAGATACATACAGATTCCCTCACACCGATTCTAATTAATTCACACTAACACTCTAATCAAACTTGAAATGTAAAAGCTTACTTATCTATATATATATATATAGCCCTCTTATATCAGTGAACCAATGTCTGGATGGGGTTGTACAATGGATGAGAATATTGACTTTCTCACCCGAGGTGCAACAGCAATTAATTTTGCTAAACCAAACCAAGACAGGTAGTATAGTTCGTAGCTAGTAGTTGATAGTTCTATACTTGCCTCCCATTCTCCTCTCTGCCTATTACCGTCTGCCTAAGAAGACAGAAAAGGCCATAACAAGAAATGGAATATGATAATCGCATGCCAACGAAAATGAAGGTATCAAGTTAATTCGCCTAGACCTGAAATCAGGATTAAAGACATGAAGACAGTAAAACAGGGGAAATTACCAACTGCGTGCTTGTAAGCTGTGATGACAGTTGCTGGCGGTGCTGGAAATAGAGCCAAATCTGTGATGGTGCCGGCCCGGAAAGAGATTGACGGAGGCGGAGGGATAGAGAAAGAGGGCGTCGGTGATGATGGGAGCTTGAGTTACGGTGGAATGGAAGGGAAAAGACGGTGGAGATGGAGTGGAAGACGGATTTGGGAGGTGAGAGAGAGGTTGACGGTGGGGTAAACGGTGGGGTTAATCGGTGATGGTGGCGGCCCAGAAAGAGCTTGACGGAGGCGGAGAGTGCGTCGGTGACGGAATGGAAGACGGATTTGGGAGAGTGCGTCGGTGATGGAAGACAGATTTGGGAGGTAGAAGACGGATTTGACGGAGGCGGAGAGTGCGTCGGAGTGAGTTGATTTCAGAAATTTGGGGAAAGTTTGGGGAAAGATGGCGCGCGGGAGCTGAGGTTGAATTCTGGGGACAGTTTTAAGACCGGTTGTCTCACAACCGGTCTTAAAACTCCACTTTTAAGACCGGTTGTCAGACAACCGGTCTTAAAAGTGGATTTTTAAGACCGGTTGTCAGACAACCGGTCTTAAAAATCTTTCATTTTAGACCGGTTCTCTAGTAACCGGTCTTAAAAAGATTAATTTTTAGACCGGTTATTAGAATAACCGGTCTAAAAATTAATATTTTAAGACCGGTTAGTGTACAACCGGTCTAAATTTTATTTTTTAGACCGGTTATTATAATAACCGGTCTCCCAAATTCTTTATAATTACGTAAATGCCACCGCGCATTTCTTTTTAGACCTCATTTACTATAACCGGTTTAAATGTGCCGGTCTAAATCACCTTTTTTGTACTAATGACACATGGCATGTAAGAGCATGTTTAGCAGCAACACAATAATTCATTGATCACGCCATAAACGACAGCACTCACTGTTGTAATCACAATGCGACAGCTTTCACTGTAATCACTATGCCCGCTTTCGCGGTAAACACTATGCAGCAGCATCACAAGGCACAAAGCATCACAAAGCAGGAACAACAACACAATGCATGATAGACATACATACAATGATTTTCACACAGTATAAGAGAAAGAGTCACTACCTTCTTTTTCCTGACGTTTCTTGGCACAATGGGCTCATGAGTCTGGCAATTGTCAAATCCTATAACCAAATTAGGGACAACCGATCAATCTCTTTTCCAAATATTTATTCCCATAATACTCTAAGTTGGTTATCATTCACACTCTTTAGGTGGTTATTAGAGGCCTACATATATGCCAAATGGTTGGGAGAAACTACCCTGAAGACCCCTTTTTGGAAGCAGAACATTGATTTTTGGCTGACTCACTCGAGTGACGATTGTTAGGATCGGTAGGCACAACGGAAGAATTTTAAAAATTTTCACCGATCCTAATCAAGGATCTATCAACGGCGTTTAAACCAAGTTGGAAGGATTCATACCTTTTTGATGATTCAGAGTTTTCACGATTTCTAGGAGCCAACACGTCAGGTCCGCTCCCTCTACCGATATCCACACGAATGCTCTCCAACCAAGACTGCGTGCTAGCGACTCTAATGTCTCCTAGGGTTTCACTTGCGGCTCTTAATTCTCATGTGTGTATGAATATATCTGCTCTATCAAGTTTATAACCTATGAGGGCTATTTTTCAAATTTCAAAATTAATCATCATTAATTTTGAAATTAATTAACAATTAATTATCTTGATGAGCTAATTAAATAAATTCAGTTTAAATTAAATCTGTCCAACAGTTTTAATTTAACCTATTTATTTAATCCAAATAAAGAGCCATTAGATTTAATTTATCTCCATAAATTAAATCTGAGATACTATATCTCTATCATGTTAGTTATTAAATTTAATATATCTTAATAAATTAAATTTAAAGCTAACACAATATAATAATATCATATAATATATATACATATATATATATATATAAGATATATATTTCGAAAATATATATATCTATATAATATTATTAATGAATTTTATATTATATATATATATATATAAATATAAAATTCGTTTACCCTAAATTAAACATTATCTCATGTTGGGCCATTCTTGTGTGCGACCCTGTAGGCCCATATGAAGTTGGTAGTGGGCCAATAACTATACTAACCCAAAAGTCGCAAGTGGGCTCTAGCAAGACATTACGACTACCCAATTCATATGAGGATCGTTATTACGATGCAACCTGTCATACAACCATGTCACGTCCCTTTGATCACACGATATATCGATCAAGGATAAGGCATGGATAATGTCATCCTCTTGTTCCTGACCATTACTTTCTCGATTCCTGAGTAGCCTGATAACAGAGACAGAAACTCCTTTCATCATAGTATGGCCATACATTTCTCAGACTCACTCATCGAGGGGCCCAGTAATATCTCTATACTACTTGCATCTGTGTAACCGGTTATGCAGAGCTCATCATCCAATCCACCATAGACCAAAAATAAGTCCTTAGTCCTTCTTAAGTACTTTAGGATATTCTTGACGGCAGTCCAATGACCCTCACCAAGATCTTGTTGGTATCTGTTGGTGATACTTAAGGCAAACGAGACATCTAGTCGAGTACATAACATGGCATACATGATGGATCCAATGGCCGAGGCATATGGAACCTTACTCATGCGATCTCGCTGATCAGGTGTACTAGGACACAAATCCTTGCTAAGATAGATGCCATGAGACATGGGCATGTAACCCCTTTTTGAATCATGCATACTGAACCTATGCAGTATCTTGTCTATGTATGTGCTCTGACTTAGGCCTATTAGTCTTTTGGATCTATCCCTATAGATCCTAATCCCTAGGATATAGGTTGCTTCACCTAAGTCTTTCATTGAAAATGACTTTCCTAACAAAGACTTGACACTCTGCAAGGTAGGAATATCATTCCCAATGAGTAGGATGTCATCTACATAAAGCACTAGAAATACAACTATGCTCCCACTAATCTTCTTGTAAATACAAGGTTCATCGATGTTTTGAATGAATCCAAACTCTTTGACTACTTCATCAAAATGATGATTCCAGCTCTGAGATGCTTGCTTCAATCCATAAATGGATCTTTGAAGCTTGCAAATTTTACCACAGTCCTCTGGATGCACAAAACCTTCAGGTTGTGTCATATACACATCCTCAAGCAGCTTTCCATTAAGGAAGGCTGTTTTGACATACATATGCCATATTTCATAGTCATAATATGCTGCAATGGCAAGAAGGATTCTGATTGATTTGGCCATTGCAACTGCGGAAAAATTTTCATCATAGTCTACACCATGAGTTTGAGTGAATCCTTTTGCAACCAGTCGTGCCTTGAAGACATTTACATTGCCATCCATGTCAGTTTTCTCCTTGAAAACCCATTTGCACACAATGGTTTTTACACCTTCAGGTGGATCGACTAAGGTCCATACCTGATTGTCGTACATGGATTGCATTTCAAACTTCATGGCATTTAGCCATTTCTCAGAGTTTGGTCCCATTGTGGCTTCTCGATAGGTGGTGGGCTCATTTTGCTCAATGAGCAACACATCACGGCCTTCAGTAATCAAAAATCCATATTTCTAAGGTTGATGCCGTGTTCTATCAGATCTTCGTGGACCTTGTGTTACTTGAGGAGGGTCAGCAACTTGTTGTGTGTAATATCCCAAAAAGTGATTAAGGGCTAATGACTTTAAAAGTGGATGTAATTATTGTTGAAATAACACTTTTAGAGAATATGTGATGGGAATTTGGATATTTTAATGATTCCAATGGCTTCCTTGTGAAAATTCATGTGGGGAGAGTGTTTATTGTGAAATTGGAACCATTGGGAACAATTGTGCAAAAGTTGAAACTCTGTACAGGGCAGCCGATTTGTATGGACGTTTTAAATAGGCAAATGGTGTCTAAAAATTCTGAAATTTTCCAGTCTTAAATTTCACATGTCAAGCTTCAAAATGGACATATAAGTTGTAACATTTTGATTTTTGAGCTAAGAGTTATGGATTTTTGAATTTTGCCCAGCGAAATTAAGTCTGGAACAACATGTAAAGATTGAAATTCTGGAAATTTTGTGATTCCATGCAGAAAAATTATATATTTTTCCTTAAAACTAGACTCAATAAGGGTTCCATAGGCTTTGGAATCACTCCAATTCAATTTTCAAAGTTTGGGCAGAAATTTGCCAGAATTTCTGAAAAATCCGAAATTGTTGGAAATTAATCATTAATTAAATATCATATAATATATGATATTAAATAACATCAGCCTTCCTTCTCCAGACATTTTCGTGCTGTTCCAGACCTGAAACAAGAGAGAGAAAGGGAAGAAATCTCACAAGGTAAGCCGATTTCTCCGGCAATTTAGCTTCTAACGCGTATAACTCCGACTCTAAGCTACTCCTCTTTATTCTTTAAGGTTTTGAAGCAAATAATTTCTGGTTCAAAGAGGCTAGGGTTCACCCAAATTTGGGAAAAGCTAGTGGGAGCTTGAGGTAACTTCCAAACTTTCGTATATTGCTTATTCTGGCTACTGTGGGCAATTTAATCGGTGAAATTTCACCGGATTGCCATTAGTTTTAAAGTTTGGAAATGATATGGCCTAGGGGTTATGCTGCCCAAATTGGGTCTTAATGTTAGTTTTAACCTAATGTAATGGTTAATAAAGTGGTTAGGAGTAGAAAAGAACGCGTTTACGGAGCCGAAATCGTAAAACCCCGATTTTCCCCGGAGAACTCATAAATTTCGGGCAGCTCTAGAAATGGGTCTTAGAGTTGGATTTTCAATGATTTGATGGTTCCATTGAGTTCAGGGGCGAAATTAGGTGGGGTTACAGTTGGTCACTTTTTCGGAAAAGGCCGAAAAAGCATAATTACGAAAACGCCCCTAAAACCCTTAAAGTGGGGCTGCCAAGGGTAAATTTGTAATTTAACATTGAATTTGATAATTCCAAATATGGAAATGGATTCCTTGGGCGTAAATATGTTAGGATAGCCCAGATTAGAATTTCGGGAAAAGTGCAACCGGACTGGGTATGGGGGGCCCGGGCCGGGTCCCCAGGGGTAGTTTTGTAAATTTTCATTATAGACTCATATAACCCCAAGTAACACTATGGAAGTGTCTAAATGGTGCATTTGGAATTGTAGGATTCGATATTTGCCGCCCTCGAGAGCTAACTGCGCCGAAGGACGTCAGGAAAGGACAAGGTAGTGACTCTCTCTCTTATACTTTGTGTAATGCACTGTATGTGTGTTGTATCACTATTTTATGATGATTTCTGATGCTGCTGCGGTTACAGCTGGTGATAGCTATCATTTACAGCGGAGGCTGTCGTTTACAGCGTAAGCTGTCGTTATTGTGATTACAGCGTAAGCTGTCGTGATGTTGATTACAGCAAGAGCTGTCGTATTGTGTATACAACCGTGAGTGCTGTCGTTTGTGGTGAAAACCATGTATCTGTGAATTGCTGCTGCTATTGCTGTTTGTGATTTATGTACATGCTTTGTGTTTATGCATTTTGTGAGTGGTTTGTCACTACTGAGATTCTCTCGAATCTCATTCTTTCCTATGACTAACATTTCAGACAGGGCGTGTGGCTCAAAGGAGAAGCGGCCAACTCGAAGCAATTAGGACCCTTGGGGGTATATAGTTGAATTGGAAACATTGGTTATGTATTTTGAACTCGGGATTACTGTATATTTTGAATCAGGAACACTACATACGATTTTGGTTGTGTAATCCCCTAGTGTATACTTATAAACCTTCAGGTTTTTATGTATAGAAACCGGGAGTTGCCGGGGATGCGGTTATACACTCTGATATGATTGAATGTATATTAACTGCACAGGTAATTATATTCGAATATTGAAATTGAGACCAGGATGGGAAAAAGAGTTTTGAAAGTTTTGTGAAAATTTTACTGTGAGACAGAAAGTTTAAAACGAGTTTAAAGCATCCAATGGTTTCTAATCCGATTTAAATATGTGTTATCGAATTATAATTACATGTTTAAAGTCAGGGGGTTACATTGTGAGTCTTCTCTAATTTCCATCTGTGGTTCTGTACCATCTTGTGGCTCTCGAATTTCTTCAAGATGTACGTCGCTCCTACTGGTTGTTTTAGAGACAAACTCTCTTTCTAGAAACTTGACATTTCGAATAACAAACACTTTGTTATCGATGGGATTGTAGACATAGTATCCTTTCGTTTCTTTAGGATACCCCACGAAAAGGCACTTTATGGATCTGGGCGCTAATTTATCAGAGGCTTGTTACTTAACATATACCTCACATCCCCAGATTTTGAGAAAAGATAAACTTGGTTTCTTTCTAGTCCATATCTCATATGGTGTCTTTTCAATTGCCTTAGATGGAACACGATTTAGTGTGAACGTAGCTGTCTCTAGGGCATGTCCCCAAAAGGACGGTGGAAGATCTGTTTGACTCATCATGGATCGAACCATATCTAATAGTGTTCGATTCCTCCGTTTAGAAATGCCATTCCATTGTGGTGTACCTGGAGGAGTCAATTGTGAGATTATCTCACAACTCCTAAGATGGTTAATGAATTCTTGGCTCAAATATTCACCACCTCAATCAGATTGAAGTGCTTTAATTGTTTTACCAAGTTGGTTTTGTACTTCATTTTTGGAATATTTTGAACATTTCAAAAGATTCAGATTTATGTTTCATTAGATAGATATAGCCATATCTACTAAAGTCATCTATAAATGTAATGAAGTAGACATAACCTCCTCTGGCAGCTATATTTAATGGTCCACATACATCTGTATGTATGAGGCCCAATAATTCAGTGGCCCTCTCACTGTGCCCAGTAAAAGGTGCCTTAGTCATCTTTCCTAATAAGCAAGATTTGCATGTATCATATGATTCAAAATCAAATGAGTTTAGAAATCCATCTTGATGGAGTTTAGAAATGTGTTTCTCATTTATGTGGCCTAGACGACAATGCCATAGGTAGGTCGGATTCAAATCATTTGATTTTATCCTCTTAGTAGTTACGTTATAGATATTCCCATTATTAGGATGTTCCAAATTTAATATATAATGACTAACATGCAAATCACCATCAGCATAGAAAATGTGATTAGGATAAATAGAACATTTACCATTTCTAGTAATGGAAGTATAATCTTCCTTATCCAAATAAGAAAGAGAAACAATGTTACTACTCAAAGCAGGAACATAATAGCAATTGTTCAAAACTAACAAAAGCCCACTGGGCAGAACTAATTCATAAGTGCCTACGGCTAAAGCAGCAACTCTTGCTCTGTTTCCAACTCGTAGGTCCACCTCGCCCTTAGTCAGCTTTCTACTGTCCTTTAGACCCTGCACATTTGTACAAATGTGAGAACCACATGCAGTATCTAATACCCATGTAGAGGAAGTAGAAAAATGAATGTCTATAACATAAATACCTGAAGCGATAGCATCGCTATCCTTCTTGTTCTTTTTCAGATCTTCCAGGTAGAGTTTGCAATTCCTCTTCCAATGACCGAGTTAATTGCAGAAGTAGCAGACTCCTTCCTTTAGAGGCTTTGCCTTCTTGGGTGCAGGCTTGGTTTCGGGCTTGTTTGACTTTTTGGTCTTACCACCTGAGCCATTACCCTTCCATTTGCCCTTCCCTTTCTTTTTTATACCCTTTCCTTTCTGAACCATTAAAACTATGCTAGGCTTTTTCTTAGTGCTTTGCTCAGCAGTTTTGAGCATCCTATGCAGCTCAGAAATTGATTTCTCCATGTTGTTCGTGTTGTAGTTCATAAAAAAATGGTCATAACTCTCCGGGAGTGAGTTGAGGATCAAATCCATAGCTAACTCCTGGCTCATGGGAAATCCAAGCCTCTCAAGGTGATCAATATAGCCTTTCATCTTTAACACATGAGTACTAACTGATGCACCTTCAGCCATTTTGTAGGAATGTAAGGCCTTTGTGGTCTCATACCTTTCTTGCCTTGCCTGTTGCTGGAACATTTCCTTGAGATGTACAATCATCTCATGAGCCTCCATGAGTTCCACATCTCTTTGGAGCTCTGGAACCACAGTGGCAAGCATCAGGCAAACTACATTCACAGAGTCATCCTTATGCTTTGTGTAAGCATCTCTCTGAGCTCTTGGAGCATTGGTTGCAGGCTCCTCAGGAATGGGTTGATCTAGGACATAAGCCTTTCTTTCCTGCTTGAGAACAATTCTCAAGTTCCTGAACCAGTCAAGAAAGTTTGTCCCATTGAGTTTGTCCTTCTCAAGGACCGATCGCAACGAAAGTGTAGCAGTATTACTAGTCGACATGATTCTACAATTAAAATATACAAAGTTAGTTAGTAATCTCCCACTAAATTAACAACCCTCAATATAATAATTAGTGGGCTAAGATCCATATTTGGCTTAAACTTAAGTCCGCTTTGGCAAGACGCTTAAATTCAAGTTATTTAGGTAGGTAACCTATTTACCAATTACATCACATGTAACTCTTAGATCTTTATGGGATTTAATCATCATATGATCCGGCATGTTTAACCCCATCTAATGCCTTGAGATTCAAAACCATTTTGTTAATCTCAATTAAGTCAAAACAATAATGAATATTATGAGCAGCACCATTACTCAAGCTTGTCTCATCAAGATAACTCAAGTGCATCCACTTTAGTGGTTTCCACAATTAAGCGATCTAGGTTTTGACAAGTATTCATTAATTGACGGCATTATGACTTAAGATTTGATTCAGAGGGCTTAATTAATTAGTTTTGTTTATATGGATGCAATCGTGGTCGTATCTCATATAGATAAATATATATAAATGTAAAAGTAATCATGCAATGATCTTATCAAAAGCATAATTTAAACATGACACAACATGGCTTACCTAACCTAAAATCCTCCCAAGCCAATGAGAGGACTTCTCTAAATAAAAAGAAATACATTGAGAGAAACCTTGTTTAAACATTCGAGGGGAGTGAGAAGAGAAGAGAATTACATCGAGAGTATTTAGAGAAAGGCACGGCACGCAGGCCGTATTTAAACATTACAACCCTTTGTAAAATTCTAAAGCCATATTGTTCACCATACCCAAACAAGTATAAATAATAAACCACAACAAGAATTCATACAATATGAAAAGCAATAAATGTTGTGATCAGATTATATTACACTACGCAGGGGTGGTCACGGCGGTCCCGCTAACTATGATCTTAGGTACCCTACCCGAATAGATATCCGAACCTAGACCCGATTTGATTGCCGCCAACTATGATCTCAGGTACCCTACCCAATTTCATGCTTGTTCAAAACGAAAATCACGTACATGTTTCAAAACCGAAAACGAAACAATTTCAAGATTTAATTTAAACGAAAACGAAAATCAACGGAATTACAAGATCACATCTTTCTAAATAATTTCATTTCATATTAACCAAAACACATGCATATTCGAGTGTTTCTTATAAACATACGTACACATCCCATATATATCACATGTATAAGAATCATAAACTCAATTTAAACGCACAATTGATCTGGCTCTGATGCCACTGTTAGGATCGGTAGGCACAGCGGAAGAATTTTAAAAATTTTCACCGATCCTAATCGAGGATCTATCAACAACGTTTAAACCAAGTTGGAAGGATTCATACCTTTTTGATGATTCAGAGTTTTCACGATCTCTAGGAGCCAACACGTCAGGTCCGCTCCCTCTACTGGTATCCACACGAATGCTCTCCAACCGAGACTGCATGCTAGCGCCTCTAATGTCTCCTAGGGTTTCACTTGCGGCTCTCAATTCTCATGTGTGTATGAATATATATGCTCTATCAAGTTTATAACCTATGAGGCTATTTTCAAATTTCAAAATTAATCATCATTAATTTCGAAATTAATTAACAATTAATTATCTTGATGAGCTAATTAAATAAATTCAGTTTAAATTAAATCTGTCCAACAGTTTTAATTTAACCTATTTATTTAATCCAAATAAAGAGCCATTAGATTTAATTTATCTCCATAAATTAAATCTGAGATACTATATCTCTATCATGTTAGTTATTAAATTTAATATATCTTAATAAATTAAATTTAAAGCTAACACAATATAATAATATCATATAATATATATACATATATATATATAAGATATATATTTCAAAAATATATATATCTATATAATATTATTAATGAATTTTATATTATATATATATATATATATAATTCGTCCACCCTAAATTAAACATTATCTCGTGTTGGGCTATTCTTGTGTGCGACCCTGTAGGCCCATATGAAGTTGGTAGTGGGCCAATAACTATACTAACCCAAAAGTCGCAAGTGGCCTCTAGCAAGACATTACGACTACCCAATTCATATGAGGATCCTTATCACGATGCAACCTGTCATACAACCATGTCACGTCCCTTTAGTCACACGATACATCGATCAAGGATAAGGCATGGATAATGTCATCCTCTTGTTCCTGACCATTACTTTCTCGATTCCTGAGTAGCCTGATAACAGAGACAGAAACTCCTTTCATCATAGTATGGCCATACATTTCTCAGACTCACTCATCGAGGGGCCCAGTAATATCTCTATACTAATGTGAGGGACAAATTCCATCTTGATCATTCATATTCCTCTGCATGAAAAACCACTAAGCCCAATCGTAGCCTTTATCATCACCCGGTCAAAAGTGACTTTTGACTAGTTCAAAGCTTAGCAACTTTCATGTAGGAATCCATGATGACCTCAAGTCTAAGGGCATTGTGACGTGGTTATACATGAGAAAAGCTTATGACTTGATCCATGTAGCTTTCTCATAATGGGTCGGTCTTGCACCTTGTACTCTTACAAGTGTCTAAGACTTTGATTCGTATCTCCATATCTTATCAAAGTCATACTGGTCTTGTTTCATCTCTGCTCCCGCATAGATGACTGACCAGGGACATTTTAGGACAATCTTTATGAATTATCCAAGGATACAATTATCACAGTTAACATGCAAATAATATGATAACAGAATGGAGAAATTTCATTAAAATAATAATGTTCAAAGTACAATGATTGGCCCTTAGGGCACAATTTCCAATAACGATGACCTCACTTGAGTGATAAGAAACTTGCACTCAAGTGAGAATGGTTCTCACTTACGAGTGTTTGATAGTGAGCAACAACCACGGCCAGAAAGTGCTTACAACACTCGAGCATGAGGTTTTGCACTAGTATGATGACTCCAAATATACTCGAGTCCCCAGAAGTGCAACACATGAAGTGTTTGCTCGAGAGCACAGACACTTTAGAGGAGGAAGCTCACTCGAGCACAACCCTTGCACTCGAGTGAGAAGACTACATTGCGAGTGTCAAAGCACACTCTTGAAAATTGTCCTACGAGTAACAACCTGAGACGCAGCCCTATAACATGAACTCACACCTTCACTCGAGTAAACCCATGCTCACTCGAGTGATCACCAATATCACTCGCGGGCTAAGAAGTGCACTCTTGCTTTTATCAGAAGACCAGGCGAAATGTAGAAAGAAAAAGGGAAATTATACTGTAGCACTCGAGTGAGACCCCCCTCACTCGAGTGATGCATATCGGATTGTCAGAACGCAGCAACTAACAAAAATTCCCAAATTTACCAAAACTGATCCCAATGGTTCCCAAACTTAACACAAAGCTCATTCCCACTTAAAATCTCATAAGAAACCCATTAGTAGCCTCAAAACACTCAAAAACCCATCCTAACCACAATCTTTCTCTTGGGTCTCTATAACACACAATACCCAATTTCATTCAACTCACTTCCAAAATTCAAAACTATATCCAACACTCAAATAACTTCACAATAAACCAGTTTCAACATCATTCACTATGTAATTCATGCATTCAAAAATTGGCATAAAACTAGGTTAAATTCCAAAATTCATCAAGCTCAACCAAGATCACAATAAATATACTAAAATGATCCAAATGCTCACCTCTTCAATTTGCTAAAGTCAAATCCTTGATTCTCCAACTTTCAAATTTGTTCCAACACCCAAATCACCACCTTTCAAAATTCTGAAACCATCAAAATGAAGCTCTTAACACTATGAACAAGATTAATGAAGAGTGTTTGAGCATATGAGAACCATTACTCACCAAAAATCAAGCTTTCTCTTTCTCTTTCCTGCTTGAAATCACCGGAAATGGAGGTAAGGAGAAAGAAATGATGAGAAAGGATAAAGATGATGAGTGTGCAGAATTTTTTCCCTTGGGCTATACTCCAAAACCGAATAGGAGAGAGAAGAGAGATAAAAGTGAGTGGTTGACAATGAGCATGAACCTTTGGTCCACAAAATGCCACTTGGCATAATCTTGCTCACTTCCTCCATGAGCTCTCATAGATACAAAGCATACAGTTCTAACCCATAGACAATAAATTTCAACCATTGATTCTCAATCACCAATAAGTTTTCTCTTTGGTAACTGACCAATTGGTCGGTAAATTTCCAATTTTACTATTTTTCCCCTGGTTTCCACTATGATTTTAAATCATCACCACATACATTTACATTAAACTCATATCATATTTCTCCAAAAGTATTTAACTACACTAATTACAATCAATTTTGAAGTCATTAGCCCTTAATCTCAAATTGGGTCATTACACAGACCCCACTTGTAACCCCCTCACCGTAATTATATCCAAATTATGAAATTTAAGTAGAATAGAGACCAATAAGACAAAAATAACATTTATAATTCCTCATCCAAGAGATGGGGTGTCGAGAAAAAAACAGTTCAAAACATAGTTCATCTAGTCTCACATTCACCTTCAGATACAACTACCTGTGTAGTTAAATCACATAATAAATATCAGAGTACGTAACTAAAATCCCGGCAACCCCGGGTTACTTGTATATATACACAATGGGTTCAAAGTTTCCCAAAAATGGTGATTACATATCCAAAAATATTGTCTACAGCTCATGTACATACGGTAATCCCAAAATACTATTAGATAACCAACAGTCCAAAATCAAAATGCCCCTACGAGATCCTAACCACTCTAAGTTGGCCGCTTCCCCTTTGAGCCACTTACCCTGTCTGAAATATTAGTTATTTGGAAAGAGTGAGATTCTAAAGAATCCCACTAGTAACAAATCACTCATACAATATATAAACACAAAGCATGTATGTTTATCATGTTCAGCAACAACACTATGAGTCATGGCTCGCGCCACAACCGACAGCACTCACGGCTGTATCACAATGCATTATGCCTACTTTCGCTGTAATCACTATGCAGCAGCATCACAAGGCATAAAGTATCACAAGGCACAAAGCAACACAAAGCTCCATAAGGCGTCTCAATACATCACAAGGCAACAACAGCAACAACACAATGCATGATAGGCATACATACAGTACATTTACACAAAGTATAAGAGAGGAGTCGCTACCTGTAACTTTCCTGACGTTCTTTGGCACAGTGGGCTCACGAGTCTGACAGATGTCAAATCCTATAACCAAATTAGGGACAACCTATCAATCTCTTTTCCAAATACATATTTCCATTATACTCTAAGTTGGTTATCATTTAAACTCCTTGGGATGAAAATTCGAGGCCTAAACATATGCTAAAAAGGTTGGAAGAAACTACCCTGAAGACCCCTTTTCGAAGGCAAAACACTGATTTTCAGCTGGCTCAATCGAGTGAAGATGACCCCACTCAAGTTATGAAAGACTCGTACCCAAGTAAGAACGGCTCTCACTCGCGAGTGTTTGATAGTGAGAAACCACCTTGGCCAGAAAATGCTCACCACACTTTAGCATAAGGCTTTGCACTCAGGTGATGACTCTAAATACACTTGAGTCCTTGGAAGTACAACACAGAAAGTGAGAACCCGAGAGCACATGCAACAACAGAGGGAAGAGCTCACTCGAGCACCACCCTTGGCACTCGGGTGAGAAGGCTTCACTTGCGAGTGTCAGAACACACTCTTGAACATTGACCAGTGAGTGAGGACCCAAGAGCAACCCTAACTATGAACACACACCATCACTCGAGTGATCACCAACTTCACTCGCGGTTTAAGAAGTGCACTCAAGCTTCTTTCATGCAAACCCAGGCAAAACACAAAGAAGAAAGGGAAAACACACGAGAGTAATCGAGTGTGATCCTCCTTCACTCGAGTGATGCTATCAGATTGCCTAGATCGCAACAAATGACAGAAATTCCCAGATTGGTCAAAATTGCTCCCAATGGTTCCCAAACTCCACATAAAACTCATACCCATTCAAAATTGCCTAAGGAACACATTGGTAACCTCCAAAACACTCAAAAACCATTTTAACCACAATATATGCTATTAGGTCTCTATAACACACACAACTCCCAATTTCATTCAAATCACTTCCAAACTTCAAAACCATTACCAACACTCCAATAACCTCACAACATACCATTTCCAACATCATCCATTATGACATTCATACATTCAAAAATGGACATAAAACCAGGGCAAATTCCAGAACTTCTCAAACTTATCCAAAAATCACAATAAATATACCAAAAAGCATCAAATCCTTACCTCTTCAACTTGCTAAATCCAGAATCTTGATTCTCAAACTTTTAAGTTGCTCCAACACCCAAATCACTACTTTTTAGAATTTTGAAACAACCAAAATGGAGCTCTTTAAACTATGAGCAAATTTAGTGAAGAGGATTTGAGCATAGGAGAATCATTACCTACCAAAAATCCAAGCTTTCTTTTTCTCTTTCTTTGATTGATTATTGAAAATGGAGGAGAAGGAGAGAGAATATGAGAGATGAGGAAGAAGAAGATGATGTGTCCATTTCTTTTCCCTTGCCCATACACAAACCGCATAGGAGAGAGAAGAGAGAGAAAAAGTGAGTTTTTGTCTTTTGTGCCATATCCATTGGTCTACACAATGACTGTAATACCCCAAATTTTGAGACTCGAGGCTAGAGAATAAGCCTGAAATAAGTGGATTGCTAAGCTTTGATTTAGCAAGATCCCAAATTGTGATTAGGGGTTAATGGCTCCAAAAGAGGATGTGGTAAGTGATTAATGAACCCTTTTGGAGAATCTAAAGTGGATTGTAGTCGATTGTGTTATGAGCAACGCCAAAACTCTATATTTGAGTTCAATTATGGGTTAACATCTAAATTGAATAAAAATAAGGTGAGGGGCGTATGTATGGTGTAAATGAGTATGAAAATGGAACCATTGGAAGCAAAGATGCAAAATTTAAAATTATGTCCAGTGAAACTCTATTCTGGGCAATCTTCTTGTGTGGATGTTTTGACTAGGCACATGATGTCAGAAAATTATGAAAATTTTCAGTCTTAAATTTCACATCCCAAGCTTCAAAATGGATGCATAATTTGTGCCATTTCGTTTTGGGAAATGGGAGATATGACTATCCAAAGTTTGAGGTCGAAAATGGACTCTGTTTTGGGGCAATGATGAAATTTGCGTAATTCTGGAATTGTGTGGTGATTTCTAGTAATGGAATATATTTTTATAGTAAAGAGGACTCAAATAGATTTCATTTGGCTTTGGAATCACCTCATTTCAAATTTTCTAGAATTAGTTATGATTTTTCAAAGATTGGACAGAAAATCTGCCAGAAAATCCGAAAATGTCAATTTTGGAATTATGACATCATCATAATTAAAGATGACATAAGCTAATTGTTATAAAGTCATCATCCTCTTACTCCATCAGCCAAAAACCGTGCAGCACCATGGAGAAAGAGAGGGAGGGAGTTTTAGAGAGAGAAGAGGAAGAAAACTCGCGAGGTAGGTCGATTTCTTCGATGAATTCGTACCTAACGTGTATAATCATTCTCCTAAGCTTCTCTTCTATATTATGTAAGGTATTTGAAACACAAATTTTGGTGTTTTGAAGTTAGGGTTTTCAGCCACAAGAAGGAAAAGCTAGTGGGAGCTTGAAGTAACTTCCAAACTCTTGCATATTGACTATTGCGGCTGTTATAGACAATTTAATTGGTGAAATTTCGCCGGATTGTCTTTGTATGTAAAAATAGAAAATGGGTTGTGGGGGCTGTTATGCTGCCAAAATTTGTACCAAATGGTAGCTGTAACCTAATGGAATAGTCAATAAAGTGGTCAGGAGTAGAAAGGAATGCATTTACGAAGCTGAAACCGAAAAACCATAATTTTTCCTGGGGAATTGAGAATTTCAGCCAAGGCTAGTTTGGAGGGGTTAGAGATGGATTTTCAATGATTTGATGATTCCATTGAGTTCAGGAGCGAAAATTAGGTAGGGTTACAGTTGGTCACTTTTTCTAAAAAAGGCCGAAAAAGTATAATTACGAAAACGCCCCTGAAACCCTTAAAGTGGGGCTGCCAATGGTAAATTTGTAAATTGACATTGAATTTGATAATTTCGAGTTTGGAAATGGATTCCTTGGGCGAAAATATGTCAGAATGACCCATGTCAAAATTTCAAGAAAAGTACAGCCGGACTGGGTCCCCGGGGTATTTTAGTAAATTTTCAATACAGCCTCATATAACCCCCAGAAACACTATGGAAGTGTCTAAATAGTACATTTGACATTGTAGGATGGAATGTGAAGCCCCGAGTTGCTGAGACGCAAATCGAGGAGAAAAGACTGGAGGTTGGGGACTTACCTTACTTGCATGTATTTAATATATTTGCTTGTGTAGTGATGTATGTGATTGCTTTACTTGATTGTGTATAGCATATTTGAATAAATGAAGCTCTGTTTCTATTTTGCCATGGCCATAGTTTTGTTGCATGAAATATTGAGCATGCAGAAATGTCATTATGGGGCATGCATCTAGATAAAGCTAACATGTCATACACATTGCATCTATCATGCATGCATTATGGTATCTGTTTCGTACTGAGATTCTCTCGAATCTCACCCTCCCCTACCAACAATTTAGACAGGGCAAGTGGCTTGTGGAGGGAACAGCTAGGACTCCTTCGAGATGAGAGTTGGTAGTGGGTTACCAATGAGTTGTGAAGACTGTATATGATTCGGTTGAATATATGGTTATGAATTTGAGATGAGATTGTGTAATCCCCATTTGAAGAATTGTAATGGGTAATTGTGCCCTGTGTATCTTTAGCGAAGGTATGTACCCGGGATTGTCGGGATGATTATATTGTGCACTCTGATATTTATATGAATGTGATTTATCTTCGCGTAGTAATTGTATGCGAAATGTGAACATGAGACCAAGTTAATTAGATTTTAAAAGGTATTTTTGAAAACCCTATCTCAAGGATGGGATTTTAAATGAGTTTTGATTATTATTGGTCTCTATTTCATTTTAATCGAATATTTTGGATATAATTACGGAGGGGGTTACAATGACACTTGGCAACATCTTTCTCACTTCCACCATGAGCTCACATAGATGCATAGCATAGGATTCTGACCCATAGCCAATAGATCTCAACCCTTGATCTCAAATTACCAATGAGTTTCCTCTTTGGTAACTGACCAATTGGTCGGTAAATCTCCAATTTTACCATTTTACCCCTGGTTTCACTATGATTATTAAATCGTCACTATGAATATTTATTTCAAATTCGCATCACATTTATTCAAATGTGTTTAATTACACTAATTACAATCAACATCAGAGTCATTAGCCTTTAATATGAAATTGGGTCATTAAACCACTCTCCATTGAATATGATCACAAAAAATAGATGCACGATTATAAATACCTTTCTATATCCATGATGAGTTATAAGGCTTCTTAAGTAAGTTGGTACTACTGAGATCAAAATATTTAAATTTCATAATCTCTGCCAATAAGTCACCTGGAGGCGAGTGGAGAATTCTCTAGATTTGCTTAGCAAGCAAGGAGTCATTTACCTTGGATATAGATCTGAGACCCAATCCGCCTTCAGAATTAGGCCTAAAAATGTATTCCTTACTTCTGAGATGAATTTTTTGCACATCACCATTTGATCCCCAGAAAAAATTAGCACATTTTGAGTCAATCTGATGGCATAAGTAGTCAGGAATTTAGATACATGAAAGGACATGCAGATTAACACTCGAGAGAATTGATTTGATCAAAGTAAGTTGAGATGCTTGAGAAAGTAATTTTCCTTTCCATGATGCTATTCTTTGGTCAATTAAATTGAAAACCTGAGAATAGACCACAAATTTGTTTCTACTAGGATCAGTCCAATTACCCAGATACTTCCTCAGCCTATCTGTAAATCTAACTCTCAAAAAATGTGAGAGAGCCATCATTTATCTGTGTGTGAAATTAGGACTAAAGATAATAGATGACTTGGATCTATTAATCATTTGTCTTGACCATTTATTGTAGAGATCCAAAGAGGCTTTAATGGTGTTAATGCTGTGATTATTTCCTTGAAAGAAGACTGAATCATCAGCATATCATGAGTGAGATAATGGCTATGAGTTGGTTGAGATTCAGATCCCCTGAAGTTGACCTAACTATTCAAATTAATTCAAGATGCAAGACAAGAAATTTGCAACCAATATATAAAAATAAGGATATAAGGGGTCTCCTTGTCTTATTCCTCAAGAAGGAGTGATGCATGCAGTGATTTGTCCATTTAATATCACTTGATATAGAACAGATGTTATATGTAACACCCCAAATTTTATATTCACCAAATATATTATAATTATTTGGGGAAACTCAATAAAATGGTGAATATTCATGAATTTGGAATTTATGAATTTTACAAATGTTCAATTTCACGGGAAATTGGGCAAAAATGAATATGGAATTAATTTAGGTGATTTAAAAAGCCTAATATTAAGGTCCAAAAATGAAGAAAATATTAGAGAAAATATTTGGTCCAAAAATAGATAGAAATTGGCCAAAGAAAAATAATAGAAGAAATTGGATTAAAAAGGTAAAGGCAAAATCGTAATTTTGCCAAATTATCACAAAATTAATTATTTTTCCGATTAATTGAAGATAATTTCAATTAATTAAGGAAAATAAAAGGAAAAATATATTTAGAATATTTTGGTCAATTTAATATGAATTTATGGAAAATTTGAGCAAAAATGCAATTTTGACCAAAATTGAGACTTTACGTGTATATGTAACCGAAACAAATTGTGAAGCCAATTGAGACCTTAGGGAGGGACCCCTAGGTGTCTCCTACATGTGGCATAAATAAGGAAATATTGGTTGGACATGATGGCATGGTTACATGAATGTAGGAAGTTATGTAATAAAAATTAGTTTTGGAATTGTTGGAAAATTCCATTAATCATTAAAATTATATATGATATTATAATATATCATTCTCATCTTCTTCATTCAGCATTTCACGCACAAAACAGCAGCTGAAAGTGAGAGAGAACGTTCAGAATTTTAGAGAGAGAAAGGAGAAGAAATCTCACAAGGTAAGCCGATTTCTCCGACGATTTAGCTCCTAACGCGTATAACTCCGACCCTAAGCTACTCCTCTTTATTCTTTAAGGTTTGGAAGCTCAAAATCTGTTGTGGAACACCTAGGGTTTTCAGCCATATTTGGGAAAAACTTGTGAGAGCTTGAGGTAACTTCCAAACCTTCGTATATTAACTATTCTGGCTGCTGTGGGCAATTTAATCGATGAAATTTCGCCGGATTGCCGTTGGTATTAAATTTTGGGAATTGAGTTGCCTAAGGGTTATGCTGCCCAATTTTGGTTCAAATGGTAGTTATAACCTAATGTAATAGTTAATTAAGTGGTTAGGAGTAGAAAGGAACGCGTTTACGGAGCCGAAATCGTAAAACCCTGATTTTTCCCGGAGAACTCATAAATTTCGGCCAGCTCTAGAAATGGGTCTTAGAGTTGGATTTTCAATGATTTGATGGTTCCATTGAGTTCAGGAGCGAAAATTAGGTGGGGTTACAGTTGGTCATTTTTTCGGAAAAGGCTGAAAAAACATAATTACGAAAACGCCCCTAAAACACTTAAAGTGGGGCTGCCAAGGGTAAATTTGTAATTTAACATTGAATTTGCTAATTCCGAGTCTGGAAATGGATTCCTATAACCCCGAGGTCATTTTTGTAAATTTTCATTATAGACTCATATAACCCTAAGAAACACTATGGAAGTGTCTAAATGGTGCATTTGGAATTGTAGGATTCGATATTTGCCTGGTTCGTGATCCACTTGCGCTAGAGCATAATCGGAAAGAACAAGGTAGTGACTCCTCTCTTGTACTTTGTGTGAAACATTGTATGTATGTTTGTCGTGTATTGAGAATACATTGTGACATTGTGATGCTTTGTGATCGCAGCGATAGCTGACGCCTAGTGAATACTTTGTGAATACATTAAGATCGCAGTGAAAGCTGACGCTTAGAGTTTATAGCCATGAGTGCTGTCATTTGTGGTGTGAACCACGTTACATTGTGATGCTGCTAACATGACATTATATGCTTTGTTTTTAAGCACTGTATGAGTGATTTGTTACTACCGGGATTCTCTTGAATCTCATTCTTTCCAATGACTAACATTTCAAACAGGGCTAGTGGCGCTAAAGAGAATCGGGCAACCCGGAGCGATTACAACCCCTTCGGGGTATATTTGATTATAGGGTGTTGGTTATCTTCTTTTGAACTTGGGATTACTGTATATTTTGGAGATGTAAATATTACTATTGATGTTGGTTATGTAATCCCCTAGTGGAGACTTTTAAACCCTCAGATTATATATGTATAGAACCTGGGGGTTGCCGGGGATTTGGTCATATACTCTGATGTGTGTGAATGTAAACTAACTGCGCAGGTAATTATATTCGAATTTTGAAATTGAGACCAGGATAGAGAAGAGTTTTTGAAAGTTTTTGGTGAAAATCCTACTATAGTGTAGGAATTTGAAATGAGTTTAAGCTATCTGACAGTCTCTAAACCAATTTAATTATGTGATATCGAATTATAATTACGTGATTAAAGGCAGGGGGTTACATTATACACTACATGAGAAGCGCAATCCTTTTTTTTTTTTTAGAAAATTCATTACCTTCAATACAGCATAAATGAAATTCTAGGAGAGGGAATCAAAGGCCTTAGAGAAATCAACTTTGAGAGCCATTAGTTTTTTCCTCCCTGAGGTTGAAGTATGTATCTGGTTCATTAAATCTAAAGCTAAAAAGAATATTGTCTGTGATGACTTGACCTTTAAAAAAAGCACACTAGAATGGTGCAATGTAATTATTCAAAACTTTTTTCAACCTAAGGCATATCACCTTAGAGACAATCTTATAGACCACATTACAGAGGCTAATTGGTTTGAGATCTTTAAAGGTTTGCACTTTGTCAGACTTTGGAATCAGAACAATATTGGTTTTGTTGAAAGACTTTAATATGTATTCTGATTCCCAAAAGGAGTGCACTATTGCTAAGAGATTTATCTTTGACTAGGTCCCAATATTTATGGAAAAAAATTTGCATGAATTCCATCTGGCCGAGGGGCATTATGTTTTGGAAGAGAAAAAACAGCCTCCTTAATTTCGTCCAAAGAGAAAGGCTTAAGGAAATAATTGAAATCCTCACCAGAGATCCTTGGAATTGAGAAATCCCCAAGAGAATAAATGAGTTCCATTGTTGTCATATTATCATAAACGCAATATATCTCATCAAAATTGGATAGAGCCATGTTTGAGATTTCTGCAGTATTGCTTGTCCAAGTAGCATTCATTCTCATTATGCTTTTGATAAGATTTTTTTGCTTTTCAACAAGAAACAGTTGCATGAAAGAACTTGGTGTTTCTTTCTCCATCTGAAAGCCAGCGTAACTTAGCTCTTTGCGACCAAAAACTGTTCTCACATTCATAAAGAAATTCGAGATTATGTCTAGCATCCAATAAAGCATATTCCAAAGCATTTGACACATCCCCTAAAAGGCAAATGATAGATGAAAGCCTTTTAAGATCTTCTTTTGCTGTGGAGATTCTCATGAATAGATTTCCAATTGAAAAATTGTTCCATTTCACAAGGGAAGACAGAGTTGAAGTCAATTTACGGAAGAGCACAACAACAAAAATATTAAATTTCTAATAGAATTTGCCACAAAATTTGTTTCTATGGCAAATTCCATCGGAAAAGTTTCTGACAGGATTTTTTCTTTCCATGGAAAGTATTATGTGGCAAATTCCGTCAAAAATTCTTTGGCAAATAATTTTGCCATGGAATTAGCCATGAAATAATTCCATGCCTAATTTTGCTAGGGAAATTTCCTTGGCTAATTTTTCCACGGCAAAATTCTGTGGGAAAAATTAAAAAATTATTATTATTTAGTTAAATTTAATTTTAAAAAATATATTTATAAAAATTTAAACTATGATATTATTAGCTATATAAATATTTAAAAATTAGGGTCAATACCATCTTTCATCCCTCAAGTTTTTTTCTCATTTTGGTTTTAGACCCTCAAGTTTCCAACCATAGGTTTTGGTCCCTGTAGGGGCAAAATGGATTTATAAAAAATAAAATTTATTATTTATTAATTAATGTTTATAAAAAATTATTAGTTAGTAATTACTTCCTCTGGTCCTATTTATAAGCAATTTTCCTCTTAATTACGCAAAACAACTGGTAGTTAAAAGCAATAATTGTATTAAAAATGTCATATTTTTTTTCTATATATACCTCTATTTATATAAAGAGTATAGGAGAGAGAATTTATTAAAATTGTGAGAGATAGTAAAATATACATTTTTCCAATGCCTTGTTGATTTCATTCACCTAGTTCTTGCACTCTTTCTCTCTCATGAATATAACTCTTGGTGTGTGTGATAATTAATTATAGATTAGGTGTTTAATAAGGGTAAAATAGGAAAAAGAAGCTTACATTTTCAAACACAAAGTGAAAGTTGCTTATAAATAGGACCAGAGGGAGTATTTATTAGTTATTAATTAATGTTAATAAAAGTTTTTTAAATTTTAGAAATTAGACAAAAATATAGTCATATGAAATTTATTTAAGATGTAAAATTTTTTAATTTGAAATTAATTTATATTAAAAATTATAAGAATATATAAAATTATTTTATATTATTATTACATTTATATTTAGTTTTTTTATAATAATATATATTTATGTATAAGAAACAAATATATATTTATAAATAATTGATTATATATAATAATATTATATATATTTATAATTGTGTAATAATAAAACGTCAAAGTAGTCCAGCCCATCCAGTAAGGCATCGCGCGCGTGCGAACGAGGTCGTGGGTTCGAACCAAAAGGGGCCAAGAGGAGCGTGGCTGCGACATGTGGCTGAGCCAGGCTATGACACGTGGCGAAGTTGGGCGCCAGTAGTAAAGTGGAGACCGCCAGAGCTGCCAATCGCGGCCGCTTGCAATGAGGTGGTTGCCATCGGAATTGCCACGTGGCTTTTTGAAATTAAAAAAATAAAAAATAATTTTTTGAAATTTGCGACAGAATTTCCGATGAAAATCAATTTTGTTGGAAATTATTTCCGATGGAATTGATTTCCGTCACAAATTCCTTCACAATTCCATCAAAAATTTGTGATAGAATTAATTCTGTCAGAAATTTGTGATAGAATATGAATTCCGTCTGAAATTAGTTTGTCACACTATTATTAGCGATGGAAACTCTGAATTCCATGGCAAATTCTATAAAAAATTCAGTGTTTTTAGTAGTGGAGCTTGAAAGAAGCCAAGCCTTGATAGTGGTCAGATTAACAATGCCTAATAATATCATCACATTCCTTAAATCCTTAAATTTTTTGAATTGTGTTTTTCTGATATCATCATGTTGATAAAATATAAGAAAACTATGATCAGAGAAGGCAATAGTAAGATTATTGATAAAAGAGCTCAGAAATGTAGATAACTATTACATATTGACAAAAGCTCTGTCAATTCTTTATAGAATATGAAGTCTTCACCTCTTCTATTATTTGACCATGTAAAATTTGGACCTTTTTGTGGAATTTGCACCAGATTACAGTCATATAAACATTGTTTAAAAGCTGACATTAAGCTAGTGTAACCATTGCAATTTAACTTATCAGCAGAGGATAAAATCTTGTTAAAATCACCTATTAGCGACCATGGAATATTAATTATTTCTAAGAAATTGTGCATCTAATTCCAGAGAGTATGTCTTAAATATGATTTTGGAGGTCCATAAATGAGAGGTATAAATTAAGATAAAGGGGAGCTAGTTTCATTAATTTACAGTGACATACAAAAGGAGACAGGTTAATGATTTGAACAAATAAACATGGCTTCTATGCTATGAGTGTTCCTCCCCACCTCCTTACTGCATTAGTACCACAATGAAAAGTAAAGCCATAATTTGCAGTAGAAAAGTCGGTATCCTGAGTAGAGATTTTCGTCTCTGACAAAAAAAATTAGATCAGGGCTATGCAATTCAATCAGTCACCTACAATGTTGAACTACCGAGGCTTTTCGAAATCCTCAATAGTTCTAACTAATTAACTTAATGGCTTTTTGGGAAGCTTCAAGGCAGCTTCCAGAGCCTCATAAGAAGAATCACCAATAGCAATCTTAATTTTCTTCAACAAAGGATCCCAAGCAAGAACAGCATATGGCTTACGCTTCTTGTCAACTAGTGTTAGGACAGAAAAATGATTTTTATTAAGATCAAGGCCTATGGAGCATTTTTGTTTCTTCCTCAACCAAGAATATGATCAGAGTGAGTGTTTGTCTGTTGGTTTAGAGGATCAGCTTGCTCATAGTCCTATAAGGAGAAGAAAATAAACCATCTTAAATATTTAGCACAAGCACCTTTAGCAATTGCAATTGGGGAGTCTACAACATTAGACCAATAGAAGGAACTAGAGTTCAAGATAAGATCATCAAAGTCTACATGATCCTTCAGTACAACTTGCTAGTCAAAAGATCGCATTCGTTGCTTCTTAAAATAAATTCCAAAACTTTACTTGTCCCAATTTTCTGTAGTAACTATCGATTCCCACCATTCAAATATGTTTTATGGAAAAATTGGAGCACTCTTAGTGAAGAACCACTTGACTTGTTGCACTAGTAATGATTCATCTTGCAAGATGAAGAAAGAAGCTTTAGAAGAATCCTCTCTAAATTTTCCAAGGAGCTTGAGACATTCCTGAAATAAATTTTCAACTTCAAGGTTATAGTTAGCCAGCCTAGCAAGCAGCCAGCAACGCTTGAGATATGGACCTTCACTAACTTGACTAGGAGATAGTAGTGGAGCATAGGTATTGACAATAAGAGCTGTGGGCGATAAAGGAGAAAGTAGGAGAGGATGATGTAGAGGTGAATCAATTTTCTCATACGATGAGTTATTATTCATATGAGCTAGGGATTTGTTAGGAGATAAGTTGGGCTTGGGCTCAGTTATGGCATATGGATTGGCCAGAGGTGTCAGTATTCATTCTGCCATTTGAAGATAAGCTAATCATAGGTTTGGATTGTCTTGCACAGAGAGGCCAGCAAGAGAGGAGTGGACAGGTTCAGAAGTTGAGCTTGGGATGATCATATTCTGAGATTAGAGATTGGATCCATATTGGTTATGAATCACAACAGTTTAAGCATTTTCTAGGAAGAGCTCATTAAGTAGAGTGTCTATGCCCATCCATGAGTTTTCTCTCTCTTAATTGGCCACCTCCTGCTCAATATGCATATTGTCATTGGCAGGGGAGTTAGCTTGAGAAGGATCATCATTGTCAAAGTCCATTGGAAGGGGTCTAAATTGGAGAAACATTCGGAATATCCCTATGGTGAAGTTTAGCTCCCTCAACATCAGAATCAGAGGATTCTTCTGATAAGTAATGGATGAGATCATTATTGTTGCAAGCATTACCAAGAAGCACATCTTGTGGCTGTGTTTCATAGACACTAGAACCACTACGTTTGAATAGAAGGAAACGAATACGAGTGGATCCCCTTGCTCGATGGTGTTGAGTCTAATCTCTCCACAGATTTTCACTAGGATTGGGTGAAAATCTAGAAGAAACCGTGAGCCAAATCTCCTGAAAACTCTGCTATTGGCAACATTCATCCCCTGAAAATCTTCTACAAGTGTGAATGGACATTCACGAGCCAAGTGTCCTATCATATGACAAAGACCACAAACTCGAAATATCCTCTCATATTTGCGTTATACCCAAATCACCGATCCATCATCCAGCCACACTATAATATTCTAGACCAAAGGCAAAGAGGGGTCTAGAAACAGTCTTACTTTGATGAAATGTAACTCAAAAGAGAACTGAGGTTGACCATTAACCATAACAGAGCTAACAACAACATCACCAAGTGTTTTAGTGACATTCCCTAAATGGCATTCCAGTGGTGATGCCTAGAATTGTACCCAAGTAGGAAATGTTAAGAGACACATTCCTCAAGCATCATATTAGTCTCCCATAGTCAACTAAAAGCATAGAGTTATCTATGGCCCAAAGGCCATTTTGAACAACAAAGTCTCGATCATGAATGTTGGTGAAGTTGATGATGAAAATGTTAGATCTCTCATGTTTTGATGATAACAAAGGATGGTATGAAAAAGATTTGATAAACAAATAAGTTTGAACAAAGTAATAACAGGGAAAATCATTACTTGAAGTAAGCATTGGAGTAATGAAGAAAGGCCAAGAGAAAAAGCTAAGAAACTTCATCACTGGCAAGTTCTCTAAAGGGTTACTCGAGTAAGTACTCGAGTAATGAGACAGAAACTTGAAGTAACCAGGTCAACCTTCAAGTAACCTGCCAGTTACTCGAGTAAGCACTCGAGTAATAAGGTAAATGATTTCTAGTTGCTCTCAGCCTGCCAACGTTACTCGAGTAGCTACTTGAGTAACCAGGTAAATTACTTGCAATTACTCTCGGCCTGCCAATATTACTCGAGTAAGTACTTGAGTAACCATGTAAAAACTTCCAATTACTCTCGGCCTGCTAATGTCACTCGTGTCTTTACTCGAGTTACTCTGCTTCAAGAAATATGTTGCTCTCGGCATTTTCAATCCTGCCAATGTTACTCGAGGCGCTACTCGAGTAACTCACTGTGGTAAGCAAAACCTGAAGGTAATACTCGAATAACATGATATGCTTTTATCACACTTCACTTGAAGTACTACTCAAGTATGCAGGTATTTAATCACTTATTTAAACTGGATTACTCAAGTAAGTAATCGAGTAATATGCAGAGTTATTTACACAGAACTTTAAGTCGCTACCCGAGTAAGCAATGCAGAAAATTTATGTTTACTCGAGTAAGTACTCGAGTAACAAGGTAAGAAAACTTGAAGTGCTCTCGGCCTTGAAATCCTGCCAACATTACTGGAGTAAAGCATCGAGTGACATAAAGTTTATTTGAGATTTTACTCGAGTCACTACTCGAGTAACCTATGAAGAAAAGTGTGCCATACTCGAGTAAGTACCCGAGTAAACAGGTATTTCCAAAGGTTTGAAATTGTGTTTACTTCATGCACTACCTGAGTAATGTAATGTTCATTTGTTAACTTGCAGTCTGTCAATACTTTCACGATGATACTCGAGTAAGTACTCGAGTAAACTTAATGAATACTCGAGTAACTACTCGAGTATGCAAGTTCAGATTTTGAGAATTCATTCCAACGGTCTTTGATTTGTTTCCTATGTGATTAACCTTTTATTGTATTAGTATTCTTAGCATATCCACAAATAAACAATGAAGAGATCTTACCAAATAAGGAAAGTCAAATGCAACGTTCAAATGCTACCTACCGCCACCTACAGCAAACAGACATTTTTCAAATATTGGAAAAGTCAACAGTGGTTGTGCACACTCTAACGGGCATGAAGAAAAACGTTCCAACAATCATTACCAACACATCTATATATACGGGAACATCCAAACAGAGAATATAGAACAAGAACACACCCACGAACGCATTATCAAGCTCATTACTCTATTTTACATTATACTTGTAATTCTATGCTTCAGCGATTCTTATTCACTCTGTGAGAGAGATATTTCATTCAAACTCAATATTTGTTATTGAGGTAACTTAAGGTTGTGGAACCTTGAGTTGGGATTGGATTACAACTTGTAAGGGGGAGCGAGTGTCCAGACTAAGGAACTTGCTTGTACTGAGGTGCCAAGAACCCACTGATTCTTGGAAGTTATAGTGAAACTCTCAGAGAAGCTCTGAGGACTGGACGTAGGTCAAGCGGCCAGTATAACTCCCGGTGTACACTTTGGTAATATTTCTCCTTACTCCTTACTAATTTATATTCACCGTCAAGGTTTATATTTGCAACGAAATTTTTAGTATCACCCAATTCACCCCCTCTTGGGTGAAACGCTTGCTCTAACATTTGGTATCAGACCGTAGGTCTTCTTATTAAGGTATAACAACTTAAGAAGGATCCAATGGCAAGCATGGGTGAAGGAATTCTTCCCAACGGAGCATCCATCACTAGATCTCCAGGTTTCAGTAGCGAACACTTTTCTTTCTGGAAAGTAAAGTTTAGAGTATTCGTGATGGCTACTGAATATGGGCTATGGGATGTGATTGAGAGTGGAAACTATCAACCTACGAAGATTGTAGATTCTCAGAAAATTCCCAAGACACCAACGGAATATGATGAGAGTGACCAGAAACTTATCACTCTCAACAGCAAGGCAATTCTGATGTTACAAAGTGCCTTGAGTCAAAGTGAATACTTCAGAATTTGCATACTTCCAACAGCAAAGGAAATGTGGGAAGCTCTGGAAATAGCTCATGAAGGAACTTCAGGAATAAAGGAGAATCGGATCAACACCTTGGTCACTGAATTCAAACTACTTCGAATAAAATTAGGTGAGTCAATATCTGAATTCAAACTTAGATATACTCATCTTATTAATCAACTTTCAGTACCTAGGAAAATTTATGATCAACATACCCAAGTACGAAAGATTTTGAATATTCTTTCTAAAGAATGGGAGGCCAAAGTCACTGCGATAGAAGAAGCAAAAAGAGAATCAATGAGATCAGTTGCTTCTCTATTTGGAAGTTTTTCTGAATATGAAAGTAAATTAAAGTTCAAACGCGAACTAGATGACATCGGTGACAAGAAGAAGAAAGGCCTAGCACTAAAAGCAAAAGAAGAAAATTAAGATGAGGATGAGGAGTTTGATGATGACGAAATGGGCCTAATCATAAAATGATTCAGAAAGTTCTACAAGAAAGGTCATGGATTCAAACACTTTCAGAAAGGAGGAACTAGCAGCAAAGATCATATCATTTGCTATGAATGTGGAAAACCAGAGCATATCAAATCAGAATGTCCAGAACTGAATCAAAAAAGCAAAGAAAAGAGAAAAGGAAAATTCTTTAACAAAAAGAAGGCCTTTGTATCTGCTATATGGGGTGATAGTTCCTCTGACGAAGAAAGTGATGAAGAAGAAGTAGCCAACATATGTCTCGTTGCGCAAGAAGAAATCGAAGAAGAGGTAAATGATTCTGATCCTACCTATGATGAATTACTTTCTAAATATAATGCTTTACATTCTGAATTCATCAAAGTAGTTAGAGAATTAGTTGTTTTCAAAAAGAAAAACAAAGCTCTTGAAATCAAACTTAAAGAAAGTTCAGAAAAGGATTGTGAAAATTGTTCTTCTTTGAAAAAGAAAAACACTAATCTCACAAAAACTCTTGAAAAATTTACACAAAGAAGTGAGATGCTAAATGTTATTTTAAAAGCTCAACGATTTGTAAATGACCGATCTGGTATTGGATATGATCCAAAATCAGATAGAAGGAAAGGTAGAAAGAAAGCAGGAGGTAAGTCATATTTGAATTATTTCCAGCATTCTGTGCATACATCAAACCCTTTTGCATTTTGTAATTACTGTAATAGAAAAGGCCATTATACTTCTTCATGCATTCATAAGAAGAAAGGAACGATAGGAACCTACAAATGGGTACCTAAAGGATCATATGTTTCCAAAGTTTCCTGTACTAACCCAAAAGGACCCAAAAAGAAGTGGGTACCTAAGAATTAATTGTATTTAATTGCAGATGTGTCTCAAAGCAACCAAAAACAAGAAATGGTATATAGACAGTGGATGCTCTAGACATATGACCGGTGATTTTGAAAGCTTTACCAAATTGCAACCTAAAGAAGGTGGAAAGGTAAAATTTGGAGGAAATCAAACCGAAGGATAGCAGGAATTGGTGAAATCAAAAATGACAAAGGCATACAAGTCAAAGACGTATACTATGTCGAAGGATTTTGCCATAACTTGCTGAGCGTAAGTCAAAGTGCAGTAAAAAACAACTGGGTAATATTTGACTCAGAGGAATGTCTAATTATCAACAAAAATGACTTACTACTTGATAAGAAGAATATCAAGGCTAAGCTCAGAGCAAAAAAGGAAGGTAATTGTTATACTCTAGATATTAGTAGAAATGAATCTGAAAATTGTTTTCTGAGTAATGCCGATGAAAGTTGGCTATGGCATAAGAGATTGGCTCATGTCAATATGCATCAATTAGGCAAATTACTCAAAAAGAATTTAGTTCTTGGATTACCCAAAGTAACTTTCAAAAATGACTTGATTTGTGACGCATGTCAAAAGGGTAAACAAACAAAATCATCTTTCAAATTGAAAAATGAGATTTTAACAAATAGACCACTACAATTATTGCATATGGATTTAGTTGACCCAGCAAGAGTAAAGAATCTTGGTGGTAACTTATATTCATTGGTCATTATTGATAATTTCTCCAGATTTACATGGCTTATTTTTCTATCATCAAAAGATGAAACCTTTAAAGAATTTATAGTTTTTTTGCAAGAAAGTGCAAAATGAGAAAGGTATGTCCATTGCAGGTATTAGGACTGATCATGGTAGAGAATTTGAAAATCAAGCCTTTGAAGAATATTGTGATACTAATGGCATTGATCACAATTTCTCTGCTCCAAGGACGCCTCAACAAAATGGAGTCGTGGAACGCAAGAATAGAGTGCTCACTGAAATGGCTAGAGCAATGTTAAATGAAAAGAACGTGTCTCAAGTTTTTTGGGCCGATGTTATGAATACCACATGCTATATTTCAAATAGAGCATATATTAGAACAAAACTTGGAAAGACACCATACGAGCTGTACAAAGGAAGGAAGCCAAACATTGCTCATCTACACATCTTTGGTTGTAAGTGTTTCATTCATAATAATGGTAACGATAACTTAGGAAAATTTGATTCTAAAACTGATGAAGGAATTTTCCTAGGATATTCTAACCGAAGTAAAGCATATAGAGTTTTTAACAAAAGAACATGTGTTGTTGAAGAATCAATTCATATTGTATTTGATGAATTTGAATCCTCTGACAAAATCATTGATGAAGAGCAGGAAGTTGTTTTAAATCAAGAAAATGGTCAATCTATTTCTAAATCTCTTATTCCAAAAGTTGATAAAACCAAGGAAGAAGAGCAATCACTAGGACAACCTAGAGCCTGGAAATACAATAAAAGTCATCCCTTAGATCAAGTCATAGGAGATGTGAATGAAGGGATCAAAACTAGAAATAGAATTTTCAATGAAGTAAGTTTTTCTGCATTCATTTCTGAGATTGAACCTTCTAACATTGATGAAGCCCTATCAGACAATGATTGGGTTATAGCAATGCAAGAAGAACTAAATCAATTTGAAAGAAATCAAGTTTGGGATTTGGTACCCCGACCCAAAGATCATCCAATCATTGGAACTAAATGGGTATTCAAGAACAAACTCGATGAATCCGCAATTATTGTAGAAACAAGGCAAGATTGGTGGCCAAAGGCTATAATCAGGAAGAAGGGATTGATTATGAGAAAACGTATGCTCCAGTGGCTAGATTGGAAGCTATACGCGTACTCTTAGCCTTTGCATGCATCAAAGGATTCAAACTCTATCAAATGGATGTAAAGAGTGTATTTCTAAATGGTTACATCATGGAAGAAGTATACGTAGAACAACCTCCAGGTTTTGAAGATGTAACTAAACCTGACCATGTTTTCAAACTCAAAAAGGCTTTATATGGTTTAAAACAAGCTCCTAAAGTATTGTATGAAAGGCTCAGTAAATATCTTATTGATCAAGGTTTTGTACGAGGAAAAGTTGATACAACACTTTTTATAAAACAAAAACGTGATGATATTTTAATTGTTCAAATATATGTTGATGACATTGTTTTCGGTGCTACTAATGAATCTCTATGTAAGGAATTTTCTGAGATAATGCAGGGAGAGTTTGAGATGTCAATGATGGGAGAATTGAATTTCTTTCTTGGTTTGCAAATCAAACAAAGAAAGAATGGAATCTTCATATCTCAAACAAGGTATTTGAAAGACTTGTTGAAGAAGTATGGAATGGATGAAGCAAATGGAATGGACACACCTATGAGCTCAACTACATTACTTGATGCTGATGTCAAAGGGAAAGACTACAACATCACAAAATACAGAGGAATGATTGGATCATTACTCTATCTCACGGCAAGCAGACCGGACATTTAATTTAGTGTTGGCATACACTACTACAAACTAGGCTTTTTACGTCCCTAAAGGACGTCCCTTTTTAAGTTAGGGACGTCCAAAGTTCAATATTTGGTGGGAGGATATGGCGCTGGATGAATTTGACAAAAAAAATTCCAACACTTTAGACGTCCCCAGAGAAACTGGGGACGTCTAAAGTGGGCTTTAGATGTCCCCAAAGAAACTGGGGATGTCTAAAGTAAGCATTAGACATCCCCATTTTGACTGGGGACGCAGAATCATGCAGAACCATCATTTCATTCACTGTACATGGCAGCTTTACCTTGTGTGCCAAAGCCATACCCGTGAGTATCTGCAGATTTCCACTTCCCCTACTGCATTCATTTTCTCTCTTCTCCCAAACCCGTGAGCTGAGTTTCATAACTCCTTCACTGAACAAGTGCCAAAGCCATACCCGTGAGTGTCTCCAGATTTCCACTTCCCCTGCTGCATTCGTTTTCTCTCTTCTCCCAAACCCGTGAGATGAGTTTCATAACTCCTTCACTGAACAAAGGCGCACCTCCCCTCCCCTGCATTTATCTTCCCTCTTCTCCTATTCCCATGGCCGTGTGGGTCTTGCTATTTGCTATCGCTATTGCATTCTCAGAATTATTCAGGTGCGTTTCTGGGTTTCCTAAAATCATGTGCATATGAGGCGTGAGTTGGATTATTATGTGAAGCAATTAAGAATTTACATTCTGCGTTTCTAGATTGTTGCTGCAATTGGATTATGCGTTTCTGGATTGTTGGTGTGTGCACTTGGTTATGCGTTTCTGGGTTATATTGTTGCTGCATGCACTTGGATTCTGCACTTGGTTTCTGAGAAAATCAGGTGCGTATGTTTTGTGTAATGTAAATAATTATTTTTGGGGAACAGATCTTGTTTACAATGTAAGCTCATGTGATTCAAATGAGTTGTTTATATTAAGAAAAAATTGAATTAATGTTAGAATATGTCAAACGTTATGTATGTTGGGGTCATTTATCATATTTGTTTAGACATTTGAGAATCACTTGTGATCCAACTGAACCCTTACAAAACCCTTACAAAATAAAAAACTTCAAAACTTGACATGGTTCTCGGGTCACTCTATATATTCACTTGTTAAATTGTGTTTTTTTAAGTTTTAAAAATTTATAACTAATACTATTGAGTTTGCATAACTTGTCTTCTTTGCTTTTATACATATAGAGAAATTTTTTTGAAAAATTTTGAGCAAAAAAATTGCGTTTTGGAAGTTTGGATTTTGATTTATGAATATTCTAAAAGTTGTTTGATTTGATATTGAAAGAATTGAGTTTGATTAGGATTTGGTTCTATCTTCTTAGAGTGTTAGTAGGTAGGCATAGAATTTGGCTTTGGTAATTAACTTTAGGAAGCCAAAGACTAGTGAGGAATTGAGGCTAAATATTTATTTCTTTTAAGAGAGGATATATTTATTGCAATTTCATCTCTAGAACTTATAGCCTTGAATCTCTTTTAAAATTTAAAACTCTTTTTGAATGATCAAAAATAATTTAGGCATTTAATTTTATAGCTAGTTTGGCCAAATGTTCATTCCTATCTCATGAATCCTTTGTTTCAACCATTTGAGCCTAAACTTTCATTAAAGAAAAATTGCATTGATTAATTAGCCATTTGTTTGAGTTAATGCAATTTCCCCCTATCTTATCATTCCTTTATTGTTTTATTAAGTGTAAGTGATATAAGAAAGAAAGACAGTGAAGGGATTGATGAATAAGAGAAACAATGCTATGTGAATTTTTTTAAATAGAGAAAAGAAAAGAGAAATTGAAAAAGAAAAGAGAAAAAGGATATAACAAGAAAGAGAAAAAAAAAAGAAAGAGAGACTAAGAGATTGTTATCATTGAGTTAATAGCCCTTCATTATTTTCATGTTTTTCATTGAAATTCTTGGCACTAATTAAAGTATTCCTCCTTTTGTTTGGGTTAGAAGAATTAATGTTAGCTTCCTGCTTTTTACTCTTGTTTTAGTGCTATGAATTTTTATTTTACTCTTCTTAATTAGTTTAGTTTTGTTTAAATTAAGCTGAGATGGTTTGTTATTTTGATTTTGGGATGTCTCACTTTTAAGGGGAAATGCTGCTAAAATTTTGGAAAACAAAATAGTAAAAGGAAATTCCCAGTATTGACAATTATTCTAAACTTGAGTGTGAATGGCATAGGTGGTAATAGAATGGATCATAGTTGGATGAATGCTTTGAGAACAAGTGAAGAATATGAGAATGGGGTTGAAGAGTTTATTGAATTTGCTAGAAGGAACGTTCCAGCCAAAAATGGGAAGTAATTTTGTCCTTGTGTCAATTGTTTAAATGAGAGAAAACGGGATGTTGAAGTTATAAGGGATCACCTACTTTATGATGGAATAAATCTTCGATACACAAGGTGGATATGGCATGGTGAGGAAGTAACTGATTGTCCGTCACACAAGAAGGAAGTTGTGGATGTCATGGATGAAGATAGAATGGAGAGAATGATTCACGATGTTGAGGTAGAATCCTTTGCGCAATCACATGAATATGAGAGCCTGCGGAGTGATGCAGAGAGACCGTTGTACCCTGGGAGTAAGTACACACGGCTGACAGGAACATTACATTTGGTTAACTTAAAAGCAACTTGTGGGTGGAACGATAGTAGTTTCACATTGCTGCTTGAACTGTTGTGTGATATGTTTCTAGACGATAATGTACTTCCAAATCGTATGTATGAGGCCAAGAAAATCCTATCTATGGGTATGGAGTATAAAAAGATGCACGCTTGCCCTAATGACTGCGTACTGTACAGAAAGGAGTATGAAGGTCTGAGTAAATGCCCTAAGTGTCAAACTGCATGATACAAAGTAAAGAAAAATGGTGGTTGTGGCAATGGGACAACTAAAAGGCAACCTGTAAAAGTTTTATGGTATCTTCCAATAATACCGTGCTTTAAGCGTTTGTTTGGCACTGCAAAAAAAGCGAAGAAGTTGAGATGGCATTCGGATGATAGAATATCCGACGGAAATTATCTTCGGCACCCAGCTGACTCTCCACAGTGGAAGAAAATAGATGAAATGTTCCTTGAATTTGGCAGCGAGCCGAGAAACCTTCGGCTTGGCCTTTGTACAGATGGCATCAATTCGTATGGAACTCTTAATAGCACACACAGTGCGTGGCCAGTAGTCCTTATAATATACAACTTGCCTCCCTGGTTTTGTATGAAACGCAAGTATGTGATGCTTTCTATGATGATTTCTGGACCAAAACAGCCAGGAAACGATATCGATGTCTACCTGGTGCCTTTGATTGAGGACTTGAAGAAGTTGTGGGAGGAAGGCGTATATTTGTTTGATGCATATAAGAATGAGTCCTTCAAGCTACGTGCAATGATTTTCACCACGATAAATGACTTCCCTGCGTACGGAAACCTCTCAGGGTACGGTGTGAAGGGGCATAAAGCATGTCCGATCTGTGAAGCAGACACACACTTCCACCAACTTAAACATGGAAGAAAAACGGTCTACCTAGGGCACAGGAGGTTCCTTCCTAGGTTCCACCAGTATCGTAGGTCAAGAAAGCATTTTAACGGCTTACCGGAGCATGGAATGGCTCCAAAGGCATTAACCAGAGAGGAAGTTTACAGTCGGGTTGAACGTATCAATGTCTTACTCGGTAAGAATCAGAAGACTGCGGGTGAGAAGAACATATGAAAGAAGAGATCAATTTTCTTTGATCTTCCATATTGGCGTAGGCTTGACGTGAGACAAAGTATTGATGTGATGCACGTGGAGAAAAATGTTTGTGATAGCCTTGTCAGTACGCTTTTGCACATTCCAGGGAAGACCAAGGATGAGATTAGTGCGAGACTAGACCTTGTTGATATGGGAATAAGAGAACGGTTACATACACAGCTAAGAGATGATTGTAGGAGGGCATACATGGAGCCAGCAACGCATACACTATCAAAAGCGGAGAAACGAAGTTTGTATGGGTGTTTGCATGAAATTAAGGTACCACAAGGATATTCTTCGAATGTGAGAAGGTGTGTGTCAATGGACGATTTGAAGTTAGTGGGAATGAAGTCCCATGATTATCATGTGTTGATGCAACAACTGTTACCAGTAGCTATTAGAGGCATTATGAAAGATGAAGTTTGAAGCACTGTGACAAGATTGTGTGTTTTCTTTAATGCTATCTGTAACAAAGTCATTGACACTGAAAAAGCTGGATGAACTGGAAGCTGAGGGTTATATCATATTGTCCCAATTAGAGATGCACTTTTCTCCTTTATTTTTTGATATAATGGTGCATTTGATAGTTCATTTGGTAAGGGAGGTAAGGCTCTGCGGTCCAATTTACCTGAGGTGGATGTACCCTTTCGAGCGATACATGAAGATCTTAAAAGGGTACTCTAAAAATCCCTATCGACCAGAAGCCTCAATAGTTGAAAGGCATGTTGTTGAAGAGGCTATGAACTTCTGCAGCGATTATCTATCAGGGAAGAAGGAACAATCTCGGCATGAAAAGGGGAGGAGCAAGGGAACACGAGGACTGAAAGTGAAGACTATGCCTCGTGAAGAGGTGTTGCAAGCACACCTTTATATCCTGAATAACATGGCAGAAGTTCAACCGTACATAGACGAACACAAAAAGAGATTGAAGAACATGAATCCGAGGAAGAATGACATGCAGATTACTATTGAGCAAAACAAGACATTCATTCAGTGGTTTGAGGAAAAGGTTTTGTATGAGACCGGTGTGTCTGGGACAATAGAGTGGCTAGCCTGAGGGCCTTCGTTTCATATCATTTCTTGGAGCGGTTATGATATAAACGGGTATTCTTTCTACACAAAAGACCAAGATGACAGAAGTACCATGCAAAATAGTGGGGTGATGGTAGAAGCTGAAGCCATGCACTTTTCCAGTTTGAAAGACAAAAACCCCATATTAGCATCCATGGCCTACTATGGAGTGATAGAAGAAATATGGGAAATCACTTACAACAAGTTCAAAGTTGCTTTATTCAAATGTAAGTGGTTAGCAATAATGTTGTGGTAATAGATCAACAATTTGGATTTGTCTCAGTTGATATTGAAAGCGTAGGTTATAGGGATGAGCCCTTCATTCTAGCAAGCTAGGCGAAACAAGTGTTTTATGTCACAGATCCCGCAAATAAAAAAATTTCCATTGTACTTCAAAGTAAAAAACAGAAGCATGGTGCTCTGACCTTCAACCTTGACGACACACCACCTTTCACAATTAATCCACCTACAACAAGTGAAGTAGAATTGGTAGATGATGAAGAATATGCTGTGAGAAATGATCATGGTGAAGGAATATGGGAAACAATCTAGAGTAAGAGCTTAACTTAAAAAATAGTAATGTATGTTGTTTGTTTTATAACTAGTTAGTTTAGTCATTTACTTACAATTTATTCACCTATCTAATAATGATTTTTGTGCTTACAGGAATATGGACAATTCTGGTGACTCACAAAGTGATAAGGACAATGAAATGAATAGGCCTGAACCTGATGCGAGACCTGAACCGGTTGCGAGAAGAAGGGTTAAAGGCAGTACAAAAATGCCTGCATTGGTAGCACGTCATCACCATCAACAGGAGAGGTTGCATATTGACTTTGATGAAAATATGAAACCAATTGGTCCAGGGGAAGACCATTTCATTAGCTATGTAGGTTTTTTGGCTCGAAGCAAAGTTCACATTACCTATGATAATTGGAAGTTGGTTGTACCAAAAACTAAAGACTTGATTTGGCAACAACTTTTGGTATATAAGTTTCAATACATCTGCATTATATCTTTATTCCTATCGCTTCAAATATAGTTAACTTATGTTTTTACCTTGCAGCAAACCTATGATGTCCCTGACACCGCGGAGATATACAAGGAGTGGATAACGGAGGTTCGTCTACGATGGAAAGATTTCAAGAACAGGCTCACACGAGATTACATTTGAGGGGACATAAAGGGTCAGGATCCATGTCATGAGTATCTATTTTTGTCTCCAGAGGACTGGAGGTTGTTTATGGCATCACGAGAAGATCCAAACTTTTTGGTAAGATTTCTGTCATCATAGTGTTTTATTTGAATATAGTTGACATTATTGATTTGGTTTTCGTTGTTTTCCTTTCAAAGGCATTAAGTGCAGCAAATGCAGAAAGGCAAGCAGCTAATAACTATCAACATTGCATGTCTCGTGGTGGTTATCGGAAGCTTGAGCAAAAAATGATGGCAGAAGAGTTGGAGAAATTGAAGGAAGCAGCCACATCAGATCCTACCGTTGTGGTCCAGCCCCCGCCACCTCCACCACGTCACAAAAAATGGAAAGCAGGGAGGCTTAATGGTGGGAAGTACATAAATCCGACTGTTGCTGAGGTTGCCGCAAGAATTGTAAGTAGTTAGAGCATAAGTACAAACTTATTTTTTCATATTGGGAGTGCTTACGATAACTTTTATGCTGCAGGATGAACTGGAAGATCATAGTAGCCAAGGTTCGTTCACTCCAAGTGGATGGATGGACATCTTGTCAACGGCGATTGGGAAGGCAAATCACCCTGGTCATGTTTGAGGAGAGGCAGTGGGAGTTCGTGTCACGAAGTATTTTGGCTAAGCCTCACATCCTTATTCGTCACAAGCTGAACCCAGTAGGGAGCTTGTGGCCAAGATTCGTCAGGAAGTCTCAAAAGAGCTCGAGGCCAACCTTCGCGACAAGCTCCGACAATAGTTATTGCTAGAGCTACGTCTTGAGCTGATGCCTGAGCTACGAGCTGAAATGATAAAGATGTTTGAATCGCAGATGGCAACTACTGAGCGTAGAACCCATTCATCCCCGGCCTTCCACAGCACCAAAGGAAGTTACAACCCGGCGGAGGAACCACTTGGCAACCCTTCTCCCACTCCAGTGCAGGGAGAACCTGCCATCCTCTCTTTGGATGCCCCACTGCTGCATGTAGTTGCAGATGCTCTCGTTCACATAGAAGCTACTACCCACCATAATCAGCAAATTCCACAGCATTTGTGTAGGGTGACTGTGACGTGTGTTCGAGAGGGGGAAGAAGGTACAGCCATCCCTATTCCTGATGACGAGGTTGCCACGATAGCTCAGGCGAGTGGATCTATCATCCTTTGGCCTGTACATCTTATTGGCTTGTTACTACCAACACCTCCAATGGTATGGAACTACCTCACTTTTACTTGAGATGTGTTGACATCCTACTAACAGTATGTGTTTTTATGTTCTAAAAGAACGAGCAGGAAGCAGAGAAATTGCCCTTCTTAGCACGACTGCAGCATATCTATAAAGGCATTCGCCAGATTGATTTGCATATGCCTACAGGGATTGTGGGCCAGGATTTAGAGTATTACTTCACAATTGATAAACAAGATCTTAAACAATTCATTAAGTTCGAGGAGCTAGATGTTGGATGGGGCAAATTTGCAATCCTGTAAGTTTTTTATTTCCCATTTTTTCCTTCATTTAGTTAAGTTGATTTTAACTAGCTAATACATTCATCATTTTAATTCTATTATAGCTCCTTCCGTAGTATATGCATTAACTCTCAAAGAGTTGATTTATATGGATTCTTGTCTCTTGCACATACGACAAGGATTGGGAATACATTGAAAAGAAGGATGAACTATGTGGGCTTCACATTGGCAGAGGACAACTATCGTTGTTATCTAGCACCGATTGTTCAAGGGTACGCATTTTAATTTTGTGTATTTGAGATTTTTAATAAATAATTGCCTTGCCATCTAACTCCTTTTTAATCTATATATGTTGTGATAGTTATCACTGGAGTTTGTATGTTCTCTGTCCTCGGTCCCACGTTGTTTACTAGTTTGATTCCTTAAATAGAAGACCAGACAAAGAAACTAAAAGCGTCTTCAACACGTAAGTTATTTTTTTGTATTTCATTGCTTCTTGATTCTTGACTTAATGAATTATTCTAATTTATGTTGATTTTCATTTTAATATAGGGCATGCACGACGTATCGAGCGCTTGGCGGGCCACGCGAATGTAGAGGTGGCAAAGATCCGAGATGGTTGTTTCCAAAGGTACGTAGTTTCAAATCAAGTTCTTTTGATTGACGGTCGTTTTAGATATGCCTTTATTGATTTTAACCATTTGCTTTTGATTTATAGTGCCCTGACAACCTAGCGGCTGGGATGTGGATATTATGTCTTACTTTATATGTTTAACATCATTCAGAGTGGCATTACGACAGATTTTGAACAAGTAATCGCTTCTTCATTCTTAGAGGATAATATTCTTGGTGTTGTAATTCAATGGCAATTCATTCACTTCATTCATTATTTCATCTAAGCTTATTTTCTAATTTACAGATTTTTGACAATTGTAACCCGCTCCATAATTATATCTGAAATACGCGATTAAAATGAAATAGAGACCAATAATAATCAAATAACATTTACTAACCCATCACATAATGGGGTTTTCAAAAATACCTTTCAAAATCATTTATAAACTTGGTCTCATATTCACATTTCGAATACAATTACTACAAAAAGATAAATCACATTCATATAAATATCAGAGTGTACAACATAATCATCCCGGCAATCCTGGGTACATACCTTCGCTAAAGATACACAGGGTACAATTGCCCATTACAATTCTTCAAATGGGGATTACACAATCTCATCTCAAAGGAGTCCTAGCTGCTCCCTCCACGAGCCACTTGCCCTATCTAAATTGTTGGTAGGGGAGAGTGAGATTCAAGAGAATCTCAGTAGGAAACAGATACCATAATGCATGCATGATAGATGCTATGTGTATGATATGTTAGCTTTATCTAGATGCATGCCCCATAATGATATTTCTGCATACTCAATATTTCATGTAACAAAACTATGGCCACAGTAAAACAGAAACAGAGCTTCATTTATTCAAATATGCTCTACACAATCAAGTAAAGCAATCACATACATCACTACACAAGCAAAGATATCAAATACATGCAAGTAAGGTAAATCCCATACCTCCAGTCTTTTCTCCTCGATTTGCGTGCCAACAACTCGAGGCTTCACATTCGATCCTACAATGTCAAATATACCATTTAGACACTTCCATAGTGTTTCTGGGGTTTATATGAGGCTATATTGAAAATTTACTAAAATACCCCCGGGGACCCCGCCCGGCCCCGCCATACCCGGTCCGGCTTTACTTTTCTTGAAACTTTGACATGGGCTATTCTTACATATTTTCGCCCAAGGAATCCATTTCCTAACTCGAAATTATCAAATTCAATGTCAATTTACAAATTTACCCTTGGCAGCCCCACTTTAAGGGTTTCAGGGGTGTTTTCGTAATTATGCTTTTTCGGCCTTTTCCGAAAAAGTGACCAACTGTAACCCCACCTAATTTTCGCTCCTAAACTCAATGGAATCATCAAATCATTGAAAATCCATCTCTAACCCCTCCAAACTAGGCTTGGCCGAAATTCTCAATTCCCTAGGAAAAATTGGGGTTTTTCTGTTTCGGCTCCGTAAACGCGTTCCTTTCTACTCCTAACCACTTTATTGACCATTACATTGGGTTAGAACTACCATTTAGTATCAATTTGGGCAGCATAACACCTAGACCAACCCATTTTCCAAATTTACAAATAAAGACAATCCGGTGAAATTTCACCGATTAAATCAACCACAGCAGCCAGAACAATCAAAGATTGAAGTTTCGGAAGTTACCTCAAGCTCCCTCTGGCTTTTACTCAATATGGCTGAACCCTAGCCCCTTTTAAACCATGAAAATTGAGCTCCCAACACCTTAAAGAACATGAAAGAGAAGCTTAGAAGCAAGGTTATACGCGTTAGGAGCTAGATCGTCGGAGAAATCGGCTTACCTTGCGAGATTTCTCCTCTTTCTCTCTCTAAGAGCTCTCAACTTTCTCTCACTAGTTTCATCTGGTTCAGCATGAAATGAGAGCTGAAGAAGATGAGAAAATATTTAATTCCATGCTGATGTCATCTTTTATTGAGAATATGTCATAATTCCTATTTTCGGATTTTCTGGCAGATTTTCTGCCCAAACTTTGAAAAATCATAACTAATTCTAGAAAAATAGAAATGAGGTGATTCCAAAGCCAAATGAAAGGTATTTAAGTCTTCGTCATTAGAAAAATATGATCCATTATCAGAAATCACCACAAAATTCTAGAATTACACAAATTTCATCACTGCCCCAAAATAGAGTCCATTTTCGACCTCAAACTTTGGACAGTCATATCTCCCAGTTCCCAAAAAGAAATGGCACAAATTATATGTCCATTTTGAAGCTTGGGATGTGACTTTAAGAATGGAAAGTTTCATAATTTTCTGACATCATTTGCCTAGTCAAAAAATCCACACAAGAAGACTGCCCATAATAGAGTTTCACTAGACAGAATTTCAGATTTTGCATCTTTGCTTCCAATGGTTCCATTTTTGTACCAAACATCATTCCCACATAAATTTTCACAAGGAATCCATTGGAAACACTAAATCAATCAAATTCACATCTCATTGACATGTTTTCACAACAATCTCAACATGTCAACACAATTCACATTTCAAAACCTAACATTGCAACATTTTCATTCCAAAGTTCCAAACCAATTTCAATGACATCAAAACACACTATGACACCACTTCCAACATAATACCCCATTCAATTCTTCCCTCTATTCTAAGTCAATTTGGATGTTAATCCACAATTGAACTCAAATACAAGGTTTCGGCACTGCTCACAACACACACAAATCATATTCGAGTGCCAAATCACATCATATTCTCCAAAAGGGTTATTTATCACTAACCACATCCACTTTTGGAGTCATTAACCCATAATCACAATTTGGGATCTTGCTAAACTGGGGCTTAGCAATCCACTAATCTCATGCTTATTCTCTAACCTTGAGTCTCAAAATTCGGGGTATTACAATAATGATGATGCCTACTCATATGAAGACCTAAATATGATTAGAGACTTTTTAGCTAGACATCTTCTTCAACGTATACCAAGAGAGTAAAGTCTTTAGTAGTTTGTGTAGGACATACTTTTGTGGTAGTACATATAATTAGCGTTATTGTTGTTGGATAAAGATTGGATTTAGTCTTGGTTATTGTACAAACTGGGGACTTGGATATAGATTGTTGTGTAGTTTGTGTGGTTTGAAAGTTTGTATGGCATGTAGTAGCCTTGGGTTGATCACTGTGTTTGTTGTTGTTTCCATTCTGCTGAACTGCTGTTGTTTTATTCTGTTGTGGGAATCCTATTTCTGCAGTTTACATTTTCCAGACAATGCAATATATAAAAAGTCTATTTTTTTTAAAAAAAACTTTCAACGTCCTTAATAAAAAAGGGACGTGGTAGAGTGGGTGGCGACACTTTAGACGTCCCCAGATAAAACTGGGGACGTCTAAAGGCCACATTAGACGTCCCCAGTTGGAACTGGGGACGTCTAAAGTCCACCTAGACGTCCCCAATTATACTGGGGATGTCTAAGGTCCACTTTAGACGTCCCCAGTTGGAACTGGGGACGTCTAAAGTCCACCTTAGACGTCCCCAATTCTACTGGGGACGTCTAAAGTCTGCCTTCCACGTCCCCTGTTTTACGGACGTTCTTGACGTTTTTTTCTACGACCCTCAAATAGACGTCCCTCTGTTTTCAGATGTTAAAAGGCCAAAAAAAGGGACGTTAAAACCCTTTTTTCTAGTAGTGATATGTGCAAGATATCAATCAGCACCAAAGGAATCACATGCCAAAACTGTCAAACGAATCTTTAGATACCTTGCTGACACACCAGAATTGGGTCTGTTGTATCCCAAAGGAAGGAATGAATATCTAGTTGCATATTCAGATTCAAATCATGGAGGATACAAAACAGACAGAAAGAGCACCAGTAGACAAGGACAATTTCTTGGAGGATCTCTTGTATCATGGTTCAGCAAGAAACAAAATACAGTGTCTCTTTCGTCAACAGAAGCTGAATATGTTGCAGTCTCAAGTTGTTGTGCACAAGTAATATGGTTAAAACAACAACTACAAGATCTTGGTATTTATCTCAAAGACATACCAATCTATTGTGACAATACCAGTACGATAAGCTTGGCAAAGAATCCAGTTCAACATTCTAGAACTAAGCATATCAATGTTAGACATCACTTCATCAAAGATCATGTCCAAAAGAAAGATGTGAAAGTGATATTCATTCTCACTCATCTTCAACTAGCTGATATCTTCACTAAACCCCTTGCAAAAGATCAATTTCTATACATTAGAAGAGAATTGGGAATGGTAAATCCCAATGAATTGTAAGTTATTTCAGTCTCTTATAATGTTAGATAAAGATATTTGATAATGTTTTGATGATTACTAATTTAAGCATCGGAGTATGTAGAAACTTGTTTTGCAGGAAGATTGAAACTCTGTTTTGAGAAATAAAAACAGAGGTTATCAGAGGACACCTTTACTAGAGTACCAACTTCAAGTAATGACTGACAGTGAAGCATTACCCGAGGAACAACTTGAAGTAAAAGAGCACTTTACTCGAGTAACTACTCGAGTAATGGTCTTCCAAAACTGGAAGTAACGTATCAAGTTACCTGAAATTTAAATCAAACGGTTCAGTTGGTGAGAAATGAACAGTCAAAAGTAGAAAAGACAGGTTACCCGAGGGAAGCCTCGAGTAAACTTGAAGGTTACTCGAGTAACTACGGTCCATATCACAAATTTGATGAGAATCGACTCAAATATGCTCTAAAATGGCTATAAAATGATCGAGGAAATATACATGGATAATTACAATATTATTCATGCCAGGTACGCAATTTAAATGAATTATTTTGGAAATTTTCTGTATGATCACTCGAGTAGGGACTCGAGTAAACATGATATTTACTCGAGTAAGGCCTTGAGTAACATCGGGTTCTATGTCTTTATTTGTTGCAAACTCAGTCATTTCCATAAAATCTCCTCTAGTAAATCACCCAGTCCTCTCTGAAAAACTTTTCACAATCTCTTCCCTACTTGATTTCCGTCAAAACCCATCAATTTTTAGCCCCAGAAACCTCCTATTCTGCTCAGATTCTTCTTGCCCTATATCGCGTTTTTCACTCTGTTTTCTCAGTTTTCAAAACTTTTATTGATTCAAAATGGTTAGAACCAAAAACCTCACTCCCACAGATTCTTCTGGATCCCCACAACTCTCTGACTCTCTTTCTTCTCCTCCCAGAAAGAGAAGAAAACTCACACCTAGATCCAAAACTAAAGTCCAACCGAAACCTCAACAGAAACCTAGTTGTTATCAAAGAGCCAGTAGTTATAAGGGCTCAATCCAAGAAGAGCACCTTTACTAGGAGAGGCAAAAGTGCCAAATCTCCTTCTCCTCCAATTTCTAATTCCTCCACTCCCTCTTTCACACTTAAACTATCTAAAAAGCCCAAATATGATGTGAATGTGGCTAAGGCAATGGCTGGCATTATAGATCAGCTTGAGAAGGGGCAGTCTTCAAAGAAGTCAGAATTGCCAGAAGAGGAGATCACTAAACCTCCAAAGGGGTTTAATCTCAACAAGCTAGAGGAGTCCCAGAAGTACCTCACTCAATTCTCAAGGAGAAAAGTCTGTAAGACTCACTATGTGGACCATAAAATACTTCAGGAGGTATTGAAGTACAATCTTAGTCCCTTTCTGGAACCTTTTATGCCTTGGTTATCTATTAAGCTTCCTTTTTGCACCAAAGTAGTCACACACTTTTACTACAATCTTGAGATTCTAGATGAACCAATAGAACTTCAACTAAGGAAGAAATGACTACTATTATTAGAGGCCAAAAGATACTTATCTCACCTTCTAGGATCAATCTGTGGTTAGGAATAGAGAACCCACCAGATGAAATTTACTCCAAACTTGATTCAAACCAAATTTTCTTTGTTCTTAAACCTGGTGAGCTTGTAGGCCCTTTGAACTTCAAACCTAGTGACATGTGCGATCATCACAGGGTTCTATGGTATATATATTCTAGATCCCTTATGAACAAGGCCAACAATTATACCCACTTTTCTGATAGGGACTATAGATAGTTTGCTTCCTTACGCCTGAAAGAACAAAAGGATTTAGGGGAGTACATATTTTCTGAGATGAAGAGGTACAGAGTATATGGGAAAGCTACTACGCCTATGCCATATCCTCAGATTGTTTCACTCATTCTGAAGGAAAATAAGATATGGTACTTGGAGAGCAAAGAGCATATTGAGAGAGTTACTCCAGTTGGGAGAAATCAAATTGGCAAGCTCAATATTGAAATTCCTCTCAAGGGTCCTCTAGAGTCTGGGTCTAAGAAGAAGAAGAAGACCGAGACTGAGACGAGTAAAATAGATTACACTCAGTCTTCAGCTCCAGCTGCCACTACCTCTACACCCTCTTTCCTCAATGCCACACTCCAACACTTTATAGAGAATATGCTCAAGGGATTCCATGCAGACATTGCCAACACCAATGCTGAGCTGATAACTCGTATGAATCACAAGTTGGGTGAGCTAGTTGAAAGGATGGATAAGAGGCACGAAGAGTTGCTAGCTGAGCAATATGCCCAGGGTGAGACCTTGAAGTTGATTCTGGCAAGATTGGACTCTTTGGGTCCTGGAACTTCTGTTGGTCCATCATCTTCTACACATGAGACTTTTTCATCTCCAGAGCATACACCATCTCCAGAGTATATACCACCACCTCCAGAGAACATCCCATCTGACCTTCATCACACTAAGGTTGAGCCACTTATCCCTCCAGTCTCTAGTCCACCTGAGCCAGGACCCAAAGATATCCTATGCTCAGTGGATAACCCTGAAACCAATAAGACCATCCATATCATCATTGAGGATTCACCACCCAAACCTCAGCCTGAACCCTTTCCTAAACCTATTCCATCTCCTACCCATACAGAGGAAATCTCTCCCTCATCCTCTGATCATCATACTCCAGGTGCTACTGAAGAGGTTGAGACCACCACTATGATTGTCTATCAGCCCTCTCCTGTTCCTCCAAGAGAAGACATTCATATCCCTCCACTAAATCTTCCTGAACCAGAATCTTCCAGCTCCTCATCCTTTGATTCTTCTGGTTCAGATAGATCTTTGGTTCTTCCTGTCAAACCTATTTCTATGGTCAAGCCTTCTGATTCTCCACTTGATTGATGAAGACAAAAAGGGGGAGAAGAGCTTAAGTGTGATTTTGTGGAGTTACTGAGTTTCTTTTTCTTTTTGGGTATATGGGTGTACATGAGATTTAGGGAGTTTTTCAATCTATAACTTTTCATCTTGTAATGCAATTTTTAAGTTCAAATGCAAGCTTCCTTAAGTTATGATTTCATTTCAAGTCCATTTAAGTTTTTAAATTATAATACATTTTAAATTATAATACATTGTGGGATTAATGAGTTTATTATATATGCAAGGTAAATATGTTATGATTTCAACCTTTTCCAAAACACTTTGAATTTAAACTTAACAAGGTTTTCAAAATTATCATTGAATTCAAAGAAGTGTTTATTTAAGAACTGAATTTCAAAAATCTTGTTCAAAATCACCAAGTTTTGTCATCATAAAAAAGGGGGAGATTGTTAGATCTCTCATGTTTTGATGATAACAAAGGATGGTATGAAAAAGATTTGATAAACAAATAAGTTTGAACAAAGTAATAACAGGGCAAATCATTACTTGAAGTAAGCATTGGAGTAATGAAGAAAGGCCAAGAGAAAAAGCTAAGAAACTTCATCACTGGCAAGTTCTCTAAAGGGTTACTCGAGTAAGTACTCGAGTAATGAGACAGAAACTTGAAGTAACCAGGTCAACCTTCAAGTAACCTGCTAGTTACTTGAGTAAGCACTCGAGTAATAAGGTAAATAATTTCTAGTTGCTCTCGGTCTGCCAACGTTACTTGAGTAGCTACTCGAGTAACCAAGTAAATCACTTGCAGTTACTCTCGGCCTGCCAATATTACTCGAGTAAGTACTCGAGTAACCATGTAAAAACTTCCAGTTACTCTCGGCCTGCTAATATTACTCGAGTCTGTACTCGAGTTACTCTACTTCAAGAAATATGTTGCCCTCGGCATTTTCAATTCTCCAATGTTACTCGATGTGCTACTCAAGTAACTCACTGTGGTAAGCAAAACCTGAAGGTAATACTCAAATAACATGATATGCTTTTATCACACTTCACTTAAGGCACTACTCAAGTATGCAGGTATTTAATCACTTATTTAAACTGGATTACTCGAGTAAGTAATCGAGTAATATGTAGAGTTATTTACATAGAATGATTGGTTTAATCAATGAATATAGTAGGAATAATTATGGCTTGACCAATCAGAGTAAAGAAAGAGAGGGGGAAACATATTTTGGATAAGGGGCCAATCATTTAAAGATCTGACTAAGATATGAGTGTGAGATGTGAGCTTGAATAGGCCAGAACAGATGTGAAAATATGAGAAAAACCGAGAAACTAAGATTACAAGACACATGCACTCTTCCTAGACACAGGAAAGAAATTAGAGCCCTTTTCTCTAGAAATTCTCTCTCTAGAGGAACCCCCCAATGGATGGCTTCTCATAAATGAGCTATAACTAACTTTCAGGGATCAATAACGTCAAAATATGACCCTTTATATATGAATTCTATTGGGCCATAGGATATCACTCTACATGGAGGCCCAAGTTTTAATTATTTCCTATTTTATGTATTTTTCATATTTTGTGTGTTTCCTATTTTATGAAAATAAAAAAAATAAAAGAAAAAGGAAAGGAAAGAAATAAAAGAGAAAACCCTAATAAGGGAAGAGTATGCTACAAGTTAGTGTGTGAGGAGGAAAAAGGAAGTTTATATATAGCTCTTGTGAGAGAAAATTTTTTCTACAATTTTTCAACCTGAACAGTTTTGATTTAAGTGACGATCGAAAGGTGATTTCTTGTTGGATTAACCTTAATTTTTTGTGGAGGCTCTAGACACATGTAATTTTATTCCAGATGGTCAGATCATTCATTGGAGTCTTCTATTTTTCCCAGAATTTTCTTGTACGTCCATTCACGTTTATTGCAGAGTTTTTTAAATGACTTTGATCAAGTCGATGATCATACAATGATTTCTAGTCTGATTTCCCTGAAATTTGGTTGAGGTGTTCGATACATATAGGTCTTAGATATGAATGGTGGGATCATTGATTAGAGCTTCCTACCATCCCCAGATTTGGCATGAACATTGGTATACGTTCAATGACTATAGCTTTTGCGTTTGGTGATCTCTGGCACACGCAAATTGTATCCTCACCCAAGAGATACATATTTTATTGCTCTATTTACTCTTCTATTTTATTATATAATCCTTTAGTGACTTTTGTGGATGAGGTGAATTTGTCGTCTTCCTATAGTTGAGCTTTGTATTAAAGCATTGAACATTATATTCCTTTTCTAAGATAGTGAAATCTTTCATTTTGAGCCGTGGTCATATGATCCCACTCACATTGAGGGGAAAATTTGTTCACGTTAAATTCTTGTGTCTCCATTTATTATTTTTCACTCATTTTATTTTCTACTTTTATTAACTTCATGTGATCCTTTTTATTAGAAACATTTAATAGCTGTTGCACTCTTCCTAACAAACAAAATTCTTGGGTCAGAAGGCACACAGCCTTAGCTTGAAGGAAATATGAAGGATTAAAAAGCCACATATCAAAGTACAAAAGCTTGACTTAGAGAGTGTTTGGTTTGACTTATTTGGACCTAATAAGCCCGATTTTCCAGTATAAGCCCGAAATAAAACGCAACACAAATATCAGATGTTTGGGTGGGCTTTTGGTTAATTGGATTACGGTTTGAAAAGTAACTTATTGGAAAAGCTCCCACCTGCAACTTTTAACTTATGAAATAAGGGAGTTTTGCGCTATACTCTACTTCTGTTCTCTTCTCTGCTGCCAAACATCCAACTCCTCGGTGCTGTAGTTAAGGTTGACGATGGTGGTGTGTATAGAGAAGGCAGCTGATGGTGGTGTAGTGGATTATGCCGCTGGGTACGGTGGCGAACGGCAAAGGTTTAGTGACGATGCTCTCTCCGGTGTTGAAGAAAGGAAGGCCAATAATGATGATCTGAATTCGGCGATGGAGGTAGGGGGAGGCCGGAGGTTCAGAGCTCCTTGATCATGGTTCACGGTGCTCTCTATGTCTGCCATTGGTCTCTGGTCCAGTTCTGTCGGCAGGAAGAAGAAGAAGGAACCTAGTCAAAATGCAAGTTTTGGCTCGGGATCTTTCTACAAATTTCAAAAGTTTATAAGGAGGGATCATAATGTAAAACATTGAAACTTATGTAGGGCGGAGTTATAATTTTAAAAATTCTAGATTTTTTCTATTATTTTCTCTGGCCCTTATCTTCAGTTACTTGTAATGTTCAAAAATTGTAGGGCCTTCTATAATTTTTCCCACTCTTTAAACAAATTTTTACTTTTAAAAAAGCACTTATCCATTCGCCAATCCAAACAAGTTTTGACTTATGTAATAGCATTTATTTAATCGCTCATCTAAACATAAATCATATTACATAAATTGACTTTTTTATAAAACCATTTTTTATAAATCAAAATCAAAATAAGTCATTTTTTCTACCGTTATTCCAAACACACACTTATTCTAAGAAACTACTCAAACAAGTGAAAACGTAAAAAAGGACCACCCAATATAAAAGCCATAATTAATTGTCCTCATGACTCTCTTTAGACCGTACCATAACCAAGGAAAGCATATTTTTCGTTAAGGATAACAAACGCTTACTCTGCGTTTGAGATGAATATAATTCAATAATATTAAAATTTTAAAAATAATTTGTAACTCTCTCCCTCTCTAAAAAAAATCACATAAAAAAAAACAATGTAATCAAAGAAGAAATAAGGTATATCTCTCACAATTGAGAAATATGCTGCTGAAAGAAAATATGATTAATTAATTAGTGAATTATAAAAAAAAAAAAAAAAAGATATTACTCTCTCCGATCCTAATTAGAAGATCAAGTTAACTTTCTTGAAGAAATTAAGGAAAATAATTAAATTACTTTAGAGTATTTTTATTTTTATTTTTTTCTTCAAACTAATTAGTTTAACTAATAAATTAATATATAATCTAAAGATACATAACATATGACATGATTAAATAACTTATTTAGCTTCCTTAAGTTTTCCAGAAAGAGTCAACTTTATCTTATAATTAGGACCAGATGTAGTATGAAATAATCAATAATAAATTATATTTATTGATTAATGGACCTAAATCGACCTGTTTTCTTATGAACCGGGTATTACAAATTTTTAAATATATAGTTGATTGATTGATTGATGATTGATTGATTATTAATTATTGATTGATTGATGTTATTCAAACATATGTAAAAAAATAAGATTAAGTTTCGATGCTCATGATTTTTTATGAGCACTAAAATCTGAACCATCCATATTTAATTTGGATATCTAAATTTAGTTCTTCGTTTGCCTTTTTATATTTTTTTTGGAAAAAACTTATTTTGATTTATATAAAATTTAAAATAAATATAATATCTTAATTATCATTTTTTTTCAAAAAAAAAATTATTTAAAAATATTGATTGAAAATTTTAAATCCGAACCATTAAAACTATATCTGGACAGTGTAGGCACTAGCTTTTACAAGAACACATTAAAAAAACAATCTCACATAATAAAAAACTCGTTTATGATATTTTTTTTCCTTATGAAATAATGACATGTATATTTTTTATTTTTAGAGGAAAATATAATAAACATTATTTCTTCAATTTCTCGCATGAACTAATCTTCTTCTCTTTTCCCCAATTTGAATAATTTTAAATAATAAACTATAGTTATATTTAAATAAATTTTTTATACAATTATTAAAATTAATAAATATGAATTATATTAAAATTGATCAACAAACTAAAATTATATTAAAAAATAAAATGTGAGCATGCTTTATATCACTGTGACTGAAACTTGATTAGTAATGTTAGTTACTTTTCTGTGGAATCAGGCTAAGTGATCCGGTTGAATTAATCACAGATCTGGAATGATTAATTACTAAATACTTGATGACCTTAATTTACAAGAGAATGCAATGATAGCCACCTCAATCTCTCGAAGAAAGACTTGATCAATAAAAAACAAGAAATTCATTTTGTTTTGGTCAGTAATTAGAAGTGTTGTAGGCAATTTATTTCTGAACTGAAGATAAACTATTTATTAGTTTCAATGCAGAGAACTTGTTGTTTAACTCTACTAAATTGTCAAATAAATTGCTAGTTAAAATCAGTGATCTAAAGCTCCTTTAGATCGATTCTAAGGTTGTACCATTTCTGTATAATCTTGTTGTAATAAATTTCACTCTAATGTGTTTGGTTTGAGGGGAGGGGAAGGGAGGGAAGGGGAAGGGGGTTAAATTACCTTTTTGGGTTAAAAATATTTAAAAGAATGAGAAGATAAATTTTGGGTTACCACCCACCTCCTTCCCTCCCCTCCCCCTTCCCCTCAAACTAAACACACCAAACGACAAAGTAGATCAAATTCTCAACCTGGTGGATCCTTAAATGTTTTGCCCCAGGCTGTTCAAAGTAATAGATCAGGCTGGTGTGTGGTGGTTAAATGTTACAAAAAGAGAAAGGGGTATTCTATGTTGGACTTTGGGTCCAAGTCCGCCCTTGATGAGCCAGACTATTTGATTAGGAAATAAGTAGCCTAATCAAATAAGAATAAAATCAGCATAAGATGCAGATTTGGGAATATCTCAGCAATAATTATGGATTTGTTAAAAGAGAAACAAATCACCATAATTAGGGAATTAATTGAGAGACAATTAATTGCTGTCTTGGAGGGCAAGAAGGAGTGCACACGTTTCCTAATTAGTGGCCTCCATAAACCACTATAAATAGGGTGTGCCTCCTCAATTGCAATTCACCCCGCCATTGAGTTTTCTGGCAATTCCCTTCTCTCCTACCACCTTTCTGGTTCTGGTGATCTGCTGTGCAAATCACAATTAGGCTCTAGTAGTCTAATAATTGTGTGGGCACAAGTATGGAGTATTGGAGTTTTGACCCGGATCCAAACATGGATTCGTTCAGATACGCCTAATCTCCTTATTAGTTAAATAATTTTTTTCCTACATTGGTATCAGAGCCATTTGATCCTTGAGGCTGTGATTTATTCTATGTGAATAATAAGTATAATATAATTTGTTTATATCTCAATTAATATTTCCGCTGTGCTAATTAAATATGCTCTAAGCATGATTTAATTCCTTTTTTTGCAACATGTTGCATCTCGACACATAAAATTCATTTTGCCTCTGAGTGTTCTTTATGTTTGCATTACTTTGTCTCTAATCATGAATATACCATGCACGTTCTCTTCCATGAAATGCAATATGTGAACAATGGTAATATGCGTGTCTGTGATATCAGTGTGCAATTATTCGGATTCTTCTTCCCATACTTGTTATTCAACCTAAACCAAATATGCACACATAAAATGTTGGGTTCATACGTTTGCTCCTCTGGTTAGTTTATATATATAATAATTGTATATATATATATACTATGTCATGTGATTTCATTCGTTTCTTCTCCTCCCTTCTTGGATCTCTTTAAAGTTGGTGTTTTTGGGACCTATGTGGAACCAAAAACAAGAGCTTTTTAACTCTCAAAGGTTAGAAGAGCCTTTGAAACCCAGAGGACACACATCCACGTCCGTTTACGTAGTGTCGTCAATGTCGAGAAAAATTGGGTGTTTTGAAACTTGATGTTTTTGCCCAAAGTAAGGACATGGATGTGTAGATCTCGAAGAGACGATTCCAACAATGCTTAGAACACGTCAAACGGAGTCCGGATGAGGGAGAAACAAAGGAAAGAAGTTCGCGGGTCGTTAGTCGCTGCCGCAAATTCACTCGTGATTTGATCAATGAAAAAGAGGTTTTAAGATCAAATAAATGCCATATATTTGTAGTTCACTGAACTATGATTCCAACGACACCAAGAACGCGCAAAACGGAGCTAAAATGAGGGAGATATGGCCTCCCGAAGTTGGCGAGTCGCGATGACCTGTCGGAGCTCCAACCGGGTCGGGTTGACCCGGCTGGAGGTTGAAGACGATGACGTGGTAGTCAACGCCACGTCATCGGTCAACAAATGCCACGTGGCGCCAATAAGCGGCCGCCACGTAAGCGTCAAACGCCACGTCAGCCTCGGTCAACGAGGCCACGTCATCCATTGACCAGCCACGTCACTGAAACATCAATGCCATATCACTGACACGTGAGCGTTGACGGGTCACGGTGACCAGTCAACAGTCATCCGTTGACTGTTGACCCCAAAAAAAAAGGGGGGACACATGGCGCGTGGGGCCCACTAGGGTCTCCGTTTGACACGTGGCAAGCACCGTCGGAGAGAGGACGGCGCTTGGAGTCTTGGCAGCCGGCGCGTGTTGCCGGCAGACGGCCGTAAGGCGGCGCGTGGAGGTCACGCGCCACCGGAAAGAGTGGCCAACGCTGGAATTTTCTAATTTTTTAGGATTTTTGGATCCAGACACCTTCTAGGGGCGCATGGAGCCTCCAATTGAGACGTGGTTGGTTCCTAAAAATCCCTAAATTCGAGAGCTTCAATTTGATATATAATTTGCATATATTTGAAGCACGTTTGGATATGATTTGAGTCAAAAAGGTGCTTATGTGCATTTAGAGGGTCCCAAAAACGTTGGAATGGAATCAATGTTGGTTCTATTGTTTTTTGGGATAGGTTGGCTTATTTTTTAAGAGTTTTTTCAGTTGCAACATAAGGTTAAATACTGAAAGATTCTTTAAAAGTAAGGGATTATTCAAATGAGTTTTTGAATGTAAAATCCTATTCAACCTGGATTCAAACTCTTAGAAATAAAACCTGAAAAATTGCAGCAACTTAAAATTATTCAATAATTATTGAATAATAATAAGTCTTCCCAAATGTTGAAGCAATGACTTCTAAAGGTCAACCTTTAATCACATATGTTGTGACAAAGGACAAGACAGGTAGAGATGTTAGAATCATCTCATCAAGTGGGAGGTATGCTGCAAATACATCCAAATGAGTGGATGTAGACATGGCAAAGAGGATCTAGACATTGTAGCTAGATGCTACATAAGTTAATATGGTCAGAAGGGCCTATGAGAAGGAGAACCTAGTTAAGAGACAATGATATGAGGCTTAAATTTTTTTTAATGTTCTTGTTTTTCCATTGAATTTAAGATTAAATTCTCTGTTTGTTTTTAGAATTGAATTCGGTATATTCTCTTCTTGTTTTCTTGAACATTCATGCTAGTTAGATGATATTGTGTTATTATCTTGTTAATATAACTGCTCTATGATTGAGTGGGAGTTTTCTGGAATGCGTCTAGAAATCCAAAGGGGAAAGTGTTCAAATGAAGACTGTGGTTAAAAGGGTGATGAGCTAACTAGTATGATTGGGATGGGAGTCAACATAGTTGTCTCCTGAACATGAAACTAGTGAACTTATTATCTAATTATCCTTTATCTTATTTGAACAAATAAGATTTGTATACCATAATCGTCTAAGTAACCAATTATGACCAAGTCTATTTGACTGAGCTTATGAAGACAAGCTCAATAGAGATATCTGTGGAGTTAATAACTCTCAAATCTCTTTCATTCAAGAAGAATGAGATGTTAGGGACATCCTACCAACTAGTCTTCAGCATTTAAAGGTTGAAGCAACCGAAGGATACAAAAGGTTTATGCTATCAAGTATAGAAAGAACAACATTGCTTAACCTTATGTTGGTATGAGCAATGTAACCTTATCCAAGCCGTGTGGATAGTGTTGGAAGATAGTGGAATAGGTGATCTTCTTCCAAGTTAAAACTAAGTTAAGTTTTAACACATTGTGTTGAGTCCTAACATGTTGTTTAGGCATCACTTGAGGCAAATGTCAAACTAAGAAGTTGAGACAAACTAAGTGCCAAGTTCTTTCTAACAAACAACAAGTGTATGTTGTGATAAGACATCTCCTAGTGAGTGGGAGGAAGCTATGTCTCTCAATGAGTGGGAGTGAGCCATGTCTTCTAGTGAGTGGGCATATACAAAAGTATAAATTGCCCCTGATATGCATATTGTAACCTTCAGCAATGTGATTCACCACATTGAACTTAAGTGTGAAAGCCTGAAGGATTCAAGATCCATCAGTCAGACGAACTTAGCTAAAGAGTGAGAGGATTCATCCTCCATGCCTAAGGGCAAGGAACCTATGAGGTAAACTTGATCTAAAGGAGGTCAAATGGTTTCTTTAAAAGATGAAATGCTACATTGATAAAACTTTAAGGGTTGTAAAAGTAGCAATCCACATAAGTTGTGGATATTTCAGAGAAGCATATGGCTTCATGTCAAATGCAAAGCAACAAAAAGATAGAATCAAGGGATTGGAACTTGCACGTTAACTCTGCATAAGTAAACCACCCTGATTCACTCCATGCAATTGCAACTAACAGAATCACATCTTTGCTATCTCTTTAGTTAAGGATTGATGGGACTATGATTCTCAAATCCTTTGTTGGATTTTGATGTTTCTATCTAGGGATAAAAGATTTCATTTCTTGCCACATGTACACCTTGATCAAAGGGAATGATCAAACTAGCAAAAGAGTATTTGCTAAATAACAAGGGTTAATACCTTTATGAATAAGTTGAAAACTTATTCTACCTGGCAAGAAAGACAAAGAAACATTTTTTTTTTAGAATATCCACTGCAATTGGCAAATTATGACGTTAGTGAACCAATGAATGTGAGGGCAAAACACAAACAGCTTGGTGTTTCATTGACGTAGTGGACGTTTACTCGAAATACAGTAATGTTTACTTGATTTTTGGCAAGTGTGAAGCTGTTAGATAATGGCTGAACTAGTCAGGAATCAGTTAAACTAAAAGGATAAGACCTTTTAAACTAACAAGGGTTAAAGACACCCATTTGATTAGTTCAAGCTACTTTGTATACAAGAAAGGCATTGTTAGGCAACTATCAATACCTAGAACCCTTCAACATAATACAATTGTTGAAATGGAGAGATAGACCTCTCCTTGTTTTGGTTATGAACATAATGGCATCAATGAGGCTATCAGCCATATGTTGGTAGGTGGACTCATAGCTATTATATTCACACTTAACTAAATGCCCTCTATGTCAGTCATGACCTTACCCTATGAATCGTGGATGGGCCTTAGACCAGGGCCAAGCTCGTTAAGACCATAAGGGTCATCCACTTTATATTCACAATTCTTCTTATGAGTAAGGAAGATTAGGGCTAAGGTATACAAGGTATCTCTTTGTGAGATGACATGAGAATTTGACATGACACGTCTTCATTAGTGAAAATGATGGCGGTTCAGTGACTGAGAGAAAACCATGGGACACAACGTTCATAAAACCCAGATTTTCTAGCAGGAAATAAGCATTAATCACAATAAATCTCTTTAAGAGGTTCACAAGTGACAAGGAATAATCAAGTATTCCTAAGTTCATTGATCCGAGTGGGAGGATTGAGACCATTTTCATAATGAAAGAGGTAAGAGGTAAGTTACGAGAGAATTACCTCACTCATACATAGGAAAAGAATCCTATGAAATCCACCTCGGAGCAAATTGTCATCTAGTGAATGACTATAAGGGGTAGATTCCTAATGGATTGAATGCTCTCTTCATCATTTAGAAGGTGATGATAAGTACCTATAAGTGTTTGAAAGACACTAGAAGGACCTGCTAAGATGAATTGCAAAGTGTCATGCAGGAGGATTTGGATTCTTTTTAAGCCAAATACATGTTTGGGTAATTTGTCACCTAGCCAAGAGGCGATTGGGAACAAGTAGATTCTCAAATCTGTTGGGGCATGTAGAACCTAGAAAACACTTAGTGGCTAAGGGGTAATACAATGGAAGGTTGTCCATTGTGCGTTTTAACTCTAAACTTTGGCTATGACAACAAGTTTAGTCTTGAAAATTGTATCAAGATGATATAAAGACCACCTTCCAATTTGGAATTTTGGAAATTGGATAATGAACTCTACATGAAGCAGCTTAAGGGCTTCGTAGAAATAATCACCCAAATAGTAGTATATGAGGTTTTCACAAGGTGAAAGCCTCACCAACTTTGAAATAATCGAAGAACACTATATAAGTTCCAAATGGTCTAGTGATGATTCTTTGTGAAGTCATCCTTTGTCAAGTGACAAATGAAACAAGTGTCAAGGGAGTCAAAGGAATAAAGGATCAGAGAATCCTTAAATTCTGAGTTGAGAAAGTCATGGGTTGAACAAATATCTTGATTGACAAGATAAACGGAGTTGTACAAGAAAGATACAGTCTTTTCCACCTAAGACATGTACAAGTGTAATCCTTAGACATCTTAGGATGTCAAAGTGCAAATCCATAGACACCCCTGAAGTCAAGGGCATAAACCTAAAGAGGTTACATGTCCTATGAGGAATCCAACATAAGAAAGGTGGATAGAGTCCCATGTGAGACTATATTTGGTAATGTGAATGTACATATTGGTGTACATAAGACCAAATGTTTTTGGGTCAGACTTGGAAGTTGCTTTTTGGTCCTGCTGTGAAATAGGTTATGAGAATAACCATGGATTAAGTTGTCAAGACAAACAACTTTCCTTTGAAAGGATACTCCAATACAAGACCTAGGCAAATGGTGATGGAGTAAGGAAATATACATGGTATTTTTCCTGTCATTCATGGAAATAGAACGCAGGGTGTGTTCTGCCATCATTCAAAGTGCCATATGGCTAAAGTAATTCCTATGAGAGATTGGGAATGAATGGTGGATAGAAGGATCCGAACGATAACATCTTATGATGAGGATCCTAAGTATCACAGCAAGGCGAAACATACCTTTTTGATATATCTCTATGAGAGATATGCTTTTAAAGAGGGAAATCGTTAGTTCAATGACCTTCTACTGACAGAATGTTGGTAGATCCCTTTATTGAGCCCATAACTTGATTTTCATTGAGTTAGTGAAAATCTAGGGGCGCAAATAAAATATAAGGTCGTGAACTTATTTTATATAAAGATAAAAGAAATGATATGTATGTTATGAGTAAATACATAAAGGTATACAGTTTTGTATGTCGTACAGGTCAAAAGAGGTTGGTTCACTCACACGAACAACCGTCTTCCCATGTTTTGCGGGGGCATGGGAAGGTAAGACGAGCAAATGATCACCATGGGATGGTTGAGAAGAATCTTTGCGTTTGAGTCGCCTCAGTTAGACTGAGATAAGATCCACATGTGTGCATACACACAGAAAATGGATCGAAGCATGAATATAGACATGTAGCCAGGCAAAGAACTCTTTTTCACAAACGAGATATTGTGAAAAAGAAAGTTCTGGTTCGAATGTTGAGTACATTTTGGAACTAATGTCTGTACGGTGAAAGATAAAGAAATCGACGTACACCTCAAACCATTCACCGTAGCATGCAATTCATACTGCATGTGCTTGAGAGTTAAACTGCAACACGGGATGTAGGTGAAAGATCCCTAGTTCACCACAGTGTGAGTCCCAGGAAGGAAGAATATTTCCACGATGCCCTTAAGACTTAGGCGGCATCATGAAAGCTTGGTTTGGTGACAGCTACTTTAGCTGAAGCTCCATGATCACACTCGATTCGGTCAAACAAGTGAAAACTAGGAAAGCGACCAAGTCAAGATGGACTGATGTTTAAGTCAAAAAGGAAGATTTACTCCTAGATACATAAGATGTACTAGTGTCTGTGGTCAACCCCTTACTAGCTCTATGTGTAGCTAGTAAGTGCGGATACTATGTGCGTAAAGGGCAATCTGAGTTAATCAACATATTAACTCGAGAGGGATTAGATATGCCATGAGTAATATGTATGGGAGGATCTGGGGCATATGAGGCAATGAACATATAGCTTACGATTATATATAAAGGGTGTCCTTGGATGCTGATCCGATATAAAGGATTTCTAGTATCACAAGCACCAAATCTTAAAGACGTTTTTGCCCACGCAGTCACGGCAGACGCCAAGTATGAAACAAGAAAGAGTAACGCACGCACGATGGGAGGCCCATCAAGTGCGAGTGGGAGATGTTGGACTTGGGGTCCAAGTCCGCCCTTGATGGGCCGGACTATTTGATTAGGAAATAAGTAGCCTAATCAAATAAGAATAAAATCAGCATAAGATGCAGATTTGGGAATATCTCAGCAATAATTATGGATTTGTTAAAAGAGGAACAAATCACTATAATTAGGGAATTAATTGAGAGACAATTAATTGCTGTCTTGGAGGGCAAGAAGGAGTGCACACGTTTCCTAATTAGTGGCCTCCATAAACCACTATAAATAGGGTGTGCCTCCTCAATTGCAATTCGCCCCGCCATTGAGTTTTCTGGCAATTCCCTTCTCTCCTACCATCTTTCTGGTTCTGGTGATCTACTGTGCAAATCACAATTAGGCTCTAGTAGTCTAATAATTGTGTGGGCACAAGTATGGAGTATTGAAGCTTTGACTCGGATCCGAACATGGATTCGTCCAAGTACGTCTAATCTCCTTATTAGTTAAATATTTTTTTCCTGCACTTGAGCAAACTAATTTCCCAGGAGGTGTGCAGCATATACAATATATTTTTATCTAGATGTCAGCCTATTAGAATAAAATTATAAAATGAGATAATTAAATATTGGATGAATGTGCAAAAATACCCATGAACTTTTACCCAAAGTGTGTCCAGTACCATATACATTTCAAAGCTGCAAAAATACCAAAATGGAAGTAAAAATGCAAGCATCATTAAATTTGATCTAACACCATTAATTTTTTTAGTGGAGCTCACACTCTTTTTGTATATGCATATGTAACGGTCTTGGGTTATATTTAATGGTATTGGTATTTTTGCTACCATTTTAAATATTGTTTATGGGTATTTTTGAACTTCCAAAATATATGGTGCTGGACGCACTTTTAGTAAAATTTCATATATATTATTGCCGCTTCACCCTTAAATATCTTACATCCCTCTTATCTTTCTCTCTTTATTATGAGAATTAAATAATGGTAAAATTGGAAAATGATAATTAAATATTTTACAAGCAACTTATATTTAAAAAAAAGGGAGTACTGCGTGGGTGTGTTTTTTCTCCTTCTCTCTTTATGATATGTGAATCATTGGGTAAAAGAAATGGTGGTGGTGGCACATATGGCGGGAGCCTGAAGAAGGAATTGAAAGCCACATAGCAGATGAGTACCAAACTACTGAAATAAAGTGAAAGGGCCCATGTCATTTTTAAGTCTCATCACTGGCTTCTCTTTATTATCTTTAATTGTTTCTAACTGCATATAATATAATATATATATATATATCAGGACTAAGGAGCGTTGAGAAATTTTTTAGGAGAAATTTTACTTTAGAAGTGTGAAAAATATAACAATGTCAACCCGCCGTTAAGAGGACCAAAAATGTTGAGGTGTCTATGCCCTGTGGGATATGACCTAGGACATGATGCCAGATCCTTATCATCGCCCTTACCGGTCCATCGATCTCCATCAAAACCTAGAAATCTTCATCATTCATGAATTTATAAACCACATCAACTTCCTAATAAACAATCACAAAATCAACTCTTCAGAAATTTCATTACGTGAGAAGGAGGCAGAAAAACAATTTAATAAACAAACTACAAAGGCTCAAACAAAGAATAAAGAAAGATTGAGAATCAAACAGAGAAGGTGAGGGTTTCTTTAATTAGAGGAAGAGGAAGATTCGAATAGAGATACGGCACGAGCATATTCAAGATTGGAAATAGCCGAATCGATCGCCGCCATCAGAGCTTCAGGTGTTGTCGCAATTTCATTATATGATGTGATTCTTCAAATCTTTTAAAAATTTATAAAAGCAAACAACAAAATCTCCATATTTCAACTCCTTTCAACAAAATCAAACCCAAGCAATAGTTCCCTTCAATAGAACTTGAGCTCCACAAGCTAATTAATCATATAATAGAATATTCAGATTTAATGGTGTAAACAAAAGGGGTAGAGAAAAACTAAGTGCATGTTTGGATTAGCGGTGGAGAATGAGCATTTTTTTTGCAAATAGGCTTTTGAAAAAGTCAGATCGAAAAAAAGTTAAATTGTAGATATGATTTGTGTTTGGATTGACAGTGGCAGAAGTGACTTTTTTTCTAACCTTAAAACATATTTGGATTAGTATTTAAAAAGCCCGTTTAGATGGGAAATGACTGAAAAGAGTATGAATTTTATTGAATACTACACACACACATATTAGTTATATATATTGAAGTAAAAAAATATTAACAAATTTTGATAAAACAAAAAAGGTGAAATTATTATTGAAAAAAAAATACACGAAAGTACTTAATTAAAAAAAGATAAATTTATATTTAAATTAGAGTGCATACATGAAATGTCTCATTATTGGATCATCTACCCCTAATAAGCTGGTCTCTGATAGTGTCACAAACATGATTCATTTGTGTTGAAGATAATCTACTAAAAAAGGGCATGAATCTTATTGAATATTACGCACACATATATTATTTGTATATATTGTGATAATTGAAAATAAAAATTAAAATTAAAATTTTATAAAATAAAAAAGTTAAATTATTATTAAAAAAATTTAAAAGACTGAAGCACTTTAATTAAAATCATGGGCTTTACCAGCATCAGTCAAATCTATTGTCTTGAGAGCATTAAGCGAAGAAAAATTCACAAGCACCCAGTGAAGCTACTCCATCGTAAAGAAAAAACAGTGTGAGGGAGCTTCTAGCATAAGTAACTTTTTTTGTTGAAGCTCATCTCCAACAGACGCTTACCCAAACAGATCTAAACAGGTGCACTGGACTTTTTTCCTTCGACTGGACTTGTGACCCTTCAAACGCTTTCCCAATTAGACATTAAGGGCCCGTTTGGTTCGATCCCATTACACCCTGCAATACAGTGCAATGCGATGCAATGCAATATTAATTACAGGGGTAGTGTTTGATTTGATTTTTAAGTAAGGTGCAATGAGTTAATATTTTAACAATTATTTAAAATTAATATATTGCACAAAGTCTATTTTACCCTTAATATAATATTTATAAAAAAGAAGTTAAGAATAGGCAGCGGCAAAGATGGAGATGGAAGAGGTAGTGGTGGTGGCGGCAACAATGGAGGTAGCGGTAGAGAAGGAGGTAGTGGTGGTGGCAGTGGGTGGGTGATGGCGGCGACAAAGGAGGAGGTGGTGGAGGTGGCAAAGGGCGGGTGGCAGCTGTGACCATGGTGGTGGAGGCGGCGGCGGAGGTGGGCGGGTGGTGGTGGTGGCAGTGGTGGAGGAGGAGATGGTGGTGGTGGTGGCGGCGGTGACTAAGGAGGAGGAGGTGGTGGTGGCGGTGGCAGGTAGCGGGGGCAGAGTAGGTGGTGGCGGCGGCGACAGTGGCACAGGAGGAGGTAGTGGCGGTGGCGGCGGGCTTGTGAAGGTGGCAGCGGCAGCGGCAGCGACAGCGACGGAGGAGGAGGAAGAGGTGGTGGTGGTGGTAGTTGTGGCATGATATTACAAGTAAAATGAGATAAGTAAAATAAAGACGCTGTAAACTCAAGGGTAAATTGAACTTTTTAAACAATGCAATGGGATGGTAATGAGGATTCATAGGGGGGAGGTATGAATGAGGATTACCAATTTTTTGGTAATCATCATTACCATGTAAACCTTATTACCATGCTAAAGAGCAACCAAACACTCTTATCTTGGTAATGCAATCATGCTTACCGAAAGTCTTTTTTTTTTTTTGTAGTGGGCTTTACCAGCATCAGTCAAATCCATTGTCTTGAGGGCATTAAGCGAAGAAAAATTCACAAGCACCCAGTGAAGCTGCTCCATCATGAAGAAAAAACAGTGTGAGGGAGCTTCTAGCATAAGTAACTTTTTTTGTTGAAGCTCATCTCCAACAGACGCTTACCCAAATAGATCTAAACAGGTGCACTGGACTTTTTTCCTTCGATTGGGCTTGTGACCCTTCAAACGCTTGCCCAATCAGACACTAAGTTTTTTATGAAAGCTATAACCCATAGGCTTATATTAGAGTAAAAGGCATGAACTTTTTGTTGCTTGGTCCTGTTGGCGAGTCGGAGAAGGTCATCGGAGCCTTGTAGTTGAGTAAAGAAATGCTATCAATGGTTAAATTAGGTGAGTAGAAGCCATTGTAGATGAAGCTTATCTTTCGCATCATAGGTTGATCGATGCCCCAATTCAACTTCTCGGCCCTGATCTCATTTGCCAAGATGTTGGGGTTGATAGAGTTGGGCGATGGCGGAGAGCTCAGCGACAAACATGGATCTGCATCATGGAGGCTGTGGAATGGTGAGGACTTTAGTAGTGGACTGAGGAAGAGGCGAGAGATGGGTGAATGAAATTAAGGGCTGACGTGGTGCCATGTCATTGAGTGCCATGAGTTGGATGACGATATGGCTTGTCATGCAGATGCCATGTGCACTTAATAGTCTAACTTAATTATTTTTTAACTATAGAAAAACATTGCTATATTTTTCATACTTTTGGGGTAAAATTGGACCTTATCCCTATATATTATCTAAAACACACAAAAACACATATCATCATCACAAGATAAGATAGTATATATAGAATAATGCAAAGTGTTCATTCAGAAATAGATAATATGAAAACGTAAATAATTGATGCGCATATATAAATATGAGGGGTGATATTAAAAATTAAGCACGCAATCAAACACATAATGGTGGCCCTTGGCGCCACCTACGTACTCGGAATGAATTGTTAATGACTGTCATAAACTTAGTGCAACAGGCGGTGAGAAGTTAATTAATCGATAATGAACATGTTACGCACAGTGCTATAATATATTTGAACCATATATTTTGGAACTCACAAATATTAATTCATTTATTATTTGAATGGGGGAAAAACCATGCAAATCACAGCATAGTAATAATCTGAACTGGAGCTTACAAAGTGAATGAGTACAATCTTAAAAAATGAGAAGATTAAACAACAAACAAGAAACCAACAACAACAATTATGATAAAGCAGAGATCAATACTGAATGAAAAATCAAAGCAAAATTATAGGCTAAGAGTACAAATGGGAGGGAGCTAGATTTCCTGCATGCAGGTGCATGGAGCTATCTAGAGTACGACGTCGTACGTACGTCAACCCAGGTAGAGGTGGACCTTAAGCGCGAGCAAAAAAACACAGATGAAAGCAAAGTAAAGGAGAGAGTGAATGAGTATGGCAGCGCCGCTTGTCTGAAAGTTGCCGAACTCGACGCACCTCGACCGGCCGGGAAGCTGAAACAGCAATCCCGGCGTTAACAGGATGAACAGCACCATTGACACAAACACTGGGCCCCAGTCCGACATATTTAAAATTCTCAAATTCAAATATTCCTTTGTATGTATGTATGTAATACTCTCCCACGTACGTACACAACAGCACTGAGTATGTGTAATGCGGTGACATTAACTGTGCTACAAGGTGGTTGGTTATATACACATCAGGGAGTGCACCACCGTCCTCCTTGCTCCGGCAGCCGCCACGTGATGATCAGTGAGGAATAACTTGCTTCTCAATTATGTGACGTTTAAGTAAGGAATTATGTACTCCTCTCAGGAAATTATACCATGTTTAAACATGCAAGTTTTGGAGGGACGACGTTCTCTGTAAAACGCTTGCCTTATTACAGATCTTTAATAATAAATTAATCGTCGTATCACATGGTTGATCAGAGCTTGACTATATATACATGTGTGTGTATATTCTATATATATGCTTTACGTTCCATTTAAAGTTTAACACTTTAAGCAGTTAGACCATTCATGACGGCATATCTATTTCTGGATGTGGATCTGGTGGATGAAACTTCATAGTTCCTTCAGGCTAAGGCCATGTGCCATAATAAATTTTAAGGATATGCATGGTGTCCACATGGAACAGTACTGTCCAAGGCATCAGACTGTATGTGAACCCCGTGATTTTGCCTTGTTCAAAAATTCTTGATCCTCCGGCTAAGTTTAGGTCCTAAATTAAAATTTAAAATATCAAATTACTCTCCTAAATTTATAATTTTTTTAGAACATTTTCTATTAATTGCACAGGCGTTTTCCTTCAAGAAAGTAGTTTCTCCAATGCAATGATGGGTACTTTAGGAAACTAACTTAAATAGTTTTCTTAATGTATGCAAACTAGTTTTTCTAGTTCTTACATTTAGAACGTATTGTAGGGTGTTGGACTTTGGGTCTAAGTCCGTCCTTGATGGGCCGGACTATTTGATTAGGATATAAGTAGCATAATCAAATAAGAATAAAATCAGTATTAATTACAGATTGGGAAATAATTCAGTAATAATTATGGATTTGTTAATTGAGGAACAAATTACCATAATTAGGAAATTAATTGAGAATCAATTAATTTAATTGCTGTCTTGGAGGGCAAGAAGGAGTGCACACGTTTCCTAATTAGTGGCCTCCATAAACCATTATAAATAGGGTGTGCCTCCTCAATTACAATTCACCCTGCCATTGAGCTTTCTGGCAATCTCTTCTCTCCTACCATCTTTTTGGTTTTGGTGATCTGCTATGCAAATCACAATTAGGCTCTAGTAGTCTAATAATTGTGTGGGCACAATTATGGAGCATTGGAGTTTTGACCTGGATCCGAACATGGATTCGTCCCGGTACACCAGTTCTCTCCCTCCCTCCACTTATTTTTTTATTTCATTGGCATCAGAGCCTGTTGATCTTATGGCTGTGATTATTCTATGTGAATAATAATGTGATATAATTTGTTTATATCTCTCCATCATATTTTTCGCTATGCTACTATACATTTTTTTTCAAGCTTTGTATCCTTAGCTTCTATTGCTTGAAAATTCGTTGGATATACATGTTCTCTGGTTCATATGTGAATACTTTTGGGAATCTGGGCGTATATTTTTTCCAAAACGTGAACATGTATATATATGTATATATTTTTCTTCTGCATATTTGAAAGCTTCAAGTGTGATATATATTTGTCGCTGGGCATTTTTGAATATATATTGAATGCATGCTAATATTGTCTGCTCCTCTGGTTATTATATATATATATATATATATAAATAATAAGTGTATATATATAACTCATGGTGCGATTTCCTTCGTCTTCTCCTCACATCTTCAATTTTTTAATGGTTGCCGTTTTTAGAACCTATGTGGAACCAAAAACAAAAAACTTAACCCCTCAAAGGTTAGAAGAGCATTTGAAACACAAAGGACACACATCCAGGTCGAATTACACAACACCATCAACATCGAGAAAAAATGGGGTATTCAAAACTGAGTGTTTTTGCCCCCAAACGAAGCCATGGATGTGTAGAGCTCGAAGAGACGATTCCAACAATACTTAGAACGCGTCAAACGAAGTTCGGATGAGGGAGAAACGAAGGAAAGAAGTTGGCGGGTCGCTTGTCACCGCCGCCACTTGAGCCCCGATTTGATCAATGAAAAAGACGTTTTTAGATCAAATAAATACCATGGATTTGTAGTTCACTGAACTATAATTCCAACTACACCAAGAACGCGAAAAACGGAGCTAAAATGAGGGAGATATGGCTTCCCAAGTTCGCGACCCGTCAGAGCTCCAATCGGGTCTGGTTGACCTGGTTGGAGGTTGAAGATGATGACATGGCATCCAACTGTCACGCCATCAATCAACAACAGCCACATGGCACAAATGAGAGCATGCCACGTTAGCGTTCAAACACACGTCATCGCCACCTCACTCACATGTCAGCCTAGTCTTGGTCAAGCGTTGACAATTTAACGGTCAACCATTGACTAGTCAAAGTAAACAGTCATCCGTTGATTGTTGACCCCAAAAAAAAGACAAAGGGCATGTGGGGCCCACTGGGGCCTCTGTTTGACAAGTGGCAAGCATCGTCAAAGAGAGGACGGCGTGTGGAGTCACTAGAGCCGGTGCTTGTCACAGTGGACTGACGCAAGGCAATGCGTGGAGGTAACGCGCCACCGCTAAGAGTGGTCAATATTGGAATTTTCCAATTTTTTAGGATTTTTTGATCCAGACACCTTCTAGGGGAGCGTGTGAGCTCGTGGGACCCCCGATTGAGACGCGATTAGTTCCTAAAAATCCCTAAATTTGAGAGATTCAATTTGATATATAGTTTGCATATATTTGAAGCACGTTTGGATCTGTTTTGAGTCAAAAAAGTGCTTATATGCACTTAGAGATTCCCAAAAACATTGAAATTGAATAAATGATTATTCTATTGTTTTTGGGATAGGTTGGCTTACTTATTAAGAGTATTTCAGCTGTAACATAAGGTTAATGCTAAAAGATTCTTTAAAAGTGAGGGATTATTCAAATGAGTTTTTGAATATAAAATCCTATCTAACCTTGACTCAAATTCTTAGAGATAAAAACCTAAAAATTGTAGCAACTTGAAATTATTGAATAATAATAATTATTCCCATGCTTCTAACCACATTGATTCACTTGGGATTAAAGCAATGACTTCTAAAAGTCAATCATTTATCACAAATGTTGTGACAAAAGACAAGACAGATAGAGATGTGAGAATCATCTCATCAAATGGGAGGTATGCTGCAATTACATCCAAGTAAGTGGATGTAAACATGGCAAAGAGGAGCTAAACATTATAGCTAGACGCTACATGAGTTCATATGGTCAGAAGGGCCTGTGAAAGGGAAAACCTAGTTAAGAAACAACTATATGAGATAAAGTTTTTTTGAAAGCTCTTTTGCTTTTGAATTTAATGATTAAATTCTTGTTTTTTGGAATTGAATTAAGAATATTCTTTTCTTGTTTTCATGAACATTTATGTTGATTAGATGATATTGTATTATTGTCTTCTTAGTATAACTATCTTTGATTGAGTGGGGGTTTCTGGAATACATCTAGATAAGAGCAACATGCTCATACAAACTATAACCCACTTAGGTTTAACCATGATCATCCTTCACTTGAGGGTGATTAACAACTAACCCTAACTCTAGGGATCTAAGAGGAACTTCTCTCTCTAGGGAGAGGGACTCATATTAACCTCTCTTTTAATATGGTGTGGATCTTACTATCCAACACATTAAACCATATTAGCTAGGACCCTTTATATAGACTAGGGCCTCAACTACCTAACTATTCATTTAATTCACCTTAATATCTCTAACATGCCCCCTCAAGTTGACACCTCTTTAAACTCATACAAGTGTCAACTTGCAACACAAAAACAATAAGGTTAAGGTGAATTAAACCAAACAATTTCAATTCACAATACAAATATTTCTTCAAAATATTCTTCTCCATATCTACTGGCATGCTTCTCTTGTGGGCAACTCCATTAATATTCTTTGCCTCTCTCATGTGCTTCACTATTGTGCTTATGTTGCCAAAACTAGACCTTTTATGTTCTGCATGTGCATCTTTAATTTCTCATACATGTAGAGCTTCAAACCAGCAAATGAAAAGTCCCAATAAAGGTTGGTCCTACACCTCTATAAATTCCATGAACTCTCTTTCCATGTAGGATCTTGTGAGAACGCCTTTAATTGTATTATGTGTAGGTTGAGATGACCTTGTAAGAGCCATTAGGTTGGGCTTGGACAAGCCTCTTGATTTCTTGTTTGAGTCGCTCAACCTCTTCCACTACTCTCATGGTTTGAACCAATTTCAAGATCTTCTCAGAGTATATATAAATGAAGATGTTCCTTCACAGGAGGATAGATGGAGCAAATCGGAGCATTGTGAGCACCAAAAGTGTAAAGCCACCCACATGTATTTGCATCCCATCTTGTAGACTATCATTATTGAGCTCCAAAACAAAGATCCAGATTATCATCCCAGATCAGAAGATCACACTTGCTTGCACTTCTTTTGTGACTAACAGCATCTAGGAAACTTCACCACGCAAGTTGGTGGAGGGAATTCTCTTCCTTTTTCTCATCATATCTGAAGGAAGTAACTGTGCACATCAGAATAGTCCACCTCAATGTTCTGAATTTTTTTCAGTAGTTTTGCACTAGATTGACCAGTAAATACATATAATGCAAAATTCAACAAATCCATATTTTCAAAGTTTTCAGAATCCTCCTTTTAAGCAACACTTCTACAAAGCTACTCTGTATATTTTGAACCCATTTCCAATTCTTCAAAAGGATTCATGAACTTGTGTGGCTTCATTTTCATCCTTTCTAATCTCATGTTCTTGTGGTTTCACAATTTCAAAGCCCCTGCACTTGTGATAAGCGAGATCGACAAGCACATCCTTTGGCTCTGACTTTACTTTGATATTTGCAAAGGCTTCTTGAATATTGAACATTCACCAAATAGACTTTGGCCAGCACCCATGATTGTCACAGGTTTGCATACTCCAATAACCCAAAAGTATAAGATGTAATTCAATCACAATACAAAACCAAAACATATAAAAGCCCTTCGCTACCAGATACTAGACAAAAGCAAGACAACATGTATATGCTCTACAATTCCGCATAACATCTTCTAAAATATAGTAACAGAGGCAATCAAGATTGGGATTATGAAGCCAAATAATCAAAATATATCGGGGTTTACCTCAGGCCAATGAAGCCATTGTCAATGCCATTCTATAAGCTTCAAGAAAGTATTACCCTAATGCCATAAACCGAACATTCCCCTACCAACAATATCAACAACGATGATGCTCAATCATGTTGTGGCGACATTGACAGTTGAGCCACCAATGAGAAAGGCAAACCCGTATTCTACTTCTCGATATGCCTTGCATATTGAAGTGGGTGTTGATTGTAGCTATTTAAGGCAGTGATCAGAGGGATGAGAGGCGAGTAGAACGATGAGGGTTTCAACGAAGCACCTTATTCCATCACTGGCTTCAATCGGTGAGTAGAGGCACGACTGAAGAGAGTTCTTGAATCTTGAAAGGTTAATAGAAATCGAAGATCCAAAAGTGATCCTGCAGTTGAGCTTTGACAGAATTGTTCAGCAGAAATGACATGGGAAAAAGTCAAAAGGCGAGAATCAAGAAATCGAGAGTCACAAAGCTTGTAAATGACGTCATCTGTGCCGGCTTCTTCACTAGTCTTCAAGACAGATTTCGGCTGCGATAGGGTCAAGAATCTTTGAAGCGAAGGCTGCGGCTTCAATAAGTGGCAGATCAAGAAAGTTTTAGAACAACGTCACCTAGTCAAGAAAAGGACTAGACTACGGTTGGAAAACAAGAATCACATCGGGCTACAATACTTTTGGCCCAAGAATAACAGCTAGTTCATGATACCATGTAAACAAATGTAATTAGAGAAATAATATGAAGAATATTGTATTAACTACATAAGAGCAACATGCTCATACAAACTATAACCCACTTGGGTTTAACCATAATCATCCTTCACTTGAGGGTGATTAGCAACTAACCCTAACTCAAGGGATCTAGGAGGGACTTCTCTCTCTCTAGAGAAAGAGACTCACATTAACCTCTCTCTTAACATGATGTGGATCTCACTATCCAACATATTAAACCACATTAACTAGGACTCTTTATATAGACTAGGGCCTCAACTACCTAACTATTCATTTAATTCACTATCTCAAACAATGAGGATTGCTTATGGCACAAAAAGCACGAGAATAAAAATGTTTGGATTGAGCGAGGCTACATGAGCCCATAAAGAGAAGGAAATTTGAAACTGGCAAATTGAAACAATTATTTTTAAGGGTCACAAACCATGCAATTATGGCGAGACAGCAAAAAAGACGACACTTGGTGTATGGGGCAACACTTTGTACTATTGAGAAGTATAGACACTGACACATGGTCACTAATTTTGGTTTCCATGAGTGGTAGCAACATTTGTCACCTTAAACAAGTGTTTGGGGCTTAGAGTTTGTACTCAAAGTTTCAAACCTTCGCCTATTCAAATATCTTACTTGTCTCATCATATTTTGAGGGTAGAGAGAAAATATTTTGGACCAATTTATAAGTCAGCATCGTTAACTTTTTCATATGAATATACAATTATACTCTTAATTTGTTTTTGTTGATTTTGCGTTCATGAAGTATATTATCTATTAAATAAGGATAAAATTAGTAGTTGTTAAATTTTAAAACAGAATTAATGATGTTGTAAGGCTTTTTTTTTATTAGTGTGAAACATGCTTGTATTGACTTATAAATAGAATAAGAATAATAATAGTTGGAAAGGATCTATCCTTTATCCTTAGGTCTATTTGGTGTGAGCGAAATAGAGGAAAGAAACAATTTTAATGAGTCCGATTTATAAAAAAATGGAGAATTTGAGTTATAAAATTGTAATAATAAGAAGATATAAGATTAAAGAATAAGAAAAATTATAAACCCCAATTTTCTAATTTTTTTAAACCGAACCCATTTAATTTTCCCTTCCCCTTCCATTTCCTCTATTTCATATAGTTTGTCCCTTAAGCAGAACAAAAACCTTGGAAAGTTTGGGTTTAAATAGCGGCCTAGATGGATTAGTGGGAAGAAAAGAACAATAATCAAAATCCAAAGAACAATACTGTGTCTATGGGCTTAACCCAGAGCTTTGGGGTCAACCTTGAACGTATTATATACTTCACTCATTTATTCTTATCCCTCTTCCCAACCGGATGCCACTCCTTGTTCCATCACTATAGCATTGACAAAAACACAAAAAGAAAAAGAATCTTTATCGTCTTATTTTTTTTGAAAAAAAGATCAATACCATTAAATAAAAAGGTTTTACATCATTATTCTCCAATCATGACTGGGCATGAATACAGAGAATTGAAAACATTACAGTGAATTTTTTCAAACCAAATGAAATTATGTAAAGAGAAATGAGTAAGAAAAGTACATATATTAGCATACAAAATGTTAGAGGAATGTTTGATTTGTTCCCTACGGTTTCTTAATGGAGATCACTTGAAGATTTTTGCTCCTTGATGAATAAAACAACAGGCATTTGAGTCTCTAATAAATAGATGCTCTAAAGCAAGACAAAACAAGTAATGTTTTGCCATGAGATTTATTCTATGGAAGAATGGATAGATTGTCCTCGAAAGCATATCCATGATTGATGTAAGGCGATACCACTTATTTTCCGCGTTTTCAGAGTGCAATTCGGTGAACAACACAGGAATAACGTACATATACTGATAAATTGATACAAGGTACTTGATTACATCACAGGTTTTCCCCTCAGGGTTTGATAATATATACACAATTTTGTCCAAAAATATCAAAATTAAACTAACTATAACCAACAAGACCATTCTCTTATCTTGTGCTCCTCAATTGCAGGTATTTTTCGTTTTGCCCCTTGAGCCGTTAGCTTCGACTAGAATATTTGTTTATTTGAAAAAAAGGATGAGATTCAAAGGAATCACAGTAGCAACATACAATCATTCATATAAAATGCGAATAGTAAATATGTCATGTTCCATGATATGCACAAATTAATGAACAATATAGCAGCAAGTATACATGAGTAAGGCTTAAACCCCATTATCCGTACACCTTGGTTGGATTGTTACTCAACAACCAGGCAAAAGTACACTTCTCGCAGTAACTGCGCCTTCTTGGCAAGACCATTTTGATTAATTAAATCACAAATAATGGCATACACAAACATATATACAATGGCATAGTCTATGAAACATAAAGTTACTACCCTGTATCCCTTTTTACTACACGCAAATAGTTCATCGAATTATGTGTCAATCAACTCGGGCAATCACTCCGGTCCTAAAATTCTAAATGTATAAGAATTAGGTTAAAACTCATTCATGCATCATTTTAGAGACTTTCAAAGTGTTTTTGGTAGTTATATTAATCTATATTGAAAAATTACCAAAATGCCCCTAGGGACCCGGCTCGGCCCCTTTGTACCCGATCCGGCTGTACTTTTCCAAAATTTTGATCTAGCATATTCTTATATATTTTCAGCTAGGGAATCCATTTTTTACCTTGGTTTTCATAAAATATTGCCAAATGACAGTTTTGCCCTTGACAGCCCTGGTTTAAGATTTTAGGGGTATTTTCGTAATTTCCCTTTCCAGGGTTTTTCTGAAAAAGTGTTCAACATCAACCCCACCTAATTTTCCCTCCTAAACACAATGTAATAATCAGATTATTGAAAATCTAGCTTCTTCCCCTTGTTCTAGCTCTGGCTAAAACTCTTGTTTGAAAAAGGGGAAATTGAATTTTTGAATTTTAACACCACAAACTTACTCATTTTCACTCATAATCACTTAATTAATCATTTAAACACCTAATACCTAAGATTTAAGGAAATTTAGGCAGCATAACCCCTTAGGGTTAACACTTCCCAACTTTACAAATCACAACAAACAAGCCATAAGACCACCAATAAATCCAACAACAACAATAATAGCATCAAGGATTTGAGGTTTGTGATGTTACTTTTGATTTTCTCTCTTCTCTTCCCCTTGGCTGAAACCCTCCTCCTCAAACCTTGATATTTGCTTACTAAATACATGGAATCATGGAGAAGAGGTACTTAGGGAAAGGATTACACAAACTAAAAGCTAAATCACAAGAGAAATCAAACTTACCTTGTGATTTCTCTCTTCCTTCTCTCTAGAATGTCTCTCTCTCTCTCTCTCTCTCTCTCGTTCTCTTCAGCTGACGGAATGAGGAAAGAAGATGAAGGGGGTGTGTTTTTAAAATATCCCATTTTACTCTAATTAATCTAATTACCATAATTCCAAAATTTTGGCTTTTGAGGCATAAAGCAATTTGGCCTTATCTTGACCTAAGTTATGTCATAAATCCTATTAGATGTAAACTAATCTTTCCTCCTCTTTGGTTAGCTCTCAATGACACCTCCAAGCCCATAGAAGAAGCAAAATGGGCTGATGATAATTTATCCTAAAATTACATCATTTGCCATCACATCTTTTCTCATTTTTGGATTAGTGGCAATCCTGGCAGATTTTCTGCCCAAAATTTGAAAAATCATAACTTTATTCGTAGACATCATATTGGAGTGATTATAAAGGCTATAGAACCCTTGTTGAATCTAGTTTCAAGGAAAAATATAGCCTTTAGCCAATCGAAAGTTCACAATTCTCATAATTTAATTTTTTGGACGCTGTTCCATGAAATAGCCAGTTTTTCTGGGCTAACTTCAAAGATTCATAATTCTTTGCATACAGTTCAAAAAATTACCTATTACCTATCAAATTAACGTTCAAGATATGTACTTTCATCCTGTAAAATTTCACAATTTTTGGATATCATTTGATAAACTAAATCCATATAACAATGTTGTTGCCTCACAAGAAATTTTCACTGACAACAAATTCTCATTCCTAGGATTTTTGTTGAACTGGGGCTTATCAATCCACTTAATTCAGGCTTATTCTCAAGCTTCTAATCTCAAAATTCAAGATATTACAATTGAGAATAAGAAAAAAGACCCCTCTTATACTTTTCCAAGAATATAGTCCATCCATCATTTTGAATATCATCAATTACGTAAATTCTTTTATGTTGCAGAATTTCCTTGAGAATGGTTTGATGAAAAAGCTAAGCGGCATAATGATGCATAATGTTCGATTTCCTTGATTACTGCTATTGGGTTAACGGACAAGCCCTCATGGATTGCCAAGTTTCTCTTTATCCAAATAACTGAAATAATCTTCGCCATTTTTGTTATCATCAATTTGAGTCTATCCTTGACTAAATTCAACAGTGTAGATTTAAACCATCTTAATTGCTTATGAATCAAATTTGAATCTGGTACAATTTAAGTGGTGTTTATTATGTTTTACAGAACCCAGGAAAAATTAATTTGACAAAAAAATAATAAAGAATTAAGCGTCGGTGGTTTGATCCCCTAGCTGGCCAAGCCTGTAATTTTATAGAGATCAGTAAAAATGGATATGATGATTAATTCAATAATTAATTGTGTGCTTCTAAACTCCTCCTGTTGTGATTTTTCAATATTTCTGCTTCGGCAAGACAATAACAAACCACATTATTTATTATTAATTTATCAATTTTTCGTATTCCGTAGCACACGAAACTTGACTCTGGATCACTTCAACTACTTTTTTTTTTCCCTTCTAAAAAACACACATGTTTCACGTTATTTATGTATTGGTTTTTGTCCACACTTGACTGATAACACACATTAGTGTGAACTTGATGGGAGAGAATTCTCTTTATTTCTGCTTTCTATATTCGTCATTGATTCATTTATCAAAAAAATATTTATCATTAATTCAATTTTAAATTGTTAAGATTCAATGCACTCTAAAATATATTATTATAATATTAAAAACTTTAAAATTACAGAGAATAACATATAAAAAAATTCTAAAACATTGTAATAATTTTTCACTATTATAAATTGTTCAGGTTAAACTTTAATATTTTAATTTTTTTAATTTTAATATTTAATATGATAATAATATTTTTATAAAATATAAAATCCCAACCATTCAAAATTTATTCAGTGATAAAGATTAAAATAGATACCATATGAAATGGGAAGTAAGGGGAAGTGGAGAGTATGAGTCCCCTAATTTACAACCCATAAAAGCTATAAGATAAGTCCAACCCTCGTTCCTAAGGTCCTTAGGGAATAAAACAGAATATTCCGACACGTGGCACTCTGTTATTACATGACAAAAGGCGAGCGGGAAAGTGAATGTCTGAATGACCCAGAGGAACTGTCCCCCACTGTTGAGTTTGTCTTGAATATCCGCAGGATTTTTGCGACAATGTCGTGACTTGGCGTTAAGATGAATTGACGAAAATACGCCTGCCAAGGGGCCAGGTCAACGTCAACCATTACGTCCATCATCTCTCACCAACAACCACTAGACATCCAAACTGGGGGGAAAAGCAAACAAGTACTTTCGCACGTTATGTATGTAGACTTAGACTCGCTACACTACCCAACTTGGCGTTACTACTTGCATAAATGATTATGTTGCATGTATAAATCAAGGTAATTAAATTCAGGTTGGTTATTAAATTAGTTGGGATATTTAGTCAAGGGTTAGTAGGTGATATCAGAACTAACACAAGACTAAATCGGTAAGGGCCTGTTTGATTTGATGGAAGGGGATGGAAGGGGAGGGGATGGAAGGGAAGGATAGGAGGTTACCTTGTTTGGTTTGGTTGGAGGGGAAAGAAGGGGAAGATTTTTTAATGATCATTTGTTTGGTTCAAGAGGGAATGGGAGGGGAGATAATATCTAATTTACCATTTTACCCTTATATATTAGTTTATATATTTTTACTCATAAATTATTTAAATTAATTTACACATCAATATAAAAGTATATAATTTATGAAAATTCACTGTCATCAACATAATCACAAACCTTAATTTAAATTACATAATTTATGAAAATTAACTTATCTAGAAAAAAGTTGGCCAGCTCAAAACACAACCACAAAATCTTTGTTTTCTAATTTTCTTCCACTATCGTTTTCTCCTCTAGCTTTAATATATAATATATAATAGTCATTGGCCAAAAAAAAAAAAGTCATCAAAGATATTTTGCATGTTATTGAGTTAAAAAAAACGCAAAGATCCATTGAGCACGAAGGAATATGGAACTGGAAGAAATAAAATGATGAATTAGGAATAGTTGCCGCCATGGAAGGAAGAAACCTATCAAAAAGATCAAAGGAAGGAGCACAGTAAAGTAAAACCCATAAACCAGACTAGAAATACTACATAAATATGAGGGTAAATTGGTCAGAAAATTTGGCTCCCCTCCAAAAAACCCCAATTTGGAGGGGAGCAAAATAAGGGGAGGGGAAGGGTGAGAGAGTGAGATTTTTGGTCCCCTCCCCTCCAAAATTTCAAACCAAATGAGGGGAGGGGCTCATTTTTCCTCCCTTCCCATCCCCTCCCCTCCAACCAAACAGGCCCTAAAAGAATGAAGATTTTGGGATTAAAAATATGAAATTATAAAGAAAATGAAAAAAATTGATTTACTTTTTTAAAAAGCAAACCGGTTTGATTCCCGGATCGGACCGGTTCGTCAATTTTCGGATCAAATCGATCGGTCAAATCGGGGTTTCATAACCTGGGTATAAATATGCTCATCCTATTGCCAAACATAAAAAATATAAATATGCTCAGCCAATTATATCAATAAGCCATTTTTATTGGAAAAAAAAAAATAGAAGCCATTTTCAACCACCATCCCCACAGAAGTAATAAAAGCCTTACACCTCGTTAACTCTATATTAAAATCCAACAAAATTTTAATTTTACTTATAGCTAATGTTATATTTAGTTCTTAATATACAAGCTAATTAATATTAGATTTCATCGTAAATATAAGATCTTAATACACTTTATGTTCTAAATTTATTATTTTTTCTCAATGTTCCATTGATTGTACACATTAAGGCGCTTTTATCTAATGGTAGTAATGATGGAAGGTGATATTTTAAGAAAACCAATATAGATTTATTACAAATAATTAACATAATTAACTTTTTTAAGCTTCTAAAATTAGTGAATTAGCTTTTACATTAAAGACATAAAGCAGTATAAACCATTCTTATAAGAACAAAATTTACATTATAATAAATTAAAGGTAAAGATAAAGTTGTATATTCAGATGAAAAATTTGGTTAGATGTCAAAAAATTTATTCTCCCTTCCTTATAAATAGATTAAAAAAAAAAAGGATAAGCTGAATTGGCCAGTGAAAGATATTCAATGTGTGTTGGGAATAGCGGTAGAAAAAATAACTTATTATGATTTTGACTTATTAAAAATGATTTAATAGAAAAGTCAGTTTTTGTTATGTGATTTATGCTTGGATGAGTGATTGAATAAGTAATTTTTCATAAGTCAAAACTTGTTTGGATTGGCGATTGTATAAGTGCTTTTTTAAAAATAAAAATCTGTTTGGATTGGCGATTACATTAGTGCTTTTGTGTTAATTATAACAAAATAAGATATTTAAAATTAAAAATTAGTGAAAAAATTGAAGTTAGAAAATGTCATGCCCAATTTTTATGGCATTAGCTTGTCGCTGGAATATTTTTAAGGGAACATGATAGATTTTTTTTTTTTTTTTTGAAATTGCAAGATCCCAAGTTAAATTTGTTACTAAGAAGTAATAAAGAAATGGCCAAACTTAAAAAAATAATTCATAATTTATTTTATGAGAAATACTTGATTTGAAATTTTACATTTTCAAAAATTTTTTTCCTATGATTCTCCAAATTTTTAACAAAAATCAGAAAAAATATTAAATATCAAATACTCAAACCTGACAAGTTTGAAATTGCAAGCGGGCCTGAACGAGTTGATAGCTCAACCGGAAAAAAAAAGCTGCTGCATTTTTAAAAAATAAGTTATCAGTTGGGGCTTATAATTTAAAGTAAATTATCGGGCTTATAACACAATTCATTTTTATTTGAACTTATTACTTCAAAAACAGGTTTATTGGACAGGAAAAGTGATCCCAAATACTCTGAGATATGATCCCACCTGCGCGATTTGTGCCCTCATTCAACACAGTTTCCAACCACGAAGTTTCGCATAGTATAACCACGAATTCAGATAAATTCGTTCTAATTTTTTTTAATATATTTTTATGCTTGATATTGCGTAAATATTGATTAGGCATTCGTATTTTCTAATCATTCATGTTTCTTCACAAATATAACAGGTTTGTAAACCGGACCGGAAATTGGTGAACCGGCTGATAAATCGGTCTTGTCCGTAAAATCGGCCCCATTCAATATTTTTTTTAAATAGATTATTTTTAAAAAATTTTCTTTACATTTTCATATTAATAACTCTAAAATTTTTAATTTCTCACATGTTTGGTTTTGGGTTAGTTTCAGTTTGACTTCGATCTGATACACTTACTCTTAACCAAAAACTCCGGCCTATTCAGTAACCGGTCTGGGTTTCAGAACCTTAGAAACATGATGAGTCTCCTATAGTCTTATTCATGATATTGAACTTTGACCATGATTTGTTTATTACTCCCTTCGGTCCTAAATATAAGATAGAGTTGACTTTTTTTGGAGAGATTAAGGAAGCTAATTAAATTACTTAATCATATCATATGTTGTGTATTCTTAGATTATATATTAGTTTATTAGTCAAACTAATTAATTTGGAGAAAAAAATAAAAATAAAAATACTCTAAAATAATTTAATTAGTTTCCTTAATATCTCCAAAAAAAAAATTTTATCTTATATTTAGAATAAGAGGAAGTACTGGAGTATTTTTTTTAATAATTATTACTTATTTGACTTCGTTTTCGTGTTTTTGAGTTATATTTAATTTAATGTTTTTTATGCCACCCATTTTATTTTCATGTGTTTTGTTCGTTTGGTGTTACTTTCGTGGAAGAGGCCCAATTTTCAGCGTCTTGCTCTTTGCCCCTTTCAGTGAGTGTTTTGGTTTGAAGTCGTTTCAAGGTCATTTACTGGAATTTCAGTTCCTTGATCGCTTTGGGTCTTGTTTATACTGAATCGAATTTTTTTTTTTTCCCTCTTTCTTCAGTGGTCGTTTCGTGCTGTGAAGCAAATCTCGAGCAGGCTCTTCGGTTCCGTACGAGGCGATTCTGGGCTTCTTCGGTTCAGTTGACTCGAATTGAAATGCTCTCTCTGCAATTTGATCAATTCTGGTTTTACTGAGATTGGATACCATGCAACCTGGTAAAGATGTAGATCTCTTATGTTTTTGTTTATGCGCTTGTATTTTATTACTGGTGACCGACCCCTTCAGTTTGCTGGTTTCCCTATGTAGTCTGTACTTAATTATTGTACTTCAATTTGCTCGTTGTTTGAATCAACGAGGATCAAATTGAATCTTCCTTTGGTTTCAAATCTTTGTTCAATATTTCAATGCTGAAAAGTGAAGATTTCAGCTCTAGAAATGATTGAGCTTAACACCTAAACTGTATGAATAAATACGGGTGAAAGAATGATTAATAATTCTGCATTTGAGAACAGCGGCTCTTGTGACTTGTATGCATCCATATTATATCTCTGAGGCAAGTGAAGTGGAGACCATCTTCTTCTTGGTTCTAAAATTTTCCTGAAATTAATTATTGAATCATTACGGACACAATCATCTACATGCATGATTTCCAAAGGGCAGTTTGCATGATTGAGAGTTCAGTTTGTTTCATTATTTTTGTCCCCTTCAAGACACATTAATAATTAGTTATGGAATCAGTGATAGTCAGTACAAAAGTTTAAAGTTGACCTAAGTTCTTAGTGACTGCATATAGTGATCAATGATGCAGTTTCAGGCTTCAGTCCTTTCCATTTCAATAGATTCTTGGAAAAAGATAGGGAGGGAGGGAGTAGTAATGGTATGAATAATTCAAAATTGTTTGACTGTTATGGAATGCGTTATGGGAAGAAGGGAGAGATGGAGTTGGAGAGAGATTGGAGAATAGAAGAGGTTCTGAGAACTAGAGAGACTGAAATACTTCAGTGAGATTGCAAAAATTGAGTTGCAAAGGTATTAAGGACTTATTTATAGCCTACTGCCCCTTGTTGCTCTAACTGTCACTGACGACCTGTTGGTTATCCATCTATTTATTTTATTTACATAACATTGACTTACAATAATTGTTATCCCAGGTTACAATATTAATGGTCTGTACCAAGAAGCTCAAACGCGATGGCTGAAGCCAGTAGAAGTTATGTCCATTTTACAGAATCATGAACAGTGTCAGATTACTCAAGAGACCCCACAACAGCCACCCAGTAACATTCATATTCTCTGTCTAAGTGATAAAAATATACGACATCCTTTACTTTTTCTGATTGTAACTGGACTTCACATTTCTGGTCGTCAATATAATTATAATCTGTTTCAATAGGTGGATCCTTGTTCCTGTTTAACAAAAGAGTTCTGCGCTTTTTTCGTAAAGATGGTCATAATTGGCGGAAGAAAAAGGATGGAAGAACTGTGGGAGAAGCACATGAACGACTTAAGGTGCAGTCAGTGTGTCTGTGGTTTTATATTCATTTTCCTTCTTGGGAAAAGAAAAGTGTATTTGTGGTTAGAAATTTAATGTGATGCTGTCTCTCTTGGTCCCCTCAAAATGGGGGACGACTTGCTAAGGGCATATATGATATGTTTCATTTTGTTTGGAAAATATCTCAAGTATATTGTTGAAAGGAATAATTTCCAATGAAATTATTGATTCCCTCAGTTATTTCCTTTAGTCATTCAAAAGTATAAGGCAATGTATGAAACACTAGCTGTAATTGAACTTGCCTAGATCTTGGGGGTTTAGGGTTTTAATACACATCCAAGCTTTGATCTTTTTCTTCCCAACATTTTTTTGCTACAGTGAAGAGATTTCTGGCTCTTAAGTGTGACATTGATATCACATAGCCTTATGTACATAATGCCTTCCTTTGTCAAAAATTTTTGTTTTCTTACATAAAATGGGGAAAAAAAAAACTACAGATTTCTTATGTGGAGAAGGCCTGTTAGAGCCAATAGATAAAACAGAAAACTATAGGAGAAGTTCACTGCGTCTCCTCTTTAATATAGGGAAAATGGGAGAGTACAATCTATTGCTTCCTTCTAGCAAGAAAGCTTTCGCACAAGGAAAAAGACTCAAGAACAGCAAAATAAAGAAAAGAACTCACAGTCTGGTGTTCGAGAGAACAGACACACTCTCCTCACTAACACTCTCCAATTGCCTCTTTCACGCACCTCCCTCCCTTTCTATAACACACTCCCACTACCTGACAATGTCAGTAATTTGTTACACAATATTGTTCCCAATTTCCTCCTCGCACCCTGTAGCATGTTGAGCTGAATTGGGCCCTGGGCTCCCTTTAGTCCTTCTCTTGTAAGTTCTGTCCCAATACTTGTCAGGCCCAACATTTCCCCCTTCTGCAAGATACACCTTGTCCTCAAGGTGGAAGTTGGGAAATTGAGCCCAAACATCAGCAAAATTCTCCCAAGTGTTCTCATGTTCAGGAAGATCCTTCCATTGGATCAGCAACTGTAACTTCCCATCTCTAGCTCTGCGTGTGCCCTTGATTATGTCAGGTTCTACCTTCAACTCCATCTCATCGGTGAGACCTTTGGGTAGGGGCTGGGCTGCAACAAAATTTTTTAGGGCTTTCTTGAGTTGGGAAACATGAAACACATCTTGGATTTTGGCTGTGAGGGGTAACTTTCTCCAGTCGTTCTGTGATCTCATATGGGCCATAGTACCTAGGAGACAGCTTCTCATTGGGCTTCCGAGCAAGTGACTTGAACCTGTAAGGTTTCAACTTCAAGTATACAGATTCACCAACATTAAACTCCACTTCTCTTCGATGTTTATCTGCCTGTTCTTTCATTCGGGATTGAGCTCGCTCTAACTTTGCTTTAAGCTCTTCTAACACCTGATTTCTTTCCTTCAATTGCTGTTCTACCGCCTGTACTTTTGAAGGCTGATCTGCCCACTTAAGAAGATTGGGTGGGTCTCTTCCATACAAGGCTTTGAAGGGCGTCATTCCCGTAGCTCCATGGTAGGTAGTATTATACCAATATTCAGCCCTAGGTAACATTTTGGACCAATTCTTGGGGGTGCTCCCAGCAAAGCATTGCAAATAAGTCTCAAGGCTTCTATTGACCACCTCAGTTTGTCCGTCGGCCTCGGGGTGATAGGAAGTGCTAAATTTGAGAGTGGTTCCAGCCATAGCAAACAATTCCTTCCAGAATTGGCTAGTGAACACTTGGTCTCAGTCGGAAACAATAGAGCTAGGGAAGCCATGAAGTTTGATTACTTCTCTAGCAAATATCTCAGCCACTTCCTTAGCATCATAGGGGTGCGAAAGTGGAATAAAATGAGCCTATTTACCACAACTAACACTGTGTCAAATCGATTGCTCCTGGGTAACCTACCTATGAAATCCATGCTGATATCTTCCCATGTGGCTTGCGGTATAGGTAGTGGTTGTAGCAAACCAGCTGGGCTCAAAGATTGATACTTGTTCTTTTGGCAAACATCGCATTGAGCCACATACTCCTGCACATCTCTTTTCATTCCTATCCAGTAGACCACTGCAGACAGCCTCTTATACGTTCGTAGACATCCTGAGCGTCCCCCTATTGGTGAATCGTGGAACTCCCTTATGAGCTCCCTAGTTTTGGGTGAATTTCGAGGCAGCACCATCCTTCCTTCAAAAAACAGCACCCCCTTTTGCATAGTGTATCCTTTCAGCCCTTCTTTCCCTTGTAATAATTACTGTAAGATGTGCTTCAAGCTATCATCGTTTGAAATTTCATCTTCTAGGTCAGAAATTCCCTCATATTGCCATAAGGACACAGCTCGCAATTCCATTTCAGCTTCCTTTCTTGAAAGAGCATCAGCAGTGCGATTTTCCCTCCCAGGTTTGTATTGAATCTTGAATTTATAGCCCATCAATTTGGAAACCCACTTCTTCTGGTCAGGAGCTATTATTTTCTGTTCCAGTAGATATTTAAGGGCTTTTTGGTCTGTTTTTATGATAAACGGTTGGCTGGCCAAAGAGTGCTGCCATTTTTTGACTGCAAGCACAATTGCCATGAGCTCCCTTTCGTAAATGGAGCATTGTTGATGCCACTGATAATTTCTGGCTGAAATAAGCAATGGGTCTGCCTTTTTGCATTAAACCAGCCCCAACTCCCTTGCCAGATGCATCTGCTTCAATCTCAAAAGGCAGATTGAATTCTGGTACAGCAAGTACAAGAATGGTTGTCATAGCAACCTTAAGTGCTTCGAATGCTCGCTGAACTTCCTCACCCCACCGGAAGGCCTCAAGGGTGCAGCAATTTTTCCATACCCTTTGACAAATTTTCTGTAATAACCTGTCAGCCCCAGAAATCCCCTCAGTCAGTGCCTTCAAATTGTTGGGCTTTGGCCACTGAATCATTGCAGAATTTTTGGAGGGATCTGCTTTCACACCTTCAGCAGAGATAATATGCCCCAAATACTCAATCTGCTCTTGCCCCAAAATGCTTTTGTTGGGATTTATAATAAGTTGGTGCTGTTGGAGTAATCTCAGTGCTATTCTCAAGTGCTCACGGTGAGTTTCCTTGTCTTGGCTATACACAAGTATATCGTCAAAAAATACAAGTATGAAATGCCTTAGATGTTCCCTAAATATGTCATTCATGAGGGATTGAAAAGTAGAAGGAGCGTTTGTCAAACCGAAAGGCATCACCTTAAACTTGTAGTGGCCATCGTGTGTTCGGAAGGCGGTTTTTGGCTCATCCCCTTCCTTGATTTTGATTTGATGATACCCAAACTTCAAGTCCAGTTTGGAGAATATGGTTGCTCCTCCCAACTCATCCAGCAACTCATCAATGGCGGGAATGGGGTACTTGTCAGGCACGGTTATTTGATTAAGAGCCCTATAGTCCACGCAAAACCTCCAACTCCCATCCTTCTTTTTCACTAGCAAGACAGGACTAGAATAAGGGCTATTGCTCGGTTGAATTATCCCAGCTAGTAGCATCTCTCTGACCAACTTCTCTATTTCTGTTTTCTGGGCATGCCCATATCGGTAAGGGCATGTATTTGCAGGTTGAGCGCCGTCTTTTATCACGATTGCATGATCCTAGGTCTGCAAGGGTGGTAACCCTTTGATTGGTGCACACACTTCCGGAAACTCATTAAGGATGGCTGCCATCTCTTCATCGTTGCGTGGCTGTGCAGATTCATCTTCAGCTATAGTGGCGCATAATTCTACTAAATATCCCCCTCCTTCATTTTGAATGTCCCTTTTCAATGACTGGTAGCTGCTTTGAGACTTTGTGAAAGCTGGGTCCCCTTTTAGACACCCATTTACGATTAATTTTAATCTTCATGCAGAGCTGCCTCCAATTCACCCTTGTTTGTCCAAGCGATTCCAACCATTCTACTCCCAAAACCAAGTCTACATTGCTCAGTCTGAACGGGTAGAAGGGTTGCTGGATTTTTAGCCTTTGTATCTCCAACTCGATTTCTGGGCATTTCAGGTTCGATAGTGTCTTCCTTCCATCTCCCACCATCACAAAGTAGCGTCTCGCCACCTTGTTTGGAATTGCTAGCTCAACTATTAGCGATTCTGAAACGAAATTGTGGGTGGTGCCACAATCGATCAGCACAAGTGCCTCTCGGTTTCCCACCTTGCCCAGCATTTTCAGCGTCTTCTTTCCGGTCAGACCCACAGTCATCGTCATCGAAAGTTCCTGGGAAGCTAATTCCCAATTCTCGTCATCCCTCTCCTCAACTTGGGCCTCTGAGTTCTCTACTTCGGGCCCACTAGGCTTCTCACCCAGAACAACTAGTTGCAGCTGTTTAGTGTTGCATTTGTGATTGGGCCTATATTTGCTTTAACACTTAAAGCACAGGCCCAGTTCTCTCCTCTGGTTAATCTCAGCCTTTGAAAGCCTTCTCCGTACAATGCTCCCCCTGTTATTGCTCATTGCCAACCCTATTGACGTGGTCGCATGTGATGGTGCCACCTTCCACTCTCCTCCTCCTTTCCCCCTTGTTTCCTTGATCGGTGCTGAACGACTAACACTCTTAAACGTCTCGACACTACTGAATTTAGAGGAGCTTGGTTTGTACTCACGTTATTTGTTCCCAACCACAGTTCTCATATCTCTGCTTTTCTTCTCTTCTAGTCTGTCCCTCACCTGATTACGGTCCTCGACCTGATTAGCATAGCCCATTGCTTGCTTCAGATTCTGTGGGTGCATTAGCTTGACATCACAGTGGATGTCTTCCTTTAATCTGTTCATGAAAGCCCCTATTAAAATCTCATCTCGCACATCTTCCAAGGGTGCTGACAGTAACTCAAAATGCTCTCTATATTCACTCACGGTCCCTTCTTGCTTGAGAGCAAACAGCTGCTCATATTCATCCCCTAGTTGTCGGCAATGGAATTGGTCAATCACTTCTCTCTTGAATTTGTGCCACGACTTCACTAGACTTCGTGTCTCTAGCCATTGAAACCACGTCAACGCCTTCCCTTCTAAACTAACCACACCTGTATCCAATTTCTCGGTTTCGGTTATGGCTTTAGCAGTGAAGTATTGCTCCAAACTAAATATCCACCCCAGCGGGTCTTCCCCTGAGAACAGTGGAAGCTCTAGCTTACGGTGTTTGGGAACCTCATTTTGTCCCGTCCCATCTGTGTGGGAGTCATTGCGTGGCGGCCTCTCAGGAATTTGGTTGTTATTGATTGCATTGAAGGCTGCTTGGAACTTACTGAGTTGCTCCAGGATGGCATTTACGGTTACATCTACCCTGGTAAGTTTCTCAGTAGACTCTGCTTGTCTCCTCTGTATTTCTTCCACCACCTCTCCAACTGCTTAACCCGACTCTCCATTTTAGTTCTTGTCATGCTCAGGATGGTTGCTCTGATACCAATTTGTTAGAGCCAATAGTTAAAACAGAAAACTATAGGAGAAGTTCACTGTGTCTCCTCTTTAATATAGGGAAAATGAGAGAATACAATCTATTGCTTCCTTCTAGCAAGAAAGCTTTCACACAAGGAAAAAGACTCCAGAACAGCAAAATAAATAAAAGAACTCAGTCTGGTGTTCGAGAGACCAGACACTCTCCTAACTAACGCTCTCCTAACTAACACTCTCCAATTGCCTCTTTCACGCACCTCCCTCCCTTTCTATAACACACTCCCACTACCTGACAATGTCAGTAATTTGTTACACAACACTGTTCCCAATTTCCCCCTCGCTCCCTATAGCATGTTGAGTTGAATTGGGCCCTGGGCTCCCTTTAGTCCTTCTCTTGTAAGTTCTGTCTCAATACTTGTTGGGCCCAACAAGGCCTTATTTTTAATTTTTATTTCCTTACTCATCTCTGCATGTTAGAGACCTTACCATGCTTTTAAAAAATAGTTTCACAGTTTCTCTTAGGGGTGTTCAAATCCGGGACCGGGATCCACCACTCCCAGTCCTGGTTTTTGGCTGGGATGCAAATTGCATCCCGGTCCCGGTAATCCCGGGCGGGACCGGGATCAAACCGGGAAATCCCAGTTTTTTTTTAAAAAAATATTATCTTAGTTAAATTTTCTATAATCTAATGTTTAAAGTAATTATTCAACATCTAATAAGGCCATAATAATCACACAAATTGATCTAGAATTGAAGAATAGCATTTTATTATTATTATTATGATCACCTTCATCATTTTTGTTATTATTTTTATACATTATATAGTAGGACTAGTATCATGATATATACAGTTTAACTCCAACTAAATATGTGATACACATTTTATCAAATGATAACTTAAATTATGAGATAAAAAATACAAAAATAAAACAATAACTTAGTTTTTAAGAAAAAAATTTAAAAAATAAAAATAAAAAACCGGGACCGGGATCACAAGGTGTGTGACCAGTCCTGGTCCCGGGCAGGACTGGAAATTCCCGGGATCAAAATGTCCGGGACCAGGATCGGACAACTGGGACCTGGACACTTTGAACACCCCTAGTTTCTCTTAATACATGATATTAATGATTCTCTGTTTTAGTCTTAGTGGAGATGATTGTGTTTCTATTCCTGCTGTGCAAAAATGTTCTTCAATCAAATTTTATTTATGGATGTCCTCCATCTGAATGATCATTGCTAGGTTGGAAATGTTGAGGCCTTAAATTGTTATTATGCACATGGAGAGCAGAACCCCACTTTTCAGAGGCGGAGCTATTGGATGTTGGATCCGTGAGTAAATTTTGTCTATTAGTTGGCTACATACTGTTCATCTCCAAAGACATATATTCTTGCAACTTTTTGGAAAAATTTTATCACGGAAGGTAGCTATTAGAGCTGCCTATGATAAATTCTTGTTGAAATAAAGTTATCTTTCGGAATATATTGTTACTTTATGATATATTCTTTTTCATGTTAGTGTTTGATGTTTACATTTGTTTGCGCATTATTGTTTCTTTACAGGGCTTATGAGCATATTGTTCTGGTACACTACAGAGAAACAAGTGAGGTGAGTCTTCTGATCATGATGCTAGATTAGTTAAAATTTGCACTTGCAGCCGTTCATTCATGTTCAATGTTTTGTTTTGTGAAGTTTAATTGTATAATCTTTTGTGAAGTTTTAAACTTCCAATCATGTTCACTGTTTCTGATAGGAATGTGCCACGTCCTTTACCGGTTTACAGAAGGCAGCATGCTGCACATGCTTAAAGGCATTAGGAAGTAGTGGGTAGTTATTTTAGTCATGTCTCATTATATGCTTTTATTCTGATTTAATTATTCTTGTTTATGAGTCAGTTATTAGGAAGGGTCCAGCAGTTATTTAGGTAGCAGTTACCATATTGGTAGATCTAGGATTATTTATATGTATTGTGAGAATGTGGAGGACATGAATGATATTATGCAGAAGCTATTTCTCTATTGGGTTTAGAGTGCAGATCCTGACTCTAAGCATTCTTTATTCTCCTTCTTCCTCTTATTCTTCTACCTATCTCTACTTATTCTCTCAACCAAACTACTGTAGGTTGCTATAACCTACCATTTTGGTATCAAAGCAGTCTGATCCTAACCTGTGCAATATGGTTAATTCTCGATCTGGAAACCATGATCAAAGTGCTAACAATTCTGCTTCAAACCCTCCTTTACTTCCCAACCCACAAGCTGACACCCGTCATACTTCACAGTCCACCAATCCTCCCTTACAACCGGAATTCCAAGAATTTATTGCACAACAGATGGCGCTAATCCTAACAAAGGTGGGGAGAATGGACACGGACCTGACTGAATTAAAGAAAGGAAAGGGGTCAACGAATTCTAAGGAAGTCTACATTGTGGAAGAGGGCGATGAGACTAATCATGAAACACCTTGGTGGATGCAAAATCCATCTAGGAGACCTCACACTAAGGTTGAATTCCCTAAGTATGATGGAGGGGATCCTAGAGGTTGGATATTAAAAGCAGAAAAATATTTTAGATACTACCAGACTCTTGATCTTAAAGTTGATGTTGCTGCCATCAATCTTGAAGGAGATGCCCTTGACATCTTCACCTGGGTATCCTCAAATCGAACCATCAGATTCTGGGATGAACTGGTGGAGATTTTTCAAGAACAATTTGGGCCTGCTGAATTTCAAAATCCTGATGTCTATTTGTGTAGCGTCAAGCAAACGGGTTCAGTCCATGATTATAGACAAGAATTTGTTAGAAGGTCTTCGAGGGTTAAAGGGTGGCTTGAGCACTGCCTCTTGGGAGTATTCATTAATGGGCTGAAAACAGAGCTCCAATTGGATGTGAAGATATAGAAGCCAAGGACGGTTTACAGGGCAACTAGTCTGGCAATGGAATTTGAGGAGAAGTTACAATTGCAGAATCAGTCGCGATCTCAACAACAAACTTATTTTTCACATGGGACCGAGGGAATTAATAATTACAAAGATAATAAGGGTTCGGTGTATAATAAGCCGCCTCAGAGTTTTGAGCCGAGTTTCTCTCCCACAGTTCAGTCTCCTAGCACTTTCAACAAGCAAGTACCGACTCCAATTCAAAATTGGAATTCGGCAACTTCCCGATATTCCACAACTAACGAAAGTGAGAGACAATTTCGGTGTGACAAGGGGTTATGTTTTCGATGTGGGGAAAAATTTATGCTTGGGCATCACTGCAAAAGCTCGTCCTTCAAATTAATAGAGCTCATGGATGTAACCAATAGCCAAGAGGAAGATAATTCTGGTTGCGATCAAACATTTGGCGGTGAATTCGCAGCAATTTCCTTGCAAGCAATTCTGGGCAGCCCCTCAATTACTACTACTATGAAGGTTCAGGGCAGCCTCAATTCAAAGCCAATTCTAATCTTAATAGGCAGCGGTTGAACGCATAATTTTGTGTCTTGAGAAGCTAGTGGCAAAATTGAAATTGAAGACTACTTCTCTGCCTTCCTTGGGAGTTCAGGTTGGTAATGGGAATATCATCCCTTGTAACTCTATTTGTAGACAACTAAAAGTACAAGTTCAGAGTTTGATGATTATAGAAGATTTTTTCCCGTTTGCCATTGGAAGTTGTGACATGGTATTAGAGATCAAGTGGCTGGCATCCCTCAATACAGTAGGGCAAATTGGCAACAGATGTGTATGGTATTCTGGTCTAATAGGAAATGGTACAAATTACGAGGTACCCCTCAGCCTAGCAAATCTGTAGCAGCATTGCAAACACTGGCTTGTAAAGATTATGCTACTCACAGGGAGAGGAAAATGCAACAACTCCTAGACTTTTATGAGCTAATTGACATTTACTCCCCTGTTTTTCAAGAACAAGATCAACTTCCTCCTCTCTGTACTCATTGTCACTCAATCTTACTGCAACTCGGTTCCTCTCCTCCCAACATAAGACCCTACAGGTACCCTCACTCCCAGAAGGACGAAATAGAGAGACAGATTGAAGAACTTCTTATTAAAGGGTTCATTCGCCCTAGTGTGAGCCCATTTGCAAGTCCAGTGCTGCTGGTACCTAAGAAGGATGCTTCTTGGTGTCTATGCATTGATTACCGGGAGCTTAACAAGATAATAGTTCCAGATAAGTATCCTATTCCAAATATGGATGAACTGATTGATGAATTATATGGGGCAACTTATTTTTCTAAGATTGATTTACGATCTAGTTACCACCAAATCAGAGTAAATCCTTCTGATATTCACAAGACAACTTTTAGAACACATTCTGGACATTATGAATTCATGGTTATGCCATGTGGTTTAGTTAATGCACCATCAACATTCCAAGCTGCCATGAATGAACTCCTTCGCCCTTATCTCCGCAAGTTTATCCTGGTTTTCTTTGATGATATTCTAGTATACAGTATTGACTTGCAGGAACACCAAAATCATATACACCTTGTTCTTCAAACCTTATACCAGCACAAGTACTTTGCTAATCCAAAGAAGCGTAGTTTTGCACAGCTTGAGATGGCGTTTTTAGGACACCTTGTGTCAAATAAGGGTGTTGCTGTGGATACTGAAAAAATTGCAGCAATCACTACTTGGCCTCTTCCTCAAAATCTATCAGATTTAAGGGGATTTTTGGGGCTCACGGGTTACTACAGACGTTTTGTGAGGAATTACGGCCTAATAGCCAAACCCTTGACGGATATGACCAAGAATGACTCTTTCAATTGGACAGATGCTTCTAAACAAGCTTTTCATGCCTTAAAAGATGCCCTTGTTCGAGTACCATACTTCAAATGCCAGATTTTTCTCAACCTTTTGTAGTAGAAAGTGATGCTTCATCTGTTGGTCTTGGAGCTGTATTACAACAGAATGGACACCCCCTTGCTTATTATAGTAAAGGGTTATCCTATTCTAATAGGCACAAATCTGTCTATGATAGAGAGCTCCTAGCATTGGTTTCTTCATTGCAAAAGTGGAAACATTACCTATTGGGCGGAAAATTTGAAGTATTAACTGATCACTGCAGCCTGAAAGACTTACTAGAGCAACGATTCACTGCTCCTGAACAGCAACGCATGATGATGAAATTATTGCCTTTTGATTTTGTGATCAAATCTCGTGCGGGTTCTGCAAATCAAAGTACAGATGCCTTGTCAAGATTTCCTTGTTCAGCAGACCTATTTGCCATAAGCATCCCTCAAGCTACAGATTTTACTGAATTGGAGCATGGGTTATCTCAGGATGTGTACATCTCTTCCATTATCTCCTCCTTGGAAGAAAATCCCCAATCCTGCCCAAATTTTGTGCTGACAGTTGGGAAACTCTATTTTAAAGGACGCTTGGTTATACCAGCTCCGTCGGATTTGAGCAAGAAATTATTAGCAGAGGCACGTTCATCACTATTGGGAGGTCACGGTGGAGTCCTAAAGAGATTACAACAACACTTTTATTGGCGCAATATGAAAGAGGATGTTATGAGGTATGTTCAACACTGCCCTATATGCCAGAAAAATAAATACATTCCCCAATCTGCTGCTGGCTGACTACAACCTCTAAACATACCTGAGAAGATATGGGAAGAACTCTATAGATTTTATTATTGGACTCCCCAAGTCACACGGCATGGACATGATCTTAGTGGTGGTAGATCGTTTTAGCAAATATGCCCACTTTATTGGATTAGAACGGCCAATAAGTGCTAAATTTCTGGCTGCTGTGTTTTGTAAAGAGGTCATTGAGCTTCATGGTTTTCCGAAGTCAATAGTATCTGACCAAGTTCCTCTCTTTTTGAGTTCTTTCTGGCAAGATTTGTTTAAATTAAGTGGAACACAGCTGAGAATGAGCTCAGCTTATCATCCTCAATCAGATGGGCAAACAGAGGTGATAAATAGGCGCTTAGAAACCTATTTACGTTGTTTTTCTCAAGAACACCCAAAACAATGGGGTAAAATCCTCCACTAGCCAGAACTCTCCTACAATACAGGTTATCACACAGCCTCTGGATCAACTTCTTTCCAAATTGTTTATGATAGGGTTGCTCCTACCCTCTTGCCCTAACAAAGGGGGCCACAAAAATTGCAGAACTAGAAGAGCACTTTGAACAAAGAGATGCTAGTTTAGCCACAATAAGGGAAACTTTGATTGCAGCACAATCGAGGATGAAAGAGCGGGCTGACTCAAAGCGCAAGGATGTGGAATTTTCCCCAGGCGAATTAGTCCTTCTTAAGTTGCAACCTTATAGACAACAAACCCTGGCCAAACATCGTTACGAGAAGCTCTCCCCACATTATTTCGGCCCATATCCAGTTGTGCGCAAGATCAGTACGGTGGCATATGAATTACAGCATCCAGTTTTCCATGTTTCACTTCTTAGAGCTGCACGAGGTTTTCATGCTCCAGACCCATAGACCCCACTACCAATCAATGATGACTGGGAACTACAACGTCAACCAGAACAAGTGTTGGACACTAGGAGCATTGACAAGGATGGTATAAAGGAAATTGAGCTGCTCATGAAATGGCAAGCCAGACTAATTGAAGAATCTAGCTGGGAACTCTATGACTCCATGGCAGTACAGTTTCCTCATTTTTGCCTTGAGGACAAGGTGGCTCTTTTAGGGGGGGGGGGTAATGATAGGAATGTGCCACGTCCTTTACTGGTTTACAGTAGAAGGCAGCGTGCTGCACATGCTTAAAGGCATTAGGAAGTAGTGGGTAGTTATTTTAGTCATGTCTCATTATATGCTTTTATTCTGATTTAATTGTTCTTGTTTATGAGTCAGTTATTAGGAAGGGTCCAGCAGTTATTTAGGTAGCAGTTACCATATTGGTAGATCTAGGATTATTTATATGTATTGTGAGAATGTGGAGGACATGAATGATATTATGCAGAAGCTATTTCTCTATTGGGTTTAGAGTGCAGATCCTGACTATAAGCATTCTTTATTCTCCTTCTTCTTCTTATTCTTCTATCTATCTCTCTACTTCTTATTTTCTGGACCGAACTACTGTAGGTTGCTATAACCTACCAGTTTCCTAAGTAAAGCCCTTTGTTTCTGTATTCTTTTTAACTTTCAGTGAATGACCTCTGCCATAGTCTATGAATTTTATATAGATAACTTTGGGCTCAGTATTTTTTGAGTTTGTTGTCCTTCCTTTACCATTAATATTACTGGTATAGTACAACTGCAATATTCTTATCATTTACTTATCTCATATCTGCTGTTTTCCAGTTCCAAAACCCTTTTTCAAGTGTGTATGCATGCTTCCTGACAATGCACAGTCAACGAACTTTCTGTGTGTGTATGTATTATATATCAACTATCAACATTACTCAAAATTACTCAAATATATATATATATATTAATTAAAATGACTATGTTTTAAGTGGAATAAGAAACCTTATCCATTACCATCCTTTCTTCCCTGTAAAACTTAGTTCAAATTCCAGTTCTGAATGCCTACGTTTTTCTGTTTTCTGCTCAGCTATGTTTGTTTTCCAACCATTATAGTTTGCCTACCCGAGTGCTTACACTTCCCATTATTATGTTTATTTCTGAACTACTGCTGTTTTTATCTTGGCATTAACTACACCTTATCCTGATTGCTTAAGACTCTTGTCTGTCCTGTTGTGAATGATTTTGGGCTTTAATGCATGACATGTTAAAGATATTTGTATAATTTGTTGGGACTAGTATTGTTACTTGATATCTAATGATTGAATTGACGTATGGGTTATATTTTTGTAAGTCTTGAATCATTTGTTCACACTTGCATGTTGTAGGGAAGGTCAAATTCTGGACCTGGTACACAACAGTCGCCAGGATCCTCATCTACATTTAGTCAGAGTCCTAGCTCATACACCACCCAGAAGCTAGGGTCAACATTCATGTTTGGTGATTCATGTGAACCTAATCAGAGTTTCTCCAGTCCTGGATCGGTAGAATTCGCATCTGATATAGTCATCAAGAATAATGGAATGGATCACTTGGATGGAACGGAGGCAGAGTCAGGAAATTCAACTGAACATGAAGAGGTTACTCAAGCTCTGCGCCGACTGGAGGAGCAGTTAAGTCTGAATGAGGACAGCTTCAAAGAAATTGATTCCTTTAGTGGCGAGCAGGAGAACCTACATGATTCTAGCCCACAACAAAATAAAATGGCAATCAGCAATCAACAAGATGTTAATGCAGCTTGGCTTGCACTGAGTGATCATGGCCAATCTTATGATGGGCATAGTGCTAGACAAGGTTATGCTGAGAAACTCATGCTTTTGAGATATGTTTTAATTTGACCACTTAATTGGGTTTGGATCTTTAAGGCTTTCTTCCATATGTTGAAGTTTTTCTGAGCTGTGATAGCTTTCCTGAGTCATTCAATACTCTAAAATAAGCCATCTATATTCTGGTTTTGATGGTGCCTCTCTGTAATGGTGAAAATGCAAGAAAATGATAAAATTCCTCCTCTGGTTTCTGAGAGCACAGACATCTCCACTCCCTCTCATACACTTTCTGTACCCAGCCATGGCTCACTCCCCCTATTTTTAATTCCCTGACATGCTGGCACTGCTTGCCAAGATATCCTCCCCATGATTCTTCTAAATCTGCCCCTCAGCTTCCAGGTTATTGTCCTGGGTTTCATGGGCTTAGCTTGCCCTTCTTGTAAGTTTCAAAGGCCCTGTCCCTCCGAGAATAATTTATACTGTACAGCCCTTAGTGTTCATCAAAGACAAACGTAATTATCTGTGAGAGGTTGGCAGCTAAATATTCCTCCTCTTCCTATTATCCTATTTCCTTATTCTCTGGTGTGTGTTTTGATGGTGCAAGACCCTATGGTATGGACCCATCAAGTTCAAAACTTACTTTGTTTTCTACTCTCATCATTATAACTAAAATATCACAGGACGGGAGGTAAGGCCAAATGGTAATTGAAAACGTAGTAATGCATTGTTCACTCATTAGACACTCCTTACACACACATCTTCCCATATTTACACTAAACCCTTATTAAATAACATCCTGAATCACTCTTAGACTTCACATAACAATAATGGGCGTATTTTCAAATAGATGACCGTGGTGAATATTTTCATGAAATTACCAGACCATAATTGCTCTGATGGAATTGAGAAGACTTTGTACTGGAAGGAGATGTTGGATTCATGCAAGGCCTCGTCCTCGGCCAGTTTGCAAGAGAAACACATGGACATACCAGCTGGAAATGTGAGTAACTGAGTATTGCTAAGATATATTTCATGTAATATATTTTACAACTTACATCCATTTGAATTCTATGTTTGCTCTTATTTTCAAACCTTGGCTTATGGATTTATCAAAACAACTATACTTGTTATTCACAGCTTTGTAATCTTAATGCTGATTATTTTATTTTATTTATTTATTTTATTTTTTGTTTTTAACTCGCTAACAGCATTTTTTAATGCTTAAAACAGGAGAACTCACTCTCGTCTTCAGGAAGGTTACCAATTGCCAACCATGAAAGCAGTCACTGGATAAGCTTTGGCAGTAACAATGCTGAAAACTGTATGATTTATTGTGATTAGGTTGTCAACAATAGTTTTTACATATATTGGAAATTTATTTATAAGTCTGATTCCCCTCTCATCTTACCAGCTGCCTTTTCACTGACTCAAGACATTCATGGAGTCAGATTTTCTCCTTATTCTTCTATAGAAACTCAAGAAGCTAATTTGGACTGTTATGCATCATTTTTTGACCAAAACCAAATTGAAGCGCCTCTGGATTTTGATTTAAGTTTGACTGTTGCACAAAAGCAAAAGTTCACAATTAAGGAAGTATCTCCAGAATGGGGTTATGCTACTGAAGCCACAAAGGTTTGTGCCATTCAATTATGTCTTGTGATGCTCTATACAGTGATTTATGACTCTATGCTTAAGGTACTGTTTTACTTCAAGTGATAAATATTGGTCTATTCCTTTTTGTTGTAATTACAATTCTTGGAGCTTATCTTGGTCTCTTCAATATTAAAGCTGCTCTCCCCTCCCTTCAGAAATGTTGAAGTTACACATTTCTTCCCTCCATTATGAAACCGTACAGAAACCTCCCTTGAAGTTAACAGATGACCAAAATATCCTCAATGATAATATTTTATTTACTTTATTAAAGGTATCTTCTACGATGCAATATTTTCCATAAACTTTTATTTTAATGTTATTTATTTTGTGCTCAAAAGCCCAAGTTCTTTCATTCTGAAGTTAAAAAGGTAACTATTTTTTATTGATCATATAAATATATAATACTTTGTGTCATATGATTAAAAAAATATAAGGGGGTTTTGGTCAGAATAGCTGTTTCTGTTTATCTTCTGTTGCGGTGGAGGCTTAGATGGCTCATCATTTTATCCCAGGGGAGTAGATGATATGTGCTACTGGCGTTGTCTGAATTAGAATTTTAAAGCCATAAGTTGTTGTATGCACAGGTTATAATTGTTGGATCATTTCTGTGTCATCCCACGAGTTCTACCTGGGCTTGTATGTTTGGTGAACACGAAGTTCCTGTTGAAATAATTCAAGATGGTGTGATCCGCTGTGAAGCTCCATCTCACCTTCATCCTGGAAAGGTTACTCTCTGCGTTACCTCTGGGAATCGTGAGTCCTGCAGTGAAGTTCGTGAGTTTGAGTATCGCAATAAGGATAGTTGCCCTCACTGCAATTCATTAGAAACAGAATCCACTAGAAGTCCTGAAGAACTGTTATTACTTGTAAGATTTGCGCAGATGATCCTTTCTGATTCTTCTATGACAGAATCTGGAAATTATGAACTGGGAAAACAGAAATACGATGATGATTCATGGAGCCATGTTATTGAGGCTCTTCTAGTTGGCAGCGGAACTTCATCTGGTACTGTTGATTGGCTTCTTGAAGAGCTTCTAAAGGATAAGCTGCAGTTGTGGCTTTCCTCCGGATCCCACAAAAGAAATGAAGAGACAGGCTCTTCTTTGTCCAAGAAGGAGCAGGGCATTATACACATGGTTGCTGGGTTGGGTTTTGAGTGGGCTTTGAACCCCATTCTCAGCTGTGGTGTGAACATAAATTTCCGTGACATCAACGGTTGGACTGCCTTGCATTGGGCTGCACGCTTTGGGAGGTAGTTAGAAACTCTAATGCTTGCTTATTTGTTTCATGTATTTTATTAAAGGGTGTTATTGTTGGTATAGATGGATTATACCAATTGAAGATTGGCAAAGCATGTATTTTAGATTGCTGAGTAAACTATATTACATCCGGTCCTAATTATAAGACAAAGTTGACTTTTTCTGGAGAGATTAAGGAAGCTAAATAAGTTACTTAATCATATCATATATTTTGTATCCTTAGTTTATATATTAGTTTATTAGTCAGACTAACTAGTTTAGAGAAAAAAATAAAAATATAAATAATTTAAAGTAATTTAATTAGCTTCCTTAATTTCTCCAAAAAAGACAACTTTGTCTTGTATTTAGGATCGGAGGGAGTATTAATTAGTTTAAGTCTGTAGGTTTCCCTTAGAAGGGCATATTAATTAAAGGAAAGAGAACAAGGAAGAGAAACAAAGGGGGAGAAATTATCTAATCTCCAATTAGAAGACAGTTGGCACTAACATGACGCTCAAACTATATGATATTGTTATTCTTTGCCAGAAGCTAATTGTAGAACAGAGATAAGATGTTTATACATTTTTGAACCTACATATAATTATTATATCATTTCAAACTTAATAAACGCCATACATGGTTTATCTTAGTTGTCTGCCTAATTAGGACCCTTAAATTAATGGGCCAATTTATGGGTCCATCAATAACCAAGAATGATGGCTTTTCTCATCTGACATTATTGGGCTAGCTTTATCAACGAACGTGAAATATAAATGTAATTAACTGGAGTAAATGAATGTTTTAATTACGGTAAAGAAGATTAACTGTATATCAATATTCATTAAACGAGCTCGTTTCAATAGAAGCCACATCTGCATGCATGTTAAGTCACTAAATTGTATTTCTTACTCCTTGATAGGGAAAAAATGGTCGCTTCACTTATAGCTTCTGGTGCATCTGCTGGAGCAGTGACAGATCCAACTACCCAAGATCCAACTGGTAAAACGGCTGCTTCTATTGCAGCCAACAGTGGGCATACAGGTCTGGCAGGTTATCTTTCAGAGGTATCTCTAACAAGCCATTTAGATTCCCTCACCCTGGAAGAAGGGGAGCTGTCTAAAGGTTCGGCTGAGATAAAAGCAGAGTTAACTGTAAGTACTGTCTCCAAGGAGCATCTAACAGCCAGTGAAGATCAGATTTCACTCAAACATACCTTGGCTGCTGTGCGTAATGCAGCTCAAGCAGCTGCACGTATACAGTCTGCTTTTCGTGCACTTTCCTTTAGGAAACGGAGAGAGAGAGAAGCTGCCATTTCTGCAGCAGGTATAGATCGATATGGTATCAGTGATAACATTCCAGAGCTTTCTGCCATGTCAAAACTTACCTCTCATAATTCATATGATTACAATTCAGCCGCCATATCGATTCAGAAGAAATATCGAGGATGGAAAGGCCGCAAAGATTTTTTAGCATTACGCAAGAAAGTAGTGAAGATACAGGTATTGGATTCTACTTCCACCGCACAAAATGAACCACGAGAACTATTGATGTAGATACATGGATATTATGCTTTTTTGTGTAATTTTCTTTTCAAAAAATAGGTAATTTCCTTACTTTAACACATTAGAAACCCTGAACAGTTGTAATAATGTATGCGCCTGCACATTCTTTTGTTGAACTACAAAATCTATATTAATAACCATAGTTATATCTTTATTTAATTTGTGCAGGCTCATGTAAGGGGTTACCAGGCTAGAAAGCATTACAGGATAATATGTTGGGTAGTTGGGTTCTTTGACAAGGCTGTGCTACGATGGAAGAGGAAAGGAACTGGTTTACGAGGTTTTCGACAGGAGAGAAACTCAATTGATGAAAATGAAGATGAAGATATTCTCAAGGTGTTCCGAAAACAGAAAGTAGATGAAGCAGTTGAACAGGCTGTTTCACGGGTGCTGTCCATGGTAGATTCTCCAAATGCTCGCCAACAATATCATCGCATGCTTGAAAAGTTTCGTCAAGCTAAGGTATATTAAGCTAGAAACAACTAGAAAGATCATTGAACATGGATCCTTTCACTTAACACATCTTGAGCATTTGTTCGTTCTGCCTATGGCATTTAGAATAGTTGATACATCAATGATGCAAATCCTTGCAAAACTAACTGATCCAAGGGTGTTTGGCTAATTGTTTCATGCAATTTCTAGTGTTGTCAATGAAGCGTGTGCAGGGCAATATTTACTGTAGTGGCTAGAAATAAGATAAAAAATTGGTCTAGTTGGTAAGTGCTCTGAGACGTTGCCTATCCTAGCATTGACGAGCCTCTTTGATGCCGAAATCATTTAAACTTCTATTTACAATAAACTAAAATAAATAAGACAAGAGGGCCTTTACACCTGCACAGAGCTTAGTTCTGCATTTGGCTGGTTTCGCCATGCCACTATTTTGGACACTGCAAAACAAGTTTAATTGATCAAATTCTTTTGCAGGCTGAACTCGGCAGCACAAGTCAAGGAGTACCATTATCTTTTCTGAAGGATGCTTCCAATATGGAAGATGATGACTTAAATCAGTTTCCCTAGATACTAGAAGTAATCTTCGCGACTCCAATTCACTGTCTGATCAGTTTCTGGCTTAATCCTTTTTCCTCTTTATTTTTGTTTGATTGTGTATCTATATTTAGATGTGTAGAACAAGCTGAATCCTTTTTTGTAAAGCATACTAGTTTGTGTAGTGATACTGACGATGTTGCTTGTAAAGGGACTCCTTGTAAGTTAAATGTAATAATGGCTTTGAATGCAGGTAGCATAGGATTTTAATGGAGTATAGGCTTTGAATGCAGGTAGCATAGGGAATCCTCTTTCATATTCCTAGTGTCTCTACTCGCTATGTTTATTATTTTTTTTTTTTTGGTCGCAATTTATACGTCAGTATAGGCAGATACTTCCATTTTTTCCCCATCATAATTTATGCACTCATTATGCCCCTTATATAGAGGGTTTGAATTCAACCCAACGCTTAAGAAAGACTCGAGAGACGTTTGACGTCATTGCCATCATTGGACTACAAGGCTCTAACTAGATAACCATCATTCAGTCTCAAGGACATAGAGTATCAATAAATGATTCAAGAGTGTTTTCCTTTTGAGCGTTTGGGTTCAGCTTCTCACATTCACAAAAGTGGAGACAACTTTTATGAGATGCGAAGCTTATGGCTTTATAACTAGTGGTGTGTTGTCATTCTTAACTAGCAACTTCTTTCCCACACCTTGTGCGGAGAGCATTATTTCCCACAAAAAACTATTTATTGGCAAAATCAATTTCACTGAAACTTTAAAATGCGTAATATCATGACAAACACTCTTTGACCCTTGAATTCTAGCAATAGTTTCTTTTTTTAAATATTCTTTCTTCAAAATCACTTTTTTCACATTTTTTTCAGAATTTATTCTCCAAAAACTAATCCAAACATACTTTAATTTCAACTCTTCTTTATGCATGCATTACTATAATTTGGCTTCTATTCTAGAACTTCATTTCCTCTAAATCTTAAATGCATGTGAATGAATATCTTCCTCCTTTTCCCTTACCTACACTCTTGACCCTTGAATTCTAGCATTAGTTGTTAACAATTTTTTATCAACTCTTGTTCCTTCCTTATCTTCCATCAATCAATTTCCCATCTTGTAATCTTTTCTTTTTGCCTTGGTCCCATCTTGAAAAAATACAGAAATAACAAAAATGACAACTCCATTATTTATTATTTATTAATAAAAGGTAGGCACTACAAAATGAAAATGGTCATTGTGTGTACTTCTTCACTGTATGCACTATAGAAATGAAATTATTTGCAACAAAGCAAATAGCAATTTCACTCCACTAGCACCATACTCAGCACAACCAAATAAAAGCAAGGCTTAAGCGAAATAATTGTTCTCTCGGTTTTGACCATGCTACAGTATTTAGAAATGAAATGCAAATACTCAAAGGCTGTAGATTGGGACAATTGATGTGGCGGAGTGTCAAATAATAAGTGTTGTTACATAGACTCAGCTCCAAAGGACCATCCATAACTTCCATACTTGGTACTGCCTCTTCTTCCTCAATCTCGCTACTACAAGGAAATAAAAGCAGAGGCTGACTTCTCAAGAACATTATTTCCAACATTCATTAGATTGAGAAAAGTTATATTAACTAAAAGATCTTCCAACCGCATTCCCATTGACACAAACATTGGAGAAAAAAGACATGACCAACCAAAGACAACTCCAACAATCATTTACTACATGAATGAACCATGTCCCAAACAATTCACAGATGAATCAATCATGTCAGAAACAATAACACAACTTGTGGAACAGTCATTTAATTTGAAGATAAAAAGGCTTGTGAACCAGTTTTGGGTTGGCAGACCACTAACAGATTCTCTCCCACTATAATGAGAAGCAATCCCCCTCTCAGCAATCAAATCCATCTCCTCCGTTCTAATCTGCCAACAATAAGTAGAACTTGCTAGAGTACAATGCAAATTATAGATGAGCTTGAGCTCCATTTCTATAAAAGAATGAAAATGAAAATCATTACTTGAACTTCCAGTCCAAACATTCTCTGAAACAAAAATGGAATCACAGTTGTATGGAGACTCTGATAGCCATTAGGTTTGGGAGTTGCAATATAATCTTTCCCCTATAACAGAACAAACAAAAAATTCACCATACATTGAAAAATTTGTTTATTTTAAACTAAGCACTTTCACATAGGAGTAGAAGTATACACATAGATCCAGGAATAGGTGTCCAAATCCCATGGACTAACCCAAAAACATGATAGCAAATCTGCATAAATCATGACAAAAACAACAGAAGGCCTTCTATTATGCCAAGTACTAGGTGGAGCAAATGTAGACAGCAAATCTCTCAAGAGAGGGCAATAAATTACCTATTGTGGACTACATAATGGTCCCACTCTAACGTATGCCTTTGGTTTTATGATTATAAGAAGTAGGATATGTTTCAACAAACAAATTTAAGGTTTGCTGCAAATTTCCTTACAACACATTAAGGCTTAGTTGAAGGCCAATAAATATTTGAGAATAACACATGCAATTTGGTTTATCTTGCTGGTTGAACTGTTTGATTTGAGAACAACCTTATATACTGCTAACCAACAAAACTTCTTAAAGAAAAACCAAATCTATTTAAAATTGTTCCTCATAAAATAAAATCAAATCCACCATACACAATGACAATGGAAGTTTTACTTACAGAGCTGCAGTGATATATTATCCTATGTTTCCCTGAAGAGAAGCCCTTCAACAATGTCTCTCTTAAAAGTTGAAGCTTCCATTAACTATAGTTATAATTGAGAAAAAGTTAATGGATATATATATAGAATGCTAAAGCCAGCAGAACTAAGAAGTAGACTATACAAAATAAAAGATAATATATCATTTCACTTCATAAACATCACACTACCCAAGAGCTTCAGGTGCTTCGAATGAACTGAATAGTAAGGAAAGAAGAAAGTAAGACTTGCAAATAATAATGGCATTTTACAGAAATAAGGCCTTTTATGAACAACACCGTAGAGAGACTAGAGAAGCTGTAACCTCAAGAACTTTCTTAATTTTTCAAAAATTCCTTGTTCTTTACAAACAGTGATGATATTGTAAATGCCTTGTAGATTTTTGCTCTCCAAGGTAAACCCAGTCAATCATTATTACATAACTATATATATAAGCTGGAAGGATGGAGAAATGAAAAGAATGAGATCTAGACAGAATAATGAGATAGAAGGTGGAAAGGGGGAAAAGATTACCTTGGAGAGAAAAATGAATCCATTTGAAACTCTCCGGCATCACCATCGTATCCTCATCTTTGCATCCACTTCGTCGCTGCCTTCCTTGTGGTAGCTTCTTCGCCAGCGTCATTGCCAAATCTGCCCATCGTTCGTCCACTTTTGGGCAAAAGTGGAGACTGAAGAAAAATGGGACGAAGGTTAGGCGAGGATAGCAGGAGTGATGACCTAGAATGACGAAGTGAGGAAAAGTGATTTAAAAAAGGTAGCTTTTTGAAATTCGAAATTGAAATTTGAATTTTAAAATGAGAGAAACCAGGGCAGACTTTGGCGAGATATAGAAAGCAACATAGGGAAATTTGAGCCAACCCTTTGGAGGCCCAACATTGATCTTTGTGTATGCATTAATAGTCTGACAGCACCACTTTATTTTTTTAGCAGCAATTGAAAGTGAATTTTGAAGGAAACTTGTAATGGTTAACATTTGTATCTCACATCTCCATGACAGATAACATCGTTGAGCAGCCCGATGCTTGAATTAAAAAATGTAGCTTCATTTAACAACCGTTCAATTCAATGCCAACAGTTCATTCAAGCCATTGAATTTGAATTTCCGAACCACCTCACGTTTTTTAATTGGCACCAAACATATCTATTATTCTAGTAGCTTGGTTATGAGGCAGAGGAGGGAATAAATTATTAGACAAAATTCGTCAACCGTTGATTTGCTGTGAGCAATGTTTCTTTGTGATTTTTGCTGTTCATTTCCTTGTGAACAGTGTTTGATGGAAGAGTATTGTATTATATATTGATTAGACATTTTTTTTTAATATATAAAAGACGGCCAAGGATAACTTGGAAATTACAAAAGAGGTTCAGATGATGCAATCAGGCCAGTGGATTAAGATCCTGGGCCATAAAAGTACTACATGGAGGGGGGGGGGAGCGTGCAAAATAGCAAAGTGGTCCTGTAAATTGTGGGCATCCTTGGCCAGGAAATCGGCACATCGGATGTGCTCTCTGGGTGCAAAACGAAGCTCGATATCCCACTCAGAGTATAACAAGTCTCTGACCGCATCAACTTCCGATCTCAGCGGGTGAGTGTAGCCAGCATGGCTCATGATGAGCTGGTAGGTCTCAAGGGAATCTGTATAGGCAATGACCCTAGGAAAGTTGTGTTGCTTACAGAGTTGGAGTCCAGACAATAGCGCTAGGAGCTCCGCTGTGGAAGGAGGAGCAAAGCCCAAGCGACGCTGAAAGCCTAGAATCCAGTGTCCCTGTGAATCCCGTACAATACCCCCGCAGGCCGCGAGGTTCTAGTGGGTAACCGATCCATCTGTGTCTAACCGAACATCTCCTTTTGGTGGCGGGTGCTATGCCTCCTCGCTCCCACCATGTATATTGATTAGACATTGAATTGAACTTCCCATCCTCTTTGAAAAATTATATTGAAAATCTTAATATGCATACCTCATTATAAAATTCCTCCCTTCCATTGAATCAAACATAAACTTATAATTGCATAAGCCCCAAAATATCCCCAATTAAAGAAATCAAGAAGTAACGATGCGATTTAGTTTCTATATTTTCAACGGGTTTATAACTTAGTCTCCAACCTTTTAAAAATAACCGAGTCCTTGACAACTCGTCCATGTGGCGTCGATGCTGTTAAATTTTGCGGATTGGGCATCATTGTTGGCGCCACATCATAACCCACACAGAGAGATTTGAAACCCTAAAAATCACGAGGAAGAAAAATTTTGTTGGCGTCTCCCGCAAACCACATCAACAGTCGGCGAACAATCAACAAGGATAAACGGCATCTTCCATTTTACGGTGAAGCAAGTGCTGATCCATATATTCTTGTACAGACTTTTTTTTTTCTTCACTTTGATGTGGTTTCTTCTGGAAAAAATCCTACATTTATTTTCAAGAAAATCGCAAAGAAAATTTTTTAAGTCTGCATGTGGTTACTTCCTAAAAAACCAAATTTATTTTCGCGTTTTTCACAATCAACCAGCACTGACAGCATCTTCGAAATTTTTTCGGCGTTGCTCCTTCTATTTTCCTCTTTGCGATTTCTCTGAGTTTCTCTCATTTGCAAACTTAAAATTTTGAAACCTTTTGAATAGACTTGTGCTCACTGATGGCCAGTCGATTGTTCGCCGATTGTTGATGTGGGTTGCGAGAGACACCGACAAAATTTTTCTTCCTCGTGTTGTTTAGTTTTTCAAATCCCTCACCGTCGGTTATGATGTGGCGTCAACAATGATAACCCCAATAGGCAAAATTTAACAGCATCGGCGCCACAAGGACGAGTTACAAAAGACCAGTTATTTTAAAAAGTTAGGGACTGAGTTGTGTACACTTGTTGAAACCATATGAACCGAATTGCGACGAATCAAATCATAAAGACTGAACTGTGTGATCAAATTATAACGATTAAATAATTAATTTTTCCAGGAAAACCCACCGATTCCAACATCGATAGAGGCCAGCCATTTCATCGTTTGCAACCACCACCACTCATTCTGTCGTCCACAAATTCCCTCCACCGCCACCACTCATTTCATCTTTCAGTTTCATTTTTTATTATTGCTGTTATTATTGATTATTTAAACTCATAAAAATTCTTTATGGACTCGGAACTTTATTTTTTTGTCATTGTTATTTTTCAAGACAAGTTTGCAATAAAATCTCCGGTTCTTCCTCAATTATTGATTTGATGACTATCTTTTGTTGATTAGTAATGGGGTAATTACAATGAAGTCCCATATAAGAGAAAAAATGAAAAAATGATCCCTAAAGTTGTCAATGTAAGCTCCTCAACTTATTAATGAACGCTCCTCGACTTGTCATTAACAACTTCAGGGACCATTTTTTCATTTTTTTATTTGTGTGGGACTTCATTGTAATTGTCCCATTAGTAATCATGTCCTCATACATGAGTAGTTTGAAAAGGGTAAAGTATACTTTTAGACCTTTAAATTTATATAAGGTATAGTTTTGCTCTCTTAACTTTATAAGGTATACTTATGATCCTATAGTTCTAACTAGGGGCGTATATGGGCAGGGCTAGGTAGGGCATAGACCATGCCCGATGCCCAGCCCGGAAAAAGAATGAGCGGCATTTTGTGGCCCGTTATCTGGCCCTGCCCAATGAAAGCCCGAGTAATTTAGGGATGGGCTAGGTAGGGCAGGTTAGTGTGCCCAAAAATTTCTCAAAAATTAAAAAATAATGAAATATTAAATAATAATAATAATAATAATACAAAAAATATATAGTTTGATATTTCAAAAACATATTTATGTCATAGTCCTTTTAAGATTTTATTATTTAGATTCGATTCATAGGCCAATAAAACAAATTAATTCAATAGAGATTATTTTCTTATTATTTGAAAATAATTTACTTTTCAAAAACTTAATTTACCCACTTCTTAATTCAATATGTGTATGAAAAAATATATTTATATGCCTAATAAATACAAAATATACACATATTGGGCAGGGCCAAATAGGCAGGGTAGCACACCTTGCTCGGTGCCCAGCCCTGCCCAGTATTTTGTTTCAAAACCTTGATCGTATTAACAAAAATTGTAGTTTAATAATATAAATATATTAGTTTAATAATTAAAATTAAAAAAAATCTTGATTTTATTCGTAGCAATTTATCAATTTATTTTAGTTTGATAATGTAAATATATTATATCAAAAAATTAAAACTTAAATATGCTTTATCAGCTACACAGTCATCATTTGAATTTATTGTGTTAACAATTTTTGTTAGCAACATGAACAATATTTTAAATATAGGACCAAAAGTATATTTTATAAAGTTAAGGGGTAAAAAATATATATCATGTAAAACTTAAAGGACTTAAGATATACTTTAACTTTTTGAAAATGATATGAAAAATAATGAAAACATTTAAAAAAAAAAATGCTTGAGCTTAGAATTTCTTCATAGTCATGAAACGAATTTCATTAGCTCCATGTCAGTTTCTCTGCACCATTTTTTTTTGTCATCTTTTTCTGGAAGGACCATATACCCATAGTTCGAACTCAAAGCCTTTTACTGAAATCAACATTTAAGGAGGTCGTTGGTGTCAATTAAGCTAAACAACCCCAAACTTCTCTGTGTTTTTTGGCCAACAACTGCAGACTCCTCTATAACATGTTTAAACCATAAAAATTATTCTATTCGTTTTTAAATATAAGATAAAATTGATTTTTTTTGGAGAAATTAAGGAAGCTAATTAAATTACTTTAAAATATTTATATTTATATTTTTTTCTTCAAACTAGTTAGTTCGACTAATAAACCAATATATAATCTAAGGATACACAACATATGATATGATTAAGTAACTTATTTAGCTTCCTTAATCTCTAAAAAAAAAATCAATTTTATCTTATAATTAGAACTGGAGGTAATTTTTTTTTGTTTACAACTGGAAGAGACTAGTACAGATCAATCCGTGGTGATGCACTTTCTTGCACACCCAACACCCTCTGCTGCCTCATGCAGAATCCGCTGTAGAGCTCTTGGTGGTTCATCTAACAAGTGGTAGCCTAAGTCTAAACCCAGCGCATGCGTTGCCAAGAAGTCTGCACTTCTATTCCCCTCACGGTAAACATGCATGACATTGACCTGCTAATCTTGATTTAATAGCCTATGAATATTCTTGATGAGCCCTATGTGAATATTGGAACCACTTCCCCCCTGTTGGATCAGATTTAACGCAACCAAGCAATCAATCTGGACTAGAACACGTCTATACCCTGTGGACCATGCTAAATCTAAACCATCTGCTAGAGCCCAGAGTTCCGCATGAAGAGACATGCATGTTCCGATATGCCGGCAGCCACCCGTAATCCACCGGCCTTCATGATCACGAATGACACATCCTGCCCCCGCACTACCTGAATCACTTTTCCTGGCTCCATCACAATTTAAGGATATATGATCATGTGGAGGTTTGAGCCATGTAATAAACTTCTTTTCCTTCCTTATCGTGGCACCACGTGCAAGACACACCAAATTAGATGCCTCTTCACTGAATTCCGCTAGTACATGCACTTCATGAATTAGCTTTAATACTTGGGGTTGCTCATTCTGAAAAATGGCCTTGTTCCTAGCCTCCCATAGCTTCCAGCATGTGAGACCAAACAAGGTGCCCCATCTTGCTTTCCCACTGGGATACTGTGTCTCATTCTCCAAGTTCTACAGCATCCACCTTTGAAAGTCCCTCTTAAGAAAGTTCTCTAGCTGGCCTGGGGGTAATAAATGCTTCCATGTATTCTGGGCGAACTCACATTTTCGCAATACATGATCAATATCTTCTGCCCCAATACCACACCTCGCACACAAGTCAGAATCTGTCATATGTCATCGGCAACGTTTGACATTAGTAAGCAAGCTATTCCTTAAAGCCAACCAAAGAAAAACTCTAACACGTTGTGCCCCCTCCCACTTCCAAACAGTACCTCAGTCTCTGTTTACTTCTAGTGAATCATCTTCACACAACATATTGTAAGCAGAAGCAACGGAGAAATGCCCATCGCTAGTACCATCCCAGTAGCATTGAGCTTCACCGTCATCCATGGGTGGGGGTTTAGAGCCTTCAATAAGAGAGATAATATTTATTGGGAGGTCACCACGAAAACGATCCCAGTCCCAACTACCGTCCCCTTTCACAAAATTAATAATAGGAAGAGACGCTTCCTCTTCTGAGATCTCACGAAAAGCCAAGAGCTTGAGAAAACCCACATCGAGAAGCCAATTGTCGGACCAAAACCGAGTATGTGTCCCATCTCCAATCTCCCACTTGGTTCCCAACTCTACCTCACTCCACATCTTCTTAACATGTCGCCACACATATGAACAGTTGCGATTTTGCTTATGTGGTCCTACAAAATCATCCTAACCATATTTGCTACGTAACACTTGAACCCAAAGGAGGTTTAGGCGTGAACGTAAAGCAAAACCTATCTTCATAATGAAAGCATGATTTTGTTGTTCTAGCTTCCTCATGCCACAACCACCTGCTCTAAACGGTTTGCACATGTCATCCCACTTCACTAAGCTCGGGTTGCGTTCGCTTTCCATACCTCCCCACACAAATTTTCTAATATGTTGTTCAATGCGGTTGCACACCCCTTTCGGCAACTTAGTGGTTTGCATGACTTTGCCAAAGTAATACGCCCAGCCAAGGAAAGGGTCTTAGCCACCCAACTAGAGAGTTTATGTTTTACCTTATCTTCAATATACTCGTAGGTGCCATTCCGAACACGTTTATGTAATAAGGGCACACCAAGGTATCTTCCAAGATCATCTGAGTTTTTAAACCCCAACTCAGCACTAAGCCAAGCTTTGGAGCTAGGCGAAACATTTTTAGAGAAAAATACCTCTGTCTTCATACTACTAACCTTGTGACCCGAGCTGCAACAAAAGTCATCTAGAACGCTTTTGACGAGGTGGACTTGAGAAGCATCTACAGTGCTAAAAGAACTAAATCATCAGCAAAGAAAAGGTGGGATATGGGGGGCCCCTCTACCCATCCTGATAGGTCTCCAGCGATTCTCTGCTACATGCTTATTAATAACTTGAGACAATCTCTCCATGTAAAGAATGAAAATATATGGAGAGAGAGGATCCCCTTGTCGAATACCCCTAGTGGGTTTGAACTCCTCAAGATGAACTCCATTCCACACCACTCTCATGCTACATGTAGAGACACATAGCATCACTGCCTGTACAAATTTATGTCAAAGCCTTGCATCTAGGAGAGAATCCTCAATGAAATCCCATCTCAAACGATTATACGCTTTCTCTAAATCAATCTTAATTGCCATCCACCCTTCCTTACCACTTTTATTTCTCATGGAGTGAATCATCTCCTGTGCCACAATTATATTATCCGTAATATTTTGACCAGACACGAAGCTAGATTGATTCGGAAGGATCAGACGAGGTAGCAATTTTTTAAGCCTGTTTCGCCAATACCTTTGTAATAATCTTATAAAGAACCGTACATAAGCTAATTGGGCAAAACTCTTTCAACTTCTCTGGGGACGTAACTTTAGGAATTAAAGTAACGAGAGTTTCATTTATTTCGGGCTCAAGAATACCCTCCTCGAAGGCACGTGTTACCATGTGACAAAGGGAGTGGCCTACCACTTGCCACTGACTCTGGAAGAAAGCTGCATGCAACCCATCAATCCCAGGTGCCTTCAATGGTTTCATTTGAAAAAGAGCCTTATGAACTTCATTCTGCAAAATCCTTGATTCAAGGGAGCGCATGAAAGAATCATCAAGGGTGGGAAACATACCCTTACCACAATACTGCGGAGCTGAGTCACATTCTCTTGTGTACAAGTGTTTAAAAAATTGGGTAGCCCATTCTTGGAGAGTTTCAACCTCATAACACCACTCACCATTTTCATCTTTTAAAGCTGAGATTATTTTCCTACGACTTCTTCTAACAGCCTTAGCATGGAAATAGGCTGTATTACGATCGCCAAACTTAAGCCAATCATATCTAGCTCGTTGTGCCCATGTCAAACTTTCTTGTTCACAAACAACTTCAAATTCCTTACACAATTCTTTCTCAAGCTGTTCAAGGTAGGCCGAATGGCGAGTTTCCTATGCTTTTTGGATACCCCCTAAACGTGCCATAATTCGTTTTTTACGAATTTTAATACTACCAAATGCCTCATGGTTCCAAACCTTAGCAGATTCTATTAATTGTCTAACATTCGCAGCCATTGAAGTTGTGTTGGACCAGTTATCTTCCACCATCTTCTGAAAAGTATCGACTGTTGACCAAGCAGCCAAATACCTGAAAGAATGCTGCTGGTGGGGCATCCTATCATCGCCACACACCTGTATACATAACGGTCAGTGATCAAAAATGAGTTTTGGAAGATGTTTAACCATCGAAGAATTAAAATAGGACACCCAATCCATGTTTCCAAGTGCCCGATCGAGTCGTTGTAGCAGGGTACATCGTCGCCAAGTGAACCTCGGACCACAAAAACCAAGATCTGTGAGACCACTCATGAATAGAAAATTACGGAACAAATCACAACCTCGGGCTCTATCATGGGCTCCCCCAACACGTTCGTCACTATTCAAAATAGCATTAAAATCACCAGCAACAAGCCATGGGCCGGACACCGACAGAGCTAGTTTTTTAAGGTCCTCCCAAAGCTCCTTCCGTAATGTACTATTCAGGCTACCATATACTGCAGTAAATAAAAAAGGCCTTGTATTTCCTGGCAGCACTATTTTTGTATGAATAAACTGGGGATGGCTAGCTTCAATAGACACTGCAATAGTATCCTTCCACAACAACCAAATGCCTCCAGAAAAACCTCTCGCCTCAAGACGGTATGAGCAATCAAATCCTGAGTGTTTAATAAATTTATCTGCCTTGATCCCCGATATGCATGGTTCCACTAGTACAACCATAGTAGGTCTGTGATCTGATATAAAATGCATAAAAGTAGTGAAGAAGCTCTTGCTAGCTACCCCTTGGCAGTTCCAAACAAAGATGAGCATAATCATAAATATAAGAGTGAAGAAGGATCATACAACCATTCTAGACATTGCTGGATCATCATCCTGGTCCTTCTGACTTTGTTCCTGTCCCGAGGAGCACCCAGTTGTCACATCTAACTCCCGAGGCAAGTCAAAGGTACCACGTAAAACCTCCCTAGCGTCTTTTGTTATGCGCATACCCACAGGCTTCTTTCGTACTTTTAGGTTCCGCATAATCGAAGAGTGGAGCTTAATGCCATGCAAATTCTATTTTTTATCAGGTGGCTTTTGCGCCCAGTTCTCTTTCCCTCTTCCCATATCATCATGCTCAGGCTCAATAGGTAACGTGTTTCTTGATGATTCGACCACTATTGAAGTAACCACTTCTAGAGCCTTACGATCACGTTGAATTTCGACAACTGTGTGCTTACTTTGGTCTAGTATAGCTTCAACAACTCTAAAAGCTGAGGAATTAAAATTTGAGTCTGAAGGTACATGCACAACTGGTTCTGCCCCCACCATCTCATTGGCTGAACTAATTATAGTAGTATTATCATGAAACAAAAAACCGGACCAGACCGGCCGGTTCAACCGGAAAACCGGTGAACCTGTCCCAAATCTGGTCCGGTTTGCAACCTCAAAGGAGGGGGAGGTCGACTCGGTCATAATCGAGTCGACTCGCCCGGTTTGTAGCTGACTAGGGAAAACCGCCGAGTCAGGCGGTTTGCCCGAGTCAGTTTAGTTTCAACAAACTCAAAAAAAAAAAACCATGTCTTAGTCGGTCAGTCCAGGAAGAGTGAAAGACAGGAGAAAATGAGAAACAGAGACGAAGAGAGCCTGAGGCTGAGATGCATGTCAAAGTCGAACTCCCTCCCTCCCCGACCAGCGACGACCGGTGAGGTCAGCTGCTTGAACGATGAGCGACTGAACGACGAAAGTGAGCCGCAAATGATAAGAAACGACACCCACAACTCCCTCTCTTCTGACTTCGATTATGAACAAAGGTGGCCTCTGATCTATCGTTGACAGCCAATTTCAGACAAGGTGATGCTCGTTGCTCTGGTTCCCCATCGCCCATCTGACTGAACTAGAGCATATCTGATTCATTCTTCAGTCTACTCATTCGTCAAAAGCAAATAAACTGGACAAAAGATGTGCCCTTTACCTGTACGATTGCTAAATTAATTCTCTCTCCAAATGATGTCGGCTAGCAGAAGCATGGAAAGAAAAGGAAATAGACCCTAATAAAATATTGCATAGGCTAGCTATAAAGTAGGTAAAAGGTCTGCACATGGGCTCAAAATGACAAAACGTAAAGGTACAAAATCTAATATTAAATATAAAATAGTTAATAAAAGAAAATATAGTTTAATTTAATTAAATTTAACTAGTAAGCACAATTCATCACCAAGATGATTAGATTAATGTGTGTGTGTGTGAGATTTATCAACATATCTATTAATGTCTTATAACTTTGCTTATAATTAATTAATGAATTCAATTAATTAAGTGTTTTGACTATTTTAATGTTAGTGATAAATGATGACTTGATGGCTAATATTATTATTTTGTTATTGTTAATTAAATTATAATATTTTAATATATCCGGTTTGATCTCCGGTTCGACCCCGGTTGACCCATTAACCCTTGAACCTGTACCATAATCGATTCATTGATCAATCCGATTTTTCATTCCTTGACTATTATCACTAACCACGTGGCTCGCCTCGGTCATGGACTTATCCAACTAATTGGTATCATTGTTTATGGTTTTATGACTTGGGCCACTAGATAGGCTTTCAGAAGGCATTTTTATCCTATATTCTTGTACCACCTTGCTTGCACCATGCCTGGGCCCACCACCATTTTGCACCTTTTTAGGATAAATCCCGTTAGAAGATTTTTTCCCAGAGTCAACATTCCTCTCCAATTCTCTATTAGTTATAGCACCAATTTGCCCACTTTTTTTGGGATTCACCTTATCATCATTAATTGCCTCCATGGTGTTAGGCTCAGAATCGTCTAAATCAAAGAGGATATTATAATGTGATCCTCCAAGATTTTTAGATCCCCCAAATTGTGCACCCTTCCCCCACTGCTGTTTATTTCCTTTCTTAGGATATTTCACTTGCAACCATGTGCCGTACGGTGTTTGATGGCAGAACTTTTCCGGCGGCAACCTCCACTCGGTCCGTAGCTACAGTCGTCAACTGAACCAGTTTATTTGATCCTGATTGTATGTTCATCTGAAGCTGGTCATTAGCTTTCGTTCCATCCCTACACTGTTCCTTAGTGTGGCCATACTTACTGCAACCAAAACAAATAAGCGGTAAGCCTTCGTATGCAACTCCATAAGGTTTACCATCAACCTTAATCATCGGGATAAGGGGTTGCAATAGATCAAGTAGAACAGCAATTCTGGCATATTTACCTCGACCTTTAGCTTCAGTCATATAGTCAATTTTAACTACATCGCCAAGCAGCTTCCCGATCACACGCAATGTGCTCTTATGGTAGTATCTAAATGAAAGACCCGGAACTCTGAACCAGACAACAACTTTAGAGATCTTTGTAGAGGTAGGATCAAAGTCAATCGACCATGGTTGTACTGTGAGATAAGCGCCAAAAATCATCCAAGGACCCCCTGTTAAGACCTTTGTGTAATCTTCCTCAAGATCGAACGAGGCAAAATAGAAATTTCCTTCAACATCAGTCAACTGGAAAGAGCCTTTTGGTTGCCAAAGTGCCTGAGTCTTAGTCACCAAATCCCCATACCTGATGTATCGTCCCAAAAGTTTAATCACAAGCGTTTTCTCCATTCCTTTGACTAGTAGTTGTCGAACACTATTAGAGAAGTCGATAGAAGGTACATCACCATCCCTACCAATACTATAATCTTCCTCCGAGATGACTATCTCCTCCCGTCGCCGGTCATCATACCCACGTCCGTCACTATTTAGCAGCTTATTCTGATATGAAATATGCCCTGAACTAACACTCTCCTTCATGACTTCGTCCCCCTTCTCCCTTACTATCTCTGTCTCCGACTCCGACACTCCTGCACCTCCCCTTATTCGAACCTTCTTGGTCGACCGAAGACCGTCCGCTGCTAGCGGCGGTGCTTCCTCTTTCTCACTCAGAGCGCTCTCCATTCCTCCTCCCTATCCCTTGAACTGGAGGTAATATTTATGTATGGTTATGAAATTACAGGATGTGATTGATAATGAACAAACCGTTAAGATAAAATCCAAAGTTGAAAATATAATTATCAATTAATTTTTTTTACATAATTTCAATCAAGTTTATTCAAAATAAGTTTGCAAAAAAAAGACACACATGTACCAAAAATGTAATAGATCAAAAGCTCGTTTGAGATAATTTATTTTTATATAATAAGTACTTATAAATCATGATTTATAATATATGAGATAAGTATGTAAGATGAGTTTTATCTTAAATTACGTAATAAATATTTATTCTTAAAAAAAAAAAACTAATCCAAATATATTTTGAGTCTTTGACACGGATAAGAAGCAAAGAGGTATCTTTCACGAAGCTACATTTCTGCTTGCGCCAAAAAAAAAAAAAAAAGTAAAAAGAAAAAGAAAGCCACATTTCTAATTAGCGGTGAGGATTCGCAAGAGTGAGTTTGATATGTCAAAAGAAGACGAAACTCTGGAAACGTCTCTGTCCATGGAGCCAAATCGGAAGCTTGAGCTGATGAACCACGCGATTCAATGTCTTTCAGAGGAGAAGTGGAATCAAATTCTTGACGACGCTGAATACCAGCTCGCTCTTTCCCGACTACTCTCTGAGGTAAGATTCGAGCCCTGATGCTAATTCTTCATATATTGAAACAGAATTCTGGTGTTTTAATTCCTTTCGGTGGTCGTGATTATCGTGCTGATCATGATTAGTTTTGTTTCTGTCACCATCGAGTCGTAGACTAAGTTCCAGAGTCTCTGTGTCCTGCTGCCAATTAGCCTAATGTGTATTGTCTATGCTCTATGCAACATATAGCTGGTTTGGCTCTAACACAAATCTGATTGTTCAATGGCGTAGGGCGCAGTTTTAAGATTTCTGGTTCCTGCATCTGATTGTTATCAATAATATGGATCCTCCTGATGCATTTTGGTAAACTTGTTTTCGTTAATCGCAGGCTGTTTGGTGCAGATGCATTTATAGAATTCCCCATATAAATGATGCCCACGCTTTCGATTTCGTGATTGATTTTGTATACAACTGGAGATCTTTCCTCTTCTAAGCACATGAAAGATAGTGACTTGGGGATTTTTCAAAGGTTACACTTCACTTTCTAATATTCAAACCCTATTAAAATATATGAAAAACATTGAATAAACAAAAATGAAGTTTCCACCCAAAAGAGAATGACATCATACAGAATACAATGAAATATATGGGGAAAATATTGAAACAATAAAAAAAATTTCGCAAAATCCAAGAAAAATTGTATTGTTTATCATCTATAATTTCTACATGTTATATTGATCGTTTGAGCTGCCTACCTTTGTGATTGGTGCATGTTAGAACAAATGTAAGTTGTATAGTAGCTCTAACATCTTCCCTTTCCCCTGACTTATGTTTAGGCTCTGCTGTTTTGATGTGCTTGTCACTCGTTCAAAACAATGCTCCTTACCATTTTCCTTACGAATTGGCCAAAGATCGGTGAAATTGGACGGAAATAGCGTACAGGCTTCTGTACGTTTGATGAGCTTTAATTTGTTCTGTCCATTAATATTTTGACTTTCCATCCACATATGCACATGGTCTTTCTTGAATTGTTGTATAGTATGCCCTTAATTCTTGGTGTATTGTATTGGAAAATACGGTGCATGTGGCGAATGGTTTCGAGATTGATTCGTGGTACTGAACATGAAGAGACAAATCATGTATACCCTTCACTCAAATAATTGACAGTTAGAAATGTTGAAAGGAGAAGGCGCGATTGAGCAATCTGCAGCTTCTAGCCCCACAGAAATGGTACCTTGTGCAACTGAAAAAACAGAAAATAAGAATGTCGAAGCTGGTGACGGCGATGAGAGCTGTGGGGGAAACGATGATATAGTGAAAGAACTGAAGAAGCTAAAAAGGCAGAATTTTATTGCTTATTGTCTTCTTTCGGTCATGATTGTCCTCACTGTAACTTGGCAAACATCAGAGGCCTCTCTTGTTTTCAAAGTCAGGGATGGACTAAACCACCCATTTAGAGCCATTGGAAGTTTGTTCTCAGGGATGTTCAAAGCCTCAGATATGAATGGCCAGGGTTCAGATGACAGAGATGAACACCAATCAGAATCTCCTGCTCTTCCATCCATGAAGATTCCAGATATGCCTCATTTGGATATTCCAAATATAGGTTCCAATATTTGGGAACGAAACCAACCAGCAGTTTTATTGTTTCTAGTGGTAGCCAGTCTGGAAATGGCGGAAACATGAAAATGAGAATAAATGGAGGGGACAAAAACTGAACAGTGGCTCTTCCTGTTCTCTCATGTCGACCATTTCCAGGAACATTTTCAAGGTATTCCATGCATAGATGAGACAATGGTTTCTTTTATTTTACTCGTAAATTTGTGAATGTAATGTTTTTCTCCGTATGGTTTAACAATGGCAGTGAACACCCTATTTTAATTAGGCCTCACTTAAAAAATAAAAATAATAAAAAACAAAAAAAAAAAAATGAAAATTCTCTCATTGATGATGATTGGTGTCTAAATTGACAATCAACATTAAATGGACAAATAAAAAAAAGAGAAAATAAGAAAATCCTCTTATTAATTATGATTATTGTCTAAATTGGTAATCATCATTAAAGGGAAAATTAAAAAACATAAAAAAAGAAGAAAAAAAGTCATCTTATTGATAATGATTGGTGTCCAAATTGACATTGTCATTCATTAAGGGAAAATAAAAAAAATTTTAAAAAAAAATATAAAAAATATCTCTCATTCATAGGTTTAAATTAAGAAATTACTTGTAGGGAAAATATAAGAAAATAAATAAATAAAAATCTCTCATTTATGTGGATAGGTTTAAATTAGGAAATTACTTGTGGGAAAAATAATAAAAAAAATTTAATAAAAAAATAAAAAAAAAATCTCTCATTGATGGTGATTAGGTCAAGCTAGGAAGTTTTATTAACAGAAAATAAAAAAAAAAATTTTAAGAAAATCTCCGTTGATGGTGATCGGGTCAAGTTAGAAAGAGCATTTATGAAGAAAATCCTACATTGAGATTATAAATAGGGGAGCATGGGTTGAAGCAAGACACACAAGAATTTGAGAAAAATTTTGGAAGAAAAGAGAGGCAAGATAGAGAACTAATATGATTTTCTCATTTTATTACTTAAGCATAATTTGCATAGGAAAGGGTATTTATTGAGAGAGTCATTTCATCTTTGTTTAGAAGGAGATTCTTTGCTAAGTCAATGAACATCTCTACATAGAGATGGAGGCATTCTTACTGAAATATTAGACAAATCTCCACAAGCATATTGCCTCTTGTTGCTCCTTGCTTATATTATTTTTGTTCCTTTCTCTATCCTCTTCTCACACAACAACATTTGTTTTCTAAAATAACGGCTTGTCGACTGAAGCTATGCTTGTGGGCCACATGCACTTCCTGAGGTGTCTTGTTTGCATTTTGATGACTATTGAATGTTTGTATTACATGATGAATATATTGGTTACACCTTCATCTATTTTATTGCTCCATATTTTGGCCCTTTAACATTCTTTTCTTGTGAACAGCTGAAGGACCAAAAAGCTCTGTGTGTTTGTGTCTTATACAAGGAACGAAAAACCGGACCGGGCAATGAATCAGTCATAGCACATGTTCAAGGGTTAATGGGTTAACCGGGGTCTAACCGGTAGTTGAACCGGTCATATTAAAATATTATAATTTATTAGTGGCAATATATATTAATATATTTTTAAATTTCTATAGATAAAAATGAAGTTTTTTAGAAAAAAATACTTAAAATCTATTAGTATGAGTTATAATGCCTATACTTATGCAATGATATCTCCTTTTCTATAATTATTATATCTTTTTAAATAAATTTTTTCATTATCTTCTTCATTTTTTTATATTTGTTCTTTCTTTACCTATTTTTCTCATCATTTAGGTCTTCAGTTTTCAATTTTCCCCTAAAAAAATAAAAAAAATATAAAAAAATAAAAAAATAAAAAAATGAAACCGGTCCAACCGGTTGAACCACCGGTTTTAACCAGTTCGACCATCAAACCAGACCAGACCAGTGGCCGGTTCCCGGTTCAACCGGTCGAACCAGCCGGTCCGATCCGGTTTTTTGTACAGTGGTCTTATATCATAAATGATGTCCCATCATGTGTTTCTTTGGACTCCTGAGAGAGCATGATTAAGCAATAGCCTTTTTATCTTTATCATATGAGGCAAGAATTTCCATTTTGATGATATGAATTAAGGGGTGAGTTTGCTTATTGCATATGGTTGTATAATTCTTCTGTTTCTTTTTATCACCTTACTTTGGTTCCTCATATAGCTTACAAGTTATAAGTATGCAAGGATAAAAGATATGCATAAGTCTCTTCATTTTTGGTTTTCCATTCTTTTAACTTGTGTTATTATTTTTTTCTTTTTTTCTTTTTTCTTTATCCCTTTCCTAGGTTCTCTTTCAAAAAAGAAAAAAGTTAACACATTTTTATAAATGAAAATAAAGTGGAAAAGCTCTCTTTCATGAAAAATAAAGAAATTGCTTTGATAATTTTTTTTTAAAAAATACAAACCAAACAAAAAATTATTTTTTCAAATAAATAAAATAAAATTTTCTTAGAAGACACCAACTAAGCACCACGCCTTTCTACGTCTAACGAACTACGTTGACTTTGATCTCTCTAAATGGTACATAGGCCCTAGGTTTTTATCCTAGGTCAAGTCCAAAAATGTAAATAATTAATTCTGTTTTTTTTTTCATTTTGTAAATATTTTATTTTTGGGTAATTATAATAAAATTTTAAAAGGCTATATTTATTTTTAAATAATTAACCTAAGTTAACTAGTCTTATGAATGAGTGTTATGGGGTGCCTAATATCTTCCCCATACACAATCGAATCCCAAACCCTAAATGGTTTTTGTAGACCAATTTCCGTTTTTAAAAAGGTTTCCAAAATTACCCTTTTTCAAAATTTTGGTGGCGGCTCCATATTTACCAAATTTCGACGCTATAGCTTAGCAACTCCACTAGGGATGGTTTGAGAGTTAAGCCCATTTTAAGTTAAGTGTTTAAAAATAATATGGCCTTAATTTTATTCTAATTACTTTTTTTTTCTTTTATTGATTATTTTTTAATTTATTAAATTCTTTATTCATTTATTTGTTTATTCTTTTTCTCTATCTATCTTGTGATCTGCTTAGCAATTTAGGATTGGGTAAAAATTAAGCCCACAGGTTGGTATGCTCTCCACACATACGAACACATATACTGTTCTCCTTACACACATTTTGGGCCCTATACCTGGGTCTGTAAGTTCCTTAGGTGAGAGGAGGTTTCTAGCGATCTCCCTGTGGTGTTTTCAGAACCCCTGAGGTTACTGTGAAGACTTTATCCTAGCTGTTACTCATTTGGTGAGATTGATTATAATATCCCAATTTTTGATTATGGGTTAATCATGATTATTATGGATAATTATGAATTTAATTGGGATTATTATGTGTTTTATGGCAATATTAAATTAATATGTCATAATGACCGAAAAATTGGAATAATGGAAATATTGGCCATAAGTGGTAATTAATGGAGAAATTAATTACTAACTAAAAGAAAAATGAGAAGTGTGATCAAATGGCTAATGGATGGATTAGAGAGATTAATTGGTGTATATGTGTGTGGTATTAGAGATTAAGGGATGAGATGTTGCCAAGTGGCATTATGGTGGACCATAGGATGAGACATAGGAGACAAAAATCGCCTTTTTCTCTCTCCTCTCTCTCCTATGCGTTTTTGGAGGCATGTGAAGGCAAGGGAAAGAAGAAAGCTTGATTTTTGGGTAAGTAAATGCCTTCCTTTGCTCAAACTCCCTTCATTAAAGTTGATCATTGAGTAATGGGCTTCATTTTGGTGTGTGTAGTTTGGTCATTTGGTTGTGATTTGTGCCACACGAAAATTGATTGTTGGAGAATCAAGAACTCCCTTTGAGAAAGTTGATAAGGTGAGTGAGACCTATCTTTCTATCTAAGTTTCATACCATTTGAAATACTTTGAATTTTGGGGCCATTTTTGAAAATGAAGGCCATTAGGAGTTTGGTATGTGTTTGGTATGAAATTTGTATGTTTGGAATGCATTTTGGATAGATAGAATTGATTGGGTTTGAAATGTTAAGTTTGGATATTTTGGAAGTTTAGTGTTCAATGTTACCAAAACCAAAACATGATAATGGAATAGGATTTTGGTGATTTTGACATTCCCATTGGATTCCTTGAGTGATTTTGTGTGGGAATGAGCTTGGTTATTGATTTTGGGTTCATTTGGATCACTTTGGAAAATTTGGAAAGTTGTCTAGTTTGAGCTCTGTTTTGCACAGTCTGTTTACATGAGCGTTTTGAGTGACCAAATGGTATTGGAAAATTATGAAACTTTCCAGTCTTAAAGTTCACATCCCAAGCTTCAAAATGGACATATATTTTATGTCATTTCGTTTAGAATTCTGTGAGATATGGTTGTCCAAAGTTTGGGATTGAAACAGAACTCTGTTTTGGAGTAGTGGTTAGTTTTTGGTGATTCTGTATTTGTGTAGTGATTTCCAGTGAAGGGCTATATTTTTCCTTGAAAGAGGACTCATATACCTTTCATTTGGCTTTGGAATCACCTCGTTTCGATTTTTCTAAAATTAGTTATGGTTTTTTGAAGTTCAGCCCAGAGTCAGGAATTTCTGGGCCGCGGCCCAAGAGTGGCGGACCGCGGCCCAAGCCTTTCTTACCTGTTTTGGGCCGCGGCCCAAGAGTGGTGGGCCGCAGCCCAAGACCTTCTGACCATGTTTGGGCCGCAGCCCAAGGAATGGTGGGCCGCGGCCCAACCCTGTGTTTTGGCACTTTGTGTTATCGAAAGGGGATCTTTAACCTATTGTTCCCCAACCTTTTAGGGCTTTTATTAGAGGCATTTGGGGCCTCTTAAGAGTCAATTATGATAACCAAAACTAAGTGTTTCAAGTTAATTAAGTCTTGGAATAGAATATAACCCTTTGTCCCTAATTATGAATATAGGATTTGATATTTGCCTTCCTCGGGAGAGACCGGCGCTAGGACACGCACGGAAGGATCAAGGTAGTGACTTTTCTCTCATATCTTGTATGATGTTTTGGCATGCATAACTTATCGTTGAATTTGTGAAATGTGTGCCATGGTCCATTACGGCGTGAGCAGGTCAGCATGAGCCGTGTAGGGATTGACAGTGGTCATCTCTAGGTCGGCCGTTGAACTGCCGTCGTAATCGACATGGATATTGTGAATCCGACCCGTGGGGCGGCGTTTGTGAATCCAGCCGTGGGCTGTGTGTATTTTGCCGGTATGGCTTGTGTATGATATGCATTATATGAATCCCAGCTGTGGTGAAATGTATTGTGTGGATTGCTGTGATGCAATGCAACGTGAGTAATTCAGCGTGAGCAATCGTAAGGGATGACATGTGTCATACTAACCATTGCCATTGTAATTGCCGTTGTAGTTGCTTGTTGTGGTTAATGATTTGCTTACATGCACTATTATTGTACATTATATGATTGATTTGTTACTACGGGGATTCCTTAGAATCTCACTCTCCCAAAAACCATGTTTTAGACAGGGCAGAAGGATCAAAGGGAAAGCGGGCGACGAAGAGCAGATAGTGCTCCGGTTTAGAAGTATATTTGGTTTTATTGGTTATCATATATGTATATCTTTTGGGATAATTTTGGGGAAACAATTGTGTATATTGGGATTGATAGTATAGTTTTGTGTAATCCCCAAGTTAAGGGTATTGAATCGTGGGCTTTGAGCCTTTGTAAATCCCTTAGTAATGAATGGAACCCGAGTGTGTCGGGAATTTGTTTATACTCTGATATTTGTGAATGAAATCAACTTGTACGGGCCATTTAGTATTGAAATGTGAATATGAGACCGTCATGAGTATATTTTGTAAAAGTTTTTGTAAGCCATGATTTTGGGAAGTTTGATTTTGTTTAAGTCCCAAAATCACCTACGGTCTCTAATTCCACATTAATTATGTTTTTATAAACTAATCTCGGCCTTAATCATGAAGGGGGTTACATTGATCCCTATGGGGTTTTTAGAACCCTTGAAGGTCAATTTCGTTAAATGGGGTCTTCATTTTTACGATGTGGGCAGTTAGAAGACCTTTATTTGTGAGAATTAGTACCACCTTGAAACCATTGCACCTATTAGTTGAAATTATCAACCTACCTAATTAATTAGTACTTGCCTTTCTTGGGGTAGATACTCCCAACCTAGGGTTATTCCTAAAATAGAACACTAGAGGGCATATATTTATTTATTGTTGATAATCTTTATTGTCATTTATGCATAATCAATGAAAACCCTAAGATCAAGTGACTAACTGCCGATTCACCAAAGTATGTATCCAGCATCACTTCACATAAAGATACATCACGAGAACGGTGTATGCATTAGATAGCCAATCTTAGTCTAAGGGTCTATGACCCTAAAAGACCATGATCTCATCACATCTGTCATGTTAAAAAATATCTCAATGAAAGATAATCCTTTAGGACTCATGAGATATTATTACATTATTCATAGGCATTTTAGCTTCACTTTGATATGAGCCTTGGACATAATAATCATTTTTCAAAACCCTTAGCCACGTAATAGCTTGGGCCATTTGCATGTTAATAGGCACTTTATTCTCCCTATGAGGTAATGGATCTTTTGAGGAGATGAAGTTCTTTTTCTTAATGTCCATTGCCTATATCAAGGCTAGAGAAAGCACATGAAATCATATGCATAGCATGTATTTGGAAATACCTTCTAACTCTTCTTTTTTCTTTAAGGGCAAGCAAGTTATCCAACAACTGAAAATTTTGGCATAAAGGTTAAATGGCATAAAAACCAGCTTTAAATCCAATTCCTAGCGAAAAGGTGTATATAGGGAAGGGCATCAGACTGACTATAGGAGTAGAACCATTTGGAGGCTTGGTTTGGTTAAGTCGTTACATTCAAGGTTTAATTAAATTGGGCTTCATGAAAAAGTATGGAAACATCATTGATTTGTTACATGTACTTATGCATATTGATGCTATCATAAAGCTGGGCCAATATTGGGATGCCTCTTTAAGATGCTTCACTTTCTCTGATTTTCAACTAGCCCCAACCCTTGAAGAAAATGGGGAAATCCTTAGGATGCCAATTAAAAGGAATGATGAGATCTACCATTATCCAAGCCAGTCACCTTTTCAGGGAGGAATAGCAAAGCTGTTGGGGGTTTACATGGATGAAGTACAGATTGTAGGCATCAGATAGGTCAAGGGGATTAAAAGAACCATAGTGGAAGCTCTCTTAGCAAGATTAGCAGAGAGTAAAGATTGGGAGAGTTTTTGCAAGGTCTTTGCCTTTGCTATTTATGGCATGATCATGTTTCTTTCATCAGCAGGAATAATTGACTTTGGAGCTATCAATGTCTTCCAATCTGTTGAATATTCTCAAATCAACCCAGTATCCGTAATCTTAGCAGAGACTTACATGTCATTATCTTAATGCCACATAAAGAAGGAAGGTCGAATAAAATGTTGCCTTGCATTATTTGAGGTATGGATGTTGAGTCACGTGTATGGAAAGAAGAAGTACTTCTGGGAAAGGCATGTCAAGTTTACTAATCCATTTATGACTTTCAATCATCTTCAATTAAATAAGAATGATTAGAGGAAGGAGTTCTCATGGTTAATAGAAGATTGCCTCTTATGGAGAATATAATGGTAGGAGGATGAAGAGATTATCCATCGCTGCAGGGACTTTCCTAATATGCCTCTCATAGGACCAAGAGGATATATTAATTATAACCCTTCTTTAGCATTAAGGCAATTAGTATTTCAGAAAAAAGCTCCCTCTTAGGAAGAAGTGCAGGCCATACATTTCTTGTACGAAGAAGATGGTGTGAGGGACTTATGTCAAGAAATCAAAGACTCTTGGCGCAAGATAGCATACAAGGGAAAGGCTGAGCTAGGAAGCGAGAAATAGGTGCAACTTTAGGCTATAAGGATTGGCTCAAGGACAAAATTAAAGGATCTAATCCATCTTATTCTCCCCAAGATCCTTTATTAGGAAATGATGCTCAAGAAGTAAACAGAGAATTGGCAAGGCGCTTAGAAATAAGAGAAAAGGAACTGGAGGAGTTATCTGTGATAGAGTCTTAAAATAAGAGAAATATGAGTAAGCTAGAAGACAAATGCGGATCCCTCCAAGAAAAATTGATAGAAAAAAGAAAGAGAAGAGATTTAAAAGAACACTCAAGAATCATGAAGCTAGAAGAAGAAAACAAAAGCTTAAAAAAGGCTATGTAATAAAATGACAGGCAATGGAAGAACAATAGAGTTCGATTATTGAAGATAACTACAGAAATAGAGTTGCTCGAAGAGAAATTACAAGACAATACCCCCCTTAAGAACTTACAATGGGAAGTTGTTATTCTTACTCAACTCTTAGAAAGCAAGAAGGTGAATTAGTTGCTATAAGAGTAAGTACTACTGAAACTATTGAGAGCCTTGTGGACAAGCTGAATCATGAAAGGAAAGTTTTAGTCAAATGGGAACTCTTCTACCATAGACAAGTTGTTGTGATAGAAGAATGGGTAAAGAGGTGTGGTAATTTAATAAACTTTGCTAACACCAGGATCGCAGAATTTGCTAGCACATTCAAGCGCGCTGAAGGCATGATTATTCCTTTGAATCCACCGAAAGAGATTGTTGAATTTTTCAACTTATGAATTCAATAGTAGAGTTACTCAAACTTGTAACTAAATTTTGATATTATCAAATAAAAGTATATCTCGCCCCATTTACTATCATTTTTTGCGTTCTTATCACTATGATCAATAATGAGATCTTGGGCTAGGATGGGATTCGAGGTCCCCCTGTTTAATGATCAACTCTAGTCCTCTATGTAGAATAATGGATTCTCTGAGGAGGCTAGAGGACACTTGTTCCAGAAGAGTATGTGCAGATTTAGCACTGCAACAATGGCAAGATCTTGGCTAGGATGGAACTTAAAGTCCCTCTTATCTACTGATCAACTCTAGTTCTCCCTGTTGAATAATAGAATCCCTGAGGAAGCTAGATGATACTTTTGCCAGAAGACCTTTATGCTAATACATTGTGGATAACTTGCTATACCCTCTTGAAATGTGAGCTTAAATAAACTAATGATATTTTGTTCCTTTCTAAGCAGGTGATACAATATTGCTCCATCTAAACGTCCAAACTAGCTACCCCCTACATATTTATACAACACGTTCTCTGGTAGTCGTCAGATGGCAACCAGTGCAAATGAAGCTGAATCTAATATGAATCAATGGATAGGGAGGGAAGATGAGCACTTTGAAATCCCCCATATAAGGAAGACATTCCCAATGTCTTTTGAAGTGCTAAACAAGCCGACTGTTGCAATGGTTTCAATAATAGGCAAAAAGACCAGCACATGGATTTCAGCTGATGATTCTAGAAGAGCTCTAGAAAATTGGGAGTTTGAGGACACCTTTAATTCTATTACTTTAGAGTAACATGTCTAGCTAAAAGTTGTCCTTTTATGTTTTGTATGCGCCTTTAGGAAAGCTCTTATATGAACCATGAATAAAGAATGATATGTGAATAAAATTTACTTATTTATATCCATTCTTCCTTTTTCCCTTATATTTATTTCGTTGTTCACTATCGCCCCCTAGGAAATCAATTTCCTCAGAACTCCTGTCTAACGCAGAGGTTCCTGAGTCCCTGAATGATGATTCTCTTGTTGCCATTGACATGCATGATTATGATTGTGATGATGATGAGATCATTCAAGTATATACAAAATCCTCGAATCTGATGACAATAGAATGTGCCCACATGAAGACATAATTGCAGTAATAAACATGGGCATAGAGGAAGAAAAGAGAGAACTAAAGATGTAGATAACCCAGAAAGAAAGCATATGGTTGAACTCTTCAAAGAATTCATGGATGTGTTTGTATGGTCTTATCGAGATATGCCAGGCCTTGATTCAGGGATTGCCTCTCACAAGAATCCCTTATTCCCATACACCAAGTATAAGACCGTACTTCAAACCTTTTTATTACATACACGGAAGTATTATTCTTTAATTACTGGAGTTTAATTACTCATTTCTGGCTATTGAGCTGTTATTCTTACCAAATGTCAGAGCTAATTCTTGTTCTTAGTTTTAGTAGTTCAGTGATCCTGATTACCATTCAATTCTAATACGTATATTCATACATACTCATCAAGTGTACATATTTTACACATAGCAAAAGTAAATACACTTGAATCTTCAATTCTGCGTCTTCTTTCCTTTTGATTTATCTTCAAGCATTCTTCTTTGTCTTGCTCACGGACCTATATGGTTGGTGGGGGAGGGTGAGACTCGGGGGAATCTCAGTAGAAAACAAAACTAACAATGCATGCAAGATGAATGCTAGTGCATGATATGCTTGCCTTACATAGGCTCATGTTCACATTATGACATTTCTGCATGCTTAATGTTTCGAGCAACATATCTATGGCCATAGTATAAACATAAATAGAGCTTTATTCATTCATTCATACATGCTTCACATAATCAAGTAAAGCAATACTGCAAATCAATGTACAACAAACACATAAAATACATACAAGTTAAATAAGTTTACTACCTTTTGGACAAAGTCCTTCTTCTTGTCTCCTTTTCTTCCAACCATAGAGGCTTCTTGAAAATTCTTCCATTCTTCTTCTTTCTTGGCTTCTCATGGCCCTAAATAAATACCACATTATTAGTGACATGACAAATGAATGCCCAATAGGTATACATTAGCCTCATGAGCTTACTTTCAACCTCGTAGTTCACACTAATTACATTTGGCCATTTCTTTTTTAAATTCGCATGGTAGCTAAAAGCTGCCAGCCTTTTGACCAAACTTTGAAAAATCACAATTAATTTTATAGTACTCCAATTGGGGTGGTCCAAAATTCTGTGTCACTATTAAGTATACGTTACTGGAAAAATATCCCCTGATGCCAATGACAAACCTAGAATTCTTGAATTCTCAATTAATTCTCACTGCCACAGAATTGATTCCAGAGTCAATGCCTAACTTCAAAAATTCATAATTCTTAGTGTACTGATCCAAATGGCACAAATGACTTATCAACTTAAATCTGATAAGTTTACTTTCATTTTGAAAAGTTTCATAGCCATTGGAAAACATTCGATTACCCAAAAACACAATACATTTTGACTGCTTCTAGGAAACCCTAATTGGCAGCATTATTCCAACTTTTGAAATTCAAATTCATTCTTTCTAAAATTACTCCAACCACTTATTCCTACACAATTTTGTCCAAGGAATCCATTGGAGACCTCAAAATTGGCAAAATCATTCTCCTCCCACCTGCCATGTTCAGACCAAAAATTAGGGTTCTAAGCAAAACTTCACTAATCCACATTTTAACCACCAAACTAGGTCTATATGCTTCCCAAATATCATATAATCACTTATATATAATCATAGCATGATGAAACCCTAAAAACCCCTAAGATAACCAAAATTAGAGTAGCCACTAAAATTCACCACAATCAAACAATCAACAAGATACTTGGTTTAAATCAAAGCTCATACTCACCTCTTGCCCTTTCTAGAGCTTGTTCTTTGTTTCTCCAACTTTGGCACTTTATAGACAACACAAGACACCGCCTTTTGAGAAACAAAAACCATAGAATTGTAGGTCTTAGCAAGGGGAACAATGTTTATGAGAGGTTTTTAGCTAGAAAAGTGATTTAGGTGGTGAAATTGAGCTAGAAGATATACATTACTTCTTTGTTCTTCCAACTCTTCTTTCTCTTTCCTTTTTTTGTTTTTTCTCTATTCTTTTTGGTTTTGGATAACTATTAATGAGTATGAGGGAGTGAGAGATGTTTTAATATTCATTCCTTTGCTTCTTGAAATCACTTGGCCAATATTTTGTCTAAGGAAGCAAGAAGAGTCCAAGTGTAATCAATTTATGGCTTCTTGATAAGTAACTTGGTTAATTAACCAAGAGTGGTTTGGTTAAATGGAGATTCATTTCCTTTCTCTCTTTCTCTTGTATTGGACGAAAATCATCATCCAAAAAAGTAGAGGAATTGTTGACTCAAGTCTCTCCCTCCTTTCCTTTTATGCCTAGCCACAATTATTGACCAAAGATGAAAACATGTTGACTTAATTCTTTTTCCTTCTTCCTCTTCTCTCCTTTCTTTCTTTTTGACTTAGTTAATTGGAAATTCTCTCTTTCCTCTTTTCCATTGTCTTGGCCAAAATTTTCTAACAAAAAGGAAGGAAAATGTTGGCCAATTGACCATATGTATAAGTTCAACTTTGACCAAGTCTTCTTGTCAAGTTTGTTGACTAATCCCCTTTTTCTTTTGGTATGCCTTTTTGGACGTTTTTCATCAATTAAGGGTAGGGAATTAATTGCTTCTTTTCTTTCATCTTTACTCTTGCTTTTCAAGAGCAAATCTTGACCTTTCATTTTTGTTTCCAACTTTAACCTCAAGATCAAGTGGAAATTGTCTATTCTGTCCTTGATTATGGCAATAAGAATTCTTATGCCATTAGTTCTTTTAATTCTCTTTCTTATTTCTTTCTAGACACCATTTCGCTTTTACATTGGATCCGAGTTAGGTTTTATGTAATTCTGACACATCCTAAAGGAATCGAGTATTTTCTTTTGACTAATTCACACCAAAATTCATATTCTATTCTGAGTGTGGTTTCTAAAATTCATTCTATTTTTCATTCATTTCTAGTACTCTTACTAAAATAGGCTTAGTAGTCTACTTTATTAGGCTTATTCTCTAGCTTCTGGTCCTAAAATTTAGGGTATTACATCAAGCCCAAAAAGAAGAAATTAAGGAGGCTCACTTCCGACATGTCCTTAGTGGTTTGAGATGAGGTGATAAAGCAATTAGAGGCGAGTTTCTTGGAAGTAGCTAAATACCCACAATGTATAGCAAATATTGTTCTTGTCCCAAAGAAAGATGGTAGAGTTCGAATGTGGGTTATTATCGAGATCTGAACATAGCTAGCCCAAAAGATGATTTTCCATTGCCTCATATTGATGTCCTAGTTGATAATACAACCCGTAGCTATAGGTACTCTGTAACCCCCTCACGGTAATCACATCCGGATTTCAAAATTTAAGTGAAATAGAGACCAATAAAATGAAATCAATAATTTATAATCCCTCAACTCTGGATGAGGTATTTCAAAATCAATTCAAAACGTAATAATTCCAGGTCTCACATTCACGTGCGGATATAACTACTTGAGAAATCAAATCACATAAGAAATATCAGAGTGCGGAAACTAAAATCCCGGCAAACCCCCGGGTTACTCTATATGTCAAACGGGTTTACTATTTTCCAAATGGGGATTACAAATCAAAAATTCACTATGAACAATTTATATACAGTAATCCCAAATCTACGATAGATAACCAACAATCCCAAAATCCTGAATGTCCCTAAGAGATCCTAACCCCTCTGGGTTGGTCGCTTCTCCTTCGAGCCACTTGCCCTGCTTGAAAAGGTTAGTCGTATGGAAAGAGTGAGATTCTAAAGAATCCCAGTAGTAACAAGTCACTCATACAATATATAAACATAAAGCATGTATGTTCATCATGTTCAGCAGCTTCATAATGATCTCTGGCTCGCGCCACATACGAGAGCACTCACGGCTGTAATCACAAGGCACTATGCCAGCTTTCGCTGTAATCACTATGCACAACGCCCGCTTTCGCGGTGAACACTATGTAGCAGCAACACGAAGCACAAAGCACCACAAAGCATCTCAAAGCACAATGTATCACTAAACTCCCCAAGGTATCTCAATGCACAAGGTATCACAAAGCAGTAGCAGCAGCATCCACACAATGAATGAAAGACAAACATACAATACATTTACACAAAGTATAAGAGAGGAGTCGCTACCTGAATCTTTCCTGACAATCTTTGGCACAGTGGGCTCACGCGTTCGGCAGATATCAAATCCTATACCAAATTAGGGACAATTGATCAATCTCTCTTCCAATTACTTATTTCCATAATACACTAAGTTGGTTATCATTTAGGACTCTTAAGAGGCCACAAATGCCTCTAATAAAAGTCCTAAAAGGTTGGGAAACAATAGGTTGAAGGTCACTTTTTGAAAACACAAAGTGCTGGAACACAGGGGTTGGCCGCGGCTAGCCCTTCCTTGGGCCGCGGCCAAAATATGGTCAGAAGGCTGCTGGCCGCGGCCAGCCACCCATGGGCCGCGGCTAGAATCAGGGCAGAAAGGTTTGGGCCGCGGCCAGCCACTCATGGGCTGCGGCCAAGCAATTTCCTGACTCTTGGCTGAACTTCGAAAAACCATAACTAATTGTAGAAAAATTGAAATGGAGTGATTCCAAAGCCAAATGAAAGGTATTTAAGCCCTCTTCCAAGGACAAATATGGCTCATAACTGGAAATCACTACACAAATACAGAATTACCCAAAACTCAACACTACTCCAAAACAGAGTTCTGTTCCCATCCCAAACTTTGGACAATCATATCTCCTAGAATACTAAACGAAATGACACAAAATATATGTTCATTTTGAAGCTTGGGATGTGAAATTTAATACTAAAAATTTTCATAATTTTCTGACACCATTCGGTCATTCAAAACTTTGGTGTAAACTGATTGCCCAAAACAGAGCTCACACAAGACATATTTCCAACTTTCTACCAAGGTGTTCAATGACTCTAAAATCAATCTAACCAATCTAACCACAATCAAACACTATGGTCTCTATGATTCACACAATGTCCAAATTCCAATCAACACAATTCCAAACTTCAAAACTATCTCCAATACTCAAATATCATCATAATGAACCATTTCCAACATCATACATAATGAAACTCATATATTCAAAAATGGACATAAGCTAGGGCAATTTTCCAGATTTTCATATACTTATCCAAAAATCACAAATAATATATCAAAATGCTCAAAATGCCTACCTCTTCACTTTGTCAAATTCAAAATCTTGATTCTCACACTTTCATATTTATCCAACTCACAAATCAACACCTTTCAAGATTCTACAACCACCACAATGTAGCTCTCAATGAGATACACAACTTTAAAGAAGAGGTTTTGAGTAAAGGAGGAGCATTACTTACTCAAAATCAAGGCTTTTTCTTCTCTATCCAAGCTTGCTTCAGCGAAAAAATGGAGGAAGAAAGAGAGAGAAAATGAGTGAGAGAGATGATGAGATGAAATGATGATGAAGAAGCTTTTCTTTCCTTGCCCATTCCTCTTGGCCGAATAGGAGAGAGAGAATGAGGGAAAAAGAGAAATTTTGTCCTCTAGTGGCTCATCCAACAATCTTCACAATGCCACATGTCACCATCTCCTCCCTTCCACTATGAGCTCACATAAACACAATACATAGGATTCCGACCCATCAATAATAAATCTCAACCCTTGATCTCAAATACCACACACATTAACACCAAATTCACATCATATTTCTCTCAAAATATTTAATTACACAAATTATAATCAATCTCAATGCCATTAGCCCTTAATCACAAATTGGGGCTCTATCTGAGAAATTGTTGGGGTTCATTGTAAGTCAAAAAGGGGTTACAGTAGATCTTGACAAAGTAAAAGCAATACGGGAAATATCCCCTCCTTAAACAAAAAAAGAAGTTCGAAGCTTTTTGGGGTGGTTGAATTACATTGTACGATTCATTGCCAACCTGATTGCAACTTATGAGTCGATATTCAAGCTTTTGAAGAAGAACGACACAAAGAAGTGGGATGAAGATTGCCAACAAGCATTTGATAGAATCAAGGATTATTTGCTAAATCCCCCACTTTTAGTTCCTCCTATAGTAGGACGACTTTTAGTTTTGTATTTGACAATACAACCTAACTCCATGGGAGCCATGCTAGGGCAACACGATACATCTAAGTAAAGAGAACAAGCAATCTATTACTTGAGCAAGCAGTTTAATGACTGTGAGTCATGTTACCAGATGATCAAGTGAACTTGTTATGGTTTAGTTTGGGCTACAAGGAGGTTGAGGCAATACATGCTTTATTACACCACTTGGTTAATTTCTAGAGTGAACCTACTCAAATACATCTTCAAAAGCCCACACATAGCCGGAAGAGTCTCTAAGTGGCAGGTAATATTGTCTAAATATGATATAAGGTACATTACTCAAAAATCCGTCAAGGGTGGTACGATAGCTGATCACTTAGCAGAAAACCCCATAGATGAATGCTAGCTACTAGATTTCAAATTCCCAGATGAAGACATATGTGCTACAGAGGATCCAAATGAGGAAAGCAAATTAAAGGAGTGGGAGATGTATTTTGACGGTGTAGCAAATATGCATGGCAATAGTTTAGGGACAGTGATTATATCACCAGACAGAAAGCAATTCCTAATTGCTATAAAGTTAGGGTTTGACTGCACTAAGAACATGGCTAAACACGAAGCTTGTATTAATGGTCTCAAAGCCTCCATAGATCTTTGAATAATAAACCTAAAAGTTAATGATGACTTAGCTCTTATAATTTATCAAGTGATTGGTGAATGGCGAACTAAAGACTCAAAGTTGATCCTTTATCAAGAGTACTTGATATAATTGATTAAAAATTTTGAAGTGATCAATTTCTATCATATGGCCAGAGAAAAGAATCGCTTCGTTGACGCTTTAGCTGCTCTAGTAGCATTTATCCAACTTGATTGTGGGGTCTAAGTTTAGCCAATGCAGATTGAGACTAGAAGATCGCCAGCATTTTGCTTCAATATTGGAAAATAGAACGACGAGCAACCTTGGTACCATTGTATCAAGATATGTATGGAATATGGTACTTACCCTCTAGATGAAACATAAAATGAAAAGAAGACCATCCGGCGAATGGCCATGGGCTTTTTTAATAGTATTGACATCGTGTATAAGATAAGTTTTAATGGGCATTACTATGTAGTGTAGATATGAGAGAGGTGTGCAAGATTATGGTAGAGATCTATGAAGGCATATACGATATGTAATGTCCCAAATTTTAGGACTAAAGGCTTAAGAATAAGTCTGAATCAGGTGGACTGCTAAGCCTATTTTAGCAAGAGTCCCAAGAATGTCTAAGAGCCATAATGACTTTTAGAAACTAACTTGGAATTAAAGTATGTGATTTGGTTCCAATTAGTCAAAGGAAAATACTCAATTCCTTTATCTAAAGTCAAATAGAATCTAAAACCTAACTTGGATCCAATAAGACCAGGAATAACATATTGGAAGAAGGAAAATAAAATAAAAGAAACAACTAATGACAATATAATTAATGTTGACATAGTTAAGGGCAAAAAGGGAAGAAAGGAATTGTTAGTCAATTAGTCATCAATTTCCCGGAAAAAAAGAAATTGTTCAAAGAAAAAAAAGAAGAAGAGGGAGGATTAAATGGCTAACTAAACTAGTTATAGTAACTAATTAGTTACTTACCTTTTTGAGGGACCATGAGCTTTTGACAAGTGGCACAATTTGGGCTAAGTATTTGTGTTAGGTGAAGATAAATACCAAAAACTCCCTCTCTTCTCTCACAATTCGTGCAACAGCCTTGAAATAGAGGGAAACATGAAGAAAATCATAAGAAAAAGAAAGAGGAGAGAAGGAAGGTGAGTATTCAAAGTTCCTGAGCTCCAGAACCGATTTCACATCGATTCGGCATTTCTAGCTTTCAGAGTCTTCTTTAATGTTGTTCTTCTCAGTGAGAGCAACATTTGTGCGGTTTTGGATTATTGATTAGAGGTCTTTAGAGCTATCTACCTAGAGGAAGTGCTGCCAAAATCAAGAACCGAGTGTAGAAACGTGTAGAAGTAAGCATAAGCTTGAATTTGAACCTGTTACTTTAAGGTCTTGATGAGTTCTATGAATTTTGTGGGGGCTTAGGGTTATGCCCATATGTGATTTTGAGGAAAAAATGATGTTTTAATTATGATTTGTAGTTATATGGTGATTCATGATGATATTAGACTAGTTTGATGCTTAAATTACAAATTAGTTGGTGGTTAGTTACAGCCAGTCTAGAACCAGATTGCTTGTTGGATGAATTTGACTAGTCAAATGTTGTCTGATGGTTGTAATATATTCCAAAATGATAACAGACATTATAAGCTTTAATTTGATATATAATACGTTGAATTTGGGTCATTACTTTGGGAGATATTAATTGTTAAAGTTTGAGGTTTGAAACTGGATTGGATTCTGGAACAGAGTGGCAATTAGTGGAATTCTGTATTTCTGTGATTACAAGTAGTAGTGGTTAATATTTTTCCTTTATAGGATGTAGAGATCTTCAAATAAGACTTTAACCCATTCCATTTGAAATTTTGTAGATTAATAGTAGTCCAAAAATGGTGTTTTAGATCTCCACATTTAGACCGATTATAGGTGGATAAAGTTTAAAAGAAATGATCGGTGGGATTTTCGTAATTAAGAACAAATTGAGAGACCAGTTCAAGTAATATAAGATCTAAAAAAGATTATTTAGACCGGTTTTATAACTAACCGGTCTAAAAAGATTAAATAATTAAAAAATGTATATATGAAATATATTTATTAGACCGTGTCTTCCTATAACATGTCTAATATATTTTATGGAATAAAGGTAATTAAAAAAAATTGTTTGCTACTTTTTAGACCGGTTGTTCTTGACAATCGGTCTGAAATAGTAAACCTTTTAGACCTGTTTTGATTATAAACCGGTCTAAAAGGTTCAGCGGGGGAAAAATAAGTAATGAATAATTTTTTAGACCGGTTACTTATATAACTGGTCTAAAAGAAATATATTTTAGACGGGTTATTCCAATAACCGGTCTAAAATAAAGGTTTTTAAAATTGGTTATTAATAAATGGTGTTAAAAATGTTTTAAGACTGGTTATTTTTATAACTGGTGGCATAACCGGTCTAAAATAAAGATTTTCAGGACTGGTTATTAGAATAACCGGTCTTAAAAATGTTTTAAGACCGGTTATTTTTATAATTGGTCTTAAAGATCTACGCTAACTGCCTAAGCTCCGCGCCATCTTTTTCATTCTAAAATATTTTCAGACTGAGCAGCAAACAGTCGAGAATCGAAGGTACCTCTAGATTAGTCATTACAAGAGTGGAATTAGTGTGTCACCTTATTGGTTTTGTGTTGGAAATTGTGCCCTAAGGGCCAATCATTGTACTTTGAACATTATTATTTTAATGAAATTTCTCCATTCTGCATGTTAACTGTGATAATTGTATCCTTGGATAATTCATGAAGATTGTCCTAAAATGTCCTTGGTTGGTCATCTATGCAGGAGCACAGATAAAACAAGACCCGTTTGACTTTGATAAGATATGGAGAGACAAATCAAAGTCTTAGGCACTTGTAAGAGTATAAGGTTCTGGACCGACCCACTATGAGAAAGCTACATGGATTAAGTCATAAGCTTTTCTCATGTATGACCACGTCACAATACCCTTAGATCTGAGGTCATCATGGATTCCTACATGAGAGTTGTTAAGCTTTGAACTAGTCAAAAGTCACTTTTGACTGGGCGATGATAAAGGCTACGATCGGGCTTGGTAGTTTTTCATGCAGAGGAATATGAATGATCAAGATGGAATTTGTCCCTCATATTAGTAGAGAGATATTACTGGGCCCCTCGATGAGTGAGTATGAGAAATGTATGGCCATACTACAATGGAAAGGAGTTTCCATTTCTATTGTCAGGCTACTCAGGAATCGTGAAAGTAATGGTCAGGAACAAGAGGATGACATTATCCATGCCTTATCCTTGATCGATGTATCGTGTGACAAAAGGGATGTGACATGATTGTATGACAGGTTGCATCGTGATAACGATCCTCATATGAATTGGGTAGTCGTAATGTCTTGCTAGAGGCCGCTTGCGACTTTTGGGTTAGTACAGTTATTGGCCCACTGCCAACTTCATACGGGCTTACGGGGTCGTACATAAGAATGACCCAACACAAGTTAATGTTTAATTTATGGTGGACGAATTTTATATTTATATTTATATATATAATATAAAATTCGTTAATAATATTATATAGATATATATTTTTGAAATATATATATTATATATATTATATATATGTATATATATTATATGATATTATTATATTGTATTAGTTTTAAATTTAATTTATTAAGATATATTAAATTTAATAACTAACATGATAGAGATATAGTATCTCAGATTTAATTTATGAAGATAAATTAAATCTAATGGCTCTTTATTTGGATTAAATAAATAGGTGAAAATTAAAACTGTTGGACAGATTTAATTTAAACTGAATTTATTTAATTAGCTCATCAAGATAATTAATTGTTGATCAATTTCAAAATTAATGATGATTAATTTTGAAATTTGAATATAGCCCTCATAGGTTATAAACTTGATAGAGCAGATATACTCATACGCACATGAGAATTCAGAGCTGCAAGGGAAACCCTAAAAACATTGGAGGCATTAGCACGCAGTCTCAACTAGAGAGCATTAGTGTGGATACCGGTAGAAGGAGCGGAGCTAACGTGTTGGCTCCTAGAGATAGTGAAAACCCTAAGTTGAAAAAGGTACGAGTTCTTTCTATCCCGATTTAAATGCCGTTGATAGATCCTCGATTAGGATCAGTAAAATTTTTAAAATTCTTCCGCTGTGCTTGCCGATCCTCACATTTTGCACTTGCATCATGACAATGGGATCTCGGAGCTAGCATCCCTATTGCTCTTTGTTAGGGCATACTGGTTCTCCATCTTTTCGTTGAGTGTCAAAGTTTGACGATGCTTAACACACTCTCTTCTCATTTTTATGCATCGTTGGTCTGTGAAATTTGGATCCTAAACTTGTTGTAGCCCTAACTCTCTTCCAGGTATTTCTTCTCTTCGTCTATTGTTTTTTTATTGATTTGTTTGCTATGGTTGGCGAAGAAGGTTATGGGTATGATTTGGGAGATTGGAAATATGGGGGCATTGTGATTCTGATATCTCAACTCTCCCAACATGTGAACTTACCTAAATTTGAAGTTGCCCTAGGAAGATGAGTTTGCTTAAATTTCTGTTCTTTAGCTTATAATTGCATTCATAGTTTTTACTGTATTGAAGCATTATCTGGGATAGTTACAATTTAATTGGTTGAGAGTTAATTTGTGGGTTGAATTGAAGGTCTACTTGTTAGGTGAAATCATATGAGAATATGCTTGTTTCATTTTTGAATTCTCTTTGCTGTCGAAAATGATGAGCCTGACAACTAAGTTGCTTTGAATTTGTTTCTGAATTTAATTTCTGTATTGCAAATGCTAATTTTTCCTCTATTTTCTCTTTGCCCTCACTCGAGTATAAGGATCCCCACTTGAGTGCATTAGCATATCCTTGCATCTGGACAACCTTTTGCTCAGCACTTGCAGCAATATTTGAGGAAGTGAGCTTTCTCACTTGTGAGTGTTGGGTTCCTCACTCGAGTGTCAATGTCCTCACTCGAGTCACTTCCTACTATTAGGCTCTTCCTTGCTCTCGAACAAACATAACTTGTACCATACTTGCAGGACTCGAGTGATCTTGGGAGACTTACTTGAGTAGTGAGCTAGTGCTCGAGTGCAACTGCCATTTCTGTCTCTAATCATGCTCATTGTCAAAAACTTCCATGAGTATGCCTTCATACTCGAGTGCAAATATGGTTATCACTCGAGTGAAACATCTCTCACTTGAGTATTGCTGCCAATTCTCTGAATCAGTAAAACACTTTCAGTCTAACACTTCCTGAACTTGAGTGCAAAATGAATTCTCACTCGAGTGCTTACGGCATCACTCGAGTGTAGCAGTTAAAATCACAACAGCCATCTATGAACTTTGTGAAATGCATTTGGTAATAAATTGAATCAATGTTTATACCTTCAAAACATAAGTTTCTTACCAAAACACATAATTATAGTTTGTTAATGAAACTTGTACTATTCAGATTACTCTTTCTATCTCTAGCTCTCTACTCTCTTCTACTTGTTCATTATGTAGTAGTTAAACTAGGTACTTGGGTGTAATGATTGCATGCTCTCATCATACTCCTGCCTTTTCTAGGGGAAAAAGTAGAAAACAAAAACAAAATTGTGTTGGAATATATGGATCGTAGTTATATAAAAGCTAAACGAATGAGTGTTGCATATGTTGATGGGGTGAGGGATTTTTTAGATTTTGGAAGAAGAAATGCTGATGATGATAGTGGGATATTTTATTGTCCTCTGTTTTGCATGAAATGAAAGTATATCATGTTGTCTATGTTGGTTTTAGGACCAAAACAACCCAAAAATGACAAATGTTTACCTAGAAGCCTTGATCGAAGACTTAAAAAAAAGTTGTGGGATGAAGATATCGATGTTTTTGATGCAAACAAGAAGGAGATTTTTAAAATGTGAGCCGTGATATTTTGGACTATAAATGACTTCCCTACATATGGAAACTTGTCAGGATATAGCGTTAAAGGCCACAAAGCATATCCAATTTGTGAAGAAGGCACATGCTACCATCAACTTCAACATGAAAAAAAGATCGTTTATCTTGGCCATATGAGATTTATTAGATGGGGCCACCCATATCATAGATTAAAGAAAGCGTTTTTTGGTGGCCAAGAGTTTGAAGATGCTCCGAAGGCATTGACTGGGGAGATGGTTTATGAAAATATGAAAAATATTAATATAAAGTTTGGTAAGACTATAAAGAGTAGAAATGAGAAAAATATATGGAAAAAGAGGTCTGTCTTCTTTGATCTTCTATATTGGTGCAATCTTGATGTGAGGCATTGTATTGATTTCATGCATGTGGAGAAAAATGTATGTGCTAGTATTATTGGGACATTGCTTAATATACTAGGTAGTTCTAAGGATGGCGTGAAGGCAAGATTAGATTTACAAGAAATGGGAATACGAGAAGACTTACATCTAAGGCCATTTGGTAAGAGAACTTTTGTCCTTCAGCTGCTCATACTTTGTCTAAAGATGAGAAAAGAAGTTTTTGTGAGTGTTTGCATAGCACCAAAGTTCCCTCAGGGTGTTCTTCAAATTTTAAAAAGCTTGTGTCGATGAAAGACTTGAAGTTAATAGGGTTAAAGTCTCATGATTGTCATGTCTTAATGCAACAACTACTCCCAGTAGCTATTTGAGGCATTGTTGAATATGATCTTCAACATAATTGAGTAGACTTTGTTTCTTCTTCTTCAATGCTATTTGTAGTAAAGTCATTGACATGGAAAGATTGGATGAATTATAAAATAAAGATTATATGATCTTGTGCCATCTTGAGAAGCTTTTTCTTCCTTCTTTTTTTGACATCATGGTATACCAGATTGTTCATCTAGTGAGGGAGATAAAGTTGTGTGGCCTTATCTATTTCTGGTGGATGTACCTAATTGAAAGAACTACGAAAATCCTAAAAGGGTATGTGAAGAACCCTAACCGGCCTAAAGCATCTATTATTGAGAAATATGTGTAACCCCCTCCGTAATTATAACCGAAATACGCGATTAAAATGAAATAGAGACCAATAATAATCAAATAACATTTACTAACCCATCACATGATGGGGTTTTCAAAAATACCTTTCAAAATCATTTAATTCCTTGGTCTCATATTCACATTTCGAATACAATTACTACACAAAGATAAATCACATTCATATAAATATCAGGGTGCAAAATATAATCATCCCGACAATCCTAGGTACATACCTTCGCTAAAGATACACAGGGTACAATTGCCCATTACAATTCTTCAAATGGGGATTACACAATCTCATCTCAAAGGAGTCCTAGCCGCTCCCTCCACGAGCCACTTGCCCTGTCTAAATTGTAGGTAGGGGAGAGTGAGATTCGAGAGAATCTCAGTAGGAAGCAGATACCATAATGCATGCATGATAGATGCTATGTGTATGACATGTTAGCTTTATCTAGATGCATGCCCCATAATGATATTTCTGCATGCTCAATATTTCATGTAACATACATCACTACACAAGATAAGATATCAAATACATACAAGTAAGGTAAGTCCCCTACCTCCAGTCTTTTCTCCTCAATTTGTGTGCCAGCAACTTGGGGCTTCACATTCGATCCTCAAGCTCCCTCTGGCTTTTACTCATTATGGCTGAACCCTAGCCCCTTTTAAACAGCAAAATTAAGCTTCAAGTACCTTGCGAGATTTCTCCTCTTTCTCTCTCTAAGAACTCTCAACTTTCTCTCACTAGTTTCAGCTGGTTCATCACGACAAAAAATGAGAGCCGAAGAAGATGAGAAGATATTTAATTCCATGCTGATGTCATCTTTTAATGAGATGATGTCATAATTCCCATTTTCGGATTTTCTGGCAGATTTTCTGCCCAAATTTTGAAAAATCATAACTAATTCTAGAAAAATCAAAATGAGGTGACTCAAAAGCCAAATGAAAGATATTTAATTCCTATTCATAGGAAAAATATTTTTCATTACTAAAAATCACCACACAATTCCAGAATTACATAAAACTCATCACTGCCCCAAAACAGAGTTCAGTTTCCATCCCAAACTTTAGACAGTCATATCTCCTAGTTCACAAAACGAAATGGCACAAATTATATCTCCATTTTGAAGCTTGGGATGTGAAATTTAAGATTGGAAAGTTTCAGAATTTTTAGACACCATTTGTTCATTCAAAATGTTCACACAAACTGACTGCCCAGAATAGAGTTTCACTGGACAAAATTTCAGATTTTGCATCTTTGTTTCCAATGGTTCCATTTTCATACCAAACATCATTCCCACATAAATTTCCATAAGGAATCCATTGGAAACACAAAATCAATCAAATTCACATCTCATTGACATGTTTTCGCAACAATCTCAATATGTCAACACAATTCACATTTCAAAACCTAACATTGCAACATTTCCATTCCAAAGTTTCAAACCAATTTCAATGACATCAAAACACACTATGACACCATTTCCAACACAATACGCCATTCAATTCTTCCCTCTATTATAAGTCAATTTGGATGTTAATCCACAATTGAACTCAAATACAGGGTTTCGGCGCTGCTCACAACACACACGAATCATATTCGAGTGCCAAATCTCATCATATTCTCCAAAAGGGTTATTTATCACTAACCACATCCACTTTTGGAGTCATTAACCCTTAATCACAATTTGGGATCTTGCTAAACTGGGGCTTAGCAATCCACTAATCTTAGGTTTATTCTCTAGCCTCGAGTCTCAAAATTCGGAGTATTACAATATGTCTCTGAAGAAGCTATGGAAATTTGTCTATATTTTTTGTCAAATATAGGACATATTAGGCTTCCTAAATGTCATTATCAAGAAAGGGGTAGACGCGGGGCAATAGTAAAGAGTGTGGAACCTGATGAATTGCAACAAGTCCACTTGTATATCTATAATGTTTATGAAGTTCAATATTACATGAATGCTCTTAAAGAAATTGTATGGAAACAAAATAGTCGAATGACTAAACAAAGGTTAATTAGGGAGCATAACAAAACTTTCGCACATTGGTTCAAACCAAAGGTTGACAGAGAAAGAATGTGTTTCTGATACAATAAATTGGTTAGCACATGGTCCTGAGGTTAATGTCATAAGTTGGACTTCATTTGTGATCAATGGTTATACCTTTTACATGAAGTCCCTAGATGATAAAAGTACTGTCCAGAACAGTAGTGCTGTGTTAGTGGCTGAATCTATGCACTTCTCTAGTTTGAAAGATAAGAACCTTAAATTGGCTGCCATACCTTATTATGGGGTTATTGAAGAGATTTTGGTAGTTGACTATGTTAAAATTAGATTTCCCATTTTCAAATGCAAGTGGGTTGATGTCAATAATGTTGTGAAAATCGATAGGTTAGGATTTATATTAGTAGATTTGAATAGTATAAGTTTTGGGGATAAACCTTTTATTATGGCAGATCAGGCGAAACAAGTGTTCTATATTACCTATCAGGCAAATAAAATATGGTCTGTAGCTTTCCAAGGAAACAGGGTTGTTGATATTGATGAGAAAAGTCGCTCAAATTATGATCTTCTTGAGACTTCTTTTTCTAGGGGTCTACTACAAAAAGAAACAAACTTATACTCCCTCCACTTCAAACCAAGAAAAAAGGGCCATTGATATTACTGAGCGTTTCTTGGCTCCATTTGTTCATGGGTAAGAAACAAACTTATATTTTATAATATATATAATGTTTTATATTTGCTTAATATTCTTCTCTTTTTTTCCAGTGATTATTGGCAGTTGGTTCTTCTATGTAAGAGTAGTTACACTATCATCCTCTTATGCTCCCACCACTTCAAACCAGGGAATGATTTGAAAAAGACCATGAACTCGTAAGTTTTCTTGCATTATTACCTTTTGTGTGCAAAGTTTATGGAATTTGTGTAAAATAAGTAGTCTTTGTGATTTTGATGATGATAGGACAATGCGGACATTCCTACACGCTGCTTGTAGTAAGCATGTTAGTACATTTTGGTTTGTTTAAAGAATGTAATAAGCCATGCCTTTGTACTTGTTTTAATGATATCATGGTCTTTTTCAGAGCCGTAGGCAACCACAGGGGTCCAACTTATGTGGTTTTGATGTTTCGAGACACATTTACAATATTACTCTAGGCAAGATTGATTTTACTAAAGAGGTAAATTTATATTTCAAAACTTTTGTATAACTTTATTGTTTTTAAGTTACCAAGTTAATGTTTTTTCTGGTTTTGGTGTTACAGATGTTTGATTTTATTGATCCCTTTTCTGAAGAAGATATTGATTTCATCCGCAGATGTTGTGATGAATTCATCTAAGAGCTTTTACAAAAATAGTGAGTTTTTGAATCTAATGTTACTTGTACTTTGTTCTCATACGTACCGCTCCTACTGTATGAATTTCTAATTAGGTTTATGTATTTGTGTAGGACAATTTCTGGGATATGGGTGATACATGCATGAGATTTGAGGGATTGACCTTTATATATTTTCTTCCCTTTGTATTATGTAAAACTGAGGAATTTCTGCTGTTACTTGTATTAATCTTTGAATTTTATTCCTGCCATTGTCATTAAAAGTTTTGTATCCATTTCTAAGCAAATTCGTCTGTTTGGACATTCCTTCATATTCCACATTGAAATTGATTTATAAGCTGTGTTTTAGTTTTAGATAGTTGTTAAGTGTATTTTGGAGTTCTTGGAATATGATTTAATCTCATTACTTGAATTGTCCACTTTGAAATGATTGTCAAATCATGTATATGAATTAATATTGTTGCAATTTTTAAAAATCTAATTCTACCTAGAGGAAATTCATTATTGCTTATTTTGATCTTGAACCTTCATATCTTACAATATTTCAAAAATTGTTAGAAGTTGATTTATGGCTCAAAATTAAGTGTTCTACTCTTACCATTTGTTAGAAGTTGATTTAAAGTCACCTACACCTTCATTTGTGTTTGTTGTTGATCATACTATTGTCATTGCTTTTTAGTGAAATCTTTGTAACGTTGCTTATGTGGGATAGATGTTGAAATGGCTTGCTGGGTAAGGTTACTTAGAAAGAGGGACATTTTTTTAAAAAAATAAAACTTTTAAGACCGGTTATAGCAACAGCAAGTCTTAAAAGTCATACCTTTTAGATTGGTTGTAGCTACAACCTATCTTAAAAGTATGACCTTTTAGATCGGTTGTACCTATAACAGGTCTAAAAAGTATGATTTTTTAGACCTGTTGTAGCTACAACTGATCTAAAATGTAACAAATTTTTTAGACTGGCTGTATCAAGACCTAATCTACAACCGGTCTAAAAAGTCTTTGTTAACCGGTCTAAAAAGTCATTTTTCTATTAGTGTAAGTTATGATTTTTTGAAGTTCAATCAAGCGCCAGGACTGTTTCTTAGCTGCAGCCAGAAGATTGCTTGGCCGTGGCCAGAGAATTCCTTAGCTGCTGCCAAGCCCGTAACAACACTCTATTCTTTTATGAAAGGTGTTGATTGCTCTAGTCTTTCCCAACCCCATAGGCATTTGTTTGAGCTTCCAATAGCCACTCAAGTGACTTAAATGATAATCAACAAGTTCAAAACAAAGGATAAACATGGGAATAGATCAAGAATACCTTAGTTTACATTATGCCAAAGGTGTTGGACTAAGTAATGACACCCCAATAGTAAATTCTGATTATAGGACCTATTAGTTGTCCGGGATCTAAGACCTGCCCGAGCATGGAGGAATAATTGGATACCCCTTAGGAAAGACGTCCAGGTAGTAATACTTTCTTTCATATGTAATGAGATACGTTGTATGTTTGTGGTATCATCATGAGTTTTGGAAGCATTCACAGTTTGTGAAGTGGTTGCCCGAGGCCTATTACGCGGGTGGACGCCTAGGCCATAAAAATTACTATGATGCACGAGTGGAATCCAGGGACCTATTGTATGGGTGAACACTCAGGGCCAAGTGATTTATATACCTAGCGCTATGGTAATATGATATGCTGCATGATGTGTTTTGAATGCTGATTGATATTTCTATGTTATATGATGACTATGTGGCATGCTTTGTGTTCTTGTATATATGTGATTGAATGCCTGTTATTACTGAGATTCTTTTGAATCTCACTCTTTTCCTATAACAACTATACTACAGGCTAGTGGCCAAAGGGCAAGAAGGTAAACCCGGACAACTAGAGGATGAATCGAAGAGATTGTATTTCCTATTGATTGTCTATTTTGGTTATATATATATATACTGTCTATTTTGGGGTCTGTATTTGATGTGTATGACTCGGTAAACCCAATAAAGGTACAATAGAAAAACTAGTGGTAACTTAGTTGAAGGACACTTCCGTACGGTCATGGATCATTACCGATGTATGAAACATAACACTTAAGCAGAGAAATGCTCACATACTTTGAAGAAAAGAATTAAGAGCCAATGAGACATGGCAAAGCAATGAACCTTTACAAAAATGTTTTAATTTCTTCTGAAAACCCATGTAAACCTGGGTTCACGTTTGGTGTGTGAAGTTGGGAGTGGTAAATGTTTTCAAAAGTTTGTCTATTCCAGGACTAACTCATAGTTTAATTGTTCAATTCATTGCACTTTTGCACTCATCCGAGCTTATAAAGTGTAAGGTATTACAGTTGGGTATCAGAGCAGTGATTCTGGCAATGGAATTGTCAGCTCAGAGTTAGAGGTCCAGTCAGAGAGAAGGGTTCTGACTCTAGGATGCATTCTCTGCTTATATGAATGGTATAGTGATCCTCTGTTAGTGCTACTGTAATTGGAAGCTATAGCTAGCAGATGAAACCAAAGAATTAGACTACCTTCTGTTTGATAATTAGCCTATAGAAGGAAGGGGTAAGGGTTTATACAAGGGTAGTGGCTGCGCTTGACAGGGATGTTAGCGGTGCCCAGTCTTGTGAGGATTCCTCTACTAGTGACAATAACAATGAGACCCTAAGGATAAAAGAGGAAGCGCAGGATTTAGATTCTATTGCTAACTCTAGGGCTCTAGATATTAAGTTAGAGTATGACCCAGATTTTCCCCTTGAGTTATGAGAACACACAGTGGGACTATACCAAGAAGCTAGTACTGTTTATATTTCACCATGGGGATAGTAGGAAGCATCTCTGAGAGGCTGACTTGTCATTCTGGAATAAAGGTATGTATGGGCTATTGATACCTAGTGACAAATGGCATTGTAATAGTATTGATGCATCAGATCTTATCAGAATTCCGTAATTAATCATGCTCAGGCGAGGGAAATCCCAGGATGGGTGACCCCCTGGGAAGCTCCTTGGAAATTTGAAACCTTTTGATTGAAGATTTGGAATTTTGATTAACATTTTTTAGATGACATAAAGAATGATTGAGGCATAGAGATGATGAGGTAAGTATTAATTTTTAATTCGAACCATTTCTGTTGTAGTAAGTACTGCCTAGAAAAGTTCATTTGATGAGGTTATAGAAACTCGAGGCATAGTGATTATTTTGAGGTTTCTCTGTACTAAGTCATGACCCTTAGTAACACCGTGGTGTTAAAGGTTTGTAGGTATGATATACGGTGATGCATGATTTGTGGTGATTATGCCGTATATCAATCCTAGAGGATTTGATCTGATGATACTGAAGGTTGAGGATAGGTTGAAATTAGATCTAAGCTGAAATAGTGCTTAGGTCAAACTGTGGATCATGTTGCACTATGGTTCTGTTTCATGATGAAATTTTGAACCTCGTGAACCTTGTGGATAGTGTTGAACTTTCAGTAATGTTTTAAGATATTACCCAAAAATTGTGGAGGTTAGAATAAGTGCCATTGATTTTGAATCTTAGCGTTCATATTGGGAATAATTGAGGAAAATGTCCGATTTGTGTGATTTGAGGTTCTAGATTTTATAATGAACCTAAAAGTTGGGTTAGAGATAGAGAACCCCTAATGATTTACTCAATGGAATTTTGGGCTAGTTAAAGTACCCAAGATATGCTTGAGGTACCTGATCAGAGTGTTTGGGCTAGTGATGATTTGTGGAATCTAGGAACAAGATTCTTATGGATAAGTATCCTTACATAAAGGGATTTTGTAAGGTTGCTAACAACTAAGTCTAGTATTGGGAAGGATTATGATTATAAAATATTCCCTTAAAGGATTGATTGAGGTGATAACTCTCTGATGAAATGAGAGAAAGAATTGATTTGCCTTCCATTCCACTAATTTGAGGCTATATATGAGTCGATTGGTGGATGACAAATAATGTGTTGAAAGGTATAAGAAGAGTACTCCTGGTAGGGAAGGTAGAGTTTGAGATTATGCCAGGAGCTGGACGAATATTAAAAGTTCATGTAGAATAACCCTAGATGAGATGGTGGAATTAGAGAAAGCAGATTACAGAACTGCTAGAAAAGAGGGACCTTATAAGATTTAGATTCTCGTTACAATGGTACTTCCATTCATAGACGACCAACCAGAAAGAGCTACCTACGTAGGATTTTGATCAGAGAGGGCTACCTACAGAGAGTTTTCATCGGAGAGGGCTACCTACGGAGGGGTTTGATTGGAGAAGGCTACCTACAGAGAGTTCTTACTAGAGGGGCTGACCAGTCTGGTGATTGAGTGAAGCGCTGAGTGTAGAACCGTAGCGTGGAGCTACTTTTATATCGAACCGTAGTGTGTAGCAATCATGATGTCAAACCGTAGTGTGAAATCGTCGTGATGTCGAACCATGGAGTAGAGCTACAGGTGTAATACCCCTAATTTTGAGATTTGAGGCTAGAGAATAAGCCTGAAATAAGTGGATTGCTAAGCCCCAATTTGGTAGGAGCACAAATTATTCCTTAATGATTCTTATATCTTTAGGGTATTAAAGAAAGTAAAATGGTGAATTTTGGATAAAGTAATTATGTTTTTGGTGAAATCGCCTATGAGGTAGTGAGTTTGTCATATGATTTTTTATGATCAAATGATGAGAAAAAATTATGATATTTTACAATATGAAAGTAGACATCCTAAGCTTTAATTTGATAGGTCATATGACTCAATTAGAGCTATATACAAAAAGTTATGAATTTTTGAAATAAGCACAGAAAAACTGTGAAATATCTGGAACAGCAGGCAAAGATTAAGATTTTGGGAATCTTTTGATTGCATCTAGCAAAAGTATATATTTTTACTTGAAACTAGATTCAATAAGGGTTCTATAGGCTTTGGAATCACTCTAATTAGATTTTTCTAGAATTAGTTATGATTTTTCAAAGTTTAGGCAGAAAATTTGCCAGAATTGACATAAAATCCGAAAATGAAGGAAAACATATTTGAAAATTATGAGATACATGGAAAATTCATTTGAGATGATGGAAGGACCTCCTAGATGTCATTTACATTGGCCAAGAGAGGGAAGGACTTGGTTGAATTCAATTGGGCTTCATGACCCAATTACTTGTACATAAGGGTTATGTACACAAAGTTACATTTTTAGCATTTTTGGGTAATTGAAAATTAAAGTAAACTGTGATATAATAATATATAATCATCCTGTTCCTCTTGGGGTCATACCTGACGTGAAATAGCATCCAAGGAGAGAGAGAAATTTTGAGAGCTTTTAGAGAGAGAAAGAGAAGAAATCTCGTGAGGTAGGTTGATTTCTTTGGTAAATCTCTACCTAACGTGTATAATCCTTCTCCTAAGCTTCTCTTCTATGTTATGTAAGGTGTTTGAAGCAAAAATCTTGGTGTTTTGAAGTTAGGGTTTTCATCCACCTTGAGAAAAAGCTAGTGGGAGCTTGAGGTAACTTCCAAACTTTCGTATATTGCTTATTCTGGCTGCTGTAGGCAATTTAATTGGTGAAAATTTGCCAGATTGCCATTGGTTTTAATGGTAGTTGTAACCTAATGGAATGGTTAATAAAGTGATTAGGAGTAGAAAGAAACGGGTTTACGGTGTCGAAATCGAAAAACCCCAATTTTTCCCGGAGAACCTGAGGATTTCGGTCAGGGTGTTAGAGGGCCTTAGAGTTGGATTTTTAATGATTTGATGGTTCTATTGAGTTTAGGAGTGAAAATTAGGGGGGCACAATTGGTCAGTTTTTCAAAAAAGGCTGAAAAATGCATAATTATGAAAATGCCCCAAAAACCCTTAAAGTGGGACTGCCAAGGGTAATGTTGTAATTTGACATTGAATTTGATAATTTTGAGTCTAGAAATGGATTCCTTGGGCGAAAATGTGTCAGAATAGCCTATGTCAAAATTCAGGAAAAGTACAATCGGACTGGGTACGGCGGGGCTGGGCCGGGTCCCAGGGGGCATTTTAGTAAATTTTCATAATAGGCTCATATAACCCCTAGAAACACTATGGAAGTGTCTAAATTGTATATTTGAAATTGTAGGACCAAGTTGTGAGCCCAATGGTTGGCATGTTCTACGAGGCACACTAAAAGGTGGTCTTTGAGATAGTACTCCCCAACCCTTTAGGCATGTGTCTAGGCTTCTAGTAGCCACCTAAAGAGTCCAAGTGATAACCAACTTTAAGTATTCTGAAGGTAAGAATTTGGAATAGAGAATAACTTTTCGTCATTGACTTTGGTTTATAGGGTTCAACATTTATCCTAATTGCAAGCAACCTATGCTTACGCATGTCAGGAAAGAATAAGGTAGTGACTTTACCCTTATACTATGTGTAAATGCGTTGTATGTGTGCATGTCATTGTTTTGTTATGGCGGATGGATTAATGTGGAAGCCGAAAGGCTATATGTAAGCCGTAAGGCAATGTGGAAGCCGAAAGGCTATATGTAAGCCATAAGGCAATGTGGAAGCCGAAAGGCTAATTGTGAGCCGCAAGGCTATGTGTATGCACCACTACGCCAATAGTCCCTGAGTCGCTAACAATGATTTGGGTAAGGACTGCGAGCCTTCCCGGCGGTAAAAGGGGATGAGGGTGGGGTGTAATTTGTATTTTTGCTGCTATGTGATGATTTACTTACATGCTATATGATTATATATTGTATGAGTTATTTGTTACTATTGGGATTCTTTTGAATCTCATTCTTTCCATTGACTAACATTCCAGACAAGGTAAGTGGCTCCAAGGAGAAGCAATTGACCAAGAGCGGTTAGGACTTTATAGGGATGTTATTTTGGATTGTTGGTTATCTCTTTTGGAAAGGGATTACAGTAAATTGTTTTTGGGATGTAAATATTATGTTTGATTTGATCATGTAATCCCCTAGTTGGAACTTATAACCCTTAGTTTATACATGTATGAAACCCGGGAGTTGCCGTGAATTTGGCTATACACTCTGATATGTATAAATGTTATTTAACTGTACATGTAATTATATTTGATATTTGAACTTGAGACCAGGATAGGGATGAAGTTTTGAAAATATTTGTGAAAACCCTACCACAGGGTGAGAGTTTAAAATGAGTTTTAAATTATCTGATGGCCTCCAAACCATTTAATTATGCACTCTCGAATTATAATTACTATTTTAAGGTAGGGGGTTACAATGGAACGTTGACTCTTAACAATGGTGCATTATAATAAGTCCCATATCGAATAGGTTACCTTGAAAGAATGGTTTGTGTGACCTAGTGAATCGTCGTGGGGTGCTCTAGTGCCGTGTGTAGAGAAAGAGATGAGGAAGGAAATTAAGGAAGAATAGGCGCGACAGTATAAAGTAAAGCAACTCTTGCTATCGTATCTTATGCAATGATTCTGCATATATGTGTTTACATGAATATATGGTGGGCAATAAGACCTATTGAGCCAAATTGTCCTTAGGCAGTCAGACCTGACGGGCAGAGGCTTGAGGCTATAAGTCTTGTAATTCATATTGCATAGGGGTGATCCCTAGGCAGTAAGACCTGATGAGCATTTAAAATGCACTGGGTGGACGATCGGGGGCTAGATGACTTGTCTTGCACTGGTTAGACACTCAGGGGCCATATGACTTGTCTTGCACCAAGTAGATGCCCGGAGGCCATGTGACTTGTTTCGCACCGGATGGATACCGGGGGCCATATGATTTGTTATGATATCTGAATGTTTACTGGATGATAGTGGTTTGATGGTTTGTTTGCTTCATGGACATTATATAAGTGTATGAAGGGTTTGAGTCACAAGAGTTACAGCTTAAAATGTATACAGAACACCTAGTAGACTGTGTATCCTAAGGTAGTTAGTCTCGATAAGGTATTTAGTAAAGACGATAGACTGAATGGCCTGATGCCATAAGACCTGAGGGACTAGTATGTCCTTAAGCCAGCAGAATGTCATGTGTTTGAGAATTGTAATAAGCAGAGGCTCGAGGCGATAAGACCTGGTGTGAAAGTTTGCATATGGGGGATCCCTGGCCATACGACCTGTATGCCTAGCATTGTGGTTGTTGCCTAGTGCCATGGTACTAGACTAGTGAGTTTAGAGAATGTGTTTGGATGGTTGCTGAATGCTTATCGAATAATTTGTATTGCGTCTATGGAAAGGGCTACCTGCAGGCGGTACTGGATAGGAAACCTATAGTGTAGAGCCGTAGGAGAACTTGACTAATCCGGACTGTGATTGCCCTAAGGACTGTTTGTCCTATGGTTGCCGAATGCAGACTAATTGATTGCTGATGGATGATTTGTGTTGCATGCTCTAGGAGAATTGCATATGAAAGAGATAGATTGAATTATGACTTGTTTCGAATGCTTATTGAGCTTGTACATGAGAGGGATGGACTGAGTGACTCAAATGATTCCCTGAGGTATAAGTGTTCAAAATTTTGAGGACAAAATTTATTGAACGGGGGGAAAATTGTAATATCCTAAATTTTGGGACTAGAGACTTGAGAAAAAGCCTGAATCAGGTGAACTGCTAAGCCTATTTTAGTAATAGTCCCAAGAATGTCTAAGAGCCATAATGACCTTTAGAAACTAATTTGGAATTAAAGTATGGGATTTGGTTCCAATTAGTCAAAGGAAAATACTCAATTCCTTTATTTAAAGTCAAATAGGATCTAAAACCTAACTTGGTTCCAATAAGAGAGGGAATGACATCTTAGAAGAAGGAAAATAAAATAAAAGAAACAACTAATGGCAATATAATTAATGTTGCCATAGTCAAGGGCAAAAGGGGAAGAAAGGAATTATTAATCAATTAGTCAGCAATTTCCACTCCTGTTAAGAAAAAAAAGAAATTGTTTAAAGAAAAAAAGAAGAAGAAGAAGAGGGAGGACTAAATGGCAAACTAAACTAGTTATAGTAACTAATTAGTTATTTACCTTTTTGAGGGACCATGAGCTTTTGGCAATTGGCAAAATTTAGGCTAAGAATTTGTGTTAAGTGAAGATAAACTCCAAACACTCCATCTATCCTCTCACAATTCATGCAGCAACCCTAACATAGAGGGAAAAATGAAGAAAATCAGAAGAAAAAGAAAGACGAGAGAATGAAGGTGAATAGTGAAAGTTCCTAAGCTCCGGAGCCGATTTCACCTTCGATTCGATGTTTCCAGCTTCCAGAGTCTTCTCTAATGTTGTTCCTCTTAGTGAGAGCAACATTTCTACAATTTTAAATTCTTGACGAAAGGTGTTTCAAGCTATCTACCTAGGGGAAGTGCTGCCAAAATCAAGAATCGGTTGTAAAAATGTGTAGAGGTAAGTGTAAGCTTTAATTTGAACAAGTTACTTTGAGGTATTGATGAGTTTTATGAATTTGGTGGGGGCCTAGGGTTTTGGCCATCTTGTGATTTTGAGGAAAAATGATGGTTTAATTATGTATTTGTGGTTACATGCTGATTCATGAGGATATTAGACTAGTTTGATGCTTAAGTTACAAATTGGTTGGTGGTTAGTTATTGTCAGTCTGGAACCAAATTTCCTGTAGGACGAATTTGACTAGACAAATGTTGTTTAATGGCTATGATATTTTTCAAAATGATAATAGATATTATAAGCTTTAATTTGATAAATAATATGTTGAATTTGGGTTAGTACTTTGGTAGTGGTTAATATTTTTCCTTTATAGAGGATGTAGAGATCTTCAAATAGGACTTTGAACCCTTCCATTTAGAATTTTGTAGATTAAGTTATGATGTTTGGAAGTTCAGCCAAGTGCCAGGACTATTTCTTGGCCACGCCCAGAAGATTGGTTGGCCGCGGCAAGAGAATTCCTTGGCTGCGGCAAGTCCCTATTTCAACACTCTATACTTTTCTGAAAGGCGTTGATTGTTCTAGCCATTCCAAACCCCATAGGCATTTGTTTGAGCTTCTAACGGCCACCCAAGTGACTCAAATGATAACCATCAAGTTCAAAACAAAGGATAAACATGGGGATAGGTCAAGAATACCTTAGTTTACATTATGCCAAAGGTGTTGGATTAAGTAATGACACACCAGTCGTAAATTTTGATTCTAAGACCTGTTAGCTGTCCGGGATCTAAGACCTTCCCGAGCGTGGAGGAACAATTGGATACCCCTCAGGAAAGGCATCTAGATAGTAACTCTTTCTTTCATATGTTATGAGATATGTTGCATGTTCATGGAATGCTGGGGTCTGTTGCGCGGGTGAACACTCAAGGGCAAGTGATTTTTATACCTAGCGCTATGGTAATATGATATGCTGCATGATGTGTTTTGAATGCTGATTGTTATTTCTGTATTATATGATGACTGTGTGGCATGCTCTGTGTTCTGTATATATGTGATTGAATGTTTGTTACTATTGAGATTCTTTTGATTTTGTGTATAGATATACAGTCTATTTTGGCATATGTATTTGATATGTATGACTTAGTAGACCCAACAATGGTACAGTAGAAAAACTAGCAGTAACTTAGTTGAAGAACACTTTCGTACGGTCATGGATCATTACTGATCTACGAAACATAAGACTTAAGCAGAGAAATGCTGTCATGCTCTGAAGAAAAGAATTAAGAGCTAATGAGACATAGTGAAGGAATGAACCTTTGCAAAAATGTTTTAATTTCTTCTGAAAAACCCACGTAGACCCGGGTTCACATCTAGTGTTTGAAGTTGGGAGTGGTAAACTTTTTCGAAAGTTTGTCTATTCCAAGACTAACTCCTGGTTTAATGGTTCAATTAACTACACTTTTGCACTCATCTAAGCTTATAAAGTGTATGGTATTACACAGTACACATGAAAATGGCTACTCATTAACTAAACAAGCTTAAAGTTCTGCCTACTACTGGGTAACTATAGAGAAGGATTGTATCAATTATGTTAGAAAGTGTCATAAATGCTAGATATATGCTAACAAAACTAATGCTCCTTTAATTCTAATGCATACTCTTGTGTCTCCATAGCCGTTTTTCATGTGGGGGATTGATGTCATTGGGTCAATTAACCCAAAAGCCTCGAATGGTCATTATTTCATCATATTGACTATTTCACTAAGTGGGTGGAAGCCAATTCCTTTGCTAGTATTACTCAGAAGGCCTTCATCAAATTCTTAAAGGTCAATATTATCTGAAGATATGGGTTACCAAAGAGGATCATACTAACAATGCACCAAACCTCAATGGGGCAATAGTTAAAGAATAATGTGATCAGTTCAAGTCAAATATCATAATTATGCACCATATAGGCCACAGATGATTGGCGCAGTTGAGGCAACCAATAAAAACATTAAGAAGATCATTGGCAAAATGACAATGACCATAAGAACTGGCATGAATTGCTTCTATATGCATTGCACGGATATCGTACCATAATGCGTACTTTAACTAGGGCAACCCCTTACTATTTAGTTTACGGCATGGAGGTTGTCACTCCAATCGAAGTGAAAATACCATCTTTGAGAATCTTGGCTAAATTAGACCTAGATGAAAGTGAATAGATACGCTCTCGCTTTGAACAATTAAATATGATTGAAGAAAAAAACTCACAGTAATATGTCATGGGTAGTTATCTTAGTCACGAGTGGCAAGGCCTTTAATAAGAAACTGCGACCTAGGGGGTTTAAAGTAGAAGACCTGGTTCTCAAGAAAATCCTACCAAATTAAAAAGATGATAGAGGTAAATGGGCTCCGAATTATAAAGGCCCATATGTTGTTAAGCAGGCTTTCTCTAGAAGGGCATTGATATTGACAGACATGAATGGCCAAGATTTACCAAGACCAATCAATTCAGTGCTGTAAAGAAATATTATGCATAAAAAAAAGGGCTCACTTAGTTGAAAATCCAAAATGGCAGCTTAGGCAAAAGTTAGAGCAAAAAAAAAATAGGGGGCTCACTAAGTTGAAAACCCAAAAGGGTGGCTTAAGCAGAAGTTAGAGCAAAAAAAAACTCACTAAGTTGAAAATCCGAAAGGGCAGCTTAGGCAGAAGTTAGAGCAAAACAAAAAAGAGACTTGAAAGGGTGGCATAAACAAATGTTGAAGAAGGTTATCAGTCCTAGCCCTATGAATCTCTTTACTTTGTTTATTTGGATGACTCTGTTATCACTTGACGAAAAGTGCTTGCATATCTCTAGCAATTAAGCAAGGCACCATCAGGGGGACTACATGAAACCAAAAGCGAAGGACCTCCTAATAGCATCATGTCTACACTGATATATGCTCATCTTTATGTATCCACTTGAATATTGGAAGATCATTTATTTCAAATGAATCTTTATCCTTAACATATCTTTCCCTTTCATTAAATCGCATGTCAAACTTTGTGTGATGATTTGTATAAGGGTAACTTTTTTTAATGAAAGTACAAATTTTGTCTGGATAAACACTCACAATGATATACATGGTGTCCTCTACTGCCAATTAACTCATATAATTTTAGGATCATTAGCGAAGGTCCCAAATGGAATTTCTGTTGTGGGGTCAAACAGTTGATAAAAGGACACAATCTAAACTGAAGGTCTTAAGTTGTGGCATCTATGTGAATCTCCTTATACACATCTTCATACATCCTACAAGATTGTGTGAGTAAGGGGGTTTTGGTTAGGCACCTAGACGAAGAAGGAGCAATATCACCTGCCAAACTATTCTTTAACACCACCATTATTTCACTCATCCGCATTAGCATTTCATCATCTTCATTGTCAACTTCACCATTGACATCAACATCATTACTACCATTATCATTATCATCATCATAATGAATAAACCTTATCATGTGGGGGTATCGTACACTTAGTGTCATCATCATCTTCTTTGTCAACATCACCATTGACATTATCATTATCACTACCATCATCATTATCATCATCATTATGCATAAACCTTATCATGTGGGATAACACTTAGTGTCATCATCATCTTAATTGTCAACATTACCATTAACATCATCATCATCACTACCATTATCATTATCATCATCATAGTGCATAAACCTTATTATGTGTGGGGTACTGAACACTTAGTGTCATTATCATCTTTCATTTACGTCATCATCATTAGCACTTCATCATCAGTGTCATAATCTTCACTAGCATTATCATAAGCACTACTCTAAGGCGTGTCACATGTCCATGGAATCCCTTTTCAAAGCCCTATTCCGACAGGCACCCTCAAAGCCCAATAATGGCTGGCACCCTTTTTAAAGCCCTGTACTAGTAGGCACCCTCAAAGTCTGTAATGGCTGGTACCCTTTCAAAGTCCTGTATCGGCCGACACTCTTAAAGCCCAATAACGGCTAGCACCCTTTAGCCTTGTACAAGAAGGCACCCTCAAAGCCTAGTAACTGTCGGCACCCTTTTCAAAGCCCTATACTGGCAGGCACCCTCAAAGCTTAGTAACGACTAACACCTTTTCAAAGCCTTGTACTGGCAGGCATCCTCAAAACCCAGTAACGACTGGAACCCTTCCAAAGCCCTGTACTAGCAGGTACCCTTTCAAAGCCCTGTACCAGCAGGCACCCTCAAAGCTCAGTAACGGTTGACGCCCTTTTCAAAGTCCTGTATTGGTAGACACCCTCAAAGCCCAGTAACGGCTGTCATTCTTTTCAAAGCCCTATATCGGCAGGCACCCTCAAAAACCAGTAATGGCTGGCACCCTTTCAAAGCCCTGTATCAGCAAGCACCCTTAAAACCTAGTAACGACTGGCACCCTTTCAAAGCCCTGTATCGATAGGCACCCTCAAAGCCTAGTAACGGCTAACACAATTCTTTTAAAGCCCAAAAACAATTCTTTTAAATCCTTGTAATGGCAAGCACTATTCTTTCAAAGCTTTGTATCGGCAAGCACCATCAAAGCCCTGTATAAGCAAGTACCCTTTAAGCCCAATAACGGCTGGCATAACTCTTTTAAACCCCTGTAACAACAGGCATTATTCTTTCAAAGTCCTTTATTGGCAGGAACTCTCAAAGCCAAGTAACAGCTGGCACAATTCTTTTACGCCCCACCAAAGTCCTATGTAATTAGGTGCTTCACTTCTACTTCAAGTAATCATCTAGCTCCATTGGCATTCTTCTCCCCTATGAACCAAGTAAAGAGGAGCATGGGCACTGTATTTTGTCCAAAACCTTTTTAGTTCCAAAGGGGAAACCTTGTTCTTTTGGCTGGATAAAATACGTGTTTTTATCTTTACTTGGTTTACAGACAAGAACCTTACTTTTCTCAGCTAAGAAACAAGTAAAGAGGGGCAACAGTGAATACCCTATTTTTTTTAGCCCCACTTAAAAAATAAAAATAATAAAAGCCAAAAAAAAATGAAAATCCTTTCATTGATGATGATTGGTGTTTAAATTGGCAATCATCATTAAAGAGACAAATACAAAAAGAGAAAATAAGAAAATCATCTCATTGATGATGATTAGTGTCTAAACTGGCAATCATCATTAAAGGAAAAATTAAAAGAATAAAAAATGAAAATAAAAAAAGAAACAAAGTTCTCTTATTGATGATGATTGGTGTCCAAATCGGCATTTTCATTCATTAAGGGAAAATAAAAAAAATTTAAAATATAAGAAAATATTTTAAATTAGGAACTATGGTGATTGCTTGTAGGGAAAATATTAGAAAATAAATAAAAAAACGAAAATTAAAAAAAAAATCTCTCATTTATGTCAAGAGGTTTAAATTAGGAAATTACTTATGGGAAAAATAATAATAAAAATTTAAAACAAAAAAAAAATCTCTCATTGATGGTGATTAGGACAAGCTATGAAGTTTTATTAACAGAAAATATAAAAAAATTTAAAAAAATCTCCATTGATGGTGATCGAATCAAGTTAGAAAGAGAATTTATGAAGAAAATCTTACCTTGAGACTATAAATAGGGGAGTAAGGGTTGAAGCAAGACACACAAGAATTTGAGAAAAATTTTGGGAGGAAAGAGAGGCAAGGTAGAGAGCTAATATGATTTTCTCATTTCATTACTTAAGCATAATTTGCATGGGGAAGGGTATTTATTGAGAGAGCGGCCATTTTGTCTGTTTTGAAGGAGATTGTTTGCCAAACCAATGAACATCTCTACATAGAGATGGAGGCATTCTTACTAAAATATTGGGCAAATCTCTACAAGTATATTACCTCTTGTTGCTCCTTGCTTATATTATTTTTGTTCCTTTCTCTATCCTCTTCTCACCCAGCAACATTTGTTCTCTAAAATAATGGCTTGTTGACTAAAGTCATGCTTGTGGGCCATGTGTTCTTCCTGAGGTGTCTTGTTTGCATTTTGATGACTATTGAATGCTTGTATTACATGATGAATATATTGGTTGCACCTTCATCTATTTTATTGCTCCAAGTTTTGGCCCTTTAACATTCTTTTCTCGTGAACAGCTGAAGGACCAAAAAGCTGTGTCCGTTTGTTTCTTATATCATAAATGATGTCCCATCATGTGTTTCTTGGAGTCCTGAATGAGTGAGAGCATGATTAAGCAATAGCCTTTTTATCTTTATTACTTAACACAATAGTTTCCATTTTGATGGATATGAATTAAGGGGTGAGTTTGCTTATAGCATCTGGCTGTATATTTCTTCTATGTTTCTTTTTATCCCCTTACTTTGTTTCCTCATGTAGCTTACAATCAAAAGTATGCGAGGATAAAAGATATACATAAGTCTCTTCATCTTTGACTTCCCTTTCTTTTTAATTTGTGCTGTTTTTTTTTCCTTCTTTTCTTTTTCTTTATTCCTTTCCTAGGTTCTCTTTCAAAAAAGAAAAAAAATTAGCACATTTTTATAAATGAAAATAAAATGAAAATGCTCTCTTTCATGAAAAATAAAGAAGTTTCTTTCATAAATTTAAAAAAAATACAAACCAAGCAAAAAGTTATTTTTTTCAAATAAATTAAATAAAATTTTCCTAAAAGACACCAACCGAGCGTCATGCCTTTCTAACCCTAACGAACTACATGGGCTTTGATCCCTCCAAAGGGTATGTAGGCCCTAGATTTTTATCTTAGGTCAAGTCCAACAATATAAATAATTAATTCTTTTTTTTCATTTTGTAAATATTTTATTTTTGGGTAATTATGATGAAGCTTTAAAAGGCCATATTTATTTTTAAATAATTAATCTAGGGTAACCATTCTTATAAATGGGTGTTGTGGGGTGCCTAATACCTTTTCCATACATAATCAACTACTGAACCTTAAATAGTTTTTGTAGACTAGTTTCCCTTTTTACAAATATTTTCAAAATTATCCTTTTTCAAAATTTTGGTGGCGACTCCATATTTTCCAAATTTCGGGTGCTACAATGATGTTGTCTGCAAACATTCTAAAGAAATGTTAAGTGCACTTTCTTTGACATTAAACGTGCCAAAAAGAAGAAATTGCTATTTGGCATGTTTTAAAAGATAAATTGGAACCCTTATAATTGTATTGAAATTGAACAAAGATGAAATAGATATATGGATTACATTTGATAAAAAAAAATTAACAAAAAATCATCAGATATGTCTGACCTCAATTTCGTGTGTGTCCTTTTGGCTGAACGAAAACTCCTTGTTAGAGTTCTAATCGACTCAAGCAACTTCTTATGTAGGGCAATATGCGGGCTTTGCTAGAATCAGTTTTTTTTTTTTTTAAATTTTATTTTATTTTTTTTTTATGGAGAAATCTTGTTTTGAGGGGTTAAATGTTATTAACATAATTAAAACTTCATTTTATTTCTGTCACTTCTTTCTCCAAGTCAAGTTGCCTCGTACATGGTGTCATATTTTGTGCTGGTTTGGAATAGTTTATTTTTGGGTAATAAGTGTTTATAAATCATGATTCATAATATACGAGGTAAGTATGTGAGAGGGGTTTTATCTCGGCTTGCGTAATAAGGACTTATTATCCAAAAATAAACCCAACTTTAGGGTTTAATGTGGCGGATAACCAACAAGTTGTCTTCGCTGGATTTCAAAAATTTATGGTTAACCGGAGTCAAATTATCACTTGACCTGAGTCACTGTTTTATGTGGCCAACTTGCATAAAACCTGCAAGTCATTCTCTATCGCAGAAATTTAAAGTGAAAAATCTGAGCTTAACCGGAGTTAGCCTATCACTTGCCCGAAGGCAAGGCAAAATATTGGGTTGAGTTGTAGCAAACTTGCAAGTCACTATTAGTCTTTTGAAAATCCTAAACCTGTCCGGAGTCGCGATCATAACTCACTGTCACGACCATATTTTTCAAATATTTTTTACTTTAACTTGCAAGTTTACGCCAAGTGTGTTCAAATTTCAAAGGAGCATATGAAACGTGAAACACACACTAATTTATTTCAAAGATATTAATTAATTCCTTCCATTTTGCCCAATTTTCATATTAAGTATCTTTCCACAATATCCAATCCACTTAGTTCTTTTAGTACAAGCATAGTTGCTGGCACATCCTATAATTGAAATGGTTTGTCAAGTTCAACTGAGATGCTCAAGGAAACAAGTTGTTGTTTTTTGGCTTCTTTAATTGCTGCTCTTGTATAGTGCCACACTGCTGCTAGAAGGAGTGGCGGCTCGCCGGAAGCTACAAAAAACAAATTTCCAAGTATTTTTAGTATAAGAATTCTTTTTTAAGAATTTGGGGTTAACTAACTAAAAAGAGTAAAGGAAACCGCCTAACTTGTCTACATACATACAAAGTAGTCCTATTTGTGTCCCTAAACAAGCAGGAAAGCCTAGAATCTCTAGGGAAGTGTGACAAATAAATTTCTTTTATCTATTACATGCATGGATTCATTGAAGCATTGAAATGACCTACATGATTGTTTTTTAATTGTAGTCAATTTGATTCTTGCAATACACAAGATGCTAGTCAATAAGATAACGAAGCAAGAACGTGTGTACAAAGTTGCCTCGAATTAGGAGCCTAGGAGATATAATTTATAGTCCTGGCTGGTTTTTTTTTTTTCTTCCAATGTTTAGCTTTTGATGACTTTTGATTTCTTCGTGTCTAAAAATTTGAAATTTTTAAAATGGGAAAAGACACTTAAAATACTATTTAAATTTTAAAATCTTAAATAAGTGATTTTTTAAATTGTCAATTACTATAGTCTTTTTGTCAATCTCATTATTCTTATTGTCAACAAAACTAATTTAAAATTTTAAAGTTCAAGTAGTATTTAAGTGTCTTTTTCCCTTTTAAAATTGATTTTTCAATATATTATTCAAACAATTTTCTATAACCGATTTTTCTATAAAACATATCCAAGTACAAATCACACTATATCAATTGACATTTATTGCAATTTCAAATTACAAAGTACAAATGAGATAAAAAAAAGTCACTTACCTTAAGATAGCAAGGTTAAGTTAATTAGATTTTTTAGGGCAAAATTCCATCTAAAGTCACTTTAAAAAGGTAAATTCTAAATCAGGTTCATAAATTCAACAAATCCTTAATTGAGTGATAGATTTAATTTAAAATATGTAAAGGTGGGTTATTTTATCATTGCCCTCTATTCTCTTTTTCAAACTCCTTTTTTTTGTTTGCCCCCTTCCTCATCTCTCCCCCTCTCTTAGCCCCTCAGCCTCGTTCTCTCTATTTATCTTTCCCTTCCTCTCTCTTGCTCCCTTCATCATCATCATCATCATCTCCTTCTTCTTCTCTTCTTTCCCTACCCCTCTCTATCTCTCTTTGCCCAACACAGCACTAGCTTTTGAATCGCTTTTCATGTTCTTCTAAGATCATCACCTTTCTTTTCTTTTGTCCTTTCCTTTTGCAATTGTAAAATTCAGACATTTTAAGTTGGTTGCTGCTCCTTTTTTTTTTTTTGTTGGTGTGCATAAGGAAAAATTAATAAAAAAAGCAAAAAAAGCAAAAACTGGAAACTTAATCAAGAGAAGCCGAAGACACTAAGTGATGCCATTTTCATGAAGCATTTTGCCTTTGGGGGTTAGAGCGCAACCTCTTCCAACAAGTGAAGCCGAATACACTAAGTGGCTTTTAAAAGGATTTTTCCTTCTTTATTTTTTTTTTAAATTTAATCAAGGGTTTTCCTTTTCGAAGGCTTAGAGCACAACCTCTCTCAACAAGTATATTTTCTATGATTCAAACTCATGTTCTCTTCTTTATAGGATGGACCTGCTTATCATCTCAACCAACAGCTTGTTGGCAAGTTAATTAGGTATCTGTCACACATAATTTAAATCATTGGTCAACCGTCGTCATATCGTTATTATAATATAAAATAATTGCTTATCATAGAAAATATATATAAAATAATGGGAAAATTGTAGTCAGGTCCCAATTAACAGACTTAATGGCAACCAGGTCCCTTGAAATCATCAAATTGCAGTGAAGTCTCAAGGGACCTGGGTGCAATTTATTTCAAAAGTGAAAATATAGTTTTGCCTCTTATCGAATTTTGAAAAAACTGAAATTTTTATGGCTTAGTCGTGTTAGAAAAAGTCTAGCTCTTCTCCCTTACCTCACCATGCTCGCGCATCACAGCGTCGGAGTGAGGGAGAAGAGCTTGACATTTTCGAATAGGACTAAGCCTAAAAATTTCAGTTTTTCTTTCAAAATTCAATAAGGGGCAAAAGTGTATTTTCACTTTTGGAATTAATTGTACCCAAGACGCTTGGGAGTTCACTGCAATTTAATAATTCCAGGGAACCTGGTTGCCATTAAGTCTGTTAATTAGGATCTAGTTGTAATTTTCCCTCAAATAATTGCTTATTCATCCTAACAAGAAAGCCTAAGACCAGCAATTTGTACATTATTCACTTGCAAAGGTTTTGAATGGCTTGATTATGAAATGGGGCTTATCACATAGACAGATAATTATGGCATGACATGGTATCCTATATTTCAAATTGAAAGTACACATATCAAACAACTTTTAAACCAAAAATTAAGGTTTAAATTAAGGGTTTTATTTTGAGCAAAATTAAATTAAGGGTTAAGGTGCAAAAATACCCACAAACTTACATCAAAAGTGCACCCAACATTATATAATCCTTTTTTGGATGTAAAAATAACCATAAATTTTCAAAAAGAGGGCAAAAGTGACACAACTGTTAAAACAAGATAACATCCATCAACTACAATGTGAAAATATCAAAATACCCCTAATTGAAAACTAAAAAAAAGGCTAAAGTATACTTTTAGTTTTTTAAGTTTTACCTGAGTTATACTATTAGTCTCTTAACTTTATAAAATATATTTTTGGTCCTATATTTTTAACACCATTAATGTCACTAATGGAAAATGTTGACATAATAAACTCAAGTGATACTGTGCAACTGACAAAGCATATTTAATTTTTAATTTTTTTAATATCATATCATTAGATTATTAAACTAAAATAAATGGACAAATTGTTGCAAATGAAATCGAGGTTTTGATATTTAGATTATTAATATAATATATTCATATTATTAAACTAAATTTTTTTAATACAATTGAGGTCTTGATATTGATTTCTTTAATAGGTTTTTATACATTTTTCAATTTCCACATATTTTAAATTAAAGATTAATACTATTTAATACACAGTCATCACTTAACACTACAAAAAAATAGCCTTTTAGTAGCGGTTACAAAAAAAAAACCACTACAAATATGCAAATTCGTAGTGGTTTCAAGGCAAACCACTAAAACTTTGCAATGGTATGAATCACGCAAAAAAGCTTGTTGGTTAGCCACGGTAGTTTGTAGCAGTTGGATCATATAAGCTGCTACAAAATGTGGCACCAACTTCATGCCAAAAAAGGGCCAAGCTGGAGACACAGTTGTAGTGGTGATTTAGTAGCGGTTGAGTCATACTAACCGCCACAAAATGTGGCGAATGTGGTGCCACATTTGTGGCGGTGAGTTTGTAGCGGTTTAAAAAGCAAAACGCTATAGAAGATAAAAGGTTGCAGGATTGTAGCGGTTCCAATGAATCATGATAAATTGTGCCTTGACTTGTAGTGGTTTCTGAGGCAATAACCGCTACAGCATGCAAGTGGTTACATGTTTGTAGTGGTTTCAGACAACCACTACAAAGAGTCACGTTGATCAAGGTAGGGTTTCATGATCTGTAGCAGTTTATGTAGTGGTTTTTGGGGAAATCGCCACAAATGACGCGGCTATGAAAGCACCACTTTTGCAAATTTTTGTGTGGGCTTTGAGAAGCTTTCATCAGATCCAAGTTTTTGCTAGAAGATTTAAGGAGTTAGGCACTCGAGGTTATTAAAGTTACATATTTCATTTCATTTTTAAGCTGAGTAGATTTTTTTTAAAATAATTTTATTGTTCTTTTAAATATGTTTTTGTAATATTTATGAGTTTCTGAACCTATTTTGCCACTTGTAATGTTTTTTAAGCTTTTTTGTCCATGCGTTTTTAATTAGGTTTTAGAAGATACTAGATTTTTTATGTTGTTTGGTTATATGTAATTATATTATTATAACACTGTGATGTATTTCTTTTATAATGTTGGTTATTATTATATATTTTTTTATAAATATTGGTTAGGTGTGACTGTAATTTATTTTTAATTGGTTAAGTGAGAAATGATAATCAATTATATTTGTTTTAATTTCCTTATATAAAAAGAAGTTGCATTAATTTGAAAAGGGAATAATTTTAGTTATAATGTCTTCTAAGAAAGATAAGAGGAAACAGAAGGAGGTAGATGAGCGCCCCCTATATGGCTCGAAAAGTGGGCCAGTAGTCAGGATAGATGTAACTCCCTGCCTTTAAACACGTAATTATAATTCGATAACGCATAATTCAATTGGATTAGAGACCATCAGTGTTTTAAACTCAAATAACTACCTACCTTACAGTAGGATTTTCACAAAAAATCTTTCAAAACCTTTTTCCTATCCCGGTCTCAGTTCCAATGTTCGAATATAATTACCTGTGCAGTTAATATACATTCATTAATATCAAAGTGTATAACCAAATCCCCGGCATCTCCCGGGTTCTATACATATATAACATGAGGGTTTATAAGTATCCACTAGGGGATTACACAACCAAAATCGAATATAATATTCATATATCAAAATATACAGTCATCCCAAGTTCAAAATGGATAACCAACATCTCCAAGGTCAAATATACCCCTAAAGGTCCTAATTGCTCCGGGTTGGCCTCTTCTCTTTTGAGCCATACGCCTTGTTTGAAATGTTAGTTATAGGAAAAAATGAGATTCGAGAGAATCCCAGTGTAACAAACCACTCACACAATGCATAAACATAAAGCATGTACATAAATCACAAACAGCAACAACAGAAGCAACTCAAAGATACATGGTTTTCACCACAAATGATAGCACTCACGGCTGTATACACAAACAACAGCTCTCGCTGTAATCATAATCATGACAGCTTACGCTGTAATCACCATTACGACAGCTTACACTGTAATCACAATAACAACAGCTTGCGCTGTAAACGACAGCTATTACCAACTGTAACGGCAGCATCATCAGAAATCATCATAAAACAGTGATACAACACACATGCAGAGCATTACACATAGTATAAGAGAGAGAGTCACTACCTGATCCTTTCCCGACGTTTCCTGGCAATAAGGGCTCACGAGGACGGCAAATATCAAATCCTGTAAACTAAGTTAGGGTCAACCCGTCAATCTCTTTTCCAAGTTCTTATTTCTATAATACTTTAAGTTGGTTATCATTTGGACTCTTTAGGTGACTATTTTAGGTCTAAACATATGCCTAAAGGGTTAGGAGAAATTACCCCGAAGACCCTCCTTCTTGGAAGAATTTCTGAATTTTGGGCTAACTCACTCGAGTGAAAGGAGTCTCACTCGAGTGACACCCTCATCAGCACTAGAGCACCAGCGAGTGAAACACAGAAAGTGTTTGCCCGAGAGCAAACCCTGATACATCATACACTCTCACTCGAGCACAAGAGGCTGTACTCGAGCAATGACCTCAGGTGCACTCGAGCACCAGGAAGTGAGACCCAGTGAGTGACTACCCGAGAGCAACCATAAATTCCCAAGTCTTAAACTGATTCCCTCACTCGAGCATGCCCATACTCACTCGAGTGGGATTATATCTCACTCGCAAGTCAGGAAGTATGCTCGCGGTTTCTGCCTGAAGACCTTCCCAAAATACCCAGAATTTCACATCGTGCTCGAGTGAGTTCCTCCCTCACTCGAGTGATGTCTATCAGATGCCAAATCGCAGCAACTGATATGGTTTTCCAGAATTGACCAATTAAGCTCCAAGGGTTCCTAAACTTATACCAATACTCATTCTTACCTATTTTAACACAAAGAACCCATTGGTTACCCAAAACAACCAAACTTCCACTCAAACAACACAATCTTAACTCTAACTCACAAAACCACAATTTGTCAACTTCTTCTTTTCAAATCCAAACCAAAACTATTGACATCCATACACTATTTGAGATCTATTCCACTACATTACAGCACTTAATTCATATCTTCTAAAATCACAAGAAATCAGGGCAAAAATCTAGAATTTACAAAACCAAACCAATGGCCAAACCAATTATACCAAACTTCATCAAATGTTTACCTCTTTCTTTCCCAAATGTGATTTCCTTGATTCCACCAACTTCCAAATTTGATCAATTATCAAACACCACTTTTAGAAATTCTGAAAGCATGGCAAGGAAGCCCTCAACACCATAAACAACTTTAATAAACACAATATAAGCATCTGAAGGCATTAACCTACCTAAAACCAAGCTTTTCACTTTCTCTTTCTTGGTTGTTTGCAGCAAAAATGGAGGTGAGAAGAGAGATGAGAGAGAAATGAGGCATTTAGGTGATGATCTCATTATTTTCTTTTTCACCCATGCACAAACCGACTAAGAGGAGAGAGGGAAAATATTTGACTTTTTGACTTCTCATCCAATGGCTCTCATTTGACCACATGGCACCATCTCTTTCTTCCTACCATAATTCCATATAATCTTGCATGCATAGAATTCCACCTCTTGTTCTTTAAATCCTAGCCATTGATCTCGATTACTAAAGAGTTTTCTCTTCGGTAATTGACCAATCGGTTGGTAAATTTACCATTTCACCCTTGATTGTCACAATACTCATTAAGTCATCACTAAGCATCTTTATATCATATTGCACAACATATACTTCAAAAGTGCTCAATTCATATTAATTACATCACTTTGAAGTTATTAATCCTTGATTACAATCCAGGATATTACAGCAGACACGACCCAACGGGCAACCACAACTGGTGAACCCCCTAGACCACCCCACAGAGATGCTTATTCCATAAGGGGAATAGGATATTAGTATGAGCAACTACAAGGAGGATAATTTTGAGATCAATATCCCTATGAATAAGGTGGAGTTGTTCCTTAACGCCAAGGAGGTTAGGGATTAGAATCACCCACGATTGTTGTCTTCGCAGGCAACTGGGTTCGATGTAAAGGTTCAAGGTAAGTAATTGTTGTAATAATTTAATATTTTAATTAAAGTGCTTTAAATGTAAAATTATATTTAATTAAAATTTGTGATCAATTGTGCAGATGAGCAGGGAACATCACGAATAGGAGATTGGACGTGGCTGGTCTAAATAAGCTTGGCCAAGGGCTATGTGTAGTAGTTCTATGGAATGAGGCCACAAACCATCTGATTGAGAGTGGCGGTCCTTTATTCAACTACTATCTGAACAAGTTAGGTGGGACTTGGCTCCAACTCCCTATCCACTTCTAAGACTATAAGAAGCTGCCAAAGAAGCCAAAGGAGGTATAGGATGAGGTTGTGAAGGTAACTAATTTAATATAATGAATCAAATATTTAATTAATGAAATGGTATTAATTATAATTTATTTAATTGTTATTGATGTATTTAATTTTGTGATGCAGGATAAGTTCGCCGTTGACAAGAAGAGGCGGTACATCTGGTGAAAGATGGGGGACAGGAGGAGGAACATAATAAATCGTATCTACTACTTTGTGGATATAGATGGGATGATGCCTCTTGAGTAGTTGATGGAGACCGTGCTGACAGTGTCCTACCTAATGACTGGCCAAGATTTGTCCAGTACAGGAGGAGCCAACTATGATAAGTAATTTTGTTAATATTTATTATGTAGAAGAAAATATTTAAAAGTATAACAAAATGAAATATTAATGTTTTTTATTTTTTTTATAGGCTCTTTTTGAGAGAAATACCAGGATCATGGGCACTAGAAGATCCATCACATGGTAGGATATGAGACATTTGCTGTCACCTACAGTGAAAGGGTATTTTACAATTAACACTCTTATCTTTGTGATGTTGATATTTGAATTTCTTGACTTTACAAAAATATGTTAATTTGGACTTTAATTAATACGTGCTTCAGTTTATGATATATGTGTTATATATATATAGGCATATAACTTGTCATTCTATAAATTAACATTGATTTAAAAAAAGAAATTGCACTTTGTAGTGGTTAAAGGCTCATAACTGCTACACATTTGTAGTGGTTTTGGGTTCTTAACCGCTGCAAACTACAAACTGTTTGAAATTCAACAAATTGAAAGCCTACCATGAAGTTTGTATCGGTTGTGTGCTATCAACCACTACAAACTGAAAACTATTTGAGATTCAAAAAAATGTCAGCCAGCCAATAGTCATGAACTTTGTAGTGGTTTGGGCTATCAAAACCTACAAACTAAAAACTGTTTGAAATTCAAAAAATTGAAAGCTCGCTAATGGTCATGGAGTTTGTAGCTATTTTAGGCTATCAACTAGTACAAATTGAAAACAATTTGAAATTCAAAAAAGTGTTAGCCCACCAATGGTCATGAAGTTTGTAGCGAATTTTGGCTCTCAATAGCTATAAAAGTTTAAACATTATAGCAATTTCTATAGTGGTTTGGAAACCACTACAAAATGATGAACGTTAGAAAGGTTTGAATTTAATCCTCCATGCACATGTCAGTTAGAAAACTCAAAATTCTCATATTCACTCATCTTCTTTTGCTAAGTTTTTTACATTTTGTAAGGTACACTAGCTATGGATAAAGTTGCCACACAATACTCTAGCATATTTGGTAGGATTAAACAATTTCTTGGGTTTCATAACCTCTCCCGCTAATTGTAATGGTAAGATCATGTGTCTGTGTCCCAAATGCAAGTTTAAGAAGTGGTATACAAGAGAAGTTGTCAAGGAATATTTACTTGTGAAGCCTTTCCCAGAAGATAATGAGCCCATTTGGTTCAACTGCATTGCATGCCTACAATGGTAATCATGATTGCATTACCAAGATAAGAGTGTTTTGTTGTTCTTTAGCATGGTAATAGGTTTTACCATAGTATGATGATAACTAAACATTTAGTAATCCTTATTCATACCTCTCCCCCTATGAATACTCATTACCACCTCATTGTATGCTGAAAAAGTCCAATTTACCCTTTAGTTTCATTTGTCTTTGCTTTACTTGTCTCATTTAACCTCTCACAACATGCCACAATTGCTGCTGCCACTACCCCTTCCTCCTCCACCAGTACCACTAACACCCCCGGCACCTCTATTATTATGGCCACCACTACTACCTCTTCCTCCTCCTTCACTGCCGTCATTGCCACCCCATGCCACCGATGCCACCCTCCACCACCGCCATCACCTCCACCATTGTTGCCGCCACCACATCCACCTCCCCCACCACTGTCATCCCATATTTCTGTTGCTGCCACTACCTCCTCCTCTACCACCGTTGTTGCTTCCATTGTTGCAGGCGTTGCCAATACTACCTTCTCCTTCTCCACTACCGTTGCTGCCACCTCCACCGTTGTCGCCACTACCGCCACTACCTACTCCATCGTTGTAGCGTCCCCACATGCTACCTCCACTGCCACATACTGTTATTGTCGGCTCCACCACCACCATAACCATGAACATTGAACGATCTTCGGTGAGATAGCATGAGGATTATTATGAGGCAATGTAATGACTCTTAACTATTTTTTCTACAAAGATTATATTAAGGGTAAAATGGACTTTGTGTGATATATTAATTTTAAATAATTATGAAAAAATAATTCATTGCACCTTGCTTAAAATCAAACTAAATACTAGTCCTGTAATTAATATTGCATTACATTACTACTGCATCACATTGCACTGTACTGCAAGTTGAAATAGGATCGAGCCAAACAGGCCTTATATGTTTTGGGGAATTCATGGCAAGAAACCTGGTATGAGATATGATGCTCTTCCTAGGAGTTGACAAGTAGGAGTTCAAGTAGATCATGATGATCCTGTTAATGATGCTATTCATGATGCATCTGGTGTTCATGACAAAAACTTCAACAAAGAAGTGGAGGGTTCAGACCTTGTATTCTTAAGGAATGAAGCAGCTCAAATTTTTTCTACCTAATGGATGAAGCAGATCATCCTTTATATCTTGGTTGTGGAAAATACTCAAAAATGTATTTATTGATTAAATTGTATCATATCAAATACTTGTATGGAATCACTGGTAAGGGAATGTCGATGTTGCTAGAATTATTACAAGATGCATTCCCCAATGTGAATATTCCCACAACATTCTACGAGGCAAAGAAGATTATTAATAGATTAGGTTTGAACTATCAAAAAAATGATGCATGCCTTAATGATTTATGATATATTAAGGAGATGATGCTGAAAGGAGACTTGTAAGCAATGTCACATTTTAAGGTACAAGACCATACGAAAGGGAAAAAAGCAGAAGAAGAAACTTGCAAATATTCTCAAGTAATTTTCTTTAAAGCCATATTTTCAAAAACTATTTATGTCACCTAAAATAGTTGATTACATAAGGTGACATGAAGTTAACAAGAACAAGATTCTAAGTTAAGACATCCATGAGATGTAGAAGCTTGGAAAACATTCAACTAAGACTTTCCAGCTTTCATGGCTGACCCAAGAAATGTTTTGCTTGCTTTGGAAACCAACAGTTTTAATCCATTTGGAAATCTTAGCATAAGTTATAGTATTTGGCCGGTAGTATTAGTTCAATACAACTTGACCCCTTGGAAGTGTATGAAACAAAGCTTCTTCATTTTGCCTATGATCATTCCAGAGAAAAAGGCACTGGGTAATGATATAGATGTGTACCTCCAACCGCTTAATCAAGAATTTCTAGACTTATTGAATGATGGCATTGAGACATATGACGCATATGAGAAGATATTGTTCAACTTGCGTGTAGCCTTGATGTGGATGATAAGTGAGTTTCTTGGGTTGGGAACATTATTCGAGTGGAATGTGTGTACTAGGAAGTGTGTCCAACTTCCAACTTTGACTTCGACTCAGTACACCTTCCCCATAGTGGAAAGTTGTGCTTCATGGGTCATCAGAGGTTTCTTGATGGGAAGCACAAATTTAGATTGCAACAGAATTGTTTCAATGAGAAACTGGAAAAAGAGGACCTCCTTAAACTTTAACCGGTGCAGATATCTTATAGCAGCTTCAGGATGTTGAATTTGAGTTTGGAAAAAATAATGATGCAGCACAAGCAGGGAGAAAAACTAAACAGACTTGTGCTTCTGAGCCTCAGCAATGGCAGAAGATAAGTTTGTTCTTCACTCTTTCATATTGGAAATCTAATTTGCTACGCCACAGTCTTGATGTCATGCACATTGAAATAAATGTGCAATAATGTCTTACATACAAGTGCTAAACGAACTTAGCAAGTCAAAAGATCTGCTTCAAATGAGGAAAGATTTACAGACCATGGGAGTTCATGAAGACATATGGCTAGATGAGCAAGATAAATTTCAACCAACAAAATTCACCCTAACAAAACCGAACAAGGAAATCTTCCTTGCAACTCTGGAAAAAAATAAAAGTTCCTGATGGGTATTCAAACAACATTTCATGATGTATTGATATGCAGGCTCGAAAGGTTGCTGGGTTGAAGAGTCATGACTAATATGTTCTTATGCAACAGTTACTTTTGTTGGCAATAAAAAGTACACTGCCTCCCGGTGTATCCATCATTTTGGTGGAACTGTGTTCTTTCTTTTAGAAATTGTGTTCGAAGGCTTTGATTGTTGAGGACCTCAATCAACTGCAACATAAAATCATTCTTACAATTTGTCATTTGAAGATGATTTTTCATCCATCCTTTTTCATTGTGATGGTTCACCTGACAGTCCACCTTATTTATAAAAAAAGCTAGCTGGCGTAGTTCAATATTGATAGATGTATCCTATTGAGAGGTACTCATTATACATATGTCCATAAGAATTAAGTTCTCAAATTGCTAGCTGCACATTTTAGCATTAATTAACATTTTTCATATTAAATTTATAGGTTTCTTGGAAAATTGAATTCTTACGTCAGAAATAAGGCATGGGTAGAAGATTTTATAGCTAAAGCTTATATAGAGGATGAGGTTCTGTATTTCTATTCAAGGTACTTTGATGACAATGAGACGTCTTTCCACCAACTACCTCATGTAGATGATTATATTGAACTTGAGCCATCATCAAGAGAGTTGTTAGTATCTCTTATTAGTAAACCAATTGGAGGAAGTGAGAACATCAACTAATTGCAACTGAGAAGTTACAAGAACATAGACATGTCTTGATTAATTGCAGTCAAGTTGATCCCTTCCTTTGGTAAAAATTTTACACTCATACGTTATCCTATATATTTCCTTACATTTCACTCACATCTCATGATCACCATTACTTACATCATTACTTGCAGGAAATTCAGAAGTCATGTAAAGCGTCAACTCAAGATCCGTACACAAATATCTTCCAAAATTGATAAAAAGGTCCACAGATAATTTCCAAGTTGGTTCACGTGCCCAATACTAAATGACCACAATCCACACCAGATTTCAAAGCTCTTACAATCGGCCTACTTGACCATGCAATAAGGTTTACTGCATACAATGTTGACATATAGTTCAGAGGCATCCCTTATTATAGAAAGATTGTTGATATCAACGAACTAAATTACTAAGGTCGTTTCACCTTGACACTCTTCAAGTGTTTATGGGAAAATACAACAACTTCACAGGGACCTACAAATGACAAATTAGGCATCATGAGATGTGAGTGAAATGTAAGGAAATGTTGAGGTATGCAGAACACACTGACCATGCACTGAGGAGGCTTTCTTTATACCTCTTGAGTATGAACATGAATGCTAATCTCATACTTGATGAGTATGGGATTGGCAATCATCCTAGCTACTCCTTTGGTGACGAATAGCTTGATGATCTCATCAGTTCATTAGGCTACTCGCCACTATTATGTTTTTTTTTTTTTACGTTTTTTGGTTTTAAATGTATTGTAAAAAAATACAGAAAATTACTCATGGTTATTAGAAACAACCGTTATGACATATAATGAATAATGGTTCGTTAGCTATTCTTTCGAAACAACTGTCATGAAACTCACAGCGCGAGAAAAAGAACATAATATAGTTGCGTAGACTAATCCTCGATCTTTAATTTCCATCGTACTCTTTACTTCCAATATATTTAAACTCCCCATTTTTATATGTTTTCTTCACCCTCTTCCTCTGTTCTCCTTATCATCATGGTCAAGCGACCGGCTGAAGAAATGCTGGAGAGTTGCCCTCCCCAACATCTGCCTCCTTCTCCTCCACGTGCTGTTTCTCTTCCTCCTCCTACCTGACGTCCACGCCCTCCTTTTACTCCTCCTTCCCAACTTGCTCCTCCTCTGCCTGCTTCTCTTCCTCCTTCTCCTCCGCTTACTTTGCTTCATTCTCCCCAACAACCTCAACCCCCGCCTGCTTCCCTTCCTCCTCCTACCAAACCTCTATGCCTTCCTCGTGCTCCCTCTTTCCCAACCTGCTCCTCTGCCTGCTTCTCTTTCTCTACCTCCGGCCCACGGTCGATGCCGTTACTACTTCCAATTCGCTCGTCCTCGTGTTCTCAAATGATTTAGATCACTCATCTGAGAACGATGGGTAAGTTTTATTTTTAAAATAATCACTTTCGTTCTTGTAAAGCAATCAACTTATATATTTTTTTAAAATTTTCAATTTTTGTATGTAGAAATTCCTAATCACTACAAACAACCACACAACCACTAAAAAATCAACCGCTACAAACACCATCACAATAACCGCTACAAACATCGTTACCTTAACCATTACAAACGTCTCACTGAATCCCTATAAATACCCCACAACACCTCATTTCTTACCTCTACCATTTCTTCCAATTCCTCTCCTCTCCCATTTTTCATTCCCCTGTTCATCTAGATGAAGAGCTCAAGTTGTAAGATAATTTTCCCCCCTCATATATTGATTTCATGTCATTTTATTTGCTTCTTCTTAGAATTCTTATCCTAATTTTTTTTTCTTCTACAGAAATTCAAGGTTCCTTCCTTCCTCTACATTTTCAATATTCCTTCCATAAACAAATATATCTCTTCATCTTCAACTTCAATTTCATAAAGTGAAGAACCAAAATCATTATTACCTACACATAGTGTTTCCACATATTTAACATTATATTCATAATTATTTAACTTAATTTAATCATTCTCCTCAAATAAGAATTAATATCATTTAAATTTTTATTTATTATACAAACATTCAAATTAATATTGAAAAAATTATTCAAGCAATTTTTTAAAAATTTTATGCAACATTTAGTAGCGCTACATCAACCGCTACAAAGTTAAATTTAAAATTCAAATTTAAATTATTGGTGCAACATTTGAATTTTTGCCAAACATTTGTCGTAGTTGGCCAACAGCTACAAATGTTTAGTGCCATATTTCTAAAAATATGAAATTAATTAGTAGCGGTTTGAAAATCACTACAAATGTTGGCACCAAATTTTCGAATTTTATTTCTTGCCACACCCACATTTTAGAAAAACAATTTGGCGCCCACATTTGTAGCAATTAACCAACCATTGCAAAAAATGTTTTTAAAAAAATTTTATCCCCCAAAGTCAAATGAAAATTGTAGCCGTTTTTTAATCACTACAAGATGCTCCTTGCGTGTCTAATCTACAGACGCATCTTATAGCAGTTTATTGAAATTGGTAGTGGTTTATTGAAACTGCTACAAAGATAGTAGTGGTTTTCTTGACATGCGTAACCACTATAAATCCGTTTGCAACAATGTGTTTTGTAGTGGTTTCCATAACTACTATTGGCGTTTAAAGCGGTTGGAACCACTACAAATACGCCATCTTAACTGCTATAAATGAGTGAATTTTTTGTAGTGCACCTGAGTGGACAAGGAAACCGGTGACCTGATCACTTGTTCGATCTGGATGAGTGTAGAAATCAGTCGAAAGGTGACCCGGTGTGACCCAACCTAACTCAGGGTAAATTGGTTGGGCTTGGGTTTACCTGGGGGTCACTTTTTTATTAAAAAAAATTGCTCAAAAATGCATGAAATGCAAGGAATGCATCAAAAATTGTTTTCCTTCTATGGGAGGAGGCTACTTATCACCTCAATCATCAACTTGTTGGTAAATAATAACTACCTTTTAGATAATAACAATTAAAAGTTGTGTTTATTTTATATTGTGAATCTAATTAAATAAATAAATTTATTAAAAGTGTAAAAGTAAAGTTACATTATTAAATCTGGACCTGTCCCAAAAACAATGATTAAATCTAGACCATCTTAGTTTTAATCTAGTCAGGCCTCATTTACACTGAAACCGAACCTCCCTGCATGTACCTCCAAGTTCTAACCTCTCCAGCTTCCTTTGATCATTGTATTAATTTACTTTAAAAAGTCAAACACTATACTTAATGGCCAGCGATGAACATGGTGACCTAAATGTAAATATTCCTCCCCAATAATCATTCCCTCATTTCTCTGGTGCGTATTAAACTTTTTCATATATTCCAATCAATTAATTAAATCCACTCGTTTCAAATCTCACGTAAACCCTAAAGCCATAAAATTTGTCAACCCCCAGCAGATCGCTTCTCCTATACAAAAAGACATTATCTGCATAAATTTGAACTGATTCCTTAAATACATCATGAAATGATCAGCAAGCAAAAAGTGTATATTCAAGGATCTGAGTAACAAACAGAACATGAAATTAAACAATATTAGTTAATCTGATTCAACAAAAAAGGTTATTCCTTACATATAAGCGTTTTAGCAAGCAAGTATACAATAATTATTTGATTTTGTCACAGAAGCCATGGACAAGGCTCTCAGACGACTCAAACATAGACCCCAGCACCGAGTAGTAAGTCATAGACTTTATAGTCATAGCTACATCTCCATAATATTAATCCAAACAAACTCATCACCATACAATTCTTATATACATATTGCATTTGCATATTCAAACTCCAAAGTGCATCTGCTTCACTTAAAGGAAGCATAGGAGAAACTGAACATACAGACAGAAAAACCAGCACACGTCTTTGAATAATTCACATGGATTAGTTCCACATGGGATTGACGGCGAGCATTCGAGATGGAGTTAGAAGGTGATATGAGGCAGAACGCTTCATAAAAGCACAGCCTTGACGGATTTGCTGATGTTCATGTTCAGTTTCTTGGTCCATTTCCACGAGTACCTTAAGGAATATATGGACATCACAGGGAAGGATTAAGGGGCCTTGGCTGTTATATCCATACTCTGATTCTGCTTCTTCCAGCAAGATCTTGAAGAGAGGGTGGTTGGCAAACTCTGTTTTGATGACAAATCTCTTCCTCTGAGGCCCCACGTAGACGGAGAAGCAACCTTCTGGAGCAACCTCACGTGATTTCTTCTTCGTCCTTGGCTTTTCTTCGAGCACCTTGAAGCCAAGGTTTGGCCAGGATTTGCTTCTGGTTCTTAGACCGGCCGGTTCAATAGCCTTGTGTCGTTTGTTTTTGCCGCGGCCGCGTCCGATGGACTTGCATCGCTCCCATGTCTTGATGATCAGACCTTTTTTCTCTTTCCCCCTTTTCGATTCCATTCAGGGAATCAATTAAAACCAGAAACGAAGAAAGGGGATGATGCTAGAAAATGAATACCTCAGAGAGAAGTCAAAGTCCCAGCAGATAAACCTGAAGAGGAGAGAAGAGGGAGACGGAAGAAAAAGAAGAAGAATTGGGATTGAAAAGGTTGTTAGTGTCAGCCCCTGTCGTAGACTCGGAACATGACTTTAGCGCTGGGTCTCATTCTATTGTTCATATCTGCAGAAAAACCGAGAATTCAAGTGAAATAATGTGAAGATAACATTTGAGAGGAGAGACCTGAGGTTGATCAAGACGACAGAAAGAAGGCGATGAAGAGTCAGAGAATGAGAAAGAGATTAACGAAAAAGAAGATCACAAGAAGAAGTCCGGTATCTGAGAATGCAGCGAGCTTGGAGGTTATATATAGACAAACACGCATATAAAATATGTAATAATCAGAGAAGGGACATCGCCGATTGGGTTATAATACTCCATCCGCTATTTAATATAATATATATTTATTTAATTTGATTAAATTAATTGAATTAGTTCATATAATACATATTTTTTAAAATATTTTAATCATCTTTCTTAATTTTTTTTTCTTTAATTATTGTCAAAATAATATTAGTATAGATGAATTAATAAAAAATTGATAAATATAAAAATGGGATAAAATTATCTCCCTAAATATATCAAACGGGAAAGTATAAACTACAGTCTGTTTACCACCTCACCCTCGCCACTTGTCAACGCCATAATATCTCGCCTCTAATTATTATACCATTTTCCGCCATTTTCATGCTGCGCCAGTTTCTTTGTATAACACGGCATTGCTTTTTCTTTTTTATTTTTTTTTCGGGTCATCCTCATCTTTCTTCTTTTTATAATCAACATAATTAATCGTCAACCCTAGTTCTAAAATTTAAAATTTGTTGACAATGATGTAAACATGTTAATTTCATCCGCATTCTTCTTGTTCTTTTTTTTTTTTTTTTGGTTTTGTTCTCATGTAATTAAGACTAAATGAGGTCATGTAAATATGTTTTAAAATCATATTTTTTAACACTATATTTACATCAAGTTTTTTATATATAATACATCAAATTATCCAATCATGTATAATTAAGTGTCCTAGTTTTTTTCATTTGGGTTTATAGTTAATTATCATAGTTTAAAAATACAATACATGGTCACTTATGAGTGAAGAACTTCATGAAATGGATATAAGAAACTTAACCTAAATATTTACCTTTTTCTTTTTTAACGTAAAACTCATTTAAAATCTTTCTTGAGAACAAACAACCAACTATATATAACCTATTTAAACAATATTTTTTGTAGAACTCTCCCAACTTCCATCCACAAAGTTTGAACATTAGGGGTTTGGCTAATTTGAGTGGTTTGGATTTAATGTTTTATAAAAATATTAATAAAATATCAAATTATTTAAAAAAATTAAAAACAGCTAAATTTTAGTTACACTACAAAAAAACATTGAATTTCCGACGGAATTTGCCACGGTATCAGCTTTTCTGATGGAATTTCTGATAGAATCCGTCTGTTGCTAATACTTGCGTGACAAAAAAATTTGTAAATTTCCTACGGAATTTCTCTCCGTCGCAAATTTAAAAAAAAAAATTTAATTTTTTTTTAAAATTTTCAAATGCCACATGTTTGCTCCTTAATGCGTCACGTGTCCTTCTCCTCTGGCTGTCACATGTCTCCTCCTCATGCTGCCATGTGTCCACATCTCATAATTACTCCAAATGACTCTCCTCCTGTTCGAACCCGCGACCTCAACTCAAGCTACCAATGCCTTCATGCGTATGTCTTTGCCAGTTGCGCCGAAATAAACTTGTGTCATATTATTACATATTATTATATATATAATATTATCATATATATATACACACACATGCATATAATTAATTAATTATATACATATAATTAATTATTAATTAAATATAATATTATTAAAAATAATGAAAAACTTAATAAAAACTTAAAAAAATATTTATATATTTAACTAAAAAAAAATTTAATTAAAATTTATTAATAAATAATAATGTAATAGTATAAATATTATTTTCAATATAAAATTATAAATATAATATTAATAAATAATAATATAATTTTAATAATTAAGGTTAAAAATAATTATTTCATAATTAATATTTTTATTTTATAAATATAATTTTAAAAAAATTAATAAATTTTAATTTTTCTGACATAAATTGCCATGAAAATTTCAATCGGAATTTGCCACAGAAAAAATTCTATGGCTAAATTTGCCACGGAAAATTCTGTCGAAAATTCAATCGAAAAATTTCTGACGGAATTTCCATCAGAAATTCCATCAGGATTTGCCATAGAAAGGATTCTGTCGAAAATCGGGTGTTTTTTTGTAGTGTTATGATGATTTAAAATTGCAATAAAAAATATTTAAAAAGAATATTTTTATAAAACATTAAATCCGAACCATTCAAATTTCAATTTAAAGGTTCAGATGAGTAGTGGAAGGAAAGAGGAGGGGAAGAGAACGGTAAGAGAATATGACAGTAGCCAATACCTTCAATCTTGTTTCAGGCTAACCAACTTTATTTTATTCCGTCAACTTTCTCCATGTATTTCACATTTGTAAACACACAATAAAATGATAAATTGCAGTATGATTATTTCCTTTCCATGTTTTTCGTAGAGTTTAAGGGGCTATTTGATTTTGTTTTTTAAAACTATTTTTTTAAAACAATAAAATAATAAAATCTGTTTGATAAACTGTTTTCAAAAAATTGGTTTTAAAAACAAAAAGTTGTTTTTAAAAACAAAAAAAAACAATTTTTAGTTGTTTTCTTGTTTTTGTTTTCCTTTTTTTTTGAGGCTACCACTTATCCACTATAGACACTATACTACTAGTGCCTATCACCGTTATGTCACTACCGGCAACCACACCGCATATCATTTTAAAAACAGATTTTTTAAAACAATTATTGTCACACCCTTATCTTATTTTCACCTATTTCAGAGTATTTGCGGAAAACGAAATGCAGTTCGGTGAGCAACACAGGAATAGCATAAATATATTGAAATTTTGTGCACGAATACGGACATTCCGCATAGGGGTTCATACTTGATAATTACAATCAATATAGCCTCGCAGCGCTACGTGGGTGTCTAAACCCATCCAGGGAAAACGGAGACATCTTCCGGTCATAGTTCCACCATGTCATTCCCCTCATACGGTTTTCTTCGCTGCTCTTAGCATAACTTCTGTCTTCACCTGTCTAAATTGTTGGTAGGGGAGGGTGAGATTCGAGAGAATCTCAGTAGAAAAACAATACCAATATGCATGTAAGATAAGTGCTTAATGCATGACATGCTTGCATTACATAACTCATGTTCATACAATGACATATCTGCGTGCTCAATGTTTCAAACAACATACGTATGACCATGGTATAAATAGAAACAGAGCTTTAATTATTCATATATGTTTCACATAATCAAGCAAAGTAATAATATGCATCAATACACTAGCACAAATATCAAATATATGCAGGAGAGGTAAGTTCCCTACCTTAACCGCTCTTCCTCGATCCTTGAATAACGTGCCTCGATTTGCGTGCCAATCCCTCGAGCTCTCTACTCGGTCCTAAAACGTTAAATGTATAGTTTAGACACTTTCATAGTGTTTCTAGGGGGTTATATTAGTCTATATTGAAAAATGACTAAAGTGCCCCCGAGAACTCGACCTGGCCCTACCGTACCCGGTCCGACCGTACTTTTTCCTTAAATTTTGACTCGGGCTATTCTAACATACTTTCACCCAAGGAATCCATTTCTGGGCCCGAAATCACCAAATTAAGTATCAAATTACAAAAATACCCTTGACAGCTCCGATTTAGGGTTTTATAGGCGTTTTCGTAATTACGCTTTTCTGGCCTTTTCCAAAAAAGTGACCAACTGTAACCCCACCTATTTTTGCCTACTGAATCCAATGGAACCATCTATTTCATGAAAATCCAGCTTCTTCCACCTAGAACAGTGCTGGTTGAAAGTTTCACAAAAAAGGAAAAATGGAGTTTTGTATTTAAGCTTCCAAAGCTTGTACTTTTCCACTTCTAATCCCTTATTAACTCATTTAAACACATCTTAACCATGATTCAAAAAAAAAAATTGGGCAGAATAACCCCTTAGGGTTAGAACTTTTCCAAATTTACAAACTAAACAAAAATCACCAAAACCAACCACAACCTTAATAACAACACCATGCTATAATAGATCTAAGGTTTGTGAGGTTACCTCTTGAGATCTTGAATCCTCTCTCTCTAGGTGTCTCCTCTCTCTCTCCTTGAGCTCAAAATGTGTCTTCAAAATCATAGATTCCCTGAAGAAGAAAGGTTTAGAGAAGATCTTATGCAAGTTTACAAGAAAATATCAAGAGATCACAAGTCTTACCTTAAGTTTCCTCTTCTTCCTTCTTTCTAAGCTTGAGATTTTCTTAAGCTCTCTCTCTCTCTTCTTTCTTGTGGCTTGGATGAAATGGAGGCAAGAGAAAGATGAAGCAATTTTGCTTCATAAAAGTCCTACTCATTTTCCTTTGAATTACATGATTATTTCAATTCCAAAGTTATCAACTCCTTGACTTTTGTGTACATACAATATGGTCTAAAGTTTAATTACACTTCAACTCATCTTTTTCCCCCTTGGTTGATGTGAGAGGGCAAGAGGAATGGTGGTGTATGGCTTCATAAAATTCTCCTTTCATCCTACACCATTTGATTTTATCAAGGGATGTTATGGTGACACTTGTCACAACCCATACCTCCTTCACATTATGATATATTTAATCCATTAAGCTTCCTTTGGCATTGAACTAGTTTTCTTCTCCCTTGGTCGGCCTCAAAAACCGTCCTCCCTCTTATGCACCAGCTAAACCAATTGCTTCTTCCAAGTAAACCAACTTTACACTCATGTTAATACCAACCTTACACTCAAGATAATCCTTATCATCATCAATCATGATTGCTATGTTCATGTAGCATTATTTTAATGCAATTGGACATGTTCTCATCTTCATAAATCGTAATCTAATCCCTTCTTTATATGATAATGACACTTGGCATCTTTAATTCCATTAATCAAATTCTAACACATTTTATTTTCAATTTTCAGAATAATGCCAATTCTGGCAGATTTTCTGCCCTAATTTTGAAAAATCATAACTAATTTTATAGACATCGTTTTGTAGTGATTCCAAAGGCTATAGAACCCTTATTGAGTCTAGTTTCAAGGAAAAATATAGACTTTAGCCAGTTGGAAGCATATCATTCCCAGATCTCATTTCTTTGACCGCTGCTCCAGAGATTTTTCAGTTTTTCTAGGTTAACTTCAAAAATTCATATCTTTTTGCACATAGCTTCAAATGATTCATATGACCTATAAAATTAAAGCTTGAGATGTCTACTTTCACCCTATAAAATTTCATAATTTTTAGACATCATTTGATCATCCAAAATCCCAAGATACTCTCACTGCCTCGAAGGAAATTTCGATAGAAGCATAATCATATTCTCCAAAATTCACCATTTCACTTTCTTCAATATCCCAAAGATATAAGAAACATTAGGGAATAAATTTTGGGCTCCTGCTAAACCAGGGATTGGCAGTCCACTTATTTCAGGCTTGTTCACTAGCCTCCAATCCCGAAATTCGGGGTATTACAATTATCCAAACATATTTTTTTTTTAAAAAAAACTTGTTTCCAAAAACTATTTTATAAAACTTCTTCTGAGAATAAAATCAAACAAGCTCTAAATCCTTTAGAAAATACGAGTACAACTTCAAGAAAATTATAAGTTCTTGTTTATTATATGCATTATTATAGAAAAAACATTCAGTTAATTAGATTACTATATGTATATTTCTCGAGAATATTCAAACTTGAAAGCAATATTCTTTCAGAAAACTAACATCAATAATATATAGCTCTTTAAAAATTGCACTTATCTAATTTACTACTGTTAAATTAATTATGATACATACTTTTATTTTTAACATTATCATATTTTAATATTATTTTTTCAATATGTACATTTTTTTTATCAAGAGTATTTAAATTTGAACTTTAATTTGTGCCAATGTATTTATTTTTTATTTTTTTTATATGATTGTATGATTGTGTTGGGTTTGTGTATTCTTGGCCTAATTGAAGATAGTTCTCCCAAAGGTGTTATCTGTATTCACATAAACTCAAATTTAGACCTGGTGCTTAAGCAGTTTGAAGACCCTTCAACTAAAACTCTTATTAGTTTATTATTTATTCTATTCATACTGTTTTATAATTAAGAGTGAGATTATATCTTGATTCAAGTATAATTGGGATCAAATTAAGTTTGTGGCTAAGTATGAGATTTCACCATTTAGTTAAACAAAATATTAAAGAAAATGATAAGAAAAAATTGATGAAAGAGTAATTTAATTATAGAAGGTTATAAGGTGGAAGTAATAAATCCAAACACGTTCTCTGGAATGGGCCTTTTATTTTCTTGGTTGAATATTGCTGAGTGAGCGATTGATTACTTTTGTGGCCTTAGTGGTGGAGCATGTAGCCTTTAACTGCCCACTGCCTACTATATGAATTTTGTGCCAACGATGAATCTTCCCTTCTCCTATGACAATTTGAAATGTGAGGCTTGAATTCTCAACTATTTACGTTAGAATCCAGCTGGCACTAAGAAAGCGTTTACAACAAAAAAAATTAATTATCATTTAAATAATAATAACAACAACTTAATAAATACCAATCTGGTCTCATTTATAAGCTAGAAAGAAAAAATTAGTTCTAATTATAAGGCATGCCATTAAATTTTTTATCACTAGTTTTTCCTTTTGCCCCTCATTATTAAATGTTAGTGTATTCGATTTAATTTTTAAAATGTGTGTATTTAACAGGGGCAAAGTTGAAAACAAAATAAATTTTTAGACAAAGTTTTTGTGTTTTAATTCTTAAGATGTTTTTTTCCCTAGTGAAACATGTTGGAAGTCTCTTATAATAAGAATAAGAGTGATATTATATATATATATATATATATATATATATATATATATATATATATATATATTGTAATATTTTGAATTTTGGGCCTAGAAGCTTGAGAATAAGCCTACGTTAGGAGACTACTAAGCCTAGTTTGGTAAGAGTCCCAAACATATAATGAGTTTTATGGAACTATATGATTCAGCCATCTGGGTTGAGAATGAGTCTCCTAATTACCTGAGGCTCAGTGTGTATAAGTAGTCAGATAAAAGATGCCAATGTATGGGCACTTTGGCACACCAGGTGCCATTTTGGTGGCACCTGGAGGCATGTGTGGTGCCATTTGGGTCCCACATGTATGAAGAAGCTTTTGAGTTGGCGTAATGAGAAGTTGCCATGTGTGCTGGAAGTCGGATGAAAGTTATCGGTGTCTATGTACACTCGGTGTGAAGTAAAACACATAGGCTAACACGTGGCAGTTGTTGAGGATATGGCGCCATTTTATGCCACACAGGCACATATGTGGTGTATTCCTGAAGACATAGACATATGTGACTAGTTAGTCGGATAGAATATGCCGGTGTGTGAGTGCACATGGCATTTTCAAGGCAGGTGTATGCACTCTACATTTTTGAAGAAATACTAGCTTGATATCATTTGCCAGGGACACCTAGGCATGTATATGGCAAAATCATGAGGCATCAGGAACACATGGCAACAATCAGGCTGATGGATGACACGTGTCGCAAAACCGAGTAACTCCATATCAAAAAGTAGCTTTATTAAAGCAGTTTATTAACCTAAATTTTGAATTTTTACCCTGATTAGCCAATCATGCGGCGCCATTTATAGTTGAACATTAGACATATGTTGAAAAGCTAGTCCAATTCACTAGTCTCTGGTCCGACTATATACCCGATTTTCCCGACTACCATACCGAAAGCCGGATGAATTCATTTAGACTCCATCTCCCTTGACCAATGGATTCGTCCAACCATGAGAGAGAGGAAGGGAAGAAATATTTTAAGAGGTGCATCGGGTACCCTACAGTGTTAAGAAAGAGCATCCAGTACACAAGATCGCTGGTTACCTGGTAATTTTCTAAAAGAGCATCCAGCACCCTGATTGTTTTAAGTACATGACACATGCAATTAAAAGATCTTCCAACACCTCCATACATTATTAAATTCGTGCAGAACCCTAAAAATAGGGGAGAAATAAGATGTTTTTGTGTTTTAACTTTTAAAATGTTTTTTCCCTAGTGAAACATGTTGGAAGCCTCTTATAATAAGATCCAGAGTGTTATATATTGTAATATTTTGAATTTCTGGCCTAGAAGCCTGAGAATAAGCCTAAGTACTAAGCCCAGTTTGGTAAGAGTCACAAACATAGAATGAGTTTTATGCAACTATATGATTCAACCATCTGGGTTGAGAATGAGTCTCTTGATTACATGAGGCTCAGTGCGTATAAGTAGTTAGATAAAAGATGCCAGTGTATGGGCACTTTAGCACACCAGATGCCATTTTAGTGGCACCTGGAGGCATATATGGCGCCATTTGGGTCTCACATGTATGAAGAAGCTTTTTAGTTGGTGCAATGAGAAGTTGCTATGCTAGAAGTCTGATGAAAGTTATCGATGCCTATGTAGACTCGATGTGTCATAAGACACACAAGCTAACACATGGGAGTTTTTGAGGTATGTGGCGCCATTTTATGCCACACAGGCACATATATGGTGTATTCTTGAAGACAAGACATATGTGACTAATTAGTCGGATAGAATATGTCGGCATGTGAGTACACATGGCATTTTCAAGGCAAGTCCATATACTCTACATTTTTGAAGAAATATTGGCTTGATGTCATTTTCCAAGGACACCTAGGCATGTATGTGGTGAAATCATGAGGTATCAGGGACACATGACAACAATCAGGCTGAAGGATGACACGTGTCGTGAGACTGAGCGACTCCATATCGAAAAGTAGCTTTATTAAAGTAGTTTATTAAAGTAACTTTTGAATTTTTACCTTGATTAGCCAATCAAGCTGCTCTATTTACAATTGCACATTAGAAACATGTTGAAAAGCCAGTCCAATTCACCAGTCTCCAGTTCAACTACTTCTCTGGTCTCCGGTTCGGCTACATACCCAATTTTCCCGACTACCATATCGGAAGCCAGATGAATTCATCAGACTCACTCTACCTTTGACCAATGGATTCGTCCAACCATGAGAGAGAGGAAGGGAAGAAATATTTTAAGAGGTGCACTAGGTACCCTACAGTGTTAAGAAAGAGCATCCGGTACACAGGATCATCGATTTCCTGGTAATTTCAAAAAAGAGCATCCAGTACCCTGATATTTTTAAGTACATGACACATGTCATTAAAAGATCTTCCAACACCTCCATACTTTATTAAATTTGTGCAGATCCCTAAAAATAGGTGGAAAATAAGAAAAATTCAAGAGAACAAGAAAGAAGAGAGAAGTTTTCATGTTCTTGAGCTCGCTAGTCGATTTCAAGCCTGAGATCACGTTCTAGCCTCCGAAGCCTTCACAAATCTTCTTTTACCTATTGAGAGAAATGTTTTTAGGGTTTTAGATTTCTGATTTGACGTGTTTGGTGACACCTTGTCAGTGGAAGTACTATCAGAATTAAGAACCAATCGGAGAAATGAGGAGAGGTAATCATAAGCTTCAATTTGAGTATGACGTCTTGCTATTTTGATGAGTATTTTTGGAGTTGTAAGAGCCCTAGGGTTTTAGACAAGAAGGGTATTTTAAGTTTTTATGGGTGTTTGATAATGAGCATGATGTTAATTAAGGGTTTATAATGGTTAAAAACATGTTTGGAGGTCGAAATTTGCAAGAACACAACTTGTGTTCCTTAGGGTCAGATTCGGCCAGCTTGTGTTCTGGGATTATAGCTAGATTTTGATGAATTTGAGGTTAGAAATGGATTCTGTGGCCAAAATTGTGTAGGAATAGCATGTGGATATGACTTTTGGATGATTGGGAAAACCCTAATTTTAGAATTCAAAGTGTTGATATTGAATATGCCAAATTTAAGTCAGTCTGCTTGTGAGTTGTTTTTGAATGGTCAAAACACTATCCAATAACTATGATGTTTTATAGGGTTGTAGGAGACATCCTAAACTTTCTAACGATATATAATATGCATCATTTGGTGATGTCAATTGTGAGTTATGCCTTATTTGTCACATCCCCCCAGCCCAGCCCTTTCTAGTACTGGCGCTGGCTCACATCCCGGCCCCTCATGGCACCAGGTAGCCCCCTAGGTCCCACTAGACCACAGGAGAAGGATGGACTCACCAGGAATATTTGCACCCCCCTTGTGCATTCCTTTCGCTTCCGCAGGACTCGAAGCCACGCCCCTAGGGATAAGGACGTGCTTATGAGAAACCCTGTTACTATTGAGCATCCCCCTAGCCCAGCCCTTCTTGGTACTGGCGCTGGCTCACATCCCGGCCCCTCATGGCCCCGGGTAGCCCCTTGGGTCCTACTCCCATTGGTTCTCATCAAGTAAGTAACTAATTAGTTATTCTAACAACTCCATTAGCCATTTAGTTACACTTCTCATTTTCTCCTAGTAAGTAATTAATTTCTTCATTAATCACTGACTTGCCATCCTTTCAATTTTTCCATTGATTATGGCATATTAATTAAAATTGCCACATAACACATAACAACTCAACTTTAAATTCAAAAATTATTCACAATAATCATCATTAGCCCTTAATCAAAATTTGGGGTATTACAATTCTCCCCTCGTTCAATAAATTTTGTCCTCAAAATTTATTACACATTATTAGGCATAAACTCAGGAAATCGCTTTCTTATTTCAGCTTTTGCTTCCCAAGTCGCTTCTCTAGGAGACATTCCCTTCCAAACCACCTTCACAAACAGTAAGCTTCGATGTTTGAGCCGCCACTCTTCTCGATCAATTATTCGTTTCATCTCTACCACATAAGTGAAGTTATCTCGCAATTCAATCTCTTTATACTCAATAATATGCTCAGGGTCTGGCTGGTACTTCTTAAGCTTCGAGACATAGAACACATCATGAAGTCAACTCAAATTTGAGGCAGGGCTATCCAGTACGCCACAGATTCGATTTGAGCTAAAATCTCAAATGGACCAATGTACCTCGGGCTCAGTTTCCTTTGCTTGATCGCTCTCCTGATGCCTGTGACCGGAGACACTCTCAGGAAGACATTATCTCCCGCTTAAAACTCTAGAAGCCTTCTCCTTTTATCAGCATAGCTCTTCTGTCGACTCTATGCTGCAATGAGCCTCTTTCTGATAATTTTGATCTTTTTTGAAGTTTGATCAACAAGGTCTGGGCCATACAACTTCCTCTCAGACAGTTCTGTCCAGCACAATGGTGATTGACACTTCCTTCCATACAATGCCTCATACGAAGCCATCTGAATGCTCGTGTGATAACTATTATTGTAAGCAAACTCAGCTAATGGAAGGTAATCATCCCATTTTCCTTTGAAGTCTAGGACACACGCTCTCAGCATATCTTCTAGCGTTTAGATGGTCCTTTCTGACTGTCCGTCTGTCTGAGGATGGTAGGCTGTGCTAAACCTCAACTGTGTACCCATAGCTTCATACAGAGCCCTCCAGAATCTTAAAGTAAAGCGAGGATCTCTATCGGAGATAATGTTCTTCAATGTACCATGGAGTCTTACTATCTCTTTGATGTAGATTTCCACTAGCCTATCTGGAGAATAGCTAGCATTAATCGGTATGAAGTGTGCTGACTTCGTGAGTCAGTCAACAACTACCCAGATCACATCATAGTTCTTGATCCTAGGCAGACCCACCACTAAATCCATGGTCACACTCTCCTACTTCCATTCTGGAATTTTTAGACTCTGAAGTAATCCTGGCGGTCTCTGGTGTTCAATCTTCACCTTCTGACAGGTAAGACACCTCGCCATGTACTTATTCACATCACTCTTCAATCCTAGCCACCAATACAGAGATTTCAAGTTGTGATACATCTTGGTCATATTAGGGGTGAAGAGTATACTGACTCTTTTGAGCCTTATCCAGGATCTTTTGTCTCAAGTTCGCCTTTAGTGGAATATAGATTCTCTTTTGGTACTGAACCATTCCATTAGGTGACAAATCATAATCTCGAGTCTTTCCTTGCTCAATCATAGCTCAAATGGACTAGGCTCACTCATCTTGCATATGAGCCTCTTTAATTTCAGTCTTTAGGTCATTTTCCCCTTCGACAACGCCATAACTTGCACACAGGATATTATTCGAGAGATTGAAATCCCGAAAGTCCTCAATGAATTTCCTTTCTTGTATCATCATCTTTGCCACTAGCATCGACTTCCGACTAAGAGCATCATCGACGACATTAGCTTTACCCGGATGATATTTAATCTCCAGGTTATAATCTTTCAGCAACTCTATCTACCGACGTTGTATCATATTCAGTTCTTTCTGATTATACAAGTACTGGAGACTCTTGTGATCATAGTATAGTTCCACTATCACACTATGAAGGTAATGGCGCCAAATGTTTAATACAAACACTATTGCCGCAAGCTCCAGATCATGAGTGGGGTAATTCATTTCATGTGGTTTGAGCTATCGAGAGGTATAGGCCACCACACGTCCCTGCTGCATCAGGACACACCCCAACCCCTGCTTACTCACATCACTATACATGAGTAAGCCTCACTTGGATCAGGTATAATTAATACAGGTGCCATAGTCAGTCTCTCCTTCAGCTCCGTGAAACTCTGTTCACATCAGTTATCCCATAAAAATGGTTGATCCTTTCTCGTGAGCTTATTCATCGACAATGCAATAAGTCAGAAGTTCTAGATGAACCTCCACTAAAAACCAGCAAGACCAAGAAAACTGCGGATCTCAGAAACAGTTTATGGCCTCTTCCAGTCAAATATTGCTTCCACCTTACTGGGATCCACCGAGACCCCTTTATGTGAGATAACATGGCCATGAAATTTTACTTCTGTAAGCCAAAATTCACATTTGCTCATCTTGGCATAGAGTTGCTTCTCTCAAGATTCTCAATACGATTCTCATATGCCGTTCATGCTCTTTATTACTCTTAGAGTAAATCAATATGTCATTGATGAATAGTACCACAAACTGGTTAATATACGGTCAGAAGATGCGATTTATATAATCTATGAATACCACCGGTGCATTAGTCAAACCAAAGGGCATCACAAGGAATTCATAGTGTCCATATCTCGTTTTAAAAGCAGTCTTCAGAATATCCGCTGCCTTCACACGCAACTGATGATACCCTGACCTTAGATCAATCTTGGAGAATACACACGAACCAGACAATTGATCTAACAAGATATCTATTCTCGGGAGAGGGTATTTGTTCTTAATAGTTACCTTGTTAAGCTCTCGGTAATCGATACACAACCATAAAGTCCCATCCTTCTTTTTCACAAACAATACCGAAGCTCCCTATGGTGACACACTGGGTCGAATAAACCCTTTCTCAAGAAAGTCTTCAATTTGTTTCTTCCATTCCGTCATTTCATTAGGGGCCATTCTATATAGGGCTTTAGATATGGACCTAGCTCCAGGTACTATTTCAATTGGGAATTCCACTTCCCTTTCCAGAGGCAATCCACCTAGATCATCTAGAAACACCTTAGAGAATTCTCTCTCAACGAGTATATTCTCTAGAACTTCATCTAACTCTCCCAGAACAAAAAAGAATACTATATACCCTTGGCATCCCTTTTTCAAAATTCCTCAGCCTTAGCCATCAAGAGGAAATTCAATTTACTATTTACACTATCATCTCTCTAAGGAGTAGGATAAACTATATTCCTATTCCCACAATCCAATACGACATTGTTCGCTGTCAACCAATCAATACCCAGAATAACCTCTAGTTGATAAAGTGGCAAACAAATCAAACAAACGGTAGACTCAAACCCTTCCACAGTTATAACACTATTCAAACAAGCTTTCGCAGCCATGACCTTAGCACCTATAAGCGTTGACACGACAAGATCGAATGGCATTTTATGAACGTGTAATCCTAGGCGCTTTACATAGTTATAGGCTATGAACAAATGACTAGCACCCGAATCAAAAAGAGTTTGCAATGAACTACCATTTAAAAGAATGTTACCTTGAATCAAGTTGGGAGATTTCCTTGCTTCTTCATGAGTCATATCGAATACTCTCCCTTGTCTTTTGGGCTTTGGCTCTACCGGTTGCCATTTGCAATCTTTAGCAAAATGTCTCGGCTGCTTGCAGATGAAGTATATCGCTTGTCCCTCACAATTCCTTTCAGAATGGACTCTGTTACAATGAGGGCATACCATTAACCTAAGAATTTTTGGTTCCCATGATCCCCAGAGTAGTATGGCTTGTTACCGTCGCCCTTGGATGAAGATCCTTGGCTCTTGCGCTTTTAGGAGGAATTTCCCTTACTGAGTTCACCACGACCACCACCCTTGTTCGGGTTAATATCTCTCAGATTGTTCTTAGTAATGTGGCAATCCTCAACCATGCTAGTTAGCTTAATAGTACCATGGTTCGCCAAGCACGCCTACTTAACCCTAGGTAGGGTGTTCGAACTGTTCGGAGGCAAGAGAAATCCACAAGGGGTGTAGAGATATTCCTTGTGAGTCCATCCTTCTCTTACGGTCAAGAGGACCAAAGGGGGCTACCCGGGAAATGTGAGTACTGGGATGTGAGTCAGTGCCAGTACCAGGAAGCGCTGGGCTGGGGGGGATGTGACACTATTGAAGTTGAGACATAAACACTATAATGCATTTTGAGGCAGTAAGGTTGGTCATGGTTTATTGGGGTCTTGAACCTGTAATTAGCACAGAGTGGTATTTTTCCTTGAAAGAGGACTTAAAGAGATTTCCATAGGACTTGGAACCAACTGATTTGTATTTTTCTAGATTAAGTTATGAATTTTCAAAGTTTGGTGTCGAATATGTCAAGTTGGGATGACCTACAAATTTGAAGTGTATAAGATCAATTGAGTTAAGTTTGATTCCAAAGGATAAGGGCATGTACTAGAAGCTAGTGTAGGCCCATTTATTATCTATTTGACCTAATGTAATAGACTTAGGAGATGCCTAACCAAGTAATAAGATATTCATTATGAATTCTAACTTATAGGATTCGATCTTTGTCTAGGCCGATCAAGAGAATTGATAAACAAAGACAAGCTGTCAGAAAGGCATCTAGGTAGTAACTCTTTCTCTTGTGTACTATGTAATGCTTTGCATGTGTGTTTTACCATCAAGTATGTTGTGTTCTGAGCATGTGAGCATGTCGGGTGGACGCCTATGGCATCTGAGCATATAGTGGCTGGACGCCCGTATTTGTGAACAAGTGTTGTGGTTATGTGTTATGTGTATGTTGTGTTGCATAATAAAGTGTTAAATGCTCATTGTGTTGTGGAGGTTTATATAACATGCTCTGTACATTTGCATTTTATATGATTGAATGTCTATTACTACTAAAATTTTCCAAAAATTTATTATACAGCAAAGACCAGTGGCACAAAGGGCAAAGAGGCAAGCACTGACGAGTGAAGAAAGGAGCTAACATAAAGGTTTGGAAACAAAAATTCCAACAATTGTTTCAAGCACAAAACATTCTAAAATATCAATCCAATCCAAAAGAGATATGTTTACAATATAAAATTGGATTGTTCTCAATTATTAGAACTCAAAATCATTTAAAACTAAATAATCTCAAGTCTTGAATTAAAAAGATAAAAGGAAAGACACTCCCTTATGGTCTTCAAGTGTAAGCTCCTAGGCTCTAGCTTCCTTCATGCTCCTCCCAAGTTGCCTCCCAAAATAGTTTAAGCTTCCATGATATTTGTCCTCGCTCCAAGCCCTAAACATGTCACAACCATGAGAATAGGAGAATTGATAAACTTTGATGAGGTGGCATGATGCTTGGGTGTTGAAGATTAAGTGGTGGTGTTTTTGTTTGATGGAAAAAGTAGGAAGTGAAATAGAATGACTGAATTGAAGGTGAGATCGTACGTGTCGTGATAGATATCAATTGCAGAGTTCCTCCTCCTCCTCTTGTTGTGATGGCAGCTAGGTTAATTAATGGGGAGGAAGAGAGGACTTTAGGTACCAACTTGAGTCGATTAAAATTTAAGAAGCCTAATAAAATTCCACCATTAGATTCTCTTTTAGCTTTCAAGAAAAGATTTTGTACCATAGGATCTTCTAATATGGTTTTCCTTACCCTGTAAGAATTAAATAAAATCGTAATTTATCATATATTTGGAAATATTATTCAATCACAAGATAGGCAATCAAAATATTAATAATTTAAGCCAATAATATCATAATCAATTTAGATTTATATTATTTCCTAAAATTGGCTAAGAATCCAAATATTATCTAATAAATCCAAATTAGCCTAAAATAGTCTAAAAATAAATGAATAAGGTGGGATAAAATATATAAAAATTGAGATTTATCAAATATGATGTTAATTAAGGTTTTATGATGAGAAAAAACATGTATTGAAGCTAAAATTGGAAGAACACATCTTGCTCTAACTACGGTCAGAATTTGGCCACCCTGAATTCAAGGGTTGGAGCTGGAATTTGATAAAATTAAGGTTAGAAATGGGCTCCTTGAGTAAAATTATGTGATACTAGCATATGGAAATGATTTTTGGATGATTGGTTTCAAAATACCTAATTTGAAGTTTAAAGTGTTGATGTTCTATGCTGCCAGATTCGAGTTACATTGCTTGTAGATTGTTTTTGAATGGCCAAACCTTGTCTAGTGGCTATTAAATTTTATAGGATACTAGTAGACATCCTGAGCTTCCAATGGTATGCAAAAGATGCCATTTGGCTTGGTAAATTGAGAGTTATGCCTGTTTAAGTTAGGCATTAAATCTTGATGAAATCCTGTAACAGTGAGGGATGATTGTGAATTCTGGAATTATGTGAATATAGCTAGTAGTAGTGGATATTTTTCCTGTAAATTATGCTTAATTAGTGTCATATAGGACTTTGAATCACACCAATTGGAGTTTCCTAGATCAAGTTATGAATTTTCAAAGTTTGGTCAAAATTCTAGTAGTTTATGGATAACAAGCGAACTTAAGATACCTAGAGTCAAATGTGATAAGTTTGAACTCTAAGGGTAAACTTAAGCATATAAGGCTAATGTAAGCCCATTTACTATTCATTTGGTATAATGTATCAATCTCAAAGATAACTAACATATTAGGATAAATAATAACTCGTCTGCACATGAAACCTATAGGATTATATATTTGCCCGGGATACCTGAAGGTATGGGAAGAAGAACAAGAATTGGAAAGGCTATCAGATATTAACTCTTTCTCTCGTATATTATAGTATGCCTTGCATGTATGTTTTACCATGTTTTTTGTTAGATATGATTAGTTTAGATTATGTCAAATATAGATGCCAAATATTAAGAGCAAAAAGTTTACATAATATCTTTATTTTATACTTTGACTAACTGCTATGTTGAATGTAAAATATATTGTAGATTAGTCAAAGGAAGAGGATATCAAGTTAATTTGATGAGAATGATTAAGAGAAAGAAGAAGAAAGAAAGTGAATGAGAAAGTCAAGAAAAGGAAGAAGATATCTAGTTGGGTACTAGAGAATGATCATCAAGAGGAAAATCAAGAAGCAAGAGATTGAAGAAAGAAGAACTTGCAGGATCTAATGGGAATATCAAGATTCAAGCTCTTAGATTTGATATTGGAAGTTTCGATGATCAAATGGAAGTTAGGATGGCTCAATTCACAGTTAAAATACCCAACTTGGAAGCTTTTTCATGTTCACTTGAGAATCACTTGGAGTGATCGCGAATTACTTGGAGTGATCCTCATAATCACTTGGAGTGATTGCAGATCACTTAGAGTGATCCTCGACATCACTTGGAGTGATTTCCAAAATATCAAACACTTGAAGTGAATTCTCAGTACACTCGAGTAAACACCAGAATCACTTGAAGTGATTTCCAAAACATTATATCACTTCCAGTGAATGTTCATGGAACTTGAGTGATCATCAAAATCACTTGAAGTGATTGTCAAAATAACAAGATCACTTCCAGTGAATACCAGATCACTTGAAGTGATGAATGATCCCTTTCAGTGATTATTAGAATCACTTGAAGTGATTGTCAAAATATTGATCACTTCAAGTGAATTCTTTGAGCACTCAAGTGATGTTACAAAATTGACAGATCACTTGCAATGAAATCCCCTTACACTTCGAGTGATGCTCAAAAGTGCAATACTCTGTTTTTGTTCAGCATGAGGGAGGTTCAGCAATTTGATCATATCTCTCAAACCACAACTTTGATTGAGGTGAAATTAGTGGCATATGGACTCCCAATGCGTAATTTGGACACCAAGATTAATTCAAAAGGAGCTCAGATGAAAGAGATATGAATTTTACAAAATGACACATAAAATCATCGTCATATTTCAGAACAGGTTCAGTATTTTGGACATAACTCTCAAACTACAAGTCTGATTGAGATGAAACCTAGGCATATGAAATTAGACTTAAAGAGCTTTCTATGGATAGGTCATGGTTCATATTAGGAGTTATATTCAAAGTGATATGCCTTCTGGAATTGGACGATTGAATTTCAAACACTGTCTAAACCAAATGTTACAAATTGGATCATACCTTTTGAAATATAATGTATTTGGGAATAATTCCAATTGCTGTTCAAAAATAGATTTAAAGATCTTTCTAGAGATGGGTCATAGGTCAAATTTAGAGTTATTGTCAAATAGTTATGCCTATTGAAAGTTGACCTTTGTGCACAAGTTTGAGAAGGTTTGCTTAATGGGATTGGAATAGAAATTACAAGTTGTAGTTCCGATAACACAGATCACCTAAGTGATTAGGAAATTCACTCGAGTGATATATGACTAGAAGCAGATCACTTGAGTATCAAGTAAAATCCACTCAAGTGGTATACATTAAAAAGGCAGACCACTCGAGTGAAAGGACAAAACACGTGAGTGATGCAGTATCCAAAAAACAGAGCACGCTTCGTAACTTCTGAAAGTCATTGGGATGATTATGTAATTCATTCTTCTTACTTCTAGTTACTTTAACACTTCATTATATTAGTGTTTAAAGTATTTCTCTAGGAAAATAATGAAAAGATAATATGAAGAGAAGAAAAGCTACATTACGGGAATGGAACGTCCACTGAACGTAACGGCTAGTTTTTCAAATAGGAAGAGCGTTCAAACGAAGCAACGAGACTCAATAGATAGGTTGAAATACTCACAACTGTCATATCCTACTCAACTATAAATACAGGAGATTCAAGCAGAGAGCAATAACAGAAAACATGCTAAGATCATGAAGCATCCACTCGTACCTAAATACTCTCTGTTTATCCACCTTCGATATCATTTAACTTTTAGAGAGAGAGATTATTTGTATTGTACTTCAATATTCATCATATTCACTTCTAAGAGAGAACATTGATTGCAATCCTTCATCATCAAGTTTGTATCCTTATGGTGTGTAAGGGGGAGTAACTCGATTGTATCCTTATGGTGTGTAAAGAGGAATATCTCAGTGAGAGATTTGTAAAAGGCTTCACAAGTGCCCGACTAAACTTGTGGGATTGTATAAGCTTCTCTTGTGCCCAGATTAAATGAGAAGATAGTGGATTGAAAATCTCAAGAGAAGACTGGGCATTGGACATAGGTCATCGTGGATTGAACAGAACTAGGATAAATCACAGTTTGCATATTATTGTCCCTAAGCTTTTATATTTCTAGCCTATATTATTTAAATATCTAACTGTTGATTTATGATTCATTACCTTCATAGTTACTGCTTTCCCTACTTTCAAAGATGTAACACGCTTACTTATTTTGACATGCAGCGAAATATTAATGCATGGTTCGATAATACAAAAAATAACATAAATATACTGATAATATATGCATGATTATAGAAATTCCCCATAGGGGTTCGAATATGATAATTACAATCAATGTAGCCGCACAGGGCTACTAGGGTGTCTAAACCCATCACAGTGAAATGGAAACATATTCCCGTCTTCGTTCTACCACTGCAATCCTCTCGTGTAGTTTTCTTCTTTGATCTCTATATACCTTCTGTATTCACCTGTCTAAACAGTTACCATAATGCACACATGATATATGCTATGTGCATGACATGCTAGCTTTAACTAGATGCATGCTCCATAATGACATTTCTGTATGCTTAATGTTTCGTCCAACTTAACATGGCCACATTATAAAATGAAACAGAGCTACATTATCTAGATATGCTCTACACAATCAAGTAAAGCAACCACATAAATCACTACAAAAGTAGAGATATCAAATACATACAAATAAGGTTCGTCACCTACCTCTGGTCTCTGAGTCCTTCTCTTGTACCTTTCTATTAGTTCAATATTCTGTGTCCGGCTTGGGCTGCTGTCCGATCCTAAAATCCTAAATATACAAGAATCAGGTTGAACCCCATTCATATACTATTTTAGACTCTTCCATTGTGTTTTTGTTACTTAAATTAGTCCAAAGATGAAAATTACTAGCATGCCCTTAGGAACCTAATCCTGGCCCTATCATACCCAGTCCGACCGTACTTTTTTCAGAATTTTTGACCTGGGCTATTCTGACATATTTTCCCCCAAGGAATTCATTTTTACCTCGGTTTTCATAAAATCACTGCCAAATAACAGTTTTCCCTTGACAGCCCCTATTTAGGTTTTAGGGCTATTTTTGCAATTCACATTCGGGGGCTTTTTTGAAAAAGTGTTGAACATCAACCCTACCTAAGTTTCCCTTCTGAACACAATGGAATCATCATATTTATGAAAATCCAGCTCCTATCCCTCCAAACAGCCCTGGCCAAAACTTATAGAAGGAAAAGGGGAAATGCAACTTTTGTCTTTCAAGCCTTAAAGCTTGCTCCTTTTCACTCTTAACTACTTGATTAACCATTTAAACACTTAATACACAAGATTTGTGGAAATTTGGGCAGCATAACCCCTTAGGTTATCACTTCCCAAACCTGTAAATATGAGCAAACCAACCACAAATCGATCGATAACTTCAACAACAACAATAAGAATTTGAGGGTTTTGAAGTTACCTTTATGTTTCTTCTTCCTCTCTCTCTTGGCCGAACCTCCTCCCCTCTCAAACCTTGAATTTTGTTTGCTAAACACTCCAAATCATGTAGAAGAGGAGCTTAAGGAAGCAATTACACAAGTTAGGATCTAAATCACAAGAAAAATCACAACTTACCTTGAGATTTTCTCCCTCTTCTCTCTATAGAGATCACACACACATACACTCTCTCTTCTTGTTGGGATGATGGAAATGAAGCAAGAAAGAAGGAGAAGCTTCTTAAAATATCTCATATTTTCCCTTAATTACTTAATTCCAAAAATTGGGATTTTTATGGCATAATTGTACCTTGGGCTTATCTATTACAAATTGATGTCATAGTCTTCCATTCTAATTGAACCATATTCATTTATCTCCTTAAGCCCAAATATACGCCACTTTTGGTCCAAAATAGACCAATTGGGTTTCAATTCCATTAGTCAAATTACATGTACAAGAAAATGCTATTTTAATCCAATTTAAACATGTGTTATAGTTAAATCCCTTGCCTTAAAATATTTTGACACTTGGCATGCTTATGAGCCAAATAATTATTTTTCGTCCTATTCCTTTATTCCACAATTTACACAATTTCCATTACATTTTTTTCCTTCAAATTCGCAACAATTGGTAATTTTGGCAGATTTTCTAACCAAACTTTGAAAAATCATAACTTTATTTGTCGAACTTCTATTGGAGTAATTTCAAAAGCTATAGAACCCTTATTGAGTCGAGTTTCATGGAAAAATATTTCCTTTACCTAATTCGAAGCTCACACTTCCCAGAGTTTTTGTTTTTGGATGTTGCCATTAAAAATCACCAGTTTTACTAAGCTAATTTCAAAAATTCATAACTCTTTGTATACAGCTTCAAATGACCTCCATAACCTATCAAATTAAAGCCTAGAATGTATATTTTTATCTTTTCAATGTTTACAATTTTTGGGCACCATTTGCCTATTTAAAAATTTCATATAACAAAACTGCTACATAGGGAAACTCACTGGTAGCAAATATCAACTTGTACAACTAGTGTTCCCACATAGTAATGTTGTGTGTGACCACTAATTCCCTTATTTTTGTCATTCTACATGCTCTTTAATTCACTATTTTATTCCCTTAAATATAAAGAATTTTGATGACTAAAATTTGGGATGTTACAAAAGACAGTTAGACATTTCTATTATGATATAGAGCTTGTTGAGTTATGCTATGGAGAAGAAATTATGCTTTAGAATTCCTTAGTATTGATCAAATCCCCAAAAAATGAGCAGCCAACGATAACATCAATGGACTATAGAGGACTTTGACTTGAGTTATTACAACATTACTCGAGTGAGGTATTGTATTCTTTACTAATTCAAATTCTCTGAGTTGCATCACTCGAAGTAAACACTAGAGTGATGACTTGGGTGATATTGAGGTATAGCTGTTAAAAACTCTGAATAGCATCATTATTTTTAAAACTTGATTTCTCACTAAATCTTGTGACTTTTGTACTCAATTTCTCTACAAAGTTTTTCCAATGGGTTTTCAAATCCATAAGAGTTTTTAACTTTATTCCTTATAATATTTTTTTAAAGCAATGCACTCATTAAGGGGGAGCTTCACATTCACATGTACTTTATATCTTAAAAGCTTATCTCCTTTATTTGAAGAAAATAATTATAACATACTCATTGTATTCACTCTCAATTGATTAGTTTTGATGATAAGTTACTTATATATCTTCTTTCCATGATCTTAATTTGCATATATTTTATGGAAAGGAACATTTTGTTAGTTGATTAAACTAACCATTCTTTTTGTAAGAAAGATTTAAATTTATGACAGCAGAATTTATTTTGTGCAATAACGTTCCTCAACGTAATACTAGAAGAAACTATCAACTTTGAGGAAAGATGATTTAATGCTGGCTGCAACACTCAAAACAACAAGAGGCAAAAATCAGGATGATTTTGTTGAGACGCCACTTGAGAAGCAAGTACTTCAGTCCCTTTCCACATCTCATAGGCTATTCTTGAGCTTTATATTATGTACACTTCAGAGTCTACTACTAAGCTAGCCATAATTCACTCTTATGAACCTAATCCATCAAAGTTGCACATAGAAAGTATGATGAACACAACATCATGGATATAAAACAACAAATAAAAGAAGACAATGGGCTTTATGGATCACTCATCAGCTTGCCAAATCCAAATGAGCATTTCTAGACCCTCTCTCTTTATATTTTGAGAATACATTGCATATCCTTGATTATGAAAGTTTTTCTTGAAATCATATTCAAGTTGTTCAAGATTTGAAAAGTGAAAATCATTATTCATTTGTATCATATTAAAAATGAAATAGTCTTTAAATAGGGGTAGATAAAATTGTTTTCTTGCCACATTTATTTTGATTAATAGGAAGAAAGACATTTCTTATTTATTTTTATATTTACTTCTCTATGAGTCTTTACTATTTATACTAGAAACTTTTCACAGATGTCAAATAGGGGGAGATAAAGGCAAGAAAAATATGTTGCACTCTATTTGTTGTCATATTCACACATATTTCTCTTAAAGGATTTGTCATCATCAAAAAGGGGGAGAATGTTAGATATGATTATTTTTTATAATATTAAATATAAATGCTAAATATTAAGAGCAAAACGTTTAGATAACGTCTTTATTTTATACTTTGACTAACTACTAAGTTTAATGTAAAATATATTATAGATTAGTCAAAGGAAGAATATATCAAGTTAATTTGATGAGCATGATTAAGAGGAAGAAGAAGAACGAAAGTGAATGAGAAAGTCAAGAAAAGGAAGAAGGTATCTAGTTGGGTTATGGAGAATGATCATCAATAGGGAAATCAAGAAGCAAGAGATTGAAGAAAAAACTTGCAAGATCTAATGGGAATATCAAGATTCAAGCTCTTAGATTTGATATTGGAAGTCTCGATGATCAAATGGAAGTTGCGATGGCTCAATTTGAATTTAAAATACACAATCCAGAAGCTTTTCCATGTTCACTCGAGAATCACTTGGAGTGATCCTCAGAATCACTTGGAGTGATTTCCAAAATATCATATCACTTGAGGTGAATTCTCAATGCACTTAAGTGAACACCAGAATCACTTGAAGTGATTTCCAAAACATCATATCACTTTTAGTGAATGTTTGTAGAACTAGAGTGATCATCAAAATCACTTGTAGTAATGATCAAAATAACAAGATCACTTCCAGTGAATACCAAATCACTTGAAGTGATGATTGATCACTTCCAGTGATTATCAAAATCACTTGAAATGATTGTCAAAATATCAGATCACTTCAAGTGAATTCTTTGAGCACTTGAGTGATGTTACAAACTTAACATATCACTTCCAGTGAAATCTCCTTGCACTTAGAGTGATGCTCAAAAGTGCAACACTCTGTTTTCATTCAGCATAAGGGAGGTTCAGTAATTTGATCATATCTCCCAAACCATAGCTTTGATTGAGGTGAAACCAGTGGCATATGAAACAAGACTCCCAATGTGTCATTTGGACACTAAGATCAAGTTAAGAGGATCTTAGATAAAAGAGATATGAATTTTACAAAATGACACATAAAATTACAGTCATATTTCAAAATAGGTTCAGTACTTTGGAAATAACTCTCAAACTACAAGTCCGATTGAGATGAAACTAGTGGCATATGAAACTAGACTTAAAGAGATTTCTATAGATAGATCATGGGTTATATTAGGAATTATATTTACAGGGATATGCCTTTTGGAAGTTGACAATCAAATTTCAGATGAAAGAGATATGAATTTTACAAGATGAAACACAAAATCACAGTCATATTTTAGAAAAGGTTCAATATTTTGGACATAACTCTTAAACTACAAGTCCAATTGAGATGAAACTAGTGGCATATGAAACTAGACTTAAAGAGCTTTTTATAGATATTTCATGGGTTATGTTAAGAGTTATATTCAAAGGGATATGCCTTCTCAAAGTGGACAATCAAATTTCAAACACTGTCCAAACCAGATGTTACAAATTGGATCATAACTTTTGCAGTACAATGTATTTGGGAATGATTCCAATCGCTGTGCAAAAATAAACTTAAAAATATTTTCAAAGATAGGTTATGGGGCAAATTTAGAGTTATATTCAAAGAGTTATGCCTACTGTAAGTTGACCTTTCTACAGAAGTTTGAGAAGGTTTGCTCAATGAGATCTGAAGAGAAATTACAAGTGTAGTTCTTATAACACAGATCACCCGAGTGGTTAGGAAATTCACTCAAGTGATATGTGACTAGAAGCAGATCACTCAAGTGATAAAATAAAATCCAATTAAGTGATATACATTAAAAAGGCAGATCACTCGAGGGAAAGGGCAAAACACTCAAGTGATGCAGTATCCTTAAAACAGAGCACACTTAGTAACTTCTAAAAATCATTGGAATGATTATGTAATTCATTGTTCTTTCTTCTAATCACTCTAACACTTCATTATATTAGTGTTTAAAGTATTTATCTAGGAAAATAAAGAGAATATCATATGAAGAGAAGAAAAGCTACCTTATGGGAATGAAGCATCCACCGAATGTAACGACTTGTTTTTAAAATATGAAGAGCAGTCAAATAAAGCAATAAGGCTCAGTAGATAGGTTGAAATATTCATAATGGTCATATCCTACTCAACTATAAATATAGGAGATTCAAGCAGAAGGAAATAACAAAAAACATGCTAAGATTATGAAGCATCCATACCTACTCAAATACTCTCTGTTTATCCACCTTCGATATTTTTTACCTTAGAGAGAGATTATGTGTATTACAGTTCAGTATTCATCATATTCATTTCTGAGAGAGAAGATTCTTTGTAATCCTTCATCATAAAGTTTGCATCCTTACGGTGAATAAAGGGAAGTAACTCGATTATATCCTTATGGTGTGTAAAGGGGAGTATCTCGATGAGAGATTTGTAAAAGGCTTCAAAAGTACTAGACTAAACTTGTGGGATTGTAGAGGCTTCTCTTGTGCCCAGATTAAACAAGAAGATAGTGGATTGAAAATCTTAGGAGGAGCCCAAAGACTGGATGTAGGTCATCGTGGATTGGACCAAACCAGGATAAATCACAGTTTGCATATTCTCGTCCCTAAGTTTTTATATTTCTAGCATATATTATTTAAATATCTGACTGTTGATTTATAAATCATTACCTTCATAGTTACTGCTTTCACTAAGATGCGAAAAGGTTTTCAAAATTCTCAAGTTTTTATCTTACACCCAATGCACCCCCTCTTTTGGGTGTCAACTGATTCTAACATTTGTGACATATGCATTCAAATGATGACAGGTGGATGCCCTTGTGATAATGTGATTGTGAGACAAGCGCTTAATGCAGGACCAAGTATCTTGTGATGACTAGATGTTGCATGTGACTTTCTGAATACTATGATGATTGAAATTGTGATGTGGTTTATATGCATGCTTATATATTTACATTTTATATGATTGAAAGATTGTTGCTACTAAGATTCTTTTAAATCTCACCCTTTCCAAAATTTAACAATACAGTAAAGATGAGCGGCTCGAAAGGCAAGGAGGTAAGCACTGACCAGTGAAAGGGTAAGGATGAAGGAATTAGATATTCTGTTAGTTGTCTATAATAATTTTTTTGCTTAAATCTAGATAGCTTAGTAGACTTATACAAGCACAAAATATGTAGATACACTGAATGTATATGTACGTTTGAGAAAAGCAAATATCAAAATATGGAAATCGAGATGATAATATCGATAATAGTTTACCAGTTACCTAAACAAATGTGGTACGTGATAACTTCATGAAAGTATGCTAAAAGAAAAGGGGTTATTATAGTAAGCATATGAGGTCTTTCTTTCTTTCATAATGCAATTTAATTACCATATTCAAGACCATAAGGTTTGTGGGTTTGAATTAATCTATTATAATATATTGCACCCTGATTACCAAGTGTTCCTGGCTCTCCATTATGCTGCTAGTGAAGATAGCTCACTATTGGAGAAGGAATAATAATGATATTATGCTTCATTATACTGGGTTCATTACCTCTGTTTTTCTCCATTTCTGTAACTTCTTTCTCCCACTTTATCCAGCTTTTCTGGTCCTCCTTCTTTGGTTATGTCGAGCTAATTTGGCAAACATCTTACACCCATTCTTGCCAAATAGGATGACTTATGATAGGGTGGAATGATAAGGATAATGCAATAAAAAATGAAAAAGATAAGGGATTGAGTCATATGCAAGTCAAAAGTTCAAAGACTTAGTCGGTCAAATCATAGTTAAGGGACTAAGTTATAAGTGAGTTAAAAGTTGAAGGACCAAAATAATAATTTTCCCAAAAAATTAAAAATTCCTAAGTTGTCTAATTTCCTTTACTACCCTTCCATTCTCTTTATACACCATCATTTTCTCCCTTCCTTCCTTTATCTCCCCTTTTCTTCTCAGATGTCGTTGATGGTATAGGCCACATCCTCCCCCAGTGGAGTTGGTGATTTTCCACCAGCACCCTCTACTAGCTTTCTTCTCATTCCCACTTTTCATATATGAATCAATGATTTGATCTTCTGGAACCTCTACTTCTAGATCTACTCCTCTGATTGTCTTAACCTTAGTCACTTTCACCCATGTTTGTCATTATCATCAAAACTTTCTCCATGCACAAACCACAAGTATGGTCTAACTTCATGCACTGCCTCCCTTAACCTGATTGCTTGCATTCATAAGGCATGATTCCTTCCTCATGATGGTAAGTTCTCCCCCTAATGGTTTTCTATTTGTTGTACTAGGAAAATTGTTAGTAACTCCTCTTTAAGACTCATCCTCTGCCTATAAATCTCATCTCTTCTCCATAGAGAATTTGATATTGTAGATACTGAAAGTTGCAGATTTCACTATCTTACATAAATATTTTGGTTTTAAAATCTCTTCATTTTTTGTTCTCTTATTCTTTTATATAAATATTTTGGTTGCTAATGATTGAAGATAGGAGGGAGAGTCTAGTGGGTAATGAAGGGCCGATGAAGGGAGGAACAAAGAAGCAGGTAAATTTGATGCTATATATATGGCTAGTAGTTTAATGTTGAAGATTAAATTTATCTGTGAAATTTCTATATGCAATAAGATTTGAAGCAAAACAAAGGGCATATTGGTTTTTTATTGATCAAACTATGGATAAATTGAGAGGATCGGGAGAGATGTTTTTTTCTTTTGAGTTAAAGGGTATTTTGGTATTTTCATATTTTAAGTAACGTATGTTAAGGCCATTGTGTTGGTATTTTTGCTTTGATTTTGAAAGTTCATGGGTACTATTTTACTTTCAAAAAACATATGGCATTAGGCGCACTTTGGATAAAAGTGCATGGGTATTTTACACCTTAACCTAATTAATATATAAATTTACAAAGTAAACGTTTTAAATAAAAAATAAATAGTAAAAAAATTTAACTAATTAACTATAAGTAGAATAGCTTCAAAATCTCATCATATTCTAAGGGTGTTACAACAAAAGTCTAGGAAGGAAAAAGAAAATTAGAGATTTTCCATCGAGTGAACAAGTTTGGTAGCACAATTTTACTAGAACCCATTTTTTGGTGGGTGAAATTTTCCCTTATGCATGGGAAGCTCCCTTCCCACCCTTTGTGGTTGGAACCAAATTTCTAGCTGGATGGGAAAATTTGAATGACAAGTTTGCCCTCAAAATAATGAAATCTCCTCATCTTTTTTTGATGGGTTAAGGTACCAAAATACCCATGACCTTTTACTAAAAGTGGATCCAGTACCATATTTAAACTATATCAGTTAAAGGGCTATATCAATTATATTTAAACTATTTTTATAGACTTCTAGTGTCATATTTGTTTTCCTTATACTTTCTTATTTTCTCTTTCAAAATCTCTTTGGCTTTCTTTATTTTCTCTTCTCTTTCATCAAATTTGTATTTGATGATACTCCTTCATCTTCTTAGATTAGGATGATATTTTCAAGCTATTCTATTAAGGGTTAAGGTACGTACATATGAGATTTTACCAAAAGTGTGTCCAACATCAAATACTTTTTTTAGAGGCAAAAGTAACTATGAACTTCCAAAAGAGGTGCAAAAGTAACTATAAACTTTTAAAGGAGTTGCAAGTCACATTGGCCATTAATGTTAGATGATATCCATTACTTTTTCCATAAGTTTTCTAGGTGGTGTCCTAGTGTAGACACCAACCCTAACACCATGCATTAAATCTCCATCGGTAAAGATATAGAGGAAGTAGAAAGCTTTGATTGGGGAGATGGAAGAGGAAACCATGACCTCTTCTTCTTTATGGATGTCGAATATACTCTCCGAAAGGTGTCTCACGAATGCTATGAGTCATAGAGCTTTAACTTGAAGAGAAAGTTCTAATCATCTAGAGGAAACTAAAGATTTAGAGGATATTTAAGATTTATAGAAAACTCAAGATTTAGAGAAACCTCAAGATTTAGATGAAACTCAAGATTTAGAGAAACCTCAAAATTACAGCCATTTGTGGGTTCAATGAAAAAATGAAGATTGTTATGGATTAAATTATAAGATTTTTTTAAAATCAAGAATGAATATTTGTGAATACTGTGGATATCATTTGAAAATGAGCAGTTCAGATAGAATTGAACTTTTAATTAATCAAGGTACTTGGAATCCGATGGATGAAGACATGGTTTCGATGGATCCCATTGGATTTGGATTTGAATTTCATCTAGAAGAGGAATCTTGTGTGGAATCTTATAAAGATCGTATTGATTCTTATCAAAGAAAGACAGGATTAACTGATGCTGTTCAAACATGCACAGGTCAACTAAATGGTATTCCTATAACAATTGGGGTTATGGATTTTCAGTTTATAGGGGTACTATAGGATCCGTAGTAGGTGAGAAAATTGTAACACCCCAAATTTTATTCACCAAATATATTGTAATTATTTGAGATATGTAATAAAATGGTGCATATTCATGAATTTGGAATTTATGAATTTTAACAATTTTCATTTTCATGAGAAATTGGGCAAGAATAATTATGGAATAAATTTGGGTAATTTAAAAATCCCAATATTAAGGCCCAAAAATGAAGAAAAATAGAGAAAAATATTTGGTCCAATAATAAATGGAAATTGGCCAAAGAAAAAGAAGAAAAAGAATTAAATTAAAAAGGAAATGGCAATTTCGTAATTATGCCATTTCAGAAAAAAATTAATTTTTTTTTCAATTAATTGAATTGAATTTTAATTAATTAAGGGAAATAAAGGGGAAATATGTATTTGGAGTATTTTGGTAAAATAAATATGAATTTATGGAAAATTAGAGCAAAGGTGCAAATTAGACCAAAATTGTGACATAAAGTGTACACGTAACTTGAACAAGTTTTGAACTCAATTGAGACCAAAGGGAAGGACACCTAGGCGTCTCCTACATGTAACATGAAGAGTGAAATATTAGTTGCATGATACTTGGGCTTAATGACATGATTACATAAAGTCTAATTTTTGGAATTTTAGAAATTTGATAATTAAAGTAAAATTTGGGAAAATAATATAAAACTTCATCCTCTTCCTTCCATGCTCAAATTGGATACCTAACAGCCTAAAGAGAGAGAAGGAGAGTTTAGATTTTTAGAGAAGCAATGTCACGAGGTTGGTTGATTTGTTTAGTGAATTGGATTCTAACCTGCGTAATCCTTCCTTTAAGCTTCTCTTTTATATGATTTAAGGTGTTCACAGTACAAATTTTGGTGTTCAAGAGGCTACGGTTTTCATCCAAGTAAGGAAAAGCTAGACGGAAGCACAGGCGACTTCCTAAACTGCAATCTTTGGTTGTTCTGGCTATTGTGGACAATTTAATCGGTGAATTTCTGATTGTTTTGTTGTAATTGTAAAATTTGGGAAATGTGGTGTCCTAGGCATTATTTTGCCAAAATTGAGTCTAAATGGCAGTTATAACGTAATTAAATAGTTAACAAAGTGATTAGGAGTAGAAAGGAGCAAGTCTGCGGAGTTAGAATCGAAAAACCCCAACTTTTTTCAGGGCACCCCTTAGTTTTGGCCAGGGTTGTTAGAGGGGCTAGGAGTTGGATTTTCATGAAATTAATGGTTGTATTGTGTTCAGGAGGAAAAATTAGGTGGGGTTACAGTTGAACACTTTTTCAGAAAAACCCTAAAAAGCATAATTACCAAAACACCCCTGAAACCCTGAAATAAGGGCTGCCAAGGGCATTCTTGTCTTTTGGTAGTGAATTTAGTAATTCTAAGTTTGGAAATGGATTCCTTGGGCAAAAATATGTTAGAATAACCTAGGTCAAAATTTCAGGAAAAGTACAGTCAAACTGGGTAAGGTAGGGCCGGGCCCAATCCCCATGGGCATTTTGATAAATTTTCACAATAGGCTTATATAACCACTATAGAAGTGCCTAAAATGGTACATGAATGAGTTTTAAGCTAATTATTATACATTTGATATTTTAGAATCGAGTTGGAAGTCTGAGTTTGGCATGCTTTACGAGGTACACACATCGAGAAGAAAAAGACTTGAGGTAGTGATATTATCTTTATACATCATGCTATAGTTTAAATGAATGTGTGGATGCCATTATTTATACTTATATTAATCAACATGGTTTGCCCAAAAGGAGCGGTCTGCCAAGAAGGGGCAACGTGTGTGAGAAATGCACTCTACCTGGTTTTGGAGTAACAATCCAACCAAGGTACTCATATAGTGGTGGTGATGCCCTATCCCATGTATACTATACATGTGTTTATATTGTTCATTAATTGGTGCATACATTTTATATGAATGATAGTATGTTGCTATTGGGATTCCTTGGGATCTTATTCTTTTTCAAAAATGACAAATATACTAGCGAGAGCTAGTGGATACAAGGAAAAAGCAGTAGATGAGGCAAAATGACAGTGCGGATCCTGAAAATAAGGCTAGTGGTTATGGTCTTATCATGGATATTTTGGGATATTTTTGTACAAATTGTAAATATTTTCAAATTTTGTTGTACTGTTTCCTGTATGTAAACAAATGCTTTTATTAGAATATTTGTACTTTTTTGTTTGCCTATGGAACTTGGTCTTTATTACCCTACGCATATCAAAATGGAAATGGGTATTGACAAAAATCATCCGTTTGATCGAATATGTTGCCAATCAATTTTTACCTCTTATTCTATTATGTGCTTCTAGAGGAGCACTTATGCAAAAAGGAAGTTTGAGCTTGATGCAAATGGCTAAAATATCTTCTGCTTTATATGAGTATCAAGTAAATAAAAATTTATTCTATGTAACAATCCTTACATCTACTACTGGTGGGGTGACGACTAGTTTTGGTATGTTGGGGGATATCATTATTGCCGAACCCAATGCTTACATTGCATTTAAGGGTAAAAGAGTAATTGAGCAAACATTGAATATAACAGTACCTGAAGGTGTACAAGAGGCTGAAAATTTATTCCACAAGGGCTTATTTGATTCAATTGTACCACATAATCATTTAAAGGGCGTTCTTAATGAGTTATTGCAGTTCCATGCTTTCTTTCCTTTGACTCCAAATTAAATGAAGTAGAGCTTTAAATTATTCAATTTGTTTATCATTTATTTTATTATAATTAGTATAATTAGTAATAAAAGAAATATATAAATATATAAATAAATACGAATAAATAATAATAATAATATAATATAGAATTCAAAAATATAATTAAATAAAAAAGAATTCAATATTAAATATAATAATTATAATATAATTATACTACTCTAAAATTCATTCCAAAATTAATATTCAATATTACTATTTTTTTATTATATTTAAAATTAGAATTATAATTAATATGTAATTTATATTAATAATTTATTATATATACGCATACTCATTTAGATATATTTAGTAGAATTCTATATATAATTCTATTCTATATAGATTTCTATATCTACTTGGTATAAGTATATATATAATATGAATTCTAGTGATTCAAAAATCTCTTTAGAATAATATAAAAATAGAAAAATAATAGGTAAAAACATTAATAGAACAATAACAAAAAACTAAAAAAAATAAAAGGTACAAATATTAAATCGAGGTACCCATTCTATTACAACTCTCTGCAACTTACCCTCTATTTTTGTGCCTTTACTAGGCTTAGAATTTCTAGCAATTGCAATGGCTTCTTTATTTCTCCATGTTCAAAAAAACAAGATTTTTTAGATATGGACAGCAGTAGGAACAAATCTCATTTATTTTTTTAGATATAGAAGCAATTCGATGAATTACTCCTAAAGGTTGACATAACAATAGTATTAGTTGATGAGAGTTACTTCACAAACAAGGAAAAGTCAAATAAGATTATTTGGTTGGGTTATTTTCTCAATTCCAAAAAAATAGAACTGGATCTAATATGAGTTGGCGATCAGAACATATATGGATGGAACTTATAACGGGGTCTCAAAAAATAAGTGATTTTTGTTGGGCCATTATCCTTTTTTTAGGTTCATTAGGGTTCTTATTGGTTGGAACTTTGAGGTATCTTGGTAGGAATTTGCTATCTTTATTTCTGTCTCAGCAAATTCTTTTTTTTTCATAAGGGATCGTGATGTCTTTCTATGGAATCGCCGGTCTCTTTATTAGCTCTTATTTGTGGTTTACAGTTTTGTGGAATGTAGGTAGTGGTTATGATTGATTCGATAGAAAAGAGGGAATAGTGTGTCTTTTTCATTGTGGATTGCTTGGAAAAAATCATCGTATCTTTCTCCGATTCCTTATGAAAGACATTCAGTCCATCAGAATAGAAGTTAAAGAGGGTCTTTATACTTGTCGTGTCCTTTATATGGAAATCAGAGGACAGGGGGTCATTCCCTTGACTTGTACTGATGAGAATTTGACTCCATGAGAAATTGAACAAAAAGCAGCAGAATTGACCTATTTCTTGCATGTACCAATTGAAGTATTTTAAAAATGAAAAACGAACTGAAAAATAAATGCTTTCTTAAAAACACGGAAAATATTCTTGCATTTTTTTTTTGGAAATATTTGATTTTTTTTTAAATTTTGATTGTTAATAGAAAGGGTGTTTTTCGTTTTGAAATTCAACTAATATTCTTTACTTGAAGTTCTCTTTCATGCATTTATCGAAAAGGGCAATTGCAAACTCTTTCTTCATTCAAATTGGAAGTAGACTCTTTCTTTTTCTTATTCTATTTTCTATTTGTATATTCTTTTTAAATTCAAGAACTAATTCCCGAATTGCACAAATAAAAAAAAACTGAGAATTGATTTATAGGATCTAAGACTTGTAATAGAAATATTCTTATCCTATAAAGTTGATGAATGAGGTGAAGCTGACTTCATTAAAGACGAAAAATGGCCAAAAAGAAAGCATATATAGTGACATATCATATATACTCATAGGGTCTTTAGGAAATTTGTCATGACTTTGGGCAAAGACCATGACTCTGGTTAGGTTCAAGATTTTCAAAGCATCTCACAGTGACTAGCAGGTTTTCAAAAAGTTAAGTAGTAAAATTGACTGGCCTAGGGGGAAGTGTAAGACTAGCTCCAGTTATGCTCTGACTTTCCTATACTAAGTTTTAGAGATAGGGGTAACTTGCAGGTTTTATGCAAGTTAGCTATATAAAATGTAGTGACTCTAGGAAGGCAACATTTTGAACCCAGTCCAGAAAGTATTTTTTATTTGCAGTGAGGATGATGTAATATCCCAAATCTTGGGATCAGAAGCTTGAGAATAAGCCTGATCAAGTGGATTGTTAAGCCTCAATTTAGCAAGAGTCTCAGGAATGTAAACTTTGCTGCTAGTATATTTTTCCTGTGTGGTAGTTTAGTTTTGTGATGGTTTTGGATAATCAAATGATATCCAATGAATGTAAAATTTTTCATAATAAAAGTAGACTTATCAAGCTTTAATTTGATAGGTCACAAAGTCATTTGGAGCTATAGAACAAGAGTTATGAATTTTTGAGGTTAGCCTAGTGAAACTATTAAGTTTCTGTGACAATGTCCAAAAATGGAAATTCTAGGAATTATGAGCTTCCATTTGGCTAAAGGCTATATTTTTCCTAAAAATATACTTAATAAATGTCACAAAACCTTTAGAATCACACCAATTGCATCTCTATAAATAAATATATGAAATTTCAAAGTTGTGCCTTGTTTCTGGAATGCAATCTGGAACATAGGAAGTTTGGCGAATTTCTGAGAAAAGTGTGATAACAGTGATCAGCCTTGGGTATTTTTCCATGAAAATATACTTAGAGAGCTGTACATAAGGTTTAGAACTAGTCAATTTGGAATTTCCTAGATTCAATTATGATTTTCCAAAGTCGACGAATAACTACCAGTTTTCTAAAGAATTGTGAAACTGCATTGTGCAGAATTGTACTATGCCGAATTGCTAAAATTCTAATAGATAACCAACAAACTGTGATTAAAGGTAGTAATAGTTCAAGTAATAACTAGTTACTTGTAACTTTAATTTTTAGGAATTTGCAATAGCCCAAGCTGGAACCTAGATTTTAAACTGAAAAATAGAGCAGGAAAGGGCAATTCCAGATAGTAACCCTTTCTCTCATACATTATGTGAGTATTTATATGCTATGTGTTATTGTTATGTTGCATTATATGGGTTATGGCAAATTTATTTGTCACATTTTATATGACTGATTGCAAGTTACTGCTGAGATTCTTTCAAATCCACCTTTTCTGTGAATATATAAAGTTTTCAGCAGCAGGCAACGGTTCAAGGGGCAAAGGTGTACATACCAACAACTGATAGTTTCACTGCAGATCAATCAATATAGTTGGTTATTAGAGGACCATTTTATTATTTTGAGATCTATAACTATTATGAATACACCTTGTTGGGATTTCTGTAATATAATCATGTACATTTTATTAGTATATTTATGTTATTCCTGTGTGGCCACTGAACTGCGCGCAAGCACTCTAAAAATGTGAAAAAAAGATAAGGGCATTACAGATGACTAGCTGGTTTCTAGTGAGTTTGATAGGAATCCAAAGGGTAATTTTGTCAATTTCGCTAAGTACCTTGCATGGCATTCAATTTTCAAGATATGCAAGACAAATGGGCTCTCAATTAAATCATTTTATTTTTATTTTCTATGTAATAAAACGATTTAGTTGAGAGCCCATCTATCTTGCATGTCTTAAAGGAGGCTATTCTTTTTTTAAAAAATTGACATTGAGTACGAGATGCTGAAGATGCATAGATTCTTTGAATTATGCCTAATAGAATTAACCTAGGGAAAATAGAGAATGAGCGTGGGATAATAATTCTTTATTAATTCATACCAATCCATATGCTCCCATTTTATTAATTATTATAATTATCAATTTCAAAAATATTATTATAAAATATCAAAATTTAATAATATTATTATTAAATTTTGAAATTGAAAACAGTAAATGAAATTTTTAATCCATTTTTTCTACTTGTTCCTGAAGTAAAAAGAGTTCCATATGTTCTTGAATAGCTTCTTTCAAAAGGCCTTTTACTTCCCGAGTGAATGTGTCGGCAGACGATATGATTTATTGGAATTGAAATTTATTCGGTTTTAAGTAAGCACGTAACTCAACAATAAATTTCCTTACCTGTCCAATTTCTAATGAATCAAGAGAACCATTTGTTCCAGTATAAATAGTTATTATATGTTCTTCCACATTGAGAGGGGTTGATTTGGATTGTTTGAGCAAGTCACGCAACCATTTACCTCTTACCAATTGATTTTGAATAGCTTTATCGAGATCAAAAGTGAATTGTGCAAAAATTTCTAATTTTTCCAATTCTAATTTTAATTTACTAGCTACTTGTTTCATGGCTTTAATTTGAGCTGCAGAGACTCTAGAGACCAAAATACCCACATTAATCATAGGTTTGATTCCATCATTGAACATATCTCTGGATAAGAATTTTTGGCCATCTATGATGGGAATTACATTTGTAGGAATATAAGTTGAATCATCTCTCGTTTGGATGTCAACTATTGGTAAAGTAGTCATACTTCCTTCACCTACTGAGAACTTGATTTAGTGGCCCTTTTCAAAAAGCGTGATTGCATATAAAAAACATCTCTCGAATAAGCTTCGCAACCCGGTGGTTGTCGTAATAGAAGAGACATTTCTTGATAAGCATGTACTTGTTTAGAGGGATCATCATAAATGATTAAAGTGTGTCATTCACGATACATAAAATATTCAGTCAGATCTGCCCTATATAAGGAGCGGGGCATTGTAATGTAGCTGGAGAATCTTTCATTTCAGCTACTACAACAATGTATTATGTAGAGTTTTGGGCGTACCAGGAGTGAAGGTTCAAACTCTCGAGATACCCACACGAATTGGGTCCCATTGGTGAACTCTAGCTATATTACGAAGTAAATGCACCGAAGGAATAGAAATAAGCTTGAGAGAGTTTTTTTTTTTGTGTTTGGAGGTAAAGAGTATACACACTTATTGACAATTGATGTAGCTCTTATGTATGTATAAGTTTTTCATACTCTGCCATTAACCTATGATATGTGTTAAACTATTTCCTTCAAGACACACGTCAAAAACTGTTCCTACCAAGGTGGTTGAAATAAGTGAGGAATTTTTCCAATAAATACCTTATAAATCTAGATATTATATTTTGGCTCCAAGGCCAATGGGTTTGGGCCTAATCTACCAAGAGTGGTTTAAGCCCATTTTCCAATATCTCCCACTTATACTTGGTGGATTAGATACCGTCAGCCTTGTCTCTCTCTCTTCCTTCTTCATGCTAGGTGCTTTACCATGACCACATGGGCATGACGTCTCTTAGATGTTTGTACTAGAAATCCCTTTCACAGGACTAGCCTTTCTTTACGAGTTTGAATGTAATATTATGCCTCATATGTCCTAGATTTATCAATATACACTTTCACATGGCAGATCTATTCCCTTTCAAGTCAAGATAAAACTTAGATCGCCTTCTCATATACTTAGTGTCCACGCTTATGAAATTACTAATATTAATATCATAGGGACATGTCTTAGACACCATCATAGGTGTGTATATTCCAAATAATCTTCCTTTAAGCCATATATCATTTTGATAGGTGCTAACCGCTTTCCTAACATAATATCTTAGATCTTATCTATCATGACCATAGGACAAATGTTAAGGTAGCAGTTGCAAAAGCATACCTCCATGACAATGTCAAAAGATATCATAGAAGTGTTTTAACCTTCTTAGGGCTCACACAGCAATAAAGCAAGGATTTGTTCACTTACTTCCTATTTACAGTTCTTTTGCACATGTGGTATGAATCACATTCTATAGTGTTACTCTTACACTGTTAGAGCGTACATCGCTTTGAATCTCATTATTAACACTATAAAGACATAAGTTTAGATACTTTTAGCATCTAAGCCCGAATTCTTATACTCCACATATCTCTCATGACGTCAACGTCAAAGAATTTGTTTTCTAGAAACTGACATTATAGAAGTCAGCATCCATGATTCAATCCATATTTATATCTATATCTTTTGGATCTCATCTTTATATACTACACTCTATTTAGAGTGACATAACTTGTGTTTCTTCTCTACCATATCATTATTCCTACTGCTTTACTGATGAAGCCTCATCTTTACATACTCCTCTTGAGTATCAAAGGTAATTGTTCGTATAAGAGAGCCAACCTTGCTTGCTTTTACGACATACTAGACATTGTATACTTTCATACAAACACATAAATTAATGAAAAGAATAAGAAATACTTTCATTAATAAAAAATATATTACATAATGTCTGTAATTTTATATTTTATGCATGTCAATAGCCTTTACATGCTTGTCATATATTTCCTTGGCTATTGGCTTGGTTAAGGGATCTGCGACCATACTCTTGGTCAAGACATGTTGTACTGTAACAAATTTATGTGTTATATAATCTCTCACAAAATTATACTTTATATCTGTGTTTGGTCTTGCTATGATATTTGGGGTCTTTCATATAGGCTATAGCTATAGTATTGTCACAATACACTAACATCAGATTGGTGCTTTTGTTACCAAATCTAAGGCGTTCAATAAACCTCTTGAGCCATATAGCCCCTTATATTGCTAAGGTGCATGCCATGAACTCAGCTTCCATAAGATGTAGGGTAATGCACGTCTGCTTCTTGCTGCTCCAGCATATGGAACCATTGTTTAGCAAGAAGGGGTAATTTGAAGTCGATCTTCGCTCAACTTTATCTCCATCCAAATCAACATCAGAGTATCCAACCAAGTGTAGATCATGTTAGTTCAAGCGATTCACCCAAGAGGGGGTGAATTGGGTGATACTAGAAATTTCATCGCTTATATAAAAATTGACCAGAAATTTAAAGCAGTTAAGAGCTAGGAGAAATATCACCGTAGTGTACACCAGGAGTTAAATTGGTTCGGCCACAACCACTTTGACCTACGTCTAGTCCTCAGAGCTTCTCTGAGATTTTCACTATATCTTCCAAGATTCAATGGGTTCTTAGCACCTCAGTACATAGCAAGTTCCTTCACTGGACAATCGCTCCCCCTTACACGTTGTAAACCAATCTCCAACTCAAGGTTCCACAACCTTAAGTTGTTTTAATGACAAATATTGAGTTTGTAATGAAAAAATCTCTCATATAGCAAATATATATTCACTGAAGTACAATGAATGAGTATAAGAAAATTGAGCACAAAGAATATATTAATCAATGTGAGTTTACTTGTTCTTAGTTGTTATGTTCTATTCTTTGAATGCTCTAAATATATAAATGATTTGTGATGTCCGTTGGAAGTATTTCAAATATGTCTGTTAGATTCGCACAGCTTTGTTTGACCGTTCTTTGAATTTGAAAACTAGCCATTTGCGGTAGGTAGGCATTTTGAACGTTACAGAAGATATATTTGACTTCTCTCTTAAAGCATGATCTCTTCATTGTTTCTCTACAAATATACTTAGAAAACTAATACAATGAAAGGTTAATCATATAGATAACAAATCAATGAATATTGGATTAAAATCTAGTTTTCTGTACTACATTACTCGAGTGGCTACTTGATTGATCATACTCATTACTCGAGTAGTCCCTCGAGTAACTTCATTAAAAATAAGCCAGAGAGTAAGTCAACGTTGTCTGACCAAATTACACCTTGCTTACTCGAGTAATCCCTCAAGTAAGTGGTCCTTTTCTTCTGATTACTCGAGTGGTCCCTTGAGTAATGGTTCAAATAACTTTGGAGATTATTCAAGTGATCCCTCGAGTAATGACATTAAAATCTTGGCCGAGAGGAAATTCTATTAGATATACCTAATTACCTGAGTGGTCACTCGAATAATTCTTTAAATAACTCTGCATATTACTCGAGTGATCCCTTCGAGTAATGTCCTTCAATTCTTAGCCGAGAGCTACTGCATAGTTTCTTTTCTGATTACTCGAGTGGTCACTCGAGTAATGTCTCAAATAACTTTGCAGATTACTCGAGTGATCCCTTCAAGTAATCACACTCAATTCTTGATAGAGAGCTTACTGAAACATTTTCTCATATATTACTCGAGTGGTCCCTCGAGTAATAAGGTTATTACCCGAGTGCTCACTCCAGTAATGTCTTCAAAAATCTCACAACGTTCCTTTTTCCTATGCTCTGTCTTTTACTTCATCTTCATTACTTGAGTGGCTACTCGAGTAGTGCTTTTCCCTATCACCAAGAGCTTAGTTACATTGTTCAAATCATTTTGTTTAACTATCAAAACCTTTTGTATGATTACTTTAATCTTTGTCATCATCAAAACATATGGGATCTAACAGATCTCTTCCTTAATAGCACAGTGCATAATCTGATGTGCCCTTTAAGTATCTCAAAATCCTCTTCACTGCTTTCCAATATTGCTCACCAGGATTTGATTGGATCTACTAACCAGTCTAACTGCATAACAAATATCTAGCCTTATCCATATCGTTGTGTACATCAAACTTCTAATGGCACTAGCAAAAGGAGCCCTTTCTATTTTCTTCTTTGTTGACTCAATTTTGGGACACATATCAAGACTCAAGATTACTCCAGAGGCTACTGGGGTATCTAAAGGATTGCAGTCTTTCATATTGAATCTCTCAAGAATTTTCTTGATGTAATTCTCTTGTGAAACAGAGAGGATTCTTCTTGAGTGATCCCTTTGGATCTTAATTCCAAGTATATACTCTTCTTCACCCATGTCTTTCATCTCAAAATTTGATGACAGTTATTCTTTAATAGCTAAAACCAAATTTAGACTATTCCTAGCAAATAGTATGTCATCTATACATAAGGATAATATCACAAAATTATCCTTAAATTACTTAATGTAGACATAGTGTGTCACACCCTTACTTATTTTGACTTGCAGCGGAATATTAATACGTGGTTCGGTGGGCAACACAAGAATAGCATAAATGTACTAATAATATGTGCATAATTATAGAAATTCCCCATAGGGGTTCGTACATGATGATTTCCATCAATGTAGCCACATCAGGCTACTTGGGTGTCTAAACCCATCCTGGTGAAACAGAGACATCTTCTAGTCTTCATTCCACCAATACAATCCTCTCGTGTAGTTTCTTGTCTGATCTCTGTGTACCTTCCGTATTCACCTCTCAAAATTGTTGGTAGGGGAGGGTAAAATTCGAGAGAATCTTAGTAGGAAATAGTAACAATATGCAGCAAGATAAGTGCTTAATGCATGATATGCTTGCATTACATAAACTCATGCTAACACAATGACATATTTACGTGATCAATAATTCAAACAACATACTTATGGCCATAAAGTAAATAGAAACAGAGCTTAAATCATTCATATATATTTCACATAACCAAGCAAAGCAATAACATGCATCAATACACCAGCATAAATATCAAATACAAGCAAGAGAGGTAAGTTCCCTACCTTAAACCTTTTTTATCCTTAAAGAGGCTCCTCGAACTTTATGCCTCGATTTGCGTGCCAACAACCTGACTCTCAACTTGGTCCTAAAATGTCAAATGTATAATTTAGACACTTCCATAGTATTTATGATGGTTATATGAACCTATTGTGAAAATTTACCAAAATGCCCCCAAGACCCGGCCTGGCCCTACCATACTTTTCTTGAAATTTTGACTTGGGCTATTTTGACTTTTTTTGACCAAGGAATCCATTTTTGGATTCAGAATTACCAAAATTCACTGCCAAAAGACAAAAATGCCGTTGACAACCCCAATTTCAAGGTTTCAGGGGTGCTTTTGTAATTATGTTTTTTCAGGCTTTTCTGAAAAAGTGTTCAACTGTAACCCTAGCTAATTTTCCCTCCTGAACGCAATGGAATCATCAAAACATCAAAAATCCATCCCTGACCCCTCCAATTAGACCTAACCAAAATTCCCAATTCTCTAGGAGAAATTGGGGTTTTCTAATTCTGACTTCACATACTTGCTCCTTTCTACTCCTAACTACCTTATTAACTATTTAATTATATTATAACTACCATTTGGACCCAATTTTGGCAGCATAACATTTAAGTCACCACATCCCAAATTTAAAATCAGAGCAAATCCGACGGAATTTCACTGATTGAATTACTTATAATAGCCTAAACAAGTAATATTCGAAGTTTCAGAAGTTACCTTAAGCTCCTTTTTGCTTTTCTCTGATGTGGCCGAACCCTAGCCTCTTTTCAACAATGAAATTCTTGCTTCAAATACCTTTAATAACATAGAAGAGAAGCTTAGGATAAGGACTACACAAATTAAGAGCTAATTCACTGAAGAAATCAAGCTTACCAGGTGAATTTATCCTCTTTCTCCCTACAAGTTCACAAACTCACTCTCCCTCTTTTGTTTTCTTAACACCGTCGAGAAATGGTTGAAGATGAAGATGCAAAATGCTTTTTAATATCATGCTTATGTCATCTATTGCTTGCTTATGTCATATTTAACGAATTTTAAAAATTCACAAAAATTGGACTTTTGTGTACATAAAGCCCATTTAGCATGTAATTCATATTTCCTCTCTTGGTCCATCCCAAAATGACGTCCTAAGGTCCTTTTCTTTAGCCCAAATGACTTTTCCATTCATCTCAAAATTTCAAAAATTGCCATCACATTATTTCTTCATTTTCGGATTTTTTTTGGCAATTCTGGCAGAATTTCTGCTCTAACTTTGAAAGTTCATAACTAAATTTGTAGACATTAAATTGGAGGGATTCTAAAGGCTATAGGACCCTTATTAAGTCTAGTTTTAAGAAATAAATATAGCCTTTAGCCAATTGGAAGCACAAAATTCCCATAATTAAATTCTTTAGATGTTGTTCTAGGAATTAGGTAGTTTTTTTTAGCTAAATTTAAAAATTCATAACTCTTTGTATATAGCTCTAATTGATTTATATGACCTATCAAATTAAATTTTAGGATGTCTAATTTCATCTTGTAAAATTTCATAATTTTTGCTCATCATTTGTTCTTCCAAAACCTCCTGACAAACTCACTACCTCGCAAAAAATTTCACTAGAAGCATAATCACTTTCTCCAAAATTCGCCATTTTATTTTCTTTAATACTCCAAAGATATAAGAAACATTAGGGAATAGATTTAGGACGCTGGCTAATCTGAGGCTTAGCAGTCCATTTAAATCAAGCTTATTCTCAAGCCTCCAATCCCAAAATTTGGGATATTATACAGTGGTCCTCTTCAATCGTTTGAAAGTCATAAGAGGTTATCACTCTATGAAACCTTAAATACCACATCTAAATTATTGTTTCAGTCCATAATGGACCTTTTGATCTTACAAACTTTACTCTTTATTCCTTTCTTAATGAAGCCTAATAGTTTTTCCATATAGATTTCTTTATCCAGATTACTATTCAAAAATGCAGTTTTTACTTCCATCTGATATAGCTCCATATCAAAAATATTTACTATTGCCAAAATAAATCTTATAGAATTGAAACGTATAATAGGTGAGAAGGTAACCTCGTAATCTATACATTTCTATTGTGTGCACCCCTTTGCAACCAAACAAGCCTTGTATTTGTTAATTGATCCATCAGATTTTCTCTTTATTTCCATTTGTTCCCAATGGCTTTTTGCCCTTTTGGTAGATCAACTAGTTCCTAAACTTGATTCTTTTTCATTGGATAAATTTCCTCTTTTATTGCTTTCTTCCTTCATCCTTAGCTGGGGTTGATAAGGCTCCTTGTACAGAACATGGCCCATCATCTCTATCTAGAAAAATAATAAGTGCCTCCCCTCTATTGAGAAGCATCTCCTGGGTACATTTCCCCTGTCATTCCTTCTTATAGGAGCTTCTTGTCTCTTTCGCTTTACTTGTCTAAGCCTTTGTAAAGACCTTTCTGAGCTTCCAATCAAGTCGATGTATTAAGATGATTGAGGTTCATTAGTTTGTTCCATACTACCTTGTTTTTGTGTCTCATGAAGAGATACTATATGATCAATATCTCCCTTGCTAGGAAATTCATTTTCTAGAAATACTGTATTCCATTATTCAATTTCAATCATGGTTCTATCTTCATTTTCACTTATGAAAACGTATCCTTTTGATTGCTCAGAGTTTCTTATAAAGATACACTTCTTTCCTCTAGGTCCCTACTTCCCATACCTATAGTAATCATTATAAATGTATGCAGCCAACCCCCAGTGTAATCCCTACACTTCTTTCCTCTTGCTTTAAAATGAATTTCTAGAAAGGATGAGATTCGGAAGAATATCAATAGTAGCATACATTCAATCATATAAAATGCAATCAAACAAGGCATGTCATATGAACAGTGAGCATATCAAGAGCATTTAAAATTTCATTATGCAACTTGGCATATAAACAACTCATACCACAATGCTTGGTAATAAACACGGGCATTCACCCACTACATGCTCTAATGGCACGGGCGTTGACCTAGCAAACTCACATGCTCAAACACAATCATATAGATGATAAAACATACATGCAAGGCATTACATAGAATATGAGAGAAAAAGTTACTACCTGAATGCCTTTTCGATCACTTGTCCTTAGTGATTAGTCTCTTGGTTGGCCTAGGTAAGGATCAAATCCTATAAGTTAGAATCTATGATGAATGTGTTATTACTTGGTTAAGCATATTCTAAGTCTAGTATATTAAGTCAAATGATAATAAATAAGGTCTATATAGCTCTTCTAGTACATGCCTTTATCTTTTGGAATCAAACTTGACTTAATTGACCTTAAACTCCTCAAATCCGTAGGTCATCCCAACTTGGCAAATTTGACCCCAACTTTGAAAATTCATAACTTAATCTGTGAAAATCCAAATGGGGTGGTTCTAAGTCCTATGGAAATCTCTTTAAATCCTATTTCAAAGAAAAATACCACTCAAGGCTAATTACAGGGTCAAAACCTCAAGAACCCATGACCAACATTACTATCTCATAATACATTCTAGGGTTTAAGTCACAACTTCAATAGGGCATGTCTCCCAATGTATAGGGCCAAATGACATATATTATTTATCATTGTAAAGCTTAGGTTGTCTACTACAACCTATAACATATCATATCAATTGGGCAAGTTTTGACTATTCAAAAATAGCTCACAAGCATACTGCCACAAATCTAGCAGATTCAGCAACAATACTTTAAATTCCAAAATTAGTGTTTTCTAACTAAGCATCCAAAAATCATAACCACATTCTATTCTTACATAATTTTGCCCAAGAAATACTTTTTAAACCTCGATTTTACCAAAAGCCAACTCTAACTCCAACCCCTTAAACTAGGGCAAACCGAATATGAATCCTAATTACCACAAATTGTGTTCTTGCAATTTCAACCTCAAAACATGTTATTAATCATCATAAGACCTCTTCTAACATCATGTTCATCATCATATGACCATCAAGGCCTTAAAATGCTCTCTTGGATAAAACCCTAAGGGGTTCATAGCTCCAAAAATACTCATCAAAACATTATGACACTATACTCAAATCGAAGCTTATGATTACCTCCATGCGATTATCTGATTGGTTTTTGATTTTGGTAGTACTTCCACCAAAATTTTGACACCAAACACCTATAATTGGAAATCCAAAATCATAGAAACATAGCTTTTGATGAGTAGAAGAAGATTACTGAAGGCTCCAGAAGCTGAAAACGCAATTTCAGGCTTCAAATCGGCTATAAACCTCAAAAACACGAAGAACTTCTCTCCTCTTTTCTTTTCTCTGAATTTTTATAATTTTTCTTGATATGTTGAGGGGCTGCATGAATTTTAGGGATGCAAGGAGCTGCTGAAATATTTTAATAAATTATAGCACTGTCTTAAACAGTTAGGGGGCTAGGTGCTCCTTTTTGGAAATTACCGAGTAACCGATGATCCTATGTACCAGATGCTCTTTATTTAAACTACAGGGTACCCAGTGTAGCTCCTAAAATATGTCTTCCCTTCCCTTCTCACATGGTTGGTGAATTCATTGGTCATGGGAGAGGGAGTCGGTTGAAATCAGGTATGTAGCTGGACTAGACTAGTTGGTTGCACTGGCTTTTTCACCTCTATCTGATATCCAATGGTAGATGCCGGCATATGATTGACTAATTAGGAGAAAATGTCAAAAGATACTTTAATAAAGCTACTTTTTGATACATGACCGTTGGTTTTGTGACATGTGTCACTTTCCCCCTGATTGCTACCATATGTCTTAGAGGCTTCCTGGAGAGTGCCATATGTCCCTTGTGCCTCATGATTTTGCCACATACATGCTTAGGCATCCCAAACAACTATAACCAGCCTAATATCTCTCCAAAAAAGTAGGGTACATGCACTTGCCCTAAAAATGTCATGTGCGCACCTATACCGGCATATTTTATTCGACTAATTAGTCATATATATTTATGTCTTCAAGAATGTGCCATATATGTGCCTCTGTGGCATAAGATGGCGCCACATACCTTAAAACTACCACATGTGAGCCTGTGTGTCTTACGGCACACCAAGCGTACATAGACACCGATAACTTTCATCTGATTACACACATATACGGTCACTTCTCATTGTGGCAACTCAAAAGGTTCTTTATACATGTGGGACCCAAATGGCACCTCATATGCCTCTGGGTGTCACCAAATGGCGCCAAGTATGTCTAAGTGACCATACACCAGCATCTTATGTTTGACTACTTATACACACTGAGCCTCATAGAATCAGGAGACTCGGTCTCAACTCAGAAGGTTAAATCATATAGTCCCATAAAACTCATTCTAACTTTAGGACTGTTGCCAAATTGGGCTTTGTAGTCTTCTTGACTTAGGCTTATTCTCAAGCTTCTAGTCCCAAAATTTTGGGTATTACACCCAGGGTCTAAGAATGCTTAGATCTAGCTTGCATTTTGTCCATAATTCATAGGGTGTGAAGGTGACTAATTTTAAGGGCACACGGTTAAGAAAGAAGGAAATAATCAATAAAGCATCACATCAATATGAAATTAGCAAATTTGCTTGAGCCATCGTTGACCTAACCGTGTCTAGAAGAGATCTATTTCTTCTTTCTGCAACTCCATTTTATTATAGAGTGTGAGGGATGGTTAGTTTCCCAATTATCCCTTTTTCTTCACAAAGCTCTTTAAATTGATCAGACAAGTATTCATAACCTCGATTAGTATACAATGCTTTAATTTTATAGTATATTTGATTCTCTACTTCGTTTATGTATTGTTTAAAGCACTCATGAGTTTTGGAATTGTGTAAGATCAAATAAAAGTGACCATATCATGAATTGAATAGTCATAAATGAAGGTAATGAAATATCAAGCTCTGTGTCTTGCCCTCACACTCATTAGACCGCATATATTAGAATGGATTAATTGCAATGGACTTTCAGCACTAGTTCCCTTACCGAAAGGTTTTCTAGTTGCCTTATTAGCGAGACAATTCTCACATAAGAACATTTCCATATTTTAAATTTCACCTAGCAAACCATCTTTCGCTAGTTTAATCATTATATCTTGGTTAATGTGTCCCAGTCTAGCATGCCAAATTTTCATATCAACAGTTATATTGGAGGAAGTAACGAAACAGTCATGCACATAAAAGTCACCAACAATATCCATAACAAAGAACTTCTTAGAAAGGAAAGCTAAACCATAAAAGGTCTTGTTGCTAAAAATGTCTACAACTTTGTCATGAAAGCTTACATCAAATCCATAATCTAAAAGACAAATCACTGAAACTAAATTCCGTTTGATATTGGGTACATGAAGAACATCATGCATGATCAAAGTCTTCTCACCACTCGAAGCTAACTTGCAGGTGTCAATTCCTTTGACTTCGATATTTGCATTGTTGCCCATATAAAGCCTTTTGCTTAGATGTGGCAACCAATAGTATTTCATGAAGTATCCTCGATCCCTCGTTATATTGTCTACTAAGCCTAAGTCCAAAATCCAAGAAGAACAAATAGATTTTGTTAGAAAAGTAGTACTTAAAACAAAATAAATGAGTAAATTCACATAATTAACTAGTACATTTCCACAATCATTTCACTTGGTGTAGTCCCATGTAAAGTAACCCATTTTCTGGCTGGCATAACACTTGACCTTATTCAGGTCAACTTTCTTCTTGTCGCCCTTCTTGAATTGCCTTCTTGCCTCTTTTCTAAAATTTCTTGCCCTTCTTGTAGTCGTACTTTACAGTAAAAGGACCAGCATTATTAGTGCAGTAGGCTTCTCTAAAGGCCTTGTATGCCTCTAGGCATTCATCCTCAAGCTCAAGATGATTCACTACATCATCAAAAGTGACGAAGTTGTCATTATAGGTCAAGTTGACTTACATGTTCTCCAAGCTAGAAGGGAGTAATCTGATTACAACCTAAACTTGTTGTTTATCAGTCAAGGTGCGTCTAGCTTCCTAAAGTTCTCTGATTATGTTAGACATCTTTTTCAGATGTTGCTTCATAGGAGTAACTCCTTTAAGCTTTTATTTGTCAAACTTGATTGTCAGCCTCCCAAGCATAGTAGGTGATGTGCCACCAAACTTGTCCTTGATTACAGCCCATATAGACTAAGCAGTTTGGTATTTTTCATGTTGTCACATCAGGTTGCTCTCCATAGTGCTCAACAAGGCGATTCCTGCAATATTGTTCTTATTTTTCCATGCCTGAAAGGCTTCCAGGTTTCTCCTATGTTGAGCAGTCATCCCAGCTTTAGGTTCTACAAAAATAGTGGTCAATGGCTCAACAGCCTCCTATTCCCCCAAAATATACTACATCTTATAGTTCCAAATATCCCAATTGTCGCCATTCAATTTCTCCTCCTTGTTCAGTTCAGCAATGATTCCTTTTATGGCCATTAGTTAATTCTGGAGCAATATTTTCCACATTTAGAAATGGTGTTCTCTTTAAGAGAACTTAACCAAATGATTATATAGCACAGTGCGGTATACAATATCTGTACTAATATCATCTTCACCAAAAAATAATTACATTACTAGATCTATGATTAAGAAAATACATTTGTACCTCTTATCACACAAATACTAGCAACTTTACTATTTTGTATCAAGAACTTCATATAAGTACTTTAAATAAGTAATCAACTTTTAGAGGTTTTACCTTGTAAAAGCTCTCACTTATCATGGATGCATGGTATCATAATACATAATCAAAAAATAGTGTTAACTAAAAAACATATTTCATTAAATGAACAATACCATGTCAATACATAAAACATACCAACAACAATACATAGAGGCATATTCTCAATAACACCAACATAAGAAAAAAAAAGAAACAGGATACACCAATTAAATGTCAGAACAACAGTAGTCAACAATGACTTTTCTTAATTTCCTAAAACTATACTCTTTTTTTGCATGAATCTTGGCGTTTTCCTCACAATATCAACCCAAGAGACAGTCAAGGGAAAGGTGCCTCTTACTCTTACAGCTATGTGATATTTTACCATTAGGCTCACATAGAACTCTGCACTCTTTTTATCAGTTGTGCTTTCTATATATTTTGTAGTGATTGAGTATAGAATTTTTATATTCTTTATTCTAGTTGTTTTGTCTGTATCAAGTTCTACTATCTTCTTAGCCATAGCAACAGAGTAGGGTTGGTCAACCTCTTGTTTTGAATTTTGAGGTTCAATAGGAGAGGAGGGTACAGGCTTTGGTCCAAAATCAGAGTAAACCACTTGAGGTTCCTCTTACATAGGCTCCTCAAGTACTTCAGGGATAGGATTGAGATCTTCTTCAAAAAAAATTCATCTTCTTTAGGATCCTCTTCAAACTCCTCATCCATATAAGCTTGATCATCCAAAAACTCAATGCTCAATGACCCATACTCAAGTGTTGTGGTGTTGTTAGAACCCACTTGCTTCATTTTTACCCAAGTAAAATTAATTTGATTCATTATGGTAATCTTTGGAATTTTTTAAATGTATATAAATGCTCAAACTCTCACAAATAGATCCTAAATTGCCTCAAATATAGGCAAATAGCATATCATCATGAAGATCTCAAATTTAGGTATTTTTAGGAACAAATCGCATCTCAATTGGAGCCTCTATGTTCCGACACATGCCCTAAGAAGATTAAATCCAGAAAAAATAAAAAAAGGCAAAACCCACTCTTGATGGAGGTGCAACCATCAGGTGGCAACACATGCCAGTCAGCTATCCTCCACATCCCAGCAGTAGTCTAACCAAGCCGCCACATGTCAAAATGGGTATGCCACATGGCCTCATGGGTCATGTGCCACTTTCTGACCTTTTTTTTAATAATCTGATATAATTATATTTTATATATTCATTTGGATCGTGTTGAGCTAGAGATGACCCAATCCAAAGGTCCATGGTTTTATTTTTTTTGGCCCAATGCAATTTTGATCACAGGAAAAAAAATTTTTGTTAAAGTATCTCGTGGATCTGGGTCAAACCCAATGTCTAACCCAAGAACAATCTGAAACTGCAGTGTAGCTCCTTTTTTTTATGAAGCCAAAAATGACATTGTATATCCAGTAAGATGGGTCGAGTCTATCAGACTCGATTCTTCTCTCCTCCATATCTTCGCCTTTTGATGTCTATTTGTCACGTTCTTGGTGTCATTTTCGTTACTTATTTTGAGCTCTACACAATAAGACCATTTTTGAAGCCTAGATCATTCGTTTTAAGATGACCCAATCTAACATAGTTGTGTTTTTGGTTTTGTTTTTCTTAGGATTGCTTTCATCTATCATATTCCCTCCTTCCAGAGTTTTCTTATGTGTTTTATAAGTCTTCTAAATACACATATTCTCATAAATCAAAGGTAAGAACAAAAACAAAAAAGAACATATAATATCCATTTAAGAATAAACACATGACCACTGAAAATAAACGTAAACATCGTAAACCAAAAACTAAACTCAAATAGAAAACATATACATGAGAACGAATTATGTTCAGAATACCACAAGAGGCAATAACAAATTCAACAGAATAATATGCAAAAATCATATATGAAATCATATATTCAAGAACTTTCATGGTGAACAAAAATAGTGGCTGATTTATTCATGTGAACATGCTCAGCAAAAGCAACTTTCAGCCTCAAGACAGATTCAAAAGCTCTTTTACCAATGCAGATTTTTTGTCATACCTTGAGTGATGGTTCATACTCTTAAGATAACCACATGAATAGGGTCACATCGGTAGACTCTGACTATATTACACAACAAATGCACATAAGGAAGAGAAATAAGCTAGAGAGAGTTTTTCTATGTTTGGAGGTTAAGAGTGTACACTTATTGACAACTAATGTATCTCTTGTATATGTATCAGTTTTTCATACTCTTCATAAACCCATGATATGTGTAAAACTCTTCCCTCCAAGACACACGACAAAAATTGTTCCTATTGAAGTGTTTGAAATAAGGGGGAATATTTCTAATAAATACCCCATAAATCTGGATATTATATTTTGGCCCTAAGGCCAATGGGTTTGGGCCTAATCCACCAAGGGTGGATCAAGCCCATTTTCCAACATATTCTATTACCCTCCTTTATTGTAAAGTAGTCACCACTTGAGACACATAAGAGGCTTTTAGACTAATAGCTACATAAACACATAATACATTTTGTCCTTGTTGATTAAGAATGGTATCCATGGCTACTATTGCTTTGCCTATTTTTCTGTCCCCAATAATTTTCTCTCTGATCACGTCCTATAGGGATCATCGAGTCAATAGCAATATGTCATATTTGAAGAGGCTCATAGACGGAACATCTTGAAATAATATCAGGAGCGGGAAATTCAATTAACCAAGATTCAGAAGCTAAAATTTCTCCTCAACCATCAATAGGTTTAGCCAGGGCATTTATAACAATACCCAAATAAGCCTTACTAGTATCTGAGCAATTATTCCTGTTGCTTTTACATAACTTCCCTCTTGTATCATCAAACTGTCACCCATCAATCCAACTCCAACATTATTTGATTACAAATTCAAAGCAAGGCCTATTATACCCTCTTTAAATTCTACTAATTCACCAGCTGTTATTTTATCAAGACCACAAACACGAGCAATGCCATAACCTACTTGAAGTATGGTAACAATATTTAAAATCTTTACTTTGTTATTATATTGCTCAATACATTCACGGATAATGTTACTAATTTCATCTACACTAATGGTTACCATGAGTATTTCTTAATTCATTTTAAGAGGAGGAAAACAAGTAATGCCTACAATAAGGACTAATCTGTTATTTTACTTCTTTCATCTTTTCAAACATGCCAATATTATCATTGATGGTATGTAAATGTAACTCATTATTCAAGCAACTATTTAGAGCTCCTTGTAAGGCTTATTGGAAAACCTGCTGTTGAACTTGATTAATCACCATTTGTTGTTCAAAATGAATGGTTTCATTTTTGTAATTTTCTAATTGCTTCAAATTTGTGTAAATTGAATTAATCAAATTCAATTTTTCTTGTTCTATCTCAAAATAACTATTCACTCGAAACCATTCTACTTCTATTTCTACTTTCCTTAACCGGTCCTGGGCTTTTCCCAGTTGTTCAATGGCCCCTTGTCATAGTTCATCTGAATTTTGAATAGTCTTTAAGATTCCCTATTTTTTATTATCTAATAGATCACTTAATGAAAGTATATTATCTCTACATCCATTTCAAAACTTCCATGATATCTTCCCAAATCAAACATGAATATTTCAATTCATTTGGCTCTCATGCTCAATTACTTATGGGAGCTTCCCATATCTTTTTTTTATGTAATGAACCTATCATCTCTTCTCTATTCATATTCAAAAAAAAAGACATCGAAAACTTTTTACTAATAGAAGACCAAAATATTCAGAAGAATCTTTTGACCAAACAAATAATTGTCAGCAAAGTTGTTTTTTTAATCCAAAGAATTCTTATTACTTTATACATAGGGCATCGCTTTTGCATTGTATAAAAAAGGGGCTGAAATAATATACCCATTTTTTCATTTTTCACCTAAAAGGTTCAAATCATTTTATCAACATGAGTGTTCTATATCAAAAAAAAGAAATTTTAACTATTTTTTTGTAAACCTTTTATATATTAACATAAATATAGTAGTAGAAAGAGTACTATGCTGCATCTAAACTTCAAACTACTTAGCTTTAATCATGTTAATGGTCCTAGATTATTGGTTGATAGAGAATCAAAGTGGATTTACCAATGAATCACGAAATGTTATGGTTCTTAAATATGATTTCTTAATTTATTCAGAAGTAATTCGAGGGATCATGCACATTTTCCTAGTTTTAACAAAAAAAATGTGCAGGTGGTGGATCTAACCTATTCTTGAAATAAACGACTCACACACACTCCCTTTCCAAAAAAGATCAGTACACCAAGGATTACACTTAGATTTATTATATTTGTTGCTAAAATATCGATATTAAACATGAAACTCCCGGAAAATGGCTAGTAATCCAAACAAAGGAAAGAATCGATTATATTTTTCACATGATATCATCTCCTCTTATAGATAGACTAATTATCTTTCTATGATTTCTATTTTTTATCGATTTTTTATTAATCATTAATCTATTGTTATCAATTAATTATTTATTATTTTATTATTAATATTATTCTTTAATAATTAATATTAATATAATAATAATTTTTTAAATTTTTTAATTTTAATAGTTATTATTATTAATAGAATCTAATATTAATATAAATCTAATATAATAATCTAGAAATTGATTTTTATATTCATTATTCATTCTATTTGAACTTACTATTTCATTTTTCAATATATTAATAGAAATATCAATATATTTAGATATTGTATATTGATTTTATTTAAATCAAACTAGTCAATTAGAAGATTTCCCACAAGAAAATGATACTTATTAGAATTAGATACTAGGTCTTATGTCAATTGCCAAATACCTAGGTTTTTGCAACACTTTTTAAAATCAAAACTTTCTAAAAAAAAGAGGGAGTTTGTTGGACTAAATAAAAAAGGGAAGGAAGAAGACAAGTTAATATGCTAATTACTCACCCTCAAATCAGCCCTTCCCATGGGTTCTTGTTTGAATCTGAATGAATAAATAATTGTAAAAGTAAAATCTTAATAGGATTCAAAAAATAATAGGATTCAAGCAAACTAATCCACGAAAAAATAAAAAATAAATGTATTTCATGTGTATTTTTAAGATTAAACAAAAGGATTCGCAAATAAAAGCGCTAATGCAACAACCAACCCATAAATTGTTAAAGCTTCCATAAAAGCCAAACTAAGTAATAAAGTACGTCGTATTTTTCCCTCTACCTTGGGTTGTTTCATGATCCCATCTACAGCTTGACCTGCAGTAGTACCTTGACCAACCCTAGGTTCAATAGAAGCAAGCTTGACGACTGACCTAGTAGCAATAACTGAAGCAGCAGAAAATTAGTGGATTCATGTTAACTCCTCAAATAAAAAATAAAGAAATAGTTAGTGGTACAATCAACCAACAAATTATGACTTAAGTATTCCATCATTAAGATTTATCTAGTTGAAGTAATTAAGAATTCTGAACTAAAAAAAGAATATTTATTAAACTAAAATAAGATTTATCAAACTATCAGGAAGACTTCAATATTTCTTTTTTAGTTTATATCCACATAGTTTTTGTAAATCCCTACAACTTTTATTCTTATCTTACTTTACATTTCCAAACCATTTTTTGAAGTTTTCATTCTTTTTCTTGATTTAATCTCTTTAGTCATTCAAGATTCAAGTCACAATTTTAGATTCTAGTTAAAACATAAGTACTTCATTTTTGAATCCCTATCTAAATTTACTATAGTAGGGAAAATTTAAATATATGTTTAGTTCATATATAACTAGTTAATATCTAATATCACATATACGTGTTTTTTACATACCGTAAACCTATTATTCTTGTCTTAGATTCAATTGGATTCAAGAATTTTTTTTTTAAAAACATCCACAAAACAAAGAATTGTCTTATATCAATTAGATTCTATACACCTAGTTTGACCCTTTCACTCCTACCCTATTTTCATTTTTTTAAAGCCTTCTCTTTCTTTTATTTATCACAAACTCATATAGGTAAAATAAATCTAAATCAATTCAGCAGACTAAATTATTTCATAGAAATATCAGAATTTGAGTTATCTAAGTGCACATAATTTTATTTTATTATTTATTCCAATTTGGTCAATCGTTGAATTGAAAGACTAAATGAAAGAAGAATCCGTTCTATACAACTTATTTTTAATAACACATCGTAAGCGTAAATAGAGATACCATACTAATTCTTATTCAAATTATGGATCCTAAAACTAATATATTAATACTAACATTATTAATTTTATATATATTACATATTTAAATTAAATTATTATATATAATTAATATGAAATCATTTTATTTTTATTTTCTATATAATTTATTATTTAAAAGAATCAATTTGTATTTCATATCTTGAAAGTTGAATGCCACACAAGATATCTAGCAAAATTGATAAAATTGCCCTTTGGATTCCTATCAGAGTCAACCATAGAACTAAGGCTTAACTATGGTTAACAGAAGACGTGACTTGGGTTAAGTTTTTTACAGAAAATTTTACAAATGCAAGAATGATGTTTTAATTGATTTAGGAATATATCTCCCTATAAAACAAAATATCCCAAATTTTGTTTTAATCAAAACACTAATTCTACCGTACTAGTTATCTTTAAATTATTTACTTATAACTAATGAACTTCTTGTTAGATATGATTAGTTTTGATGATGTCAATCAATTAAACAAATTAGGTATGCTGGAAATATAAGAGATAAGGAAATAGAATATGCAAACTGTGATTTATATTGGTTCGGTCCAATCTTTGACGACCTCCATCTAATCCCCAGGCTTCACCTGAGATTTTCAATTCATTATCTTCTTGTTTAATCTGGGCACAAGAGGCAATTTTATATTCATCAAACATATTGTAATTATTCAAGAAATTCAATAAAATTGGTGAATCTTCATGAATTTAGAGTTTATGAATTTTATAAATGTTCATATCCAAGAGAAAATGGGCAAAAATAATTATGAAATTAATTTGGATAATTTCAAAAGCCCACTGTTAAGGTCCAAAAATGGAGAAATAATAGAGAAAATATTTGGTCCAAAAAAATGGAAAATGGCCAAATAAAAAGAAGGAAAAGAATCAAACAGAAAATGTAATAGAAATTTTGTAAGTTTGCCAACTTAGCGTAAATTTAACTATTTTCTGATTAATTGAAGTTAATTTCAATTAATTAAGGAAAAAAAGGGAAAAAAAATATATTTGGAATATTTTGGTCAAATAAATATGAATTTATGGAAAATTTGAGCAAAAGTGCAATTTTGACCAAAATTATGACTTTACGTGTATATGTAACTTGTACAAGTTTGAAGCCAATTCAAACATGGAAGAAGGACCCTTGGGATGGTAATACATGTAAAAATAAGAGTGAAATATTAGTTGCATGATACTTGGGCATAATAGTATGGTTACATGTACGTAGGATTTATGTACATAAAGTGTGATTTTTGGAATTTTGCTTTAACAAATAATTAAAGTATGATATAAGATATTATAAACTAAATCATCTCCTTCCTTCCTTTAGCCATTTTCGATGCCAAACAAACCTAAATAGAGAGAGAGAGAAAGTGTGAAATTGTAGAAAGGGAAAGAGAAGAAAAGCTTACAAAGGTAAGTGATTTCTTTGGTAAATTGGTTCATAAAGCATATAACTCTGCTCCTAAGTTAGGGTTTTTTGGCCACATGAAGGAGAGCCAGAGGGAAGTGAAAGGTAACTCCCAAACCTTCAGTTATTGATTGTTCTGGCTTCCTTAAGTGGTTTAATCGGTGAAATTTTACCAGATTGTCTTTGTTTTTGAAACTTGGAAATGTTGTGTTAGAAATGTTATGCTTCCAAAATTGGTACTAAATGGTATTTTTAACCTAATTAAATAGATAATAAAGTGATTAGGAGTATAAAGGAACACGTTTGCGGAGTTAGAATCGAAAACCCTAATTTTTCCTGGGGAACTTGAGGATTTTGGCTAGCTCTAATTAGGGGGTTTAGAATTGGATTTTTAATGATTTGATGATTCCATTGATTTAAGGAGGAAAATTTTGGTGGGGTTACCGTTGGTCACTTTTTCGGAAAAGTTCGAAAAAGCATAATTACGAAAATGCCCCTGAAACTTGGATAGTAGAGTTGCCAAGGGCAGTTTTGTCATTTGGCAGTGAATTTAGTAAATCTGAGTTTAGAAATGGATTCTTTGGGCAAAAATATGTTAGAATAGCCCAGGTCAAAATTTTAGAAAAAGTATGATCGGACCGGGTACAGCGGGGTTGGGCCGAGTACCCAAAGGCACATTAGTAAAATTTCATCATAGGCTAAGTAACCACAATCAACTCTATGGAAGTGTCTAAAATGGTACATGAATGAGTTCTAACCTAATTTTTGTACATTTAACATTTTAGGACCGAGTTAAGAGCCAAAGTTTGGCATGGTTTACGAGGCGGACGATTTGAGGCAAGATAAGGATTAAGGTAGAGACTACTATCTCTCACATACTATGTGAATATTTATATGATTTTTGTTACTTTATTTTATTATTTGAATACGTGATGGAGGCACATTACTTAGCTATGGTCTAGGACCTAGCTAAGGTACACTAGTATTACCTAGCTGTGGTCGAGGACTTGGCTGAGGTACACGTAAGGGTTCCGAATAAACAGTTGGCCCTAAGTTTTCTTTATACACATGGTTGATGTGAATTTTCATTTTACATTATACGTGGCATTGCATATTTAATTCTCACATTTTATATGTCGATCGTATGTTGCCACTAGGATTCTTTGGAATCTCACCCCTTTTTCAAAACAAAAATGCCTTAGCAAGTACCAGCAACTCAAAAGGAAAGAACACAGATACAAAATTGTATACTGATATGGTTTTGTTTGTATGATGATAGGGTCATGAGCAGCTCAAGTGAGACATCTAAGGGGGAATCATCAGTGAACCAGTGTCTGCCGGAATAGCGTATCCCAGACGAGTAATGTATATAGAGTATTACGGGCTCGATGGTGTATACATGAGACGAACGGTATGGAAGATCATGCCGGTGCTGCCAGTGTATAGACTGAAGCTTAGGCCGGCATCGCCAAGGCAGTCCAGGTCAGGGTGATAGGAGAGTATTCAGAGGAGTATTGGGACGATGAGCTGAGTTACCGCGAGTCTCGGGCTGGTACAATAGAGGTAGGATATGACTTATAGTCAGATCCTGAGCTGTGGCACCATATTTTCAGCAAATATCGTAGAGCCTAACGAGCTCAGGCCACACTTGTTGGACGTTACTTTGTGTTCCTGGCCGGAGTTTGATCCCTATATGTTATTCGAGAGTAGTTGCAGGTCAGAGCATTAGTTGAGTTCTGGATTTAGTACTACACTGGATTTCTTCCCAAACTCCACATTTTGGAATTGGCAGAAGAACAACGTTATCGAGCGGGGCCTAAATGAGAACATTTACGAGTTTCTGGATCATATGGATAACCTGGTTTAGAGAATCATGTACGATAACTAACGTGGGATTAGGCAGCATATTTTAGGTGACTGGGGATAAGCAGCACATCATACAAGACAAGGGCAATTAGGTGGAACCAACGGACAAAAAGACATTTAGCCTGAGTCTGTATTTTGAGAGGGTACAAACCAAGCTAATCGTGCTCGACCCAAGAAAATTCTAGCATGGGTAACCCCCTGGGAAGTGCTTGTAACTTAGGGAAATGTAATGTAAAAAGGATTAATATGTCATGTATAGTAGTTTATAAGATATTTGATGTTTTTGTTTCTCTGTAACTGCTGTAAATAGTTTTTATATACTATGTATGACATGTCTGTGTATCCTGACTTTTATGAAATGACAAAAATGCCCTTACTCTTATATGAAATGTAATTCTTCTCTATTTTCATGTAGTTTGAAATATAGAGATAATGTGCGGTAGGCCATGAGGTAGAGGCCAAGGACAAGGCAGAACTAGTGGTCGGGATGGTAACCATGAGGAAGATCCAAGGCTTGACCTATACAACAGCAAATACTAGATATGCTAGCACAACAAAAAACCACTATGAATGAAATAAAAAAGGAACTTTGGGAGGTACAACAAAGGCAAGATCACCTGGAAGATCATTTGGAGGAAGTTGGCAGAGGGTATGATGAGGAGATACCACATAAGGAACCTCAGCCAGAGGATATGGTACAAGATCCTAAAACGGACATCCAAACCTAGCTAAGCAGTTCGGCAAGCAACAACCTCCTATTTTTATGGGAAAGTTTGACCCACAGCTAGCTGAAGATTGGTTGTCACGTCTAAACAAGATCTTCAACATGTTTCAATGCCCGGATGAGGTAAAAGCTCTGTTAGCTATTTACAAGCTAGAAGGTGATGTGGATCGTTGGTGGAAGACCATGAAGCTCACCGTGAGGGGAAGGAATATTACCATCACTTGGGAATTTTTCCAGGAGAAATTCAATGAGAAATATTTTCCCCTGTCTATCAGAAGAGAAAATGAAAAAGAATTTCTGAGAATTAGACAGCAAGACTAGGAGAGCTTCGACAATTATCTATCCTGATACATCCGACTGTCTTGATATTCAGCATAACTCAAACTTCACAATGACAAGGAGTGCAGTTTCGATATGATGATTGAGGGGTTGAGACCAGAGTTAAAAGAGAAACTGATTTTATAGCATTTCACTGAGTTCAGTAAAGCGGTGGAAGAATGCCAATACATTGAGAAACGCATGTTAAGTTTAGTTGTTCAAACTAGTAACAAGGGTGTCTCCGGAAGTGATAGTTCAGCACAGAAGAGAAAAGAACAAGGTAGACCTTCCAGGGGCGATAATAAGAAGCCAAGTCAGACTAGAGGTCGATGAGGCCAGGGATTCTTAGGAAGCCGAACATGTTGGCATTACCGCAAACCTTTCCATCTTGGCAAGACTTGTAGTGGTGCTCCACTGAAAACTAATCCCAACAAACCACCTACTTGTTTTAATTGTGGTAAGCCGGGGCACATGTCCAGAGATTTCCCATAAAAGCAGCAATCAGGGGAGACTAGGCCTAAGGTTCTAGGCTGAGTCTACACACTGACACAGAAAGAAGGCCATAAATCTCTGAAGCTGATTCAATGTATGATTTCTCTCACCAGCAGTCTAGCGCATGGTATGTATGATTCAGGTGCTAGCCATTCATTCATTGCATATGACTACGTGAGATGGTTAAATTTACCTATGCATAAATCCCAGTATGATTTGGTTGTGTCTAGCCCACAGGCATTTAAATTGTTGCAGCCAATGTATGTCTGAATTGCGTGGTAAACACCGAGAGGCATAAATCGATTGTAGATCTGATCTGTTTGCCACTACAAGGGTTGGAGGTGATTCTGGGCATTAACTAGTTAACAGCAAATGATATGTTACTACATTGCAAATAGAAGAGAGTTATATATTGGAATTCACAACCTCGAGCAAACATAGGGATCAATCTTAACCTTCTCTCTTCAACTAAGGTTGAGAGATATTCACAGAAAGGGTGTCATGGGTACATGGTGTTCTGTTCTATGCAGTCAGAGGCCGATATAGCCTTGGAAAGTATCCTTGTAGCGAATGAGTTTCCTTATGTGTTTCTGGAAGATGTTGGTGGATTACGTCTAGATAAGGAAGTAGAGTTCTCAATTGATCTAAGGCCTGGAGTAGGACCAATCTCTAAAACCCCATACCATATGACTCTAACTAAAATAGAGAGGAACTAAAGAAGTAGATTGAGAAGTTACTTGAGAAAGAGTTCATACAACCCAGTGTTTCACCCTAGGGTGCTCCAGTGGTCTTCGTAAGAAAGAAAGATGGAAGTTTGCATCTCTATATTGGTTATCGAGAGCTAAACAAGGTGACCGTCAAGAACAAGTATCCACTCTCTAGAAATTGATGACATGCTCGATCATTTATCTGGTTCCTATGTATTTTTAAAGATTGATATGCGGTCGGGATACCACCAGTTAAAATTAAAAGCAAAAGATGTATCAAAGACTGCTTTTAGGACCAAATATGGCTATTACGAGTTCCTTGTGATGCCATTTGGGCTGACCAATGCACCTGCTATGTTCATGGACTACACGAATCGAATCTTCCATCTGTACTTAGACCAGTTCGTAGTAGTCTTTATCGATGATATATTGGTGTACTCACGAAGTAAGGCTGAACATGAGTAGCATTTGAGAATTGTGTTGAACATATTACGGGATAGGTAACTCTATACCAAATTGAGTAAGTGTGAATTTTGGCTTTCAGAGGTGAAGTTTCTGTGCCACGTTGTCTCACAGCAAGGGGTTTCTGTTGATCCTAGTAAGGTGGAAGAAGTACTGAGCTGGAAGAGACCAAAGACTATATTTAAAGTGCGTAGTTTTTTGGGTCTAGCTGGCATTACAGAAGGTTTATTCAGAATTTCTCTAGAATTGCCTTGCCATTGATGAAATTGATGTGGAAAGCTCAACATTTTGTGTGGGATGAGAATTATGAGAAGAGCTTCCTAGAGTTGAAGTAGAGGTTGACTATAGCACTAGTGCTAACAATCCCAGATCCACAGTTTACGTATATTGTGTATACAGATGCTAGTGGGCATAGATTAGGATGTGTGTTTATGCAGTATGGTCAAGTGGTAGCATACACATCTTGTCAACTAAAACCTCATGAATTGAACTATCCCACTCATTATCTTGAGCTGGGGCAATTGTGTTTGCTTTGAAAATCTGGAGACATTATCTCTATGGCTAGACTATAGAGTTATACTGCGACCACAAGAGCTTGAAGTACTTGTATGATCAGAAAGAGCTCAACATGAGATAGCGCAGGTGGATGGAGTTGCTGAAAGATTACAATCTGGAAATCAAATATCATCCTAGAAAGGCTAATCTCATTACTGACACATTAAGCCGAAAATCAATGCAAGTGTCAGCCATGATGATTTATGAGTAGAAACTGATCAAAGATTTTAGGGATTTAAGTCTGTCTAGTCAGATTTTGTTAAACAGTGGTGTTAGCCAGATATACAATGACTTGAGGGCAGCGATTGAAGAAGCACAGTTACCAGATGAGCGAGCTTTATCTATCAGAGATACAATTACTCTAGGTAAAACTCAAGAATATGACTTGTCACCCAGCGGACTAGTCAGGTACAAGAAGCGGATTTATGTTCCATCATAACTAGAACTAAGACGGCAAATCTTGGAGGATGCACATAAGAGTAAGTATACTCTACATCCAGGAGTGACAAAAATATACCATGACTTGAAGGCCCAATACTAGTGGCCAGGGATGAAAAGAAAGGTGACTAAGTTCGTCGCTCATTGTCTAACATGTCAGAAAGTGAAACTTGAACATTAGCGACCATCAGGGCTTCTACAAAACCCTGAGATTTCTAAGTGAAAGTGGGAAAGCATTACTATGGATTTTTTGATTGGGTTATCTAAAGTCAGAAACCAAAACACTATATGGGTGACAGTTGACAGATTCACAAAGACAGCCCACTTCCTACCTATTAGTATTCACTATTCTCCTGACAAAGTAGCAGAAATTTACATTAAGGAGTTTGTGAAGTTACATGGTACTCTGAAGAACATTATCTCATATAGAGATCACAGTACACTTCTAAGTTTTGGAAGGCGGTTCATGAAGCTTTGGGTACCAAGCTCCAATTCAACACGACATATCATCCTCAAACATATGGGCAGACAGAACAAACCATACAGATACTTGAGGATATTCTGAGGGCGTGCGCTCTTAATTTCAAAGGTAGTTGGGACAAATTCCTTTCATTGGCAAAGTTCACCTACAACAATAGTGATCATTCGAGCATCTAGATAGCTCCATATAAGGCACTCTATAGGAGGAAGTGTTAATCTCCCATTGTGATGGACAGAGTTGTCTGAGAGGCAGTTGCTAGGGCTAGATATTGTTGATTAGACAACGAAACAAATAAAATTGATTAAGCAGAGGTTGTTAATTGCTCAGAGCCGACAGAAGAGTTATGCGGATAAGAGGCGAAAACCTCTAGAATTTGAAGTTTGAGGCCATGTATTTATGAAAATATCACCAGTTACGGGTATTGGTAGAGCATTGAAAGTATGAAAGCTGTATGCAAGATACATTGGTCCATTCCAGATCTTGGCAAAGATTGCGCTAGTAGCATACCGCATTGCTTTCCCACCGAATCTTAGCAAGCTACATGATGTTTTCCATGTTTCCCAATTGAAAAAGTATCAACCCGACCCAAAACATGTGATAGAGTATAAAGGCATGGAAATGTGTGATGATTTGACCTACGAAGCCACACCTGACCAAATCATTGATTGGCAGGAGAAGCAGCTCAGGAACAAGAGCATTACATTCATTAAAATTGTCTAGAAAGGGTTATCACCCAGAGAGGTTTCATGGGAAACGGAGGACAGTATACAGAAATGTTACCCAAAATTTATGGCCATATAGGTGTAGCAAATTTCAAGAATGAAATTTATTTAAGTGGGGGGGAACTATAACACCCCAAATTTGATATTCACCAAACATATTGTAATTGTTCGAGAAATTCAATAAAATTGGTGAATAGTCGTGATAGAATGGGCAAAAATAATTATGTAATTAATTTGGATAATTTCAAAAGCCCATTATTATGGTCCAAAAATTGAGAAATAATAGAGAAAATATTTGGTCTAAAAATAAATGGAAATTGGCCAATAAAAAGAAGGAAAAGAATTAAATAGAAAATGCAATGGCAATTTCATAATTTTGCCAATTTAGCATAACATTAATTATTTTTTGATGAACTGAAGTTAATTTGGGAAAAAATATATTTGGAATATTTTGGTCAAATAAATATGAATTTATGGAAAATTTGAGCAAAAGTGCAATTTTAACCAAAATTATGACTTTATGTATATATGTAATTGTACAAGTTATGAAGCCAATTCATACATGGAAGAAGGACCCTTGGGATGCCAATACATGTAATAATAAGAGTGAAATATTAGTTGCAAGATACTTGAGCATAATAGTATGGTTACATGTACATAGGATTTATGTACATAAAGTGTGATTTTTGGAATTTTGCTTTAACAAATAATTAAAGTATGAAATAAGATATTATAAAATACATCATCTCCTTCCTCCCTTAAGCCATTTTCGACATCAAACAGACTTGAATAGAGAGAGAGAGAGAGAAAGTGTGGAATTATAGAGAGGGAAATAGAAGAAAAGCTTGCAAAGGTAAGTGATTTCTTTGGTAAATTGGTTCCTAATGTGTATAACTCCACTCCTAAGCTATTCTCCTATGTTCTTTAAGGTTTGTGAACTCATATTTGGTGTTGGGAAAGTTAGGGTTTTTCAGCCACATCAAGGAGAGCCAGAGGGAAGTGAAAGGTAACTCCCAAACCTTCGGTCATTTATTATTCTGGCTGCTGTAATGGTTTAATCGGTGAAATTTCACTGAATTGTCTTTGTTTGTGAAACTTAGAAATATGGTGTTATAAATTTTATGCTACTAAAATTGGTACTAAATGGCAGTTGTCACCTAAATAAATAGCTAATCACGTAATTAAGAGTAGAAAGGAACACGTCTAAGGAGTTAGAATCAAAAAACCCCAAATTTTCCCAGGGAATTTGAGAATTTTGGCCAGCTTTAGTTAGGGGACTTAGATTTGGATATCAATGATTTGATGATTCCATTAAAATTAGGTGGGGTTATAGTTGCTCACTTTTTCAGAAAAGCCTGAAAAAGCACAAAAGATGCCCCTGAACTTGGAAAGCGGAGCTGCCAAGGGCAATTTTATCATTTGGTAGTGAATTTTGTAAATCCGAGTCCGAAAATAGATTCCTTGTGCAAAAATATGTTAGAATAGCCCGGGTCAAAATTTCAAAAAAAGTACGATCAGACCGGGTATAGTAGGGTCAGGCCGGTTACCCGAGGGCACTTTGGTCAAATTTCACCATAGGCTAATATAAGCACAATAAACACTAAGGAAGTGTCTAAAATGGTACATGAATGGGTTTTAACTAAATTCTTGTACATTTGACATTTTAGGACCAAGTTGGGAGCCTAAGCTTGGCACGTTTTAGAGGCGAACGATTTAAGGCAAGAAAAGGGTTAAGGTAGAGACTAATATCTCTCATATACTATGTAACTATTTATATGATGTGTGTCACAGTATTTTGTGATTTGAACATGTGCTGGAGGAACATTTCCCAACTGTGGTCTAGGACCTAGCTAAGGTACACCAGTATCACCTAGCTGTATTTGGGAACTTGACTGAGGTACACGTAGGGGTTCCAATTGAACAGTTGGCCCTGAGTTTTGTGTACACACACCGTTGATGTGAATTTTCATTTTACATTATACGTGGTATTGCATATTTAATTCTCACATTTTATATGTCGATCGTATGTTGCTACTGGGATTCTTTGGAATCTCACCCCTTTTTCAAAACAAAAATATCTCAGCGGGTGCCAACAACTCCAAAGGAAAGAACGTAGATACGGGGAACTGATGGGCATGTTTTCCAAGACAAGGATCATGGTTATATATATAGTATGTATTTTGGAATATTTTTGGATATTATGTTCATATTTGTAAATATTGCCAACTTTGTATGGTTGACTCTTGTCTGTAAACAAATACTTTTATTAGTATATTTGTACTTTTTCTGCCTACAGAACTTGGTTTCTATTACTCTGTGAATATCGAAATGGAAACAAATGTTGACACTTGTAAAGCCTTTTGTAAATCTCTCACCGATTTACTCCCACTTAAATACTGTAAGGATACAACCTTAATGATGAAGAATTACGATGATCTTCACTCTCAGAAGTTAATTAAAATGAACACTGAAGTACAATACAAATAATATTTCTCTGTAAAGTAAATGATATCAAAGCTAGAAAAAAAAAGAGTATTCAGATTGAAGTGGGTGATTCATGATTTTAGCATTTCGGCATAGTTGCTCTCTTTCATTGGCATTGAGTGCTTTTCTATTTATAGTTGATGTAGCTTGATGACCGTTGAGCATGCATCTTCCCATTGAGTAGAAAACGACTCTTGAAAGTAGCCATTGGAGTCTCTGAACATTCTTTATGCCTAAGGAATTACCCGTTAGAGCAGAGAGAATGTCTGCCATTTGAATATCCTTCACATTTAATGCTTCTGACACAAGAGTGTTTTTTCTAATTTGCTTGTTAATCCTTGTTTGATAACCCAAAAAACACTTGAGTACTAATATAATGAAAAGTTAGAGTGATTAGAAGCAAGAAGAATGTTACGAGTATAAATGATTTATTAAAAGGCGCAAGTGTACATTGTCGTAAACAAGTAATATAGAAGTGAGTAGAGTATCGTTCCTATGAGGATTGATTACTAAGTACCAAAATGGGTAATTTTAATTCTATTTAGTCGAACGATTAGTTGGTAATTAAGAGTACAAAATAAAAATGATTAAATATGAATGCAATGGATATGAAAATAACTATGAGAAAAAGCCATATGGATTATATTTCACTTAACAAATTTTGGATTGAATCACTTAACTATTCTGGTCCAATTTATTTTACATGATTGATAGCTGAGTTTCCCTTAATTAATTACTATCCTCTTCCGAGGTCAAGCAATTCTATAATTAATTGCTAATCCAATATATTCCTATATGAATTTAAACAATTAATCATGTATTAAAATTTATGAAACTCATTAAGACTATACAACTCATATGAATATATTCTTATTTCATATGCAAGTTATGGTTTTAATTATATGATCTACACACATGCATCTCCTTCTGGTCTCAACATACATATTGAAATCATTAAAAAGATGGTCAATTAATTGAAAGCATTAAGAACAATAATTAAAACTCAATCATAAAGAAAAAAATTAAAACTAGAATTAATAAGTTAAGATTCAATCCATCATTAGTAAGCAACATCATCACCTTAGGAAAATGAAAATTTAGCTCATAATGAAATTAAAAATAAAACCAATATAAATTAAAAAATTCATAAACATTGCATAAACCTTAATTATTAAATTCTAAAACATAAAAATACAACCACAAGATGCATGAAAGTAGAGAAGTCTAGCCGTCCTTATAGGAGGTAAAACCTTCCATCTAGATGGCAACCTATATCATCCATAAAGGAAGACTATCTATATTATCCATAAAGGAGGTTTACCTAAGCCTTCCAAGATGAAGGCATGCAAAAATTAATACAATGCGTGAAATTAACTCTAAAAAATAATACAATATCTTTTTTTTGTCAAAGAAGGACTTCTCTCTCTCCCCTTTGCTCCCCCCATAATACATGGCCCAAGGTTTTTATTTATAGGCACAAAAACACGTGTGAATAGTAACTACTACAATAAATCGTGTATGAATAGTGACCGCTATATAACTCCATCCCTTAAATGCCTTCTCCAATTCTTCTTAATGTGGTGCTGTATGTGGCCATCAAAAGAAAAACAAGAAAATATTATATTATAGTAGTAATAATAATAATAATATTTATTCCAAAACCATTATTTATTTATCAATTACACCCAAATTCATTACATTAAGCTCAAATACCGTCTGCAGAATCATCATATAAGGGAAAATAAATATGCAAATATTTTACTTATCAACGAACAAGTTACACAATCATTCTAATGATTTTTAGAAGTTTTGTAGCGATGCTTTGTTTTCTGGGAAAACATCACTCGAGTGATCTTCTGTTAGTAATACGGAGCACTAGATGGATAATTGGAGTGATGTACTAGTGTTGCATAAAATGGGGTCACTCGAGTTATCTTACTTTAGATCCCTTGATACATCAATAGAGTGTTATGCTGGTGATAAACTCATTTTGAATCAAAATATAGTAAATCACCTATCATAAGAAAGCTCATAAAGTCTACGTTCCAATGCAAAAAAGAATCAGCTCCAAATTCATTGTATTCTGAAAGTTATGATCCAAAAAATGACTGCTAGTCTGAAATACTATGAGAACATGAGCATCAAATTTTGAGATCCATATATCTTTCTTCTGAGACTCTTTGAGCTTGATCTTGGCTTTTGTGAAAATAATTTTGAGTGTTGTTTCATAAGCAACAAGTTATACCTCAATCAGATGTGTATTTTGTGAGATACATCCATATTATTGAACCTGTTCTAGAATAACGCGAGAAATTCCAATGTCAAATTCTGAGATCCATATCTCTTTTGTCTAAAATCCGTTGAGCTTAATATTGGTGTTTGCGTGTTGCATTTGAAGGCTAGTTTTATTTTAATCGGATATGTGGTTTGAGAGATATATCCAAAACACCAAACCTCTCTCATGCTGAATCAAAACATAGCATAATAGAATACTCATCACTATGACATCACTCGAGTAATGCTGCTAGTGATGAAGAACATCACTCGAGTGATCATCTCTGAAGGTGCCACTCAAGTGATCAGTCAAGTAAAGTTGGTATAACTTTTATATAAGTCATTTTAGCTTCAAATTGATCCATTCCAACCTCCATTTGACTATAGAGACCTGCAGTATCTCATCTAAGAGCTTGAATCTTGATATTCTCTTTATATCTTACAAGTTCTTCTTTCTTCAATCTCTTCTCCTTCTTCTTGATTAATTTCCACAATCCTTTTTTATAACTCCTTGTTTTTCTTGACTATTATCTTCAATCTATATCTTCTTCTTCCTTTTAGTCATTCTCCATAATCCAATTAGGTAGCTTCTTTCTTTTCTTTGACTTCCTCTACCTACATTTGATAAAGTCAATCTTCAATATCTTCTTAATCTTCTCTTCTTGGTCAATCTCCATATTCAAACTTGATATCTTTTTTCTTTGCTTGACTAGTCTACAATATATTTCACATTAGTATAGCAGTTAGTCAATGTAGGAGATAAATGCATTATGCAAAATTTTTGCTCTTAATATTTGGCATCTATATTTGACATCATCAAAACTAATCATATCTAACATATTTATCTCATACTTTGACTAACTACAATATTTAATAAAAACTTCCTTGTAGATTAGTTAAGAAAAGAAAGAAGCTATTGAGTTGGATTGTTGAAAATGATCAAAAGGAAGAAAGAAGAACTTACAAATATCAAATAGGAATATCAAGATTAAAGTTATTAGTTTGTAAGCTCAATTGGATGTTAGAATGGCTCAATTCGAAGTTAAAGTGCCTCAACTGGAGGATATATCAACTTCACTTGAGTCACACTGCATTTAAACTCGAGTTGCCCCTTCAAAAAATATTTTTACATGTTTTACTCAAGTTAAATAGGTCCAACTTGAGTTACACTCTCATCTCAACATACTCTGTTATGCTCTGTTTTTCATTCAGCTTGGTACAGGTTCCATATTTTTGGCATAACTCCCAAACCACAAATTCGATTGAGGTAAAACTTATTACATATGAAACAAAACTCAAACTGGGGTTCAAAGATAGAAAGATGAATATCAAAGTTTCATATGAAGGAGATATGAATTTCTAGAAATATTACTTGAATTTCACGCTTTGTTCCAGACAAATAGTCGCAATTCTGATCAATTTTGTATTTATTCTCATTGAATTTAAAAGTAGACTCAAAGGGCTTTCCCGTAATCGATCATTTGTCAAATCTGGAGTTACATAGAGAGAGTTATACCTAGTTGAAGTGACCTCTGTGCCAAACTATCAACCTAGAAGTAACTTTCAACCTCAACTCGAGTCAAACTAGCAAGTCACTCCTAACCTTGGACAAACTTGCAAGTACCCTTCAAGTTATCAGTAAAAATTTCACTTTTTCACTCAAGTTATTGTGTGTTACTTTAGCACTCAACCTAGGAAAAATCTAACTCACAAATTTGATCAAGTGACCAGCTATATGTAGTGATAATCACTCGAGTGAGCCCTAATAATCACTCCAGTGATAGCCTTTACTTGCCTAAAAGCTGCAAGTGACTTGGTTGTTTTGAAAAATGTTTAAGATCACTAGAGTCATCATCCATCACTCAAGTCATAAATATATATTCTAACAAAAATCACTCTCGAGTCCAACTTGCAAGTTTTACTCAAGTTAAAGCCTCTGAACAAACACTTTCACTCAAGTTATCAACTTATGTTTTCAAAATTCTTCAGACAACCTATAAGCTCCACATGAGTGATGTTCTAACCAGTTTTCAATCTTCATCTTGAATTTTTCTAAGCTCTTTGAAATTCAACTAAAATTTGATGAAACCTTGTCAAAACACTGTAATACACATTAAAACAAGTTTAATCTCAGTTTACATGTTATTAACCAAAGAATGAGTCACAATAGCTATTTCCATCTCTTAGCTACTTTATGTCTAAACATCAATGGTCATATTTTGTAAAGATCACCAAGAGGAAGAAAAGTTCAACAGGAAGAAGAAAAGTTCAATAGTAAAATTCTCATCATCAATTATAAATAGAAGAACATTCACAACTAAAGATAAGAGAGCCAGTGCATACAAGACCAAAATGTTGAAACTCTGAATCGATCTCCAACTCATATATTCTCTATTTTTTGTGCTTATATCATTTACTTTAGATAGAGATTATTTGATTACGCTTTAAGTGATTATCATAATTTACTTTTGAGAGAGAAGATTATTGATTGTACTCTTTTATCATTAAGAGAGGTTGTATCCTTATGATGTGTAAAGAGAGTTCTAACCTCGATGAGAGAATTGTAGTAGTCTTCACAAAAGCCTGGATCAGCTTGTGGCTTTGTAGTGGTTCTTAAGTACCTGGTTTAAACTTAAGGGAGATAGTGTAACGCCCTAACATATTTTTTCCATTTTCGCACTTTGCTGGAAAATTGGCAGAATTTTCATCAAACTTCAAAAATTCATGTCTAATTGGTATGGTTCTAAAGCCTATGTGACCCTTATTAAGTCTATTTTTCAGGAAAAATATAGCCTTTAGCCAACTGGAAGCTCATAATTCTCAGAATTTCCATTTTTGGAAGTTGTCATAGAAGGTTGCCAGTTTCACTATACTAACTTCAAAAATACATAACTCTTTGTGTACTATTCCAAATACCTTATATAACCTATCAAATTAAAGCTTAATAAGTCTACTTTTTTTTTTTGAAAAAATTCACATTCATTGGACATTATTTGATTATCCAAAACCATCACATAACCAGACTGCCACGTAGGAAAAACACATTGTCAGTGAAGTTTACATTTCTAGGGCTCTTGCTAAACCGGGGCTTAGCAATCCACTTGATTCAGGCTCATTTTCAAGCCTCTAATCCTCAAATTTGGGATATTACACTTCTCCCCCCATTCAATAAATCTCGTCCTCGAAATTTGAGAGTCTACATCTCAGGGATTCTTCTAGACAGTCAATATATCCCTTTCGTGTGCAAGCTTAATAAGCATGTGACACAAGTCATTATTCAATTTATTTCTTTCTTATACAAGCTCACCGAGCATACAACACAATTATCATATTCTTATATCTTAATAGTATTCAGCATTTCTCATTCATCATTTGCATTCCACAATCAACGTGTAATATAAACAACTGGCATATAAGATCATATAGCTGAGGGTCTCTACCCCTAAACCTCAGGTCACTGCCCATCACATATCTGAATTCATCTACAGCCTAAGGACACACTAGTCCACTAGGTCTGAGGGCCTCTGGACACACTGGTCCATTACAACAAACTAGTATATAGGATCTTATAACCTAGGGACGCTGTGTAACCCCCTCACTGTAATTACATCCACATTACGAAATTTAAGTGAAATAGAGACCAATAAGATGAAATCAACCATTTATAATCCCTCATCACAAGATGAGGTATTTCCAAAAATCAGTTCAAAACATAGTTGCTCGTGGTCTCACATTCACTTGCGGATATAATTACTTGAGAAATAAAATCACATAATAAACATCAGGGTGCGTAAACTAAAATCCCGGCAAACCCCGGGCTACTTTATAAATATATAATGGGTTTAAAGTTTCCCAACAATGGGGATTACATATCCAAAATATTCATTTACATCTCATGTACACTTAGTAATCCCTAAACCAAAATAAAGATAACCAACTACCACTAAAGTCTCAGAGTAATCCTAACTACTCCTGGTTGTCCGCTTCCCTTTCGAGCCACTCGCCCTGTCTGAAAAGGTTAGTCATTTGGAAAGAGTGAGATTCTAAAAAATTCCAGTAGGAACAATTATCCATACCACACGTAATCACATAGCATGTAAACAAAGCATCTCATATCAGCAACACAAATCAAACTCCACCCTCATCCCCTTTTACCGCCGGGAAGGCACACAGCCCTTTCCCGAACCGTTGTTAGCGACTCAGGGACTATTGGCGTGGCAGTGCATACGAATAGCCTTACGGCTCACATATAGCCTTTCGACTTTCACAATTGGCCCGTCGGCCTTCACAAATCGACTTTTGGCTCATAATTAGCCTTTCGGCTCACAATTAGCCTTTCGGCCCACATAATCACATATAACACACCCTGACCTCATCCCCTTTTACCACTGGGAAGGCACACAGCCCTTACCTGAACTGTTGTTAGCGACTCAGGGACTATTGGTATAATGGTGCTTACACAATTTTCACAAAACTTGCAGCATACGAATCCATCTCAGAACAATGACATAGCACACATACAATGTATCACATAAGGTATAAAGAAAGAGTCACTACCTGTATCTTTCCTGACTGACTCTGGTATCGTGGTTTCACGAGGGCGACAGATGTCAAATCCTATACCAAATTAGGGACAACCAATCAATCTCTTTTCCAAGTTCTTAATTTCATAATACACTTAGTTGATTATCATTTATGACTCTTTAGGTGACCACTAGAGGCCTAAACATATGCCTAAAGGGTTAGAATAAACTACCCCAAAGACCCCTTTTTCAAAGGCACAACACTGATTTCTGACAGCCTCACTCGAGTGAAGACGACCTCACTCGAGTGATGAGAGACTTGTGCTCGGGTGAGAATGACTCTCACTCGCGAGTGTTTGACAGTGAGCAACCTTCACAACCAGGAAGTGATCACATCACTCAAGCACCAAGCTCTGCACTCGAGTGTTGACCCTAATTATGCTCGAGTCCCCGAAAGTGCAACACCACGAGTGACAACCCGAGAGCACAAACCACACTAGTGGCACCAGCTCACTCGAGCACACTTTTGGCATCAACCAGTGAGTGAGGACCAGAGAGCAACCCCAACTCTGGATTCACACTATCACTCAGCAAACCCAAGCTCACTCGAGCATGATCTTCCCTCACTCAAGAACAAAGAAGTGCACTCAAGCCTCATTCAAAGAACCCAAACCAACACTCAAAGCAGAAAAGGGAAAAATGCACACAGCACTCGAGCATGATCTTCCTCTGCTCGAGTGTTGTGCATCAGAGACCAGAAAAGCAGAAATAACAAAAAATACCAGATGGTCAAATTCATACCCAATGGTTCCCAAACTCTACCAAAAGCTCATACACACTTAGCACTAACTAAGGAACACATTGGTAACCTCTCAAACACCCCAAAAACCTTTTTGACCACAATCATGCTCTTAGGTCTCTATAACATAACCAATGTCCAATTTCATTCAATTCATTTCCCACATTTCAAACTAAATCCAATGCTCAAATATCTTCACAATAGACCATTTCCAACATCAAACACAATAAAACTCATATATCCAAAAATGGACATAAGCTAGGGTAAATTTTCCAGATTTTCACAAACTTCATCAAAAATCACAAACCATACATCAAAATGCACTAAATGCCTACCTCTTTACTTTGCCCAATCCAAAATCTTGATTCTCCAACTTCCAATTTCGACCAAACACACAAATCACCACTATTTCAAGATTCTGAAATTACCAAGTTGAAGCTCTCAATGAGATGCATATCTTTAGAGAAGAGATTTAGGGCATTAGAGATCAAACAAAGCATCAAAATCTTTCCTTTTCTTCTTCCTTTTCTTCTTGCTCGCCGAAAACTATGGAGAGAAGAGAGAGATGAGATGAAACAATGATGATGTTGTCTTCCTTTCCTTCCCATACACACTTCCACCGAATAGGAGAAAGAGAATGAGGGAAAAGTGATGTTTTGTCTTATGTGCCACATCCAATGGCTCACCAAATGCCACTTGTCACCATCATACTCATTCCTTCATGAGCTCACACAATCGCAAAGCATAGGATTCCGACCCATATTCAAAGAATCTCAACCCTTGATCTTAATTACCACAAACATGTATACCAAAATCACATCACATTAATTCCAAAAGTGCTTAATTACACTAATTACAATAATTATCAGAGTCATTAGCCCATGATCCCGAATTGGGATATTACACACTGTCCTATGCAATCTTGCACACTGAGTCTTATAATCCAGAGAATTACCCCTATGCTTACAAGCACCCCGGTACTTACTACCTCGAGCCTCTGCTCGTCACTATTCTTAAAAACATAACATTCTGTCAGCCTAAGGACATACATGTCCATCAGGTCTTATGGCCTAATCACATATAGTTCATCATCTTTGCTGAATACATATCGAGACTAACAACCTTAGGACATACAACCCATTAGGTATTACTGCCCTATACAAACATGTACATTAGGGCTTACTGCCAACATGAGTGGGTATTTGATTCTGGGAAGCACAGTGTGGAGAGTATTAGCCACTATTTTGCCCAACTATACTAGGGCTCATCCCAATCTTTGTTTATATGATCAATACTGGTACAAATGTTAACCTCTTCAATTATCCTCAAAAGTTACACATAAATTCACTATGCTTTCATTGCCCACTCTGGTGTTTCACACAATTCATATTATTGCAAACCTCACAGGTTGCATCATTATAAATCATACAGCCACACAAATCACTACATTATAGGCCACACAGTTCACCTCACAGCAGACCACACAACAAACCATACAGGTCACCATACAGCAAACCATATAGGTTACCACATAAGGGACCACAGCAAGTTTAGCTCTAAAAGCCAAAGCTTATATGTGACTTCCCAATACCACTCATAGGTGCTCTCATGTTTGCAAACTATCTCTCTGAGTAGATCAAAATATCAATACTGAGTCTATCATAGCTAATCTAAATAGTGTGAATAATTCTAAGCTGTGAAAAATTATCCCTCAGGAGCAAGTCTAAGAAAAAGGTCCTATTTGTCATCATATGATTGGCCTTAACACCAACATGTTTCATTTCTCAAAGAATATTTACTTGTCGTGGCTATCAGCCTGATACGGCTTTCTCTTATTCCTCTCAGAGAGGACTTCTTAATTTGTATGTTTCGGGGAAGGACTCCTACTGTTCAATAGATCCTCACTGTTAACATACCCAATATTTAATGTATTGAGTCAGGTCTAACTTCTTGACCCTGCCCAACACCTAGACCTTGTGTTCTCACCATCTTTATGTTTCACTATATGGAAACAAGAAAGAGGTAAACTTCACATAACACAAGGGCATATTTGTCATTTCACATAGTTTTGGGTACACAGATATGCCTAAAATAACATGTCACATATGTTTATAGTTTTTAGAGAAAGCCTACAACAACATGCAATCTCTAAACTTTGCACAATATGTGCTTGCCCTTTGTGTTACATAACATAATATGTTCATGTAACTTTCCACGGGGTTACCCATCATAACATTTCCCTGGTTTGAGCAAGCTTGACTTTCATGTACCTATGTCAAAACTTAGATACTGGCTTCAACTACTTCTGACTACCGGTACCCCGTGACTATCCTTGTCTCAAGAGTCGTGCCAACTGTCTTCGGCAGACTAAATACTGTGTATGGACAGTATATCAGCGCCAATACATGTACTTGAACACATACCAAATGATATGCTCCCTGAAATCTGCAAAGTTGTCATTCGGACCCTCTCCCTCGGTGTCCGTGACATACTTATATCACCCTCAACCGGTATTATGATACTGGCTACCCTCCGGGTATTCACTAATCCTTCAGGGGCTGATTCACAGAAGAGGGGTAATTCATGTCTCTAGTGCCCATTCTGTGCATATGTTTGTTAATGTATAACCAAGACTATATCAGTATACTATCATGTTACCAGAACCGTTTGCTCTGCCAGAACCGCTTGGGATCTGCTATGCCAGAACCGCTTGGGCTCTAATACCAAAATTGTAACACTCTTACATTTTTTTTCCACTTTCGCACTTTACTAGAAAATTGACAGAATTTTCATCAAACTTTGAAAATTCATATCTAATGTACAGATGTTCAATTGGTATGATTCTAAAGGCTATATGACTGTTATTAAGTTTATTTTTAAGGAAAAATTAGCCAACTGGAAGCTCATAATTCCCTGAATTTCCATTTTTGGATGCTGTCACAGAAACTTGCCAGTTTCACTAGGCTAACTTCAAAAATACATAACTCTTTGTGTACAGCTCAAAATGACTTATATACCTATTAAATTAAAGCTTGATAAGTCTGCTTTTATTTTGAAAAATTTCACATTCATTGGACATCAATTGATTATCCAAAACCATCACACAACTAGACTGTCATGCAGGAAAAACACACTGGCAGCAATGTTTACACTCTTAGGACTCTTGCTAAACCGGGGCTTAGTAGTCCACTTGATTCAGGCTTATTGTCAAGCCTCTAATCCCAAAATTTGGGATATTATAGATAGTGGATTTAAAATCTTAGGTGGAGGGACATAGGTCATTGTGGATTGGACTAAACCAATATAAGTCACAATTTGCATCTTCCCTGTCCTATCTCTTATGTTGCAACCATAACTGATTTAGATATTTGATTATGAATTTCTAGTTCATTATTTTTATAATCAATATTACTTATTGTTTTCAGTGAGAATATTTGTAAGTTTTATTTTACACCTAATTTACCCCCTCTTGGGTGTCAACCGGTTCTAACACATCTACTCTCATATTTGTGTTCCTTATACTTTCGTTTTCTCTCTCTCAAAGTCTTTGTCTTTCCTTATTTTCGCTTCTCTTTCATTAAATTTATGTATGATGATTATCCTTCCTTTTCTTAGATTATGATGACATTTACAAGCTATTATATTTATTTTCAATTAGTTAATTTTTTCTCATTTATTTATTATTTATAACATTTACTATGTAAATTTATATAGGGAAAATTCCAAATAAATACCATTTGAACTTAGAAAGCCCCAAAAATTCTATTAACACATGGAAATACTAATAGATCTCAAGGGACTAATCTGGGATTTTAAAATGTTGTGCTTTTACCAAAATGCCCCTCAAGTTTTTTTAAAAAGAAAGAAAAAACCCTCACCGCCATCACAGCTCCAGCAGCCAGCAACACCCCGTTGGCAAGCCTCCTGCAACCAGCTGTTAGAGCTTCAACGCCAATGAACCAGCTGCTAGAGCTTCAACGCCAATTAACTACTTAAGTATAGAGATTGACTACTTGAGCTCCTTAAGCCATATCAAGTGTCATTGACAAGTTGAATAAAGACAATGACAACCTGAGTGTAGCCATTTATGACCTTGGGAGCGCAATTTGTCAATCATTATACCCAAGTTGTCATTGTCTTTATTCAACTTGTTAACCACGCCAGATAAAGTTTATAAAGCTTAAGTAGTCAATCCCTACACTAAAGTAGTCAATTCTATTACTCAAGTTGTCACCGGAGCTCCAGCCACTAGCGTCAGATCTGTAATGACCCAATTTGGGATTAAGGGCTAATGACTCTGATATTGATTGTAATTAGTGTAATTAAACACTTTTGGAGAAATATGATGAAAATTTGATATAAGTGTTTTTGGATATTAAAGATCAATGGTTGAGATTTATTGACCATGAGTCAGAATCCTATGCTTTACGTCTAGGTGAGCTCATGATGGAAGTGGATAAGATGTTGCCAATCGCATTGTATGGACCATGGGATGAGACAAAAAGACAAAAACTCACTTTTCTCTCTCTTCTCTCTCCTATTTGGTTGTATGCTTTGGGGAAGGGAAAGATTACACTTCATCATCATCATCTCCATGTCTCACCATTTCTCTCTTCTCCTCCTCCCATTTCCGGTGACCTTGAAGGTGGAAAGAGAAAAAGAAAGCTTTGATTTTGGAATCTTGAAAAGTGGTTGTTTGAGTGTTGGAGTAATTTGAATGTTTGATAATCAAGATTATGACTTTGGCAAAGTGAAGAGGTAAGCATTTGATGCTTTTTGGTATATTATTTGTGATTTTTGGATGAGTTGGGAAATTTTGGAAATTTGCCCTGGTTTATGCCCATTTTGGAATGTATGAATTTCATAGTGATGATGTTGGGATTAGTTTATTGTGAAGTTCTTTAAGTATTTGATATGATTTTGAAGTTTGGAAGTGTATTAATTGGAATTGGGTATTGTGTATCATAGAGACCCAAGGGCATAGATTGTGTTGAAAATGGTATTTGAGTGTTTTGGAGGTTACCAATGGGTTTCCTATGTCATTTTGAGTGAGTATGAGCTTTATGTGGAGTTTGGGAACCATTGGGTGTGATTTTGACCAATCTGGGAGATTCTGTCAGTTGCTACGATCTGGCAATCTAATAGCCTCACTCGAGTGAGGGAGGAACTCACTCAAGTGCTGTCGTGTATTTTCACTTTTCTCTTTGTGTTTTGCCTAGGTTCTCATGAAGAGGGCTCGAGTGCACTTCCTTCACCGCGAGTGATGTTGGTGATCACTCGAGTGAGCATGGGATCACTCGAGTGATGGTGTGAGTTCTTTGTTAGGGTTGCTCTCGGATTATCACTCGCTGGTTGATATTCAAGAGTGTGTTCCGATACTCGCAAGAGGGGGCCTCTCACCCGAGCACTGGGGGGTATGCTCAAGTGAGTTTTTCCCTCTGATGTTACATGTGCTCTCGGGTTGTCACTCTTTGTGTTGCACTTTTGGGGACTTGAGTGGATTTGGAGTCATCACCCGAGTGCAAAGCCTTATGCTTGAATGATGTGAGCACTTTCTGGCCGAAGTAGCTGCTTACTGTCAAACACTCGCGAGTGAGAGCCGTTCTCACTCGAGCACGAGTCTTACATCACTCGAGTGAGGTCATCTTCACTCGAGTGAGCCAGCTGAAAATCAGTGTTTTGCCTTCGAAAAGGGGTCTTCAGGGTAGTTTCTCCTAACCCTTTAGGCATATGTTTAGGCCTCTAATATTCACCTAAAGAGTTCTAAATGATAACCAACTTAAAGTATTATGGAAATAAGTGTTTGGGAAAGAGATTAATCAATTGTCCCTAAATTGGTATAAGATTTGATATCTATCAGACGCGTGAGCCCATTGTGCCAAAGAACATCAGGAAAGATACAGGTAGTGACTTCTCTCTTATACTTTGTGTAAATGTATTGTATGTTTGCCTATCATGCATTGTGTGTTGTTGCTGCTGCTTTGAGATGTATTGAGATACCTTGTGGAGCTTTGTGATGCTTTGTGCTTTGTGATGCTGCTGCATAGTGATTACAGTGAAAACTGGCATTGTGATTACAGCGAAAGCTAGCATAGTGATTACCGTGTAAGCGGGCATAGTGTTTACAGTGAAAGCTGCCATTGTGATTACCGCTAAAGCGGGCATAGTGCATTGTGATACAGCCGTGAGTGCTGTCGTCTGTGGCGTGATCCATGGATCATTATGTTGCTGATGATGCTGGTGAACATGATAACATTACATGCCTTGTGTTTATATATGTATGAGTGATTTGTTATTACTGGGATTCTTTAGAATCTCACTCTTTCTAATGACTAACATTTTCAGACATGGCAAGTGGCTCGAAAGGGAAGTGACCAACTAGGAGTGGTTAGGCCTAGTAGGGACATACTAGACTTTAGATCGTTGGTTATCTGTTTTAGATTTTGGATTTTGGGATTAATGTATGTATATGATTGTGAATATGGATCTTTTGGATATGTAATCCCCATATTTGGGAAACTTGGAACCCATTGTATATATACAAGTAACCCAGGGTTGCCGGGATTTTGGTTACGCACTCTGATATTTATTATGTGATATGACTGCACAGGTAATTCTATTCGAAAGTGAATGTGAGACCAAATGAATTCTGTTTTTTAAACGTTTTGTTTGGACACCCCATCTCTTGGAGATGAGTGATTATAAATGTGATTTTTATCTTATTGGTCTCTATTTCACTTAAATTTCATAATCCAGATATAATTACGGTGAGGGGGTTACAGGATCTCCGGCCGCGGGAATCCCACCGGAGGGGTTGTGCTGACGGTAGTGGCAGCAAGGGTTCTTTCTTTAAAAAAAAAACTTGAGGGTAATTTTGGTAAAAGCACAATATTTTAAAATTTCAAAATAGTCGTTTGAGACCTATTTATCATTTCTGTGTTAACAACAAACTTTTAGAGTTTTCTAAGTTCAAATGGTATTTATTTGAAAATTTCCCTTTATCTATCACTTAAGCATTAAAAATATTTAATATTTGCAGGCAAAAATATTAATAATATTTAATGACTATTATTATATGAATCTATTTATTCGTTTATTTATTTTTTGCATAATCGGACTTGACTTCATAACTGAAAGGACTTTTTCGTGCCCTAAGTTGCTTAATTAATAAGTTGCTTAATTAATGTTTGAACTATTTAAATATTTGACTAAAATGAGCTAATTTAGGTTCAAACGTTGAGAACATGTCTATTACGAGGGGAAAAGGTTAATTAGTACGAGAAAGCATGAAAGATAAATGGTACAAAGAAATGACGAGACCAGAAAGGAAAAGCCAAGCCCAAATCAGAAACAAGGAGCAAAGAAAAGAACAAGAAGCCAAAGCTGGCAAAAGAGAACAAGAGAAGCTGCAGCTAGAACCACCACCGTCGTCATCAGCATAATGGCAAATCTCCACACAAGCTACTTATTCGCAGCGTCATCATGACAGTATAATTGCAAAGCTTTCTTCAACTTTTAAAAGCTGTAATAAGAGACCAATGGCCTTGTAGCATAGTAATATGGGTGCTCCCCAGTAAGTTAGCGGTTGCAGATTAAATTCACTTGTAATTTAAGCTATTAGTGCCTACCCTTGTAATTTTTTTAAAAAAAAAAAAAAAAAAAAGCTGTGATAAGAGAACCAATGTGATCTCTAACAACCATTCCAACACCAGCTTTACCAGACGTTACCATTAAAAACAAAAGAATATCCTTCCTTCAAATTAATGACACATTAGAGAGCCACTTTGCCATGCTAGTAATAGAATCTGTTATGACATTTTGGAACAGAGGGGGCTTGTACCCCAGGGAAAGCTGATAATTTTTACAACTTACAAGCAAGGGCCTGCCTTGAGTAAAGAAATTATGATTTCATTTTAGCAATCAAGTAGAATGAAAAACATCAATGACACCATATATTAACCAATTTGATAGAGGAGGAAAATTCCAACAATTCGGGTCCGGAACTCGTGAGAGAGACATTAGGAGATAAAAGATAAAAATATCAGGTACCAAGCATCAACAATTTATCCTTAAAAAGTATTTTAACAAATCAAACATAAAATTCTAAACAGAACACAATCGTTCAACACAAACAACCAAAAAAGGGACCCTTTTTCACCTTCAAATGTCCAAACGCCAAAGTGAAGCCTATTAGGCAAACTCCTTCAATGGCCTTTCATGTCACATTGCATGGTCTACCTTCATGCATAATTCAAACGGAATACATCATTCAGCACATAGTAGCTTCCCTGAGGAGTTGGTATCAAATGGAACATCTGCAAGCACAAGAGTGACAAATTGGTCAACATCAATAACAACAGAAATTAAGGAACTAGCAAACTGAGAAAAAAGAAAGCCAGAAGAAGATACACACTTTGAAACAATAAATTTACATAAAATACCAACCGATCATATCTGAATCGTTACATAAAAGAATTGACAACTCACTGATATAGATAAAGAACTACACAAAAAATTGATTAAAACAGGCAAAAGTTGTCCTCATTTCCTATAATTTGGTAGCATCAAATGGAGACTGCATGCGATACTTTCACATGTGATAGGCTTATATCCTGCACAAGAGCAAGTACAACATGCATATAGAGAGGCAAAATTATCTTATAAGACCAAATTAAAAATACTTGAAATATTCTTTATGCAGGTCCCACTCAGGTAAAAGAACACACAGGTAACTTCAACATGATAAACAATTCTTGACAATCAAAAGTTAGCATAAAAACCCATTATTTAAATATATACATATACATCAGACACAACAGTCATCAAGGTACATGTCAGCAAATAAATAGTAATATTACCTTAACCTCTATTTGCACACGCCAGCCCCTCAATGGCTCACTAACTTTGTTTATCCTCTCTCACAGTCTTCTAAAAGAAATCTTTGGACCTTCTCCCTGTGTTTTCAATTCTTTCCCATCCTCTCACCCTTAATTCCTTCATCTCTTTACTTCTTTAAGGTCATGGTTTTGATCTCCTACTATATTCTTCTATGTTCCATCTTTATTCTCATGACATACATTTATGTTGAAACAACATGCACACCAAATGTGTCTAGAGAATAACAAACCATGTTGCACTCGCTCATCATAAGTTATTGGAAAAGCCTTAAAACAAAAATTTCAGGCTCACTATAGATGACTCTTGTTAGAACTTGATCATATTATATATACACCTCTAACTTAACCTTTTGTTTGATCCTTAACAATCTGGACATTAAACCTCACAAAGTAAAGTTTAACAAGTTCATATGACAGTTTAAGGCATAGTAAGTATTATGATATACCCCGTAAATATCCCAATTACAAGTTCAAAAAGTCTGTGAAAGTTGAAAGTGGTGAAGTAGAACTACATTTATGCACAAACTTGCATGGGCACACATACAAAGATTATGGCACCACATCCCATATGATTGTTTAACTTGGTCTTTCGATATATGTATAGATGATTTACTTGTCTTTTATGTTGCACTACAAAATTATGTGCACTAAAGTAGCAACGGTGTGCTGTGCAGCGTGGGCGAAAGCTTCTATCACAATAAGCCACGCGCCACTTACCACACACCATCCAACAACAGTCTCACACATCTTTAGTCCCATTCAAAACAATTCTGAAAACAAATTGAACAAGTACAAAAATAAAAAATGCAACAATAACTAAAAGCAACATATTGAGTTTCAAATTATATGAAAAACAAGGAATGAAACCGGAGAAAATTTAGATCTACAGAGGCGGAAACACAAGCAAAAACTGGATCCAGAACTACAAGACAACAGTCTAAGAGAGATTAATATGAAGAACTGGACAATATGATTTAGGGTAGATCCAATACGATTACCGAAAAGATAGACTAAAATTTTGAATCGGGGAATACGTCTCGGCAGTGATCAAGCACAGACTACAAATTCATATAATCATCGAATCAAACATTCGAATCGGGGCATTCAGAAACCGACCCAACCCGATCAAGCAACCCCAAAATGACAAGAAAATCAAAAGCCCCAACGGGATGAATCCGAAGGATGCCAGTCTACTGAGGAAGAGAGAGACACAAACCTGGCTGAACTTGAGGGCGTGCTGCTCACCGGCAAGCTGCAGGTTACCGCTGACGAAGACGAGCATGCCGCCGTTGAAGCCGGAGGGCTGGCAATCGACGGTGGTGATGCTGTGCTGGCACTGCTGGAAGGGGAGACTAGTGAGCTTGGCAACGATGTTCGAAGCGCCTTGGATCTTCTGGCCTTCAAAGGTCAACATGGACTCATTCTGGTAGAGAGTACCGAGGCCGGCACGGTTGGTGTCGAAGGTGCTGTAGTAGTGCTCAACGAAGGCCTTTGCCAAAGCGTCTGGATCCATTCTGATCGATCACCGCCTCCACAGTCCACGCCTGCTCCTTCTCCTTCCCTTCCCTACCGGCGCTTAACGCTCACGCTACCTCCCAATTATATGCCTCAAATGCGATTATATTGCACTCCCCACCAGCCACTTCGGCTTCAACTAGGGCTTTTTATTCATCCATATTTAATCAAACATTAATTAATTAATTATAGAGGAGACCATCGTGATCAAACTTTTCATAACTATATATTAGTAATATATAATTAAGATAAAATTCTAAAAAAAATACCTTCAAATTTTAAATATCTGAAATTAGTGATTGGCTTTTTATATTCTTTCATTATTATTAATCAACAATTAATAATAGAGTAAATCATTGTGATGATTTACATAATAATAATTTTTTTGCTAACAAATATAATAATAATTAATGATCAAAAGAATATATGATAATAATTATTTTTTGGATTAATGTAAAAATATATATAAGATTTTTTTCAAAATGCACTTACTACCAAATGCACTTACCACAAAATATTTTTTTAAAAGATAGAAGTGACTATAAACTTCCGAAAATGAGAAAAAATGGAGTCTCATTGTTAGTTAACCGTTTCTTTATCTTTTAAGACTGACATGGATAATCACGTGAATGCTGATGGACAAGGCAAAACAAATCTAAATAGTTTAGAGGTACTGAACAGTTTAGAAGCATTTTGTGGCATATAAATCTGAGATCTTCTTCCCCGATGATCCGCTTCATGGCTTCAAGGACGAAACATGGTCCACCAAACTCATTCTTGCTCTTCAGTATCTCTTCCCCATTTTCCAGTGGGCCCCTCACTACTCCCTCAAGCTCCTCTGTTCTGATGTCATCTTTGGCCTCACCAATGCTAGCCTCACCATTCTGTCAAATTCATAATTGCTCTGTTTTTCAGCACTAATTACAGGGGTATGCCTTCCCATTTACAACCCTCTCTGTTTCTGTATTTCACAGTTTCCGATTCAGACAAAAGCCCTATCTCTGTATATTTCTTACACACATCGCTTGGTTTCCCATTCTTTCACTTTTTGTGTTTCTTCTGTGATCTCTTCAATGGCCTCTACTTCTGCTACTTCTCTCAAGCTTTTCACCACCACCAGCCAGGTTCATATATAGTCCCTTCTACTCATTCTTTTCTCTTGCCCCGCTCTTATGCGTTGTATATTCATGCATAAATGTGTCATTGCTGGGTTTTCTCACTTTCTGTAATATTTGACTTTTTTGGTATAACGCTTTCCAATTGCAATAGCGTGACTTTAAACTGTCCAAAATTTGGTATAACATTTTACTCTGATATGAGTGTGTTTGGTCTTTCCATTGCATGCACCCATGCACATATAAAAACTTCATCTTCACACATATATCTTCAGACTTGCCATTAGGATGCACTTTTAATTCCACGTTTATATGCTACATTATAAATTTGACCTACCAAGCAGTTATAATCAATGTTGTTATTGAGATGTATTTAATCTTGGTTAAATCACTCTCTTTTCGTTGTTCTGCAATCGGAGAGTCAGATTTATATGCCATAAAATGCTTCTAAACTGTTCATTACCTCTAAACTATTGAGATTTGTTTTGCCTTGCCTAATCAACATCTACTTCATAAACCATATCAATCTTAAAAGTAAACAAAAGGTTAACTAACTGTCAATGTGTGTTTTTACATCTATTTTAGAAGTTCATAGTCACTTTTACTCTCTCAAAAAAACATTTGATGTTGGACACATTTGGGGAAAAAAAAGCTCATGCACCTTAAGTCCTTAACCCTTGTTTTTATTATATATGTACACCCATTTGCCACACCCTCAAAACGGGGGGAAATATTGACACCTTTTGAGAAAAAAAGAAAGAGAAGAGGGATGAAATAATAAAAAAAAAAAAAAAAAATTTCGTCAACAGCAGGGTTCGAACCCGCTTACGCGAAGCCCAACAGATTTTAAGTCTGTCTCCTTGAACACTGACGCATAGACGTTTTCATTGAAGGAGAGCATTAAGATAGTATTGATCTTTTGCTTTTGGCCATTCATTTGTTTACTTTTTCCTTTTTGACAAGTCATTGGTTTAATATTCTCATGCATTCTTCAATTCTTTTTGGATAAGAGAGTCACCTTTCATTACAACCCAAGAAATTTAGAAGAAAAACTAAAATTCGCTTGAGAAAATATAGAGCGTCATCCTTAAAACAAATAATGTACTACTTATTCAATCAACATCCATGATGCTGAGACTACCAAAAAGTTATAAGTTGTCAGGTTCTTGAACTCGGACCGGAAAGGCCGGTCCGGCCCAGAAACCGGCGAACCGGCCGATAAACCGGTCCAGGTTCATATTTAAAAAAAAAAAATTAATTTTTTCTTTAGAATTTCATACTGTAAATCTAAAATTTTTAATTTCTCACCGGTTTAATCTCGGTCTGACCCACCGACCCTTAACCCAGTACCTCGATCGGTTCAATGCCCGGTCCGAGTTTTAATACCTTGATAATTTGTAATCTATTCTTCAAATTATAAAAAGGTGTTTGTTGCTTTCTTTTGAGTAGAGTTTTCATTGTCTTTTATATGGACTCGTTCATAATTTGGAGGGAAGCCAACTCTCTCTCCTTTCCTTTCCCTCCAAATCCCTCATACCTTAAGATTTTGTTTGGTTCAACGGAGGTTGGGTTAAAGGAAGTTTATTTAAGTTAGATTAGAGAAGGTTATAATGTTGTTTGGTTCAAGAAGAGGGTAGGTGAGGTTTGGTATCTTGTTTGGTTCAGGAGGTTAGGTTAGGTGAGTTAATTATAAGTAGACAAAAATACCCTTCTACATAGTTTCCTTCTTTTTTTATAATATATTTATTAATAATAGTTATTTGTAAAATTATTATTTATAAAATAATTATTCTAACAATTATATACACTTCTTTCACACATTTATCATTTTAAGTCTTAAGACAATAACAAAGATTAATAAAATGAAAAAAATATATTTTCTGATCACTAAATACTTTTCATGTTTAATGCAAGTAAATTAAAATCTGCAAGCATGTCTGGGACCTTATTTGCTTGGTATCCATTACTAACAGTCAAATATTTGCCTGCCGTCTATGTCTATATCGATAACGGATTTGGTTTCAGTAAGAGGTGGTTTTTAGTGATGCGAGGCGATAAGAGTTTATCACTTCCATCTGTTTGCAGCTTACGGCAGGTAAGGGCAATGGTGGAAATATGAAAAAATGTCATAGGTAATTTGGTCAAGATTGGACATAAATATTCTCTAACCTAGAAAAACCCTCAAATTTGGGGGTTTTATAAAAGAGTGGAGGTTACCACTAAAAGATAAAAACTCCTCCCACCTCTCACCTAACCTCCTTCAATTCCAACCAAACACCTATTTTTAATCTCCAATCCTCCCCCAACCCAACCTAATTTAATAAAACCACCAACTAAACAAAGCCTAAGGATCAATAACAAAAATTTTATTAACTAAAATATCCCTACTCCTCATAAAGAAATAACACAATTTTCAATCACTATATTGAAAATTTTCAGCTGACCTGTTATTTTGATATTATTGAGTTTATATGACTAAAATACTCTATTTTAACATTTTTTTCAACTGAAAACATGTGATTTTAAACTATGAAATTATCGGACCTGATTATTTCTGTTTTTATTTTTTTCCCTCAAAATAGATTTATAAAAAAAATTTTCAAAATAATTTTTAGAAAAAAAAAATGTTTTGATAGTTGTCCTAAAAATTGCATTCGAAAAACAAAAATATTAAAATTTGTTTTAAATAATTGTTCTCATAGCATCAACTAAGATAACAAAAAGAAGGCCAAAACAGAAACTAAGATAACAAAAAAAAAAAAAAAAGGGAACGATTTGTTTGATTGATTTACTTTATATAATTGATATTGACATTATTTTTAATAATTACTATTTTATTCGCTACAATACACAGAAAGGTATTTATTGTGCTTGTCATTTGTGAAATATATAAATTTGGGAATTAGAGAGGAATAAAATGATCTTAATTTAAAGGATTTGCTAATTATCATTTTCATGTTTAATAGATATTGTGTTCATCTATGAAGAGATTTAGAATAAATGATAAATATGATATATGAGAATGAAAAGTTGTTTTAGAAGAAAAATAACAAAAAGTAGGATAATCACTTGAAGAACCTTACATATATAGTTTATCAACATGATGATTTTTGGTTGAATATTCTTCGGTATCCCTCTTGTATAGAACAATTACGCAGTATTGAATAAACATGGCATTAACTTCTTGTCGATGTGTGATGTATCTCTTGGACATGTTATCTACTACTTCATCTCAAAGAGCGGCAATGATGGTATGACCCCCTATACAGGAAAATGAAATTATACGAAGACAACCTTTTGAGAAAAAATGTAGGTGAGTATAAGTAAACTATATGATATACATAAATGGATTTTTTTTCTTACATTATTTCTTGATGATTTGGTGTTTTCAAAATTGTTTGGAAAAAATCACTTGCATGGTTGTTAATTATGCAATAGTAAATGTGATACTTAAATAATAAATTAAAAAACCATTTGAATATTACTCATTTATTTTTATTAAATGGTTGTTAATTTTAATGTCACAACGGAAGAAGTTGAAAAGTTAGAATAATATAATCAAACTTTAATTAGAAAAACTAGCGACACAAAAAAAAAAAAAAAAAAAAAAAAAAAAAAACTAGAGAAATGGAGGAGTGCCTCACAGAAAGAACAAGCAGGTCAAGAAATTTATAACGTGACAGACTTGATGATGAGCTACTTCCACCATTAGGCACCAACAACCAAGGAGGTGAAAGGAAAACGAACCTTCTTCATGCAATTAACAAAACACTCATTTGTCTGTCATCAATAAGTCACACCACTTACAGAACATTGACCTCAAAAAATCACTATGCAATTGCAACCAGACACATTCTTACAATAAAGGAGACATTTATTCAAAAATGTATTTCGCATTATACAACATACAATACACACTGCCCCATGTACAACAACAATCACTGTTATCCTATTAGATGAAATCATTTACATGGTTCATACAAACACCATTATAGGCAAAATAAATTCTATCACTGGTGATAACATAGCATCAACCGTTGGCTGCAGTGACATGATGACAGTTGACTATTGTTATCGGCAGTGATGTGGCAGCATGTGTCGGCCATTTGTGGTAGTGACATGATGATGGCTATTGGCCGTCGTAGGCGGCAATGTCGTGTTGGTGGCAGGTGGCGGCCTCTAAGCCTCAAGTGGAAAAGAAAGAGTTTTCCCATTAGGGTTAAGGGGCAAAAATGCCCTAGAAGTTTTCACCCAGGGGCACTAGGTGTCTAGAAGTTTTTAAGGGGGTATTTTTGCTCCGAAAGTTGTAAAAAGAGGCCAATTTTGCCCCACTAAGACAGATGTTAAACTGATGCCATTAAGTGACACATTGTCATCCAAAATTGGCACTGTCAATGAAAACATGGCTTCCTTGTGGGAGATTACAGGGAAAAAGTTAGTGTTATTTTGTTTTATTTGGCAATAGAAAAATTTGGACATATAATTGTATTAGAAGCAAAATGTAGAGGGAAAGATAGAAATTAGGGCACGAAAGAGATTAAGAGTCTAGCAGGGTCAACTTTGATTATAGGCATTGGAGCGTTTTAAGAAGGCGATGGAGCACAAATAAGGTAGTGCGGAGTATTGGATATATTTGGAGAACTTAAGTGAGTTGAATTATAGGAAGATAGAGACCGACAAGATAAATGCACCATTAAGAAGTTGGTATGAGACATTAAGTGATTTTGTGGTTGGTTTTGGGCCTTCAATTGTGTATAATGGAGTAAAGGCAATTGGGGAAGGCGATGGAGGAAAGGGTAAAAGCAAGTTAGTTCAAGTGGATGAAGGTGATGGTATGGAGGTGGAAGAAGCTATGGATTGGAATGATAAAGTGTGCTTTATGAGAGTTTGAAAGCTGAATTTAGTGAAAGAAGGAAGGAACTAGAGCAAATACAATAACAAAGTGTAGGTTTGCGTAGTGGAAAACGTGTTAAGCAAACATCTACTTGTAAGAATGTGTGTGAAACCACAGAGTTGGAGCATGATAATGGAGAAGAGGATGAGGGAGATGATGATTGTGAAGATGATGAGGATGACGACTTGTTTAATGAAGAGGGCTCAAATGATAATATTGGGCCTAATGATGAGGCCAGAGTCTATAAAGAACCCAATGGGTCTAAAGAAAGGCCCTTTTTCGTACTTGGTAGAACATATGCAGATAAGGGTGAGCTGTTGAGAGCAATAAATAATTATTCAATTAAGAATGAAGTGAAATTGAATCTGTCAAAAAGTGAACCAATGAGGTTAAGGGTAAGGTGTCAAAAGGGGTGTCCCTTTATTCTGTACACATCCAAACAAGCCGTAAATCCAGGACTGGTTGTAAACACACTTCATTTGGAACATAAATGTAGTAGAGTTTTTAAGAACCCTAAGGCTAAAGTGAACTGGATAGCTAAGCATTTCATCAAGAAGGTCAGAGAGAGGCCACAATACAAGATATCGAACATAAAGAAGGATTAAAAGGATGAATTGGCCCTTCACGTTAGCATATGGAAGTGCAAAAGAGCCAAGAAGATGAAAATGAAGGATATGGAAGCGAGCTATGTGGATAAGTTCAACAACCTTGAAGCATATTGTCATGAGTTGAGGAATTCAAATCCAGGTTTAAATGCGTCTTTGGAGCTGAGTAAGGATGCTTTAGAAGGTGGAAGAAGGGTGTTTAGTAAAGCATATATAGCTTCAATGTTGCAAAGGTAATAAAAGTTGTCTTGTGTGTTTCTAAAATGTATGCTTCAATGCTTGCACTGTCTGGAACTTGATCTATATTATGAGCACTATAATCAATTGCCTTGTTATGTGAAAAAAATTACTTATTTCTAGTTCTATGTCAATAAATGGTGTAGGGATTACTTGTTGTGTCAGAAGTGTTGCCACAAGCAGAGCAAAGATTATCTGCAAGACACAAATATGAGAACTGGAGCAAGAAGTACATTGAGAGGATATTGAAGAAGACTTTCTTCTCATGTGCATGGAGCATATTTGAGGAAAGATTTGTTGATAACCTTAAAGCACTTGGAGGTCTCAATGAAGAGGCAGCAAAAGCATCTGTATCTTACCTAATTCTGGCATGGGTAAGGGCATATTTAAGGATTACATCTTTATCTTGGATTTTTTATAACAACTGTAGCTATTACAAGTGTAAATGGGTTATTAAAAATTGCAAGTGTACACTATCATAACCAAGTAATATAGAAATGAGTAAAACATTGTTCGCACAAAGATTGATCACTAAGTACCAAAATGGATAATTTTAATTCTATTTAGTCGATCGATTAGTTGGTGATTGAGAGTAAAAAATAAAAATGATTAAATATGAATGCAATTAATATGAAAATAACTATGAGAAAAATTCCTAGGGATCATATTTCACTTAACAAATTTGGGATTGAATAACCTATCTATTCTAGTCCAATTTATTCCATATGATTCATAGTCGAGTTTCCCTAATTTAATTACTAACCTCTTCCAAGGTCAAACAATTCTATAATTAATTGTTAATCTAATATATTCCTATATGAATTAAAGCAATCAATCATGCTTTAAGATTTATAGAACTCATTGAGACTACACAACCCATATGAATATATTCCTATTTCATATGCAAATTATGGTTTCAATTATATGATCTATACACATGCATCTCCTTCTAGTCTCAACATGCATATTGAAATCATTCAAAAGATGGCCAATCAATCAAAAGCATTAAGAATAATAATCAAAACTCAATCATGAAGGAAAAATTAAAACTAGATTTAATAAGTTAAGATTCAATATGTCATTAGTAAATTACATCATCACCCTAAGAAAGTAGAAATTTAGCTCATGATAAAATTAAAAACAAAACCGAAATGAATTGAAACCTTCATAAACATTGCAAAAAACTGAATTATTAAATTCTAAAACACAAAGATACAACTAAAAGATACATGAAAATGGAAAAATCTAGCATTCTATATAGGAGGTAAAACCTTCCATGTAGGTGGCAACCTACATCATCTATAAAGGAGGACTACCTAAGCCTTCCATGAAGGAGGCATGCAAAAAGCAAATATAATGTATGAAATTATCTCTAAGATGGTGTGTTTCCTTGTGTCTTAAGCTCATTTATTTATAGATGAAGGAGGTGCAAAAAATTCCAAGAAAGTTAGGCATACATCGTGACCTTAAGCCTCCAACATTAACTTTGAAAGTTAAGCTGCCAAACTTCTTGATTGCTTCCTGATTTTGACATCCAAAACGGTTGAATTTCAACATATGATCTTTATAAAAGTTGTACCTATGTATCTTAATGTGAAAACCCAACTAAAATCTCCCTATTTTGACATTTATAGCTCAAATTATGGTTAAATTAGTAGGCAAAGGTTAATCAGGGACAAATTCACATCTTCAACTTCCAAGCAAAATTCGAGACCATTGAAGGCAGAACTAGGTTTTTGGTACAATATGAAAGTTGTAGAACTTTTTCTTAGTTTTTTGTCCATATAAAGAACGTCCCAATCCAACATCTAGAGCTTCAGATATTGCCTAAAAATCAAGACAAGGTCAAATTTAGTATTTTTCAAGAAATTCTATTTTATGCCAAAATCATTATTTATTTATCAATTACACTCAAATTCATTAAATTAAGCTCAAATGTCATCCACAAAATCAGCATATAAGGGAAAATAAAAGTACAAATATTTTACTTATCAAATTCCCCCACACTTAGCTCTTGGACGTCCTCAAACAATAAGGAATGACTAATAAGTGCTTCCAACAAAATCAGAAGTGTCAAGTCATAAGCAAAAACATAATTGAAAAATAAAGAGATCATAGTATTCATGAATCAACGAAAATATAAACTGGTAACTTTATTTGAAAATAAATAAATCGAGTTCGTAATTGTGACTCATTCTTCAATCTCTCAAGTGTTTAGGGGTAGGTGTTTTACTCAAATTCAACCAAAAAAAAATTGCACTACCATATTAAGGACTCGATTGTCTGAGGACTTATTAAGGGTTGTAATGGGGTTAAGGTAAAATGAATGGAAAACATGATATGAAGGGCTACATTTAAGAAATTTAATAGAGCAATTGACAAATAGACTATTTATGAATAAATTTATCTTATCACAACAACCCACAATTTGAATACTTAATATATATATATATATATATTTTTTTTTCTTTTTCTTTTCTCTTTTTTTTTTTGCATAATTCTGTAATTCTACAGTTGATGATATATATACCCCATACTTGTTAAAATGCCACTTCACAAAAATTTCAAATGCTCAGCTGATCTTCTAAATGAGGTACAAGCAATTGATATATTATAAAACACATGTTAATGGATTGAGAACAAAGGAAAAAATCAATTAGACTCAAAGAGGCTTATAAATGGTATAATTGCAAGGTTTGCTATTTGGCTCTGGCGGAAGAAAATGAATGCCTTTATCATTTTTGAATGTGCATGTAAGCTATAATTTTAACTAGATTTAAAGCAAGTTCTAGAGTGACAACTTAATAGGTGAATATCATACACAAGAGAAATAATCATTATAGGCTCAAAAGCTCACAGTTAGGGGCTTTCAAACTCAGCTCATTCAATCTCAAAATTCATCAATTACAACAATCAATTGTTCATTCATGCTATGAAATCTCTAAATTCAATTGATCCATAGTCAAAACTTATATACTTCTTAAAATCATTAAAAAGCACTTAAACATGATTTTTTTTAAATTTTTTTTAGAATGAACAAAAAAAATGCAACTGATAAAATGCATCTCAGGAGTTAAGAATAACTCCTTACTCTACCATTTTGTTTCATACCTCATGCATCTAATGGTTTTTACTAACTAACTATTTTTTTACTACTCCTCCCCCAACATAAATCAGACATTGTCCTCAATGTCTTCTAGAGCTTAGAGAAAGTTTTTTTTAAACATAGACACACAATAAAATAAACCAAACTATTGAGAGTAAAATCAAAAGATTAAGGAGAGTTACAACCGAAGAGTGGAATTTGGATGCTACTTCTTACTGCTATCTGAAGATTCCTACCTATTTGCTTGACTAGTATATCTTGTTTAGGTTCATAGGTTTGCAGTTGAGAAGCTATCAACATTTGGTGCATAAATTATAGAGTGGTGAGTCGCTTGGGGTATGAATCCTGTTTCCACATCATGATCAAAAAAAAGATAACAGATCATCATAAAAACCATTAACATTTAACAATCCTAATGACTTTTTTGTGAAAGTTTAACTTAGCCAAATCTACAACACTAGAAATCTCATCCAACGTCTTTAAACCACCGGGTAGAGTGATTAAAGCTTGAGTATGGTAGAATATTCATCCCATTTATTTAGGAAAGCTTGAAACCTGTAACTCTTGTCCTAAAGAAAAAGTGTGATCTTCCAACTCCTTCACCCTTATACTCAAACCTTTGCTTTCATTAGATGCAGAAATGGTCATACTTCCTCTTAGGCCCTGGATGCCTGCCCCGTATACAAAGTTGATATTACTGTTAGCTATTACAATTCCAAGTTCTTTTGCTGCAGTTAGAAACTATCAATCTTTGCTGATATGTAAAACATTTGCATATTTATTTTCCCTTATATGATGATTTTATGGACAATAGTTTAGCTTAATATAATTAATTTAGGTGTAATTGATAAATATTTCCTTGCTTTTCTTTTGATAGCCACGTACACTATATTAAGGAGAAAAAAGAAAAAAGGAGAACTAAAAACAGACCCACAAGATTTGAAACAAGACAGAGGCGCAGCTAGAAAAAATGATATGGTTGTCGCTGTTCAATGTCCACTATTCATGACAGAATCACTATAGCAGACCGTTATTGTAGCAGACGAAGGTGACTGTAGCGGGATGGAAGAACTGTAGCAGGCGACAAAACACTCAACAGTCATGGAAAACACGTAAATTTGCCAACAGGATACTGTTCACTCCGTGAAAAAAATGACATGGCACTATAGTATCATGGAAAAAATGACATGCAACTGTTCGCTCACTGCCTATAAATATAAGCATCAGGCACAGAGACTGGGGGCATGGAGATATTTTTCTGACAGTCAGAGATCCTTCTCTGATAGGGAGAGATCATGCATTGTATTACTTTTTGCATGCCTCCATCTTAGAAGGCTTATGATTGTATTACTTTTTGTATGCCACCTACATGAAAGGTTTTACCTCCAAAATGGACGGCTAGATTTCTCCATTTTTCATGTATCTTTTGGTTGTATATTTATGTTTGAAAATTTAATATTCAAGTTTTATGTAGTATATATAAGGATTTCATTCTAGTTTTATATAATGTTAATTTATTTTTACTTTTTTTTAATTTCATCATGATCTAAATTTTTATTTTCTTAAGGTGATGACGTAGCTTACTAATGACGAATTGAATCTTAACTTCTTAAATCTAGTTTTAATTTCTCCTTCATGATTGAGTTTTAATTATTGTTCTTAATGCTTTCATTTGATTGGCCATCTTGTGAATGATTTTAATATGCATGTTGAGACTGAAAGGAGATGCATGTATGTAGATCCTACAATTAAAACCATGACTTGCATATGAAATAGGAATATATTCATATGAGTTGTGTAGTCTTACTGAGTTCTATAAACCTTAATGGATAATTAATTGCTTAAATTCATATAGGAATATATTGGATTAGCAATTAATTATAGACTTGCTTGACCTTAGAAGAGGCTAGTAATTAAATTAGGGAAATCAACTATCAATCATATGGAGTAAATTAGGCTAGAATAGATAAGTGATTCAATCTGGAATTTGTTAAGTGAAATATGACTCCTAGGGCTTTTTTCTCATATTTGCTTTCATATTATCTGCACTCATATTTAATTGTTTTTCTTTTATTTTGTACTCTAAATCACCAACTAATCAATTGACTAAATAGAATTAAAATTATCCATTTTAGTACTTAGTGATGAATCCTCATGGGAACGATACTCTACTCACTTCTGTATTATTTGATTATGACAGTGTACACTTGCACTATTTAATAGGTCATCTAAGCACGTAACACTTGCACGAATTAGTTTCACCGAAAATGCAGATAAATGTAAATCTACATTTTTGTGAGATACTTTTTTTCTCTTCTTTTCTCTCGAACCATTTGTGTTTATAAGTGGAAATGTGCATATTTACAAGTGAAAGAGTACATATATATCATACTAAAACAATAACAACTAGATCATGCAAACCACGCATTTTTCAAAGAAGTTCGAAAAATTTACCAACATGAATGATCGGTATAGGTTGCGTGAAGAAATTTAAACAAAATGACAAGAAAATTCAAAAGTTACTAAAAAAATAAGACAGATTAGACAAAAGCATGATTATGAACAGTAGTTGTGATTTTGCTCACATCTTCCTCTGGTTTTACGTCCAATAACGGCTTAAACGCTTTCTATAAATCAGGGATTTGCTTCCCATCCAGTTTTCTAATAAACTGGCAAACAAGGTCTTTTAACGTCAGATTTCCAAGACAGTAGCGCTCTTTTTCTTTGTTAAATATGTTCAATAAATCGAGAAGAATACGATAAACATCACCACTCGGATGTGTCTCAAGAGTTTAAATGATATCATCCAATGACTCCTGACCCAGTCCATCGTTTATGAATTTAATTTTATCTTCTCAATTTATAGAAACCATACATTTGCTCTTTCAGCGCTGATCACATATCCACCTTGCACATTTAAGGCAGATCTGCATTCTTTTAGCTCTTCTTTTTTTGGGGTAAGAACTTCTTCCCATTCCTGGCATAGGTTTGATAAATGATGTATGAACCTCACCTGCTAAATGTACCTTAGCTTCAATGATCCAACGTATGTCCTCAGGGAGGCCCAAATGCTTGAATATCTTCATTAGTTCAAGTCTATAGCTATAGACCTTCCTCAGCACATCTTTGGGGAGAGTAGAGAACCTATTTTTAAGCGTTGCAAGATATTCCTCCATATTAACTTGAAATGAAAATGATGAGGACTAAAATTTCTAACGTAGTGTAGTGTGTGTCAATAAATAAGAAAGAGAAATTAGCAAGAAAAAAAAGTTTTGGGTTGTCTCCTAAATAGCCACCCTTCTTTAACGACTTTAGCTAGGAAAAAACTAAACCAATTGACTCTTTTTTTTAATATTTTTTTTCTTTTTTTTATACTAGAAAAAGGGCTTACCTGTTGGTTCCTTAAACGTGATGACAATTTTCAAAGTGTTGAGTGCACCGTCATTGTACTCCTTTAGTCTTTGCCCATTCACTTTGAATTTTTGATCACCATCTTGAATCTCCACGGTTCTATATGGCCATACTTGAATCACCATAAAAGGTCCTAACTACCTTGATCTTAGCTTTCCTGGAAAGAGCTTTAACCTTGAGTTATATAAAAGCACCTTTTGTCCCGGTGTGAACTCTTTCTTCAAAATTCTTCTGTAATGCCACATTTTTGTCTTCTCCTTGAATAACTTAGCATTTTCATAAGCTTGTTGTCTGAATTCTTCAAGCTCATTGCATTAAAGAAGCCTGTTCTCTCCAGCTACCTTTAAGTCAAAATTTAAGGCTTTTACTGCCCAATATGCTTTGTGCTCCATTTCTACTGGAAGATGGCATGCTTTTCCATAAACCAATTGATATAGGGATGTACCAATTGGTGTTTTGAAGGTAGTTCTATAAGCCCAAAGAGCATCATCAAGTTTCTGTGCCCAGTCCTTCCGGTTGGAATTCACTGTTTACTCCATATTTAACTAATACTGATTGAAGCTGTTGATTGCAAAAGTGCCTTCCTCCATAGCTAATAATAGCTCTAGGCACTTCAAATCTTGTAAAAATATTTTTCCTCAGAAACTTCACAACCACTCGAGAATCATTTGTAGGAAAAGCAGCTACTTCAACCCACTTGGAGACATAATCAACAGCTACTAAAATAAACTGATTGCTAAATGAGGATGGAAAAGGCCTCCATAAAATCCATCCCCCATACATCAAAAAGCTCAACTTCTAAGATGTTGGTTAAAGGGGCTTCATGTCTCCCTGAGATATTTCCCCTTCTTTGACATCTGTCACAGGTTGCCAAAATTTTGGGGGCATCCTTGAAGAGTGTGGGCCAGTAAAATCCTGATTGAAGGACTTTAGTAGCTATTCTATTTGCTCCAAAATGACCACTATATAGGGATGAATGGCAGTGATTTAAGATGCTGACCATTTCTTCTTCAGGAACACATCACTTGATAATTCAATCTGGGCATTGTTTGTATAAGAACGGATCCTCCCAAAAGTAATGCCCTACATCAGCCAGAAACTTCTTCTTTTGCACTTTAGAAAGTTCATAAGGCATTTCTCTGGTTGCCAAATAATTCACAAAATCAACATACCAAGGAATAGGTTGTGAGTGCATGACAAAAAGTTGATCATCTGGGAAATTCTCTTGGATTGGTGATTCTCTCTTTTATTCAGGTGGTTCTAACTAAGAAAGATGATCTGCAATGAGACTCTCGGTCCCTTTTTGTTTTTGATCTCCAAGTCAAATTCTTGTAGCAGAAGTACCCATCTGATCAATTTACGCTTAGCATCTTTCTTCTCAATCAAGTATTTGATTGCTGAGTGGTTCGTCCAGATAATGAACTTTGACCCGATCAAGTAGCCTTTAAATTTATCGAAAGCAAACACTAATGCTAGGAGCTCCTTTTCTATTGTTGCATGATTGTGTTGTGTGTCTGAGAGTATTATGCTAGCATAATAGATGGCAAGAAAGACCTTGTCTCTTCTTTAGCTTAAAACAACTCCAACTGCATAATCACTTGCATCGCACATCATTTCGAATGAAGGTTCCAATCTAGAGCTATGATAACTAATGCAGAAGTTAAGGCACTTTTTAGAGTCTGGAAGGCTGATAAGCGCTCCTCATTAAACACAAAGGGAGTGTTTTTCCCTAACAGTATGCACAGTGACTTTGTGATTTTTGAAAAATCCTTGATGAATCTTCTATAGAAACCCGCATGTCCTAAGAAACTCCGATGCCCTTGATTAAAAAGGGAGATAGTAGCTTTTCAATTTTTTCAATCTTAGCTTGGTCCACTTCAATGCCTCGATCAGATACCTTAAGACCTAGCTTGATTCCTTCTTTCACCATGAAATAACATTTCTCCCAATTTAGAACCAAATTTGTCTCCATACAACGTTGTAAGACTTTTGCCAGATTTGAAAGACAATGATCAAATGATTCTCCAAAAACCGATAAATCATCCATGAACACTTCAATGAATCTTTCCATCTTATTCGAAAAGATTGCCATCATACTCCTTTGAAATGCTACTGGTGCATTACTAGACCAAATAGCATCTTTCTAAAGGCAAAGGTACCGTATGGATATGTAAAAGTTGTTTTCTCTTGATCCTTCGGTGAAATTGTAATTTGATCATATCCTGTGTACCCGTCCAAGAAACAGTAATAGGCTTTCCCAACTAGTCTGTCCTGCATCTGGTCTATATATGATAGAGGGAAGTGATCTTTTCTCATGGCTTTATTAAGCTTTCTGTAGTCGATACACACTCTCCATCCAGTCACCGTTCATTATAGAATCAGTTCATTTTTCTTATTAGGCACCACTGTCATACTACCTTTCTTTGGCACAATTTGAACTAGACTTACCTATTGACTATCAAAGATTAGGTAGATTATGCCAACATCCACCCACTTTATTACCTTCTTTCTCACCACCTCCTTCATATTCGGATTGAGTCTTCTTTGGTGCTCGACTGATGGCTTGTAGTTGTCTTCCATCAAGATCTTATGCATATAAATTGAAGGACTAATCCCTCTTACATCAGCTATTGACCATCCAAATGTTGTTTTATAGTCCCTTAGAACTCTTAATAACTTTTCTTCTTTATTGGGAGTAAGAGCTACAAAAACGATTACTGGTAATGTTGAATTTCCTCCTAGATAAGCATACTTCAAGTGGGATGGAAGTGCCTTCAACTCTAGTACTGGTGGTTTCTTTGTTGAAGGTACCGACTTAGTCGGCCTTTCTGCCAAATCTTCAAATGGTTTCTTGATAAAAATTGGTGAATTTGCTCCAAGACTTCAGGATTAGTAGATTTTGATACATCTACCATTCCTATTGCTAATGGTTGATCCATGCAGATTTCGTTCACCACATCTTTTGTGCAGTTGGTCAATGTATCTACTCTATAACAGGTTTCACCTTCATCTAGAAAGGACAAAGCCTTAAAGATATTGAAAGATAATTGATTATCTTGAACTAGCAAGGTTAACTTCCCCTATTGCATACCTATTTACGTTCTCCCAATTGTTAGGAATAACCTCCTAAGAATGATAGGAATTTTTTGGTCTTCTTCCATGTTCTCCCAATTATGAGTTTGTCCACCTTTACCAAAACATCTTCTAAGACACCCCTCAGATGTTTTATTGATCGGTCAACTAGAAGTAATGAAATTGTGGTTGACTTCACCTCAACAAGACTGAGTTTCTTATAGAGAGATAGAGGCATAAGGTTTACACTTGCTCCCAAGTCACAAAATGCTCTTTCAAAGTGACATTGACCTATGGTACAAGGTATATAGAAGCTTTCTGGATCTTTCAACTTTGGTGGTAACTTTTTCTCTTCTAATGTAACTTGGTGTAAATTTATGGCAACCTTTTGGCTAATGTTATAGCAACAACATGATGACAATTTAATAGGTTGAAGTTGTACGCTTTTTTATGGGCATGATGACAATTTTATGGCCAAAACTCCTAAGTAGCTTATGACAATTTTTTGAATTCCATGTTGTAACTGTTTCCTCAGTAAATATGAGGATGTGAATAGGCTGATGCTAACTTTTCTAATAGGATAAGACATGAAATTCTATTGGTAGAGATAGGAAAGATAAATTGATTTTGTTCTTGGTTAATTGATTTATCATTGTTATCACAATGGGGTAAATCATTTTGTCTATGCATTAAATCGATTTGTCTTGTGTTATAAAATTTAGTTGCCATGGTAAATCAATTTGAACAATATGATAAATCGATTTACTTTGAATTTGCAAAACATAATTGCTCTCAACTAGATTTGGTAAATCAATTTACAATGTCTCATAAATCGATTTATTTTACAATTGAAAATTTAGTTGCACTCGGCCATATTTGGTAAATCGATTTACAATGGCTTATAAATCGATTTGCCTCACAGTACAAAAGATCTTATTGACATAAGGCATAAATCCATTTACATATGGCATCTTGCTGTCATAAGGCAGAAATCGATTTACATAAGCAAGCCTCCTCCTTCCTCCGGTCGTCGTTGATGCTGTCGACTCATTCATCTTCTCTCTTCTCCACTCAACGCTCGAACCCACCAATAGATTATCAGCAAAGCCTTTGGACCCAAATTACCAAGGTTTTCAAATTCAACTCAATTCTAACATATACGAGTTAACCAATGTGGATAACTTACCAATCACAAAATTCCACTATGTCTAATGTCTGCTGCCATTCCGTCGTAGTGGGGCAAAAGTGGCCTCTTTTTACAACTTCCGAGGCAAAAATGCCCTCTCGAAAACTTCTAGACACCCAGTGCCCCTGGTGAAAACTTTTAGGGTATTTTTGGTCCTCAACCCTTCCCATTATACCAAAAAAAAAAAAATCTCAAGAATTTTTTTGTTTCTTAGTTTTTGAAAAAAGTTACTATATTGAAAAAAAACACTTAACTAAAAATTACTAAACAAGTTTTCTTGTTTTCTTTTTTTCTTTTTTTAAAACAAAATTGTTTTCAAAACAAGAAAACAAACAAGCCTATAACTTGTTACCATCTCCGGTCCTAAATATAATACTTGGTTAACTATTTTAGTGAGATTAAGAAAGCTATTTAAAGTATTTATATTTATCATTTTTTTCCACACTAATTTGTTTGACTTATAAACTAATATATAATTTAATCATATATAATATATGATATGATTAAGTAACTTATATAATTTTTTTAATCTCTCTAAGAAAAGTTAATTAGGTCTTATATTTAAAACCGGAAGTAGTGACTTATTTTTGGTAGGGACATTTTAGTCCATCTGTTTAAATCAGTGAAAATAACACATAAAAAAAACTTTAGGGATGTTTGTTGAGGCGTTAATATGGGATGAGATCGCCCCATTTTAACAACTTTAAGCATAAAATTGCGCCACAAATAACTTTAGGGCGGCCTCAGAAATATATACACGCAAGGGGGAAAACAACAACGAACCTTCAAGCTTACAAAAATAATAACGTCAAGATACATAGAGAGATGTAAGAGGAGCAGGCAACGGCGCCAGCTGCTGGAGGAGGAGGAGCGAAGCAGCTGAACTGGGAAGGGAATGACGTGAAGAGGAAAATGAGGGCTTTTAGTCAGAGAGGTAAACACATGATTTTGAAAAATCAGCATGGGTAATTTTGTCATAATGAATTTCTCACCTTTGGAGGGGAGGGGAGCACTAAAAAAAACAAAATTGAAAATTTTGTCCACCCCTCACCTCTCCCTCCTTCTAACCAAACACACTTTTAAGGCCCTTGCATCCACACACAATCACGCACACATCATCATATCCATGGTGACAAAAGTTGGTCATGAGCTGTGAGGTCACACCATAATATTGATACAAGTACATTATTAATATCCTTGTCCAATATAAAATTTATAACTCATAATAACAAGTAATTCTGTATATAATCAATATGCGTTTGGATGACAAACTAGAATCAAACTTATTTTGTTTATTCAAAAAAGAAAAAGGGGGAAGGGAGGAGATCCAAAAATTGTTTATGCTTGGGAAAACCAAATTGAGCGTGCTTTCAGACCAATATGACGTAAAACCAAATCATTTTCACAGCTCTTTTTTCCATTCTCAGTTTATCCATTTTCAATTTATTCTCCTCCATTTCCTTTCAAACAAAGCCTTGGAAACTAAAATGTTGTCATATACCCACACATAAACACGAGTTAAAGGGCTTTCATTTACCTCAAGTGTTTGCAACATCTCGTTGCTTGTGGCACACGAAAAATGAAATATACATAATAATTAACGATGCTTGTCTCCGTACAGCATCTCCCCAAGTTTGTCGCTCGCTCATCATCAGAGTGAAAACGGCCAAGTCAAAAGGCACGACAACAAATTCACAAAAAAAGGGGCGAGAACAAATTCAAAGGGATTTTTTGGGAACTGATAATTTACAGATTTGACCCCAAAAAATGGTCGATTTACCCATCAACTAATTTACATACATACATACAAAGAGGGATGAAAACTCCGGCTGTCTTAGGAGCAACTGAATAGAGTCATGATCATGAATACACGTTTTATTTCAAGCAATTCCCACTCCTTTGTTGATCAGAAGCTAATTGATCCCTAATGATATATACAATATACATCAGAACTCAGAGGACAGTGACTCCCCCAAAAGAACTGTCATTTTTATTATATCACACACTCAAGCTATGAGACCCCCGGAACCTGTATCATCTTGTATTTTACACCCGATCCATTACCTCAATTCTCCCTCAACCTTGTGCTCAATGGAAGCACAAGAGAGAAGAACCATGATTCCTCAGGCACATAAAAAAGACAATGGAACAGATTATTTGAAAGAAAATAAAAGAAAAAAGCAGGATGGTCCTTTCCACAGTCCAGGATTGTCACTCTTCTCCCACAAAACAATAAATTGCTTCACCTTCTTCTGTTAGTTTACTTTCTCCAGTCTCTTGTGGAAGAAAAGCATCAAACTTTCATAGAGAACTATAGTTTTCATTGGTCATCATTGAGTAAATGGAGAACTTACTGTCAGGAAACTTCTGAACCTATTTACAGGCTTGTGAGTGTCCTGAAGAACAGACAGCAATGTGGCCATTGCGAGTCCTCTGATTTAGATCTGAACTGTATTCTCTGATGAAGTTGATTGGAAAAACTGTGAAACTTCCCGATAAAGCTGTTCAGCTTCAAATGGTTTTGAAACATATCCATCCATTCCACACTTCAGGCATTCCTCATGCGTTGCCTGAATCACATCTGCAGTCATAGCCAAAATGGGCATGTGCCACTTTGAAGTATTCTCCAAGGCTTCCACAGGCACTTCTCCTTTGTTTACATGGTATTCCATGTCCCGAATCCTCCTAGTAGCTTCAAACCTGTTGAAACAAGGTTCTATATTAGCAACTAAAGTACAAGCTAACAGTTTTATTATTCATGGTAAAATTAACATAAATCAAAGGACAAAAATATCAATACTTTCAATTAAATTCCAAAGAAAAAGCTCAGTTGTTGCATACCCATCCATTTCTGGCATTTGAATATCCATAAAACAGGCATCGAATTGATGGGGCGGCTTCAGCATAGAGATGGCATCTTTTCCACTGGTAACACAGACCACATCAGCTCCATACTTTTTTAAAGCTCCAGCTGCTACTGTTCGGTTCACACTATTGTCATCTACAATCAAGATTTTCCTCCCACGCAAAAGGTGGCAGAGAGACAAGCTTGGAAGCTCCCCATTTCGAGGATTCCCCTTGTTCCCAACACCCATGGCTCGCTGCAGTGTAGCAGCAAGCATGCTTGCTCTCAGAGGTTTTACAATGACAGTTGGATTATGAACACCCGATGTTATGGAACTTGCTCTGGAAGAGCTACTAGAATTAACAAGAACGAACAGCTTTGGTGGAACACTGCGATCAATTTTTCTCAGGTTATTGACAAACCGAGATGAAACACCAGAATCTCTATCCCAGACTTCATGTTCAACTTGGATCATATTAATAACTATATCCCCATTGCTTATGACCAACAAACCTTGATTTAAATCTGAAGCTATTTCAACATGAATGCCAAGCCGTTTAATGTGATATCTCAACACTTTAGCTCTGACAGGTCTAGGGTCTATAACAAGTGCAGTCATGCCCTGAAATTCTGAGGATGCAAGGTTAGGTTGGTTGTTAATTTGCTGGGTTTTATCCTCAGTTGAACTAGGGGATTCATTGGTAAAGACAGCTGTAAATGTGAAAGTAGATCCAATCTTTGGTGTGCTCTCAAATCCAATTTCGCCATGCATGAGGCCAACCAAGCACTTGCTAATGCTTAGCCCAATACCTGTTCCCCCATGTTTCCTGGAGACAGATGGACCAACCTGCATGAATGGAGTGAAGATGCGGGGTTGGGCTTCTTCAGGAATTCCTTCGCCTGTATCTTCTACAGAAACAATAAGAGTAATGCGATCAGGGGAGGAAGATGAGAAAGAACCCAGAGGTCCATCATGACCGAGAAAACTGAATCCTTTCCAGCTTTTACGTCTATCAGCAACAGGAAAGCCACTCAAGGTATTCTCTGATGTTGCAACTTCAATTGAATTGACAACTTCCTCAATGAGATGGACAGTGACAAATATGTGCCCTTTGTCCGTGAACTGCCAAAAAATTACCAAATAAAAAACACTTCTCACTTTAGCTCTTTTGATAACTACAATTGGCTGGAACAACGGAAAACTAAGTTCATTATGGAAAATATTTTCTAAAATTACATTTAACTGACTAGGACACTAAACAATACAGGTGACTAGAGTAGATCTCTAAATAAATTAGGCTTCGCCCACTTTTTCCCAATGAGCAATAGAACACGCTTTTTAAACCAAAAAAAAAAAAATGCAAAATCAGGTTACCAGAATAACTTTACATCATAACAGAGAAGCAATTTTTTGCAAAATAAAACATGGGAAGTTTGATAAAATCTTATGAATATTTTCTTCTCTCCACAGGCTTTCTTTTGGAACAGCCAGAATTACCTTAATTGAATTGCCCATGAGATTTGTAATTATTTGCCGAAACCTTCCTGGATCACCCACTAGCTGTTCAGGAACCTTATCTGAGACATACACTGCCAACTGTACCCCCAAAAATAAATCAGGAAGAGCCAATTTTAATTATACGGTGCACATTTTAAAATTAACAACATGAAGAAAGTTCAACCACATAAAGCAAGAAAAATTACCTCTACTCCTTTCTCTTGAGATTTCTCAGAGAATAGTGACAACACATCATCCAAAACTGCTCGGATGTCAAAGAGCACTGCCTCAAGCTCAAGCTTACCAGATTCAATCTTTGCCTGGTCCAAAACCTCATTTATAAGCGACACGAGAGCTTTTCCACTACCCTGTGCTGTTCTGACATATTCTTTCTGTGTTACATCTAGATCTGTGTCCATAAGCATATGCAACATTCCTGAATGTTCAATTTTAGAGTGAGGCCAGTACTCAGAGCATAAGCTTTCATTTGTGCAGTGTTGTGTGTGTGTAACCTTGGCAATTTAAGACAAGTCTAGAACAGAGTTTTCAGCTACTTACCAAGAACACCATTCATTGGTGTTCTGATCTCATGAGAAACAGTGGCCAGAAACTGCAGTATTAATATTTGGTTAGTCCTACTTGAATAGTAGTGAAGCCTCGAGTTGTTTACAAAGAAAATGGAAAGATCACATACCTGGGATTTTGCAACATCAGCTGCCTCAGCTCGTTTTTTAAGTTCCATCATCTCATGGTAATCATCCTCCACTTTAGCAATTCGATTTACAGTAGCATGAAAAATATGCCCTACAAGAAGCGCAATAACAAGGATGCCAATTGATGTAGCAATTGCCAACCATGGCCATGGAGGTTTCTGTTTGAACCTGTGCCAGAATCAAACTTGAATTTCATCCTAAGTTCATATATTTAGATGACTTCCACATTTCAATTATTGCAATAAACAAATAAATGAACATTGAGACTAGCAAATCCCTAAAAAAGGGAACAATAAAATAAAAGGCACTCATTTTGGTAGTGCTAATGGCAAAACCTCATAAGACTCGAGAATCAGACATCATCTTATATGGACTACCCTCATCACACTGGATATATTCTTTTCTATTTTAAAGAAGCAGCATCATGTTAAAAACTGTGCCTGAGAGCAACGAAGTATAGAGACATCAGACTCTTTATGCATCATTTCAGTTACCTGCAGTGCATCTCATGCTTCCGGAAAGGATCTCCAAAGTTCAGGGAGCTGACATGATAGAATCCATCATCTGATACATTTGAACCATACATGGGAATAGGGTGGGTATGATTAGTAGTATCATACACATTAACAATCACAGTTTGCTTGCTAGCAAGTTGTTGAAGTAATTTTTCAACCAATGACTCGATATCAAAGACACCACCAAGATACCTGCAAAACAGTGATTAAACATTAAAGCTCTCTCTAACCTAAACATCATGCATGAATTGTTTTTTTTTTTCCCTGAATCTTAAAGCAGAGATAAGTCGCCCAGCAGAGCGGACTAGTTACTTCAGAGCTATAACTGCCCTGGAAATAAGCTATGTGAATGTTCAAAAATTCAACAATGTCAGATGCCAGTAAGTCCTAAAATTTACACACCCATTTGTTGCTTGAATCATTTCGTTTGGGGTAGCATTTGATGGAAGATCTGCGTTGTACACTGCAAAAGTGAGGATAACTCCCAGATGATTTGTTTTGAGCAGCCTAAAAGGAGCGGTTAAAACTCCTTTCCCTAACTCTCTAGCACGTAGAACATTTTCACGATCTTCCTGTTGATGAACAAGCCGACAAGAGTCATAATTCGAAATGTAGTTAGCATAGGTGTAATTGAACGAAAGAGTAGCTTAGTGAAATTCACAAAAACAGATTATTCATGTATATTATTATTTTCAAAACAAAATAGTCCCACTGAAATAGGCAATACAAAAACAAAATGTGTGCCCCAACGAACTGGGAGGGAGAATTAAACACAATGGTTGAAGTGTACTACTGACATGTTAAAATTAAAACACAAACTTAATTAACGCTTCAGAAACATTATTAGAGAAGATGCAAAAGAAACCCACCTTTCCAGACAGCACATCAACAGAAATGACATGGGAAATTGTTTCCTGTGCAAAAATGACAGGAGCATATTCTTCTCGAACTGGGGAAGGCTCCAATGCTTCAGGGGCATAGTCATCCTCATGAATAGGGTTCTGCTCAAGGGTATCCATCCTCTTAATGGTCCAGCCTTGTTGCTTCTCGAACTGTTCCCTCTCAGAATGAAGCACCCTCACAGCATAAGCAACACCACTAGTAAGGGGCCTCTCAAAAGCAGTTCGTTCTGTGTACCTAGCAAATGTCCTCTGAGGGTTTTATAAGTTAGAATTTAGAATGATTTCCTCACAAAGACAAAGAAAAACACCAGATCTCATCCCAGCCTATGCTCAATTAACCTCGTTAAATCATTGGTAGTGAATTGAATCTAGTTACCTGATCGATGGCAGAAGGGAACTTGGCGTGGTGGAAGGTTGAGATGAGAATTGACATGGCTTGGATATGGTTCATACTAACATTAAACTGTTCCTGAAGCATCCTAGTCCTTTCGTCACACATACTTGCCAGAGTCTCTTTCCTCTTCTCAGTGGCTTGAAAGGTCATGAAGAAAAAGATCCACAAGGATACCATGGTCCAGCCCAGTACCCATGCCAGCAAAAGCTTTCTCCACAGAGTTCTCCGAACTTTCCTGGATCCAATACGATGGTAGTAGTGTTGATGAATTTTACAACTATTGCCCGAGATCTTCTCCCACCACTTGAGCCACATCTTGCCGCCACCACCAAGAAAACCGACCTTGGTTTTCATAATTCCTCCGTTGTTGAACTAGTTCACGTATATGACTGATATAATCCAGAAACACCGCGCCAAGAGTAGATGCCCCAACTTTAGGCCAAATCCAACTACATAGAGCAGGCTCATCCACAAGAGTAACCAACACAAGTTAACAAGAAACAGTTCCAGGAGGTACTGGATGCAACTTCGAGCCAATTTCAAGTAGTCTAGCGAGAGAACCACTGTCAAATCCAGAGAATCTCCCCCGTTTAAAGCTAGCAAACAGAATTCTCGACCAGTGACTGTGAGAGGTGGGTATCGAAACAGGAAATTTGGGCAAGAACAACGCTAAGCACCTCACAATCCCAGAAAACAAGTGGGTTTCAAAGTGGAAACAAAGATGCGCTTTAAAGAGATGCTGTCTATCCACCGGAATAAACTGAAATTGAGAATGCAAAGGGAATACAGAAATTTGAGGCAGATAAGAAACTCAAATACCCCCTAAAGAATAAAAGAATCGCCGAGATTTCGAGGTTTCTAATTCTAAACAGAAATTGATGTTATCCTGTCAGCTACCAACCCCGACGCAGAACAAAAAAAAAAAAAAAAAACGGGGCCAGAACTAACCCATAAAGATTCTATCGTAGTTATCAAATCTGAAATTTATCATCACAAAACAAGAGAAATCTAGCTTCCTTAAACTCCTAAATCCAACAGAAGCTTGTGATTGCTGAAGGTTTGACTGACCCACCGGTAGGCAGCCCAGTGAGGATTTACACAAAGCAACACTAGAAGGATCAAAGAGCGCCAGGTGATGGCTCATGTGAGAGAAAATAGAGATAAAAAGAACCAATTCACGGACATTGAAAGAGGAAGCGAGTAAACGAGAGAAATTGGGTAAAACTAGAAGTAGGGGGTGTGTATTCTTTTTCCGTCCCGGTCCGACTAAATGGGACGGAAAAAAATTGGGAACGGATTGGCAATGGTATTTCCTCCGAATATTTCTCGATCCTGAAATAATTGATTTTTTTTAAAAAAATTATCTATCTCACTCGACACTCAGTCTCACGCGCAGGCAAAAATAAAAGACACTCAATCTCACGCTGTCACGCACACAGTCACACAGCTTACTCCCTTACTCCGTTACTCGACCTCGACCCAGACCCTTCTAGTTCAAAGTTTCGAGCCCTAAGTCCCTTCCTCCCAGTTCAGCGATTCCCACTCCCAGTTCAGCTACTCTGCTTGGGGAGTAGACGCCTAATCTCAGTCTCTCATCCCCTCCCTGCATTTCTTGGAATTTTTTGCTTTTCTGGGTTTTGAAATTCGTCTTAGGAATAGGAGTTGGGGGATCTACATTTGAGTTGATAGAAGGGGTTGTTAGATGCACATATTGTCTTAAACCATTGACGGGTTTTATTCTAAGTTGCCCAGATGTTGCCTAATCAAAGAAAAAAGGTAAAGCTTCTTTTCTGATATATGTGCTCAATTATATGGTATAGATATTTAGTTGTGTTAATTCATTTTGGTGGAGAAATTGGATGCTTATTGAGGACAATGAATGCTTGTTGGTTGTTGTTTTCTGCATCTCTGTGACTGCGCACAATTTTTTTTTTTTTTTTTTTTTTGATTAAGAACTGGATATCAACAACAAACGAAAGCAACTACAAAACACAGACAACGGGGTTTACATTCTTTCATCATGATCCACCTCTTGAATAGGAGGTGGAGGATGATCAAAGATACAATAATTCCCGGATATAGAATGAGCCAGTTTAGCTAATCTATCAGCTAGCATAAGATCCTCTCTAGGAACATTGACAAAATTAACCTGCCAATCTCTATAAAGAAGAGACCTAATCTCATCCACGAGGTCCTTGAAAGGATAATCAGAATCACACCCTCTGACTGCAAAATTTATCGCCTCAACACAATCAGACTTCAAACAAACTTTTCGAATACCTCTGCTCCAGCATAAATATAGACCATGAATCATGCCTATGAGCTCAGCAACAGCTGGCAGAACACCAATAAGTTTACACGTAAAGCCGCACACCCACTGATTGACATTATCTTTAATAACTCCACCACACCCGCTTCTTCCATTCCTCAAGATGGATCCGTCCACCTCCAAGAAGTAGGAATCCGTGACATCATACAACCCGCTTCGTTGGTTATCTCCCTTGAAGTCGACAAGGGCTCCCTTACGTAATAAATCCTGGTCAGCACTGGCTCTAAAGAAACTAGAGATGGCCTGAAGATCTTCGCCTTGAGCTGAGTCCCCAAACAGTTTACTGCATCGTGACGTCCAAATATCCCAGCAAACATACCCAAACAAAATTGACCAAGGAACTCTTTTTGTATATTCTTTACCTGCTTCATGAGATAAGTTCCATTTAACCCATTCCACCCCTTGGAGGGAGGTAAAAGAATTCCAATGGTCCTGTGCTACAATAGCTTTCCATCTATCCACAGCGTTAGAGCAATCTCTAAGTAGGTGCATGGAATCTTCCTGCTGGGGGCACGAAAATGGACAAGACGCTGACTCCTGAATCCTCCTGCTTGCTCTTAGTTGCACTGTGTGTGACTGCGCACAATTTATACCTAACGCTTGTTGTGATCTTGTTTATTCTGTGTCATTTGATATGGAGTTGCCCTAATTCTCTAGCCTTTTTGTCTTTTGGGTATTGTCCATGAATGTATATTTGACCTGTCTTGTTTGCTTGGCATTTCGAGAAATTCCCAATCCCGAACTTGGGAATCCCTGTCCCAACATTTTAGGAAATTTTCGGGATCGGAAATCAAATTGCTTCCCGAAGACTTTTCGGGATCAGGATCGGGAATGAGATTTCCTGATCCTGATCTCGATCCCGAACACCCCTAATTAAAAGAACATGATGGTAAAATTGTTTTGGTGCCCAGGGCATTATCTATATTCAAACCATCCACTCAAGAAAAAAAATGAAATGAAAAGAAAATGATAAAGTCATCAGTAATCAGTGATATTGTAACATAAAACTAGAGGGGCAAAAAAGGAATAATCCCACCCAACAGAAATCACTGCTTTTCTCAACTTTGCTTGTGTTCACATCCCTATCCATCCATAGTTAGAAGACAAGTCCTACGCTCTAAACCCCCCCCCCCCCACAACTTTCACTTGTGGGTGGAATGGCATCAGATACTCGTACTTTTCCAATATTGTTATTTGGGGACCAAAGAGTCAAAAGAGTAGGTAAAGAAACTCGAGCACGTATGATTGTAACCTCTCATGGTATTATTTATTCTTTTTTTAAGTTTTTGGTTTTACCTCCTTTTGGAATCTTACCACTATTCCAGCTCCTTACAGCTGGCCTTCTCTTCTTCATACGTTGAACATTCATCACACTCCACTAATTAACAATTGCTTAGGCTAATTTTTTTTTATCAATATTGCTTAGGCTAATTAATAAGCTGACGATGATGATTCAATAAAAACTTTTTTGGGATGGGGAAGAATGAGGGCAGGAAAGTCTACTAACTTTTTCCCTCTTTTGTTTTTCATTTTATTATTAGTATTGCTTGAAATTGTCAATACTAGTTGGCTCAATTAATAAGATCAGATTTTACGTCACTTTATAACATGAATTTGAGTTTTTCTTGTCATATTTATAAAGGTATATAAATTTAAGTCTCACAATGTATATAAAAAAGAAACCTGTTATGAAATCAAGAAAATATAAGAGACTAACATGAGGGAGATAGAGAATATTAAGAGAAAGTTGGAGAAGAAATATAGAGGAACTCTCATTCACTTCATTATTGGTACAAATACATTGTACATGGCCTCTATTTATAGGCCTCTAAACAGTGAATTTTATACATATGGTTACAAGGAAATAAAGATGAGCATAATAGTATTAATCATAAGAAACTGCCATAAATCATTCATTGGGGAAGTTATAAAGTTATAGCATTGAACACATAGAATTCTAAGAGTGAGAGGTTATGGAGTGAAGGACATATGAAAGGTCAAGAGTTGGATAGCTTATGAACATCCACATCATATAATATTTATAACACTCCCCCTTGGATGTCCATGAATAAATATTGTGCCTCATTAAAACCTTACTAGGAAAAACCCAATAGGACAAAAACCCATTGAAGGAAAAAGAGTATACAATACATATTGAAGTTGCCTCATTAAAAACCTTACTCAGAAAACCCAGTGGGACAAAACATTGGTTAAGGAAAAGAGTACAACATGGTTTCTATTTCACATGATGATAATATCGTATTTACTCCCCCTGATAATAACATTGGTTTTACTCCCTTTGATAAGAATATCGCTTCCAATATATTGTCGAACATATGATTCTTTTGGCCACCAAACTATGAATGATACATTGTTACCAAATTTTATGCTGAATGTATTCCTCTAACATATCTTCTATATATATATATATATATATATATATATATATATATATATATATATATATATATTAAAATATTAGTATATTATGCCTTTATTTTATTCATTGTGAAAATAATAAAGAAAAATTATTCTAAAAATCATCAAAATATATCTTGCATCCTCATATTCATTTTTTTCTGAACAAAATAATATCATATAATATGTTTATAGGACTATCAAACCAAATCTCATGTACGTTATCTATTGTGTACCTGCAAGAACTAATTTTTTGCCGATAAAACCATAATAAAAACAATATTATCATGATACATAAAATATTCTCATAAACTCTAAGGTACTTCTAGACCATTAAATTCTATATATCTTTGCAAGAAAATTCACCATAGCAAAAATATGCGATTTTGAAATATTTGATGCATTTGGTAACTTGATCTACAAGTAGTAAAATGTAAAATTACTTATTTTTCAATATATTTTTCAATCAATTATATATACTTGAACTATTTTCAAACTCACATAACATTTTATATATAAAATGATTTTCTTGTATATGCTTCTGGCATTTTAGATCCTTCAAGAATTTTTATATAAATTTCACTATTTAATGAACCATATGAATAGGTTATATATAACAATATCTAATAGACACATAATTTTATTTTTATATGTTGCCATAAATAAAAAAATTATTGTATCCACCACAAAATAGTTTGTCTCATCATAGTCTTCATTAACATTTGTGAAAATCTTTATTTTCACTTAAATATTTATATATTTCATATTTCAGCTGGGACTACAAGTCCATAATTTTCACATATCGAAATAATATAATCTCATTTTCATTGCATCTTTTCCCCTTTTACTTTTTCTTTTTGGCCAATCATCATTCTATCTACTCGCAAAATAGATTTATGTATAAGATTCTCAATTGATCACATGAAATTATTATCAAGACCATTGTCGACAACTTAATATTTTTGGTTTCATTTTTCCTATGACATAATTCATTAAAATCTCTTCATTACTTTTAGGTACCTGAACCTCATTTGAGATTTTTGCAATTAGTTATGTCTTGGCCTCTTCTAGAGTACCTGCCTCCCTTATATGATCATCTTGATTATTTGCTCCTTTCTCTTTTCTTTTGGAACGTATTATTCTCTCATACTTTAGGCATGTCTCACTTTCATTTATGCTTATTAGAGCATTTTTCACTGGAATATGAGATTTAATAATTCTCATTTAGGTCAATAATTGCATCTTGAAGATTTTATACAATATTTCATGAATGTAAAATCTAATGAACTTCTGATTCATATTACTATATTCGATGATCTATACTTGATATTAATAAACGAATAATGCATTCATTTTGTTCTTTTTTCCAGCTATTCAATTTCTCCCCATCATATTAGGAAAACTTTATCAAATGACGTTCGACTAATCTTGCAGTATAAGTCTCTTAAATCCATTTGTTTCTATTAGAAACATCATTTTGTTTCATTTAAAGACAAACAAGAAGAAGGAGGTTCTTACCCAACATATATCTCAATTTCTTCTAAATATCCATCTATGTGCATTGTGGTGGATCAATATGAATGCACATTCAAACTTTTTAAGATGGAATATACTTGACTCCTGACAAAAAGCCAATTTTATTGGGAGAATTTGGTTAGCTAGTATAAGTGCTGCAATATGTAAGATCAAATATGCCAAAACTGAAATATAAATTTTGTTCTCATAAGTATTAGTCTAGTTATTTATGGAGGCTTCAAAGAATGAATCGTATAATCTGGAAATTGCGCTTAACATAATAATTTATTCAAACATTCCTGCAAACTTTAGGTTGCAAACTAATAGTAATATCACATGTAACCATCTTATTGATGCATCTATCAAATTCATTGAATATTTATATAGTTTACATGCTGTTTGAATGGGCCCATATATCAGCTTGATATATTTCCAGAAATATAGAGATTAATTCTAAATCATAACTTGTGATACTCTCATTATCAAATTTCTTTGAAAACAAGCAGCACATAATAATTCTTGAATTAATTAATATATTGGCTATTCATGAAGAATCTTCTAGTTATTCAATGAATGTCACACGTAATTTTTTATATATAACTCGGATGATCAAATAAGTCATGCCAATAATAAATTTATTTAGATCAGTAAACTGCTGGTTTATTATGACATGTTGCTTAAACAACAACAAACTTTTCAACTTTCATAAGTATTGATATAAAATATCAATATGACATTTATTTTTGGGAGATCAATAGGTTTTGTGAGAATATATATGAGTAGAACCTTTTAATATTAACTCACTTATATTCTAACAATTTCCCCCTCAAGTGTGAGTCATATAAATACATCTTCTTTATTTCTCTATTTCAAAGATAAATTAGCATATAATAAGCCAATAATATATCTTTCATTTGAAAACTTAAGTACTTCATAATTCACAACTAATCATAGATTTCAGTCAATTGGGTTATCACTTAAACCCTATAATAGAGTGAAACTCTGATATGGGTCATAACTTTTCATGATCAATTCTTCTTTTGCCCATAGAATTTAAGAAAAATCTATATTAGTTCTCCAGGAACTATATCGATTTTGTTACATTTGCGTTTTTCAGGAACTAACATATATTATCGCATATTTATATAATTTTATTACTCATTAATAATAATATGCTTCAATTTGTCTCTTTTGATGCATATTCAAAATATAAAATGTTTAGAATTTTTCACTACATAAAGAAATATGAGGAGATCTATAATCAAAATACATAAAGATCTTATTGCAATGATTACCGATGGTTAGGGGCTAAAATTAATCTGAGAGAAATATAAAGACAAATGCATTATAATATAAAATAATGAATACTTATGATATACATAGTTTTCTTTCAAATATTCCCTACTATTTAATCATCTATAAATTTGACTTGTATTATATATATAGTTTACGCACATTACAAAAATGGTTTTGTCTAACAAATTATATACTATTCATTATGAATTTTCTCATAAAATTAAATAAATTCTCACTTTCTTAATTCAAATATGAAATATGATTTTTTTTCCCACAAATTTCACATAAAACTAATTTGATTCCAATATATATCATATTATATATTCTATCATGATTAATGTATGGAACTTGCATATATTATATGAAAATGCTAAGGAGTAGAAGAAATGACAATACAATGAATTGGGAAATAATATAATAACTTATCAATACTAAAATAAAATACAAAGTGCAGAGTAGTTGTATGCCATTCAATAATGAAACGTTTGGATCTGAGAAAAATTGCACATATAAGTAAAGCAACATAATAGTGCTCAAGAAGAGAAAAGAGATGAAAGATAGAGATAAAATAAAAAATAGGATTAATAATGAAAGAAAGTACCTTGATGTTGAGATATATGAGTTAAATGTTTGTTGGGAAATCTATGGTGCAACAAAGAAGCACAAGTCCCAAGAAGAAAATATAGGTAGGCTTGACATGTTAAACTCCATTGATGTATGAATAATATTCACATACACTATATACTTAAAGTTACAAACAAATTGTACATTCATATGTAAAGAAGAGAATTAAACAACTTAATTGTATAGTTGAAGGTTATATGAATAAATACCAAAAACCATTTAATTTGGGAGTTATAGGGCATAATGACAATAACAATGAGGTAGCTAGAATCCTAAAATGCCATGAAATCATGAACATCCATACACCATAATGTTTAAATTATAAATTGGCACTATATTAAAATTCTAAAATGACCAATAATTACCTTTTCATCCATTTGATTTCATATATCACTCATGCTGATATCACAATATCAAATAATAATTTCTCTCTCGCAAATTAATCACATTCAATTTAAATTTAAATTTAAACACTACTCAGAATCAAAATCATATAGCCTTCAGGGTTTACAATTATTTCTTTTGGCTTTACAAGTTGGTCATATTTCTCCATAACTTATTGCTTTAAGCATCATAACTACTTTTGGTATTTTTCACAATATCACATGGTCTTTTTGGCTTCACAATCATTTTGATCTTTATTTTCAATAAATTGATACATATGAGTCTATATGACTTCTAGTCATATTATACCATTTTTTCTATCCATATGACTTCTAGTCACAGTATAACATTGTTCATAATTTTAATGATTTTAGAAATGTTAGTATTTCCATAACTGTGATTCAATAGCCAAAACAACAACAACAACAACAAAAAAACAAATTCTTCTTGGCTTTCAATTATCAATTCCACAAATCAATGTGATTATGTTCATTTTCACTCTTATATACATATTCTTAACTTTCAATTCCACATCATCAATTTCCCCAAATATTGGCCTGCAGGACCATAGCAAAAGTCGTGCAAAGCTAAGAAGTTCTTTTTTTTTTTTTTGTTTAGTTTAATATTTGAACTTTTAACCTTCAGGACTTTGATATTTGTAACAATTAAATCATCAAAGTACCAAATTTTTTTCTTGTCAATATTGTAATTTAATGAAACCAATAATGTTCTTTCTTATAAGAACTATTACAAAAGTGATATGATTCTTGGTCCGTTGATCACGAAATTAAGAATATTATGACTTCTGGCCTTTCGATAAAATCAAAATACTATAAAATAAATTAAGTAAATTCAAATTCATAATCAAATATAAATAATAGATAAGCCCATAATCATATAAACCACATTATATGCTCATATATAATACTATTATATATTAATGTAATATAATAAACAAATGAAAATTAAAGATTGACATAATGATATAACAATAATGTATTAACATAAATAAATGAAATGTAAATAAAATAAAGAAATACAAATGTTAAATAAGTGTAAAAAAAGGAAACGTAAATAAAATGAAATAACATAATATAACAACATAAAATGTAAAGAATACTAGAATATAAAATAGAGAAATATAAATTTTGCTTAATAAGAGATTACCGGAAAATGATAAATAAAAGTGAACAGAAAGAAAAACTTGCGAAGGATAATAAAACAATAATAATCTCAAATTTTAGCCGTGAAACCCGATATATAAAATAATCAGTAAAAGAGTCTATTTAATTCCATATAATGGCTTAGATTATCCCAAATATATGTAAAAGATAACAACATGATAGATAAAAATAGATAGTGCAAAAGAAAAATAATAAAAATAATATAAAACAATAGATCGAATATGTAGACTAGAAAGATAAAATAACATAGAGAATAAATAATATAAAACATAGTATGGAAGTGAGAAAGTTAGAGAGTAGAAGAGATAGAAAACTAGACCATAGGCCTTCTGAGTGAATTCGTGCTGATAACGTATTATGAAATCAAGAAAATATAAGAGACTAACATGAGGGAGATAGAGAATATTAAGAGAAAGTTGGAGGAGAAATATATAGGAGCTTTCATTCACTTCATTATTGGTACAAATACATTGTACATGGCCTCTATTTATAGACCTCTAACCATTGAATTCTATACATATGGTTACACGGAAATAAAGATGAGCATAATAATATTAATCACAAGAAACTCCCATAAACCATTCATTGGGGAAGTTATAAGGTTATAGCATTGAACACATAGAATTCTAAGAGTGAGAGGTTATGGAGTGAAGGACTTATGAAAAGTCAAGAGTTTGATAGCTTATAGATATCCACATCATATAATATTTGCAACAAAACCATTTTTCTTACACAGTTTGTGTTTTGTTTAGTTTAAAATAAGCCTTTTAGATCTTAGTTAAACTAGGTAAGAATGTTAGGAATAAAATTTGGGGGCAACACCATACTAAAAATCATATCTGCCATTGAATTGGTCAAAAACAATTGTTCAAGAGTTGGTACTTCAATATAGGTTAAACAGGTGGTCATGATCAAAATAATATAATTTAATATATATATATATATATATATATATATATATATATATATATATATATATATATATATATATATATATAACTAATATTCATATATAATCATGAAAAATATGATATTTAAATAAAAAAGCATTAATCCACAACTAAATAACAACATTTATGAATAAAACATATCCAATCAAATAAAACAGAACTACTAAAATATAAATATGATGTACTACTATTTTGAATTCAAAATGACACCATTTAAGTTTTGTAAGAAAAAATTATATAAAATCACACACAACTTGCCCATCCAATTTACTGGGTTGTAACGGGTTGATCTAGATAATCTACTCAAATTAATGGATTGCCCAAAAGCAGCCAAGTTGGTTCAAAATTTCATTCCATAACTCGAAACAACTCATTTAAGGTAGTAGAAGTCTTTATACAATCAATCTTATGGTTATCAATAGGAGGACATCATTGATAATTTAATTTGTCTTGTTCCTACTGAGTTTAAGAGAATTAATTCCCCGAAATTTTTAATTTTTTATACCCACAAAAAATATGTTTACCAGGAAGGAGGCAGGAAGAAATAGGTGTTGGGCAGGGAATTTAGGGGTGTGGGTGTAAATTGAGTGTAAGTATCAGGGCAAAATTGTAATTCCCCATAGGAGTAAAGGCAAAAGTGGTTGGGCACAATCTAGTTCCAAAAGGGTAATTTCAAAGAAAGGAGAGGGGCAAAGATGGAAATGGGCACTTTAATCAAGGAGAGGGATGTCACGAAGGAAGTGATTAGTTTATCACTACCCACTTCTTTTTGGTGTGCTGTTGTGTGGGGAGGCTCTTCGTGAAAGCACCTTGGCCAATTAGATTGTCCAACATGTAATGCGCATACTTATGGGGGGGTTTGGAGACCCGTCTAGGATGCTCCAGGAGACGGATAAACTAAAACTGTTCGAGACAGAGATAGAGATAGAGACTGTCTGTTTCCTACAGTCTCTTTCCTAGGTGTAGGTGGGGAAAGGGAGAAGAAGGGAAAAAAATGAAGTGTGTGGTTTTTTTTTTTTTTTTTTTTTGTGGTGTGTTCAGTTTAGTGGGTAGTGGATATGTTTCATAATTCATACTTAATAATACTAGGTATGTTTGGATTACTTTTTGGAAAATAGTTTTTATGAATTACGAAGTAAGTATGTAAGAGAGGTTTTATCTCGATTTATAAAAATGGCTTCTAAAATTACAATTTTGTGCTTTTCCAAACATACACATATTACTACACTTTAACATAAAATGCTGCTTTTGCCATGCCTCCTTGAAGCTGCCAAGCTTTTGGGATTATCCCCCTTTGTCCCTACTACTTCACGCCTATCCAATTATCTCCCACCTCTACATATATTAATAATTACTCAATTATATTTGTACTGCTCATGTTTTAAAAATTGGACCTTACATTGAACCAAAACCACCAGGGTAGATCTTGGTTTTCATAATTCAATTAGTTATTTGTGTTTTTAAATTAACGGTGATAAAAGTGACTCTTTTCCAATATGATTTTTTCAAACTTCATATAGGATAAAAGTTAAATTGAGTGTGATTTATATTTAGACATTCACAAATTGCAACTTGTTCATTATGATTGAAAAGCAAGTTTATATTTAAAATGACTAAAATTTGCTAGTACATGGCTTTTATTAAATATATGTTATATGTAAATAATACAATAATTTTAAGAAAAATATTAAAATTAAAATTATAAAAATAAAAAGGATTTGATGTATTATTGAAAAGGTTTTAAAATACAAGGGAAATCCTTTAAAAGAACTTTAAAAATGTCAAATAACAAAAATGTGTTTCTAATATTCATAATATTAAAGAGTTATTAGGGCCTAATTTGTCCTTTTAAAATTAAAAGAAAATGATAGAATTATCCCTCTAAGTCTAAAATTAAGAACAGAGAAAAAGGAGCGATTTTACAAATTCTGATAAAGGTTTTCACAAGTTTATATAAGATTTTCACAATTTCTCATAAGAATTTTACAAGTTTTAAATCAATATTCATAAAATCTGATAAGCCTTTCATAAGTTAGGATAAGATTTTTACAAATTCTCAAAAGAATATTACAATTAGCAAATTTAAATTCACAAGATCTAATAAGGGTTTCACAAATTCAAATAAGGGTTTCATAAATTCGGATAAGGTTTTTATAAGTTCTCAAAATAATTTCACAACTTCCTTCAAGAATCTCACAAGTTTCAAATTTTGATTTATAATATTTGATAATGATTTTTACAAATTCTGATAAAGGTTTTATAAGTTCTCAAAAGAATTTCACAATTTTCTTAAAGAATTTTACAAGTTACAAATTTTAATTCACAATATCTAATAAGGATTTCACAAGTTCTAATAAAGGTTTCATAAATTCGGATAAGGTTTTCGCAAGTTCTCAAAAGAATTTCACAACTTTTTTGAAGAATTTTACAAGTTGCAAATCAAAATTCACAATATTTGATAAGGGTTTCACAAGTTCTAATAAAGGTTTCAAAAGTTCAAGCAAGGTTTTCACAATTTCTCAATAGAATTTCATAACTTCCTTGAAGAATTTCACAAGTTGCAAATCAAAATTTACAAGATCTTATAAGAGTTTCACAAGTTCTAATATATGATTTATAAGTTCGGATAAGGTTTTCACAATTAATTCTGTCAAAGTAAAAATTAAATTCCAAAGGACAATTATATTATTTCTTTTTAATTTTGAAAAGGACGAATTAAACCCTAACATCTCTTTGCATTATGAATATTCGAAACACTTTTTTGTCTTTTAACATTTTTAATATTCTTTTTAAGGGATCTTCCATAAAATATACTTGCTGTTATGAATATACTAAGTGTATGGATGTCCATTGACCCTTAAACTTCCATATTTTAGTCATCATCCATGAATATCAATTGGAAAACTAAAAGGCAATTCAATGTACATTCATATGCATTTATTATACCATTTATTGTATCTTAGTGGTAACTTTTGGTAGTGCACCTTAGAGGCCTTGTACAAGCATTGAGAACATAAGAAACTAAATGAGAATTACTTCCTAGTTTCTCTCTTGATTTTTCTTTTCTCTTATCTCTTACTCTCTTATATCATATTTATTTTTTATTTTTATAACACATATTTATCTTTTATTTTCATAACATGTTATTAGGACGAAAGCTCTAACGAAGGTATGATCTTCTCATCTTTTTTTGATGATTTCATCTGTCTTCTTTTTACCATATTTTATTTGATCTATTAGGATGACCTGAGCCACTAAATGGAATTAAAGAGATACTTTTACAGATTGTTATAAATATTGGGTTGCACTGCTAAGATTGGAGATTGTTATTTATTTTTCTGTCTTATTTTAATCTCGTTTACAAGTTCTTTTATATTATTGATATTGTTATTTTAGTATGGCTAAAAGTCATACACCTCTAATTTCATATTCTGAAATTATATGGTTAGAAGTCATATTATTTTAATTTCTCATCGTGAGATTAATTGGCTGAAATCCATGAAAATTAATCGGCCTCAAGTCATGAAAATTAAATGGCCAAAGCTATGAGAGTGAAATTGGCCCGAAGCCATAAAGTTTTAATTTTGTTGTAATATATTGCTTTATAAATTATTCCTTGTCTTTACGAATTTCCTATTATTATTGTTTGTATTATTATGTTGCATTTTTATATTTCATATTTTTACAAATTTCTTTTTATTATATTAGTATGAACTATGTTAAATCTTGTGAAATTTTAAATTTGTGGCTCTTGACATTATCGAAAAGGACTATCTATCTTGCCTAATCCATACTTTTTTACACCATCATTTGCATGAAAGTCTCAAAACTGAATATATGACCATAAAAGACCCACTTGTTCTTTGTAACAATTTAAAAGAACAGTATGACCACCAAAAAAAGGTTATGTGTAACCCCATTCCATAATTATATCCGAAATACATGATTAAAAATGAAATAGAGACCAATAATAATCAAAATTCATTTACATTCCCATCCTTAAGATAGGATTTTCACAAATTTCTTTATCAAACACTTTAACCTGGTCTCACATTCATATTTCGAATACAATTACTTCGTGAAGATAAAATACATTCATATAAATATCAGAGTGCACAAAAATAATACCGGCAATTTCGGGTTCATACCTTCACTAAAGATACATAGGGCACAATTGCCCATTACAATTCCTCAACGGGGATTACACAAATCCATCTCCAATACATAACCAAATAACCCAATAGGCATCCAAGCACATATACATCCAATATCCAATTATACATAATCCCAACTACCATGATAACCAACTACCAAAATGAAAACCCGAAGGAGTCCTCATTGCCCTTGGATGCTTGATTCATCCTCGTTCTACCTTCCCTGTCTAAAATGTTGGTAGGGGAGGGTGAGATTCGAGAGAATATCTGTAGGAAACAGATACCATAATACATGCATGATAGATGCTATGTGTATGATGTAATATCCCGGATTGTGACCAAGGATTAGCAACTTCAAAGTAATGTAATTAATATTAATTGAGCACTTTTGAAGTATATATCGTGCATTGTGATAATCAGGGGTAAAACGGTAAATTTACCGACTGACTGGTTAGTTACCGATGAGAACACTCCTTAGTAATCAAGATCAATGGCTAGGATTGAAAGAACAAGGGGTGGAATCCTATGCATGCAAGCTTATATGAAATCATGGTAGGAACAATAGGATGGTGCCAAGTGACAAAACAAGGACCCTTGGATTAAAGTCAAGTTTTCAAACCATTTTCTCTTTCTCCTCTCTTCCTAGTCGGTTTATGTCTATGAATGGAAATGAATCATCATCATCAATATCTCATTTCTCTCTCATCCTCTTCCATTTTTCGCTGAACAAGCTAAGGAAAGAGAAAGGGAAAAGCTTGAGTTTTTGGTAAGTTGATGCCTTCATATGCTCAAGTGTCTTTCATTAATGTTGTTCATGAGGTTGAGGGCTATGTTCCTATGGTTTCAGAATTTTGGTTGGTGAAGTTTGAGAACTTGTGGAAATTTGGAAGTTGGAGAATTGAAGAATTGGCTTTAGGAAGAAGAAGAGGTAAGAATTAGAAGCATTTTGGTCTAGTTGTTGTAATCATTGGTTGAGTATTGAGAATTTATGAATTTGCCCTGATTTTGTGCAATTTTCGAATGGAATGAATTGGTTTATGTGTTGTGTAAAATTTGGTCTTTTGTTGAACATTTTGGCCATTGGAATTGATTTGGGAACTTGGATTGGAAAGTGTGGCAATGTGTGAATTGTGTTGTGACATTGTGAGACATGTTGTGGTTGTTGTGTAATATGTCAATGGGAGTTGAATTTGGTCATTTTGATGATGCCAATGGTTTTCTTGAGCAAAATTGTGTGAGAATGGTGTTTGAGTTGGAATGGGAATCATTTGGGATCAAATGTGAAAATTTGGAAAATCTGTCCAATGTAAGTCTGTTCTGGGCAGTCAGATGGTGTGGACGTTTTGACTAGGCAAAAGATGTTGAAAAATTATGAAACTTTCCAGTCTTAAATTTCACATCTCAAGCTTCAAAATGGACACAAAGTTTGTGTCATTTCACTTTTTGAGCTGGGAGTTTTAACTGTCCAAAGTTTGGCATCAAAACTGGATTCTGTTTTGGCACAATGTTAGGTTTTTGGTAAATCTGGACTTTTGTGGTGATTTTCAGTAATGGCCAATATTTTTTCTTGAAAGAGGACTTAAATATCTTTCATTTGGCTTTGGAATCACCCCATTTCGATTTTTGTGGAATTAGTTATGATTTTTGGAAGTTCAGCCAGGAAACTGGATTTTCTGGGCCGCAGCCCAAATGTTTCTGAGCATGTCTGGAAAGTTTTGGGCCGCAGCCCATGGATTTTTGGGCCGCGGCCCACCCCCAAAAATCAGTATTTTGCATTTTTGAAAGGTGGTTTTGGTATAGTTTTTCCCAACCTTTTAGGCATATGTTTAGACCTAAAATAGTCACCTAAAGAGTTCAAATGATAACCAACTTAAAGTATTATAGAAAAAAGAATTTGGGAAAGAGATTGATTTATTGTCCCTAATTTGGTTTATAGGATTCGACATTTGCCGTCCTCGTGAGCCCACTGAGCCAGCAAACGTCAGGAAGGAACGAGGTAGTAACTTTTCTTTCGTACCATATGTGATGCATTGTATGTGTGTATTATCATTGCTTTGTGATAAACTCGTATGCTGCGACATTGTGAATAGGTGTAAACACCATCATACCAATAGTCCCTGAGTAGCTAACAACAAATCGGGCAAGGGTTGTATGCCTTCCCGGCGGAGAAAGGGGATGAGGATGAGGTGTGATATATGTGATTATGTGGGCCGAAAGGCTATTTGTGAAGGCCGACGGGCCATTTGTGAAAGCCAGATAGCTATATGAGCTATAAGGCTATGTGTATGCACTGCCACGCCAATAGTCCCTGAGTAGCTAACAACGGTTCGGGTTAGGACAGTGTGCCTTCCCGACGGAGAAAGGGGATGAGGGTGGAGTGTGATTTGTGCTGCTGCTGCTGTATGATGATTTACTTACATGCTGTGTACTTATGTGTGGTATAATTGTTTTGTTACTACTGAGATTCTCTTGAATCTCACTCTTTCCTTTAACTAACCTTTCAGACAGGGCGAGTGCCTCTAAGGAGAAGCGTACGACCCGGAGCAGTTAGAACCCTATAGGGACATTTACTTTTGGATGTGTTGGTTAAACCTATTGGACAGGGATCTTATAAATTATTTTTGGGCTGTATTTAGTAATAGATTATAGTTGTGTAATTCCCTATATGAGAATTTTAAACCTTCTAGTGAATGAATGGAACCCGGGGGTTGCCGGGATTGCTATTAGATATTCTGATATGTTTAAATGTAAATTAACTGCACAGGTGATTATATTCGATAATTGAATTTGAGACCGGAATAGGAAAGAAGTTTTGAAAATTTTGTAAAGTCCCTATTATAAAAGGGAGTTTTAAATGAGTTTTGAACTATTCGATGGTCTCTAAACCAATTTAATTAAGTGATATCGAATTATAATTACACTATTTAAGGCAGGGGGTTACATATGACATGTTAGCTTTATCTAGATGCATGCCTCATAATGACGTTTCTGTATGCTCAATGTTTCATGTAACAAAACTATGGCCACAATAAAATAGAAACAGAGCTTCATTTATACAATATGCTCTACACAATCAAGTAAAGCAATCACATACATCACTACACAAGCAAAGATATCAAATACATGCAAGTAAGGTAAGTCCCCTACCTCCAGTCTTTTCTCCTCGATTTGCGTGCCAGCAACTTGGGGCTTCACATTCGATCCTACAATGTCAAATGTACTATTTAGACACTTCCATAGTATTTCTGGGGGTTATATGAGGTTATATTGAAAATTAACTAAAATACCCCCGGGGACCCGGCTCGGTTTGCCTCACCGTACCTGGTTTGGCTGTACTTTTCTTGAAATTTTGACATGGGCTATTCTGACATATGTTTGCCCAAGGAATCCATTTCCGGACTCAGAATTATCAAATTCAATGTCAATTTACAAATTTACCATTGGCAACCCCACTTTAAGGGTTTTAGGGGCGTTTTCGTATTTATGCTTTTTCAGCCTTTTCCAAAAAAGTGACCAACTGTAACCTCACCTAATTTTCGCTCTTGAACTCAATGGAATCATCAAATCATTGAAAATCCATCTCTAACCCCTCAAAACTAGCCTTGGCCGAAATTCTCAATTCCTTGGGAAAAATTGGGGTTTTTCGGTTCGGCTCAACAGACGTGTTTCTTTCTACTCCTAACCACTTTATTAACCATTACATTGGGTTAGAACTACCATTTGGTATCAATTTGAGCAGCATAACACTTAGGCCAACCCATTTTCCAAATTTACAAACAAAGACAATCCGGTGAAATTTCATCAATTAAATCAACCACAGCAGCCAGAACAATCAAAGATTGAAGTTTTGGAGGTTACCTTAAGCTCCTTCTGGCTTATCCTTCTTATGGATGAACCCTAGCCTCTTTAAACAATGAAATTCCTTGCTTCAAGACCTTAATTCACATAGAGGAATAACTTAGGAGAAGGATTATACACGTTAGGTACGAATTCACTGAAAAAATCGACCTACCTTGTAAGATTTCTCCTTCCTTCTCCCTATTTTCTCCAAGCTCTCTCTCACATTTTTTTTTCTGAAATGGCTTCAGGAAATGGCTGATGAAGATGGAGGAATTGCTTTTAATTCCATGCTGATGTCATATTTTATTTTGATGATGTCATAATTCCCATTTTCGGATTTTCTGGTAGATTTTCTGCCCAAACTTTGAAAAATCATAACTAATTCTAGAAAATTCAAAATGAGGTGATTCCAAAGTCAAATGAAATATATTTGAGTCCTCTTTACTAGAAAAATATTTTCCATTACTAGAAATCACTACACAATTCCAGAATTACACAAATTTCATCACTACCCTAAAACAGAGTCCATTTTCAACCTCAAACTTTGGACAGTCATATCTCCCAGTTCCCAAAACGAAATGGCATAAATTATGTCCATTTTGAAGCTTGGGATGTGAAATTTAAGATTGGAAAGTTTCATAATTTTCTGACATCATTTTCCTATTCAGAAAGCCAACACAAATAAACTGCCTAGAACAGAGTTTCACTAGACAAAATTTCAGATTTTGCGTCTTTGTTTCCAATGGTTCCATTTTCATACCAAACATCATTCCCACATAAATTTTCACTAGAATCCATTGGAAACACCAAATCAATCAAATTCACATCTCATTGACATGTTTTCACAACAATCTCAACATGTTAACACAATTCACGTTTCAAAACCTAACATTGCAACTTTTCCATTCCAAAGTTCCAAATCAATTTCAATGATATCAAAACACACTATGACACCATTTCCAACACAATACCCCATTCAATTCTTCCCTCTATTCTAAGTCAATTTGGATGTTAATCCACAATTGAACTCAAATACAGGGTTTCGGCATTACTCACAACACACACAAATCATATTTGAGTGCCAAATCACATCGTATTCTCCAAAAGGGTTATTTATCACTAACCACATCCACTTTTGGAGTCATTAACCCTTAATTACAGTTTGGGATCTTACTAAACCGGGGCTTAGAAATCCACTAATCTCAGGCTTATTCTTTAAGCTCAAGTCTCAAAAGTCAGGGTATTACATTATGCTTCCAAAGGTTCGTTATGAATGAATGCATCCGATGTGCTCCTGTAAAAGCAATACCGTGAAAAGAGGTTTAAAAAATATGCTAAATTGATTTCTTGCCTCCATGTGGCCAAATAAAACAATGAGATTTTGTTGAAAAATTGTTAATCCCATCTAACAAGCTCGACTCGATTCCCATATGTGAATGTAGTAATGAATGAATCTAATTGTGGCCATAGATGATGGCATAGATCTAGCTACAGCTGTGGCCGTGGCCATGGTAATAATCGTGGTAGTTCAAATTCCCACCTGAAGTGGGGAGAGATTAAAATAAATCATGTTGATATGGATGTCATTTTTTAGTATAGTGACATGGATATTACCCATTTGGATGTTGCTGATTGCTTAGCATAAATTATCTTTGTCTATTTGAACTTCTATAATTTATTGTATTTAAAGTTTCTACTATAATATGTGTTAGTGCAAGCGTTTCACCCAAAGGGGGGGGGGGTGAATTGGGTGATACCAGAAATTTTGTTGCGTATAAGAAAATTGATAGAATATTTAAACCAGTTGAGAGCAAAGAGAAATATCATTGAAGTGTACACCGGGAGTTATATTGGTTCGGCCACAACCACTGTGACCTACGTCTAGTCCTGAGAGCATCTCTGAGAGTTTCACTATACTCTCCAAGATTCTGTGGGTTCTTGGCACCTCAATACACAGCAAGTTCCTTCACTTGGACACTCGCTCCCCTTACACGTTGCATTCAAATCCTCAACTCAAGATTCCACAACCTTAAGTTGTCTCAATAACAAATATTGAGTTTGTAATGAAAAACTCTCTCACAGAGCAAATATATAATGACTGAAGTACAATAAATGAGTATAAGAAAACAAAGCACTAAAAGTTTGTTGATCAGTGTATTCTCAGTTCTTATGTCTTGTTTTCTTTTCTTTGAATGCTCTATATATATAGATGATTTGTAATGTCCGTTGGAAGCAATTCAAACATGTCCATTAGAGTCACACAGCAACGGTTGACTATTCTTCGTATTTTTAAAAATATCCGTTTGTGGTAGGTAGCGGTAGGTGAGATCTTAGACTTTTATTTGACTTTTTACTTCTGGCAAGATCTTTCATTGTTTCTCTGTAAATGTTCTTAGAATACTAATGCAATGAAGAGTTAATCATATAGAAATCAATTTAATAAACATTCGATGAAAAGCATAATTTCTAGACTGCCTTACTTGAGTAGCTACTCAAGTGATCATGTTTGTTACTCGAGTAGTCCCTCAAGTAACCCTATCAAAAATATGGCAGTGGATAACTCAACATGTTTCATAAGATATTACTCGGGTAAGACATATAGTGAGATAGATTATAAATCTTGAAAATACCTGATTACTCGAGTGACTACTCGAGTGGCCATGTCTTTCCTTTACAGGTTACTCAAGTGCTGACTCTGGTAATCTGGTTACTCGAGTGGCTACTTGAGTGGCCTTCCCTTTTCTTCACATCTTACTTGAGTGGTCCCTCGAGTAGATTTCAAATAACCCGGCAGATTACTCGATTACTCCCTCAAGTAATTGCATCAAATTCTTGGCCGAGAGTTTGCTTTCTGCTTACTCGAGTGGCTACTCGAGTAATGCTTCAAATAACTCCCTAGATTACTTGGGTGGTCCCTCGAGTAAATAATTTTTCTCACCTGGTTACTCGAGTGGCTACTCGAGTAAAGTGTTGCATTTCTTGGCCGAGAGCTACTGGAAGATTTTTGACCTAGTTACTACTCGAGTGATGCCTTTGTAAATCATGTTACTCTAGTGGCTACTCGAGTAATGATCTATATAACTTTGTAGATTACTCGAGTACTCTCTCGAGTAACTTTATCCAAATTTTGGCAGTGCTTCACTGGATGAAATTCTCCTTGATTACTCGAGTGGCTACACGAGTAATGGCTTCCCTTACTCGAGTGGCTACTTGAGTAATCCTTCACAAAATTTGTTTATTACTCTAGTGCTTACTTCAAGTAATGTTTAGCCAATTTGTTCAAATTCATTTGTTTGTTATCAAATCCTTTTATATCAATGATCCAATCTGTAACCCCCTCCATAATTATATCTGAAATACGTGATTAAAATGAAATAGAGACCAATAATAATCAAATAACATTTACTAACCCATCACATGACGGGGTTTTCACGAATACTTTTTGAAATCATTTATAAACTTGGTCTCATATTCACATTTTGAATACAATTACTACGTGAAGATAAATCGCATTCATATAAATATCAGAGTGCACAACTTAATCATCCCGGCAATCCTGGGTACATACCTTCGCTAAAGATACACAGGGTACAATTGCCCATTACAATTCTTCAAATGGGGATTACACAATCTCATCTCGAAGGAGTCCTAGCCGCTCCCTCCACGAGCCACTTGCCCTGTCTAAATTGTTGGTAGGGGAGAGTGAGATTCGAGAGAATCTCAGTAGGAAACAGATACCATAATGCATGCATGATAGATGCTATGTGTATGACATGTTAGCTTTATCTAGATGCATGCCCCATAATGATATTTCTGCATGCTTAATATTTCATGTAACAAAACTATGGCCACAGTAAAACAGAAACAGAGCTTCATTTATTCAAATATGCTCTACACAATCAAGTAAAGCAATCACATACATCACTACACAAGCAAAGATATCAAATACATGCAAGTAAGGTAAGTCCCCTACCTCCAGTCTTTTCTCCTCGATTTGCGTGCCAGCAACTCGGGGCTTCACATTCGATCCTACAATGTCAAATGTACTATTTAGACACTTCCATAGTGTTTCTGGGGGCTATATGAGGCTATATTGAAAATTTACTAAAATACCCCCGGGGACCTGGCCCGGCCCGGCCCCGCCGCACCCGGTCCGGCTGTACTTTTCTTGAAATTTTGACATAGGCTATTCTGACATATTTTCAGCCAAGGAATCCATTTCTGGACTCGGAATTATCAAATTCAATGTCAATTTACAAATTTACCCTTGGCAGCCCCATTTAAGGGTTTCAGGGGCGTTTTCGTAATTATGCTTTTTCGGCCTTTTCCGAAAAAGTGACCAACTGAACGCCACCTAATTTTCGCTCCTGAACTCAATGGAACCATCAAAGCATTGAAAATCCAACTCTAAGACCCATTTATAGCCATAACCGAAATATACAAGTACTCCAGGGAAAATTGGGGTTTTTCGGTTTCGGCTCCTTAAACGTGTTTCTTTCTACTCCTGACCACTTTATTAAACATTACATTAGGTTACAACTAACATTAAGGCCTAATTTGGGGAGCATAATCCCTAGGCCAACCCATTTTCCAAATTTACAAATAAAGACAATCCGGTGAAATTTCACCGATTAAATCAACCACAACAGCCAGAACAATCAAAGATTGAAGTTTCGGAAGTTACCTCAAGCTTCCTCTGGCTTTTACTCATTATGGCTGAACCCTAGCCCCTTTTAAACAGCAAAATTAAGCTTCAAGTACCTTAATCCATGTAGAAGAGAAGCTTAGGAGAAGGATTATACATGTTAGGAGCTAGATCGTCGGAGAAATCGGCTTACCTTGCGAGATTTCTCATCTTTCTCTCTCTAAGAGCTCTCAACTTTCTCTCACTAGTTTCAGCTGGTTCAGCACGAAATGAGAGCTGAAGAAGATGAGAAAATATTTAATTCCATGCTGATGTCATCTTTTATTGAGATGATGTCATAATTCCCATTTTCGGATTTTCTGCCCAAACTTTGAAAAATCATAACTAATTCTAGAAAAATCAAAATGAGGTGATTCCAAAGCCAAATGAAAGGTATTTAAGTCCTCTTCATTGGAAAAATATGAGCCATTACCAGAAATCACCAAAAAATTCCAGAATTACACAAATTTCATCACTGCCCCAAAACAGAGTCCATTTTCGACCTCAAACTTTGGACAGTCATATCTCCCAGTTCCCAAAACGAAATGGCACAAATTATATGTCCATTTTGAAGCTTGGGATGTGAAAGTTAAGACTGGAAAGTTTCATAATTTTCTGACATCATTTGTCTAGTCAAAACAACAACACGAGAAGACTGCCCAGAATATAGTTTCACTGGACAGAATTTCATATTTTGCATCTTTGCTTCCAATGGTTCCATTTTCATAGCAAACATCATTCCCATATAAATTTTCACAAGGAATCCATTGGAAACACCAAATCAATCAAATTCACATCTCATTGACATGTTTTCACAACAATCTCAACATGTCAACACAATTCACATTTCAAAACCTAACATTGCAACATTTCTATTCCAAAGTTCCAAACCAATTTCAATGACATCAAAACACACTATGACACCATTTCCAACACAATAAACCATTCAATTCTTCCCTCTATTATAAGTCAATTTGGATGTTAATCCACAATTGAACTCAAATACAGAGTTTCGGCACTGCTCACAACACACACGAATCATATTCGAGTGCCAAATCACATCATATTCTCCAAAAGGGTTATTTATCACTAACCACATCCACTTTTAGAGTCATTAACCCTTAATCACAATTTGGGATCTTGCTAAACCGAGGCTTAGCAATCCACTAATATCAGGCTTATTCTCTAGCCTCAAGTCTCAAAATTCGGGGTATTACACAATCTTTGTTATCATCAAAACATATGGGATATAACATTCTCCCCCTTTTTGATGATGACAAAACTTGGTGATTTTGAACAAAGTTTTTTTTTAAATTGAGTTTTCAAACATATGTTACTCAAATACTTTTCATATGAAATATTTTGTTCAATGTAAACTTGAAAACTCTTTTTAAATAACTTGTTAAAGATCTTTTCTAAGTTTTTGTTCTTATATTTACTTGTTTGCCTGGCATATACAATTGAAAACACATTAGTCCCAAAATGCAATATAATTTCAATGAAATATCATAAAGGAACAAATTGCATAATGAAGAATCCAATACATAATTAAACTTAGAATAAAACTTAAAAATGTTCAAAAGCAAAAAGCATCCTAAAACCCCATGCACCCAAATCCCAATTCATCAACTCAGTCATTCATCACAAAATCACTCAGCTTTTCTCCCCCTTTTTGTCTTCATCACAAAGGTGGAATCAATCATGAGGAGGAGTAGGTGGCTTGGCTATTGAGATAGGAGTGACAGGAAATGCCAATGACTCATATGAACCATCTGAACTTGAAGGATCTAAAGATGATGGTTCAAGATCAGGAAGGTTCACTGGCGGTGTCTAAAGATCCTCTAGAGGATTTACCGGAGATGAAGGGTAAGGAACCAGAGAAGTAATTTCTACTTCCTCTGTAGCTACCGGTGAAGACTCAAGCACCTCCTCAGTGCGTGTAGGTGATGCAATGGGAGTAGGTATGAGGTCTGGCTGAACAGGCTGAGGGGGATCATCAGTGGTGATGTGGATAGGCTCGGATGTGTCAGGGTCAGGCATAGAGAACAACACATTGCTAGGTCCACTCTCAGAGGGTTTATGCCAGTAGGTATAGAGGGTCCTGGTTCAGGAACAGGTATGGGCTCAGGAATACTAGAAGGACCAAGAGTAGAGGATCTAGATGCCATAGCATCAAGTCTAGCAACAATGGATCTCAGAAGCTCACCCTGGGCACATTGTTCAGGTAGCAACTCTTCGTGCCTCTTATCCATCTTCTCCATAAGTTGTCCCATCTTCTCATTCATATGAGTTACCAATTCCGTATTGGTATTTGCAATATCAATATGGAAACTCCTCAGGATGTTCTCCATGAACGTTTGCATTGCGACACCAAAGAAGGATGGAGAAGATGTGTTGGCTGGAGCAGAAGACTGTGTGTCATCCATTCGGCTTGTTGCTGTGTCAGTCTTCTTCTTTTTCTTGGGACTTGCTTTTAGAGGTGTCTTCAAAGGAATCTCAATATTCAACTTTCCAATTTGATTCCTTCCCACTGGTGCTAACCTCTCAATCGGCTCTATACTTTCCAAGTACCAAATCTTATTCTTCTTGAGGAACAAGGAAATAAGTTGAGGATAAGGCATTGGAGTAGTTGGTTTTCCCTTATACCTATACCTCTTGATCTCATTGAAGATATACTCTCCCAAATCCTTTTGCTCTTTGAGAATCAATGAGGCAAATTTCCTGAAGTCTTTCTTAATGAAATGAGTGAAGTTATTGGATTTGTTCACCATGGCTTTAGAGTAGATATACCATAGGACTCTATGAAAATCACTCATATCACTCGGATTGAAGTTGAGAGGTCCCACTATCTCATCAGGTCTAAGGATAGAGAATATCTGGTTTGAATCAAGGTTAAGGTAATCATCATTAAGAGGATTTTCTATTCCTAACCAGGTATTGATTCTGGAAGGTGAGATTAGAATTCTTTTTCCTCTAACCTTAGAAGTCATTTCTTCTTCCACAGACTTCCTAACGGGATCATTAATAGGTTCGAGGTTACAATAAAAATGTCTCACTACTTTGGTACAAAATGGGAGTTTGAGAAATAGCCAGGGCATATAGGAATCAAGATAGGGACTCAGATCGAATTTTAATACCTCTTAAAGCACCTTGTAGTCAATGTAGTGCATCTTGCACACATTTCTTCTTGCAAAATGACTTAGGTACTTCTGAGATTCCTCAAGCTTGCTCACGTTAAATCCCTTTGGTGGAAATGTGCTTTCTTCATCCCTCTCTTCTGTTTGCTTTGAAGATTGTCCTTTCTTTGCTTCCTTAGATTGGAATGCTTCTTCAGATTGGAATGCTTCTTCAAGCATGACTACCATAACTTTGGTAAGCTTCTCACTAACCTTAGGCTCTTTCAGAGGTTTAGGAGTAAAGGTAGGTGTGTCGGATGAATCAGAGGAAGGAGGAGATGGTTCTTTTGTTGTTTTTCCTTTTCCAGGGGGTGAACTCTTCTTAGATTGAGCTCTTGTGGCAATGGGCTCCTTAATCAAAACCCCTTTCTCCTTAGGCTTAGCTTGCGGCTTGGTCTTAGATTTTGTTTGGGAGAAATTTTCCTCTCCTTGGTAGGAGGAGAGGAATGTGAATCGGAGGGTTGATATGGTTCAGAAGACTTAGAAGGAGTGCTAAGATTTGGAGATTTTGTCCTCACTATTGTGATTTTAGAAAATCGAATATTTCAGAGAAAAAATAGAGATGAGGTCACGAGTTTAGGGCAATGATTTAGTATAATCTGAGAGGTTTTTGAAGGTGATAAGTAAAATATTTGCATATTTATTTTCCCTTATATGATGATTTTATGGACGATATTTGCGTTTAATATAATAAATTTGGGTGTGATTGATAAATAAATATTGTTTTTGGAATAAACAAGATTTTAAAATTTTTTTAAAAAAGTACTGTAGCAGCTAACGAGCACTGTAGCAGCCGCCAGGGGGACTGTAGCAGTCAACAGCACTGTAGCAGTCAACGGCATTGTAGCAGCCGCCAGATCACTATAGCAGTACTGTAGCACATGTTTTTTCCCCTATAAAAGGAGATCAATGCCAAGCTCAAAGGGAGAAGAGAGGAAGAGAATCAGAGGTCCTTTTCTGACAATTATAGGCCCTTCTCTGACAAGGAGAGATTCTTTCTCTGACAGTTCTGAAAAAAAAGTGTGTTACTTTCTAGATTTAATTTCATACATTGTATCAATTCTTGCATGCCTCCATCTTGGAAGGCTTATGATTTTATTACATTTTGCATGCCTTCATCCTGGAAGGCTTAGGATTTTATTACATTTTGCATACCGCCTACATGGAAGGTTTTACCTCCTAAATGGACGGATAGATTTCTTCATTTTTCATGCATCTTTTGGTTGTATATTTATGTTTGAAAATTTAATATTCAAGTTTATGCACTATTTCTGAGGATTTCACTCTAGCTTTATATAATGTCAATTTATTTTGGTTTTGTTTTTAATTTCATCATGTGCTAAACTTTCATTTTCCTAGGGTGATGACGTAGCTTATTAATGACGGATTGAATCTTAACTTATTAAATCTAGTTTGAATTTCTCGTTCATGATTGAATTTTAATTATTATTTTTAATGCTTTTGATTGACTGACCATCTTTTGAATGATTTCAATATGCATGTTGAGACTGGAAGTGAAATCTGACCCCTAGGGCTTTTTATCATATTTGCTTTCATATCATCTGCATTCATATTTAATTGTCTTTCTTTTATTTTGTACTCTCAATCACCAACTAATTGATCGACTAAATAGAGTTAAAATTACTTATTTTGGTACTTAGTGCTCAATCCTCGTAGGAATGATACTCTACTTACTTCTATATTACTTGATTACGACAGTGTACAGTTGCACTATTTAATTGATCATCTGCACACGTATTAAGTTTTTGGCGCCGTTGTCAGGGATTGTTGTCATTAATATCAATACCAAGTAATTTTAATACTAATTTAGTCTTCATGTAAAAATTTCAAAAAAAAATTAAAAAAAATTAAAAAAAATGGATTGTTCACAGCATGCATTTGGTTTAATAAATGATAACTTGTCATATCTTGGTTCTTTTTCTGGAATGCATGTGAATGGAATGAGACAAGAAAATATAAATGCTAGTTGGATTGAAAATTCTTCTCCTTATAGTTGTTTTTCTTGTGCTTATTGTGGAGAGTGTCATTCTTATGAGCATTGTCCATATAGCAATACAGGTCATTATGTGAGAGATGATTTCAATATGAACCAAACTTGTTTTGATAATTCCTTTTATCCTGGTGGAATTTTGGAGCAACAAGAGTCTTTGGATCCATATGTCATGTATTCTCCTAATCATCCTTTCTACTCTTATCCATATATTGAAGAACAAATTCTTGAGTATAAGGAAAAATCTGATTTAGAAAGATTAATTAAGGAGTTTGCCGAATCAACAGAGAGATTTTGTAGAAAGCAAAAGGAAAGTGACACTAGAGTCAAGTCAAGTGTCCAAAATATTGGAATATATGCGAGTTAAATTACTGCATCACTTGAAACTATGAGGCAAGATAATTCTTTGAGCATGATTCCCACACCTTGTGTTGATGATGATTATTGCGAGGAAGTTGAGGATGTGGAATTGAATGAAACTTTGCCTCTTGTGGCATGTGATAAGGAACTTGAAATCACTTTTGGAGAGAATAATGGATGTCCAATTGAGGTTCCGCCTGTGGAGCCTAATCTTTGTGATTTTGATATTGAAACTAATGTGGATATTCCAAAAGATGTTGTTCATGTCTCTCCTGTTGAAGTATTGACTCTTACTGATGAGAGTTAAGTAGATTTTATGGGATGCTCTAAAATTTTTAAAATTCCTAAATCTGTTTGCAAATACATGCATGCTGTGCTTTATTTGAATTCATTAAATAATTGTACTCTAAAATTGTCTATGACTGAAGAAGTACAATTAATTACTTTGAATGATCATTGTTGTTTTCTGAAATATTGTTGCTTGAAAAGAAATGAAGACAAGGTGATCCTGGTGTTTGATACTTTTGATTAGTAGTTTGTGTTTGAGAAGTCTGGCTGAAGACTATAAATTTAGCGCTGCTTAGGAGGCAACCCAAGGTTTGGTTTGATGTTTTGTTGTGATTTTGCAGGACTTCTGGTAGCTCCTGATGATGTATTCTACTTTGATAGTTTTTTTTTTAAAAATAAAAAAGAAAAAAGTTTTTTTTTGTCTAGCTAAAGACGTTAAAGAAGAGCAGCTATTTGGGAGGCAACCCAAAACTTCATTCCTACTCTTTCAAAACTTCTTTCCCATTCTCTCAATTTTCTTTCCCACTCTCTCAATTTTCTTTCCTACTTACTCATTTCTTTCGTACTCTCTCATTTTTCTTTCCTACTCATAGAAACACATTACACTGCATTGAGATTTTAGTTTTCATCATTTTCATTTTAAGTTACCATGGAGGAATCTCTTGCAAAGCTTAAGAACAGGTTCCCCACTCTTCCCAATGATGTGCTCAGGAAGATCTATAACAGTCGACTTAAAAGGATGATGATATTCAATCGTTTGGGCCTTCCTGAGGATATACGCTGGATCATTGAAGCTAAGGTACGTTTAGCAGGTGAGATTCATAATTCATTTGTTAAATCTTTGCCAGGAATGGGAAGAAGTTCTTACTCCAAAAAGAGAAGAGCTAAAAGAATGAAGGTCTGCCATAAATGTGCAAGGTGGAATTGTGATCAGCGCTGTAGAAGTAAAGGTATGGTTTCTGTAAATCGAGAAGATAAAATTAAATTTATAAAGGATGGACTGAGTAAGGAGTCACTGGATGATATCATTCAAACTCTTGAGATGCATCCGAGTGGTGATGTTCATCGTATTCTTCTCGATTTAGCAGAAATATTCAACAGAGAAAAAGAGCGCTATTGTCTTGGGAATCTGACGTTAAAAGACCCTATTTGCCAATTTATAAGAAAACTGGATGGGAAGCAAATCCTCAATTCATAGAAAGCGTTTAAGCCATTTCTGGACGTAAAACCAAAGGAAGATGTGAGCCAAAATCACAACTACTGTACATAATCATGCTTGTGTTTAATTTGTTTTGTCTTTTTCGTAGCTTTTGTCTAATCTTTCTTATCTTTTCGGCAGCTTTTCTCTACTCAATTGTATCTTTTGACTTTCTTTCCTCTTTTTGTTTAATTTCTTCACACAATAGCCCACCGGTTATTTGTGTCGGAAATTTTTTCAAACTTCTTTGAAAAATGTGTGATTTTGTTGTCGCTGTTTAAGTATTATATATATGTACTCTTTCATTTGTAAATATGCACACTTCTATTTGTAAATATGAATTCTTCTTCTTGTAAGCGTATATGGTCCAAGAGAAACAAAGAGAAAAAGGGTATCACACAAAAATGTAAATTTACATCTATTTGCATTTTTGGTGAAACTGATTTGGGCAAGAAAGGAGAGTTTATAATAGCAGCAAATGAACTTGGAATTGTATTAGCTACCAGAAAAATCAACTTTGTGTACGGGGGAGGCATCCAGGGCCTAAAGGGAAGTGTGGCCATTTCTGCATCCATGAATGGAAGCAAGGGTTTAAGTGTAAGGGTGAAGGAGTTGCAAGATCATGCTTTTTCCTTAGGACAAGAGTTACAGGTTTCAAGCTTGTCTGAACAGATGGGAGTAATGTTCTACCATGCTCAAGCTTTTATTGCTCTACCTGGTGGTTTGGAGACATTGGATGATATTTCTAGTGTTGCATATTGGGTTAAGTTAAACTATCACAAAAAACCATTATGATTGTTAAATGTTAATGGTTTTTATGATAATCTATTGTCTTTTCTTGATCATGCTGTGGAAACAGGATTCATACCCCAAGCAACTCGCCAATCCATAATTGTTGCACCAACTGCTGATCAGGTGCTCGATCAAATGCAAACCTATGAACCTAAACCAGATCTACTCGTCAAGCAAATAGGTGGGCAATCTTCAGATAGCAGTCAGAAGCAGAACCCAGATACCACTCTTAGGTTGTAACTTTCCTTAATCTCTTGGTTTTACTTTATTGTGTGTTTATGTTAAAAAAAACACCTCCTCTGAGCTCTAGAAGACATTGGGGACAATGTCTGATTTAGGTTGGGGGAGGAGAAAAACAAATTTTATTTTTCTTTTGTAGTTAGTAAAACCATTAGATGCATGGGCTGTGGAAAAAAATGGCAGAGTAAGGGGTTATTCTTAACTCCTGAGACGCATTTCATTAGTTGCATTTTTTTTTCAAAAAAAAAAGTAAAAAAAAATCATCTTGTTCAAGTGCTTTGTAATGATCTTAAGAAGTATATAAGTTTTAAGTATGGATAAATTGAATTTAGAGATTTTATAGCATAAATGAACAACTGATTGTTGCAATTGGTGATGAATTTTGAGATTGAATGAACTGAGTTTAAAAATTCCTAGCTGTGAGCTTATGAGCCTATAATGATTATTTCTCTTGTGTGTGATATTCACCTATTAAGTTGTCACTCTAGAACTTGCTTAAATCTGGTTAAAATTACATCTCACATGCACATTCAAAAATGATAAAGGCATTCATTTTGTTTAACCAGAGCCAAATAGCCAACCTTGCAATTATACCGTTGATAAGCCCCTTTGAGCCTAATTGACTGTTTCTTTGTTTTCAATCCATTAACATGTGCTTTAATGATATATCAAGTGCTTTTACCTTATTCGAAAGATTAGTGGAGCATTTGAAATTTTTGTGAAATGGGCTTTTGACAAAGTGTGGGGGTGTATCTATCATCAACTTTACAGTTGCAATACAATAAAAAAAAGAAGAAGAAAAAATAGAAAAAAAAGAAGGAAAAAATTATTAAAAAAAAAGAAGAAGAAAAAAGGAAAAAAAATGTTAAGTGTTTGAATTGTGGGTTGTTGTGATAAGATAAATTTACAAGTAGCCCATTTTTCAATTGCTCTATTTCTTTAGCCTTTCATATCATGTTTTACATTCCTTTACCTTAACCCCATTACAACCCTTAATAAGTCCTTTTGATTTGAATTATGCATGTGAATTAGGTAGTGGAGATTGAGATTTTTAGCAAGCCTACGGTAGTGCAATTTTTTTTGTTGAATTTGAGCGAAACACTTACCTTTAATCACTTGAGAGATTGAGAGAATGAGCTACAAGTATGAATTCAGTTTATTCATTTTCAATTAAAGTTACCAGTTTATATTTTCATTGATTCATTAATACTATGATCTCTTTATGTTTCAATTGTGTTCTTACTTATGACCTGACACTTCTGATTTTGTTGGAAGCACTTATTATTTACTTCTTGTCCGAGGACGTCCAAGAGTCAGGTATGGGGGAATTTGATAAGTAAAATATTTGCATATTTATTTTCCCTTATATGATGATTTTATGGACGATATTTGTGTTTAATATAATAAATTTGGGTGTGATTGATAAATAAATTTGGAATAAACAGCATTTAAAAAATTTTTAAAAAAAGTACTGTAGCAGCCATCGAGCACTGTAGCAGTCGCCAGGGGGACTGTAGCAGTCAACAGCACTGTAGCAGCCGTCAGATCACTGTAGCAGTACTGTAGCACACGTTTTTTCCCCTATAAAAGGAGATCAATGCCAAGCTCAAAGGGAGAAGAGAGGAAGACAATCAGAGGTCCTTTTCTGACAATTAGAGGCCCTTCTCTGACAAGGAGAGATTCTTTCTCTGACAGTTCTGAAAAAAAAGTGTGTTACTTTCTAGATTTAATTTCATACATTGTGTCAATTCTTGCATGCCTCCATCTTGGAAGGCTTATGATTTTATTACATTTTGCATGCCTTCATCCTGGAAGGCTTAGGATTTTATTACATTTGGTATACCGCCTACATGGAAGGTTTTACCTCCTAAATGGACGGATAGATTTCTTCATTTTTCATGCATCTTTTGGTTGTATATTTATGTTTGAAAATTTAATATTCAAGTTTATGCAGTATTTCTTAGGATTTCATTCTAGCTTTATATAATGTCAATTTATTTTGGTTTTGTCTTTAATTTCATCATGTGCTAAACTTTCATTTTCCTAGGGTGATGACGTAGCTTATTAATGACGGATTGAATCTCAACTTATTAAATCTAGTTTGAATTTCTCGTTCATGATTGAGTTTTAATTATTATTTTTAATGCTTTTGATTGACTGGCCATCTTTTGAATGATTTTAATATGCATGTTGAGACCGGAAGGAGATATATGTGTGTAGACCCTATAATTAAAACCATGACTTGTATATGAAATAGGAATATATTCATATGAGTTGTGTAGTCTTACTGAGTTCCATAAATCTTAATGCATAATTAATTGCTTAAATTCATATAGGAATATATTGGATTAGCAATTGATTATAGAATTGCTTGACCTTGAAAGAGGCTAGTAATTAAATTAGGGAAACTCGACTATCAATCATGTGGAATAAATTGGGCTAGAATAGATAAATGATTCAATCTGGAATTTGTTAAGTGAAATATGACCCCTAGGGCTTTTTCTCATATTTGCTTTCATAACATTTGCATTCATATTTAATTGTCTTTCTTTTATTTTGTACTCTCAATCACCAACTAATGAATCGACTGAATAGAGTTAAAATTACTCATTTTGGTACTTAGTGATCGATTCTCGAGGGAACGATACTCTACTCACTTCTATATTACTTGATTTTGACAGTGTACACTTGCACTATTTAATTGATCATCCACACACATATCAGAAGGTATAAATCATTGGGTTTTGACGGTTATGGGAAGAGAAAAGGATTTTGAAAAGTTTGGTGAGAGCGTTAGGAGAATCACTCTAGGAGATTTTATGAGAAATGACCGAGTATCGAGTTGAAATAACCTAGAACCTGACATCACTTGAGGGCTTACTCGAGTGATCATCAGCATCACTCGGGTAGCTAATCGAGTGATCATACAAGAAATTTTAAAATATAGCAAATTTGAGAGCGTACCTGGCATGAATAATATTGTAATTATCCATATATATTCCCTCGATCATTTGATGACTCTTTAGAACAGATTTGAACTGAAACTCAGCTGATTTGAAATTTGGACCCAGGTTCACTCGAGGCCTTACTTGAGTAATGTTGAAGTTCACTCGAGGCCTCCCTCAGGTAAACTGTATCCTCACCTTCTAACTGTTCATTTTCAACCATTGTGCCGTTTCATTTGAAATTAATGTTTCACTGGCACATTTCCAAGTTCATTACTTGAGTGGCTACTCGAGTAATGCATCCATTACTTCAAGGTGTCACTCCAGTAATGCTCATTACTTAAAGTTCTCACTCCAGTAATGCTTATTACTTGAGGTTGTCACTCCAGTAATGTTGTCCTCTGTTAACCTCTGCTATTCATACTCTAAAACAGATTATTATGATCTTGCAAAACAAATTGCTAGAAACTCCGATGCTTAAGTTAGTAATCATCAAAACATCAATCAATAACATCACCTAACATTTTGTAAACACTAAATAACTTACAATTCATTGGGATTTACCATTCCCAATTCTCATATAATATATAAAAATTGTTCTTTTGCAAGAGGTTTTGTGAAGATATCAGCTAGTTGAAGATGAGTTGGAATGAATATCACATTGACATCTTTCTTTTGGACATGATCTCTGATGCAGTGATGTCTAACATCAATATGCTTGGTTCTGGAATGTTGAACAGGATTCTTTGCCAAGCTTATCGTGCTAGTATTGTCACAGTATATTGGTATCTCTTTCAAATAAATACCAAGATCTTGGAGTTGTTGCTTTAGCCATATTACTTATATACAACAACTTGATATTGCAACATACTCAGCTTCCGTTGACAAAAGAGACACTGCAGTTTGTTTCTTGCTAAACCATGTTACAAGTGAGCCTCCAAGAAACTGACCTTGTCCACTCGTATTCTTTCTGTCCGTCTTGTATCCTCCATGATTAGAGTATGAGTAAGCAACTAGATATTCACTTCTTCCTTTGGGATACCAGAGACCCAATTCTGGTGTGTCAGCAAGATATCGGAAGATTCATTTGACAGTTTCAGCATGTGACTCTTTTGGTGCTAATTGATATCTTGCACACATACCCACACTGAATTGAATGTCAGGCCTACTTGTAGTGAGATAGAGTAATGATCCAATCATTCCTTTATATTTTGTGATGTTGTAATCTTTTCCCTTGACATCCGCATCAAGCAATATGGTTGAGCTCTTGGGTGTGTCCGTTCCATTTGCTTTATCCAATCCATACTTCTTCAATAGCTCTTTCAAATATTTCGTTTGAGATATGAAAATCCCATTCTTTCTTTGTTTGATTTGCAAACCGAGAAAGAAATTTAATTCTCCCATCATTGACATCTCAAACTCCCCCTGCATTATCTTAGAAAATTCTTTGCACATAGTTTCATTAGTAGCACCGAAAACAATATCATCAATATATATTTGCACAATTAATATATCATCATGTTTTCGTTTTCTAAAAAGTGTTATATCAACTTTTCCTCATACAAAACTTTGATCAATAAGAAATTTACTGAGCCTTTCATACCATGCTCTAGGAGCTTGTTTTAAACCATACAAAGCCTTTTTGAGTTAGAAAACATAGTCAGGTTTGGTTACATCTTCGAAACCTGGAGGTTGATCTACATATATTTCTTCCATGATGTAGCTATTTAAAAATGAACTCTTTACATCCATTTGATAGAGTTTGAATCCTTTGATGCATGTAAAGGCTAAGAGTACTCGTATAGCTTCCAATCTAGCTACTGGAGCATACATTTCCTCATAATCAATTCCTTCTTCTTGATTATAGCCTTTGGCCACCAATCTTGCCTTGTTTTTGACAATAATTGCGGATTCATCAAGTTTGTTCTTGAATACCCATTTAGTGCCTATGATCGGATTATCCTCAGGTCGGGGTACCAAATCCCAAACTTGATTTCTTTCAAATTGGTTTAGTTCTTCTGCATTGCTATAACCCAATCATTGTCTGATAAGGCTTCGTCAATGTTAGAAGGTTCAATCTCAGAAATGAATGCAAAAAAACTAACTTCATTGAAAATTCTATTTCTAGTTTTGACTCCTTCATTCACATCTCATATGACTTGATCTAGGGGATGACTCCTATTCTATCTCCATGCTTTAGGTTGTTCACTGGATGAAATTCTCCTTAATTACTTAAGTGGCTACTCGAGTAATGGCTTCCTTTACTCGAGTGGCTACTCGAGTAATCCTTCACAAAATTTGTTTATTACTCCAGTGCTTACTTCAAGTAATGTTTAGCCAATTTGTTCAAATTCATTTATTTGTTATCAAATCCTCTTATATCAATGATCCAATCTTTGTTATCATCAAAATATATGGGATCTAACAATATGTATTTTATTTTTAATTATGATTATGATTTTCTTTATATACATGCTTCTCTTAACCAAGAATGAGTCTTATTAACATAAGTCCTAAAGATTTATGTCTCATTGATAATGCAACATCCTATACCATACTTAGAAATGATAAATATTTTTCTTCTTTGATAATTTGAGAGGCTAATGTTTAGACTATATCTGGTGATATAAATTTGATTGAAGGCTCCAAAAGAACTAATATTTTGTTACCTGAACGAACAAAATTATGTATTGATAATGCATTCTATTCTACCAAGTGTAAAAGAAACTTATTGAGTTTTACATATATCTACAGAAATCGATTTCATAAGAAACGACAACTAAAAATAATTGGAAATATCTTGATATCACAAATTTATTTTTTGGTAGACAATGCATATTAGAAAGTTTTCTTGCCTTTTCTTCTGACTTTTAATACATATTGTAACTTCCCAGGGGATCACCCATCCTAAGATTTCCTTAGGTTCAGCACGCTTAACTTTTGTGTATCCGTGTCAAAACGCAGATACTATCTGTATCTGTTCCCATCCACCTATACCCCGAGACTGCCCTTATCTTGAGAGTCGTGTCAACTGTCTCCGGTTGACTAAATATTGTGTGTGGACTGTGTATCAGTGCCATTATTTGTACTTGAACACATACCTTGATTTGTTCCATGAAATCCATACAATTTTTTGTTGGACCTTGCTCTACTTTCTATGGGGCCCAACATACTGTATCTGGAAAAAGTACATCATAGTATAGATCCAGATCTCATCCGAGTACTTCATATAAAGTAAACCTTGATCACACTCTATTGGAATCAACTCGTCCGAGTACGTGGTATGCCTATCATAGGGGTGTCTTGCATTTAGACAACCCCAGATATATACTTCGAATGCCATCCCATAGCTCCTGATCCATTACAGATCATGCATCATGTATACCGCTCTAACTCTGGCATTGATAACGGAATCCAGATTCGACTCTGTCTTGTCTGTTTGTGGCTTATATGTCTGACTCTTAACTACCTACAACTGTAGCTGGACATAAATCAGCCTACTAATGATTCTGTTTTAGGATGAGGCCCCACACTTTGTCTTATTTGGACCCGCTTCCTAGGAATCCGTGTCATCCTTGTACCATCCTCTTTATGGTATGGTAATATGTGCTGCCTTCCGGGTATTCCACCCTTCCTCAGGGCGTGTCTGTTCCTTTCAGGGGCTTGTGAATTAGCTAAAGTAATTCACTTCGTTGTTCCTATGACTGCATAATCAAGCATATCAATATACTATCTTGTTGCTAGAACCACGCATGTACTCTAAGCAGACAATTCTGTGGTCAGAATCCTTACTCTGATACCAAAATGTTACTCCCTTACTTATTTTGACTTGCAGCGAAATATTAATGCGTGGTTCGGTGGGCAACACAAGAATATCATAAATATATTGATAATATGTGCATGATTAAAGAAATTTCCCAGAGGGGTTCGTACATGATAATTACAATTACGGTAGCCGCACAGGGCTACTAGGGTGTCTAAACCATCTTAGTGAAACGAAGACATCTTCTTGTCTCCATTACACCACTGCAATCCTCTTATGTAGTTTTCTTCTCTAATCTCAGCATACCTTCCATATTCACATGTCTAAATTATTGGTAGCGGAGGATGAGATTCGAGAGAATCGCAGTAGGAAATAGTTACCACAATGCATGCAAGATATATGCTATGTGCATGTCATCTTAGCTTTAACTAGATGCATGCCCCATAATAACATTTCTGCATGCTCAATGTTTCATGTAACAAAACTATGGCCACAATATAGATAGAAACAGAGCTTTATTATTCAAATATACTTAACACAATAGAGTTAAGCAATCACATATAGCACTACACAAGTAGAGATATCAAATACATGCAAATAAGGTAAGTCCCCTACCTCAGGTCTTTGAGTCCTTCTCTTGTACCTAAAATAGGATCCTTGAACTTTGTGCCGCAGCTTAGGCTATCAATCGGGTCCAAAAATTCTAAATGTACAATTTAGACACTTCTATAGTGTTTCTGGTGGTTATATGAGTCTATATTGAAAAATTACCAAAATACCCTTGGGAACTCAGCCCGCCCCATCATACTTTTTTCGAAATTTTGATATGGGCTATTCTAACATATTTTTGCCCAAGGAGTCCATTTTCTGACTCAGAATTATCAAACTCACTGCCAAAAGACCAAAATGCCCTTGATAGCCCCTATTTTAGGGTTTCAGGGGTGTTTTCGTAATTATGATTTTTCAGGCTTTTCTAAAAAAGTGATCAACTGTAACCCCACCTAATTTCCCCTCCTGAACTCAATAAAATAACCAAAACACCAAAAATCCAGCCTTAAACCCTCCAAACAACATTGGCTGAAACCTGAAATTCCTAGGGGAAAATTGGGGCTTTTGCGTTTTGACTCCGCAAACTTGCTCCTTTCTACTCCTAATTACTTTATTAACTATTTAATTATGTTTTAACTATCATTCAGATCCAATTTTGGTAGTATAATGCCTAGGACACCACATTTCCAAAATTCAAATTCAGAGCAAACCAATCAGAATTTCACCGATTAAACTAATTACAACAACGAAAACAATCAATGTTCAAAGTTTCGGAGGTTACCTTAAGCTCCTTTTGACTCTTCCTTTAGGTGGCTGAATCCTAGTTTCTTTAAACACCAAAATTTCTTATTCAAACACCCTCAATAATATAGAAAAGGAGCTTAGGAGAAGGATTATAGAAGTTAGATATGAATTTATCAAAGAAATCGACCTATCTTGTGAATTTATTATCCTTCTTTATCTAGAATTCTCTCAACTCTCTTTCTCTTTCTTTTTGCTACATGAGGCATCAGTTATGGCTGAAGAAGGAAGAGGAAATTTTTTTATCCTATTTCCTATTTTCCTTTAACTAATTCCCCTTTTTTTTGGATATATACAAATTCTGGCAGATTTTTTGCCCAAATATTGAAAAATCATAACTAAATTTGTAGACATTGTATTAGAGTAATTCCAAAGGCCATAGAACCCTTATTGAGTCTAATTTTAAGGAAAAGTATAGCCCTTTGCCAATTGAAAGCACAATATTTCCAGAATTTAAGTTTTTGAATGCTATTCTAGAAAAGCAACAATTTTTCTGGGCTAACTTCAAAAATACATAACTTTTTGTGTACAACTTCATAAATTACCCATGACCTATCAAATTAAAGCTTAGGATGTCTACTTTTATTTGTAAAATTTCATATTTTTTGCTCATCATTGGGTCATTCAAAACTATTTGACAAACTGACTACCTCGCAGGAAATTCCATTGGAAGCATTATTCACCTTTCCATTCCAATATTTAATTCCTATGACCAAAATTAACATTAATATTGGGCCAAATATTATTTTTTTTGTATTCATCTACTTTGGGCCTCAATATTGGGCTTTTAGAAAACCCAAGAATTAATTCTATAATTTATTCTAGCTCTTTAATTCGCCATTTTATTCCTTTAAATATAAGGAATTTTGGTGACCGAAATTCAAGATGTTACATTTTCCCCCCTGTCCAATAAATTTCATAATCAAAATTTGAACGTCTATAACTTGAGGATCAATCCTTATCATTGTGTAACCCATCCCTAGGTTACACATACCTATAAAGTGTGCACCACACATTACCTTATATGTGTGGATGAGCTGCCTATCAACACTTACGTATTCCATCCATTCTATACTCATGGGTCACCTAACCCATTATTTTATTGATTGACCATCAGGACGCTCAATATACTATTCTAGGCCTTGTTGCCTTATGGAGCAATGTCCCAATATACTTAGCCTTATGGCTTATGTCATTCTATTCTCATAACACTGAATATTCTAGTCTTACTGCCCTATGCAAACATGCACATTGGGGCTTACCGCCAACATGTCGACATTTATACATGATCGTTTGTATCTATGCTTGCCTATCCAGTGTTCAGGACGAAATGAATATTTGACCCTTATTGGCCATATTGTGTGCATCGGTACTATATGCACTATTTACTGTGTGCACCATCCACTGTATACATTGTATCATGAGTGGGTGATTCATTTTGTGAGGCTAAGTTATTGAGATGCACATGCCTCTACTTGACCTTGGTGTATCAGAACACATCCCAATCCATGCCTATTTGCATCTGTGTATACCATAAAGGTTGACTGTGGATATAGATTGTTAACATTGGTGATGTTGGGAGGTATTCGTTACCATTCTGCCCCACTACACTAGGGCTCATCCCAATCTCTGTTTACATGTGTCACTATAGACCATATAGGTTGTGTCACTGTTGACCATACTGATCGTGTTGCTATACACCACACAAGATGTAATACTATCGACCATATCAGTCACGTTACTGTACACCACATAGGGTGTAATACTATTTATCATACATATTGTAACACTATTGACCATCAAGGCCATATTATGTTTTGGGATGATTAATACTGGTGTGAACATCAACCCCTCCTGTAAGTCTCAAAATTGCACCTAGATTCACCATACTTTCAATGCCCACTCTAATGCTTCACATTGTAAAAAAAGTATAGGTGAGGCGGTACTGTCTGCCTGCCCTTGTCTTACTACCTTAGTTAAAACCCACTTGGCATTTGTACTAACCCAAATCATCAATAGAAAATGTGATAAATAAATATTCCAAATGCCATACACTATATAGTAACAGAATTATAACACCATAAATCTGACTGTCTCTTGGCATTCGGGTACAAACCTAGTTTGTGCCCCTATTGGCCTGGCTGCATACATTATTCAGTATCATATGACTGTATGACCCCTACTTGTTGCCCTCATTGGCTGCATGTATTATTTAGGATCATATAACTAAATGACCTCTACTTATGCCCTCACTGACTACATGCATTATTCAGGATCATATGACTGTATGATCCCTACTTGTTGTCCTCACTGGCTGCATGCATTATTCAAGATCATATGACTGTATGACCCCTACTTGTGCCCTATTCTGGTGCAGATTACTGCCTACCCAGAAATGTTTCACTGTCCCGGCATAAACGACTGCATGTTCGAAAATGTTGTTTCCCTATCCTAATTAGGTTCTGTGCCCTAACCAGTCTGTGTATCTATAATTTGTGTCAGAAAACATGGCATATAAGGCATATAGATAATCACAAAGTGTATTAAATAGAGTCATTACACTGACCTTTCCTGAATGACATTGAATTTCTAACTCTCCCCTAGTCTGTGATCTACTTTTGCTGCACTACTTGCAGCTGTCCACTAATATTATGTATCATGGTATTGGGAGTTGATAAATCCTATTCTGTGAGACAATATGTCTAGCACCGCTCTTAGGTACTCATCATGTTATTCTCTACTCTTCAAGTATATTAGAATATTAACACTAAATCTATAACCGTCCTCTCTCAACTGGAGATCAAACCTTCCTCAGAAGCTAAGGGTGTTGGCCTTAGTCAACAGTATACCCCTGTTGATTGAGCTATGTTGTTCATGTCTATAAATTTTCTCCCTTAGGAGCACATGTAAACAGAGGCTTCCGTTTGGGTTCCTCAAACTTTTGTTCATATTCTTGTTCACCAGGATTGTCCCTATCTGTGTTATGTTCCCGCACACTTCCCACAGTTCATTCGTGATGATCATGGATCATTATTTGCCATTCTGTTAACTTGCCCTGTGTTTGATGTATTGGGTTAGGTCTAGCTTCCTGACCCTACCCAGCACTTGTACCTCCTAGTCTCATCACCTTTATTCTTCGCTATGTAAAACAAAAGAAGAGCTAAGTATCTTATAATCACAAGGGCATTTCTGTCATTACACAATGTGTTGGGTACACATGTACTCCTAAAATTACACATAACAGAGATTTCCTGTAGTCAGGGAAAACCTATAACACTATATAGCCTCTAAACTACCGTATATCACGTTGTTGCTCTCGTGTTACATAACATAACATGTTCATGTAATTTCCTTAAGGGTCACTCATACTAAGATTTCCCTGGGTTGAGCACGCTTAACTTTCATGTACCCGTGTCAAAACGCAGATACTATCCGTATTTGTTCCCATCCACCTGTACCCTGAGACTGCCCTTACCTTAAGAGTTGTGCCAACTGTCTCCGGCTCACTAAATATTGTGTGTGGACTGTGTATCAGTTCCGTTATATCTACCTAAACACATACCTTGATATGTACCAAGAAATCCATACAGTTGTCTGTTGGACCTTGCTCTAATTTCTATGGGGCCCAACATACTATATTTGGAAAAAGTACATCATAGTACAGATTTAGATCTCATTCAGGTACTCCATATCCAATAAACCTTGATCATACTATGTTGGAATCAACTCGTCCGAGTATGTGGTATGCCTATCTATAGGGGTGTCATACGTTTAGACAACCCTAGATTTATACTCTGGATGTCCTCCCATAGCTCCTAATTCATCATAGATCATGTATCACATATACCGCTCCAGCTTTGGCATCGATAACAGAATCCAGATTCGACTCTGTTTTTTAACTACCTACAATTGTGGCTGGAAACTAATCAGCCTACTGATGATTATGTTCCAAGAAGAGGCCCCATACTTTGGCCTTAATCAAACTCGCTTCCTCGGCATCTATGTCATCCTTGTACCATTCTCTCTCTGGTATGGTAATATGTGCTGCCTTCCAGGTATTCCACATTCCTCGGGGTGTGTCTATTTTTTTTAGGGGCTTGTGAACTAGCCGAAGTAACTCACTTCTTGTTCCTATTACTGCATGATCAAGCATATCAATATACTATCCTGTTGCTAGAACCACCACATGTACTCTAAGCAAACAATTATGTAGTCAGAATCCTTGCTTTGATACCAAAATGTCACACCGTTACTTATTTTGACTTATAGCGAAATATTAATGTGTGGGTCGATGGGCAACACAGGAATAGCATAAATATATGGATAATATGTGCATGATTACAGAAATTCCCCATAAGGGTTCATACAAGGTAATTACAATTAAGGTAGCCAGACAGGGCTATTAGGGTGTCTAAACCCGTCCTAGTGAAACGAAGACATCTTCTTGTCTTCGTTACACCACTGCAATCCTCTTGTGTAGTTTTCTTCTCTGATCTCAGCATACCATCCGTATTCACCTGTCTAAATTGTTGCTAGGGGAGGATGAGATTTGAGAGAATCTCAGTAGGAAACAATTATTATAATGCATGTAAGATATATGCTATATGCATGTCATGTTAGCTTTAACTAGTTGCATGCCCCATAATGATATTTCTGCATGCTCAATATTTCATGCAACAAACTATGGCCACAATATAAACAGAAATAGAGCTTCATTATTCAAATATGCTCAAAATAATCAAGCAAAGCAGTAAGATATAGGACTATACAAGCAGAGATATCAAATACATGCAAATAAGGTAATTCCCCTACCTCTAGCCTTGAGTCCTTCTCTTGTACCTTAAATAGGATCCTAGAATTTTGTGCCATAGTTTGGGCTATCAATTGGGTCTTAAAATTTCAAATGTACAATTTAGACACTTCTCTAGTGTTTATAGTGGTTATATGAGTCTATATTGAAAAATTACCAAAATACCCCTAGGACTCGGCCCTACCCCACCATACTCGGTCCGACCGTACTTTTCCTAAAATTGTGACATGGGCTATTTTGACATATTTTTACCCAAGGAATCCATTTTTGGACTCAAAATTACTAAAGTCACTGCCAAAAGACCAGAATGCCCTTGGCAGCCCCTATTTCAGGGTTTCAGGGGCGTTTTCGTAATTATACTTTTTCAGGCTTTTTTGAAAAAGTGATCAACTGTAACCCACCTAATTTTTCCTCTTAAACTCAATAGAATCATCAAAACATCAAAAATCTAGCCTTAACCCCTCCAAACAGTATTGGCTGAAACCTAAGATTCTTAGGAGAAAATGAGGTTTTTGACTTTTGACTCCACAGATCTGCTCCTTTCTACTCATAATCACTTTATTAACTATTTAATTATGTTATAACTATCATTTAGACCCAATTTTAGCAGTATAACGCTTAGGAAACCACATTTCCAAAATTCAAATTCAAAGCAAATCGATCAGAATTATACCGATTAAACTACTCATAGCGCCAAATCAACAATATTTGAAGTTAAGGAGGTTACCTTAAGCTCCTTCTGGCTCTTCCTTCAGGTGGCCAAACCATAGCCTCTTTAAACACCAAAATTTCTGATTCAAACACCTTCAATAACATCGAAGAGGAGCTTAGGAGAAAGATTATACACGTTAGGTTGGAATTTACCAAAAAAATTGACCTACCTTGTGAATTTCTTCTCCTCCTCTCTCTAGAATTTTCTCAACTCTCTCTCTCGCTCTATTTTTGCTACATGAGGTGTCAATTATGGCTGAAGAAAGAAGAGGAAAATGCTTTTATCCTATTTCCTATTTTCCTTTAATTAATTCCCTATTTTTGGATTTATACAAATTCTGGCAGATTTTTTACCCAAACTTTGAAAAATCATAACTAAATTTGTAGACATCGTATTGGAGTGATTCCAAAGGTTATAGAACCCTTATTGAGTCTAGTTTCAAGAACAAATATAGCCATTTTCCAATTAAAAGCACAAAATTCCCAGAATTTAAGTTTTTGAATGCTATTCCAGAAAATCAACAAATTTTCTAGGTTAACTTCAAAAATACATAACTCTTTGTGTATAGCTCCAAAAATTACACATGACCTATAAAATTAAGCTTAGGATGTCTACTATTATCCTATGAAAGTTCATAATTTTTGCTCATCACTGGGTCATTCAAAACTATTTGACAAACTCACTACCTCATAGGAAATTCCACTAGAAGCATTGTTCGCCTTTCAATTTCCAATATTTAATTCCTATGACCAAAATTAACATTAATATTAGGCTAAATATTATTTTCTTGTATTCCTCTACTTTGGGGCTCAATATTGAGCTTTAAGGAAACCCAAGAATTAATTCTATAATTTATTCTAGCTCTTTATTTTGCCATTTTATTCCTAATATAAGGAATTTTGGTGACCGAAATTCGGGATGTTACAAGATATTTGTGGGCTAATACACCTATCATGTGGACCATTTAGATGCTATATGGTTTTAGTTGATGTATCAACTAAATGGTTGCATGTTTGCTTATTATCATCTCGCGACCTGGCGTTTGCGAGATTACTTGCTCAGTTGATTAAATTAAGAGCATGTTACCTGGATTATCTTATCAAGAAAATACGTCTTGATGACGCTATTGCTTTCAATGAATATTGTATGTCCCTTGGAATTGATGTTGAACATCCTATAGCTCATGTTCATATGTAAAATGGACTTGCAGAATCATTGGTTCAATGGTTGCAATGAATTGTAAGACCTTTACTTATGATATCTACTAATCTCCCAATTTCTACTTGGGGCCATGCCATTTTGCATGCAATAATGTTAATTCACATTAGGCTAACAAGTTATCGAAAGGTTTCCCCCTTACAAATGGTTTTTGGTAAGGAACATAATATTTTCCATTTTAGGATCGTTAGATGTGCAGTACATGTGCCTATAGCACCACCACAACGCACTAAAATGGGTCCTCAAAGAAGAATGTGAATATACGTTGGGTATGAATCTCCTTCGATACTAAAATATATAGAACAATCTACAGGAGATTTATTTATAACACAATTTGGAAACTAAAAGGTAATTCAATAGACATTCATATGCATTTATTGTATCTTAGTGGTGACCTTTGGTGGTGACCCTTGGAGGCTTATAAGTAGAGGCCTTGTACAAGCATTGTGAACATAAGAAACTGAATAAGAATTGCTCCCCAATTTCTCTCTTGATTTTTCTTTTCTCTTATCTCGTACTCTCTTATCTCAAATTTATCTTTTATTTTCATAACACTTGCCATATTTTAAATTAAAAATTTTAAGATTAGTCAATTATAAAAATTAAATTTGAAATAACAAATATATTTATTAGGGAGAATTCCAATTGAATCCCTTTCAAATAATCAAAACCTAAATCAGGACTATACTTTTAGCAAATTCTTAATTGGGCCACGAGGTTTGACAAGAGATTTTAGAATGTTGTTAAGTGACAATAATATCCCTTAGTTTGAAAAGAAACTACTCCCAATGGTATTTATTATAAGGCACCAACTATCATTTCTTGCAGACCAAGGAATGGAAGTTAAGTCATTACATTGGTCTAAAATCAATAGAAGTTTCCAACTTTACCTATACTTTAATGATGTGGATTTAAATGAGTCAGTTAAAAAAGAGGGCCTAATGAAAATATAGTACTAAACTATATCATCCCATCACCTAACCATGCAGAAATTCAAGCGATACATGAGGCAAGTTGAGTATGTGTATGGTTGCGGTCAGTAATACATCACATACAAACCGCTTGGGGTTTATCCTTTGGCAAAATGATCCCAACAGTCCTATATGAAGATAATATTGCATGTATTGCCTAACTAAAATAAGGATATATCAAGGGTGATAGAACAAAGCATATTTCACCAAAAATCTTCTTCACTTGTAACCTTCAAAAGGATAGCGAAATAGATTTCCAACTAATCCATTCAAGTGAGAATCTAGCAAACTTATTCACCAAGTCACTTCCAGGTACAACTTTTGAAAAGCTTGTCCATGACATCAGTTTTCGAAGACTCAAAGATCTCAACTGATGTTGTTAAGAAGAGGAGTTGATACACTTTATATTCTTTTTCACTTATCTAGTTTTTGTCTCACTAGGTTTTCCTACAAAAGTTTTTAATGAGGTAGCACTAGACAGTGTATCAATGAATGATGTACTCTTTTCTTTGGTTAGGTTTTTATCCCACTAGATTTTTCCTAGTTAAAGTTTTTAATGAGGCACATTCATAATGGACATCAAAGGGGGAGTGTTATGAATATACAAATTATGTTGATGTTCATTGACTCTAGACCTTCCATATTCTAGTCACCATTCATGAATATCAATTGGGAAACTAAAAGGTAATTCAATGGACATTCATATGCATTTATTGTATCTTAGTGGTGACCTTTGGTGGTGACCCTTGGAGGCCTATAAATAGAGGCCTTGTACAAGCATTGTGAACATAAGAAACTGGGTGAGAATTGCTCCCCAATTTCTCTCTTGATTTTTCTTTTCTCTTATCTCTTACTCTCTTATCTCAAATTTATCTTTTATTTTCATAACACACATTTATATTTTATTTTTGTAACACTTGCCATATTTTAAATTAAAAATTTTAGGATTAGTCAATCATAAAAATTAAATTTGAAATAACAAATATATTTATTAGGGAGAATTCCAATTGAATCCCTTTAAAATAATCAAAACCTAAATCAAGACTATACTTTTAACAAATTCTTAATTGGGCCACAAAGTTTGACTAGAGATTTTAGAGTGTTGTTAAGTGACAATAATATCCCTTAGTTTGAAAAGAAACTACTCCTTGTAGTGCTTATTATAAGGCACCAACTGTTATTTCTCGCGGACCAAAGAATGGAAGTTAAGTCATTAAATTGGTCTAAAATTAATAAAAATTTCCAACTTTACCCGTACTTTAATGATGTGGATTTACATGAGTCAGTTAAAAAAGAGGACCTAATAGGAAGATAGTAATAAATGAGTTAGTTAAAGCCAATTGATGTTTTATAACAAGGACAAAAAATGCTGGTAGTTTGTATCTTATAATAAGGACCAGAGGGAGTTTTTAAGCAATTATTACATCCTTTTTCATTTTTTTGATTAAAAAGTATAATTAAAGCTTTCTCTTCCAATTTTCAATCAATAGTTTTCTTGGAATAAAACATCCTGAATTAAAAATTTTGGAATTCAGAGCCGCGAGCTCTTGGGTCGAATCCAAAAGTGGAGAGATACTCATTAATTAGAAACTTTGTTTGTGGAAAAAGGGGATCAAGAGAATTGAGTTTTTGAAATATATGGATTTTTAGTGTAATTAGGGTTAAGGTGAGGAGAGATTTTGAGGTAACTGATGCTCAATTCAGAGCTTGGATCTCTTAGATATGATTCCAAAATTTATTTCTCTATTTATTTTTATTTTGGGCTGATCTTGCATGGTTCTCTTAAAAACAATTGTCAATGTGTTGTAAAGAATTTGACTCTTTGATTTTGGGTTGTTCATCGTGCAAATAAAACCGGTGCTTTAGATGTTTTCATTGCAGGTAAAATTCAATTTTTTAGGGATTTTAGTTGATATAAAAAAAATATTAAGAGGGTTGTGGGAAGTTAATAAATCAAATTTAATTTTTCCTCAACTGCCATGCTGCCTTCTTTTTCTTTTTCAAACATATGGGTATTAGTCATTTAACAATACTTCAAAACTCATAATTATGCCTTTTGGCCTAATTAGGAATTTGTTTAAAGTGTAGGTCTAGTTTAGGTTTTATTAATAGTATAATAGTTACCGTCCCTTTGAGCTAGGATCTTTGCCTTGATGGATTTTTTGTTAAGCGGTAGATTCTTCTTGTTTACTATCAAGCATACTTCTGAATCAAAGATCACCTAGTTATCTTTGTCAATGCTTTGACTTACACTTAGAAGGTTGTGGCATAATCCTTCAACGTAATATACATCATTAATTTGAACACCATCGAATTTTCCCACTTCACCAATACGTCCAGATTGGTTACCTCCAAAAGTTACCTTTCCTCCTTCTCTGGTTTCTAGCATGGTGAACTTATTTCTATCACCAGTCTTGTGTCTCGAGCATCTACTATCAATGTACCACTTGTTTGCTCATGATGCTTTGAGACATACCCAGAGTAATGTGATCAAGTTTTAAGTACCCATACTTTCTTGGATCCTTTATGGTTAGTATGCATTACTTTTGGTACATGCATCCCTTTTGGAACCTATTTATACGTACCAATGACCTATCCCTTTCTAAAATAACATGATGAAGTATAATGTCTTTTCCTATTACAGTAACTATATGATGCAAATGGATTTGATGTATGCACAGAATTCTTAAAATATTTGAGATAAGTCCTACTGCCCTTTTTCTTCTTTCCTCTGTTTTTATCCTGATCAGACTTATATCCAATTCCATATTTATCAAAGGAAACTCTCTGAGATTTTAGAATAACTTTAAGAGTTTCACTTCCTTTCATAAATCTTTCTACAGTGTTTATTAAATCACTTATTTTCTTGTCTTTTTCTTCACATAATGTACATGATGATATGACAGTACTTTTTAACTCTTTTACTTTCTTCTTATGACTAACCAATTCCAGATTTATCAAATGAAACTCTCTGAGATTTTAGAATAACTTTAAAAGTTTCACTTCCTTTAGTAAATCTTTGCACAATGTTTGTTAAATCACTTATTTTCTTGTGTTTTTCTTCACATAATGTACATGATGATATGTCAGTACTTTCTAACTCTTTTACTTTCTTCATATGACTAACCATTTCTTTAGCTACCTTGATGAATTCAATATGCAATGCATTATATTCAGATAATAACTCATCATAAGTAGGTTCAGAATCACTTAACTCAGAATCCGATTCTTCTTCCTTGGCCACCAAGCATAGATTTGCAACTTCGTTGTTCTTGCTTTCCTCATCTGACGAGCTATCACCCTATATAGATGATATGTATGCTTTTTTTTTTTCTGCTTCTTCTTGTCTTTGTTTTTGAAGCATTTAGATTAGATGTGTCCATGCTTTCCATATTTATAGCATACTATCTTTTGCTCCTTATTTTCTTTCTTGCTTGGTCTACCTTGATAGTTCTTGAAATTCTTTTGGCCTCTTCTATAGAACTTTTTGAATTTCCTCACGATCATTCCCATATCATTATCAAGGACATCTTCATTTTCAGAAGACTCATCTTCCTTGATGGCTTTAAGTGCAACTTCTCTTTTCTTTTTATCATCAAACTCTTATAGTTCGTTCTTGAACCTCAACTTTTCTTTATACTTAAAAAGGCTACCAAAGAGAGCAGCTACAGATCTAATTGACTCTCCTTTAGCTTCTTCCATAGCTGTTACATTTGCTTCCCATTCTTTCATAACAATGTTAAGGATATTTCTTACCTGAGAATTTTGGTCAAATGATTTACCAAGTGCCGATAGTTGATTAATAAGATGAGTATATCTGAGTTTGAATTCTGAGATTCTTTCACCAGGTTTCATATGAAACATATCATACTCTATAATTAGAGTAGTGATTCTATTTTCTTTGATTCCGGATGTACATTCTTGAGCGATCACAAGAGCATCCCACATATCTTTGGCTGTTGGAAGTGTGCATATTCGGAAATATTCCTTTTCACTGAGGGCAGTCTGTATCATTAAAATAATTTTACTGTTTAACGTTACTAACCTCTTGTCATTTTTGTCAAACTCCTCTAGACTCTTTTTCATGACTCTATCTTCAATTTTCTTCATTGGAACATAGTCACGTCTTGTATTACATTCCATAGACCGTATTTGTTAGCCATCACGAATACTCTAAACTTAGTTTTCCAGAATGAAAAATGTCCTTTAGCAAAACAACGAGGTCCAGTGATAGAAGCTTCATCTGGAAGGATGTCCTCACCCATTGTTTCCATTTACCGAATCCTTATCAAGCTGTTAGGCTATTCGGGGAAGACCTTACTCTGATACCAAATGAAAGAGGCAAGCTTCACCCAAGAGAGGGTGAATTGGGTGATGTGATAAATTTTTTGGTTGATGCCGTGATATGAAAATAACTATGGATAGAGTAGAGTTGAGAAGATTAGCATACAAAGAGTTATACTGGTTCAGCCCAAAACCCAGGCCTACGTCCAGTCCTCAGAGATCAAGACCTACTGAGATTTTCACTATTCTTCCAAGATTCAGTGGGCTCTTGGAACGCGGCAAAACAACAATCGTCCTTGAATGGACTAAAAGTGGAAATATTCTAACACTTAGAAATTTCTCTCCCCCTTATAACAAGTCTTATGTGCAGAAAAACAAACTTATGACCTTTCTCGCTCGCTTACATATACAAGTCTTATGAGCAGCAACGTTCTCTCCTACTTACACCCTTGTAAGTCTTACGAGCAGCAACGTTCTCTACTTCTTGTACCTTGTAAGTCTTATGAGCAGAAAATCCTACTAGGAATTCTTTCAACTGCTTCTCTCGTAAGGATATCTACCCTCTCAAGGTCCCTATACCTTGAGATCAAATGAAAATAGAATTTGAAATCTATACATACTCTCTCACAGAGCAAATATAATAAACACTAAAGTATAATATGAATACAAAGAAAATATGAATAATAGAGACACATGAATTTACTTGTGTGTATTCTTGTTCTTAGTTCTTATTCTTGATGGTCTATGAAGCTCTGCATTTATAGTTAGTTGATTTTTTTCCATTGAATAATAGTTATTGTAGATTCGAGCATTTCATTACGAAAGAGCATGCGTACGTTTGAAATATTTGAACAAGATATCGTAGTAGGTAAGTGCTTAGTTGGTCGTAATGATTCTGTTTGCCGTTGTTTGACTTCCTCTATGCCTTTCTAATTCAAATAATCCTATTTCACACTTGAAATATATGTTAAATGATGTTAAATAATAATAACAAGTGAAAATAGAATGAATAAATAAAATTAAACCATGTTTGGATTGATCGTTGTAAATATGTTGCGTTTTTCCTTCTAACAGAGTATCACTCGAGTGTACTGAGGTCTCACTCGAGTGCATCTTCATATTTTCTCTTCTGCTTCTACTTTTGTGTTGCACTTCTACGTGATTTTGAGAGAGTTCATTTTCATACTTGCAAGTGATGTGGGTCCTTACTCGAGTGCATCTTGTCTCACTCAAGTGCATATGTATCCTACACTATGAACTCTTATCTCTGGATAACACTCGTATCCTATTTTTTTAAAAGTGTGATTTTGCACTAGCAAGTAATGTGGGGCGTCACTCGAGTGCACTGATCCTTATTTGAGTGTATAGTATTTTCTTGTATAAAATACTCTTTCACTTCAACACTTGCATCAGGAATGAAGAGAGTTAGATTTCTTACTCGTGGGTGCTGAGGTATCACTCGGGTGTAAATACTCTCTACTCGGGTGCACTTGCTCTTCCATGCTCTAGCTGACTCTCGGGCAAACACTTTCTATGCTTCACTTGCTTGGACTTGAGTGCAGTTTTCACTTTGAGTTAATCTTGCTCTCAGGTGAACACTTCCTGTATCACACTTTGTAAGACTCGAGTGAACTTAAGGCTATCACTCAAGTATTGAGACCATTCTCGAGTTCAATGATCATTTCCTGTCCCTGACATTACTCTCTATCAAACACTTGCACGAGTATTCCTTCATGCTTGAGTGCAAATCATATCAGCACTCGAGTGTTGCGCCATCACTTAACTTGTCCTGGTATTTTAAGCTAGAGTCTGCTTCTGTCAAACACTTTCGGTTCAACACTAGCTTGTGCTCGAGTGAAAAATTGCTTATCACTCGAGTACATCAGTTAAAATCACAGCAATGACCACTAAAATTTGTGAGATGCATTTGGTAACATTTTCAACCATTATCTAAACTTGCAAAACATGAGTTTCGTACAACAACACACAATAATCTTTTGTTATCATCAAAACTGGAATCTAACAGTTTCAATCAAAGACTTGAAGTTAGTAGTAATAAAGTCTCATGATTGTCATGTCTCAATGCAACAACTACTCCTAGTAGTTATTCGAGGCATTGTTGAATATGATCTTCAACATATTTTGACTAGACTTTGTTTCTTAATTATTCGAGGCATTGTCTCATGATTGTCATGTATTAATGCAACAACTACTCCTAGTAGTTATTCGAGGCATTATCGAATATGATCTTCAACATATTGTAGTAAAGTCATTGAGACAGAAAGATTGGATGAACTGGAAAATGAAGGATATATGATCTTGTGCCAGCTTGAAAAGCTTTTTCTTCCTTCTTTTTTTGACATTATGGTACAGCTAATGGTTCATCTAGTGAGGAAGATAAAGTTGTGTGGCCCTATCTATTTATGATAGATGTACCCAATTGAAAGAACTATGAAAATCCTAAAAGGATATGTGAAGAATGCAAATCGGCCTAAAGCATTTATTGTACATAAATATGTTTTTGAAGAAGCCATGGAGTTTTGTCAAGATTAATTGTCAAATGTAAGACATATTGGGCTTCTTGAATGTCATGATGAAGAAGGGGGTAGATGCAGGGCTATAGTAAAAAGTGTTGATCCTACTGAATTGCAACAAGTCTACTTGTATATCTTGAATAATGTTGATGAAGTTCAAGATTACATTAATGCTCATAAAGAAATTGTCCAGAAAGAAAATAGTTGAATGATTGAACAAATGTTAATTAGAGAGCATAACAAAACTTTTACACATGATTCAAACAAAAGGTTGACAGAGAAGAATGTGTTTCGGATACAATTAAATGGTTAGTACTTGGTCTTGAGGTTGATGTCATAAACTTGGACTTCATTTGTGATCAATGGTTATACATTTTACATGAAGTCCCTAGATGATAGGAGTACCGTCCAGAACAGTGGAGTTATGTTAGTGGCTGAATCTATGCACTTCTCTAGTTCAAAAGATAAGAACCTTAGATTGGCAGCAATACCTTATTATGGGGTTATTAAAGAGATTTGGATGATTGATTATGTTAAAATTAAATTTCCTATTTTCAAATGCAAGTGGGTTGATGTCAACAATGGTGTCATGATCGATAAGTTGGGATTTACATTGGTTGATATGATAGTAGAAGTTTTGGAGATGAACCTTTTATTATGGCATATCAAGCGAAACAAGTGGTCTATATTACCAATCAGGCAAATAAAATGTGGTATGTAACTCTCCAAGGAAAAAGAGTTGTTGACATTAATCAGGAAAGTCATTCAATGAGTGATCTTCTTGAGACTCCTTCTTTTTCTAGGGTCTACCAGAATTGAATGAAAAAGATGAAGTAGACAATGAACATGGCATAAGAAATGATCATCATGAAGGAATATGGGAGGATATCCCTTCATAAAACTACTTTGAAGGTTAGCTAGCAAAATAATTATCATGAACTATATTAGAATTATATATATTGTTATTGGTATATATAAAACTACTTTTTTTTTGTCGTCACAGGAAAATGAAGGATATGAGGTGTCATAGTGTTTATGCTCCGAAGCTAGCTAGTAATCATTAGCGATGGATTATTGTCTGTAGTGTTCTTTCTCGATAGATTCCTCTATCATCAATTAAAGTGTTTTGATTATATTCTTCGCTAAAGTTTTGATTTCTTTTGTCAAACTGTAATATTAAAATAGGGGAACAAAAATGTGTAGCATCATACCTTAATTTTCATATTGTGTGTGATAATGTGTTGATTTTTTATGATTTATTGTTGTTTCTTCTGTGGAATATGGGATGTAGGAAGAATGATGTAAGTTACATGATTTGAAATTATATTTTAAAATGCTAGACGAAATGGGAACGTACAGAGAATAATTTATTGGGGTGTAGGAAGAATGATTTATTGTTATTGCTTCTGTGGAATGTGGGGTATAGGAAGAATGATGTAAGTATTACACCATATATCCAATTGAAATGCTTGATAAAAATGCTTTTGTATAAGGTGTTTGTTATAATGTGTAAGAAAAGAAATTATTTGGATGTCGTTGAAATGGCCACTTGCTAGGTGAAATGTTTAAATAGGGGAAATGGCTTGTTGGGTAAATGTTTTAACAAGAACAGCTCTTTTAAGAAAAAAATGCAACTTTTTAGACCGATTTTTTCCAAAACGATCTAAAAAGTGACATTTTAGACCGGTTCTCAAAAAAATCGATCTAAAAGTATTACTTTTAGACTAATTATTTTTCCAATTATTAAAATAATCGGTCTAAAAATTCACACGTTTTAGACCAGTTTTTGTGATAGCCGGTCTAAAAAGTTACACTTTTAGACTGATTTTTTTGATAACCAGTCTAAAAATAATTATTGTTAGACTGGTTGTTCAAATAATCAATCTTAAAACATTTTTTTAAGGCGGGTTCCTTAACCGGTCTTAAAAGTATCAGACTTTTTAGATTGGCTGTATCAAGACCTCATCCAGAACCGCTCTAAAATGTCATTTTTAACCGGTCTTAAAAGTGATTTTTCCACTAGTGATAGTTGTTTTCATATCTTTTCCATTCATATTTAATATTTTAAATTTTGTAATCTCAATCACCAACTAATCAAACGACCTAATAGAATTAAGATTACTAATTTCGGTACTTAGTAATCAATCCTCGTGGGAACAAAACTTTACTCACTTCTGTATTGCTTGTTTACGATAGTGTACACTTGCACTTTTTAATAAATCATTTACACTCGTAACACTATGCAATTTAGGCAAACATTAGCTGTGACAGATCTAATGCCCGTAGGCCTAGATATAACCAGATCATACGGTAATCGATACATACTCAGGCCTAGCCGTCTTGTAATATCCCAAAAAGTGATTAAGGGCTAATGACTTCAAAAGTGGATGTAATTATTGTTGAATAAACACTTTTGAAGAATGTGTGATGGGAATTTGGATATTTTAATGATTCCAATGGATTCCTTGTGAAAATTTATGTGGGAATGATGTTTGGTATGAAAATGGAACCAATGGAAGCAAAGATGCAAAATCTAAAATTCTGTCCAGTGAAATTCTATTCTGGGCAGTCCGTTTGTGTGAACGTTTTAAATGACCAAATGGTATCTAAAAATTCTGAAATTTTCCAGTCTTATAGTTCACATCTCAAGCTTCAAAATGGACATATAATTTGTGCCATTTTGTTTTGGGAATTGGGAGATATGACTGTCCAAAGGTTGAGGTCGAAAATGGACTCTGTTCTGGGGCAGTGATGAAATTTGTGTGATTCTGGAATTTTGTGGTGATTTCTAATAATGGTCCATATTTTTCCTATAAAGAGGACTTAAATACCTTTCATTTGGCTTTGGAATCACCTCATTTCAATTTTTCTAGAATTAGTTATGATTTTTCAAAGTTTGGGCAGAAAATCTGCCAGAAAATCCGAAAATGGGAATTATGACATCATCTCATTAAAAGATGATGTCAGCATGGAATTACATATGTTATCATCTTCCTCAGCTCATTTCTGTCGCACACAGCAGCTGAAGCAAGAAAAAAAACGTGGAGAGAGCTTGGTGAAAAGAGAGAAAAAGAGGAAGGAATCTCGCAAGGTAAGCCGATTTCTCCGACGATTTAGCTCCTAACGCGTATAACTCCGATCCTAAGCTACTCCTTTTTGTTCTTTAAGGTTTGGAAGCTCAAAATCTGTTGTTGAGCACTTAGGGTTTTCAGCAATATTTGGGAAAAGCTTGTGGGAGCTTGAGGTAACTTCCAAACTTTCGTATATTGCTTATTCTGGCTGTTGTGGGCAATTTAATCGGTGAAATTTCGCCGGATTGCCATTGGTTTTAAAGTTTGGAAATGAGGTGGCCTAGGGGTTATGCTGCCCAAATTGGGTCTTAATGTTAGTTGTAACCTAATGTAAAGGTTAATAAAGTGGTTAGGAGTAGAAAGGAACGCGTTTACGGAGCCGAAATCGTAAAACCCCAATTTTTCCCGGAGAACATGTATATTTCGGCCAAGGCTGTAAATGGGTCTTAGAGTTGGATTTTCAATGATTTGATGATTCCATTGGATTCAGTGGGCGAAAATAGGTGGGGTTACAGTTGGGCACTTTTTCAAAAAAGGCCGAGAAAGCATAATTACGGAAACACCCCTAAAACCCTAAAAGTAGGGCTGCCAAGGGCAATTTCATAATTTGATATTGAATTTGATAATTCTGAGTACGGAAATGGATTCCTTGGGCGGAAATATGTTAGGATAGCCCATATTAGAATTTCGAGAAAAGTGCAACCGGTCCGGGTATGGCGGGCCCAGGCCGGGTCCCCGGGGGTATTTTTGTAAATTTTCATTATAGACTCATATAACCCTAAGTAACACTATGGAAGTGTCTAAATAGTGCATTTGGAATTGTAGGATTCGATATTTGCCGCCCTCGTGAGCCAACTACGCCAGCGAACGTCAGAAAGGAACGAGGTAGTGACTTTTCTTTTGTACCATATATGATGCATTGTATGTGTGTTATATCGTTGATTTGTAATGAATTCGTATGCTGCGACATCTGTGGATTTGTGTTAGCACTGTCATTCCAATAGTCCCTGAGTAGCTAACAACGGTTCGGGTTAGGGCGGTGTGCCTTCCCGGCGGAGAAAGGGGATGAGGATGAGGTGTGATATATGTGATTATGTGAGCCGAAAGGCTATTTGTGGAGGCTGACGGGCCATTTGTGAAAGCCGAATAGCTGTATGGGCTATAAGGCTATACGTATGCACTGCCACGCCAATAGTCCCTGAGTAGCTAACAACGGTTCGGGATAGGCGGTGTGCCTTCCCGGCGGAGAAAGGGGATGAGGGTGGAGTGTGATTTGTGGTGCTGCTGCTGTATGATGATTTGCTTACATGCTGTGTGCTTATGTGTGGTATAAATGTTTTGTTACTACTGGGATTCTCTTGAATCTCATTCTTTCCTTTAACTAACCTTTCAGACAGGGCGAGTGGCTCTAAGGAGAAGCGTACGACCCGGAGCGGTTAGAATCCTGTAGGGACATTTATTTTGGTTATGTTGGTTAAACCTGTTGGACAGGGTGTCTGTATATTATGTTGGTTGTAAAGAATAGTTGAACGTAGTTGTGTAGTCCCCTATATGGAGGTTGTAAACCCTTTTTGTGTATGAATAGAACCCGGGGGTTGCCGGGATTGCTATTAGATATTCTGATATGAATGAATGTGAATTAACTGCACAGGTGATTATATTCGATAATTGAACTTGAGGCCGGAATAGGAAAGAAGTTTTGAAAATTTTATAAAGTCCCTACTTCACAGGGAGTTCTAAATGAGTTTTGAACTATTCGACGGTCTCTAAACCAATTTAATTACGTAATATCGAATTATAATTACGCTATTTAAGGCAGGGGGTTACACGTCTTGCACAATAATATGTAATAAATGAATGACTAGTACTAGAATCATACAATACTTGTACAGAATTACCATTAAGTAAAACCATACCTTGAATTAATTCAGGAGATTTTCTAGCTTTATCTTGAGTCATAACAAAGACTCTACCTTGAGCTCTCTGTCTAGGCTCCCCTGCTTGCTGCTACTGTGGACAATCTTTAGTAAAATGTCTTGGTTTCTAGCAATTATAATAGACTATGTGCTTTACTGGGGCACCACATGGCTTTCCTAGATGGTATGGCTAGCCACAACGCCAACATGTTCTATTCCCAGTAATTCTGTCATTACTGCGACTATCAGACTGACATAGCTTTTTATTATTCCCTCTAGATGAACCTCTTTGATTCTTGCATTTTTTAGAAGAATTACCACTGCCAGATGCACCATTACTGTTAACATTTTTGTCTGAATATAATTCAGCAAATTGCTTTCTGTGATTCGGCATTCTTCTACTTCCTCATTAAATTTTGTAAACTATTTGGAAACTAGCTTTTCTTTCAATTCCTTTTTCAGCCCCCGAATCATCATATCTGAGCTCTAGCTCTCATCAACATGGTACCTCAGGTAAGAAGAGTATAGAGACAACCAGATAAATCGAGCCAAATACTTATCAAAACTTTATTTCTCATCTTGTCAGATCAAAAGGAACCCTACTTCCTTTTCAATTGTGATTGATCAGGAAAAATATTTCTCATTGAATTGTTCTTGAAATAAATCCCATGTAATAGGAATATTTCGTGCCTGAAGAATCATTTCAGTATTCTTCCACCACTTATTTGCATCCCCTTTTAATTTGTAAATAGCTAATTAACTTTGTTATTATCCGGGCATTCTAAAATTTTGAAGATTTTCTCTAGCCGGCACAACCAATCCTCTGCCAACTGAGGATCAAATTTCCCCAAAGGACAGGGTCTTGTTGCTGACAGAACCGCGACACCCATGTCTACAAATTTTCACCCTCAGCAGTAGGTCTAGGCGGAGGCCCCTATTTAGGCTCCTCAAGCTGTATAGGTTAATTCTCCTGTCCACCAGGATTATTCCGTCTTTCCCCATCTGCATTTTGTTTTTGCTACATTTCGTCCCTATCCATGTATCATTGTTTGCTATTTAGCTAGTATGCCCAAGATTTGTTGTATTGGGTCAGGTCCGGCTTCTTGACCCTGCTAGACACCTCTACCTCTTGGTCTCACCATCTTTATGTTTCACTATATTAAAATAAGGGAAATGTAAATTTCACACAATCATACGGGCATACTTGTCATTTCACAAAATTTTGAATACACGGGTACTTCAGGAATAACATACAACAGACATTTATAGCAATTTAGGGAAAGTTTTTGACAACATACAACCTATAGACCACTATATAACATGTTTCTACTCCTTTATATTACATAACTGAACATGTACAAGTAACTTCCCAGGGGTCACCCATCCTAATACTTCCTTGGGCTAAGCATACTTAACTTTTATATACTGGTGTAAAAATGCTAGTACCGGCTCCAACTGCTTATGGGCATCAGTACCCTATGACTGTCCTTGTCATAGTAAGTCGTGCCAATCGTCTTCGGATGACCACATGTTGGGTAGAGGCCCCATATCAGTACTGATATATGTAATCTAACACGTACTTCATGATGTGCTCCATGAAAGCAACAAAATTGCCATTCGGTCCCATTCCATAATCTCATTCTTCTTCCGAGCCCAAGATACAATATTCGTAAAGAAGTATAATGTCGTGTGGATCCAAATATCATCCAGAAACTCCAAGTAAAGAAAACCTTAATCCTAGTATAATGTGTCTACATTGTCTAGGTATGCTACATACTAGGCTATTAGGGTGTCCTGATCATGGAAAGCCCACAGGTATATGCCTTTAACGTACTACCATAACTCTTGGTCCAGTTGTAGATCATATGGCACATATACAGTTCTAGCTCTGGAACTGGTTATAGAACCCGGATCTGACTCTCTCTCATTAGTCTGTGGTTGATTAGTGTCCCCTACTGATGAGCTTACTGATCGTGCTGGTCTAGGATGAGGCCCGAACACTAGCATTAGCCATTCCCACTTTCTCAGGGTTGGTAACATCCTTGCACCACCCTTAGTTCAATATTTTAGTATCAGTTACCCTTTGGGTATTCGCTGATTCTCTAGAGGCTGATTCACATATGGTGGTGATCCACTCCTCTGGCACCTCCTTCCAGACATATTTTCTATTACCATATAACCAAGACCATATCAATACACCGTTCTACTACTGCCAGAATCGCTCGCTTAGATACCAAAAATGTCAAATCACTTAATATTTCAACATTTATCAGAGTATTAACGAGTAGTTCAATGGGCAATCAAAAATAGCATAAACGTACTAATATAAAGTATTTGATTATAGTACAGGACCCTATAGGGTTTGTACGTAATATTTACAAAACCCAAAATAACATAAAAATTACAGATAACCAACACTACTGCTTGGACAGATCCGAGATCTTCAGTTGCTGGTATCTACTTCTTTGCCCTTAGAGCTATTGTCTCTCACTGAATAAATTTTTAAATATTTGGAAAGGGGTAGGATTCATACGAATCTCATTCATAACACATAATCAATCATATCAAATGTGATAAATAAAGATGCAATGCACCATGTAATGTAATGGAACAATTATACTGTAAACATGTCCATCTGTTCGGTGTTCAAGATCAAATGACTGTTTATCCCTACTAGCCACACTGTGTACACTGTTCTGGATCAAATAACAATTTGACCCTTACTTGTTGTCTCACTACCATAGCTGAGTCCCACTTGGCCTGATGGTATTTGTGCTTTTCCCTCACCACGCTAGGTTTTGTAACAAACAATTCATATCATACAACATGACAACACAAAGCATATAAACAATCACATAGTGTATGAAAGATAAAGTTACTACCTAAAATCGTTTCCAACTGTCTAGCTACTCCGATTTAATGATTCATGGTCCAACTCGGGCAAATGTCAAATCCTAAAATTCCAAATTTATAATAAATGAGTTATTACTCATTCATATCTTATTCCTAAATTCATATAGTTAGTTATCTTCACACAAAAAATGCATAATTACCAAAATGCCCTTAGGAAACCAGTCAATTTCCTTTATACCCGATATAATTGTACTTTACCAAAAATTATGACTTAGGCTATTCCTATACAATTTTGCATGTAAAATCCATTTCTGACTTAGTTTTGCTAAAATCACACTCCATTTCCCAAACTACCCTTGCAGCCACATATGTTAGGGTTTTAGGGGTAAAATTATCATTTCACACCCTAAAGCGTCCATACTTCATTGTTGACATGTTCCCTACACAATTTTTCATAATAAACACAATGGGAACATCAAATCCATCAAATTCCAGCCTAATCACAGAAAAATACCCCTAGCCAAAATTCAAGAAATTTGGGAAAATTGAAGTTTCATGTTTGCATCAACAAAACACCTCATTTTCACCCTAATTCACTTCTTGAATCCTTTAATTACACTTCCCATATGATTAATCAAAATTGGACAGCACCTCCGTTAAGGTTTATGCCTCCCAAATCACAAAATCATGACAACCAAGCCAAACAATCAACCAAATCATCAACAACAACCATGAATCAACAAGTAAAAAAAGGTTTCTTGAATTACCTACTTGATTCTCTATTCTTTCCTTTGAAAATCATTCCCTCTCTTTCTTGTTCTCCGTGATTCTTGTAACACCCCTTCATAATTATTATTCAAAATACGTTATTAAAATGAATTAGAGATCATCAGATAAACAAAACTCATTTCAATTCCCCATCCTTGAGATACGGTTTTCACAAATACCTTTCGAAATATAATACACCTGGTCTCATATTCATATTTCAAATTCAATTACCTCACGAAGATAAATCATATTCATAACATATCAGAGTGCACAACATAATAATCCCGGCAATCTCGGGTTCATACCCTTACTAAGGATTTACAGGGCACATTCGCCCATTACAATTTCCCAAACTAGGGATTACACAAATCCATCTCGAATACATAACCAATTACTCATTCGAACATATACACATCTAAATATCCAAATACACATCCCAAACATATACAATTATCCCAATCCATAACTAATAACCAACTACTAAATCTACATCCCGAAGGAGTCTTTGCCGCTTCTCGTTGCTTGTCCCCTCCTCGAGCCTCTTGCCTTGTCTAAATTGTTGGTAAGGTAGGGTGAGATTTGAGAGAATCTTAATAGGAAAACAATACCAATATGCATGCAAGATAAGTGTTTAATGCATGACATGCTTGCATTACATAACACATGCTCACACAATGACATATCTACAAGCTCAATGTTTCAAACAACATACTTATGGCCATAGCATATACAAAAATAGAGCTTCAATCATTCATATATGTTTCACATAATCAAGCAAAGCAATAACATGCATCAATACACAAACACAAATATCAAATACATACAGGAGAGGTAAGTTTCCTATACTTGTTCTTTCCACGTATGCTGCGGTATAGGCTACTCACGATCAGAGGCGAACATCAAACCCTATAACCAAGGCAAGGACATAGGGTTAATCCCTTTTCCAATTTTTTAACTTTCAAATACTTAAGTTGGTTATCATTCATGACCTTTAGGTGGCTACTCAGAGCCTAAACACATGTCTAAAGGGATTGGGCAGTAAAAGGTTAGAAACCACTTTTTAAAATCACAAAGTACTGAAAACCAGGGTTAGCTGTAGCCAAGGAATCTCCTGCTGCGGCAAAAAATAGCACAGAAACTTTTTTTGCGGCCAACAACTATCCAAAAAGTTTTGCGCTGCAGCCAAAGAAACTTCAGAAATTCATAACTAATTACAAAAAAATCAAAATGAGGTGATTCTAAAACCTATTAAAATATATTTAAGTCCTCTACAAAGAAAAAATATGAACCATTACCAGACATCACCACAAAAATATAGAATTACAAACAATCCAACACTGCTCCAAAACAGATTCCAATTTTAATCTCAAACTTTGGAAAATCATAACTCCCATCTCACAAAACAAAGTGACACAAATTATATGCCCATTTTGAAGCTTGAAATGTGAAATTTAAGAATGGAAAGGTTCAGAATTTTTAGACACCATTTGCCTATACAAAATGTCCACACAAACAAACTGCCCAACACAGAGTTCCAATGGACAGAATTCCAAATTTTGTACATTTACTTCTAATGGTTCCATTTTCACATCAAACATCATTTCCACACAAATTCTCACAAGGAATCCATTGGAAACACCAAATCAACCTAATTCACATCACCTTGACATGTTTCCCAATGGCTCTAACATGTCAACGCAATTTCACAATTCAAAACTCAACATTGAAATTCTTTCCATTTCAAATTCCAAACCAATTCTAATGGCACCAAAACACACTATAACACCATTTTAACCACAATACCCAATCCAATTCATCCATTTCAAAATCACATGAAAATCAGGGTAAAATTCAAAATTCACAAAACTTAACCAATGACTATAAAACTTTGGTCAAAATACATCAAATACTTACCTCTTCTTCTTCCTCAAGCTTGTATCTTGATTCCACCACCTTCAAGTTTCCCCAAGGTCTCAAAACACCTTTTTTCACAAATCTAAAACCATAGAGATGAAGCTCTTATCACTATGAACAACATTATAGAAGATGATTAGAGCTAAAGAGGTCATCTACCAAGCCAAAAAATCACTTTTAACTTTCTCTTTCTTCTTGTGCTTGGGCGTCCATAAAGAATGAAGGAGAGAGATGAGAGATCAGTTTTTGGGGCTCAAAATGGCCTCTTGGCAGACCTTAATGGGAAGAAAGGAGGAGGGAACTATTGAAACATTGACCAAGATCAAGGGCTCACATTGTGCCACTTGTCATAATCTTATTTCCTCTTTTAGGGTATACATGAGCTCATACACATGGGATTCCACCCTCTTAATCTCAAAACAATTAATCACAACCATTGATCTTTGAGTTGCCAATGAGCTTCTACTTTGGTAACTGATCAATTGGCCGGTAACTTTCCCATTTTGCCCCTAATTATGGCAATTCTTATTGAATCACTACCAAACACATATATTCTTCATATTTCACCACAATATGCACCTTTCCTCTATTTTAAGTCAATTAGATGTTAATCCAAAATTGAACTTAGATACAAGGTTTCAACATAGCTCATAACACATCTGAATCACATTTCACATCACATTCTTCAAAAGTGTTCATTTATCAATAATCACATATACTTTTGGAATCCTTAACCCTTAATCGACAATTGGGATATTACAATTCTCTTCTTGCTTCATGTGATTTCAAGAAGTATATGAGGATTAGAAGAGGTTTCTAAGGATTTAGATACAAGAACAAGTGAAATTTGCTTACAAACTTACCTAGGTTTGCTACTTGAATTCTTGTCTCTTCTTTTGCTCTTTGTGTTCTTCAAACTTGTGCTCTCTCTCTCTCTCTTCTCTCTCTATTTGGCCAAAATTTTGGCCCTTTGAAAGAGCTAAATAGTTTCTTAAAATATCATCATCCATCTCCTTAAAATAATAATTATTTAATGGAATTTTTGCACATGTGCTTACTTTTTGCTTTTTCTTTTTCTACTTGGCTTCATAAGTGTCCACATGGCTTGATTTGTGTCCAAATATTCATTTTCTCTCCTTCCTTCTCCCTTGGCCGACTTTGCCCTTAAATATTGAAGAAATCAAGTGGCTTCTTGATTTATTAGCCAAATCACCATTTTGCCCTTAGATTTCTTCGAATTTTGAATCAAAATTTTGTCTTCCTTCTTCTTTTTTCTTTTTAGATGAAAATTGAGCAACAATTTGGGCCAAGAATTGTGCACTTCCTTTCTTCATTTTGGGCTACAAAAATTAGGCCTTTAAGAAAGCAAAAGTTGAACTTTTTGTCTTAACTTAGCCAATTTCATGCAACCTCTAATTCTAATATTTTGTCATTTCAAGTGCATCAAAACCCACCATTTTATTCCATTCAAATGTACAAGGAATTTTGGTGAATAAAAATTGAGATATTACATCAGCCACCTATTCTACTAGTTTCCAGTAGATACCAGATAGTTCTTGAGCAACACAATGTAATAGTCGTCAACACAAACCCTCACCAAGAAGGCTACAACAAAGGTTTACTTTGAACGAGATGTCTACGGGAAAGAAGGCATATTTGAGGTTATCAACCAAAAGTTAGTCAAATATATCCTCACAGGTGATATAGCAAGTACAACTGCTTGTGACTTGTATATTCAGTATTTCTTGAACTACGAATGAAAACTTAGCTTCTCATAACATTTATATATATTAATTTGCTTGTTTTTGTGTGTAAGGTATCTTTATTGGAGTTTGTAGCCCACAAGGTTTAAATGACAAGTTCCTGTTCCTCGATCTGCACCTTTATTCATGCATGTTTGACAAAGGCTTAAAGGTAGACTTTTTGGAGAGGAAAACGAGGGAACTGGTGGATATAGTCATTAGGAGGGCAACAAAGAAGAAGGATAGTTTTGTCTTGGTACCGTACAACCATGGACAAGAATACTATTTCGTTAAATTTTTTGTTAACTAAGTAGTTTTGTTCTCGTTATGTTTATTGTGCTTAGGGGTCATTGGCTCCTCATCGTGCTAAATTCCTTCAAGCAAAGGATTTAGTACTTTGATTCAATTCAAAGGGATGCGAACAATCAACCACAAATGCTTGAGGTATTTAATAAGTAAGTGCACTTAATTTAAGTTGATATTGTCTTGTCATAGTTTATTATAAATTTGGTGCTTTAATTTCATATATTATTGTCAGAGTTGTTTACTATTCCTCTATGGATGAAGACCTCAATTGCCCCTGTTACTTGGCCATGACTATGGATCTATTTATAAATGAAAGATCATAGAGGTAATTCACCAATATATATTTCATTTGTGTTCTTATAATTGTCAGAGTTGTTTATTTGTGTTCCTTTTATCATTTGTTTGTTTACAGTGTTCGCGGCAACCAAATAAGAGCTCTAATTATGGCTACTGTGTCATGAAGTTCACGAACGACATAGTCACCCACAATCCTGCCTCCATTAAAACTAAGATAGGTGAGTGTGTGTGTGTGTTTAACTAAGCTCAATTAAATGTCAAGTCATATATATTTTAACATATTTAATTTGTTGTTGGCTATAGTACTTTGCATATAATTATTGTGAGCAATATTAGCCCTCTAAAATTGAAGAAGTCAGGGAAGAGTTGGCTATGACTGTAAATCGCCAGTAGGTAGTTGCAGAACAGATCAGTTAGTTATAGAGTAGCCATTTTTTTGTTTAAGTATATGTTAGATTCTTAGTTAGGTTCTTAATTTAGGTAGTTCAAGTCTGGTTTTGCTTTTGGTTTCACTTTTTGTTATATTTTGGTTTATATTTTGGCTATATATTAGCCATTTTGGTTACTGGAATGGATTATTTTGGTTTCTGTATTCATAGGTGTTTGTATATATATAATAACCATGTGGGCTGATCGAAGATGAGCCTTAATTTTTTTAAAGAAATTTGTCACCAATACATGATGGTTATTCACGAATAACTATTACATATTTCACATATATCACGGTTTTTTCAAAAAGCCATCAAATATATCAAAATATTTTATGGTTATAGATTAACAACTGTCAAATAAACTCATTTCAGATAGCCAAATTGATGTCAAATACTTTACCATTTATCATTTGAACTGTCTAGTATTGTGAACTATATATCACGATTTTCAATCCAAAACCATTGAATATTATTTACTATATTTAATAGTCGTAGACTAAAAACCATGAAATATATGGCCCTATATAATAGTGACAACTAGGCAACCGTTAAATATAAGGTACTACATATAACGGTTAAAAACCGTTAAATATAAATATTTAGCACTTAGATTTTTAACGGGTGAAAACCATTAAATATAAGCAAGTTTGTAGTAGTGCTGCCACTAATTATAGTATGGTAGAGGGTGAGATTGTGTTATACTAAACCATCTCTCTAAAGGTGGAATGCTAGGTGGATATTGAGCTTACTACAAAAATGGAGCAAACTCCTTCAGCAGCTAACATTTGCAATACAAAGAATGTGAAGATAAGAGATAAGGAAGATGCAATGCTAGCTATGGACACAGAGGAGATGGTTGCTCCTTCAGCTAGTAACCAAGATTGGATGTGTTTATAGAAATAGCTCTTTCATAAGGAAAAGCCTAGAGCAATGGAAGGTTAGGAAGCTGATGGTGAAGTAAAGTGTAACACCTTACTTCCATAACGTATTCAGATAAGTTTTACGCAGTGAATTCAAACCACTAAGCAATATTTTTTTTGACAAAACTCTTTCTATTTCCAACATCAAGATAGGATTTGAACCTATGGTTGAATAGGTTTTTCTGCAAATTTCAAAATCTTAGGAAAGTATATTCTAGTGGTTTGTAACTTTGTTATTACTCATCGATTCTTAATTCCTTTTATTAACATCAAAGTGTTTCTCTGCTCATTCTTAATATATTTATAGTTAAAATACACAAATCTAATCAAAGTATATAAGCAATGCGTTGTGCTTAAATCTTTGATTCTCCTTCATATTTCCCTATCACATATCTTCATGCATTCTTCTCCTGTACTCATCATACCTATATGGTTGGGAGAGTGAGTGTGAGCTTTGAGAGAATCTCGGTAGCAAACTTTGCTAACTATGCATACAAGATATAAGCTTAATGCATGACATGCTTACTTACATAAATTCATGCTAGCATAATGACATACTTGCATGCTCAATGCTGTACACATTACACCTATGACTATATCTAAGTAAAAACAGAGCTTCAATCATTCAAACATGCTTCATACCATTCATTAAAGCAATTAAACATATCAATATATAAGCATACTTATCAAGTGAACGCAAGTCAAAAAATTTATATTACCTTTTGAACTTGTGTCCTCATCTGTAACTTTTCTTCCAACCATTGCAGTTATTTGGAAATTCTTCCATTCTTCTTTCTTGTCATCTTATAGCCCTAAGTTCATAACCAATCATTAGAGCCATGATAAATGAATGCCCAATGTGGCTACATGGACTTTCAACAACTTTAAGGGCTTAATCCTAGCCCTTGGAGTTCCTAATTATTACATTTGTGCCATTAAGTCTTAAATTCGTATAATACATAAAGCTGACAGATTTTTCACTATACTTTGAAAAATCACAAGTAATTATACAAAACTCCAATTGGGTTGGTTCAAAGCTCAATTTGATCCTTATTAAGTCTAATTTAAGTAAAAAATAGTCAGCACTACCATTTACATGCACACATTTCCAGAATTCTCAATTATTCACTTTTGTCACAAAATTCTGCCCAAAAGTAATGGCCAACTTCCAACTATCATAACTTTTTGTGTACCTATCCAATTATTACAAATTACCCATCAAATTAAATATTTTTGGGTCTACTTTAGTTCTAGAAAATTTAGTGGACATTGAAATTCATTTGGCCAGACAAAAATACGTCAATATCAGTCTACCACCATTATCTTTCCATAATCATTATCAGACTTTAAAAATTCATATCTCTCAATCTACTTATCCAAATGATACATTCCATATATCAAAATAAAGCTCTTTAAGTATAATTTTAGAGAAAAATATCACCATCTAGCAATTACAGCCACAAATTTCCCAAAAACTCATAAACCCTATCTGTTCTAGAATTTGTTCCAAAAATAGGGGTTAACTTTGAAAAATCATATTTTAAATTTGCTAATCAAAAATTACATTCTACCTATCAAATTAAAGCTCCAGATGTCTACTTTCATCTTATAAAATTTCATAGCATATGGACTAGGTTTGATTGATCAAACATATGCCACAACATTGCTACCTTCTAGAAAACGAAATCTGTCATCATTACTCTTAAGTTCCAAATTTGTGATTTCTCATTTCTAAACCTTATTTAACACCATTTACAAAACCAAAACATAATAAACCCTAAAAATACTTAAAGAACTAAAATTTAGGGCAGAAACATCTATTCCACAAAATTCAACCAAACCACAAAATATATGGTTCAAAAGAAAGCTCTTACTCACCTCTTACTTCTTCTAAGCTTTATTTCTTGATTCCACAACTTTGGTCCTTGATAAATGCCTCAAAACACCTCCTTTTGAAAAATAAAACCATAGGAATGAATCTTAGACCAAGAGGAACAATATTCATGAAGACACTTTTGGCTAGAAAGGTGAGTAGGAGGGTGAAAATCTAGAAAGAAGTTCCTTACCTTTCTTGAGTTCTTAAAAATTCCAGCTTGCCTTTCTCTCTCTCTTCCTTCTTGTCTTGGATGAACAAAGTGATGAAGAATGAAGGTAATGATGTGTTTTAAAGTCACTTAAGTCACTCTTAAGGATGCTGACTGAAATTTCAAGAGAGAGAGAAAAGAAATGATGATGTGTCCTTAGTTCATTCCTTCATGAAGTTTAGTTTAGTTAGCCTAACCAAATGAGTTTTGGTTGGACCAAAGACAATTATTTCCTCTTCCATGGACCTTCTTGACTGAAAATTAAAGGGAGAGAGAAGAGAAAATGCTTTACCCAAGGGTTCTTAGCTCTTTATACACAAAGAAGCTTATTATCCATTGGTTACTTGGCTGAATTTCTTGTCTTCTATTTTTCTTCTCTTTTGGCTAAAATTCTTGGCTATTTTGAGGGAACTAAGTTTTCTTTTTGTGCCTCATAATTAGTCCTCTTTTCAAGAGAAAATCCTAGCCCTTAATCTTGGGTTCCAATTTTAACCTCAAGATCACAAAGCAATTGTCTCTTTTGCCCTTGATTATGACAACATTAACTAAGTTGCCATTAAGTATTTTTCTTTCATTTTAATTCTCTTCTTTCTTTCTTTCATACGCCATTCCCTCTCTTCTTGGGTCCAAATTAAGCTTTATATCATTTTTTTTCCTTCAGATAAAGGAATTAGGTATTTTTCTTTAACTATTTGGAACCAAATTTCATACTTTACTTTCCCAAATTAGTTCCCAAAATTCATTTTGTCTCTCAGACATTCTTGGGACTATTACTAACTGGGGCTTAGCAGTTTGCTTGAGTTAGGCTTAATCTCAAGCTTCTAGTCCCAAAATTTGGAATATTACATAAAGACTATCAAAACCAAAGTAATCCAGCCAAGCAAAGCTATCCTTTAAGGAAAAGCTTATCAATGGCATGAGCAACAAGGGGCAAAACCAACAATGTCAAACAGAGAAGCTAAAGTTAACAAAAAAAGATATTTATGTTACAATGGAAGGGCTAATCCCTTTAATCACCTTTTCTGAAAGGGTGAAGGAAATCATGTTTAACTATATGTAGCTAGCAGTAGTAGTCAAACTCCTTGGACACTTTATCAAACAAGACGTACTTCATACGAAGATAGTCAGTCAGCCTGTAGAACCCTAAGGGCAAATTCATGCAAACTGAACTTGAAGGGGGATGTTTTATGGTAAAATTTGACAATGAAGCTGATATCATAATGCACTTCTTAGGGGCCTGTGGGTTGTCCAAGGCCACTACCACAAAGTATATCTTTGGGAACCAACATTCTCCCCCTTAAACCTTAAAATTAAGTAGGTTTATGGCTAGGTTCTATTGCCTGAACTACCTTACCACAACTACCATAGAACATTCCAAGTTGATTATAACATTGAAGGAGTAGATAAAGCATGATTTAGACGGCCGGCAGTCAAGCTTGACCTAACAAAACCACTTGTTTACAGAATCAAACTAGATGGAGTAACACACGTTTTTTAGTACAAGGGTCTCCTGATGATCTACTATTATTGCTGGTGATATGGGCACCTCGAAGCTTCTTGTCCTTTAGAAATCTATAAGCAAATAGAAACGGCAGCATCTACCAATGCTCCAACCACCAGTATTGAGAAGCCTTATAGCCGCCCTCAACCTCTAAAGCATGGGCGCATAAAATCCATTCTTATGAGAATCAACTGTTCAGTGCTTAGATGAAAGCACCCTTATGGGTATGGAAGACAAGCCGAAATAACATAAAGGAGCTAGGCAACAACAACCAAAAGAATTAAAGTAACGTCAATAGATTTATTGTCCCTATAAAATCCCTTCCTTAAAACTCAATTATCTACAAACTTAATCAAATCTTCAGATAATAAAATGATACCATGGCATAAAAGAGAAAACACAAACCTAGAGTTCTGCCATAGTAGAAAAGATTACAACTAATCTTTCAAAAGTTAACCATGGTAGAAAAAGAGTTCAACTAATAATTAGAAAACAATGCCATGGTTATAAAAGATTTAACCTATTGTAAATATTTATGCATAATAGAAACGAATAAACTAGTCATTAAACCTTATCACGGATAATAAAAACTTTTCAAGTAATCATACACTAAGCTATTTCAAATCAACACATTTATAATGTCATTCCAATTAACATTTGGGCCATAAGCTTCTCGAAGCTAATAATATAGCAATCAACCATAAGCTTAGGGATAAACTCATTTTTGACTAATATTCTTTCCCAAACATTGATAAAATGACCTAAGTCAACTATCCAATAGTCAAACATTTAAAATCCATCATGGATAACAAAACTCTTATCATAGTTTCATAAACTAAATCATAATCAATCAACACACTTAGGCCTTAGACTTCTCAAAATCTAAAATATAACCATTCGGCCACAAGCCTAATATCAATCTCAAATATCAAAATACTTAAAATTTTCTCAAATATCCTCTTGAGTTACATGTCCATGATAGAAAACAGTATAATCCAAAACATAATATCACATCAGAGTATGCAGCATGGGCCTTATAGTGGCAATACACAACAATTTATCACGTAAATAAAAAGGAGGAGGCTTTACAAAGATTATCACAATAATCAAGCCTCCAGAGCCTTCCCCAATTGACTAGTAGAACTATTACCTGAAAAATGTTAAATCAACAGGGTGAGACAAAATCCTCAATAATAAGATATCCAACTCACTACTTAATATGTGCTCGTGAGGTGCCATATGAAACAATTTAGATAACAAAGTACTAGAGATATGGTTCAAAAAAATCCATACCACCATTTTTATACCACAAATTTCCTATCACAATTTCTATATCATAAGTTTTGTATCACAATTTCCATTTCAAAATTCCTCAGTTGGCTCATATCAATCCAACTGAACCTCCTTATTTTCGTTAATTAGGCCCATGGGCTAAGTTCCTATCCATATTACTAGCCACTCAAAAGCTCACTGGTCATATGACGAGGACCAGCCAAAATCCACAGAGCACATGCCTAAAGCATGGGTCTTTTCCCCTCGTTGAACTAGTAGGGTGTTGTAGCCCCTCGTTGAACCAGTGGGACAGTTCTTCGTTGAACTAGTGGCACAATAGAAGACCAACCATTGTGCACTATTGGAGGTTACACCACATGGCAGAACAAACTACTCCATCTCATCCCAATCCAATCATCACAATAATTATCAATAAATAGCTCAACAGGAATTTCTCAAGATTTTCACATTCATACAATGCAATTTAAATCATCTTCATATACATGCCATAATATCTCAATTCTCATATATATATATATATATATATATTCATGTTAGCCTCATAAATCATCCAGAGTCTCTGATACCTCCTTTAGATCCTTTCGGGGTCTCTCCTGTCGTTTTGGTAACAGAGCCTAAAGGGGAAGTAGGGATGCATTAGATGGGTTGAAAACTCTAGATGAAATATGAAGCTAACATGAATATTACCTTGACAAGTAGCTCTATGGTCGCAAATTTGTCTAATCTTCCATAATAGAAAATGTTAATATAAAGCTAAGAACTTTCTTAATACTGTCAATTCTGATAGCACGTATGTTAAGTACTCTTGTAGTAGTATATGAACTTCATTCGTTTTTTAAGGTTATGGCAGTAAGGCCTGTTGTGGAAAGGGAAGTTAGTCTAGAAGATAGCTTAAATGTTCATATGAAACTATGGTTTACTATCCAAAATGTTGGCTAGAAAATAACAATATTGGCATATTATTATGTTTATATAGCCATACAAGGTAATATTGATAGTAGTTTCATAAATAAACCTTAGTTTCCATCTTATCTAACATATTCCTATGGAACTAGATGGTAATGATATTTGGACTGGGAGATTTAAAATTATGTTTAGATCTTTTTCTTTTTGCTCTCAATCCAGCAACTTTTCTAACTCATACACACCTTCTCTAAACCAAAACAAAGAAAATCCTTCCTCATCAAATAATATTTTTAAAAATGAAATTCATTTTGAAGATATTAACCAAAACTTCAGTGACTGGACAATTCCAGACATTGATAAAAATTAGCTATAGAAGCCCAGCAAAAAGTTTTTCAGTCTTCTTATTTCATTATCAAATTTGTAAAGGAAGTCATTCCTTTCAATTCAGGAATGGATGATATTCTACTCCAATGTGAAAATTCAATAAAACTTTACCAAAAGAAGTACAAATTCCTTCACATAGGTTATGTCCAAGTAGCCTTAAAACCACTAATTAATGTAGGTTTAAATGCGGCCACCCTAATCTATCTTAGGGATGCAAGACACAATAAATTTTATGATTCCCTTCTGGGAACGGTTGAAGTCGATCTTCATAAAGAACCAATTTATTTCAATTGTTTTCTAGATCTAATTGTTTACCTACATGACAGACATACAATGGATATCCTCAGGTTAAACATAAAACTCCCTGGGCTTGACATAGAGCCTGATGTTTCACCCGCATCATTAATCTATAGGGTTAAATACAAAGTCATGAATTCTTGTGCTTCTATGGTAAAGATGTACAAGAAAGAACTTGAAACATGTCTGTTCCTAATAGATGCTATACAAGCAAATGTTATGGTACCAAAAACAATTAAATGGGATGAAGTATCCCTCCCAAAAGATTGGGTCTTGGAAAAGGCTTCGCTTCTGCCCTTAAACTAACACCTAATTTTTTACAAATTTGCCAATCTAAAGCTAGAATGGTAAGAATCTCTTTTGATAGAAGGAGATCCTTTAGTGTCCCCATAACACCTTCTGTTGTTCAAACCTTTAGGTTTACTTTAGAACAACTTCCTAGGCATTCTTGTAGCTCTTTAGTAGAATCAAAAGAGCCTTCAATTCCTCCTTCAGTGATACATTTACAAGGTCTGGATACATGATCCAGTGTTGTAAGACTTGTATATTAAATGGAAGAGGACGATGAGGTCTAAACCAACTGGTCTCTAACATACTCTGATATGATAGGTGTCATAGAAGAGAAATTTCATTTAGATAAGAAATTCCTACAAAAAGATTTCTATTCTGAGTACAATAAAGAAAAGCGATAATGGTTTCTTGCAAAATTTAATAATAACAAATTGAGAAAACTGATTCAAGAAAGGTTTTACAAAATACTTGAAAAATTTAAGCTGCATATTTCGCTCTTTGTCTGGTTTGAAGCCTATGTCGTAGAACAAAATATTAAGGATTATCCTTTTAAAATTACCGAAGAGGTCAATACCTCTTGGGTAACTAAACGAGGAGAAAGATAGAATCTGATTTTCCTCCAAAACAATCTTACGAAATTTTTGGTGTTTAAATAGGAGAAGCTTCTGTCATAGCTTCACCCTTTAAAACCAAAGATTTTAAAACAGACATAAATTCAAAAGATATCCAGAATCTTATTTAACAAAATAATTATACCAATTCATATCTCCAAACCTTAGGAGAACATATAATTAAGAAACAATTTGTTTTTAAAATCAATTCTTAATCCAATAGTACTACCCCTAGTATTACTAATAAACAACCAATCGTTAAATTTACTCCATCCCTCAAAACATAGTAAGTAATATTAAGAAAAAGAGTTTTCAAGAAAAAATTGACAAGGAATTAAGGAAGCTCACAATACTTGAGACTCCTTAAAAACCTGAGATAAAGAAATTCACGGTACAAACTGCCTCTTCGTCAATAATTGATGCCATAGACAAAAGGACCAAAGCTACCAGAAGTGACGACTCTTCTGAGCTTAAAAAAACCCAATTAATAACATGAATTGGAAAGATCCAAAAAACTTATATTATCCTTGAGCTACTCCTCCAGACTTAGCTCTTAAAGAGAAAGATTGTACACCCAAACAATTTAATGCCAATAACATTTATGTTTGGAACATAGATGGAAAATTTGATACAAATATTATAGAAACTCTCCAACAAATGACGATAGTCAGTAATTTAATATCCCAAATTTCAGGATTAGAGGCTTGAGAATAAGCATGAATCAAGTGAACTGCTAAGCCCCAATTTGGCAAAAGTCCCAAGAATGAGGAATTTGCTGCCATTGTAATTTTCTAGTGTGGCAGTCTAGTTGTATGACAATTTTAAATAGGCAAATGATGTCTAATACCTATGATATTTTCCAAAATGAAAGTATACTTATCAAGCTTTAATTTGATAGGTTATATATATCATTTGGAGTTGTTCACAAAGAGTTATGTATTTTTGAAGTGAGCCAAGTAAAACTGGCGATTTTCATTGGTAGCATCCAAAGACAATCATTATAGTAGTTGTGAGCTTCCAATTGGTTAAAGCCTATATTTTTTCTAGAAAATAGACTTCATAAGGGTCACATAGCCTTTAGAATCACACCAATTGGATCTCTATAAATAAATATATGAATTTTCAAAGTTGTACCCTATTTCTGGAATGTAATCTGGAACAAGGGAGGTTTTACAAATTTCTGGGCAAAATGTGATAATAGTAGCTAGCTTTGGGTATTTTTCCATGAAAATAAACATTAAGAGCTTTCAATAGAACTTTAAACCCCTCCATTTGGATTTTTTTAGATTAAGTATGATTTTTGGCAGTTGAACCAAGAAACAGAGGATTTCTTGATCTCAGCCAAAGGATTGCTTGGCTGCAGCCAAAACCCCAATTTCCATACATTTCATATTTTACTGAGAAACGTCAAATTTTTTGGCCTCCCTAACTTCTTAGACACTAATATATACTTCTAATAACTCTCTATTATGTCTCTAATGATGTGATTGGGTATCTAGGGCCATGAGAGGTCCAAGAAGAAGAAATGGAAGAATTTCCAAGAAGCTGTAATGGTTGGAAGAAAGGGAACCAAAGAAGGACTTAATGCCATAAGGTAGGGAACTTTCCTAACTTGCATAACTTGTTATGTGTGCTTGTACATTGATATGTTAATTACATTGATGAAATGTATGAAGAATGCATAAATGAGTGAAACTCTATTTTAATTATACTCTGGCCATTAGTGTAATGGGTTGAACATTAAGCATGCATATATGTCATTATATTGGCATGAATTTATGTAAGCAAGCATGTCATACACAAAGCATTTCTTGTATGCATTTGTTAATACTATTTGCTACTGGGATTCTTTTGAATCTCACTCTCCCTTACCAACATATAGGTAGGTAAGCTCAAAAGAGGAATGCAAGAAGATGAGCAAGAAGAAAATATGATGGTGAATTGAATATTAGTATGTGATAATTAGTCATGTGTAAATTATCACTATATGAGAATACTTGTATGAACATGCCTAGTTGAATAGTCTTAAGGAATATGTAAATGAATGATTTAAGAATGAGTATAGAAATGAGTAGCGAATCACTCTGATTAAATTAAATAAAGATAAGAATCGATGAGTAATACTGAAATTTCAAACTGCTAAAAGACTCCTCACAAGATTTTCAAATATTTAGAAAAACCCACTCAATTACAGGTTCGAATCCTATCTTGAGATTGAAAATTTAAAATGATTTTATGAAAGTGGATTGGACTTATTGTGTACAAGCTCATCCGATCGATTATGAGAATAAGGCATTACAAGTAATGCCTATTCTATATATAACAATTGTCAAGAGGATGATATTGTCCATATATTGATCTTTGGCTTTATTGGGCAACACAGAGGTTGGTGAGATTATTGTCTCACAAATTAACAAAAGGCCCAAATTCTTTCGACCGTCAAAATCCAACATGATAGACTCCTCTTACCAGTAATGGTGAGGTAGTGCCCGACTCTGTTTACTCTCTTATAGTTAATAAAGTGGAGCACTTCATAGGAGATCCTTCTTTGTGGAGAGATAAATCAACAGATCTTCTGTCAAATCTTAGGTGTAAAACCCTAGCAGATTTCAGGTGGTATAAGGATACCTTCCTAACCCTTGTCCTTACTAGAAAGATGGCAATCATCCTTCTGGAAAGAAAATTTCTCGCTGGTCTTCCTACTTCATTAGGATATAAGATTAGAGAGAAAATTAGAAACCAAACTGGTGATGGTCAAATCTATTATGAAAATCTAAACTATGGACAACTTATCATAATTGTCAGAAAAACAGCCTTAAAACTTTGTCAAGAACATAGAATCCAACATCAACTTGCCAAAGAAAGGGATCTTAACAAAAAATATTTTGGATCTTTTTGTGAGCAATTCTGTTTTCTTGCTTGTAGAAAGTCTAAACCAAAGCACAGAAAAGAAAACAAAGAAGATAAAAAACACTAGGCCAAATGGTACTGGAAAAAACCTAAGAGTGGTCATCCTAGAAAACTTTAAAATGAATTTAAGTCCAAAACTCCATTTGACCTCCCCAAAGGAAAAGTTGTTTGTTTCCCATGTGGGAAAGAAGGCCATATGGCAAAATACAATAGGCTTAATAAGAAAATTAATGCCCTACAAATTGAAGAACCAGTTCTTTAACAATTAAATAATTTGCTGATTAAAACATCTTTCGAAGAAGAATATAAAGAATCCTCTTCTGATGAAGTTAACCAACTTTAACAAGAAGATATCTCATCTTCTTCTGATGAGGGAACTCTTTAGATCAATGTTTTAGACCAGGAAGAAGATATACTTGTCGAAGTAATAAATTTTCTTCCTAACAATAAAGATAAAGTTAAATACTTTAACAAAATCAGGGAGGCATCTTCCTCAAAATCTTCTAAAAAAATCAATCAAATACAAAATAAGATTTTTCTGAAATAATAAAAAGATTTCAGAGTAATCCAAAACCGGTTACAATTTTAGACCTTCAAAATGAAATAAATGGTTTAAAAGAAGAGATTAGAGGATTGAAAAGTACTCAAGATCTCTATTATCTTATTCTAAACCAAATCCAAATGGAGGAAATCTCTGATAAAGAGAAAGAAAAAGCCAAAGATGTCAGTCAAGATATTTTTGACCCTTACTTAAATCTTATATCAAAGGTTTCAATCTAAAAGATTTCAATCCAAAAATGGCATATTCTGATCAAAATTGTTGTTGCTAAAATTTAGTTCAGGAAACAATAGCCTTATTTGATACTGGTGCAACTTTAAGTTGTATCAGAGAAGGTCTAATTCCAACCAAACTTTATAAGAAAACTACAGAAGGCCTTTATGGACCAAATCGATCACCATTAGATATCAACTATAAACTAACAAGTGCTATGGTTGAAAATAGTAGTCTCAAAATTAGTACTCCTTTCATTCTCGCAAAAGTCTTATCTCAAGACGTAATTTTAGGAGTACCATTTATTGATCAACTAATACCTTATAAGGTTTCAAAAGAAGGAGTTGAATCCAAATTAATGGGAAAAACAATTTTCTTCAAATTTTTTCATCCTCCTTATACTAAATTCATCAATGCGATTGAGTATAAGGAAAACCAAATTAATTTTCTAAAAGAAGTTTTCTATAAGGTTATTGAAACCCAATTAGAGAAACCTCTTACTAAACAGAAAATTCAAAATGTTTTAACAAACATCCAAAATATAATTTGTTCTGACCTTCCCAATGCTTTATGGGAAAGAAAAAGACATGTAGGCAATCTCCCTTATGAGAAAGACTTCAATGAAAGATCCATTCCTACTAAGGCTCGCCCAATCGAGATGAACCAGGAACCCCTGGAACATTGCCAAAATGAAATTAAGGATTTACTTTCAAAAGGGTTAATCCGTAGAAGCCAAAGCCCTTAGTCTTGTGCTACTTTTTATGTCAATAAAAATGCAGAACTTGAAAGGGGCACTCCAAGGCTTGTTATCAATTACAAGCCACTTAATCTAGCACTTCAGTGGATTAGGTATCATATTCCCAATAAAAAGGACCTTCTAAATTGCCTTTGTCAGGAAAAAATATTTTCAAAATTTGACATGAAGTTAGGATTTTGGCAAATATAAATTAGCAAAAAAGATCACTATAAAGCTACATTCACTGTTCCCTTTAGACAATATGAATGGAACATTATGCCTTTTGGGCTCAAAAATGCTCCCCCTAAATTTCAGAGGATAATGAATAAAATTTTCAATCCTTACATTAAATTTATCATTGTTTACATTGATGATGTTTTAGTGTATTCAGATTCAATTGACCAGTATTTCAAGCATGTGCGGGTCTTTACAGAAATTGCTAAGCACAGTGGTCTAGCAGTTTCTAAACAAAAACCAGTCTGTTTCAAACAAAAATCAGGTTTCTTGGTCATCATATCTGCCAAGGAACTATTACTCCAATTGACAGGGCAATTCAATTTGCTGACAAATTTCCAGACTAGATTCTGGATAAAAATCAACTTCAAAGGTTTTTAGTTTGTCTGAATTACATAGGTGAATTCATCCCAAACCTAAACAATTTTATTAAGCCTCTCTATAAGTATCTTAAGAAAAGTCCTCATCCATGGACAGATGATCACACCAGTTAGGTCAAACAAATTAAATCTCATCTCTAAAATCTTCCATGCTTGTATCTTCCCAATCTACAAGCATTCAAAATTGTTGAAACAGATACCTCTAACATAGGTTATGGAGGTATTCTTAAATAAAAAATTGATAGTAAATAGTATTGCATTGCATTTTCATCAAAACATGGAATAGGGCTTGACAGGAAAAAAAAAAAGAAATTTTAGCAATTTTTTTGTGCATAAACAAGTTTCAAAGTGATTTGCTAAATCAAAAGTTTCTAATTAGGGCAGACTGTAAATTTGCCAAAGATGTTTTGCAAAAGGATGTTAAAAACCTTGCATCAAAACAAATTTTTGCCAAATGGCAAGCAATTTTAAGTGTCATTGATTTTGAAATCGAATTTCTCAAATGTTCTTCAAACTCTCTACCTGATTTTCTAACCAAGGAATTTTTACAGGGGAAATAAGGTGACAAAAAGAGAGAAGTGTCCAAAAAAAGAGAGAGGAAAGGGTATAGCCCTTAAAGAAGATGATCCAAAAAGGATCACAAAAAAAAAAAAGAAATCAAGCAATCAAGAACTGTGCAATCAAGAACTGTACAATCAACAACTGGGTCATCCGCCCAACAATCAAGGTCCTCTACCCGGTCCAAAAGCCCTGAGCAATCTGCTCGTAAAATTTCAAGTTTGGTAATGAACCCGAAGGATTATGCCTTCCCAATAGAAACCCTTCAAGCCTTGGCTTCCAACCAACCCCTGGCAAAATTACCAAATAAAAGCAGGACTGACATAGCCGAAGAAGAAGAATCTAAGGCTCTTACCTTAGCAATAAAGAACAAAACCCAAGAGATTACAAGCTAGTTCTTCATCAAAAGAACTAGTTTTGTCTTCTCAAAAAATTCCCCCACAAACTACTTTTGTGGCAAAACCAGAAAAGACCATAAATCTTTTCCACACAGAACCAGGTTTTTGTGACAAAAGCCCTTATGCATTAGTAGCAAAAATATTTCCAAAAGGGTTTTTCTTCAAGCCATTGGTTCTGATAAAAACCCAAAGATTTTATGAATTTATTCTTGTAGATTCTGAATCTACAGAAATAAGACATTTTCTTGACCCAGAAGACTCTAATGTCTATGTGTACTCAACTTTTAAAATCAAGAGTCCTCTCTCCTAGTGATTAGGGATTAAGATTTGTTCAAAACCAAAAACTTTTCTCCCGATTTTAATCCAATGGGATATAATTACTGGGATTACATTGATGCCTGGTATTGTACCTTTTAGTACAAAAAACAAAATTTCAGTCATACATGGGCTTTTAATGTTCAAATCTGGCTCTAAATACCAGTTTCCCCAATGGTTTAATTGGTGGGATTTCTTTGGACACTATCCAGAAATTATTCCAACCAATGTGAAAATTAGTTTTGATTATTTTAAAAGTCAAGCTAATCGAAGTGAAGACCCTTTCCCAGTAGATCTTACTTTATTTTTAAAATTTGCTTTAGCCTGGGTATTTAAATGGAATCTCAAAAACGAGATTTCCAAATACCAAAAGAACTTTCCCATCTTACAGTAGGTTCCTTCTGTAAAATAGTGGGAAAAATTCACTGGTACCAAAAATGTCTCAGAATCGGCACTTAAAATTAGGGGTGAGCATTTGGTTTTCGGTGCAGTTTTCGGTTATAACCGAAAAAACCGAACAACCGAATATAAGGTATTTTTATCACCGAACCGAAACCGAAGTTTGTCAATAACCGAAACCGAAATAACCAATCAATTTCGGTTCGGTTTTTCTGTACAGTTCGATTATTGGGCTTTTTTGGCGCTGAAAACTTGTCTACTACAAAAACTACAACCCAAAGGAAATTCCAACAGTAAAAATAATTAATACACAGCACTACTTCAGCAACAAAACCATTATAATCAGAAAACTCGATATATCAAAAATTCATATTCAGCCTTGCTCCTTGAATGCTCCGTGAATGCCACTTACAACTAAAGCAAGAAAACAAAAAATAAACATAAAAAAATAAATAAATGCTACAAAGATTACAAATATAAGGAAAAATTGCTTACAAAATCTGAAGTTGCCATATACATCTAGAAAATATCAACATTTGTCTCCACTCTCCATTACAATTTTTTTGTAAATCTGGCAATTTAAAAAAACAATCAAACTCCATATTTGGTAATTTAAAACAATCAGACTCCATATCTGCTTCAAAGAATTGTACAAAACTAAGCTACCTTTCTTCATTGCTAATGATAAAAAAAAAAAAGAAAGAGCTTTTCTCATCTGTAAAAAATAAAAAAAATTTCTTCAAGTTATTTCTCTTCTGCTCATCTCCCATATCAAACAAGAAAGCTCCTTTTTTGTTCAAAAAAACATTTTCATTCATTTGATCTCCATTTGCAGTGGAGTGAACATATAAAGGTGCTTGAGAAAAGATCAAGTAGAGGAGGCAGTAGCATTCCAAAAGTTAGCAACTCGATTTTAAAATGAGAAACATTGTAAAAATAGGTGCTTACCAGAAAGAAGAAACTGATGAACTACGTGGAGACGGAGATCAAACTCAAGGAGCAGGATAACTTGGAGGTGGGAGGAGACGCAGGCGGTTGCAACGAACAGTGCCGTTGTCAACGGAACTGACACGATGTGAACAGCGCAGCAAAGCTTTAACAGCACGGTGAGTCGGCGACGACTGAGGACTAAGGTGAAGTTGACGATTTGAGGGTTAGGGTAAATGGTGCGGGAGGCCCATTTTGAGAGACAATAGGAGAGCAGGAAGATGAAGATTGATGACGGTCGACGGGATGAGCAGGAGATTGAACTTTGTTGTGGGAGGAATCGACCCCGACGGCGTGAATGGCGACTTGAGGTTGAGGAGTGGGAGGCTAGGGTTGAGACTTGAGAGACATGAGAGTGGCGGTTGAGACTTGAGACTAAGGAGAGGAGAATGAAGCCATGCTTTGTGGGACAAAAGAGAACTCAGAATATTAAAGGCCTTGAGCGTTGAGCCCTTGAGGATTAGGCTACACATACTGACACACACACTCACACTTTGCCCATCCGTATGGAATCAGTTCGAAAGAGAAATAAATGGGCTCATGGGCCTTTGCCCTTTGGTCTTTAGTGGTTTAGCCTAACAAGCCTGCACTATGACTATGAAAATAGAAGGAAATAAAACTGATAGGGAATAATATAAAACCAGTATCCATACAATTCGGTTATTCGGTTATAACCGATTTTTTTTTAAACAAACCGCATCGATAACCGAAACACAGATATAACCGAATTTAAAAACCGAAAAAAACCGAATTACTGAAAAAACCGAACCGAAAAAACTGAATTGAGTTCGGTTCGGTTCGGTCTTTGGTTTCGGTTTAGTTTTGCTCACCCCTACTTAAAATAGGGTTCAATCAGAATCCACAATTCCTCATGGTGGGAGATCATGAATCCAGTATCTTCCTTAACCAAAGGGCAAAAATACAGGCTTGCTTGGCTTCATTAGCAAACAAAGAGAATTTAGCCAAACAGATTCAAGAAATTCTTCAGCTTCTCCAAGTTGAAAAAGATGTACGTTAGAGTATAAAAACTGGCCATCCCTCGGCACCCTCATCTAACAGTTCAGATAATGACCAGAGTGATGTAGGTGACTATTTTGGCCATGACTCAGATCACGAAGTCTACAACTTAGGTGAAGACTAATTGCAGAGTCACAAAAATATGTCGGCATAACCTTCTGTCCACACCTTCAGTGGAGATTTGAAAAAAGTAGAACGAATCTTTACTATTCAAGACAAAAGGACGGATGTCCATCAACTTTTCACTATAGCAAAAGTCACTGTAGCAGTCACTATTGTTTTGATGATGTCAAATATAGATATTAAATATTGAGAGCAAAAAGCTTACATAATGTATTTATCTCCTATACTGACTAACTATTATGTTTAATGTGAAATATATTGTAGATTAGTCAAGCAAATAAAGAAGATATCAAGTTGGGTTGAAAAGATTCATGTGATTTAATACTGTGGATTATTCGAATAGTCAAATTGTTATTCGAATAGTAAAACTTGTTTTTGGTTAAGATCTATTCGAATAACTCTCAGTTTATCCGAATAAGCAAAGTATTATTTGAATAATAAATATGCTATTCTAATAGAGAAGAACTGTTAAAAGTTAAAAGTATTCGAATAGGCATATTAGTATTCAAATATTACACCTAACAAATTTTTCAGAAAATAATTCAAGTGAAAAAGTATTTGAATAGTCAAGGCACTATATGAATAGTCATTGTAATTTCAAACTTAGTTTCTAAATATGTATCCGGATAATAGGATAACTATTTAAATAGTAAGGGCACTATTCGAATAGTGTGATGATTATCCAAATAAGTTTTTGACGAATTTCAGCATCCAATATCACAAGACTATCAAGATAGTAAGGTTACTATCAGAATAGTAAGATTACTATCAGGATAGTAATGAAACTATCAGAATAGTCTCAATGCAAAATAATCAAATAATATTCAAATAGTGAAGTGACTATTCGAATAGTCCATAACTGAAAAAAGGTAATTCTATTCGAACAGAAGCAATGCTATTTGAATAACAGTAGCAGACTTTGTTTCTTTCAACATGGGCGAGGTTTAAATTTGGTTATATCTCCCAAACCACAATTTGGATTGAGGTGAAACTAGTGGTATATGAAACTAGACTCCCAATATGTCATTTTGACACCAAAATCAAGTTAAAATGAGCTGAGATGAAGGATATATGAATTTTTGAATATGACATTCAAATCACCGTCATATTTCAGAACAGATTCAGTATTTTGGATATAACTCTCAAACTACACATTGGATTGAGATGAAACTTGTGCCATATAAAACTAGACTTAAAGATCTTTCCATGGATAAGTTATGGGTCATATTTAGAGTTATATTCAAAGAGATATGCTTTCTAAAAGTTGGTGATGAAAATCAAGCTCTGTTCTGTTCCAGACCAATCGATACACATTGAATCATAACTTTTGAAAAACAAAGTATTTGTGATTGATTCTAGTTACTGTGCAAAGAAGACTTAAAGAGCTTTATAAGGATAGTTCATTTGCCATAGATTTATATCCAAAGAGTTACGCCCCCAGAAGTTTATTCAAATATTGAGATTGCAATATTCATTTGTAAAGATTCATTATCAAAGGTGCACTATTCGAATAGAGCAAGTACTATTCAAATAATATCATATATGTTGTGTGAGAAGTTATTCGAATAAGGGACTGATTATTCTGATACACTTGAAGTTCTAAAAGTTTATTCGAATAGAGGATAAAGTATTCGAATAAGGATTCCTTATTATCAAAGGACGCTATTCAATTATAAGTTGTTCTATTCAAATAAAAATCAATGTTTTACAAAGGGAGTTATTCAAATATAGAAAAGATTATTCGAATAAAGGACAAGCTATTCGAATACAAAGGAAAGTGTATTCGAATATACTTCAATAGAATATGAGTTCTTCTATTCAAATACAACAGTGGTTATTCGAATAACTGATTTTCCAAAAAATAGAGTATCACCTCGAAACTTCTGAAAATCATTGACATTTTGTGTGACTTGTTCTTATTAATTCTAATCACTCTAACACTTCATTATATTAGTGATTAAGCATTTTTCAGGTGATCAAATAAGGATTAACACACAAGGCGGAGAAAGCACTTTTGTGTCAGAAGCTTCCAACGGCAAGTTCAACAGTAATATTTAAGCCTCAACGGGAAGAAGAAAAGCTCAAACGGTCAAATGCTCTTCATTAACTATAAAAGGAGAGTCATTCAAAATGAATAGGGATGAGAGCCTATGCCTATAATGTTGATATGCTATTACTCTGACTCTTACTTGACCGAAGCTCTGTAATAATACTCCCACCATGTACTTCAATGTTAATCATTATCTACTTCATATATAGAGAAGTAATCTTTTAGTGTAATCATTCTATATTTGTGAGAGTTACTCAAGATTAGGGAATCTTAAGTGGGAAACAAATTGTATCCTTACAGTATGTAAGGGGGAGTTCTTATCTCAATGAGAGAATTATAAAGGCTTCACAAGTGCCCAGATCAAACTTGTGAGATTGTAGTGATTCTCAAGTACCCAGTAAAACTTGAGGGAGATAGTGGATTGAAATCTCAGGAGGAGCCTAGGAACTAGATGTAGGTCATTGTGGATTGGATTGAACCAGGATAAATCATAATGTAACCCCCTTCCAACCAAGGCCGAGATTAAGTTCATAAATACGTAATTAAGTGTGAAATTAAAGACCATAAATGATTTGGGGCTTATTGCAATAATCTTTTGCCCAAAACTGGATTTGCAAAAACTTTTCTAAACTTATTCATCAATGGTCTCATATTCACAATACAAATACATAAATGGCCTGCACAGGTTGATTTCATTCACAAATATTAGAGTATAATGCAAATTCCCAACACACTCGGGTTCCATTCATTAATAAGGGTTTTACAAAGGCACAAAGCCCACAATTCATTACCCTTAACTTGGGGATTACACAAAACTATACCATCAATCCCAATATATACAATTGTTTCCCAAAAACATCCAAATAATTTACATGAAAACCAATAACCCAAAATATATTTCTAAACTGGAGCTCTATCCGCTCTTCGTCATCCGCTTGCCTTTCGATCCTTCAGCCCTGTCTAAAATGTTTAATTTTGGGAGAGTGAGATTCTATGGAATCCCCATAGTGTCAAATCAATCATAGTATGTACAACAATAAGGCATGAAAGCAAATCATCACACACACATGGAAACTACAATGGCAGTTACAACGGCAATAGTAGGTATGACTCATGTTACCCTTGCGTTTGCTCTTGCTGAATTGCTTACGCTGCATTGCACAACACAATCCACACAATATATTTCACCATAGCTGGGATTCATATAAAGCATTTCATATGCAAGCCACACTGGCAAGATGTACACACGGCCCACGGCTGGGTTCACAAACGCCGCCCCATAGGTCAGATTCACAAAGATCCATGTCGATTATGACGGCAGTTCAACGGCCGACCTAGAGATGACCAACGTCAATCCCTATACGGCTCACGCTGAAGTGTTCACGCCGTAATGGACCATGGCACACAGTTCACAAAGTTCAATGATAAGTTATGCATACCAAAACATCATACACAACATGAGAGAAGAGTCACTACCTGGTTCGTTCCGTTCTTGCTTTGTCACAGGTCTCTCCCAAGGAGGGCAAATATTGTATCCTATAATTATAATTAGGGACGAAGAGTTATTCTCTATTCCAATACTCAATTGACTTCACAATACTTAGATTTGGTTATCCTTTATGTCCTTTAAGTAGTTACAATTGGCTCTAATAAAAGCCCTAAAGGATTGGGAAACACCGGGTTGCAAACCACTTTTCAAAATCAAAAGGTGCTGAAAACAAGGGGTTGGCTGCAGCCAAGAAATCTCTGGATGCAGCCAAAAAACATCAAAGAAAGTTTCTGGCTGCAGCTAGACAATGGTCCGAAGCATAACTCTAGACACCACTTTGTGGTGATTTCTAGTCCACTTTGTGGTGATTTCTAGACCCAAACTCAACACCATAACTCTAGACACCATTTTGTGGTGATTTCTAGACCCAAACTCAACACTACTCCAAAACAGAGTTCAGTTTTTATCCCAAACTTTGACAAAGCATAACTCTCAATTCATAAAACAAAATGACATGAATTATATGTCCATTTTGAAACTTAGGATGTGAAATTTAAGACTAGAAAGTTTTATAATTTTTAGACACCATTTGGTCATTCAAAAATTTCGTGCAAACTGACTGCCCAGACAGAGTTTACACAAGACAGATTTTCCAACTTTCTACCAAAGTATCCAATGGCTCCAAAATTAACAATCAAGCCTTTTCTCATACAATTTTCCATAAGGAACACAATGGCAACCTCAAAATGACCAAAATCCTACTCCATTATCATGCTTTGGGTTTTGGACAACACAAACATCAAAATTCTAAACTCATCCAAACATACCATTTCAATCACCAATCAATTCTATCTATCCCAAACTTCCCACAAGACACCATTTTCATGCCAATAACATACCAAATACACAGTGGCTCTCATTTTCGAATTCAAGGCTAGAATTTCCAGAAATCACAAACTCAATCATTTGGCATAAAACTTAGATAGATAGATTGGTCTCACTTACCTCTTTCACTTTGCCAAAGAGACTTCTTGATTCACCACTTCCCTTTTTCTGCAACAATGGTGTCTAAAGAAGGGAGAAGAGAGAGAACGAGAGAGATGGAGCAAAGAGATGAAGGAAACAATGATAATCCTACTCCCTCCTTGTCAGCCGAAAGTAAGAGAAGAAGAGAGAGAAAATATCATTTTCCAATACCATTTGACTTTCACACACTCTCTTGCTTCATCTCACATTGACACTTGTCAATTTCTGATTTGCTCACATAAAGTAATTTCCCAATTAATCACCTTAATCCCTCCATTAACCATTTTAATTACATTTCTCATTTCTCTCTTAGTTAGTAATTAATTTCTCCATTAATCCCTAACTTATGGTTATTCTTTCAATTTTCCACTAATTGTGACATATTACTTAATTTTGCCATAAAACACATAATAATTCAAATTAAATTCGTAATTATCCACAATAATCATGATTTTCCCTTTATCAAAAATTGGGATATTACAGTTTGCATCTCTCTTCCCTATACTCTTATATTTCCAGAATATATGATTTCAATAACTGATTATGGTTTTATATTTCATTACTTACATACTTATTGATTTCATAAGATGTGAAAAGAATTTCAAAGTTAAGTTTTTATAATACACCCAATTCATCCCCCTCTTGGGTGTCAGCCGATTCTAACATATTGTGCGCGTGAATCAAAAATATGAATAGTAACCGAGTCTTGTAAGCCTATAAAAGGACATCTAGGATCAATTGCAATTCAACCGAAAATTGAGCTTTCAATTTCTTCTTTCCCTCTATAAGCTTTTCTTCTGTTTCTCTTCTTCTGTTTTCTATATTTTGTTTTTTGTTTCAATTGTAATAATATTGTGACAGTTTTTAATTTCCTCTTTTTCATTTTTCATCTTCTGCATCGTCATGCATTAATTTAACGATCCAAGTCGGTCCCTGCTTCTCATTCTTCTCCTTCTCCCTCTCCTTTAGCTCTTTTCAAGGTCTCTCCTGTCATTTTGAGTGTGTGTGTGTGTATATTCTGTAATTCAAATCATTAGGTTCCACAAAGCAATTCTATCAAAATATCTATCAACATCATGAGAACTTTCTCAATTCAATAAACATTTTAAAGTACACATTCAAATATCTAATCATTATCAATATACTATTTTAATGCTCATAATCATTTCACAAAATATTACAAACAATATACCAACACACATAACAAGTAGAAAGTGGTTATCTTTCACTAAAGCTAACTTTACCTTAATAATCCAAGCTCCAAGTTGAACCACAAGTCACAAATCAATCTATAACAACCAATCATAACAACAATTTAGTATTCAAACTAATTGAATGGTTAAACAAAGCAATTAGATGTCCTAAATCCCTCTAAACGTCCCAACTCTCATCGTCAGCAATTCCCAATCAACCTAACATCAAAATTGGTGCCACAAAATCTTAAACAACTCAACTAACTCAATTACTGAGTCTCATTTCCAATAATTACATTATCAATATCAACTCAAAATTTAACTCAAAAATCAAACTCTATTTTAAATCTTCATATAACCTTCAAATTATTCACTTTAATACAGATTCCCAAAATTCTCAATTTACCATCATAAGTTAGTTTCTCTATTCTCTATTTCAACCATATTGTTATCATCTAATAACTCTATTTCACTCATTAAAATTATTGACAATAATAATTTCCTCCATTTATCCTTAAATTGCCAAAACTTTACACACTTAAAATCCTTAAGAAAAATCACATAAATGACTAATTCTCAAAATCATCATTCTAATTTCATTTCTTCCTTCCATTAATTCTTTCTTATCTATTAGAATCATTAACTATAACTATCTCCTCAATTTCCTCAAAAACACCCAATTTCCAACGCTTAAAGTTTCATCCAAAATTTTTAATATTCACATTTCAACATAAACCTCAAATCCAAGTCATTCAGTCATTAATATAACCCCCAATAAGTTACAATAAATTCTATAAATTTGGATATAAAAGAGCCATTATCACAAATATTAATTTTCCAACTAAACTCTAACTTTAAGTTCCTCAAATAAATTACTTGAGTAAAACTAAACTATAATCATTCTTAGTTTAACACCATTAGAGCCATTAAAAACTATAAAATCAATTGAAACACCAAAATTTTTGAAAGCTAACAAACCCTAAATTTCACTTTTCATAAAAACGAAAAAATAAGAGAGGATAAACTTGGAAATAAAAGGTACATTACTTACCCAAATATCCTAGAAAAAACCCAAGCTTTTGCCTTGCTCTCTTTCTCACACTCTCACTTAATATCTCCGTCCCTCTATCTCAAACTCTCACCCTCTCGTCGAATTATGGCCCCACAGTAAAAGAAGAAACAAATAGATGGTTGTTGGGGGGCGTGAATTAAACGGGAAATGTGAGGGTATTCAACACCCCCACCAATATTATTAAATGAGTTAAGGTGATGATCCTCTTTAGAAATATTCATGAAGTCTTATGCCCTGTTTGGTATGGTGGAATTGAAGGTATGGAATTGGAATTGGAATTGAATTCCATGTGTTGTGCATGTTTGGTATGAAGAAATGGTCATGGAATTTAATTCCATGTGGAAGCCAAATGGGTTCAATTCCATTAAAATCAAATCCATCTAAAAAGCCAATATTTGCATTTTCATGTCCTCATTTCCCAGCTTGCCCTCTCTACCTTAGCCACCCAGATGCTCGACCTCCCCAACCACCATGGACTCTTGTCTTCCGGCTACCTTCTATGCCATTGCCGGCGAGCACACCCTATGGCAATACTACGATAGAAAGGAGTTCCATTTCTATTGTTAGACTACTTAGGAATTAGGAAAGTAATGGTTAGAAACAGGAGGATGACATCATCCATACCTTATCTTTAACCAAAATATTGTGTGAAAAAAAGGGACGTGACATGGTTGTATGACACAACACGATGCTCATATGAATTGGGTAGTCATAATGTCTTGCTAGAAGCCACTTGCGACTTGTGGGTTAATACAGTTATTGACCCACTTCCAACTGCATATGGGCCTACAGGGTTGCATATAAGAATGGCCTAACACGAGACAATGTTTAATCTAGGGTGAATGAAATTTATATTCATATATATATAATATAAAATTCATGAAAAAAAAATTAATAATTATATATATATATGTATTTTTGCAATACATACATATATATATGATAATATTATTATATTGTGTTAGTTTTAAATTTAATTTTATTAGATAAATTAAATTTAGTAACTAACATGATAGAGATATGATATCTTAGATTTAATTTATATGGATAAGTTAAATCTATTGGCTCTTTATTCGGATTAAATAAATATTTTAAATTAAAACTGTATGACAGATTTAATTAAACCAAATTTATTTAATTAGCTCATCAAGATAAATAAGAGTTAATTAATTTCAAAATTAATCAAGATTAATTTTGAAATTCAAATATAGCCCTTATGGGTTATAAAAAAATGATGAAGCAGAAAAACTCATGTAAGGATGAGAATTCAGAGCCGCAAAAAAAAAAAAAAAAAAAAACCTAGCAGACATTAGAGGTTCTAGCACGTAGTTCGTATTGGACTAGCATTTGTGTGGATACCGGTAAAGGGGGTTGATAGACATGTTGACTCCTGAAGATCAAAAACCAAGAACAGATGAAAAGAAATGTACGATTCTTTCCAATTCGATTTAAATATTTTTGATAGATCCTCAATTGAAATTGACGAAAATTTTAAAATTCTTCCATTGTGCCGGCCAATTCCAACATAAAATTCTATCCACATGAGATATTATAATTTATACTAATCATATATTTTTTTGGCCATGTTATACTAATCATATTTAAATTCTTGTCATTTACACCAAAATAGCTCAGGATCGGATTTTTTGGAAAAATTGAGTAAGGTTGTTAAATTTACAAGTTTAGGTAAACCCAAGACAACCGAAAAAAATTGTATGATAAACTCAGAAGAATTTATCTCTATCAATAAATAACTATTAAAAATATATAATTAAATAATAAGAAAATGTAAAACAATTTGATTTAATATAATTCAAATTCAAATAATTGAAATTAATTAATCCATCAATATTCATAATTTATAATACTCAAGATGAAAATATGTATAAAGTTCATATATAAAGTTACTAAATATAATCAGATATTAAAAAAATTATGAATGAAATAAAGATCATTAAATATGTCGGATTGTCATCATTTCCATCTTCTCACCCCATCGTCATCGTCATTATAATTTTTCCTAATGCCATCAACATTTTCGTTAATGTTGGGTTAACAATGTTCTTATTAGAAGTAAGTTGATACGATTTTATAAATTAAAAATACAAAAATAGTGAACTCAAAGCAAATTTTAAGGTCAACCTAGACAATCAATTAAAGGTGTTTTTATTTCCTTAAAAATAATATTTGATATTCAATACTATCAAATTAGATCTAAGTATTTATCAATTTTTCAATATAATTACAGTAGCTCTCCCTTCTACCTTTTATATGACTTGGTAGCATTAGATATTAGATACTAGCTACATTAAAAACGGATAAATGAAATAATAAATTAATTATATATGCTAGCTTAAACTAGAGATTCCGAATTCGAGGATTGAGTATGTAGTTGCAGCTTGTATTCCTCATGGTTTGACCTGGTTTGATCCGAATTATTAATGATGAAAATGTAACTGAAAAAGGAATTAAGTTTATATTTTATTGAAAATTCCAATATTGATTTTCAACTTATTTGTGTTTCAAGTTTTTCAGGGTGTCACTGTCATGTACTAAATGAATCCTCTGGGCTCTCTGGGTGGAATAAAAATAAGTTGAATTAAATTAAATATACCTATTTAATTTAGGGAAAATCGCTGGTAAATACCAAATAAGCAAATTAATTGCTCTTTGCCACCAACACAAATGTGATACCTAACTGTCATTAAAATTGAACTTAAAAAGACAAAAAAACCTTAGTTTAGTTTGGAAAGATCACACGAGGCAGAAGCAAACGATTAAAGTTTATGACAGTGGCTTGTTCAGTTATCGTGTTTGGTGGAGAGCGGTGATGCGAGTCTTCTGTTGTTGCCGTCGATCACTATGGCGTTCGCCGGAGGTCCATCACTGTGGAGTCGATAGATCACTTTAAAGCCCTTCTTCATATTTCAATTTTTGATGGAGGCGATGATTTCTATATTGCTAGTGGAACTTAGTATTGTGCATTGTTGTGTGTGTGAGTAAGGAAATAGTAAATATAATTGGGGGTTCCTTGGATATTATGAGTTTGGATATTATTGTGAAGTTTTTGATATTAGTTGATGGGAGTTTGTATATTGTGTATTATGTATTGTGTATTGTGTGTAATCGGTTTTGTTACCTGAATGTTGCTGGAATAATGATTCTGCAATGGAGATTCACATGTGATAGCCATTATGTGCAACTGATCTCTCGTTTTGTGCACCTATACCTATCTCTGAGTAATTGCACATCATGGAAGAGTAATTGCATATAATAGAATATCATTGGCACAATGGATCATCCTTTACACATGAATCAGAAGATCCATTGCACAAATGGAAGATCAATTGCACTTTATGGAAGATCAATTACACAAAATGGAAGATCAATTGCACAAAACGGAAGATCATTGGCACATCATGGAAGAGTATATGACAATGCAAGATCATTGGCACAATGGATCATCCTTTGCACATCATGGGAGAGTATTTGCACAAAACGAAAGCTCAATTGCACATCATGGAAGATCAATTACACATTATGGAAGAGTAATTGCACAAAACGGAAGATCAACTACACAATATGGAAGATCAACTGCACATCATGGAAGATCAATTGCACATAATGGAAGAGTGATTGCACAAAATAAAAGATCAATTGCACAAAACGGAAGATCATTGACACAATGGATCATCCTCTACACATAGGAGAGTAATTGCACAAAACGGAAGATCAATTGCACATTATGGAAGAGTAAATGCACAAAACGGAAGATTAACTACGTAATATGGAAGATCAACTGCACATCATGGAAGATTAATTGCACATCATGGAAGAGTAATTGCACAAAATGGAAGATCAATTGCACAAGACGGAAGATCATTGGCACAATGGATCATCCTTTGCACATGGGAGAGTAATTGCACAAAACGGAAGCTCAATTGCATATTATGGAAGATGAATTGCACATCATGGAAGAGTAATTGCATATAATGGAAGATCATTGGCACAATGGATCATCCTTTACACATGAATTAGAAGATCCATTGCACAAACGGAAGATCAATTGCACTTCATGGAAGATCAATTGCATAAAATGGAAGATCAATTGCACAAAACGGAAGATCATTGGTACATCATGAAAGAGTATATGACAATGCAAGATCATTGACACAATGGATCATACTTTGCACATCATGGGAGAGTAATTGCACAAAATGGAAACTCAATTGCACATCATGGAAGAGTAATTGCACAACATGGAAGATCATTGCACAAAATGGAAGATCAACTACACAATATGGAAGCTCAATTGCACATAATGGAATATCAAATACACAAAATGGAAGATCATGTTTTGCACACAAGGAACATGTTGTGCACGTATGTCAAACTTTATCAACATTTGGATGATCTAAAGTTTAACAAAATCATATATATACAATAGTTTAGTTTGTTGCAAAACGAAATACAAACGTCCTTAGTTAAAGTAGTTAAAGCATTAATGACACTTTGTCTTCTTCTTATATCTCCAAACTTCAATGTTATGCATTATCCATTCCCGATGTTTGTTCTTCGCATGGGTAACTAGCCACCACACCACATCCACCCTCTTTTGATTCATGTCTTCCTGAACATAAAAGTTTTAAGTTAGATCCAATCATATTGTAATATGTAAAGTAAAAATTTACTCACATCAGGCATTGTGAAATTGTTCCACTCAGGCCTTCTAATATTTTCCCACATTTGCAGCCACTATATCACATATATGCCACAGTCCCATCTAGACAGAAATAAATAGCAAAACATTAACATACAATGGATACATCTATACATACAAGAGTATCCAACAATTTCACTAACTCACACATTGCTTTGCTGTTGAACAACACCAAATCTAAAATCAAATGCAGGCTTATTAAAAACCATTGGGGAAATATAAAAATATTTGGCTAAGATACGACATATTTAATTGCAGAACCTATTAAAAACCAGCATAAAAAACTTTGAAAGTGTAAGCAACAATAAAAGACAATGCTGTCAGAAAAAGTGGCCAAAAGTGCACAATGATATTTCTGAAATTGTGAAACTATCATGCAACATAGTTATACAAAGATCCCAGAAACATATGAGCAAACACCAAAATGAGTTCAAACAAGAAGGAGAACAAAAACACTTGCCAAATGTCTGTTACATACCAACAACAAGTTTTGAATTGACATGCTTTGCAGAAAAGATAGGTTATTCAGAATCCATATTAAGTTGCAACAGAGAAGCACCATATGAACAAAGCATAAACTTCATAAATTTAATGATTTGGTTCACTTCTAATTTGACTGGTGAAGGGGAGATATAAGCAAGGTTTAATATTATGTAAATCTCATCTCAAACTAAAGCAAAGATTAACAAGAGAAATTGTTAGATCAGCTTGGTTTATTATTCTGATTTTCAATATGATATATCAACCCCAACAAGCCCCAACACTTACCCTTTATGCTATCAAATTCTTTTATCAGCCTTGTTGTTGGTCTGTCTAGAAACTCTCTTTCAGCGACATTAAATACAAAAACACCATTTAAGTCCTGCAAATTTTTCTTCTCCCTCTGCAAAAAGCAAAAAATAAAAACTAATGAGTTGGAAGGGGAAAAGGCTTACATAATTGAAACTTGACTTGCTACCAAACAGAAGTGTAAAGCCATGCACAAATCCTGATTTTTTCATCCAGCACAGTGAACCATAGTCTTAAGAGTATTTGTCATGGGTTGATTTGAAGGTTCTTAATGATATATCACGAAGCATGGGTAATCTTAATTGGTTTTACACTGGCCTTGACATAATAGGCCCAATTTCATTTAAGATCATATTCCCTTGTTACAAATCCTACAAGGCCACCCCTGTCTTTGGATTCAGCTGGCAAAAACATCGGACACTCTTATCAATGAGAGAGGGTTTGATCCCGGGGAAGTTCACTTAGTTGTGGTCCAATCAAGACGTTGGGGGAAGTATCCCAACTTAAGAGTCATACCCTTAGATTGTAGGTGAGTCTAATCTCTATCTTAAACTTCATCTAACAATAAAAAAAAAAAAAAAAATCATACAAGGCCCAAAGTCCAATCATGAGTTTTAATTAGTACGAGTGTTTATTATTGCCAAGTCGCAGTACACGTGCTATGCCGTGCCGCGTTACAAGTCTGACTCAGCAATTGCTTGCCGTTTGCGTTGAACAAGTGGAAACTGGAAACGCAGCGACGTAGATCTAATAAACACAATGTAGATCTAGAAAAAGAAAACGTAGCGACAAAATATCCTTCTTGTTTTTTGTTTTTTTTGATGAGACGAAATATCCTTCAGGCTTCAAGTAATTTGTAAATTAACCCTGTTTGAATGGAGGAAAAAGTAAGACAAATAGGGGAGAGGAAACCAGCAAGAAAAACTTCTAAAAATAATAAAAAAATTTATTATTCTAAAAAATGTTTCCTTTGTTTCTGTTTCTCTTAATTTTTTTCAATCCAGATATAGAGTGAAAAAATAAGTAGATAAAATAAATAACTTGTACATATAAAAAATTATGTAGTAGTTTTTTTTTTTTAAAACTTGATTTATTGATAATAAAATAGAAAGTAAATGATAAAATAGATTCTATCCCCACACTCTCTTCATATCATTCAATTATTTATTTTATTTAATAATTATATATTTGTTGTATAAATGTTTTTAAAAACAATATCATAAAGTAATCCATAATGTTTATTGGGAAAAAGACAGAAAAAGAATTTTAAAATTATAAAATTATAAATTAAGTATTTCCCTAAAAAGTGAGTTGTGAATTGCTTATTAAGTTTCATTATTTCTTTATCATTTATCAGCTCTTGATAATATATTTGATTTGAGATTTTACAATTTCAAAGTTCTTTTTCTATCTTTCTCTTATATTTCTCTATGATAATAAATAAAAAAAAGGAATACATTTAGTTAAATACTTAAATGTTATGAAAATCCAAATTCATAGTTTTGATTATGCATTAAATAAAAAAATAATATCTGACGCAACATTTTTACACTTCCAATAATTAGATGACACGTGCACATGGTACGTAGCTTGGGCCAATCGCGAAGGAGTCGTGACGCTATGTCCGGAGATCCGATTATTATTTTTTTTATATTTAGTATTTTTTTGGGGGGATATTTATTTGTTAACCGTAAGGAGGTTCGGCTTCAACCTATTTAGAACGGAGACATACCAGTTATACCACAGAGCGTTCGTGTTTGGTGTGTTTACGCGGACGAGCTGCCTGGTTTGCCTGAAGAGGGTGGGAGAGGGAAGGTGCTGCCGGAACCGACTAGCTTCTCTCAATCTCCGGCGATCTCGTTGTTCCAGCCTTTCCGGTCTCCGATCTACTGCCAGCATGGTTCGTTTTGCCTTTCTCCTCTCTGATTTCTTCATCTTTCTTATTTTGAATCCTTGATCTGTTTCCTTACCCGTAATCGCTGCTTTAATTTTTTTTTTTTTTTGCCTGCAATTGCCGCTTTAATTGGTTATTTAGGAGCTTAGGGTTTGTCCATTATTTTCTCTTTGCTTGGTCGATCGTAATTTAACATTTATTATTATTATTTTTGTCTTTTAATTATTGTTCGTGAATCTGGTTGTCGGTGATGCTTATTGGTCATAATTGCAATCCTTTTCTTTGTTAGCTTCAATTGATCCCATAGATCGGATCTATCTGGTATTGTTTTTATAAAAAACGTGTCCAATTGTGGATTTAAGGGTATGATCGTAGTATTTTTCTGTTCTTCCTGTATGATATATGTCAATTTGGGCATGTGAGGTTTGAGTTTTTCTCTTGACGGGAGATCTTTACGAAATTAGCTATAGATAATCTGAATTTTAATTCTTCCGTTGATGTCTAATAAAATTGTGCGATCGTCTACTTGCGTAGACGACATCAAGGCGCCTTGCGGATAGGAAGGTTGGAAAGTTTGAGAAAAATATTACAAAAAGAGGGTCTGTGCCAGAAACAACCACCAAGAAGGGAAAAGACTATCCTGTTGGGCCACTACTTCTTGGATTCTTCATATTTGTTGTCATTGGATCATGTAAGACACTGATTTTTTCTTTTTTAATTTATATTTGGATCGCACGTTAATATATAATTCTTACTTTAAGATTTATATTACTTATTTGCATTTTTTTATAATGTCCCGTGCTTCTTGAGAATTTAAATGTGTGGCTTGTTTTTTACATTAGAGTTGAAGGTATGAAAGTGTCACAATCTTGCTTTCTTGTTAGGATTTTTGCAACCTAAGGATTCGTTTACATGTGTTTCTAAAAGTTAGAATGGTGAAGGAAAATGAATAGTTCCAATTTTAATTAAAATTGGAATGAGAAGTTGTCTTGGATTATTGGAAAAAAAAAATGATTTGATTTATTTTAGGATAGTTCCCTTGATTTATTGTATTTTGTAAATCTTTGTAAAGGGCCTTACATATTTCACTGATCATACTTTTTTCGTTTGTGAACAGCCCTCTTTCAGATAATCAGGACAGCGACGAGTGGAGGCATGGCTTAAATGGAGCTTTCTTTAGACTGTGTCATCTTCTCTTTACTAGCATGTAGAAAGTGGCAATACTTTTACAGTCTACTTTCGTGTTCTGTATTACTATGAGTGGTTGACTCATGGTTTAACTTTTGGGTAATTTAAAGGATTTATTTATATTTATGATAATTAAATAATCCCTAATTTTATTTACCCCCAGAAATGTGGACTTGGGCTTCATAATGTGAAGTCTCAAAACCGCTATTGTTTTTTTCTTTGGGTCAGGACAGTTCTTAACGACCAGGATGAGCAAGTGCAAATTCAATTTCCTTAATTATGTACCCAAATTGCTCCCAGAAATAAAACAGTGGACAAGAAACTTCGTCCACAAGTAGGATCTTGATCTTTCATTCTTATTAACCATCAGCTATGGTGGTTCATTGATACTCAAGTCGAGAGTGATGGGATATCTTACTATGCATTCTCAATGTCATAAGCCCAGGGAACTAACGATAGATATAGATCTACCAGCAAAAACTATCAATCACCAGCTCAAGGGTTACACTTGTGATGTAGATAGACGCATTAAAAACAAAAATGGTTAAAAGTCCTCTTTACTTTTGATTCTGCCGTTCCATCAAATTGCCTTTTTGGGCAGCACTCACTAATATCATGAAAGATTCAAGATGCCAAGTGTTTGCAAGCTATCAGAAGGAATTGTGATGTTAAAATATCACAACCCTTCAACAACAAGTGAATGGTGACTTGACCATGTTATCATGAATCTTGATTCGTATTTCACGATTCGATTAAAAAACAGGTGGTAAGATACGAATCTATTATGGAATTGTAGGAATCACACGATACTGGCTATTCTTGTGATTCTAGATTTCTAGGTGAACTAGGTTGCACACTAATCGAGTTGGATCTGACACAAACTGGCTTTAGAAAACCTCCTTTTTTGTTTTTTTTTGGTCCAAATTTATTTAAGAATTTTCTTTTATTTATATAATTATCCCTTATTTCCCCTCGCTTATCCCAATCAAAATCCTATTTTTTTATTTTTTTTCTTTCTTGAAGTGTTATTTGCCTATGCTAATATATACAAACTTTTGATGTTTTCTTATGTGAAAGTTATATCAATATCATTCTTAAAATTGGTCATGAATCTTATAATTCACGAAACGTTTCGATTGACAATTCTGAAAATAGGCTTTCCGATTCACGATTTGTATCCCGATTTGATAATCTTGGAATTGATAGTATCTCTGCTGCTGTTATTGTGTCTTCTTTGATGACTTCGTTAAAGGAGTAAAATAGCTTTAGATTTGCAATGTGCGGTGTTTGAATCTGCTTGTAACCTAACCTGCTCATAGACGCTCCATCTGTACAATGCTATTTGATTGGAAGTGCTCAAGCATAGATGCTGATATTGTGTCCGTGAATAATTTGTTTTGCATCTTGCTCTTTCTTTTGGATTTCTAGATCCCATGGCTTGATATGTTAATTGATTCTCTTTAACTTTCTCTCTACTTGCATTTTTGAAACTAACCTTCAGCCACTTTTCCCCGTTGAATTAATTTTTTTAAAGCTGTTTATTCATTGATACTCATTTAAACTTTTTTTTTCCCATCAAGACTTCCTCTCTCATTGACAGGCAACGGTACTAAATCCGAAGGAGTTAATGTATTAAACTATACATTATTTCAAAAGGAGAATGATCAATAGATGAAAGATAACTCCTATTATATGCAAATTCAATGGATGGCAAGCAATCTTCTCAATTCTTCAAGTTCTTTCGAATTACAACTCTAAGTAATTGGGACAAAGATTTTGTAACAACTTCAGTTTAGTTTGTGGATGACAAGCAGTAAAACAACAATTTAGTATCAAGTTCTCCCTATAAAACTCCCCAAAATGACTCAAAAATTTAGTATCTCTATAAGAAACAATGTTTTCAATAACACTGATAGACATGTCGTTATGCTTATAAAAAATACTAAGATAAAAATATAGTATAATGGTATCTAGCCTAGGTTATTCTTCTCTAAGGAGCCTAATCTTTTGTTTAGTTTCCTACCTAATCTAATGAACCAAAAATTAATAAATTAAGAATGCAAGCGAGTGATAGAAGGTTTATTTGGTTATTTTCTTTTTCTGATTTGTTACTATAGAGTCCTAATATTTATAATTTTTGGATTTATCTAAATGGAGTGGTGTGAAGTAAGAGAAATGAATGTACAGTATTACTCATGAATGAGATTTGTTCCCCTAAAAGTCCACTTATGAGAGTTTAATGCAACCAGCCGAAGTCCTCATGATGACCGAAATACGATTCAGTCCACCTAACAATCGATTTGATTCCTATAGCCACTCAACTCGAATAGCATATAAGAAATCTATTGATAAGCTACTTGCTCAGTAGAAAATCATAGTGCAATAGATCTGAGTTCGCTACAATAATAGCTACAGACTATTATTATAGGCTAATTTGAAGCAATCATACAAACTAACTCAACTCGAATTAGAAGATATGATTAAATTTGTTCAATAACAAACAACCACTACTAGTAAAAGCGCTTGTAAAATTGCCACATTCAGGCCTCTATAATCTGAATAATATTTTCTAGACCGGTTATAATGTAATATGATGTCGATAAGTATGAAATATTAAGAAAATTTAAAAATTTAAATTCTTTTTAGACCGGACACTTATACATCCGGCTTAAACATCTTTTTAGATACCGTTGTTTCTTTATACTCGGTCTTAAATGTTTCAGAGTTTCTTCACCTTCCAAGGTAAACTTTCCAACTATGCATCTCTTTGAAATCTGAGGCCACTTCAATAAATGTAATCTTTATTTGTTTTGTCTATTTAAACTCCTTATTGCTTTCATTTCTTCAGATTCAGTGTGTGTTTGGGATAGCGGTAGGAAAAATGACTTATTATGATTTCTGACTTATTAAAAATGATTTAATAGAAAAGTCAGTTTTTGTAATATGATTTATGTTTGGATGAGCGATTTATCTTTGGACAACAAGTGCTTATAAATCGTGATTTACGGTATACGAGGTAAGTATGTGAGATGAGTTTTATCTCGACTTACGTAATAAGTGACTTAATAGAAAAGTTGTAGTGAGGAACTTATTTAATAAGTAGCTTATTCTACCCATGATGCAATTAAAATAAGCTGAACCAAACACTGCAAAAATGCAACACGTTTTTATTTGGGCTTATTGCCCAAAAACGAGCTTACTTCTACCCAATAAGCTGAACCAAACACACCCAGAAACCCCTTGCCTTAATTAGCATAATTAAGATTCAATAATGGATAATAAAATGGATTAGAGACCTCCGGATAATTTAAAACTCATTTAAAATTCCCTCCTTGTAGTAGGGATTTCACAAAATTTTCAAAACTTCTTTTCCATCCTGGTCTCAAGTTCAAACAATCACATTTAAACATATCAGAGCGTACAACTTAATTCCCGGCAACCCCTAGGTTTCGTCTGTGTATATATCTATAGGGTTTCAGTTCCGAGTTAGGGGATCACACCACCATGTACTCAAAAACCATTTACAACTCAAAAATATCATACAGTAATCCTTATCGAAAGTGAAAAACCAACATGACCCAAATCAAATGTCCCTACAAGGTCCTAACCGCTCCTGGTCGTTTGCTTTTCCTTGGAGCCACTTGCCCTATCTAGAATGTTAGTCAATGGAAAAAATGAGATTCAAGAGAATCCCAGTAGTAACAAACCATTCATACCACACGTAATCACATAGCATGTAAGCAAATCACCACTCAGCAGCAGCAACACAAATCACACTCCACCCTCATCCCCTTTTACTGCCGGGAAGGCACACCGTCTTAACCTGAACCGTTGTTGGCGGCTCAGGGACTGTTGTTATGGCAGTGCATACAAATAGTCTTATGGCTCACATATAGCCTTTCGGCCCACATAATCACAAATATCACACCCCATCCTTATCCCCTTTTACTGTCGGGAAGGTATGCAGCCCTTACTCGAACCGTTGTTAGTAACTCAGGGACTATTGGCATAGCGGTGCATACACATAACCAGAAACATAGCAGCATCCGAAACCATCACAAATAAATGATATAATGCACATACAAAGCATCACATATGGTATAAAAGAAAGAGTCACTACCTTATTCTTTTCGAACGTTCTTCGGCACCGAGGGCTCCTGAGGGCGGCAAATGTCAAATCTTATAAACCAAATTAGGGACAACCGATCAATCTATTTTCCAAGTTCTTAATTCCATGGTAATTTAAGTTGGTATTCATGTAAACTCTTTAGGTGGCTATTTAATGCCCAAACATATGCCTAAAGGATTGGGAGAAATTACCCCAAAGATGCCTTTTTAGAAAGCAAAACACTGATTTTTAAACGGCTCACTTGAGTGACGATGGCCTCACTCGAGTGATGATGGACTTGCACTCGGGTGAAGGTGGCTCTCACTCATAAGTGTTTGACAGAGAGCACCACCAACGACCTGAAAGTGCTTACAACACTCGAGCGTAACGGCCTACACTCGAGTGATGACCTCAAATTCACTTGAGTTCCCAAAAGTGAAACACCAAAAGTGTTTGCCTGAGAGCACACCCAACTTAGAAGAGAAAGCTCACTCGAGTACTACCCCTGCCACTCGAGTGAGAACATAACACTTGTGAGTGTCAGATCACACTCTTGGAATTTAGTCTGCGACTGCTTGACCGAGAGCAACCCTTAGCATGAACATACACTTGTACTCGAGTGAACTCATGCTCACTCAAGTGATGACCTATATGTTAGAATTGGCAGGCACAGTAGAAGAATTTTAAAATTTTTACTGATCCTAATCGAGGATTTATCAATGGCATTTAAACTGAGTTAAAAGGATTCGTACCTTTTTCAATTTAGGGTTTTCGATCTCTAGGAGCCAACACGTCAGGTCCGATCCCTCTACCAATATCCACACGAATGCTAGTGCCTACAAATGTCTCCTAGGGTTTCCCTTGCAGCTCTGAATTCTCATACTGTATCAGTATATCTGCTCTATCAAGTTTATAACCTATGAGGGCTATATTCGAATTTCAAAATTAATCTTCATTAATTTTGAAATTAATTAACAATTAATTACCTTGATGAGCTAATTAAATAAATTTAGTTTAAATTAAATTTGTCTAACAGTTTTAATTTAACTTATTTATCTAATCCAAATAAAGAGCCATTAGATTTAAGTTATCTTCATAAATTAAATCTGAGATACTATATCTCTATAATGTTAGTTATTAAATTTAATATATCTTAATAGATTAAATTTAAAACTAACACAATATAATAATATCATATAATACACACACACACGCGTGCGCACACACACACATATACGATATGTATTTCGAAAATATATATCTATAGAATATTATTAACTAATTTTATATTATATATATAAATATAAAATTCGTCCACCCTAAATTAAAAATTATCTCATGTTAGGCCATTCTTGTGTGCGACCCTGTAGGCCCATATGAAGTTGGCAGTGGGCCAATAACTGTACTAACCCAAAAGTCGTAAGTGGCCTCTAGCAAGACATTACAACTACCCAATTCATATGAGGATCGTTAACACGATACAACCTGTCATACAACCATGTTACGTCCCTTTTGTCACACGATATATCGGTCAAGGATAAGGCATGGATAATGTCATTCTCTTGTTCCCGACCATTACTTTCTCAATTCCTGAGTAGCCTGACAATAGAAATGGAAACTCCTTTCCATCGTAGTATGACCATACATTTCTCAGACTCACTCATCGAGGGGCCCAGTAATATCTCTCTACTAAGGTGAAGGACAAATTCCATCTTGATCATTCATATTCCTCTGCATGAAAAACCACCAAGCCCGATCGTAGCCTTTATTATCACCCGGTCAAAAGTGAATTTTGACTAGTTCAAAGCTTAGCAACTCTCATGTAGGAATCCATGATGACCCCAAGTCTAAAGGCAGTGTAGCGTGGTTATACATGAGAAAAGCTTATGACTTGATCCATGTAGCTTTCTCATAGTGGGTCGGTCCAGCACCTTGTACTCTTACAAGTGCCTAAGACTTTGATTCGTATCTCCATATGTTATCAAAGTCATACTGGTCTTGTTTCATCTTTGCTCCCGTATAGATGACCAACCAGGGACATTTTAGGATAATCTTTATGATTTATCCAAGGATACAATTATCACAGTTAACATGCAAATAATATGATAACAGAATAGAGACATTTTATTAAATTAATAATGTTCAAAGTACAATGATTGGCCCTTTAGGCACAATTTCCAACATCCTCCTACTTGCCCTAGGTACAATCATTAATTTGCCTAATTCCCATTGTCCTAACATGACGCTCATGTTTTGCCTATGCAAGCGGCTTATAAAGAGGATCAACAATATTGTCTTATCCTGCTACTTTGCATATCTTTTTATCACCTCTATCTTTGATTTCTCTAGTTAGATAAAATCACTCGAGTATATGCTTGGTCCTTTGATATGACCTAGGCTCCTTGGCCTGTGCAATAGCACCGCTATTATCACATAATAAATCTATTGGATTTGAGATGGTAGGCACCACCCCTAGTTCAGTAATAAACTTTTTGATCCAAACGGCTTCTTTAGCTGCATCCGATACTGCTATTTACTTAGCTTATGTTGTAGAATCTGCTACAGTGCTATGCTTGGAGCTCTTCTAGCTTACTACCCCACTATTCAGGAGGAATACGTATCCAGATTGTGATTTACGATCGTCTTGGTCAGTTTGAAAACTTGCATATGTGTAACCGGTTACACAGAGCTCATCATCTAATCCACTATAGGCCAAAAATAGGTCCTTAGTCCTTCTTAAGTACTTTAGGATATTCTTGACCACAGTCCAATGACCCTCACCAGGATTGTGTTGATATCTGCTGGTCATGCTTAAGGAAAATGAGACATCTGGTTGAGTAAATAGCATAGCATACATGATGGATCCAATGGCTAAGGCATATGGAACCTTACTCATGTGATCTTGTTGATCAGGTGTACTAGGACATAGATCCTTGCTAAGATGGATGCCATGAGACATGGGCATATAACCCCTTTTTGAATCCTGTATACTGAACCTATGCATTATTTTGTCTATATGTGTGCTCTGACTTAGGCCTATTAGCCTTTTGGATCTATCCCTATAGATCCTAATCCCTAGGATGTAGGTGGCTTCACCTAAGTCTTTCATTGAAAAGGACTTTCCTAACCAAGACTTGACACTCTACAAGGTAGGAATATCTTTCCCAATGAGTAGGATGTCATCTACATAAAGCACTAGAAATACAACTATGCTCCCACTAACCTTCTTGTAAACATAAGGTTCATCGATGTTTTGAATGAATCCAAACTCTTTGACTACTTCATCAAAATGATGATTCCAGCTTTGAGATGCTTGCTTCAATCCATAAATGGTTCTTTGAAACTTGCAAACTTTAGTAGAGTCCTCTGGATGCACAAACCCTTCAGGTTATGTTATATATGTTAGATCTCATGTTTTGATGATAACAATGAATGGTATGAAAAAGATTTGATTTAAAAATAAGTTTGAACAAAGTAATAACAGGGCAAAATCATTACTTGAAGTAAGCATTGGAGTAATGAAGAAAGGCCAAGAGAAAAAGCTAAGGAACTTGATCAGTGGCAAGTTTTCTAGAGAGTTACTCGAGTAGCTACTCCAGTAATGAGACAGAAACTTGAAGTAACCAGGTCAACCTTCAAGTAACCTGCCAACGTTACTCGAGTAAGTACTCGAGTAATAAGGTAAATGTTTTCTAGTTGCTCTCGACCTGCCAACGTTACTCGAGTAGCTACTCGAGTAACCAGGTAATTCACTTGGAGTTGCTCTCGGCCTGCCAACGTTACTCGAGGAGCTACTCGAGTAACCTTGCAAAAGACTTCCAGTTGCTCTTGGCCTGCCAATGATACTCGAGTCTATACTCAAGTTACTATGTTTCAGGAAATGTGTTGCTCTCGGCATTTTCAACCCTGCCAATGTTACTCGAGGAGCTACTCAAGTAACTCACTATGGTAAGCAAAACCTGAAGGTATTACTCGAATAACATAAAATGCTTTTCTCACACTTCACTTCAAGTTACTACTCGAGTATGTAGAATAACTTAGAAGAAAAACTTCAAGTCACTACTCGAGTATGCAGAGTTAATTGGAAGAGAACTTCAAGTCACTACCCGAGTAAGCTATGCAGAAAATTTATGTTTACTCGAGTAAGGACTCGAGTAACAAGCTAATCAAACTTGAAGTGCTCTCGGCCTTGAAATCCTGCCAATATTACTGGAGTGAAGCATCGAGTAACCTAAAGTTTATTTGAAGGTTTACTCGAGTTTGTACTCGAGTAACTAACGAAGAAAAGTGTGCAATACCCGAGTAAGTACCCGAGTAAACAGGTATTTCCAAAGGTTTGAAATTTTGTTTACTTCATGCACTACCCGAGTAATGTTAAGTTTGCTTATTAACTTGCAGTTTATGAAAGTTTTCCCGATGATACTCGAGTATGTACTCGAGTAAACTTAAATGAATACTCGAGTATGCAAGTCCAGAAATTTAGAAATCATTCCAACGCTCATTGATTTGTTTCCTATATGATTAACCTTTCATTGTATTAGTATTCTTAGCATATCCACAGATAAACAATGAAGAGATCTTACTAAATAAGGAAAGTCAAAAGCAACGTTCAAATGCCACCTACCACCACCTACCGCAAACGTATGTCTTTCAAATACTGGAAAAGTCAACAGTGGCTGCGCACACTCCAACGGGCATGAAGAAATATGTTCCAACAATCATTACCAACGTATCTATATATATGGGAACATTCAAATAGAGAAAAACAACAAGAACACACACACGAACACATTATCAAGTTTATTACTCTGTTTTACATTATACTTGTAATTCTCTGCTTCAGTGATTCTTATTCACTCTGTAAGAGAGATATTTCATTCAAACTCAATATTTGTTATTGAGATAACTTAAGGTTGTGGAACCTTGAGTTGGGATTGGATTACAACTTGTAAGGGGGAGCGAGTGTCCAGGCGAAGGAACTTGCTTGTATTGGGTGCCAAGAACCCACTGAATCTTGGAAGTTATAGTGAAACTCTCAGAGAAGCTCTGAGGACTGGACGTAGGTTAAAGTGGTTGTGGCCGAACCAATATAACTCTCAGTGTACACTTCGGTGATATTTCTCCTTACTCTTTATTACTTTATGTTCACTGTCAAGTTTTTATTTGCAACAAAATTTTAGTATCACCCAATTCACCCCCTTCTTGGGTGAAACGCTTGCTCTAACAATGTACACATCCTCAAGCAGCTTTCCATTAAGGAAGGCTATTTTGACATCCATCTGCCATATTTCATAGCCCTAATATGCTGCAATGGTAAGAAGGATTTTGATTGATTTGGCCATTACAACTGGGGAAAATGTTTTATCATAGTCTACACCATGAGTTTGAGTGAATCCTTTGGCAACCAGTCGTGCCTTGAAGACATTTACATTACCATCCATGTCAATTTTCTCCTTCAAAACCCATTTGCACCCGATGGTTTTTACACCTTCAGGTGGATCGACTAAGGTCTATACCTGATTGTCGTACATGGATTGCATTTCAGACTTCATGGCATTTAGCTATTTTTTGAAGTTTGGTCCCACTATGGCTTCTCGATAGGTGGTTGGCCATTTTGCTCAATGAGCAACACATAACGGCCTTCAGTAATCAGAAATCCATATCTCTGAGGCTGATGCAGTGTCCTATCATATCTTCATAGACCTTGTGTTACTTGAGGAGGCTCAGCAACTTGTTGTGTGTAATGACCCAATTTGGGATTAAGGGCTAATGACTCTATTGATTGTATTGGTGTAATTAAACACTTTTGTAGAAATATGATATAAATTTGATATAAATGTATTTGGAGATTAAAGATCAATGGTTGAGATTTATTGCATATGGGTCGGAATCTTGTGTATTAAGCTTGTGTGAGCTCATAGAGGGAGTGGACAAGATGTCAACATGTGGCATTTGGTGGACCATTAGATTATGCTATGAGATAAAAATCTACTTTTCCTCTCTCCCTTCCCTCTCTTCTTTCTTCCATTTCCGGCGGATACAAGCAAGGAAAGAGGAAAGGAAAAGCTTGATCTTTGGTGAGTAATGGTTCTCCTTTGCTCAAACACTCTTCGCTAAATTTGTTCATAGTATTAAGAGCTCTATTGTGGTAATTTCAGAATCTTGAAAGGTGGTGGTTTGAGTGATAGAGAAATTTGAAAGTTGGAGAATCAAGATTCTGGATTTGGCAAAGTGAAGAGGTAAGTATTTGATGCTTTTTGATATATATGTTATGATTTTTGAATAAGTTTGGGAAATTTTAGAAATTTTCCTTGGTTTATGCCTATTTTAGAATGTATAAATATCATAGTGGATGATGTTGAAATTAGTTTATGGTGAAGTTCTTTGAGTATTGGATATGGTTTTGGAGTTTGGAATTAAGTTGAATGAAATTTGGGTGTTGTGTGTCATAATGACTCAAGGGCATAGATTGTGGTCAAAATGATATTTGGGTGGTTTGGAGGTTACTAATGGGTTCCCTATGTCATTTTGAGTGAGTATGAGCTTTATGTGGAGTTTAGGATCTATTGGGTGTGATTTTGACCAATTTGGGAAATTCTATCAGTTGCTGCGATTTGGCAATCTGATAGTCTCACTCGAGTGAGGGAGGAACTCACTCGAGTGCTGCCGTGTATTTTCCCTTTTCTCTTTGTGTTTTGCCTGGGTTCTCATGAAGGGGGCTCGAGTGTACTTCCTTCACTGCGAGTGATGTTGGTAATCACTCGAGTGAGCATGGGATCACTTGAGTGATGGCATGTGTTCAAAAGTTAGGGTTGCTCTCGGGCTGTCACTCACTGGTTAATGTCCAAGAGTGTGTTCCAACACTCACATGTGAAACCTTCTCACCCGAGCACTGGGGGGTATGCTCGAGTGAGCTTGTCCCTCTGATGTTGCATGTCCTCTCGGGTTGTCACTCTTTGTGTTGCACTTTAGGGACTCAATTGGACTTAGAGTCATCACTCGAGTGTAAAGCCTTATACTCGATTGATGTGAGCACTTTCTGGCTGAATTAGCTGCTCACTGCAAACACTCGTGAGTGAGAGCCATTCTCACTTGAGCATGAGTCTTTCATCACTCGAGTGAGGTCATCTTCACTCGAGTGAGTCAACCAAAAATCACTATTTTGCCTTTCAGAAAAGGGGTTTTCAGGGTAGTTCTTCCAACCCTTTAGGCATATGTTTAGGCCTCTATTAGCCACCTAAAGAGTCCTAAATGATAACCAACTTAGAGTATTATGGAAATATGCATTTGGAAAAGAGATTAATCAATTGTCCTTAAATTGATATAGGATTTGATATCTGTCAGACGCGTGAGCCCACTGTGCCAAAGAACATCAGGAAAGATTCAGGTAGTGACTTCTCTCTTATACTTTGTGTAAATGTATTGTATGTTTGCCTATTATGCATTATGTGTTGCTGCTGCTGCTTTGAGGTGCATTGAGATACCTTATGGAGCTTTGTGCATTGTGGAGCTTTATGCCTTGTGATACATTGTGCTTTGAGATACTTTATGCTTTGTGATGCTGCTGCATAGTGATTACCGCGGAAGTGGGCATTGTAATTACAATGAAAGCTGGCATAGTGATTATCACGAAAGCAGGCATAGTGCATTGTGATACAGTCGTGAGTGCTGTCGTCTGTGGCGCGAGCCATGGATTATTATGTTGCTGATGATGTTGGTGAACATGATAACATTACATGCTTTGTGTTTATATATTGTATGAGTGATTTGTTACTACTGGGATTCTTTAGAATCTCACTCTTTTCAAATGACTAACATTTTCAAACAGGGCAAGTGGCTCAAAAGGGAAGCGGCCAACCAGGGTGGTTAGGGCTTTAGGGACATTTTGCATTTTGGGTGTTAGTTATCTAGTTGGTTTTTGGGATTACTGTATGTATATGAGATGTATATAACAATTTTGGATATGTAATCCCCATTTTGGGAAACCTTTAAACCCATTCTATATATATATATAAGTAACCCGGGGTTGCCGGGATTTTGGTTACGCACTCTGATATTTATCATGTGATATAACTACACAGGTAATTGTATTTGAAAGTGAATGTGAGACCAGATGAATCCTGTTTTTAAACATTTTGTTTGGACAACCCATCTCTTGGAGATGAATGATTATAAATGTGATTTTTGTCTTATTGGTCTCTATTTCACTTAAATTTCATAATCTGGATATAATTACTGTGAGGGGTTTACATTGTGAGTCTTTTCTAATTTCCATTTGTGGTTTTGTACTATCTTGTGACTCTCGAACTTCTTTGAGATGTACCTTGCTCCCACTAGTTGTTTTAGAGACAAACTCTCTTTCTAGAAACTTACCATTTCGAATAACAAACACTTTATTATCGGTGAGATTGTAGACATAGGATCCTTTCGTTTCTTTAGGATACCCCATGAAAAGGCATTTTGAGGATTTGGGCGGTAATTTATTAGAGGCTTGTTGTTTAACATATACCTCACATCCCTAAATCTTGAGAAAAGATAAACTTGGTTTCTTTCTGGTCCATATCTTATATGGTGTCTTTTTAACTACCTTAGATGGAGCACGATTTAGTATAAACGCAGATGTCTCTAGAGCATGTCCCCAAAAGGACACTGGAAGATCTGTTTGACTCATCATAGATCAAACAATATCTAATAGTGTTTGATTCCTCTGTTCAGAGACGCCATTCCATTGTCGTGTTCCTGGAGGAGTCAGTTGTGATATTATCCCACAACTCTTAAGATGTTCAATAAAGTCTTGGCTCAAATATTCACCACCTTGATCAGATCGAAGTGCTTTAATTGTTTTGCCAAGTTGGTTTTGTACTTCATTTTGGAATATTTTGAACATTTCAAAAGATTCAGATTTATGTTTCATTAGATAGATATAGTCATATCTACTAAAGTCTTCTATAAATGTAATTAAGTAGACATAACCTCCTCTGGCAGTTGTATTTAATGGTCCACATACATATATATGTATAAGGCCCAATAATTCAATGGCCTTCTCACTATGCCCATTAAAAGGTGCCTTTGTCATCTTTCCTAATAAGCAAGATTTACATGTATCATATGATTCAAAATCAAATGAGTTTAGAAATCCATCTTGATGGAGTTTAGAAATGTGTTTCTCATTTATATGGCTGAGACGACAATGCTATAGGTAGGTTAGATTCAAATCATTTGATTTTATGCTTTTAGTAGTTACGTTATAGATATTCTCGTTATTAGGATGTTCCAGATTTAAATATAATGACCAACATGCAAATCACCATCAGCATAGAAAATGTTATTACGATAAATAGAACATTTACCATTCCTAGTAATGGAAGTATAACCTTCCTTATCCAAATAAGAAAGAGAAACAATGTTACTACTCAAAGCAGGAACATAATAGCAATTGTTCAAAACTAATAAAAGCCCACTAGGCAGAACTAATTCATAAGTGCTTATGGCTAAAGCAGCAACTCTTGCTCTGTTTCCAACTCGTAGGTCCACTTCACCCTTCTTCAGCTTTCTACTGTCCTTTAGACCCTACACATTTGTACAAATGTGAGAACCACATGCAGTATCTAATACCCATGTAGAGGAAGTAGAAAAATGAATGTCTATAACATAAATACCTGAAGCGATAGCCCCGCTATCCTTGTTCTTTTTTAGATCTTCCAGATAGAGTTTGCAATTCCTCTTCCAATGACCAGGTTTATTACAGAAGTAGCAAACTCCTTCATTTGGAGGCTTTGCCTTCTTAGGTGCAGGCTTGGTTTCGGGCTTGTCTAACTCTTTGGTCTTACCACCTGAGCTATTACCCTTCCAGTATTGGGCTTTTTCTTAATGCTTTGTTCAGCAGTTTTGAGCATCCCATGCAGTTCAGAAATTGATTTTTCCATGTTGTAGTTCATGACAAACTGGTCATAACTCTCTGGGAGTGAGTTCAGGATCAAATCCATAGCTAACTCCTGGCTCATAGTGTTAGATCTCATGTTTTGATGATAACAAAAGAATGGTATGAAAAAGAAGTGATTAATAAATAAGTTTGAGCAAAGGAATAACAGGGATAAGCATCACTTGAAGTAAGCATTGGAGTAATAAAGAAAGGCCAAGACAAAAAGCTGAGAAACTTGATCAGAAGCAAGTTTTCTAAGGCATTACTCGAGGCGGTACTCGAGTAATGAGTCAAAACTTGAAGTAACCAGAGGCACCTTCCAGTAACCTGCCAACGTTATTCGAGTAAGTACTCGAGTAATAGTGTAAGTATTTTCAAGTTGCTCTCGGCCTGCCAATGTTACTCGAGTAGCTACTCGAGTAACCAGATAAATACTTGGAGTTGCTCTCGGCCTGCCAATATTACTCGAGGAGCTACTCGAGTAACCATATGAAAGCAAAGTTCAGAGTATTCGTAATGGCTACTGAACATGGGCTATGGGATGTGATTGAGAGTGGAAACTATCAACCTACAAAGACTGTAGATTCTCAGAAAATTCCCAAGACGCCAGCAGAATATGATGAGAATGATAAGAAACTTATCACTCTCAACAGCAAGGCAATCCTGATGCTACAAAGTGCCTTGAGTCAAAGTGAGTATTTCAGAATTTACACACTTCCAACAGCAAAGGAAATGTGGGAAGCTCTGGAAATAGCTCATGAAGGAACTTCAGGAATAAAGGAGAATCGGATCAACACCTTGGTCACTGAATTCGATTTACTTCGAATGAAATCAGGTGAATCAATATCTGAATTTGAACTTAGATATACTCATCTTGTTAATCAACTTGCAGCTCTTGGGAAAGTCTATGATCAGCATACCCAAGTATGAAAGATTCTAAATATTCTTTCTAAAGAATGGGAGGCCAAAGTCACTGCGATAGAAGAAGCAAAAGGAGAATCAATGAGATCAGTTGCTTCTCTATTTGGAAGTCTTTCTGAATATGAAAGCAAACTAAAGTTCAAACGAGAACTAGATGACATTGGTGACAAGAAAAAGAAAGGTCTTGCACTAAAGGTAAAAGAAGAGAATCAAGATGAGGATGAGGAGTTTGACGATGATGAAATGGGCCTAATCATAAAACGATTCAGAAAGTTCTACAAGAAAGGACAAGGATTCAAACACTTTCAAAAAGGTGGAACTAGCAGCAAAGATCATATCATTTGCTACAAATGTGGGAAACCAGGACATATCAAATCAGAATGTCCAGAATTGAATCAAAAGAGCAAAGAAAAGAGAAAAGGAAAATTCTTCAACAAAAAGAAAGCCTTCGTATCTGCTATATGGGGTGATAGCTCCTCTGACGAAGAAAGTGATAAGGAAGAAGTAGCTAATATTTGTCTCTTCGCTCAAGAAGAAACAGAAGAGGAGGTAAATGATTCTGAACCTACCTATGATGAATTACTTTCCGAATATAATGCTTTACATTCTGAATTCATCAAAGTAGTTAAAGAATTGATTGTTTTCAAAAAGAAAAACAAAGCTCTTGAAACTAAACTTAAAGAAAAGGATTGTGAAAATTGTTCATCTTTGAAAAAGAAAAACATTGATCTCACAAAAACTCTTGAAAAATTTACTCAAGGAAGTGAGATGCTAAATGTTATTTTAAAAGCTCAACGATTTGTAAATGACCGATCTGGAATTGGATATGATCCAAAGTCAGATAAAAGGAAAGGTAGAAAGAAAGCAGGAGGTAAGTCATATTTGAATTATTTCCAGCATTCTGTACATACATCAAATCCTTTTGCATTTTGTAATTACTGTAATAGAAAAGATCATTATACATCTTCATGTATTCATAAGAAGAAAGGAACAATAGGAACCTACAAATGGGTACCTAAAGGCTCATATGTTCAGAAAAGTATTTGTACTAACCCAACAGGACCCAAAAAGATGTGGGTACCTAAGACCTAGTCATTTGATTGTAGGTATGTCTCAAAGCATCCAACAATAGCAAGTGGTACATAGATAGTGGATGCTCTAGACATATGACTGGAGATTTTGAAAGTTTTACCACATTGCAACCTAAGGAAGGTGGAAAGGTAAAATTTGGAGGAAATCAATCCGGAAAGATAGCAGGAATTGGTGAAATCAAAAATGACAAAGGAATACAAGTCAAAGATGTATATTATGTTGAAGGCTTGTGTCATAATTTGCTGAGCGTAAGTCAAAGTGCAGATAAAGATAACTGGGTAATATTTGACTTAGAAGAATGCTTAATCATCAACAAGAATGACTTACAGCTTGATAAGAAGAATATCAAGGCTAAGCTCGGAGCAAAAAGGGAAGGTAACTGTTATACTCTAGATATTAGTAGAATTGAATCTGAAAATTGTTTTCTGAGTAATGCCGATGAAAGTTGGCTATGGCATAAGAGATTGGCTCATGTCAATATGCATCAACTAGGCAAATTACTCAAAAAGGATTTAGTGCTTGGATTACCCAAAGTAAACTTCAAAAATGACTTGATTTGTGATGCATGTCAAAAGGGTAAACAAACTAAATCATCTTTCAAATTGAAAAATGAGATTTCAACAAATAGACCATTACAATTATTGCATATGGATTTAGTTGGTCCAGCAAGAATAAAGAGTCTTGGTGGCAACCTATATTCATTGGTCATTGTTGATGATTTCTCTAGATTTACATGGGTTATTTTTCTATCATCAAAGGATGAGACCTTTGAAGAATTTATTGTTTTTGCCAAGAAGGTGCAAAAAGAGAAAGGTATGTCCATTGCAGGTATTAGGACCGATCATGGTGGAGAATTTGAAAATCAAGCCTTTGAAGAATATTGTGATACTAATGGTATTGATCACAATTTTTCTGCTCCAAGAACACCTCAACAAAATGGGGTCGTGGAACGCAAGAATAGAGTGCTCATTGAAATGGCTAGAGCAATGTTGAATGAAAAGAATGTGTCTCAAGTGTTCTGGGCTGATGCTATGAGTACAACATGCTATATTTCAAATAGGGCCTATATCAGAACAAAACTTGGAAAGACACCTTATGAGTTATACAAAGGAAGGAAGCCAAACATTGCTCATCTACACATCTTCGGTTGTAAGTGTTTCATTCATAATAATGGTAAAGATAACTTAGGAAAATTTGATTCTAAAACATATGAAGGAATTTTCCTAGGATATTCTAACCGAAGTAAAGCATATAGAGTTTACAATAAAAGAACATGTATTATTGAAGAATTAATTCATATTGTATTTGATGAATTTGAATCCTCTGACAAAACCATTGATGAAGAACAGGAAGTTGGTTAAAATCAAGAAAATGGTCAATCTATTTCTAAATCTCTTATTCCAGAGGTTGATGAAACTAAGGAAGAAGAACAATCCCTAGGTCAACCTAGAGCATGGAAATACAATAAAAGTCATCCCTTAGATCAAGTTATAGGAGATGGGAATGAAGGGATTAAAACTAGAAATAGAATTTTCAATGAAGTAAGTTTTTCTGCATTCATTTCTGAGATTGAACCTTCTAACATTGATGAAGCCCTGTCAGACAATGATTGGGTTATAGCAATGCAAGAAGAACTAAATCAATTTGAAAGAAATCAAGTTTGGGATTTGGTACCCCGACCCAAAGATCATCCGATCATTGGTACTAAATGGGTATTCAAAAACAAACTCGATGAATCCACAATTATTGTCAGAAACAAGGCAAGATTGGTGGCTAAAGGCTATAATCAGGAAGAAGGAATTGATTATGAGGAAACATATGCTCCAGTGGCTAGATTGGAAGCTATACGTGTACTCTTAGCCTTTGCATGCATCAAAGGATTCAAACTCTATCAAATGGATGTAAAGAGTGCTTTTCTAAATGGTTACATTATGGAAGAAGTGTATGTAGAACAACCTCCAGGGTTTGAGGATGTTACCAAACCTGACCATGTTTTCAAACTTAAAAAGGCTTTATATGGTTTAAAACAAGCTCCTAGAGCCTGGTATGAAAGGCTCAGTAAGTTTCTTATTGATCAAGGTTTTGTACGGGGAAAATTTGATACAACACTCTTTATAAAACGAAAACACAATGATATTTTAATTGTTCAAATATATGTTGATGACATTGTTTTCGGTGCTACTAATGAATCTCTGTGTAAGGAATTTTCTGAGATAATGCAGGGAGAATTTGAGATGTCAATGATAGGAGAATTGAATTTCTTTCTTGGTTTACAAATCAAACAAAGAAAGAATGGAATCTTCATATCTCAAACAAAGTATTTAAAAGAGCTATTGAAGAAGTATGGAATGGATGAAGCAAATGGCACGGACACGCCTATGAGCTCAACTACGTTGCTTGATGCTGATGTTAAAGGGAAAGACTACAACATAACAAAGTATAGAGGAATGATTGGATCATTACTCTATCTCATGGCAAGTAGACCGGACATTCAATTTAGTGTTGGCATATGTGCAAGATATCAATCGGCACCAAAAGAATCACATGCTGAAACGGTCAAACGAATCTTTAGATACCTTGCTGACACACCCGAATTGGGTCTGTGGTATCCCAAAGGAAGAAGTGAATATCTTGTTGCATATTCAGATTCAGATAATGGAGGATACAAGACAGACAGAAAAAGCACCAGTGGACAAGGACAATTTCTTGGAGGATCTCTTGTATCATGGTTCAGCAAGAAACAAAATGCAGTGTCTCTTTCGTCAACGGAAGCCGAATATGTTGCAGTCTCAAGTTGTTGTGCACAAGTCATATGGTTAAAACAACAACTACAAGATCTTGGTATTTATATCAAAGAAATACCAATCTATTGTGACAATACTAGTACGATAAGCTTGGCAAAGAATCCAGTTCAACACTCTAGAACAAAGCATATCGATGTCAGACATCACTTCATCAGAGATCATGTTTAAAAGAAAGATGTAAAAGTGATATTCATTCGTACTCATCTTCAATTAGCTGATATTTTCACAAAACCCCTTGCAAAAGATCAATTTCTATACATTAGAAGAGAATTGGGAATGGTAAATCCCAATGAGTTGTTAGTTATTTCAATTTCTCATAATATTAGATGAAGTCATTTGTTAAAGTTTTGATGATTACTAACTTAAGCATCGGAGTATATAGAAATTTGTTTTGCAGGAAGGTTGAAACTCTGTTTTGAAAAACAAAAACAAAGGTAATCAGAGGACACCTTTACTGGAGTACCAACTTGAAGTAATGTGTGACAGAGAAGCAATACCCGAGGAACAACTTGAAGTAAAAAAAAGCACTTTACTCGAGTATGTACTCGAGTAATGGACTTCAAAACTGGAAGTAACGGATCAAGTTACTTGATTTTCAAATCTAATGGTTCAGTTACAAAGAAATGAAGAGTCACAAGTTGAAAACTCAGGTTACCCGAGGAAGGCCTCGAGTAAACTTGAAGCTTATTCAAGTAAGGCCTCGAGTAACTGCAAGTCCAGATTTTCAAAATTGATGAATAATGAATCAAATCTGCTCAGAATGGGTTATAAATGATCGAGGGAACATCCATGGATAATTACAATATTATTCATGCTAGGTACGCAATTAAATAAATTATTTTAAAGTTTTTCTGTATGAACACTCGAGGCAGGCCTCGAGTAAACTTGAAGCTTACTCGAGTACGGCCTCGAGTAACGTCGGGTTCTAGGTCTTTATCTGTCGTAAACTCGGTCATTTCCACAAAATCTCCTTGAGTAAATCACTATTCTCTCTCACAAAAATTTTTCACAAGTGATTCCTTGCCCCATTTCCGTCAAAACCCAACAATTTCCATTCCTAGAAACCTCCTATTTTGCTCAAAATCCCAGTGCCCTAATTTGCGTCTGAGTCTCTGTTTTTCTGAAGATTTTAGTTTTCAATCATTCAGAAAGATGAGAACTAAAAATCTTACTCCCAAAGACTCCTATGAATCCCAACAACATTCTGATCCTCTTTCTTCTCCTCCCAAGAAGAGAAGAAAACTTACCCCGAGACCAAAAGCTAAAATTCCTCTTCAACCGAAACCCAAAGGTATGGTGATTAAAGAGCCTATTGCTACAAGGGCTCAATCCAAAAAGAGTACCTCAACCAGAAAAGGGAAGAGTGCTAAATCTCCATCACCTCCTCCCTCTGATTACTCTACCCCCTCTTTCACACCAAAGCCTACCAAAAAGCCTAAATATGATAGGAATGTGGCTGCAGCTATGGCAAACATCATTGATCAAATGGAGAAGGGACAATCTTCTAAGAAGTCCAAAGTTCCGGAAGAAGAGATCACCAACCCACCAAAGGGATTTAATGTCAGCAAGTTGGTGGAATCTCTGAAGTATCTGTCTCAGTTCTCCAGGAGGAAGGTGTGTAAAACACACTATGTGGATCTCAGATTACTTCAGGAGGTATTGAAGCACAACCTTAGTCCATATCTAGATCCTTTTATGCCTTGGTTATCCATTAGATTGCCTTTTTGCACAAAGGTGATCACTCACTTTTATTGTAACTTAGAGATCATAGATGAGCCTAACCGAACCTCAGTTGAGGAAGAGATGACCACCACAGTTAGAGGCCAAAAGATACTTATATCGCCCTCTAGGATTAACTTGTGGTTAGGAATTGAGAACCCCCGGATGATATTTACTCCCAGCTTGAACCAAACCAAATCTTTACTATCCTTAAACCCGGAGAGTTAGTTGGCCCTCTAAATTTCAAGCCCAGTGATATGTGTGATCATCATAGGGTCCTTTGGTACATTTACTCTAGGTCCCTAGTGAACAAAGCCAACAACTATACCCACTTCTCCGATAGGGACTTTAGGTGGTTTGCTTCACTTCTCCTGAAGGAGTAGAAGGATCTGGGAGAGTATATCTTCTCAGAAATGAAGAGGTATAAGGTGGATGGGAAGGCTACAACACCAATGCCATATCCTCAGATTGTGTCTCTAATCCTGAAAGAGAACAAAATATGGTATTTGGATAGCAAGGAGCCCATTGAGAGGTTGACTCCAGTTGGGAGAAACCTGATTGGGAAATTGAACATCGATATCCCTCTCAAAGGCCCTCTGGAATCTGGGTCAAAGAAGAAGAGGAAGACCACTGAGGCAGAGACCAGTAGGATGGATGACACTCAGTCATCGGCTCCAGCTGCAACCACATCTTCACCATCCTTTCTCAATGCCACTCTCCAGCACTTTATGGAAAATATGCTGAGAGGTTTCCATGTGGATATCGCCAACACGAACGCTGAACTGATAACCAACATGAATTTGAAGATGGCAGAGTTGGTTGAGAAAATAGACAAGAGGCATGAGGAGTTGGTAGATAAAATGGACAAGAGGCATGAGGAGTTGCTAGCAGAGCAACGTGCCCAGGGTGAGACTCTGAGATTAATTCTGGCACGACTGGACTCTTTAGGTCCCGGACCTTCTGCCGGTCCATCTTCATCTGCACCACCACCACCTCCAGTGAACCCTCCTTCTGACACTCCTCTCCCTGAGGATGAACCATCTACTCCTCTGGTATCTAGTCCACCTAAGTCTCGAGCCAAAGACATTCTGTATACAGTGGACAACCCAGATACCAATGAGACTATACACATTGTCATTGATGACTCTCCTCCAAAACCTCAGCCAGAAACCGCTCCTAAACTGACTCCATCTCCTACCCACACTGAGGAAATATCTGCCTCCTCCTCCTTTGAACATCATACACCAGAGACTGAGACCACTCCTGAGATACAGACCACTCCAGAAGGAGAAACCACTACTATGGTTGTCTTCCAACCTTCTCCTCCCGGCGATGACATCCATGTCCCTCCAGTCAATCTGCCTAAACCAGCCTCTTCCAGCTCCTTTGATTCATCCAGTTCAGATGATGGCTTAGTGCTTCCTGTGAAGCCTATCTCTACGGTCAAGCCTCCTAGCCCTCTACTTGATTGATGAAGCCAAAAAGGGGGAGAAGAGCTTGAGAGTGATTTTGTGGATGTGCCCTAGTTTCTTTTGGGTATTTGGGTGTATATGGGTTCTAGGGAACATTTTTGGAACTTGTTATTTCTTTTTAGTTCTAAACTTATTATCTTGTAATATGCAATTTAAGTTTAATAAAAGTATGTTTAAGTTATGATTCCATTTCAAGTCCATTTAAGCTTTAAGTTATGATACATTGTTGGACTAATGAAGTTTATTATGTATGCAAGATGAATGTGTTATAATCATTTTATAAAGATAACAAAGTTTATTAAAAGACTTTCAAGAGATGTTTATTTGTGAACTTATTTTCAAAAGATGTTCAAAATCACCAAGTTTTGTCATCATCAAAAGGGGGGAGAATTTTAGATCTCATATTTTGATGATAACAAAAGAATGGTATGAAAAAGAAGTGATTAATAAATAAGTTTGAGCAAAGGAATAACAGGGATAAGCATCACTTGAAGTAAGCATTGGAGTATGAAGAAAGGCCAAGAGAAAAAGCTGAGAAACTTGATCAGAAGCAGGTTTTCTAAGGCATTACTCGAGGCGGTACTCGAGTAATGAGTCAAAACTTGAAGTAACCAGAGGCACCTTCCAGTAACCTGCCAATATTACTCGAGTAAGTACTCGAGTAATAGTGTAAGTATTTTCAAGTTGCTCTCGGCCTACCAATGTTACTCGAGTAGCTACTCCAGTAACCAGGTAAATACTTGGAGTTGCTCTCGGCCTGCCAATGTTACTCGAGGAGCTACTCGAGTAACCATATGAAAAACTTCCAGTTGCCTTCAGGTTGCCAATGATACTCGAGTAAGTACTCGAGTAACTCTATTTTTGAAAATATGTTGCTCTCGGCACTTTGTACCACTGCCAATGTTACTCGAGTAGCTACTCGAGTAACACACTGAAGTAAGTGAAAACTTGAAGGTGGTACCCGATTAACTTGATATCATTCTATCTCATTTTCCTCGAGTAATTCCTCTAGTATACAAGTATTTAATATTCTATTTGAAGTGAATTCCTCGAGTAGGTACCTGAGTATGCATAAATATTGTCAAGGAAAACCTCAAGTCATTACCCGAGTAAGTGGTGCCCAAAAAGTAAGTTTACTCGAGTAAGTACTCGAGTAACAAGGTAAGTGCTCTCGGCATTAAATTCTGCCAACATTACTGGAGTAAAGCATCGAGTAACCAAAAGTTTATTTGAAGGTTTACTCAAGTTGGTAACCGAGTAACTCATAAAGTTGTGAGTGTATTACTCGAGTAGGTACCCGAGTAAACATACATTTCCAAAGGTTTAAAAATTGATTACTCCATGCACTACCCGAGTAATCTTAAATTTGTCTGTTGATTTGCAGTTGATCAAAGTTTTCCCGATGATACTCGAGTCAGTACTCGAGTAAACTTCATGTGATACTCGAGTAGCTACTCGAGTAAGCAAACCCAGAAAGTTTCAAATCATTCTAACGGTCATTGTTCTGTTTCCTATTTGATTAACTTTTCATTCTATTAGTCTTCTTAGCGTTTCAACAGATAAAACAATAAAGAGATCTTACCAAATAAGGAAAGTCAAAAGCAAATGTCATCGACCGTTACCTACCACAAACGTATGTTCTTTTCAAAAACTGGAAAAGTCAATAATGGCTGCGCACACTCCAACGGACATGAAGAAATATGTTCCAGCAATCATTACCAACGTATCTATATATATGTGAACATCTGAACAGAGAGATACACAAGAACACACTCATGAACGTATCATCAAGTTCATTACTCTGTTTTTCATTGTACTTGTGATTCTATGCTTCAGTGATTCTTATTTACTCTGTGAGAGAGTTATTTCATTCAAACTCAATAATTGTTATTGAGGTAACTTAAGGTTGTGGAACCTTGAGTTGGGATTGGATTACAACTTGTAAGGGGGAGCGAGTGTCCAGGTGTAGGAACTTGCTTGTACTGAGGTGCCAAGAACCCACTGAATCTTGGAAGATATAGTGAAACTCTCAGAGAAGCTCTGAGGACTGGACGTAGGTCAAAGTGGTTGTGGCCGAACCAGTATAACTCTCGGTGTACACTTTGGTGATATTTTTCCTTACTCTTTCCTGTTTTAATTTCAATGTCAAATTTTATATTTGCAATGAAATTTTTAAGATCACCCAATTCACCTCCCCTCTTGGGTGAAACGCTTGCTCTAACACTTAATACCTAAGATTTGAGGAAATTTGGGTAGTATAACCCCTCAAGGTTTCCCTTGACCAAATTTACAAATCAACCAATCAAACCACTAATCAACACAAAACCATCAACAACAACAACATCAAAGATTTGAGGTTTATGAAGTTGCCTTTGGATTTATCTTCATTTCTCTTTCTAGCCAAAACCTCTCCCTCCTTAATCCTTTATATTTTACTTGCTAAACATGTCAATCTATTGAGCAGAGGAACTTAGGGAAGGAATTACACTAATTAGAAGCTAAATCACAATGAAATATTAAGACCTACCTTTGATTTTTCGTCCTCCTTCTCTCTAACCTCCAAGCTCACTCTTTCTCTCTGCTCTCTATGCTTAGCCATAGAAAGATGAAGGAAAATGTGAAGCAAAGGCTTCATAAATATCTCTTATACTTTCTCTAATTTTTACTTTCCAAAAATTTGATTTTGATGACGTAATTGGTACTTGAGCTTATCCTCATATAATTAGTGTCATATGATTTCATTAAACTTGAACTAATTCTCTTCCCTTTTGGTCAGCCCAAGTTCATGTCCTAAGCCCATAGGAGAAGTAAAATAGGCTAATGTTAATTTATCCCATAATTATAACATTTTCCATCACATTTTCTTTTTCATTTTCAGATTAGTGGCAATTTTGGCAAATTTTCTGCCTAAACTTTGAAAAATCACAACTTTATTTGTAGACATTCTGTAAGGTAATTTGGATATAGATCCAGCTCTTGGTATGATTTCAATGGCAAACTCTACTTCTCTTTCTGGAGGCAACCTACTAATATTATTTGAGAAGACCTCAAGGAATGGGTATATTTTCAAGAGTTAAGTCTGTCTCTGCCTGTACAGAGAAAAACACTATATACCCTTACATCCTTTATGTTGAAATTTCTTAGCTTCAGCCACAGAGATAAGATTTAGGTTTAGACTAGCATCAAATTCTGCTTGTGGCTTTGGAAATACTACCCTCTTATTACCACAATCTAGCAACACATTATTCACTATCAACTAGTTCAAACCCAGTATGCCTTCTAGTTGTTAGATTCGTAAATAGATTAAATTTATTACAGATTCATGCCCTTCAATATTCATAACACAATTTAGACAAATATTAGCAGTCACAATTTTGACAGCTATAGGCATCGATATATTCAAGTCATATCGCGGTTTATGGATGATCAGCTCTAATCATTTAGTACAATCATATGAAATGAAAAAATGGCCTGCACTCGAGTCAAACAACACGGGCAAAGTATTGCCATAGAGAAGGATAGTACCTTGGATTATTTCTAGTGATTTTTGGCCTTCCTCATGGGTCATGGCAAAAACCCTGCCCTAGTTCTATGGCCTGGGCTCAATTGCTCGTTGTGGACAATCTTTCATAAAGTGTTCGGGTCTTTTACATGCATGACAAATTAGTTGCCCTTCATAAGGCCTACCTGGCTGTGTCCTGCTGTATCTAGGACATGGTCACGGTGATTAAGGACCTTGGTAGCCTCTTTTCTTAACTTGAAAGGGCTTCTTGTTGTTTCCCTTCAAAAAGAATCATTGCCCTTTTTATTTTTGAGAAGTATTCCCTTGACTAGATCCAACTCAGTTATTCACATTTTTGCTCATATGCATCTTCCTCAAGTTACCCTTTAACAGCTAGCATACTTCCACTACCTTATTGAATTTAGTGAATTGTCGTACAACTAGCTTCTCTTCCATCTCAGGCTTCGGTCCCCCAATTAACATATCGGAGCTCCATTCCTTATCATCTTTAAATTTCAAATAAGAGGGGAAACAAGATAACCGAGTGAACCGAGACAAGTAATCATTGAAAGTTTCATTATTACTCTGTTGTATGGCCAGGAACTCTTTGTCCTTATCAAGCCTCATAGACCTCAGGAAGTATTTCTCATTAAACTCTTTTTGGAATAACTCCCAGGATAATGGAATGTTTCATTCACTCAGTATTATTGTTGTATTTTTCCACCAGTGGTCAGCGTCTCCCTCCAACTTATATATAGCCATTCTAGCTTTCATTTCTGTAGTATAGCCCAATACCCCAACTATGTTCTCAAACCATGACAATTATTCCTCAGTAGCTTGTTGATCAAATTTTCTCTCAAACGCCGAAGGTTGGTACTTAATAAATTTAGGCATCCAGTATTGGAGGTTTTCCTCTTCCCGAGCCAGAACAATAGGAATCCTATGACCAGATTCATGCATTTGTGAGTGCTCACCATCCCTAGACGGTTCTCTTTTTGGATTCACCTTAGTGTCATCATTTACCTCGGTGTCTTCAGGTGGTGCCTTATCTTTATTATGCTTTTCCCTCACTTCCCGAATTTCCACACGTAACTCTTGAATCATAGTTTACTGTTGTGACAACATTCCAAGAACTTGCTGCATTGAGTAGGGAGGGTTTCTTATTTCCTTAACTTTTGGCACTGTTGGTCTTTTCTTTGGTCTACCTTGCACCATTATTCCTTTTCACTGTTAAAACAGAATGCCCAGTTAATACCACATCAAACACACACACGCACACACACAAATAAGTGCTTCTTAAGACTTTAAATACCAACACACAACAGATACATAAGTTCATTACATGATGTCTATATTTGTATCAAAGTGGCTTGGCATTTACATCAAAAGAAGCTTGTTTTACTATAGCAAACTAGTTATATGTACATCAAAAAGACTAGGTAATCATACCAAAGAAGCCTACACTACCTTACTATCACTAGTCCATATTAACTAGACATAGAAATACATGTGATCATGAAAAGCCAAGAATTCAAAAAGATCCAGTGCAACATTCTTGTTCTTTTTCTTGACCTAAGAAGTAAGGTCAGGAAATAGGCTAGTGTGGTTTACATCCATATATTATCCGTCATCCTTAGCCCCAGCTCATCCCTATATTCATGTAGGTCCTTTACCAAGTCTGAAAACGCTACATACCATGCCATACAGGAAATGGCACTATCAAAGGCTCTCAAGTATAGACCCTTAAGTTACTCCCACAACTCATGGTCTAGGTGTGGGTCAAAGGCTAACTGAGTCACTGGAGCTCTAGACTCAACATTAGAGTCAGTGTCTGGTAAGATCCCTTCTCCCTCAGGGTCAGCGGTATCGCTAACCGATGGCTCTATATTAGGACTAGCCTGCCTAACCTTTATCATTATTGTCATGTGGTTGGGAACTCTTTTCCTTATCGTACGCAACACTCTTGGTCCTTGGGCTCCTTTACTCTCCCCTCTATTGATGACTACATAGAGTTTACCCTCCAGTATGTGGTGCTCTTGGGGACGCTGGTTAACAGACGAGGTTGACATACTTCTTAGCCTTCTTCTATCGCTTACCATTCCTATTCATAATGCCACTATTCAGGAGTTAGTATACTCTTATAAGTAGAGAACTTTATTTTATAGCCAAGAACTTATGCTCTAATACTAACAAATGTAACACCCTCATTTTCAAAGCGTATGGACAGTTTAAGTGCAATAATATCTTTAAAAAGGGAGATTGACAATCTTTTGTAAACATCGGGAGTACTAACTTCAAGCAGAGTGTGGAGCTGCACTTGAGTGGGTTTTCAAAAATATTTTCAAAAATTGTTTCAAATTTGGTCTCATATTATTTTATGATTCATTTTAAGCCATCCGTTTTAGGCTCATTTATTCATATCAGAGTTTTTACCAATACGTTCTCTGTTGGAACCCAAACTACTATGATTGATTAAGAGCCTTAGATGGACAACTATCCACTACTAGTTTGGATGTCACTATGTGTTTGCTTATGACAGGCACTTATTTACATGTCTACTGACTTACCAGTATGGGACTAACTTCACTTAGATACCAAATTAAGTACAATTTCTAAAATTGATAACTAATGGAAAGATTAAATTCTAAATCCTTGGCTTCATTAGCCCGTGATTACCTTCTTGCCTGAGGAACTACTTGCCCAAGCTAAAAATTGGTTTTTGGAAAAATAGGGTGAGATTCAATGAATCTTAGTAGTAACAGATATCACTCAGATAAGTTGCATACATATATAACATGCCATGTCAACCAGAGTTTTATTATAAGCAATAAATTAAACATTCAGAGATAAATTCACAATATGCAGAAAGCATAAAGTTACCAATTCACATTATGCAGTAAGCTTAAAGTTCGAGTAGTTCAAGGACTTTCGTCCCTTGCCACAACGCTGGGAAATTCACTGGGCTTGAGTCCTTCTCATCGAATGCTTTAAATTCAAGATGGGTGTTACGAGTTTAGATGTTCTGTTAAAAAGTGCAAGTGTACACTATCGTAATCAAGTAATACAGAAGTGAGTAGAGTATCATTCTCACGAGGATTGATCACTAAGCACCAAAATAGGTAATTTTAATTCTATTTAGTCGATCGATAAATTGGTGATGGAAAGTACAAAATAGAAAATGATTAAATATGAGTGTAAATAATATGAAAACAACTATGAGAAAAAGCCCTAGAGATTAGATTTCACTTAACAAATTTCGGATTGAATCACTATCTATTCTAGTCTAATTTACTTCATATGATTGATAATCGAGTTTTCCTTATTTAATTACTAACCTTTTCCAAGGCAAGCAATTCTATAATTAATTGCTAATCCAATATATTTTTATATGAATTTAAGTAATTAATTATGCATTAATATTTATGGAACTCAGTAAGACTACATAACTCATATAAATATATTCCGATTTCATATGCAAGTCATGGCTTTAATTATAGGATCTATACACATGCATCTCCTTCCGTCTTAGCATACATATTGGAATCATTCAAAACGTGGCCAATCAATTGAAAGCATTAAGAATAATAATTAAAACTCAATCATAAAGGGGAAATTAAAATTAGATTTAATAAGTTAAGATTCAATCTGTTATTAGTAAGTTACGTCAACACCCTAAGAAAATATAAATTTAGCTTATGATGAAATAAAAATAAAAATAAATTATTATTACATAAAACTAGAATGAAAACCTCATAAATATTGCATAAAACTTGAATATTAAATTCTAAAACATAAATATACAACCAAAAGATGTATGAAAAATGGAGAAATCTAGCCGTCTATTTAGGAGGTAAAACCTTCCATGTAGGAGGCGGCCTATACCATCCATATAGGAGGACTACCTAAGCCTTCCATGAAGGAGGCAAGTAAGAAGTAATACAATATATGAAATTAACTCAAAAAAATAATACAATTTTACAAAACTGTTAGAGAAGGACCTCTAATTGTCAAAGAATGAAGCCTCTACATCTCTTCCCTCTCCTCCATTTATGCTTGGCCTAACTCTATATTTATAGGGAAAAAACACATTGCTACAGTGCCAAAAACGGTTGCTACAATGAAAAGTGTGGTACTATAGTGAACCACCTCTGGAAGAGTGATCTCAAATAGTAAGTCGCGTCTGGAATAGTGAAAAGCGCGTTTGATACAGTGCTTCCATTGCTACAATGCTTTCCGTCCATGCAGTAACTGTTTGCTAAAGGGAAAACGTTGCTACAGTAACTTTCATATTATTTTATTTTATTTTTTAAATATTATTTATTCCAAAAAAACATTATTTATTTATCAATTACATCCAAATTTATTATATTAAACTCAAATATTATTCACAAAATCATCATATGAGGGAAAATAAATATGTAAATATTTTACTTATCAATGGGACAAATATGCATATAAAAAATCACATAGTATGTGAGGGATAAGTTACTACCGACAATTTTTCCAAATCTTGACCTCGATTGACATGCTTCAGGCATCCCGGGCAAATATCAAATCCTATAAATTATAATTTATGGGCGATGAGTTATTATTTATTCCAATTCTTTCATAAATCATTTTCTTATATTAGTTATCATTAGGTTCAGTACATTAGGCCCAATGTGTAGCTAATGGGCCCAAGCTAACTCTAAATGTTTAACTTAATCCTTGAAGGTCCAATTCTATTAAAAAACTCTTTACTTTAAATTTTTGGACATTTACCAAAAAGCTGGCAGAATTTTCATTAATATTTGAAAACTCATAACTTGAGTTAGGAAAATGCAATTAAGGTTATTCCAAATCCTATGTGCCACTTATTAAGTCTATTTTAAGGTAAAAATACTTCTAGTAACCACCTCACCACATATACTTCCCAATTTTCCTTTTTCCCCTGTTGCCAGAAAATCTGACCAGTTTTAATAGTCTAACTTCAAACACTCATAACTCCTATCAAATTAAGGTCTTTAAGTGTAATTTAATTTGGGAAAATCTCATCATCATCAGATGAATTTTGAATAGTGAAATTTTTATCGCAACAAAACTGCTAGACAAAAAACGCATACTGGCAGCGTAGTGAGTTAAGTTCATGTATTTGAGCTTTTTTACCAGTCTTCCAAAAATTATAATCAGAGCCTATTCCTACATAATTTTTCTTGTAGAATCTAATGGAAAGCTCAAAAACACCAAAATCAAAATCCCTTACCTAGTTTTGCTCCTGACCGAAATATGTGCGAAAAACAACAAAAATCCAACTTTGTGTTTTTAACCACCAACAAGCCTAATACTTCAACAAGCATGATACATCACCTTAAATATGATTAAAAACATCATCTAGCTTTAAAAATCCTCTTGGTTAAAATTCAAGGGTGGCACAAGGGTCTAGAAATATTCAACAAAAACACGAAGTAATCGGTTCAAAATGAAGCTGAGGCTTACCTCTTCGTATTTCTACAAGTGGTTTGGTATTTTGATAGCACTCTGGCAAACTAACTAACACAAAACACCTCATATGAGAAATCTAAGACCATAGAATTGAAGCTTACAATGAGTAGAGGAAGTTTCCTGAAGGACTTACAGGACGATGATGGCATTTCGAGGTCAGAATTGGCTCCGGTGTTTAGGAATTCTTACTATCCACTCCTCTCTCATCTTGTGTTCTTGAGTTAAGAAATCTGATTTCTCTTTCTCTCTCCTCACTTGGCTAAAAATTTGGCCTTTAATTAGGTATGGATAGTTGTGATTTAATCTTACAAAATGATCTCATCTCATCTTGCCAAGTGTGGCAAGATTAAGGCTTAAGAGTGCCATGTGTCATGTAGCTATTAGTCTTCCATTTTCTCCCTCCTAGGTGGTGTATAAATGATCAGGGGAAGGGAGAGGCCATACAATTTCCCCAAACTCTTGGGTTCGGTGTTCGAGTATCAAGTACACGACCTGGTTGGAGACCAGCGGATTTCCCGAACTGAGCTACTAGGTGACGCATTTCGGAGATGCCAACACAAAAGGCATAAAGTGGGTATAATGATGTGGACACTTGTCACCTTCTTATTTAGCCAACACAAAAGTAGCCTTATAATTTGTAATGATTATCAGACACTTGTCATTTTTTTACTTGGCCAACACAAAAGGTGTGTTATCATGAGTCATCATTACTTACTTTATTAAAGTTACTTTAATAAAGTTGCTTTATCAATGCATGCTCAGGATTCTACTTGGGACCATGGCATGCATATCCAATATAAAAAATGGCCTCTCTGAGCCTTGCACCACAAACAAATCTTCCTCTGACTACTTACACTTGTAGTTTACAATCATTGTTAGTGCAAGCGTTTCACCTAAGAGGGGGGTGAATTGGGTGATACTAAAAAATTTTTTTTGTATAAGATAATCGACAGAATATTTAAACCAGTTGAGAGTAAAGAGAAATATCACCGAAGTGTACACTGGGAGTTATACTGGTTTGGCCACAACTACTTTGACCTACGTCTAGTCCTCAGAGCGTCTTTGATAGTTTCACTATATTCTCCAAGATTTAGTGGGTTCTTGGCACCTCAGTACACAGCAAGTTCCTTCACTTGGACACTCGCTCCTCCTTACACGTTGTACTCAAATCCCCAAATCAAGGTTCTACTACCTTAAGTTGTCTCAATAACAAATATTGAGTTTGTAATGAAAAACTCTCTCACAGAGCAAATATATAATCACTGAAGTACAATGAATAAGTATAAGAAAACAAAGCACTAAATGTATTGATCGATATGTGTTCTCAGTTCTTATGTCTTGTCTTCTTTTCTTTGAATGCTCCATATATATAGATTATTGGTAATGTCCGTTAGAAGCGATTCAAACATGTCTGTTAGAGTGCCATAGCAACGGTTGACTATTCTTTGAATTTGAAAACTATCCGTTTGCGGTAGGTAGCGGTAGGTGAACGTTTGGACACTTTATTTGACTTTGCTCTTCTTGCATGAACTCTTCATCGTTTCTCTGCAAATGTACTTAGGATACTAATGTAATGAAGAGTTAATCATATAGATAACAATTTAATAAACATTCGATAAAAAACATAATTTCTGGACTCCCTTACTCGAGTGATCAAGATTGTTACTCGAGTGGCCTTATCTTTATTTTAACAAGTTACTCGGGTGCTGACTGTGGTAATATGGTTACTCGAGTGGCTACTCGAGTGGCCTTCAATTTTCTTCACATCTTACTTGAGTGGTGTCTTGAGTGGATGGCATATTACTCAATTACTCCCTCGAGTAATTGGATCAAATTCTTGGCTGAGAGTTTGATTTCTGATTACTCGAGTGACTACTCGAGTAATGCCTTGAATAACTCCGCAAATTACTCGGGTGGTCCCTCGAGTAAATCCTTTTTCTCACTTGGTTACTAAGTGGCTACTCAAGTAAAGTGTTGCATTTCTTGGCCGAGAGCTACTGGAACCTGGTTACTCGAGTGATGCCTTTGAAAATCATGTTACTCGAGTGGCTACTCGAGTAATGGTCTATATAACTTTGCAGATTACTCGAGTACTCCCTCGAGTAACTTTGTTCAAAATTTGGCATTGCTTCATTGGATGAAATTTTTCTTTGGTTACTCGAGTGTCTACTCGAGTAATTCCTTACTACTCGAGTTGCTACTCGAGTAAGCCTTCACGGAATTGGTTCATCACTCCAGTACTTACTCCAAGTAATGCTTTGCTACATTGTTCAAAATTCATTTGTTTGTTATCAAATTCTTTTATATTTTGATCCAATCTTTGTTATCATCAAAACATATGGGATCTAACAATCATGACTTCTCAATTTTTGCGAATGACACAATGGATATATGGGAATTCTAAAAGTGACTCTACCTTTATTTGAAAATATCAGTATTTATTTTATTCTAGTATTTCCATATTTACACGTTTTCAGCGTTACAAAATGTGGTATATTACACAAGACATCAATATCTATCATATACTTTTACACTATCAAGTATCTATTTTTTTCGTTACATATTTAAGTTAGTACAAAAATTTGTTGGTTTTCTTGATATTTGAAAAGAATTCTCTTTATGACTATGAATTTCATGCTTCTGGCCTTAAAAGAAGGCTATTTGCATTTCCCACACTTTAATATCCTTGGATAAATAACAATTTAAAATATTCTCTCTCAATTCCACAAAGAAACTGTAACCCCCTTCGATAATCAGGCCGGGATTAGCGTTTAAGCACATTTAATTATCGAATAAGAAATCCAGGACAATTAAAAACATTTTAGTACAAATGGATCTCCATTCATTTCATTCATTAAAACAAATGGCCTGTTTGGTCTGTTACATATATAATATCAGAGTAAGCACAATTTCCGACGTTCACCCTGGATAATAACATTAATCCAAAGGTTTATACAGGGCATCATTGCCCAACTCAGTATCCATACCGGGGATTACACAAAACTATACCACTACAATTCTATTCAATATGTATACATTTATCCAAAATAATAACCAGTTCAATATAAAACCAAAATATATAGCTAAGACTACCGCTGGCAGTCCTAATCGTCCTTTGCCACTTGCTTGCTTTTCGATCCATTTGCCCTGTCTAAAAATGTTATTTGGATAGAATGAGATTCTAGAGAATCCCAGTAGCAACAGTTTATTTATATGATACATATATACAAAGCAAGTCACATATATCACAATGCAGTAATCAATATTCGAGACCGGGCTTTCGCCACGTTCCCTTCACTATATTCGAGGTCGGGCTTATGCCACGCCCCTTCACTTTATCAGTATTTGAGTTCGGGCTTTCGCCACGTCCCCTTTACTTTCACTGTAATCGAGTCCGGGCTTTCGCCACGTCCCCTTTACTTTCACTATAATCGAGTCCAGGCTTTCCCCACATCCTCTTCACTTTCATTGTATTCAATGACTAATGCAAACAAGCAATGCAATACACATGATATAGGATAAAGTGTCACTACCTTTGTCTTTCCTTCATTGAGCAGGCACAAGCCTTCTATGCTCCGGGCAGATATCAAATCCTAAAGTCATAATTAAGGACGAAGCATTATTCTCTATTCCAATACTCAATTGACTCTTCAACACTTAGATTTGGTTATCAATAATGACCCTTAAGAAGCCACAAATGCCTCTAATAAAACCCCTAAAAGGTTGGGAAACAATAGGTTGAAGATCTCTTTTCAAAAACTCAAAGTGCCAGAACATAGGGGTTGGCCGCGGCCAGCCCTTCCTTGGGCCGTGACCAAAATATGGTTAGAAGGTCGCTGGCTGAGGCCAGCCACCCATGGGCCGCAGACAGAATCAAGGCAGAAAGGTTTGGGCCGCGGCCAGCCACTCATGGGCCGCGGCCAAGAAATTTCCTGATTCTTGGCTGAACTTTGAAAAATCATATCTAATTGTAGAAAAATCGAAACAGAGTGATTCTAAATCCAAATGAAAGATATTTAAGTCCTTTTTCAAGGAAAAATATGGCTCATAACTTCAAATCATCAAAAAAATACAGAATCACCCAAAACTCAACACTACTCTAGAACAGAGTTTTGTTTCCATCCCCAAACTTTGGACTACCATATCTCCCAGAATACTAAACGCAATGACACAAAATATATGTCCATTTTGAAACTTGGGATGTGAATTTTAAGACTGGAAAGTTTCACAATTTTCTGAAATCATTGTTCATTGAAAACGTCCACACAAATAAACTGCCCAGACAGAGTTCACATTGACAGCATTTTCCAACTTTTCTACCAAGGTGTCCAATGACTCCAAAATTATTAACCAAACATATTCTCATACAATTTTCCACAAGGAACACAATGGTAATCTCAAAATGACCAAATTCACAATCTAACCACATGCCCTGTTTTGACCAATACACCAAAACCAACACAAAGTTCCCAAACTTTACTTTTAATGATTCAAACCAATCCATTTGTCCAAAAGACATCACAATATACCATTTCCATGATCACAACATGCCAAACTCACTAAGACCCTAATTTTCGAAAATAGGGGAGAAATTTCTAGAAAAATCAATGCTCAACCAATAACCACTATATATATATATCAAAAGGGAGTTAACACTCACCTCTTTCACTTTGCCAAAGAGATTTCTTGATTCTTCAACTTTCACAATCTCTTGAAGTCACAAACTAACACCAATGAACACATCACAACCATCAAAATGAAGCTCTTCATTCAAGGATCAATATTAGAGAAGGAAGTTTGAGCATTTGGAGACATTTTCCTTACCTTTTTCAAGCTTTTCTTCTTCCTCTTTGCTGCAAAAAAGGCGCCAGAAAATGGAGAGAGAAGAGAGAGATGAGAGATGGAGTGAGGAGTAGTGAAGAAGAAGAACAAATGATGACAATACTCCCTCCATACTTCTACAGCGCACAAGAGGGAAGAGAGGAGAGAGAAATTCATTCTTTAATCCCATTTGACTTTTCTTTATCTTCCTCTCACACCCACTTTGCACATGTCATTTTCCTATTAGCTCTCACACACTTAGTCACCAATTAAACTCTCTAATCCTTCCATTAGCCATTTGATCACACTTCTCATTTTTCTTTTAGCTAGTAATTAATTTCTCCCATTAATCACTAACTTATGGCCAATAATTTCATTGTTTAAATTTTCCATCAATTATGACATAAATTAATATTATCACCAATATACATTAATTTCACTTTATTCCGATAATTATCCTCAATAATTATCATTAGGCCTTAATCGAAAATTGGGGCGTTACAATTCTCCCCCCGTTCAATAAATTTCGTCCTCGAAATTTGATACTCCACTTAGGACATAAACTCTGGATGCCTCTTCATGACGGCTTCCGTTCCTCAATTTGCTTCCCATTAGGATAATCCTTTCAAACCATTTGTATCAACAGTACACCACAGGTCCAATTCACTCAAGAATTTCAGCGGACCAACCCTTCGTGGTTCAATTTCTTTCTTTCAATCACTTTATCATTTCTTGTAATTGGAGACACCCTCACGAGCGCGTGATCTCCTATTTCAATCCTTAGAAGTCTTCACCTCACTCAGTTACTATGATACGGACTAGTCATAAAAAAATAATTAAAATTTATGAGTCACATTTTAAAATTTCTTGGAGACAACTAAATATTTATACATATTATTTTATTCATCTCTTTATCTTACTTTAAGAAAAAATCATTTGAAGAGTTTTTTGTCTCATATTTCATGCTCAACATGTAATTTGACTCCTTAACATCAGTCTTTCTAAAGGGTTTATCTTTCTTACTAATACATTTAATAACGAATTTATTTGCTACCTCTATTAAGCTCACCCTATTTATCAAGTTCTATAATTAATCTATCTAGTTTCTCTCATGCTAAATGAACTAAATATTTATGTACATGATCACATACAATATGCATTCTATAGCCTCTAATTGCTATTTTATTCTAATATCAACGCTGTTAATTTTCTATGAACTTTGATATTTACTTATCTCAATGCCACTAATAATTAAACATGATTTCCCAAATGGGTTTCTTTGGTCAAACTTATTTAAAAAAGCCAACTATAACTTTCTCTTAATCAAGGAACATATAAACCCTTTTGTTTTAAAAGAAATATATTCTACAATATATTTACATTAATAGACTAACATTGCTTGACATGTCACAACTGGATACATGCACATGTATGTACTAATTTACATATTGCTCTTAAAGTCATTAATGCACTTCAATCAAGCCACACAAACCTTTAATATTTTTACTCATACAAATCTACACGCATTTTCTATGATCCTTACACACATTAAGCATCTGTCATGACAGGTTTACACACAAACTTGCATAGCACAAATTATGACCTCACAATAATTTCTATTATCTTTCATAACACATGTACCACTTGCAACCACACAACCACACCATCGCACATTACCACTTCTCATTATATTATCTACTTATTTATCTATTTATCTTATTATATTTTTGACTTTATTCACACTAATATTGTCTATCACTTTAGACTCACTCAATGTTTATACATTACCAAAATACCTTATATTTTTTTTCTCTCCTTTCTCATTCCTAACTTACTCAAGTAATTCATTGATCGATGTTCTAAACTAATTCCTCTTATTTGTTAACTCTTTAACCTTCTATGCTATCCCTATACCGAAATAAAAATTACTTTTCATAAACTTTGATTTTGATTAATGTTAGATAAAAAAAGGAATTTTAGTTATAGTTTTCCTTAAGATAGTCCAGGGCAAGGTGGTACTTATGATGTTTTGGTTTGGAACACATTTTATTTGATAGTGTTTTGGTTATTAAATAACATTGGATGGGTTACTTTTCATTGGTTTTGGAAGCACATTACATTGTAGTAGGTTGACATTTCACCATTTAATGAATCTTCTACCTAATTGATGGGATGGTTAAGAGATTATCTATGGTTAAACTCTTCATAACTTATCAATAGATATAACCTTGGTGTGGATGTTATTATTTGGACTTTTTGTTTGGGTTGCTGAATTTATGTTCAGGCCTATTGTAAACCCCCTACTCTTAGCGAGTACTGATGAGTTTCTTATTCTTTATTATTATTAGAATACTTATTTATTAAATTTCTAGTGTATTAATGATATGATCAATAAATTTGCACACTGATATTTCTGATACCACCACTTACTGATACCATTGGTTACTGCTAATATGCTATGCCATTGTACTCATGTACGCTCACTAGTTACCCTACTCTTAGCGAGTATTGTAATATCTTGAATTTTAGGCATAGAGACTTGAAGATAAGCCTATATTAGTCACGCTATTAAGCCCATTTTGTGAAGAGTCGTGTAATACCTACTCTCTTTTATCAAAAAATCATGAGTTATTATGAGATTTATATAAAAAGGTAAAAGGTAAGTCAATATAGATACTACTATCTTGGTAGTACCATTTGATACCGCTTCTCTCTAATAATTCTGATGCCACATTTGGGTATTGATATCCTTATCTTGTATATTCATCTTACCTTTGCACGTATTGTTATTCTCAAATTTCCCAGTATAAGATTCACTAGGCTTACAACTAGTCATACAAGGTAATTAGTTATACAAATTACATATCCAAAATATATACAGATAGTTGCAAAATAACCTTGTCACTTTGTTTGTGTCCTTCACCCATCTATGCTTCCCTCTTTGCCTTTCGTGCCACTAGTTTTTATTGAATAATGAGTTTCCAGAAAGGATGAGATTCGAAAGAATCTCAATAGTAACATAGATTCAGTCATATAAAATGCAATCAAGTAAGGTATGTCATATGAACCTTCACAAGAAATGAGCATATCAAGAGCATTTAACATCTCATTATGCAACTTAGCATATAAACAACTCATACTACAACTCTTGGTAATAAACACGAGCGTTCACCCAACAAACTCACATGCTCAAACATAATTATATGGATGGTAAATACAAGGCATTACGTAGTATATGAAAGAAAGAATTACTACTTGAACATCTTTCTGATCACTCATCCTCAGTTATGAATCTCTTGGCTAGTTTGGGCAAAGATCAAACCCTATAAGTTAAAATCCATGATGAATGTGTTATTACCTGGTTAAACATCTTCTAAGTCTAGTATACTAAGTTAAATCACAATAAATAGGGTCTATATTGGCTTCTAGTATATGGCCTTTTCTTTTTGAATCCAACTTCACTTAATCAACCTTAAACTCTTTAAATTTGTAGGTCATCCAAACTTGGCAGTTTTGACCCCTTAACTTTGAAAATTCATAACTTAATATAGCAAAAACCAAATTGGGTGGCTTCAAGTTCTATGCAAAGATCTTCAAATACCCTTTTAAATAAAAATACTACTCATGGCTAATTATAGGGTTAAAACCCCAAGAACCCATAACCACCATCACCATCTCACAATACATTCGAGTGTTTGTGTCACAACTTCAACATGGCATATCTCATAATTTATAAAGCCCAATAACGTATATTATATATCATTGGAAATCTTAAGATGTCTAATACAACCTTATAAATATTGTAGCTATTGGACAAGGTTTGACTATTCAAAAACAACTTACAATCACATTGCCACGAATCTGGCAGATTGAGCAACAACACTTTGAATTCCAAAATGAGGGTTTTCTAGCTAATCATCCAAAAATCAGGACCACATGTTATCCCTACACAATTTTAGCCATAGAATCCATTTATAACATCAAGTTGATAAAAATCCAGCTCTAACACCAAGAATCAGGTCTGGCCGAATCTAACCTCTAAAACACAAGTTGTGTTCTTTACAACTTTTAACCTCCAAACATGTAATTGACCACCATAAACTATTAATTAACAACGTTATCATCATCAATCATCCATTAGAGCTCAATTTCAGCACCTTGGCTAAAACCTTAAGGGTTGAACTTTAAAATTACTCAGCAAAAAAACAAGATGTTATGCTGAAATTGAAGCTTATGACTATCTGTACATGTTTATCTGATTGGTTCTTGATAAAGGATGTCACTAAACACCTCTAGTCTAAAATCCAAAATCATAGAAATGTTGCTCTCATCAAGTCGAAGAATATTACTAAAGGCTCCAGAAGCTGAAAACGCAGTTTGAGCTTCGAATCGGCTATAAACATCAAGAACACAAAGAACTTCTTCCTCTTTCTTTTTCTCTAAATTTTTTGGATTTTCCCCCTAATTAATTAGGGCTTGCTGAATTTATGAGGGAGAGAGAGAGGTCTGAAATATTTTTATAAATTATAGCACGTGTTAAAAAGTTAGTATGCTGGATGCTCCTTTTTGGAAATTATTGGGTAACCGGCTATTCTATATACTGGATGCTCTTTCTTTATACTATAGGGTACCCAATGCACCTCTCAAAATCTATATTCCCTTCCCCTTTCTCATGATTGGACAAATTAATTAATTAAGGGAGTGTGATTCATCCGGCTTTTGATACCAAAATCAGTAAAATCGGGTATATAGACGGACTGGAGACCAGTAGATTTCACTGGCTTTTCCACCTCTATCAGATGTCCAATAGTGGATGGCCACATTTGATTGGCTAATTAGGGGAGAAAGTCAAAAAGCTACTTTAATAAAGCTACTTTTTGATACAGGGCCGTTCCGTTTCATGACATGTGTCACCTTGCCTCTAATTGCTCTCGTGTGTCTTAGAGACTGCCTGAAGGCTGGCATATGTCCTTAAAGATCATGAATCTGTGTCTTGATTGCCTCGGTGAACATCAGGAATCCATGCGGGACCCATTTATGTTCATAGCACCAAACTTGCTTCTTCCCCTCTTATGTTGGCTTCATTTTAAGCCTTTCAAAAAACGCCATGAAGTGTCTTGATTTATGGCCAAGTTTCATACAAAAGTATACAATATACATATATCTTACACCAGCCTATTCAATCGGTAAATTCATAGATACATAAAGCAGTACAAGTCATGAAATTTCAGTTCATTGCAACTTTCTCCCGTACAATAAAATTTGTCCTTGAAATTTCATTACATAATCTAAAATATAAAATCAAGGTATCATCTTCTCATGTCATCTTCTGTTTCACAGGTTGCTTCCCTAGGGCATAATCCCTTCTAAAGCACCTTTACGAATGGGATACTCTTATGCTGGAGTCGTTTTTCTTGTCATTCAATCACTTGTTCTGGTTCAAGTTTATAAGTAAGATTATCTTGCATGTCTATGTCTTTGTATTCAATCACATGCTAGGGGTCTGGTTGGTATTGCTTTAATTGTGATACATGGAAAACATCATGTAACCTACTCAAGTTTGGGGGCAATGCCATTCTATAAGCCACCGGCCCAATTCTCAATAAAACTTCAAAAAGACCAATGTATCTAGGACTGAACTTCTTTGTCTTTAAAGCCCTACCAATACCTATAATAGGTAAAACTTTTAGAAACACATGATCACTGACCTCAAACTCTAGAGGCCTTCTTCTCTTGTTAACATAGCTCTTCTATGTACTTTGTGCCTCAAGAAGTCTTTTCTTAGTGAGTTTGATTTCCTCTGTGGTTTGATAAACTAGATTTGGCCCATACAACCACCTTTATGACAACTCTGTCCAACATAATGGGGATTGACATTTCCTCCCATATAACGCTTTGACAAATCCCTCTTGTATTATATATTTTCATATTTTATTTAGGGATTTTGTCATAATAATTTAGCTTGAAATGCCTTATTTGTGCTTAATTGAGGTTAAGAGTAAATATATTAAATTAGGACTAAAAAGGGCAAAATTGTCAAAATAATTTTAATTACTCTTAACCATTGATTTTTTCTGAGAATATTTCATATTGGTTAAATTTTTTTCAGTTTAAAATATTTGGAAAATTTGGATTAAATATGAAAATGGTAATTTGGGAATTGAATTTCGGAAATGACAGTTTGGTATTATGAAATTGCAAAATGTCAATTCAGTCTAACAAAAACTCATCGTTTTGTCAACCCACCTAGGTCAGATTGTGAATGAGTTTCAGGATATATCAAAAGTAGATGATGAAACCAGAGCACAGCTGAAAACACACACTAAGAACGAGAGAGCAGCAATGAGTTTTGGTCTCCAACTCCACCCTCGTCTTCTTATCCTCTCCTCGCCGGTGACTTTCGCTACACCATCGCCATCCATCTTTATCGCCGGTGAGCTACTTTCTTCAATACCATAGGTCGCTGCCTGAACAGAGCTAAGAAGATCAGAGGGAGCATCTACAGTAAAGATGAGAAGAAGCTGAAAGGAATTTAGAGGAAGGCAGCGAGCTTTGAATTAAGAGGCACAGAGCTGGTGTTGAGAGTGCAGCGGGGACATTGCCGTCTCCCCATTTCATCCACCATCTTACCACCACTTTCTTCTTCTATTAGACAATACCATCTCCGTCAGCCGCGACCATAACTCCATTATTGCCAGTGGAGCTTCAGAAACTCAGAGGAGGCTAATCGGCACCAGGCGTCATCTACACCAACACTTGCTATTTTCCTCTGTCCTTCACCGACGATATTCTCCTCTCTACCTCTCTATTGTCTCTAACCGTAGCTTACTCTGATTATGTGTTTTTGAGTTCAATGTCATATTTAATTCCATATGCTATATGGCTGAAACTGTGAATATATTTGGGGACTCTGTGATGACAAATTGCAGTGGCTAATTCTCAAATCATTTAGAGCAGTGGTGATGGCTCGAGCTTTGAGCTGTAAAGGGGAGTGTCTTACCATTTAATTTCTATCTTTAATCCTTTGTATTAGTTAAATTCTAGGTTTAGAGTTTAATGAATTATTGGACTGAGATTTTGCATTAGGGTTCCATGCAATATGTAACCCCCTCCGTAATTATATCCGAAATACGGGATTAAAATGAAATAGAGACCAATAATAATCAAATAACATTTACTAACCCATCACATGATGGGGTTTTCAAAAATACCTTTCGAAATCATTTATAAACTTGGTCTCATATTCACATTTCGAATACAATTACTACGCGAAGATAAATCACATTTATATATCAGAGTAAGCAATATAAATTCCCAGCAATCCCGGAATACATATCTTCGCTAACAATCATAGGGTACATTAGCCCATACAACTTCACAAATAGGGAATTACACAACAAATCTCAATATCCAAAAACAATTATCCAAATATACATCCCAACCAAGAGAACCAACTACCAACTTCAATCCCGAAGGAGTCTTCATCGCCCTTAGCTGCTCGCTATATCCTTGATCTACTACCCTGTCTGGAAGGTTAGTAGGGGAGGGTGAGATTCGAGAGAATCTCAGTAGGGAAACATTATCAATATGCAGGCAAGATAAGTGTTTAATGCATGACATGCTTGCATCACATAACTCATGCACACATACAATGACAAATCTATAAGCTCAATGCTTCGAACGATACACATATGGCCATAGCATATATTGAAACATAGCTTCAAATCATTCATACATGTTCCACATAATCAAGCAAAGAAATAACATGCATCAACACATTAATACAGTTATCAGAGCATGCAGGAGAGATAAGTTCCCTACCTCCAGTCCTTGCTCCTCGATTTGCGTGCCAGCAACTCGGGGATTCACATTCAATCCTACAATGTCAAATATACTATTTAGACACTTCCATAGTGTTTCTGGGGGTTATATGAGGCTATATTGAAAATTTACTAAAATACCCCCGGGGACCCGGCCCGGCCCCGCCGTACCCGGTCCGGCTGTACTTTTCCCGAAATTTTGACATGGGCTATTCTAACATATTTTCGCCCAAGGAATCCATTTCCGGACTCGGAATTATCAAATTCAATGTCAAATTACGAAATTGCCCTTGGCAGCCCTACTTTTAGGGTTTTAGGGGCGTTTCTGTAATTAGGCTTTCTCGGCCTTTTCCGAAAAAGTGCCCAACTGTAACCCCACCTATTTTCGCCCACTGAATCCAATGGAATCATCAAATCATTGAAAATCCAACTCTAAGACCCATTTACAATGCTGGCCGAAATATATGGGTTTTAAGGGGAAAATTGGGGTTTTTCGGTTTCGGCTCCGTAAACGCGTTCCTTTCTACTCCTAACCACTTTATTGACTATTCCATTAGGTTACAACTACCATTTAGTACCAATTTGGGCAGCATAACAGCCCCACATACCCATTTCCAAGAATTAAAACCAATGGCAATCCGGTGAAATTTCACCGATTAAATTGCCCACAGCAGCTAGAATAGTCAATACACAAGAGTTTGGAAGTTACCTCAAGCTCCCACTAGCTTTTCTCAAAGTGGCTGAACCCTAGCCCCTTTTAAACAGCAAAATTAAGCTTCAAGTACCTTAATCCATGTAGAAGAGAAGCTTAGGAACAAGGTTATACATGTTAGGAGCTAGATCGTCGGAGAAATGAGCTTACCTTACGAGATTTCTTCCTCTTTCTCTCTCTAAAGATCCCATATGCTCTCTCTCTATTTCAGCTGTTCCAGCGTCAGAAATGAGGAGGAAGAAGGAAAAAAACGGTTTAATAACATATCCCATGCTTATGTCATCAATGTATCATGATGATGTCATAATTCTCAATTTTCGGATTTTTGGCAGATTTCTGCCCAAACTTTGCAAAATCATAACTAATTCTAGAAAAATCGAAATGAGGTGATTCCAAAGCCAAATGAAATCTATTTAAGTCTTCTTTATAGGAAAAATATTTACCAATACTAGAAATCACCACACAATTCCAGAATTACACAAATTTCATCACTGCCCCAAAACAGAGTCCATTTTCGACCTCAAACTTTGGACAGTCATATCTCCCAGTTCCCAAAATGAAATGGCACAAATTATATGTCCATTTTGAAGCTTGGGATGTGAACTTTAAGACTGGAAAGTTTCAGAATTTTTAAACACCATTTGGTCAATCAAAACGTTCACACAAACTGACTGCCCAGAATAGAGTTTCACTGGACAGAATTTCAGATTTTGCATCTTTGCTTCCAATGGTTCCATTTTCACACCAAACATCATTCCCACATAAATTTTCATAAGGAATCCATTGGAAACACCAAATCAATCAAATTCACATCTCATTAACATGTTCTCACTACAATCTCAACATGTCAACACAATTCACATTCGAGTACCAAATCATATCATATTCTCCAAAAGGGTTATTTATCACTAACCACATCCACTTTTGGAGTCATTAAACCCTAATTACAATTTGGGATCTTGCTAAACCGGGGCTTAGCAATCCACTAATCTCAGGCTTATTCTCTAAGCTCAAGTCTCAAAATTCGGGGTATTACACAATATATAAGATTAAATGTGTATTTGGATTTAATTGTGTGCATTTAACACTTTGGATTTCATTAGTAACAATTTTATGTAATTGACTTGGTATATCTTTTGCATGAAGTTGTTATGAATATTTAATTGTGATTGTAACGCAAGGGTTCTTGGTTACTTGTATCATTGCATTTCATTGATTAAAATTGCTAGTGTTTAAATTGGGTTTGGGTTAGAGGGATTAATTTCTACCTAGTGTGGAGAAATTAATTCACCTAACTCAAGCTAGCTTAAAGGGTCTTTTGAGCAAATTTGTCAAACTAGCACACTCTCAAATTAATTGAAGCAAGGATAGCTTGAACCATTGTGCTAGAGGATTATCATCTTATTGTTATCACTTCTTAATTTTCATTTTATTAACTCCATCATCATGTCATTTTCACTTTTATTCCAAAAAAATCCAAAAATATTAGTTTTAAAGCATTTTAGTTTAATTACAATTTAGTTGTTCGATAAAAAACTCAAAGATAATTTTTAACTCATTTCATGCCAATCATCACACTTAGTTCTAGGTAATTAATAAAAGGCTCTTCGAGAGACGATCCGGGATTGCACCCTATATTGCAATCCTTGATTATTTTTGAAGAGGTTACTAAGGCAAAGTCGACAACGCCTTATTCTTCATGCTTTATACAGAGCCATATGAATTCTCATAGATAGCTATTGTTGTAGGCGAATTCTGCAAGTGGAAGGAATTGATCCCAACCTCCTTTGAAGCCTAGTACACACATTCTCAGTACATCCTCTAACATTCTTATAGTTCTTTCAGTTTGTCCATCTATTTGGGAATGATAGGCCATACTAAAGTTTTACTTAGTAACTAAACCCTCATGTAGGGCCTTCCAAAATCTAGAAGTAAAATGAGGATCCCTATCAGAAATGATACTCTTTGGTGTACCATAGAGTGTAACTATCCCTTTAATATATATCTCTGCTAGTTTGTTTGGAGGTATAGTAGAACTGATCGGTATAAAGTGGGTTGACTTCATGAATTGATCAACAATAAACTATATTGCATTATAGTTTCTGATTTTGGGTAATCCCACTACTAGATCCATAGTGACACTTTCCTATTTCCACTTAGGTATCTCAGGGCTTTGCTGTAGTCTTGGTGGTCATTGATGTTCTACCTTCACCTTTTGACAAGTGAGGCAACAAGCTATATATTTCATCACATCACTTTTCATTCTTGGCCATCAGTACATCAATCTCAAACTATGATACATTTTAATTGCTCCTGGATACAGAGTGTATCTACTCTTATGAGCTTTGCCTAGGATTTTCTGTCTCAACTCTGCCTTTAGTGGAATATATACTTGGTCTCTATGTTTGGTCAATCCACTAGGCGAAAGGTCATATTGGTGAGTATCACCTTGGTCAATTAGATTTTTTATGAACTTTGCTCATCCGTCTTACCTCTGAGGCTTTTCAATTTCAACCCTCAGATCATTCTCCCCTTGGCTAACACTCTAGTTAGCAAGTAGGATTTGATTTGATACATTTGGGCAAAAGAACGCTGACTATACAGATTAGAATCTTGAAGATCCTCTATCAATTTTTGCTCCTGCATCATTATTGTTGCTACCTATACTATCTTTCAACTTAAGGCATCAGTAATGATATTTACCTTATCTGAATGATATTTGATCTCTAGGTCGTAGTATTTAAGCAACTCTACTAATCTTTGCTGTCTCATATTCAATTCTTTTCGTTCATTCAAGTACATAAGACTTTTGTGGTCTCAGTACAACTCTATGGTTGCACTGTACAAGTAATGCTGCCATATTTTCAAAGTAAACACAATCGCTGCAATCTCTAAATCATAAGTGGGGTAGTTCATTTCATGGGACTTCAACTTTTGGGAGGCATACACCACAACTCTTCCTGTTGCATCAGGGAACATCCCAATCCTTGTTTACTAGCATCACTATAAACTACATAGGGCAAACTAGGATTGGGGATAATCGACACTAGAGTGGATGTCAACCTCTCCTTCAGCTCTGTGAAACCTTGTTCATATTTTGCATTCCGCACAAATAATTGAGCTTTTCACATAATCTTTGTCAATGGCAAGGCAATCTGAGAGAAGTTCTGAATGAACCTTCGATAGTAACTAACAAGACTGAGAAAATTGCATATCTTAGATACAGTTTATGGCCTTTTCCAGTTTAATACTACTTCCACCTTACTGGATCTACTAAAAATTCTTCTTGTGAAATAACATGACAAAAAATTCAACCTCTAAAATCCAAAACTTACATTTACTCATCTTGGCATTGCTTTTCTTTCAGAATACTCAGTACAATTCTTAGATGCTTTTCATGCTCCTCTATACTTTGGCGTACACCAGAATGTCATTAATGAAGACTACCACAAACTAATCTAGATACTGATAGAAACTTTAGTTCATGTAGTCTATAAATATGGTAGGAGCATTGGTCAAACCAAATGGCATCACCAAGAACTTGTAATGCCTATATCTAATTCTGAAGGCAGTTTTTAGTACATCGTCAGCTTTCACTCATAACTAATGGTACCTTGATCTTAAATAATCTTTGAAAAAAAACAAGAAATAGAAAATTGATCAAGAAGGTCATCGATCCTGGGAAGTGGGCATTTGTTTTTTACTATCACCTTGTTCAACTCTTTGTAGCCAATACACAATCTTAGGCTTCCATATTTATTTTTCATAGTAACACTGGAGCTTCCCATTGTGGTACAGTGAGCCATATAAACCATTTTTCTAACAAGTCCTCAATCTATTTTTTTAACTCTACTATCTTGTTTGGAGCCTTTGGCTTTTGAAATAGGGCTATCTCCAGGCACAATCTCAAGTGCGAACTCTACTTCCCTTTTCGAGGGTAAGCTACAGATATCCTCTAAAAATACTCCTTGAAACTCATTTACTATGGTATGTTTTCAAGTGTTATCTCCATTTTAGCTTGAATAGAGAAAAATACAATGTACCCTTGACATCCCTTTTGTAGGCATTTCTCAGTTGGAGCTATCAAAAGGAAGATCAAGTTAGCATTTGCATTTTCATCTTTCAACAGAGTAGGATATTCTATGCATTTGTTTTCACAGTTCAGCAATGCATTATTCACTGTTAACTAATCTAAACCTAATATAACTTCAAGTTTATGAAGAGGCAAGCAAATCAAGTCTATTGTAGAATCATAACCCTCAACCATCACAACACAATTCAAACAAGCATTTGCTATTATAGATCTGATACCTATAGGTGTCAATACAATCAAATTATATGGTAGTTTGTGTATATTCAGCCCCAGGCACTTCATATAATCATATGTAATAAAAGAATGACTAGCACCTGAATCAACAAGGCTTGTAGCATGTTATCGTTGAGGAGAATTTTACGTTGTATCATCTCTGGTGATTTCTGTGCCTCCTCATGGGTCATTACATAGTCGTTGCTTACATTCAGGAGCAATATAACCTAGCTTCTTACAAGCATAGTAGATTATCTGATTATTAGGAATAGGGTAGGGTCTACTAAGATGTGGTTTGTTGCATCAAGGGCATGGCCAAGATGTTAATAACCCTTGATAACATTGACTCCTAGACTAAAAGGAGCGTTTGTAGTTTCCTCTGGGTGGAGATCTTTAGGCTTTATGTTTTTCTGAGGAGTTTTTGTAGATTGGTCAACCACAGTTATTATCATTTTTAAGTGCATGCAAGCTAATCAAATTATTTTTTGTGCTTCAAAAAACTTCTACGGCCTGATTAAATTTAGTGAACTGTCAAGAGACTAGCTTGTCCTTCATCTTAGGCTTTAATCCTTTGATCAGGATGCATAACTCTAACCCTCATTATCCTGGTATCTTAGATAAGAAGAATAGTAGGACAATAGAATAAATCATGCCAAGTACTCGTCAAATGTCTCCTGGTTGTCCTACTATATGGACAAGAACTTTGCCTCTTTTACAACTCTAATAGATCATGGAAAATACTTCTCGTTGAATTTCTCTTGGAATACTTCCCAAGTGGCGGGAATATTCCTAGCGTGCAAGACTAATTTAGTATTTCTCCACCATCTATCTGCACCTTCCTCCAATTTATAGATAACCATTTGCACCTTTACTTGAGAAGGGCATTTTATTATTCAAAATGTTACACCTTATTTCTGTAATCATTATGATGACTTTTACACAGCAAGTTCAAACCACCAAGTGATATTCATTATTCAATTCCTAACCTCAGGACAGGATTCAAACCTGTAGTTGAGTGGGTTTTTCAGAAACTTTCAAAATCTTGCGGAAGAGTCATTCAGTGGTTTGTAACTTCATTACTACTCATCAATTCTGATCTTTATTTAATTCAATTAGAGTGATTCATTGGTAATTTATTTAGACTGATTATTCCTTTACTCATTCTTAATTCACTCTTTTGTATATTTATACAGACAGTGTAGCCACATAGGGCTATCAAAGTGTCTAATATAATACGCAACAGATCAATCATCACTTCGCTACCATAATTCCCTCTTGTGCAACTCCCTACAATACTCTTTGGTACTTCATCACCCCATATGGTTGGTAAGGGATGGTGAGATTCAGAGCAAATTTTAGTAGTAAACAATGCTAACTATACATGTAAGATAATGCTTAGGTATGACACACTTGCTACATAAATTTATGCCAACATAATGACATATGCATGCTCAGTGCTGTACAATACGCTTATGGCTATAGCATAAGTACAAATAGAGCTTCAATCATTCACATATGTTCCATACAATTCATCAGAGAAACAAAAACTTTCATCACACAAGCATACACATATCAAATACATGCAAGTCAAGAAAGTTTAACCACCTCTTGTCTTCGTGTCCTCCTTATCTTTCAACCACTGAGGCTTCTTGGAAATTCTTCTATTTTTTGATTTCTTGACTTCTCATTGTCCTAGATATATAATCATATCATTAGGGTAATTATGGTCATTTAACCAAGTCAACCAATAAGTTAAAGTGGTCAAATTATCCTAAGGGACGAATTTCTACCTTTAAAGTTCAAGGTAATTGTGCCAATACCATTTTCCATTTTCACACATATAACTAATTTTACCAGACTGTTCAGTTATCTTTGAAAATTCATAAATAATTGTACATATGTCCAATTGTAAAGGTTTCAAAGGCTATATGACTTTTAATCAATCTAATTTCAAGGAAAAATATAGCCATTACACTTCTAGACGCATATTAATACAATATCTTACTTAATTCATCACTGCACCAAGAATTCGCCAGTTTTTCATATCCAAATGACACAAATGACATATCAAATTAAATCTTGACTGTCTACTTTTAGACTGGAAAGTTTCACAATTTTTGGACATCATTTTCTTATTTAAAAATGTCATGCAAACAATCTGCCTTGCACAAAACACACTCTGGTAATATTTCAACTTTGCAGTATATATTTCTAAAGGGTTTAGATTTTACAACCCAGGCTTTAGCCTAAGAGTTTTACATTCTAAACACAATGGTAATATCAAAATCATAAAGCTTTAGCCTCTATACCTACTAACCGTATAGATCCAATTTTGCCAAAATCACCAAAACAGAATTTTGTCCAACAACTTGGTCAAATATCATTATAAATCATCATCTAACCGAAATACATGATTGAACCATGATTAACCTTAAAAAACCCCCGACCAAACAATGAACAGTACCCCACCCTTATGAAAACTCATCTAAACAACAAATCAATTAGTTCAAAATGAAGCCTACGCTTACCTCTACGTGTTTCCACAACTAGTTCAGAAGTTTGAATGTACTCCAGCAGCAAGATGACACTAAACCCCTCCAACTGAAAATCCAAAATTGCAGAAATGAAACTTGGAATGAGTAGAAGAAGGTTTGTAAAGGGTATTTTAAGAAAAAATTTGATTCAGTAGTTTTTCAACAAATTGAAGTTCTGAAAAGTTACTATTCACCTTCTATTTCTCCTTTAATAATTTTTCTTGATTTCATATGATTTTTCCCTTATTTTGGGGAATTGGCCAAAAATTTAAGGCCCTTAATAAGTCTTAAAAGTTGTTTGCCACGTGTTGAAACCTTATGGTGCCATTTTTCCGGTTATGCAATGATTCGATGACACGTGTCACATGCTTTTAATAAAGTGGGTCCCACCTCTCTCTAGTTTTTAGCCATCCTTTTTGTTAGTGAAAGTAGGGGTCTAATGTTTTTCCCTGGCTCCCAGCCCTAGTGTTTGGAAAAGGTAGTTGGGTGACTAGACTGGAGACCGGTGGATTTCCCCGGCTCGAGGGCTAGGAGGTGACTTCTTGTTGTGCAAACACAAATGTCAAAAAGGTAAGTGTCATCATGAGGGAGACTTATCATTTTCTTATTCATCCAACACAAAAGTTGTGTCATGATTGCTTACTTTATTAAAGTTAATTTAATAAAGTTACTTTATCGCTGTCTATTCGGGATTTTACTTGGGTTTTGGTCAAAATTGAGACATATATATCAAGGCCCGTCAAAGGACACCAGGTTGGAGTGTGTGTACGGGCCCCGCATGGCACTAGATACCATATCTTCTTTAAAAAACGCAGGGTATGCATGTATGCCCTAAAATTGCCATGTGTACACCTATACCGACATATTTCGCTCGACCAATCAGTCCCATCCTCATGACATAGCTGGGTGGCATTTTTCAACCAACCCAATGGCGCTATATATGTGTCCTATATACATTTGCACCAACACTTAATCATACTTCCTATAAATATCGAGCCCTCGTCAGTAGGGCTAAATCACAGTCCTTGAGAGTCTTTTTATCTCCTATCATTCTTGGTTGGTTAATCTTAAAGTTAACAAATTAGGCCTAATGGGTATTTATGGGCCCATACTAACTTTATGGGCTTTACTTAACCACTGAAGGTCAACTTAATTACCAAATTCCATACCCTTTTTATTTTCGCACAATTTCCAAAAGTTGGCAGAATTTTCAAGAAACATTGAAAATTCATATATTTTTCTATAAATATTCAAATTAGGTGGTTCCAAATTCTATGTGTCACTTATTAAGTCTAGTTTAAGGGAAAAATGCTTCCCACTGCCACCTATCCACACACCTTTCCCAGTTTCCAATTTTACCCTTACTACCAAGAAATCTTTTCGGTTTTAATGGTCTGAATTCTAAAACTCATAACTTAATCTCTAGAACTCCAAATGGGTTGGTTGTAGGTTCTATAAAAAGCTATTTAAGTCCTATTTCAATGAAAAATACTGTAGAGTCCCAATTATAACCATATAGTTCCCAAAAATTCATGAACTCAGACTGTTATAGATTTCATTCTAAATCTAGGTCAAACTTTGAAAAATCATAACTAAATCAAGAAAAATCCAATTGTAGTAGTTCAAAGTCCTATGTGACCCTCATTAAGTCTACTTTGATGGAAAAATATTATCCACAACCAATTGCCAATTACAGGGATAAATTTCCCAGAATCTTCGAACAACACAATTGATCTAGAGAGTGTTATAGATTAAATGCCTAACTTCAAAAATTTATATCTCACAATCTACAGACCCTAATAACACCCTTTATATATCAAAATAAAGATTATCATGCCTACTTTAATTCTGAAAAATTTGATACCCATTGGATAACATTTGGTCAATTAAAAACTCATCACAGACCAACTACCTCCAGAATACAAAATATGGCAGCACCTATTCAAAAATCCCAACTTTTGGTTTTTCATTCCTATTTAAGACTATAACCGGGGTCTATTCCCACACTATTTTTCATGTAGAATCTATTAAAGACCTTAAAAACACCTCTTGGCCAAAATTTTAGGCATTCCAAGAATCCATAATACTTGACAAAATCATAACTTAATTGATTTAAAGCAAAGCCTACACTTCCTTGTGCGCGTTTCTACAATCGGTTAGGTATTCTTGTGCCACTCTAGCTAACTAAATGATACAAAACACTTCCAATCAGAAAACTGATACCAAAGAAATGAAGCTCTCAGTGAGTAGAAGAAGTTTTCTAAAGACTTACCGAACGATAATGATGATTCAGGGTTAGAATCGACTTTGAAGCTTTAGTAACTTTTACTATTCCCACACCTCCTTTCCTCTTCCAATTTCTTGTGATTTTTGGCTATTCTTCCCTTTTATATCTTCAGTTGGAAAAAATGTTCAATAAAGGGCAGGGATGTGTTTGGTTTTTTTCCAAGTGTCCTATACATTAATCTTAAGATGCCAAGTATCAAGTAATCAAAACATAAGATGCCAAGTGTCCTCTTTGATCTTGTTTTCTCATTCCCTAGCCACCACTTTAGTTAGGGAAATGAGAGCCCTGATGAATTCCCCTGACTCCCAGGCATAATTCTTAAAAAAGTTAATCGGGGGGACCAGATTGGAGGTCGGTGGATTCCCTAGACTCAGGTACTAGGTGGCACGCTCTGGGGATGCCAACACAAAAGGCATAAAGGTGATGCAATAACAAGGGATGTAATGCCTAAATTTGGGCTTAAGAGCTAATGACTTTAAAAGCGGATGTAATTATTGTTAATAGACACCTTTAAAGAATATGATGCGAATTTCAACCTGAATGTGTTCTAATCTATGCCTAAACCCTGTATTAAAGCTTAATTGTGTGGTAAAGCTTAAAATAGATCCTAATAGTAGAGGAGGGTGCATGAATGGTGATATGAATGATATAAATGTGCTTAGTGATGATTGAAGTGGAATTGCCATCATCAGGGGAAAAATGGGAAAACGTAAAGTTACTGATCAATTGGTCAGTTACTAAAGAGGAATCTCCTTGGTAATTTAAGGAACAATGGCTATGATTAAGTGATTAAGAGAATGGAATTGTGTGTGTACGAGCTCATGTGTGTGTATGGATGGAGAGACAAGATCATGCCACTTGTCAACATGAGAGCCATGGATTAAGTCAAAAATTCAAACCACTCATTCCTCTCTTATCTCTCCCTTCTAGCCGGTTAGTAAGCTTAGGAACAAGGGAAAAACTGAACCTCAACATCATCATCATCTTATTTCTCTCTCTCCAACTCCATTTTCACCAAGCTCAAGAAGAAAGAGAAAGAAGAAAGCTTAAGGTGAGTGTCCCATTTGACCTTGGATAATGAAATCCTCTTCATTAATCTTGATCATGGTGATGAGAACTTCATTGCTATAATTTAAGAATTTTGAAAGGTGGTGTTTGAGTGTTTGAAGAAAGTTGGAAGTTATGGAAACAAGAAACCAACCTTGAGAAGAGGAAGAGGTAAGGAAGGGCTCTTTATTGAGATGCTCATTTTGATCATTAGTTAAGTTTTGGAAATTTGTAATTTTTCCTTGATTTGGGTATAATTTTGGAATCCATGAATTGGCTAATGTATGGTGGTGAAATTGGTGGCATATTATGTCTTTATGTCATTGGAATAGGTTTGAAATTTTGAAAACCAAAGTGGTCATTTAGTGGTTTTGGGTTGCAATGTGTTTAGTAGTGTGGAATGTGTTGATAGAATGAGAATTTGGTTGTTTTGGTATGTCTAATGAGTTCCTTATGAAAACTTGCGTAGGGAAAAGGTTATTTGTGGATTTTGGGAGTCATTGGACACTTTGGACAAAATTTGGGAAATTCAGTCAGTTACTGCGTTTTGGCTTCTGATAAGCCTCACTTGAATGTACAGGGGTATCACTCTAGTGCAGTATCTTGCTTTCCCTTTTTCTTTCAGTGTTTGGTTGCACTTCCATACCAGAATGCAAAAGTGTAATCCCTTAATTGTGAGTGGTATGGGTTATTACTCAAGTTCGTTGGGTCTCACTTGAGTGAGTATGTATTTTACACCTTCTTGTCACGTCTCAGGGAAATACTTGCAGTTAAATTGTCAAGAGTATGCCTTAACACCTGCAATATTGTGACATCACTCGAGTACCAGAGCCAATGCTTGAGTGCACTTCTCATTCTAGGGTTTTGATTCCTCTCTTGTAGTTAATTCCTATGCCTTACTCGGTTGGACTCGGGTGAGCATGAGGACATCACTTGAGTATTAGGGTCAGGACTCAAGTATTGTGATCTTTTTCTGTCTCAGTGGTTGCTCTCGACTAAACGCTCGCATGAGTGAGCCAACCTCACTCGAATGCAAACTATCTCATCACTCGAGTGTACGAGTTGAAAATTAGTGTTATAAGTTTGGAAAAAGGGTGTTTGGTTAAGTTCTTCCCAACCTTTAGGCTTGTGTCTAGGCTTTTAGTAGCCACCTAAAGAGTTCAAATGATAACCAACTTTAAGTGTTATAAAGATAAGAATTTGGAATAGCGAATAACCTATCATTCTTGATTTGGTTTATAGGCTTTGATATTTGCCCTACTCTGGAACAAACTGTGCTAGAGCAAGCCAGGAAAGAATAAGGTTGTGATGTTTTTCCTTATACTATATGTGATACATTGTATGTTTTATTTATCATTGATTTGTGAAGACCTTGTATGCTACAAAGCTTGTGGATGTGAATCGAAAGGCTATTTGTGAAATTTGAATAGCTATTTATGAAAGCCGAAAGGCTATTTGTGGTCTGAAAGGCTATGTGAGTCATAAGGCTATGTGTATACACTGCCACACCAATAGCCCCTGAGTCGCTAACAATGATTCAGGTAAGGACTTGTGCCTTCTCGGCAATAAAAGGGGATGAGGGTGGGGTGTGATGTGTATTGCTGTTGTTGCTTGATGATTTACTTGCATGTTATATGATTACATGTGGTATGAGTGATTGGTTACTATTAGAATTCTTTTAAATCTCATTCTTTCCTTTGACTAACCTCCAGGCAGGGCAAGCGGCTTTGTTGGAAAGGAGACGAATAAGGGCAGATAGGACTCCTTAGGGAGATTTATTTTTTGGTTGTTGGTTATCAATTTTTGTATTGGGATTACTATACTTATTTGGGATGTAAATATTGAAATGATTTTGTGTAATCCCCTAAATGGAAATTTGTAAGCCCTTAGTCTTTATGTGAAACCCGGGGTTTGTCAGGATTTTTGTTGTATACTCTAATATACTAATGTGATTTAATTGCACATGATAATTATATTTGAATTGTGAAATTTTGAGACCAAGATAAGGCAGAAAATTTTGAAAGAATTTACAAAAACCCTACCGTATGGAAGGGAAACTAAATGAGTTTGATTATTATTATTGGTCTCTATTTCATTTTAATCATGTATTTCAAATTGTAATTATGGTTTTCGAGGCAGGGGGTTACATTTTCATATAAGAGCCGGATTCTTGTCAAAGGGTAGAGTTTGTGAGGATAGTTCCCTTAGTCTTGGCTATAGGAATAGAAGATGATTTGTGAACGGTTACCATATATAAATGTTTGTTCTGTAGTTGTGGATATATATATGAGACTTGTAAATATATGTGTATACATATTTGTGATATTGATGGGGTGAGTTATTTATAGAATGAAAAGACAAAAGGTGTCTTCAGAGTTCAGCAAGTAGACCTTGAGGTAGAAGAAGTTAATAACACTCCACCAGATCCTATGCAAAAACTGATGGGTCTGATAAGAGATTAGCAAGATATGATTACTAAGCTGAGAGAAGAGCTTGGAGTTCAGTCCACTCTGGAAGAGAACGAGGAAGAAACTCGCCATGAAGAAAATGCAGAAAGGTCGGCACGACCATTAGAATCACCTTCTCATACTGGACCAAACCAAGAATCACACATGGTACCAGTAAGAGAGGGAAGGGATCTTCAGTTTTGGGTCTCAAAATTCTGCAAGCACCTACCTCTAGTATTTAGAGGGAGATTCGATCCCTAAGCAGCTGAAGATTGGTTGAACCAGCTGGGAAAAAATTTGAAGTCCTTGAGTGCCTGATGAGGTGAAGGGATGATTGGAATATACAAGCTTGAGGGAGATACAGATCGTTGGTGGTGGAATATCGCCCTAACGATGAGAAACATAAATGTGCTACTGACGTGGGAATTATTCTAGCAACAATTCAATAAGAAGTTTTTTCCTCAATCGGTACGGCTGGAAAAAGAGATTGATTTTCTCTCCATCAAACAGGGGGATGTAGAGACTTTTGATGATTATTTGTCCCATTTCATCCGATTGTCCAGGTATTCTTCTTATCTGAGATGTATGGATGATGAGGAGTGGATTTTTGATATGTTGATACATGGATTGCGACAAGAACTGAGAAAGAGGTTAGCCACCCACTAGTTTACCGAGTTCAATAAAGCAGTGGAAGAATGCAGAATTACTGAGAACAATTTGAGAGACTTGTATCCGGCTAAGGCTATCAATAGCAACAGTAGACCCAGTAAGGGTAATACCTCTCAAAAGTGGAAGGGCCAAAAATCCTCTTCTTCCCAGGGTACTGGTAAGAAGCTCTACCAGCCTAGAGATCATGAGCCTCAGATATTTATGATAGAGTAGGTATGTCCTCTTTGTAATCAACTACATTACGGCAAAAATTGTCAAGGCAAAATTATCTACTTTAATTATAAACAATCGGGACATCTTTCTAGAGATTGTCAGTGGCTGCAGGTAGAGCAGAGACCGAGGACTCAAGGCAGAGTATTTGTGATGACTCACGAAGAAGCCCAGAAGTCCCCCGATCTCATTGAAGGCAACGTCCTTCTTAATGGTAATGAATTCCGAGTGTTGTTTGACTCAGGTGCAAGTCACTCTTTTATTGCCTATGATTGTATGAAGCGCCTGGGTATGTATGTATATAAGTTGCCATTCAATTTAGTTGTGTTGACGCCAATGGGTGTCAAGGCTGTGACTGCTGAAACCTGTTTGAATTGTGTCATAACTGTAGAAGGGCATGAGTCCACTGTGGATTTGATTTTTCTACCACTTTACTAATTAGAAGCTATATTGGGCTTTGATTGGTTAACGGTAAACAATATGTTGCTTGATTGTGGGAATAAAAGGATTGTGTATCAAGTTTTCAAAGTGTTGAGGATGTGAATAGCAGTCTGAATTTTCTTTCAATAGCCAAGGCTGAGAAATATCTAGAAAAAGGTTGCCAGGGGTATATGGTGTTCTTTTCTATTCAAGGAGAGACTGGAGAAATTTTGAGCAGTATACCTGTGGTAAATAAGTTCCCTGAAGTATTTCCTGATGTTCTTAGTGAATTGCCTCATGAAAGGGAAGTTCAATTTCTGATTGAGATTGTGCCTGGAGCTAGTTCAATTTCAAAGGCCCCATAGTGTATAGCCCCAAATGAAATGGCAGAGTTAAAGAAACATATTGAAAACTTACTTGAAAAAGGGTTCATTAGACCCAACGTGTCGCTGTGGGGAGCTCCAGTTTTGTGTGTTAAAAAGAAAGATGGGAGTCTATGTTTGTGTGTTGACTATAGGAAATTGAACAAGATTACTACAAAAAATAAGTACCTTCTCCCAAGAATTGATGACCTTTTAGATCAATTGTCTGGTTCATGTGTGTTTTTTAAAATTGATCTAAGGTTGGGTTATCATCAGCTACGTGTGAAGGCATAAGATGTTCCAAAGACTACTTTCAAGACTAGGTATAGGCACTATGAGTTTCTAGTAATGCCCTTTAGCCTTACTAATGTACCTGACGTATTCATGGATTACATGAATCATGTCTTTAGACAGTATTTAGATCATTTTGTTGTTGTATTTATTGATGATATTTTGATTACTCCAAGAGTAAGGAGGAACATGAGCATCATTTGAGGATTATGTTGAATATATTGTGTGAGAAGCAACTCTATACCAAGTTGAGTAAGTACGAGTTTTGGTTGTCAGAAGTAAAATTCTTAGGCCATGTTATCTCACAAGAAGGGGTCTCTATGGATCCCAGTAAGGTGGAAGCAGTACTGGACTGGAAAAGGATAGAGATTATTACTGAGGTACACAGTTTTTTGGGTCTTGCTGGTTACTACCGGAGATTCATTTAGAATTTCTCCCGTATTGCTTTGTCGATGACCAAGCTTACTAAAAAGGATCAGTCATTTGTATGGGATGAGAAATATGAAAATTTCTTTGTGCAGCTGAAGGAGAGATTGACTACGACACCTGTGTTAATTATACATGATCCCAGTTTGACTTATGTTGTGTATAGTGATGCAAGTAAGCAGGGATTGGGGTGTGTCCATATGTAGCAGGGACCCGTGGTGGCCTATGCCTCTTGACAGCTCAAACCTCATGAAATGAATTATCCCACTTATGATCTAGAGCTTGTGGCAATCATGTTTGCTTTGAAAATTTGGCGATAATATTTGTATGATGTGATGGTAGAACTGTACTGCGACCACAAGAATCTCAAGTATCTGTATGATCAGAAAGAGTTGAATATGAGACAGTATGCTGGATGGAGTTGCTTATGGATTACAACTTAGAAATTAAATAACATATAGGTAAGGCAAATGTAGTCACGGATGCTCTTAGTCGAAACATTGTGCTTGTAGTAGCAGTGATGATACAAAAGGGGAAATTAATAGAAGATATTTGAGCTTTGTATTTGTCCAACTAGATCATCTGTGCCAATTATACTGTTTCCCAAAGGGAAAGTGATTTGAGAGCTGAGATTAAAGAAGCTCAAAGGCAAGATTGTTGGATACAGTGTAATTTTGCTAGAATTGAATGGGGAGAAGCTTAGGGCTATGATTTGTTGCCTAGTGGATTGGTTCGCTACTAGAAAAGAATTTGTATTCTACTTAAGGTGGAGTTGAGGCAAAAAATCCTTGACGAGGCATACAAGAGTTGGTATACTCTTTGCCTCGGTATGACATAAATATACCATAATTTGAAATCTGTGTATTGGTGGCCAGGATTGAAGAGTGATGTGACAAAATATGTGGCGCGGTGTCTTACTTGCCAGAGGGTAAAGATTGAACACTAAAGACCACCAGGGTTGCTATAGAGTCCTGAGATTCCAAAATATAAATAGGAAAGTGTAACCATCGACCTTGTTGTGGTATTGCCCTTAGTCAAGAATTATGATGCAATCTGGGTGATTATTAACCGGTTGACGAAGTCGACACACTTCATACTGATCAATGCTAACTACTCTCCAGACAAACTAGTAGAGATTTACATTTAAAAGGTTGTGAAGCTCCATAGTGTACCGATGAATATCATTTCTGACCGAGATCCCCAATTCACTTCGAGATTCTGGAGGGCTTTCATGAGGCCTTGGGTACTCAGTTGAGATTCAGTACATCCTATCATCCCTAGATAGACGGACTATTCAGACGTTGGAGGATATGTTGCGAGCATGTGTCCTTGGATTTAAAGGGAATTGGGATTACTTCCTTTCACTTACTGAGTTCGCCTATAACAATAGCCATCATGCGAGCATCCAAATGGCGCCGTATGAAGCTTGTATGGAAGGAAGTGCTAATCACCCTTGTGCTAGAATGAATTATCTTAGAGGAAACTGTATGGGCTAGAACTTGTTGATCAAACCTCAGTAAAGATTCAAATCATTTGTAAGAGGCTCCTTGCAGCGTAGAGTCGGCAGAAAAGCTATACTGACAAGAGGAGAAGACCTCTAGAGTTTGAGGTTGGTGATCATGTGTTTCTGAGAGTATCTCCAGTTACTGGTATCGGGAGAGCTATCAATCGAAAGAAGCTGAGCCCGGGGTGTATAGGTCCTTTTGAGATTCTTACAAGAATTAGGCCTGTTGCGTATTGAGTAGCCCTATCCCATAACTTGAGCAAGCTCCATGATGTGTTTCATGTTTCCCAACTGAAGAAGTATCAACCAGATCCATCTCATAATGTTGAGTATGAGGAAGTTGAACTACAAGACAACTTCACCTATGCAGTAGAGCCAAAATAGATCATTGATCAAGAGGAGCGACGGCTCAGACACCGAAGCAATCTGTATGTAAAGGTGATCTAGAAGGGAATAACTGAGAGAGAAGCAACTTGGGAAGCAAAAGATGTCATGTGAAGACATTATCCAGAGTTTATGGGTCAAGTCGTGTGACGAATTTTGAGGATGAAATTTATTTTTCAGGGTGAGAATTGTAATGCCCCAATTTGGGCTTAAGGGCTAATGACTTCAAAAAGTGGATGTAATTATTATTAATATACACTTTTGAAGAATATGATGCGAATTTTGACCTGAATGTGTTCTAATCAGTGCCTAAACCTTGCATTGAAGCTTAATTGTATGGTAAAGCTTAAAGTGAACCCTAATAGAAGGGGAAGGTGTATGAATGGTGATATGAATTATATAAATGAGCTTGGTGGTGATTCCAGTGGAATTGCCATCATCAGGGGAAAAATGGGAAAACGTAAAGTTACTGATCAATTGGTCAGTTACTAAAGAGGAATCTCCTTGGTAATTTAAGGAACAATGGCTATGATTAAGTGATTAAGAGAATGGAATTGTGTGTGTACGAGCTCATGTGTGTGTATGGATGGAGAGACAAGATCATGCCACTTGTCAACATGAGAGCCATGGATTAAGTCAAAAATTCAAACCACTCATTCCTCTCTTATCTCTCCCTTCTAGTCGGTTAGTAAGCTTAGGAACAAGGGAAAAACTGAACCTCAACATCATCATCATCTTATTTCTCTCTCTCCAACTCCATTTTCACCAAGCTCAAGAAGAAAGAGAAAGAAGAAAGCTTAAGGTGAGTGTCCCATTTGACCTTGGATAATGAAATCCTCTTCATTAATCTTGATCATGGTAATGAGAACTTCATTGCTATAATTTAAGAATTTTGAAAGGTGGTGTTTGAGTGTTTAAAGAAAATTGAAAGTTATGGAAACAAGAAACCAACCTTGAGAAGTGGAAGAGGTAAGGAAGAGCTCTCTATTGACATGCTCATTTTGATTATTAGTTAAGTTTTGGAAATTTGTGATTTTGCCCTGATTTTGGTATAATTTTGGAATGCATGAATTGGCTAATGTATGGTGGTGAGATTGGTGGCATAGTATGTCTTTATGTCATTGGAATGGGTTTGAAATTTTGGAAACCAAAGTGGTCATTTAGTGGTCTTAGGTTGCAATGTGTTTGGGAGTGTGGAATATGTTGATAGAATGAGAATTTGGTTGCTTTGGTATGTCTAATGAGTTCCTTATGAAACCTTGCTTGGGGAAAAGGTTATTTATGGATTTTGGGAGTCAATGGACACTTTGGACAAAATTTGGGAAATTCAGTTAGTTACTGCGTTTTGGCTTTTGATAAGCCTCACTTGAGTGTACAAGGGTATCACTCAAGTGTAGCATCCTGTTTTCCCTTTTTCTTTCAGTGTTTGGTTGCACTTACATGCCAAAATGCAAAAGTGCAATCCCTCACCTGCGAGTGGTATGGTTTATCACTCAAGTGCGTTGGGTCTCACTCGAGTGAGCATGTATTTTACACCTTCTGGCCACGTCTCAGGGAAATACTTGTGGTCAAATTGTTAATAGTGTGCCTTAACAACAAGTGTTGAGACATCACTCGAGTGCCAGAGCTAGTGCTCAAGTGCACTTCTCATTCTAGGGTTTTGATTGCTCTTGGGTAGTCATTTCCTGTGCCACACTCGAGTGGACTCGGGTGAGTATGAGACCATCACTAGAGTATTGGGGTAAGGACTTGAGTGCTGTGATAAAATAACTAGCTATACTAATACTGTCTCATACTATAATTTGTATTACTATCATGAGCATAAGGTTTGCTAGGCTTACTGCCGGTCATACAAGGTAATTAGTTATACAAATTACATAACCAAAATATATACAGACAGTAGCAAAATAACTTTCTCAGTTTGTGTCCTTCAACCATCTATGCTTACCTCTTTGCCCTTCATGCCCTAGTCTTTACTCCATAATGAATTTTTGGAAAGGATAAGATTTAAAAGAATCTCAGTAGTAACATACATTTAATCATATAAAATGCAATCAAGTAAGGCATGTCATATGAACCATCACAAACAATGAGCATATGAAGAGTATTTAACATCTCATTATGCAACTCGGCATATTATGCAACTTGGCATATCAACAACTCATACTACAATGCTTGGTAAGAAACACGGGTGTTCGCCCAGAAAACTCACATGCCTAAACACAATAACATGGATAGTAAAACATACATGCAAGGCATTACATAGTATATGAAGAAAGAGTTACTACATGAACACCTTTCTAATCACTCTTCCTTAGTTATTAATCTCTTGGCTGGTCTGGGCAATGATCGAACCCTATAAGTTAAAATCCATTATGAATGTGTCATTACCTAGTTAAATATCTTATAAGTCTAGCACATTAAGTTAAATGGCAATAAATAGGGTCTATATTGGCTTCTAGTGCATGCCCTTATCTTTTGGAATCAAAATTGACTTAAATGACCTTAAACTCTTCAAATTAGTAGGTCATCCCAACTTGAGAGTTTTGACCCCCCCTAATTTTGAAAATTCATATCTTAATCTAGTTCTACAGAAAGCTATTTAAGTCCCTTTTTAAAAAATTTACTCAAGGCTAATTATAGGGTCAAAACCTCAAGAACCCATGACCAACACCACTATCTCATAATACATTCCAGTGTTTGTGTCACAACTTCAATAGGGCATATCTCACAATTTACAGAGCCAAATGAGGTACATTATATATCATTAGAAAGCTTAAGATATCTACTACAACCTTGTAAAATATCATAGCTACTGGACAAGGTTTGACCATACAAAAAAAATTAAAAACAAACTACCATGAATCTATAATATGCCAAATTTATTGAACTGCGGGAGAATTGTAATATCCCTAATTTTGAGCCTAGAGACTTAAGGATAAGCCTATATCAAGCATACTACTCAGTCTAGTTTAGGAAGAGTCTTAAGAATGAGAGAGATATAAAGACTCTCAGGGACTGTATGTTTCAGCTTTTTGGGTAGAGAATGGTTCCCCTATGAGGGCACATCGGGTATAGTTAGTTAGAGAAATAGACCAATACATGTACTTGAGTTCATGTGGCACCCTCAGGGGACAGAAGGGCACTTGGCACCATTAAGATGGCAAACACAAGTACTTGTGGTCCAGGTGGGTCCTATGTATAGCATACCAAATTTAGTAGCTAGTGTGCTGATTATGTAGTCGGTCGGATAGAATATATCAGTGCGTATGTACAAGAGCACACTTAAATGCCATTATGGGATGGCATGCACAAGAACACATGTGGCGTTATGCGCATACCAATATTTGGTGACTGGTATGCTAAGTATGTAGTCGGTCAGGTAGAATATACCGGTACATAGACAAGTGGCGCAACCTGAAGCCTACACTAATAAAGTAGCTTTATTAAAGTAACTTTAACAAAGTAGCTTTTTGAAAAAAGTGGCTTTATGGTTGGCCAGTGAGAAAGAGCCACCTAGAATTTTCTTTTATAAAGTAACTTTCATAAAGTAACTTTTTGTGTTGGCACAATAAGGAGATGCCACCTACCCATTAGTCAGGAAAAATTCACTGGTTATTGGTTGGTGCCAGTGTCTGACTTTCTTAAACACTGAGTAAGGGAGTCAGGGAATTCATTAGACTTTCTTTCCCCTTATAAAGTGGTAGGCCAAGTTACAAAGAAAAGGAAGGAAGAAGGCTTGGGCCCACACTAGGGACACATGACACGTTAGGATTAAACACTTGACAAGTGTCCATTCAAGAACACTCCCAACCTCCTCACACTCTTTAAATTTTAGCTAGCCATAAAAAATAAGGGGAAAAATAGAGAAAACCAAGAGAAAATGAAAGAGGAGAGAAGGTGGAGAAACTTAAAGAACACGAAGCGTTCTTGAGTGACTTCGACTCCAGATTCACATTTCTAGCTTCCGATGCCTTCACGAATGTTGTTCCTCTCATTGAGAGCAACATTTTTATGGTTTTGAATATTTAATCAAAGGTTTTTGGTGCCATCTTATTGGTGGAAGTGCTACCAAAATCAAGAACCGGCTATGGAATCAAGTAGCGGTAAGCCTAATCTTCGATTTGAGCCTAATATAAGTCTTCATGAATTTCTTTGGCTGCCATGATTTTTAGCCAGACATATAACCTAGGGAAATAACATTATTTTGATGATTTTGAGGTTTCCATTTGGTTTAGAATAAAAAACAGTGTGGGGTAAAGGTGAGGAACCGATTCCAGGAACACCGGAATAGAAAATAGAATTTTGGCCTAGAAACCTTAAGTTTCGGCCAACCTAGAAATTCAGGAAGGAATGTGATTTTGAGGAATTTGAGGTCAAAAATCAGTTCTATACACAAAATTGTTTAGGAATAGCCTATGGTTATGATTCTTAGATGATTAGGTAGAAAGCCCTAACTTTGGAACTTAAGGAAAGTTGCTGCCAAGTTGCATTTTCTATGAGTCAGGTTGCTAGTGGCATGATTTTGGATGACCAAATATTGTCTGATAATCATGACACTTTCCAGATTGATAGTGGACTTCTTAATATTTAATTTGACATATAATATGCATCATTTGGGTTAGTAGATTGTGAGTTATGATTTATTAAAATTTAGCTACTGAATATGGAACAAATCCTAGATTAGTTTGGTTGATTGTGGATTTCTAGACTCTTTTGCATATAAATGGCAGTGAGTGATATTTTTCCCTTAAAATAAACTTAAAAATATTTACATAGAACTTTGAACCACTTCATTTGGATTTTTCTGGAGTAAGATATGAATTTTCAAAGATGATTGATAAATTTGACAGTTTAGGTAGACCTACAAATTTATGGCATTTGAGGTAAATTATGACAAGTAGGGGTCCAAAATGTAGATACATGTCTTAGAACCTAGTAAGACTATATCAAAGACGTAAATTATAAGAAGCTATAATACATAACAAGTCATGAGTAATAACTACTTTCATGGCTCTAATAGGTTAACCACATAATGTGATAATGTGTTTAAGGCCATGAGATGACAAGGAAGAAGAAGTGGAAGATTATTCAAGTAACTTCAATGGTTGGAAGAGAAGGTACAAGAGGATAACATAAAGACATAAGGTAGTAAAACTTACCTAACTTGCATGTTATTGATACATATGCTTTTGTACTAGTATATGTGATTGCTTTGTTGAATTATGTGAAGCATATTTGAATTATTGAAGCACTGTTTCTATTTATGCTATGGTTATGAGTGTGTTGTATGAAGCATTGAGCATGTAGATATTTCATTATGTTGGCATAAATTTATGTAAGGCAAGCATGTCATGCATTAAGCATTTATCTTACATGCTAAGTGGTACTATTTGCTACTGAGATTCCCCCGAATCTCACCCTCCTTCAACCAACCATATAGGCACATAAGCATAGAAGAGGGTTGCAGAATGATGTGCTAGAAGAAGAAGTTGTTGTGAAGAGTTGAGGATTTATACGTGCTAATCCATTATGTAAATATTAACCTTTAAAGTAGTTAAATGTATAACCTGCATGACAGATGAATTGACTTCTTAAGATTGAACTAGGAATGGGTAATTGCATGGTACGAGCCATTAGTTAAGTAAGCATAGCGATTTAATAAGCAGATAAATACCCTAATAATAATGAATGGAGTGTAGTTAGTGACCTCATATAAAAAGAGAAAGAATATGGTAAATACGTTCTTTACTAATTGAATAGTGACCCTGGGAATTAACACTTAAGTTTCGGGTTTGGGGGCTTTAACTAACGTTCCCTTATCGTGGTGCTTCTGTGGTGCATAATAAAGGGGCTAAAGATGGGTTATTCAAGTACTGATGAGTTTCTTATTTTGTTATTTTTATTATAGTGCTTCTTTACTAAATTTCTAGTGCATTAACAATATGATCAATAAAATTGCACATTGCTATTTTTGGTACCACCGTTTACTGATACCACTGGTTACCATTATGCCATTGCACTCATGTACTCTAATACCTTATTTTTTGTAATCAATATGATGAGTTTTACCCAACGAATTTAGACCACTACATGATATTCTTTACAAGACTCTTTCAGTTCCCAATCTCAAAATAGGACTCAAACCTGTAGTTGGGTGGATTTTCTTAATAATTTAAAATTTTTAAAATCGTTTCATAAAGGTTCGCAATTCCATCATAACTTATCAGTTCTTAATTCCTTTTATTAGAGTATTCAAGCATATCTATGCTTATTGCTCTTTAAGTCATCGTTTCATTAATGATCCATTACCGTATGGAAGCATCATTCAACTAAGTTACTTAAGCATTAGTTACTGCTTATTCTACCATTGTACTATTGTTATGTCTACCAAGTTATATACATCATATACAATACCAAAATGGCCAACCAACAGGAAATAAAATCCCTCAGCTTTGTCCTCTATGTGTTCAGGTTTACCTTCTTGCCCCTTAAGCTGCTAGCCAGTGCTGAAGTTGTTACAGGAAAAGAGTGAGATTCAAAAGAATCTCAATAGTAACAGGCATTCTATTATATATATACAAGAACACAAAGCATGCCACATAGTCATAATATATCATGAAAATAGCAATTGGCATTCAGAACACATCATACAACATATCATATTACCATAGCGCTAGGTATATAAATCACTTGGCCCCAAGTGTTCACCTGTGCAACAGGCCCCGGGATTTCACTAATATATAATAGTAATTTTCATGGCCCAGGTATCCACCCGCGTATCAGGCCCTGGGCGAATATCCCGTAACTTATGAATGCTTCCAAACTCATGATGAAACCACTCATATGCAACATGTCTCATAACATAGGAAAGAAAGAGTTACTACCTGGTCGCTTTCCCTAAAGGGTGTCCAACTGTTTCTCCAAGCTCATGCAAGTCTTAGATCTTGGATAGTTGACAAGTCTTGTAATATGAATTTATGATTAGAGTGTCATTATTTATCTAATACTTTTGGCATAAAGTAAACTAAGTTATTCTTGACGTATTCTCATGTTTATCCTTTGTTGGTTACCATTTGAGTCACTTGGGTAGCCATTATAAGCCTAAAAAATGACTATGGGATTGGGAAAGGCTAGAGCAATCAATATTGTTCAGAAAGTTTAGATTGCTGAAAAAGAGGCTTGGCTATGGCTAAGGAATCCTTTGGCCATGACCAAAAAGGGTTCAGAAACCTTTATGGTTGCGGCCAAAAACTATATCGTTTCTTAGCTAAGCTTCTAAAAATCATAACTTAATCTATAGAATCCTAAATGAAGTGGTTGAAAGTCCTAATTAAAGCTTTCTAAGTCTTCTGTATATGAGAAATATTAACCACTACTATCTACAAGTATAAAATATAGAATTTCATGACTTACCTCACCATTCTAGAATCAATTCTAGTTTCAACCTCAAATTTTAACAATTAATATTCTGTCGGCCTAAGGACATACTAGTCCCTCAAGTCTTATGGCCTCAAGACATTCAGTCCATCTTCTTTATTGAATACCAATCGAGACTAACTACCTCAGGACATATAGTCCATTAGGTATTTTGAATACATCCCAGGTTCTAACTCTTGCTACTCAAACCCTTCCTATACTTATGTTATATTCACAAAGCATGTAAAAAAATCTATCCAACTACCATCATCCAGTGAGCATTCGATATCATAACAAATCATATGGCCCTTGGGCATCCACCCGGTGCAAAATAAGTCACATGGTCCACAGGCATCTACTTGGTGCAAAACAAATCACATTCTGAATGCTTATTAGGTCTTACTACCTGGGGAATCACATCTATGCCATAGGCATTATGAGACATATAACCTTAGGCCTCTGACCGTCAGGTCTAACTGCCTGAGGATACACTGATCCAATAGGTCTTACTACCTACCGTATATTAATAACACGAATATACCTGTTAAACACATATATGTAGAACCATTACATGAGATATGAGAGCAAGAGTTGCTTTCCTTTATACCATTAAGCCTATTCTTTCTTAATTATCTTTCTCATCTTTCAATGTACAAATAGGACTAGAGCACCCCATGGCAATTCAATAGGTCATATAAACCCTTTTATCAAGGAAACTTATTCGATGGGAGACTCTTTATATTGTACTACAATTAAGAGTTGACTCCTAGTAGCTCTACTTTGCAATTCGCCATCAGGACGACTCCACTCTATAGTCCGACATCATGGTGGCTTTATCCTATGGTTCGTCATTATGGTGGCTTCATGCTACAGTACTGCACTCAGTGCTTTACTCAGTCTACTCTAACTGGTCAGCCTCTCCGGTCAGAACTCTCTGTAGGTAGCCCTTTTCAATCAGGACTCTTTGTAGGTTGCCCTCTCTAATTAAAACCCTCTATAGGTAGCATTTTTTTAATAGAACTTCCTATATGTAGCCCTCTCCGGTTGGCCATCTCTAAATGTAAATACTATTGTAATGAGAACCCAGATCTTATAAGGTCCCTTTTCTCTAGCAATTTTGCAGCATGTTTTCTCTAATTTCCCTATTTCGTTTAGGGTCGTTCTATAAAGACCTTCAATATCAGTCCAGCTCTAGACATAATCACAAACTCTAACTCCCCTACTGGTAGTACTATACTTTTACCTTTCAACACATCATTTGTCATCCACCAATTGACTCCTAGTATAGCCTTAAGTTAGTGGAATAGTAGGTAGATAAGTTCTTTCTCTCATTTCATCATAGAGCTATCAGATCAATTAATCCTTTAAGGGAATATTTTATGATCATAATCTTTCCCTATACTAGACTTAGCAGTTAGCAACCTTTCAAAATCCCTTTTTGCAATTATTCTTAATCGTAAGAATCTTGTTCCTAGATTCAACATATCATCACTAGCCTGAATACTCTGATCAGTCACCTTAAGGATATCTTGGGTACTTTAACTAGCCCCAAATTCCATTGAGTATAGCATTGGGAGAACTTTGTCTTTAACCTAACTTTTAGGTTCATCATCAAATCTAGAACTTGACATCATACAGATCAGAAATCATTTTCCTCAATTATACCTAATAGGTACGCTAAGAGTCAAAATCAATAGCACCTTTTCTAACCTCCACATTTTTTGGGTAATATCTTAAAATATTACTGAAGGTTTAACTTCATCCATAAGGTTCAGCTTTTGTCATGAAACAGAACCATAGTGTAACCTAATTAATAACTCTACTTAAGCACTATTTTGGCTTTGATTCAAGCCTATCCTCAACCTTTAATATTAGAAGATCGGATCCTCTAAGATCGGTATACGGCATAATGACCACTAATCATGCATCACCTTATATCATACCTACAAACCTTTAATAGCACAGTATCACTAGTACAAAAAAGGTGTTTTAGACTGGCACATTTAAACCGGTTATAGCGGATAAAGTTTTAAAGAAATGGGAAGTGACATTTTGGTAATTATAAACAAATTGGGAGACTGGTTATTCTATTAATTGGTCTAAAAAATATTATTTAGACCAGTTCTACATTAATCGGTCAAAAAATATTAAACCTTTTAGACCTGCTTGGATTTTAAACCGGACTAAAAACTATTTATTTTAGACCGGTTAATAGAATAACTGGTCTAAAAGAAAGCTTTTTAAGACCGGTTATTCTAACAACCGATCTAAAAGATAGACTTTTAAGACCGATTGTTAGAAGAACTGGTCTTAAAAATGTTTTAAGACCGGTTATTTTTTATAACCGGTCTTAAAAGTCTTTCCCTGAATTACTTTCACGGCTTAAGCTCCCCGCCTTCTTCCATTCTGAAATCCTTCCATATTGAATAGCAAACACTCAAGAACGAACAATTCCTTCAAATTAGTCACTACAAGAGTAGAATTAGTATGTCACCTTGGATTGGTATTGCACTTCCGCCATGAGAATGGGATCTTAGAGCTAGCATCCCCGTTGCGCAGTGTTTGGGCGTATTGGTCCTCTTAATTTTCATCAAGTGTCAAGGTGTAATGGTGCTTAACACAGTCTCTTCTCATCTTTATGCATAGTCAATCTGTGAAATTTGGATAATCAACTTGTTAAAGCACTAATTCTCTTCCAGGTAGTTTTTTTCTTCGTCTATAGTTTTTTTCTTTAAGAATTGAATTGTGTTGTCAAGTCTTGGAACTATTTTTTTGTGTCATGTGTACTGACACATAATTTTGTTAGTCCTAGAACTATGTTGTCAATTAAATACCTGTTGTGGTGTACTAAATCTCAAACACTTGAATTCATTTCAAACATTTAGTCTCTAGAAGTGTTTTTTAGAATTGTACTTTGATTTTGAATTGTTGTTGCTGAATATGCTCTCTTGATCTAGTATTTCTAAAACTACAAATATCCACTAAAATTAATTAAAAAAACTAGATTCTTGAATTTTTTCACTGCATTGAATCATACACTAACTCTAGAGTTCTTCCTCATATCCACTGAATTGATTAAAAAAGCTAAATTTTATTTTAATGTGAATTTACACTGCTTATATTAATCTCGTGCTTTCTCAATAGATGGAACTACACCAGAGGGTTTTCTGCTTATCTATCATGAAAAGTTTAAAGCATTAAGGTCTCTCAACATGTTTTGAAATTAATTACCTGATAGAACATGAAAATGAAAAGAAGATATGAATGTTAAAAGGATTCCTCAATAGAGAGAGTAACAAATGCACCAAAACTCCAAGACGAGTTTACTATGACTACCTAGTAAGGAAGTCATCATTAAATGATATTTATAGATTATGATTTTGTAATCACATTTATATGCAGGAACCTACTTTAGTCCAATACTTATATTTTGGCTATTTAATATTGAAATGAACAAACTGCAATTGAATTCCTCTACTCATTATTTTATTAATTATTATGATTTTTGTATTTTCTCTTTTTAGGAATCTTTGATAGAGACTAAAGTAGTATGGGATGCTTAAGTCCTATATGGGAATGATAGACCTAGGGAAAATATATTTAAAGTGTGTTTGGTTTCACATTAAAACATACGAAATAGTTGGTGAGGTGTCCAAAAGGAAAATGGGCGATGTTAATTACCTCACATGTGTCTTGAGATGCCATAAGGTGTGTGCCAAAAAGAGAAAAGATCTATGGTTGGATATGTATATAGGGAAGAAAAGGTTCATAGGGGAATGAGGAAGTATTAAGCTTTGTATGAGGAGGGAGCCCGAGCCTCTTGAATGCTTACCCCAAGAACGGTGTTTTCAATTCTCTCCCACCTTCCTTCTCATTTTCTTTACTCTCAGACATCACATTTGTGCTATGTCCACCACATTTTACCTTGCCATCTTATTCGAATACATATTATCTCAAATGTTAATAACTTGCTTGTATCATATAGCCAAGTTCCCCCACAGGATAACAGATGAGACCACTAAGAAGAAATACAGCCAAATATTCTAGTTGCATATAAATTAGGGATTAAAGATAAGTAATGTTCATTTTAGTTTCTTATTATGAGCTCCCTATAGACAACTCTATGAGCAGTAGCATTCCATCAGACTTGTGAGTTGAATATCAGTCTTTTGGCTCTCTCTCCTTTCATCACTCTATGTGTTCCTCCCTTTTTTTCTCCTTGCTTTGTCAACTTTTTCCTCTACTATTCAAGGTCTTTTTTCAATATAGCCTGATTACCTTGATCCAATCATGCCTCCACCACTAGAATCTCATTCAGCTATCTATGTTTTTTTTGCGGAGAAATCATTTTACCAAAGGCCAAGATGTTGTGTCACAATATTGGTACTTGACTCCACTTTCTAGGACACTGGTATAACTAAAATACTGCCATACTCATTTATCCATTGAATCTGGAATTTTTACTGGCGTAATCATTATTGAATTTTCATATTTCATTCAATTTCATGCTTTCATGAATCATTGAAATTGTGCTTGCTATTTTGTTGTGTTCTTGTCTGTCTGATATTTGTATGATATGTTTGTTTACACCTGAATTTTCTTTTATTTCATTTAACAAAGGGATTAATAATACTCTTGTAGAGCTTAGAAAGCCAAGGGAATAGGGGACAAGTTGATGGAATGTGAGAATGCTAATTCTTTCTTCTCCATGAAATTATAGTTACATGGCTCTTACATTTATGATTGTTGGAAATATTTATTAGTGGTAATTGATCCTATGTGTGATAAACTTATGCTCAATATCTTTGTATCTTATGCGTGTTTAGCCAATATCTTATAATGAGCTTGATTGTTATTGTTCTTGTTCATTGAGAGTTCCTAACATACATTTAGACCCACCAATCATAAAATTGTTTCATGAAACATGAACTATCATGAGACATATATGATAACTTCTCTTTAATCAATCATGATTGTCTGTGAATATTGGTTTTATTATCACTAAAGTTCACCTTTTTTGTTATTATTGCTGAGGCTTATTTTATTGCTTTTGGTTATTGATTTGTAGTTTACAGTCTTCAAAGCTTTTCTTCTAGCGTGCAATCTACCCCATCATACCAAACTCATATTTCCTGTGTAGTTTCCAGTCTTCAAGGCCTTTGTTCGAGTGATTGACGGGTCATTCAATTAGTCTTTTCCATTAACTAATTGAAATAATGCCAACCAAAATTGATCTTTGCTATATATATGATATGATATCGTAATTGGAATATTTTGAAAGTTAGTTAGGTTAGTAAATTAGAATACCAGGATTAGCCATTAGTGGCACTAGCTGTTTAAGAGTAGCATCAACTAAACATGACCTTAACCGTATCAATTACTAATAGGTCCCTAATTACTGAATCCCTAATCCTTATGGTACTATTATATTTCTTCTATTCGTACTGGCAATATTTATGGGCAGCTGACCCATTGTTTTGGATAGATTTGCAATGTTAATGAGAATTGTACTATTCGAATTACTCTTCTTCTATCTCTATCTCTCTACTCTCTTCTACTTGTTCATTATGTAGTAGTTAAACTAGGTACTTGGGTGTAATGATTGCATGCTCTCATCATACTCCTGCCTTTTCCAGGGGAAAAAGTAGAAAACAAGGAAAAGGTATTGGAATATATGGATCATAGTTGGATACAAGTTAAACAGACTACTATTGAATATGATGTTGGGGTGAGGGGTTTTTTAGACTTTGCAAAAAGTAATGCCGATGATGATAGTAGGATGTTTTATTGCCTTTATGTAAAATGTTTGAATGAGAAGAGACTAAGTTATGAATGGTTTTGTAAGACGTATATAGTATGGGTATGGCATGGTGAACAATTAGAAATGCTAAGTACATCTCAATAGGGGGAGTGACTTGTGATGATAATGACATAAATCTGGATGATCGGATAGAGGATATTATTCGTGATATAGGAGAAGATGCTTTTGAACAATCACATGCATATGGTAATATGTGTAGTGATGCTGAGAAGCTGTTGTACCCAGGGTGTAAAAAATACCAATTGCTGAAAGTTGTATTGAAATTAGTAAGCTTGAAAGCATGACATGGTTAGAGGGACAAGAGTTTTTTAGAAATGCTTGAGGCCTTCAAAGACATGCTTCCTGATGATAATGTGTTGCCGTGTCAAACTATGATGCTAAGAAAATACTGTGTCTACTAGAGATGAAGTATAAAAAGATCCATATATACCCTAATGATTGCATATTGTATAGAAAAGAGCATGAAGAGAAGGAGTAATATCCGATATGTGAAACTCTGAGGTATAAATCGAACAAGGCCCTTATAAAAGTATTGTGGTATCTTCCAATCATACCAAGGTTCAAGCGCTTGTTTGCCAATGAAATTGATGCCAAAAATTTGAGGTGGCTTCTGGATGAGGGGATTTCTGATGGAAAGCTTTGACATCAAGCTGATTCTTCTCAATGGTAGAAAATCGATAAATTATTTCCTTACTTCGGTGAAGAACCTTGGAAGTTCAGGTTTGGGCTTAGCACAGATGGCATGAATCCTTATGGTAGCCTAAGCAGTATACATAGTTTATGGCCTATTCTATTGGTAATTTACAACTTATCTCCTTTGTTATGTATGAAACAAAAGTATATTATGTTGTCTATGTTGATTTTGGGACCAAAGCAACCCAAAACTGACATAGATGTTTCCCTGGAACCCTTGATTGAAGACTTGGAAGAGTTGTGGGATGAAGGTGTCGATGTTTTTTATGTGAACAAGAAGGAGACTTTTAATTTGTGAGCAATGATCTTTTGTACTATGAATGACTTCCCTGTATATGGGAACTTGTCAAGATATAGCATTAAAGGACATAAAGTATGTCTGATTTGTGAAGAAGGCACATGCTACTATCAACTTCAACATAGAAGAAAGATGGTTTACCTTGGTCGTAGGAGATTTCTTAGACGAAGCGACTCATATCATAGATTAAAAAAGCTTTTTTTGGTGGCAAAGAGTTTGAAGATGCTCAAGAGGCATTGACTGGAGAGAAAATTTATGAGAAGGTGAAAAATATCAATACTATCTTTGGTAAGTCATCAAAGAGTAGAAATGAGAAAAATATATGGAAAAAAAGGTCCATCTTCTTTGATCTTCCATATTGGCACAATCTTGATGTAAGATACTGTATTGATTCCATGCAAGTGGAAAAAAACGTATATGATAGTATTGTTGGGACACTGCTTACCAGATAAGGAAGTTCTAAGGATAACTTGAAGGCAAGATTAGATTTGCAAGAAATGGGAATACGAGAAGACTTACATCTAAGGCCATATGGTAAAAGAACTTTTTGTCCTCCAGCTACTCATACTTTGTTTATCCATGAGAAAAGAAGTTTTTGTGAGTGTTTACATGGCACCAAAGTTTCCTTACAATATTCTTCAAATTTTAAAAAGCTTGTATCAATAAAAAACTTGAAGTTAATAGGGTTAAAGTCTCATGATTGTCATGTCTTAATGCAGCAACTACTCGTAGTAGCTATTCGAGGCAATATTGAATATGATCTTCAACACATATTGACTAGACTTTGTTTCTTCTTCAATGCTATTTGTAGTAAAGTCATTGACACGAAAAGATTGGAGGAATTGGAAAATGAAGGATATATGTTCTTATGCCAGCTTAAGAAGCTTTTTCTTCCTCCTTTTTTTGACATCATGGTACACTTGATTATTCATCTAGTGAGGGAGATAAATTTGTGCGGACCTATCTATTTCTGGTGGATGTACCAAATCGAAAGAACTATGAAAATCCTAAAAGGGTATGTGAAGAACCCTAACCGGCCTAAAGCATCTATTGTTCATAAATATGTTTATGAAGAAGCTATGGAACTTTGTCAATATTATTTGTCAAATGTACGACATATTGGGCTTCCTAAATGTTATGATCAAGAAAGGGGTAGATGCAGGGCAACAGTAAAGAGCGTAGATCCTGATGAATTGCAACAAGTCTACTTGTACATCTTGAATAATGTTGATGAAGTTCAATATTACATGATTTCCCATAAAGAAATTGTATGGAAACAAAATAGGCGAATGACTGAACAAAGGTTAATTAGGGAGCATAACAGAACTTTCGCATATTGGTTCAAATAAAAGGTTGATGGAGAAGAATGTGATTCTGATACAATAAATTGGTTAGCACGTGGTCTTGAAGTTGATGTAATAAGTTGGACTTTATTTGTTATTAATAGTTATACCTTTTACATGAAGTCCCTAGATGATAAGGGTCTAGAACAGTGGTGTCGTATTAGTGGTTGAACTTATGCACTTCTCTAGTTCAAAAGATAAGAACCCTAAATTGGCTGCCATACCTTATTATGAGGTTATTGAAGAGATTTGGGTGGTTCACTATGCTAAAATTATATTTCCTATTTTCAAATGCAAGTGGGTTGATGTCAATAATGGTGTGAAGGTCGATAGGTGAGGATTTACATTAGTAGATTTGAATAGTAGAGGTTTTAGGGATGAACCTTTCATTATGGTAGATCAGGTGCAACAAGTGTTCTATATTACTGACCAAGCAAATAAAATGTGGTCTGTAGCTCTCCAAAGAAAAAGGGTCATTTATATTGATGAGAAAAGTCGTTCAAACTATGATCTTCTTGAGGCTCCTTTTTCTAGGGGTTTATAAGAATTGAATGAAGAAGATGAAGCAGATAATGAGCACAGCACAAGAAATGATCATCATGAGGGAATATGGGAGGATATCTCTTTATGATTCTACTTTGAAGTTAACTAACTAAAGTAACTATGATTATGATTTATATCCGAATAATGTGTATAGTTTTTTTATAGATATAGTCTTCTCATGTTATAGCTTAACAATTTGTCTTTCTTTGTTGTTGTTGTAGGCAATCGATAGATCCCAGGCATCCTAGTATAGAGGATCAGCCACCTACTGCACCTCAAAGTCAGCCACCTATTGCTCAGTAGAGTCAGCCAGTAAGTATACCTCAGAGTCAACCACTTAGTGCTCAGCAAAGTCAGCCAGCTAGTACACCTCAAAGTCAACCATCTAGTGTTAGTCAGAGCGAGCGTAGTAATAATCAGAGCCAGGATCATAGTGAACCTAGTAGCCAGTTTGTACAGAGGGGTAGATGTGGCACATAGTTGATAGACATTTGCCTCAGTCGGAGTGCAGGGCAAAAGATACCGATTGAGTTTAATAGATCTTAGAAACCAATCGAGGCTAATGTAAGTCGATATAGGAGTTTTGTCGGCCTCCTTGCATGCAACAACCCTAGCATGTTGTTAAAGGAGTGGAGAAATGTTGATGAAAAGATGCGGCAACATATTTGGGACACTATCCAAGTATACAATTCTCTTATGTATTAATGATTATCAAATATGTCACAAATTTGTCACTTACTCCTTCAATGTATGCATTCTAGCTCACCTACGACATTCATCAGAATGAGATCTTGTACAACAAGACAATGACATATTGTTATGAGCGCTGGAGCAGGTTTAAGACAAATTTGGCCAACAATTCAATTCATATTGAGGCAAAAGATGGTCAGCTTTATCCTAATCCGTGTGACAAGTATACATTTATTGATCAATCGACTTGGCATGCATTTGTTAGGCTTCGGACTACTCTAGAATCTTTGGTTAATTGACTTATTTTTCATTTTATTTACTTATCAATTATCTTAATTGATTGTAACCTTTTTCTTTTGTTTAATTTCTTATTCGCATGTGAAGAGGCAAAAAGCACAAAAGAGTGGTAGAAAGAATGATTGCCCTCATACAATGTCTCATAGGGGTTATGCATAGGCCAGAAAGGACTTGTTGGTAGCCAAATGGAAACGATTGGAGAAGCATCTCAATCTAATCATTCTGTTCTTCTTTCTCCACCATTTATGATTCGTCGCGTAGAAAAAATGGTTGTTTGCTCACTAAAAGAGGAGTGGGTCTTATATTGTAAGAATATATCATTGCGATTATTAATTACATAAGAAACATATTTCATTACTTATGTTTGTTATTTTGTATTGGGATGTTTACTTTCACAGTGTAAAATTTCATAATGTTTTCTTATCATTTGTGCTTCCAAAACATCATGAAAAGTTCACTACCTCGTAGGAAATTTGATTGGAAGCATAATTACTCTCTTCAAAATTCACTATTTTATTTTCTTTAATGCCCCAAAGATATAAGAAATATTAGAGAATAGATTTGGGACACCTGCTAAACCAAGGCTTAGCAGTCTGCTTAATTTAAGCTTACTCTCAAGCCTCTAATCCCAAAATTTGGGGTATTACATTTCTCCCCCAGTTCAATAAATTTTGTCCTCGAAATTTGAACGTCTACAATGTAGGGAATAATCCAATCTCATTCTATTATCATGTGCAGGCTCATAAGCCATGTAACACCATAGTCATATTCCCATCACTAATCTCATATAGTATTCAGCATTCATCATCCATTTTGTACGCAGTATGTAGCATGTAATCAAACCCAGGGTAGTCGAAAGCCCAAAGGATATCTGCCTCTTTTATTTTCCTTTATAATAGCCCAATCCTTACCCCACCTAAGAGGTATATTAGATGTCCCTCACCCCACCAATCGATAGCTTCCGCTATATTCACATGTGCTCAGCTTCACTGTTTTTACAAGTACGTCAGCTTTCACTGTTTGCAAAAATACCTCAGCTTTCTCTGTATCCACTTTCATGGCATTACCCTTACCTGTACACCCACCAGTGACCCCGCTAGTGGTAACCAGAACTTTCGAACATTAACAATAATATTACTTTACTGTATTAACTTTCATGGCATTATCTTCTCCCGTACACCCACCAGTGACTCCGCTAGTGGTAACCAGGACTATTGGGCATTAACAACAACATCAGGCCACTTCAAAATCTCAATCTCTTCTATCCGAAGCACCCTACTATAACGGCCCATCTAGAGTCTCAGTGTCTGCTATCCAGGTGACCGACCGGGAGTCTCAACCTCCCATCCTACCCTCATCCTCTTTCACCTACTGTCAACATGGTTGTTGTTAGCTACTAGAGGACTATTAGAATGGTCACACCCCAACGAACTCATTGTAACACCCCATCCTCATCCTCTTTCATCGTCAGGGATGCACACAGCCTCACCCTCCCTAACCAATAAATTAGACAGGTGAAAACAAGAGGTGTACTGAAAGCAAAGAAGAGAACTGTACGAGGAGATTGTAGTGATGGAACAAAGATAGGAAGATGTCTCTGTTTTATTGTGATGGGTTTAGATACCCTAGAGTCCTATGTATCTAAAAGGTTTGTAGATATTCTGTGTGAACTCCTATGGGGAATTTTCTGTAATCATGCATATATTATCAGTATATTTACGCTATTCCTGTGTTGCTCACTAAACAGCATATCGTTTTTCTTAAATACTTTGAAAGAGGTTAAAATAAGATAAGGGTGTGACAGATTATGCCAAAGGTTAGTACATATTGATTTGTTTAAAGAATATAATAAGCCATGCCTTTATATTCATTTTAATGATATCATGTTTTTTCAGAGCCATAGGCAACCACAAGAGTCCAACTTATATGATTTTTATGTTTTAAGACACATTTACAATATTATCACTCTCGGCACGATTGATTTTTCTAAAGAGGTAAATTTATGTTTCAGAACTTTTGTATTACTTTATTGTTTTAAAGTTACTAAGTTAATACTTTTTCTGGTTTTGGTGTTACAAATGTTTGATCTTGTTAATCCCTTTTCTAAAGAAGATATTGATTTCATTTGCAGATATTGTGTTGAATTCATCTATGAGCTATTACAAAATAGTGAGTTTTTGAATCCAACATTGTATTGTACATTGTTCTCATACATATTGCTCCTGCTGTATGAATTTCTAACTCGGTTTATGTATCTGTGTAGGACAATTTCTGGGATATGGGTGATATAGGAGGCATAGGATTTGTGGGACTAACCTCTGTACTTTTTCTTCCCTTTGTATTCTTTAAAACTGAGGAATTTCCTACTGTTGCTTGTATCAATCCTTAATTTTATTGCTGCTATTATCATTCAAAGTTTTGCATCCATTTCTGAGAAAATTCTTCTATTTGGACATTCCTTCATATTGCATATTGAAATTGATACATAAGCTGTGCTTTAGTTTTAGATAGTTGTTGAGTGCATTTAGAGTTCCTGGAATCTGATTTAAGCTTGTTGCTTGAATTGTCCACATTTGATCTTGAACCTTGAGATCTTGCAACATTTCACCAATGTCAAACAATTTGATTTGTGGCTCAAAATTAAGTGTTCTATACTAATTACCATTTGTTGGAAGTTGATTTAAAGTCACCTAGCTTACACCTTCATTTGTGCTTGTTGTTGATCTTTCTATTGTCATTGCTTATGTGAAATCTACATTGCTTCTATTGAATCTAGGATAAAAATGGTTTGCTAGGTAGGGTATATAAAAGGGACATTTTTTTAAAAAAAAATAGAACTTTTAAGATCGGTTGTAGCTATAACAGGTGTTAAAAGTCAAACCTTTAAGATCAGTTATAGCTACAACGGGTCTTAAAAGTTACTTTTAAGACCGGTTGTCACAACTTTTCTAAAAAATAGCATACCTTTTACACCTGTTGTAACAAGACCTAATACATAACCAGTCTAAAAAGTCTTTGTAACCAGTCTAAAAATTCATTTTTCCACTAGTGTGTTACTAAGGATTATTACATAGCACGGAGAAACCTCAAAACAATCACTAGGCCTTGAGTTTCCAAATCCCCATCAAATAAACTTTTTTGGGTAGTATTCATTGCAACAAAAATAGTTTGGATTAAAGATCAATACTTACCTCATTATCTCCATGTCTCTAATCATTCTATATGTCATCTAACAACTTCCCATCAAAATTCCAACCTTTAGTTTGTGTTTGGATTAGCTTTTGAGAATAGCTTTTATGATTTACGAGGTAAGTGTATGAGAGGAGTTTTGTCTCGGGTTGCACAAACCTAGGTTTGGGATCTTCCCAAACACTCACTAATGAAAAGGTTTTAGATTTCCAAGGTGCTTCCCAGGGGGTCACCCATCCCAAGATTTCCCTTTCCTAAGCATGCTTAATTATGGACTTCCATTAGAATCCGGGTCACAGGCCAGCTCGGCATCAGAGTCTTTGGAGCTCATACCCTTTTCCACTAGGTATACATCACTACTACTCCGTTTGTTCTTTATATATAGCTCTACCCCTACCTCTAAAGTAGTTTACCTATTAGTGGTTAGTGGAAATTCTATTCCTTTGGGTTTGACTATCACCCATATTCCTTTCTCGTTATAGGATCACTAATAAGGTATTAGTATATTGAAATTCATGTTTTGCTTTGAGCACGGTTCTATAATTCATTATGTTTCTTGCGCATCCATGGGACTCTTACTAAACTAAACTTAGTAGTCTACTTTATTTAGGCTTATTCTCAAGCCTCTAGTGCCAACATTTAGGATATTACAATTCTTTCCCCCTTCAATAAATTTCATCCTTGAAATTTTGAACATCTGTGCCTCGGGGAATCATTCTAGACACTCAATCTATCCCTCATATTTGCACCTCATAGAGAATTCAACACCATTCACAATATCATCAATAAGGATCTTAAATAGTATTTTAGCAATCATCATACAACATTCTAATTCATTCTTTACATATTATGTAGCATTCAACACAGGACCTATTGGTCCATTCTTATCACGCTTGGGTTCTTAGGCCAACAGCCTCTTCGGGACTCTACGTGAATCACACTGTATGCATACTATGCCTTATAGCCTCTTCGGGACTCTGCCTAGGTCACAATATCAGGCCTTACAGTCTCTTTGGGACTCCACCAATATCACACTATAAGCATATCAAGCCTAACAACCTATTTTACTCCACAACACTGAGTATTTCAGTCTTACTGCCTAGGGACATAGCCTTATCTTCACACACTTACATGTCTTACTGCCATGTGCTATAACTTGGCATAGTCTGAATGTTTTGTAGCCTCATGGTGTACTCTAGACATACTGGTCTAATATGACTTCGTTAGGCAAAAACTATAGCGCTAAGCACATAGGTCTTATAGCCCAGGGACACCGCCCTATGCAAACTTGCACTACCACCTCGAGCCTTTATTCAGTACAATTCTTAAACACATCACATTCTGCTAGCCTAAGGACTTACTAGTCGATCAAGTCTTAACCCTCAGAACATAAAGTCCATCATATTTGCTGAATATATATCGAGTTTGGCTACCTAAGACATACAGTCCATTAGGTATTTTGAATACATCCCAGGCTCTTACTCTTGCTAATCAAGACATTCATATACTTATTAATGTTCAAGAAGCATGATAAACAAACTATCTAACCATAATCATCTTGTGAGAATTTAGATATCATAACAAATCATATGGCCCTGAGTGTTTACCCACATAATAGGCCTTGGGCGAGTGCTCGTGCATAATATACCAATCACTTGGACTAAATGTCTACCCCCAATAGGCCTCGATCGACTACTCATGCATAATATACTAATCACATAGCCCCAAGTGTCCACTTGTCCACCCACTTAATAGGCCCTAGGCAACTACCCCACAATTCTGAATGCTCACCATGTCCTACTACATAGGGAATCACCCCTATGCCATTGGCATTAGAAAGCCTCGGCCTCCACCAGTCAGGTCTGATTGCCTAAGGACATGCTGGCCTATTAGGTTTTACTACCAACCCTATATTTATAACAGGAATATATTTGATAGTAAACACATACATGCAGAACCATTACATAGGATAGGAGAGCAAGAATTGCTTTCCTTTATACCATCAAGCCTATTCTTCCTTAATTTACTTCCTTATCTTTCTTCCACAAACGGCACTAGAACATCCCATGGCGATTCACTAGGCCACACAAACCCTCCTTTTAAGGTAACTTATTCAACGTGGCACTCATTACAAGCAGAGCTACTTCCTCCATATAGACCTTTACCCCTTCCTTCTATAAGCTGCTTAACACACATGAGTGGTCTAAGTCCTTATGTTTCTTTGCTATATGTAACTCCTAGTTATAGTAGCACTAATAGGGGATCACTATACTATTCACATGAGCATAGAATATAACCAATAGTCTGAACCTCTTACTCTGATTGGACCTTTACCTCTGAGTAGACAAATCAATTGCTAGAATCACTGCTTTAATGCCATAAAATGTAACACCTTATTTTTTGTAACCGTTCTAATGAGTTTTACACAGGGAATTCAAACCACTAAGTAATATTCTTTTGTAAAACTCTTTATATTCTCAATCTCAAGACATGATTCAAACTTATAGTTGAGTGGGTTTTTCTTAAAATTTCAAAATCTTGCAGAAGCATATTCTAGTAGTTCAAAACTTTGTTATTACTCATTGATTCTTATCTTTTCTTTTAATTCAATCAAAGTAATTCTCTGCTCATACATAATTCATTCATTTACATACACAAACTGTGTAGCCACATAGGGATACCAAAGTCTCTAAGCCTAATTCAAAAACAATAGACACGTTCCCATTTTCGTTCCACTTCATATTTTGCTTTCGTAATCCTCTTCTCTGTTCTCAATATACTTATATGGTTGGGAAAGGAAGAGTGAGATTTAAGAGAATCTTAGTAGCAAACAATGCTAACTATATATTCAAGATAATGCTTATTGTATAACATGCTTACTTACATAAATTCATCCGGAGATAATGACATTTGTATGCTTTTTGCTTTACATTACACTCATGGCCAGAGCATAAGTACAAATAGAGCTTAAATCATTCACATATGTTCCATATAATTTATCAAAGAAATAACACATATAATCACACAAGCATACGCATATCAGATACATGGAAGTCAGGAGAGTTTAACTACCTTTTGGACTTTGTGTCCTCCTCATGTCCCCTTTTGTTCCAATCACTGAAGCTTTTTGGGAAATCTTCTATTCTTCTTCTTTCTTGACATCTCAATGGCCCTAAATAAAAATCACATTACGAGTGCCATGAAAAATGAATGCCCAATAGGGCTGCTTAGCCTTATAGGCTTACTTTTACCCTTGGAGTTCATACTAATGACATTAGGCCCTTTTTTTTCTCAAATTAGCATGGTAGCAAAAAGCTGCCACATTTTGACCAAACTTTGAAAACTCATAATTAATTCTATAGAACTTCAATCAAATTCCTACTTAAAACTCTTTAAGTCTATTTTAAAGATAAAATATTACTTAGAGCCAATTCTAGCCACGTAATTCCAAAATCACGACAAAAGCCATACTGGTCCAGGATTCTGTCCAGATTCAATACCTAACTTCAAAAATTCATAATTCTTAATGTATTGATCCAAAGGGAACAAATGGCTGATCAAATTAAAGCTTCGTAAGTCTACTTTCATTCTAGAATGTTTTATGGCCATTGGACAAAATTCTACTTCCCAAAAGTACAATACAATTTGATTGCCATGTGAAAAACCCTAATTGGTAGCATTATTCCAACTTTTGAAATTCAAATTCATTCTTTCTAAAATTACACCAACCACTTATTCCTACACAATTTTGCCCAAGGAATCTATTAGAGACCTAAAAATTAACAAAATCATTCTCCTTCTACCTTCTGTAACCCCCTGCCTTAATTAACATAATTAAGATTCGATAACGCATGGTAAAAAGGGGTTAGAGACCGTTGGATAGCTAAAAACTTGCTAAATCACCTACTAACGAGTAGGAACTTACAAAATTTTCAAAACTTCTTTCCTATCCCGGTCTCGATTTTAATTATCGAATATAATCACCTGCGCAGTTAACTTACATTCAGATATATCAGAGTTTATAACTTAACCCTGGCAAGCCCCGGGTTTATCTATATAAATATATAGCGTTCCAAATCCTGATTAGGGGATTACAAAACCAAGTATTCAAAGTATTTACAACTCAACGTTATACAGTAAACCCCTATCCAAAATGAATAGCCAACAAACCCACGCTAAATGTCCCTATAAAGCTCTAACCACTCCAGGTCGTTCTCTTCTCTTAGAGCCACTCGCCCTGTCTGAAAGGTTAGTCAAAAGAAAGAATGAGATTCAAGAGAATCCCAGTAGTAACTAAACAATTATACCACATATAAACACATAGCATGTAAGCAAATCATCATACAGCAGCAGCAGCACAAATCACACTCCACCCTGATCCCCTTTCTTCGCCGGGAAGGCACACCGCCCAAACCCGAACCGTTGTTAGCTACTCAGGGATTGTTGGCGTGGTAGTGCATAAACATAGCCTTATAGCTCATATAGCTATCCAGCTTTCATAATTGGCCCGTCGGCCCTCACAAACATCCTTTCGGCTCACAACTAGCCTTTCGGCCCACAACTAGCCTTTCGGCCCACATAATCACATAATCACACCTCAACCTCGTCCCCTTTCTCCGCCCGGAAGGCTTACAACCCTTGCCCGATCTGTTGTTAGCTACTCAGGGACTATTGGACTGACGGTGCTTACATGTATCCATATAAGTCGCAACATACGAACTTATCGCAAATCAATGAACATACACACATACAATGCATCACATATGGTACAAAAGAAAAGTCACTACCTGATCCTTTCCTGACGGTCGCTGGCACAGTAGGCTCACGAGGATAGCAGATGTCAAATCCTATAATCAAAATAGGGACAACAGGTTAATTTCCTTTTCCAAGTTCTTAATTCCATAACACTCTAAGTTGGTATTCCTTTGGACTCTTTAGATGGCCATTAAATGCCTAAACATATGCCTAAAGGGTTGGGATAGCCACCCCCAAAGATCCCTCTTTAGAAGCCTAAACGCTAAATTTTGGTCCCTTCACTCGAGCACGGAGGGTCTCACTCGAGCATGACCCCCGATTTCACTCGAGCACTAGCGAGTGAACCCCAGAAAGTTTTTGCCCGAGAGCAAACTTGGACACAATCACACACTCCCACTCGAGCACAAGAGACTGTGCTCGAGCAGAGCCCTTAGGTGCACTCGAGCACCAGGAAGTAAGACTCAGCGAGTGACAACCCGAGAGTGACCCTTCCCACCAAACCTCAAATGCACTCGAGCACAAGCCCTAGTGCTCGAGTGATCTCTCAATACTCGCGAGTGCCACGCTCACTGTTGACAATCCACCCACGAGTGATTTCCTGAGACGCTCACCCGTAGCACCAAAATGCACCCTCACTCAACCATGCCTATGCTCACTCGAGCATGTTCATGTTTCACTCACAATTCAGGAAGCATGCTCACGTTTTCTACCCGACGACCTTCACAAAATACCCAGAAACTCACATCATGCTCGAGTGAGCTCCTCCCTCACTCGAGTGATGCCTTTCAGATGCCCAGAAACACAGCAACTGATAAGATTTTCCAGAATTTAACAATTGACTACCAATGGTCCTAAAACTCATACCAAAACTCATTCTCACTTGTTTTAACCCAAAGAACCCATTGGCAATCACAAAACACCCAAATTTCCACTTAAACCACAAAATTTCATCTCTCCTACACCGAAACCACTCCAAGACACATATGGCCAACTTCCTCTCCACAAATCCAAACCAAAACCATTGACATTTATGCACCATTTGACATCTATTACACCACAAACTACTACTCAATTCATATCTTCTAAAATCTCAAGGAATCAGGGCATAAATCCAGAATTCAGAAAACTAAACCAATGGCCAAAACAATTACATCAAGCTTCATCAAAAACTCACCTCTTTCACTTGCTGAATTCAAAACTTTGATTCCTCAACTTTCAAATTCCCTCAATTTGCCACACACCAAAAATCAAAAGTCTGAAAACATGGAAATAAAGCTCTTGACTTCTTGTTCAACATTAATGAAAGACACTTGAGCATTTGAAGGCATCAACTTACCAAATCTCAAGCTTTTCTCTTTCTCTTTCCTTAGCTTAGCTCACCAGAAATGGAGAAAATGGAGAGAGAATGATGATGATCACCTTCTCTTGGTCCCATGCACATAGCCGACTTTGGAGAGTGGGAGGGAAGAGAAATGAGTTGAATTTTTGATTTCAATCCAATAGTTCTCCTCTTGCCACTTGTCAAGATCCCATCCTTCCTTCCATGAATTCATATGGAATTGCATGCACAAGATTCCATCCTTTTCTCTTCCAATCCTAGCCATTGATCTTGATTACCAAATAGTTTCCTCTCCAGTAACTAACCGATCGAACGGTAAATTTACCATTTTGCCCCTGATTATCACAATACTCATTAAACCATCACTAATGATCTTTATATCATATTACACAACATATACTTCAAAAGTGCTTAATTAATATTAATTACATCACTTTCAAGTTATTAATCCTTGATTACAATCCAGGATATTACAATTCTCCCCCCGAAAATTTAATTTCGTCCTCGAAATTGTTACATAACTTGAGCCATAAACTCCGGATATCTTCTTCGCATATCTTCCTCCGCTTCCCAAGTTGCCTCTCTTTGTGTCATTCCCTTCCAGATCACCTTCACATATGAAATGCTTCGGTGTCTGAGCCGTCGCTCCTCTCGATCAATGATTTGCTCTGGCTCCACCGCATATGTGAAATTATCTTGCATCTCGATCTCCTCATACTCGACTATGTGAGATGGATCTGGTTAGTACTTCTTCAGTTGGGAAACATGAAATACGTCATGGAGTCTGCTCAAGCTTGGGGGTAGGGCTACTCGGTACGCAACAGGCCCAATCCTCTCAAGGATTTCAAAAGGACCTATATATCTCGGGCTTAGCTTCTTCCTCTTGATCGCTCACCCAACGCCCGTAACAGGAGATACTCTCAAAAAAATGTGATCTCCAACCTCAAATTCTAGAGGTCGTCTTCTCTTGTCAACGTAGCTTTTCTGTCGACTCTGCACTGCAAGCAATCTCTTTCGAATAATCTGAATCTGTGCTGAGGTTTGATCAACAAGTCTGGCCCATATAGCTTCCTTTCTGACAACTCGTTCCAGCATAAAGGCGATTGGCACCTCCTTCCGTACAACGCTTCATACGGAGCCATCTGAATACTCGCATGATAGTTATTGTTGTAGGCAAACTCCACAAGTGGAAGGAAGCGATCCCAGCTCCCTTTGAAGTCAAGAACACACACCCGTAGCATATCTTCTAGTGTCTGGATTGTTCTCTCTGACTGTCCATCCGTCTGTGGATGATAGGCCGTACTGAACCTCAATTGAGTTCCCAGTGCCTCATGCAATGCTCTCCAGAATCTGGAAGTGAAACGAGGATCTCGGTCAGAGATAATATTCTTTGGTGTACCATGGAGCTTCACAATCTCACGAATGTAAATCTCTGCTAGTTTATCAGGGGAATAACCAGCATTGATTGGTATGAAGTGGGCTGACTTCGTTGCCGATCCACAATAACCCAGATCGCATCATAATTCCTGATCTTGGGCAAACCCACCACAAGATCCATGGTCACACTTTCCCATTTCCATTCAGGAATCTCAGGACTCTGGAGCAATCCAGGTGGTCTCTGGTGCTCAATCTTCACTTTCTGGCAAGTGAGACACCTCGTCACATACTTTGTCACATCACTCTTCAAACCCGACCACCAATACATAGACTTCAAATTATGGTACATTTTGGTCATCCCAGGATGAAGAGTATATCGGCTCTTATGCGACTCATCTAGAATCTTTTGTCTCAGCTCCGCCTTAAGTGGAACACAGATCCTCTTCTGATAGCGAACCAATCCACTAGGCGACAAATCATAACCTGGGACTTCTCCCCGTTCAATCTGAGTCAGATTGCGCTGTATCCAGTCATCTTGCCTCTGAGCTTCTTCAATTTCAGCTCTTAAATCACTTTCCTCTTGAGAAACAGTGTAGTTGGCACAGATGATCTAGTTCATCAAATTTAAATCACGAAAATCTTCAATCAATTTCTTCTCTCGTATCATCATAGCTGCAACGAGCACGGTCTTTCGACTAAGAGCATCAGTGACTACATTGGCTTTACCCGGATGATATTTGATTTCCAGGTTGTAGTCTTTGAGCAATTCCATCCAGCGGCTCTGTCTCATATTCAATTCTTTCTGGTCGTACAGGTACTTGAGACTCTTATGGTCGCAGTACAATTCCACCGTCACGCCATACAGGTAATGACGCCATATCTTCAGAGCAAATACAATGGCCGCAAGCTCCAGATCATGAGTGGGATAGATCAATTCATGAGGTCTGAGCTGTCGAGAGGCATAGGCCACCACACGTCCCTGCTGCATAAGGACACACCCTAATCCCTACCCACTGGCATCAGAGTATACAATATATGTCATACTTGGATCGGGTAAAACCAACACAGGTGCCGTAGTCAACCTCTCCTTCAGCTCCACAAAATAATTTTCACATTTCTCATCCCACACAAACGGCTGATCCTTTCTTGTGAGCTTGGTCATTGGCAACGCAATACGGGAGAAATTCTGGATGAATCTCTGATAGTAACCAGCAAGACCCAAAAAACTACGTACCTCTGCCACAGATTCTGGCCTCTTCCAGTCTAGTACTGCTTCCACTTTACTGGGATCCACAGAGACCCCTTCTTGCGAGATAACATGGCCTAGGAATCTCACTTCCGATAGCCAAAACTCGCACTTGCTCAATTTGGCATATAGTTGCTTCTCACGCAAAGTATTCAATACAACTCTCAGATGATGCTCATGCTCCTCCATACTCTTGGAATATATCAGAATGTCATCGATAAATACAACAACAAACTGATCCAGATATTGTCGAAAGATACGATTCATGTAGTCCATGAAAACCGCAGGCGCGTTGGTTAGCCCAAATGGCATCACCAGGAACTCATAATGACCATACCGGGTCCTGAAAGCAGTCTTTGGAACATCTTCTGCTTTCCCTCGTAGCTGATGATACCCCGACCTTAGATCAATCTTTGAGAACACACACGATTCGGATAACTGATCTAAAAGGTCATCGATTCAGGGAAGAGGGTACTTATTTTTTATAGTAACTTTGTTCAATTCTCTGTAGTCGATACATAGTCGAAGACTCCCATCCTTCTTCTTAACAAACAACACTGGAGCTCCTCAAGGCGACACACTGGGTCTGATGAACCCTTTCTCTAGCAGATCATCTATTTGTTTCTTTAGCTCCGCCATTTCATTTGGGGCCATACGATATGGGGCCTTTGAAATAGAACCAGCTCCAGGCACAATGTCAATTAGGAACTGAACTTCCCTCTCGGGAGGCAATCCACTAAGGTCGTCCGAAAACACCTTAGGGAATTCATTTACCACGGGTATATTACTCAAAGTTTCGCTGGTTTCCCCTTGTATAGAGAAAAACACCATATACCCTTGGCAACCCTTCTCGATGTATTTCTCAGCTTTAGCCGTAGAAAGGAAGTTCATACTCGCATCCACAACTTCAGCCCTCTGAAAAGCAGGATATACTATCCTTTTGTTCCCACAATCGAGTAATACATTATTTGCCGTTAACCAATCAAAACCCAAAATGACTTCCAACTGGTAAAGCGGCAGACAAATCAGGTCTACAACGGACTGGTGCCCTTCCACAGTTATAACACAATTCAGACAAACTTCTGTGGTCAAGGCCTTAACACCCATCGAAGTCGACACTACCAAATCGAATGGTAACTTGTGCACATGCATACCCAGGCGTTTCACACAATCATACGCAATAAAGGAATGACTGGCACCCGAATCGAACAATGCTTGTAACAGATAGCCATTTAGAGAAATTTTACCTTGTATCAACTCAGGAGATTTACGGGCCTCCTCGTGGGTCATAGCGAACACTTGGCCCTGAGTCCTTGGCCTCTGCTCGACTCTCGGTCGCTGACAATCTTTAGCAAGATTTCCTGGCTGCTTGCAGTTGAAACAAACCATCTCTCCCTGACAGTTTTTTCCATAATGTGATTTGTTGCAACGACGACATTTCTCCTCGGTCACAGATCTCTGAGACTCACGACCTTTAGGCTGATAGGGCTTCTTATCACCGCCCCTATATGAAGAAGATCCTTGGCCTTTCCGCTTCTGAGAGACATTACCCTTACTGGGTTCACTGCGGTGGCCAGTAGCTCTAACAAGATACACTTCTCTTAAGTTGTTCTCTGTGATTCGACATTGCTCCACAGCCTTATTAAACTTTGTGAATTGGTGAGTAACCAACCGTTTCCGCAACTCTCGCCTTAGGCCACGTATGAGCATGTCTGAGCTCCATTCTTCGTCATCCTTGTACCGGAGATAGAAGGAATACCGGGACAAGAGGATGAATCGGGACAAGTAGTCATCGAAGCTCTCCGTGTCCCCTTGTCTGATATTAAGGAATTCTATCTCCTTCTCAAGCCGAACTGATTTAGGGAAATACTTTTCGTTGAATTCTTGTTGAAACAGTTCCAAAGTTAGCGGCACATTTCTGCTACGTAAAGTGAGAGATATATTTCTCCACCAGCGATCCGCATCACCTTCGAGCTTATAGACTGCTAGGCGCGGCTTCACCTCCTCTGGACACCCAAGAACCTCAAATATCTTCTCCAGGCGATTCAACCAATCTTCCACCACTTGAGGATCAAACCTCCCTTTGAACGTTGGAGGCAAATGTTTGCAGAACCTGGTAACCCAGAACTGAAGATCTCTATCCTCTCTGGCTGGTCCCCCATGAGACTCTTGATTCGGAATAGCACGAGGTGGAGCTTCTAATGGCCGTGCTGATCCCTCGGCAGTGTCCTCATATCGGGTTTCCTCTTGAGTTTCCTCTGGTGTGGACTGAACCGGATTCACCTTGTTCTTTGCCTTCTCCGCTCTGAGCTTGTCTCTCAGCTCAGTGATCATGTCCCACTGATCCTTTATTAGACCCATTAATTCTTGCATTAGATCCGGTGGATTATCATTTACGACCTCCACCTTAGGGTCTGCACGCGGAACACTGGGGCGTCCTCTAGTTTTCATCATTCTACAAACAACTCAACCCTATTAATTTAGTAGAGATAGTATGCACATATATTCACAAGTCTCATATACATCCATATCAACTTAACATACATGTGCATACACAACAAGAATTCACAGACGATCTTCGATCCCTAAAGCCAACTAAGGGATCTATCCTAGCAAACTCTACCCTTGCCAGAAACTACAGCTCTGATACCAAAATGTAACCCCCTGCCTTAATTAACGTAATTAAGATTCGATAACGCATGGTAAAAAGGGGTTAGAGACCGCTGGATAGCTAAAAACTTGCTAAATCACCTACTAACGAGTAGGAACTTACAAAATTTTCAAAACTTCTTTCCTATCCCGGTCTCGATTTTAATTATCAAATATAATCACCTGCGTAGTTAACTTACATTCACATATATCAGAGTTTATCACTTAACCCCAGCAACCCCCAGGTTTATCTATATAAATATATAGAGTTCCAAATCCTGATTAGGGGATTACAAAACCAAGTATTCAAACTATTTACAACTCAACGTTATACAGTAAACCCCTATCCAAAATGAATAGCCAACAAACCCACGCTAAATGTCCCTATAAAGCTCTAACCACTCCGGGTCGTTCGCTTCTCCTTAGAGCCACTCGCCCTGTCTAAAAGGTTAGTCAAAAGAAAGAATGAGATTCAAGAGAATCCCAGTAGTAACTAAACATTTATACCACATATAAACACATAGCATGTAAGCAAATCATCATACAGCAGCAGCAGCACAAATCACACTCCACCCTCATCCCCTTTCTCCGCCGGGAAGGCACACCGCCCAAACCCGAACCGTTGTTAGCTACTCAGGGACTGTTGGCGTGGCAGTGCATAAACATAGCCTTATAGCTCATATAGCTATCCGGCTTTCATAATTGGCCAGTCGGCCCTCACAAATAGCCTTTCGGCTCACAACTAGCCTTTCGGCCCACATAATCACATAATCACACCTCATCCTCATCCCCTTTCTCCGCCCGGAAGGCTTACAACCCTTACCCGATCTATTGTTAGCTACTCAGGGACTATTGGACTGACGGTGCTTACATGTATCCACATAAGTCGCAACATACGAACTTATCGCAAATCAATGAACATACACACATACAATGCATCACATATGGTACGAAAGAAAAGTCACTACCTGATCCTTTCCTGACGGTCGCTGGCACAGTAGGCTCACGAGGATAGCAGATGTCAAATCCTATAATCAAAATAGGGACAACAGGTTAATTTCCTTTTCCAAGTTCTTAATTCCATAACACTCTAAGTTGGTATTCCTTTGGACTCTTTAGATGGCTATTAAATGCCTAAACATATGCCTAAAGGGTTGGGATAGCCACCCCCAAAGATCCCTCTTTAGAAGACTAAACGCTGAATTTTGGTCGCTTCACTCGAGCACGAAGGGTCTCACTCGAGCATGACCCCCGATTTCACTCGAGCACTAGCGAGTGAACCCCAGAAAGTGTTTGCCCGAGAGCAAACTTGGACACAATCACACACTCCCACTCGAGCACAAGAGACTGTGCTCGAGCAGAGCCCTTAGGTGCACTTGAGCACCAGGAAGTGAGACTCAGCGAGTGACAACCCGAGAGTGACCCTTCCCACCAAACCTCAAATGCACTCGAGCACAAGCCCTAGTGCTCGAGTGATCTCTCAATACTCACGAGTGCCACGCTCACTCTTGACAATCCACCCACGAGTGATTTCCTGAGACGCTCACCCGTAGTACCAAAATGCACCCTCACTCAACCATGCCTATACTCACTCGAGCATGTTCATGTTTCACTCGCAATTCAGGAAGCATGCTCGCGCTTTCTACCCGACGACCTTCACAAAATACCCAGAAACTCGCATCATGCTCGAGTGAGCTCCTCCCTCACTCGAGTGATGCCTTTCAGATGCCCAGAAACACAGCAACTGATAAAATTTTCCAGAATTTAACAATTGACTACCAATGGTCCTAAAACTCATACCAAAACTCATTCTCACTTGTTTTAACACAAAGAACCCATTGGCAATCACAAAACACCCAAATTTCCACTTAAACCACAAAATTTCATCTCTCCTACACCGAAACCACTCCAAGACACATATGGCCAACTTCCTCTCCATAAATCCAAACCAAAACCATTGACATTTATGCACCATTTGATATCTATTACACCACAAACTACTACTCAATTCATATCTTCTAAAATCTCAAGGAATCAGGGCATAAATCCCGAATTCAGAAAACTAAACCAATGGCAAAAACAATTACGTCAAGCTTCATCAAAAACTCACCTCTTTCACTTGCTGAATTCAAAACTTTGATTCCTCAACTTTCAAATTCCCTCAATTTGCCACACACCACAAATCAAAAGTCTGAAAACATGGAAATAAAGCTCTTGACTTCTTGTTTAACATTAATGAAAGACACTTGAGCATTTGAAGGCATCAACTTACCAAATCTCAAGCTTTTCTCTTTCTCTTTCCTTAGCTTAGCTCACCGGAAATGGAGAAAATGGAGAGAGAATGATGATGATCACCTTCTCTTGGTCCCATGCACATAGCCGACTTTGGAGAGTGGGAGGGAAGAGAAATGAGTTGAATTTTTGACTTCAATCCAATAGTTCTCCTCTTGCCACTTGTCAAGATCCCATCCTTCCTTCCATGAATTGATATGGAATTGCATGCACAAGATTCCATCCTTTTCTCTTCCAATCCTAGCCATTGATCTTGATTACCAAAGAGTTTCCTCTCCAGTAACTAACCGATCGAACGGTAAATTTACCATTTTGCCCCTGATTATCCCAATACTCATTAAACCATCACTAATGATCTTTATATCATATTACACAACATATACTTCAAAAGTGCTTAATTAATATTAATTACATCACTTTCAAGTTATTAATCCTTGATTACAATCCAGGATATTACACCTTCCCTGCTTAGACCATAAATTAGGGTTCTAAGCAAAACTTCACCAATTCACATTTTAAACACCAAACTAGGTTCATATGCTTATCAAACTTCATATAACCACTTGTATATGATCAAAGCATGCTGAAATCCTAAAAGCCCTATGATAACCAAAGTTAGGGCTGTAATTCCCCAAAATGTGTATAAGGGCTTATGACTCAAAACGAGAATGTAATGAATGTTAGATGAATACTTTTGGAGAAGCCATAAGATGATGACATTTGGCACCACATAATTTAGGCAATGAAACTTTGAAAAAGTCAACAATTGTGACTAGGTATAAATAAAGCAAGAACCAAGAGATTAATGGATCAATATATCTTTCTCCTTTTCTCTCAATTAATTTCGTTCAAGATCCCAAAGAACGAGAAAGATAATGCCCATTAAAATATTCTTCACCTTTAGTCACCAATGTTGATCAAGACACCAAGGGAAATAGAGATAGTTGAATCCATTGCAAACCTTACCTTTTTATATGATTCTCCACGGTCAAATTTCAAAGAGAAGAAGGGATGAAGAATTAATTAATTAGGTAACCTTTTTGGGCAGCCATATTGTTCAAAAAGGGAAGAGAAAGGAAAGAGAAAACTTGAGGCAATTATACTTAGTTAATTCACCATAAGTGTATAACCAAATGAAGCAATTTTCACCACAACATTTCTCTACTTTTTGACCAAAATCTTGGCTAGTTATTAAGGGATAAGAGAAGCCAAAAATATGATCATTCATCATTCATATTCTCTCTATTAAAGTCAGTTTTGGGAGCTGCTATATGAAGAATGAAGAAGCAGGGTTATAGGTGAGATATTTTCTCTTGATTTTCACTTGCTTAACCTCATCTATGGCCAAAACACTCTTCATAAACATTGTTCCTCTTGATTAGGGCTTTATTTTTATGGTTTTAGAATTTTACAAGGAGGTGTTCTGAGCCATCATCCAAGAACAAAAGCTTTAGAATCAAAGAAAAAACCTAAGGAGGAGCAAGAGGTAAGTATTAGCTTCAAATAGAGCTATTGGTTGTATTGGTTAAATGAGTATTTTGGCATGTGTGAATTTGCTCTAATTTTGGCCAAATGAGGGTTAGGATAATTCATGGTGTTTTGGTTCTGTTATTGGTGTTTTATGATGATTAGAAACCATATGAGACAAGTTTGATGCTAAAATTGGAAGTTTGGTAACTGTTGGAATTTATTTTTATTTTTTGGCCAAAATAGGACATGAGGAATGAGTGATAATTTGCTTATTTTGATGTTACCATTGTGTTCTACATGAAAAATGGTGTGGAAATAGCCCCAGGTTGTGAATTTTGTGTCATTAAAACTCAAAATGCAAAACTGAATTTTCTTCCTAAATAGAATTCCAGCGAGGTACCCTTATTGTGTGGTGTTTTTGGATAACCAAATGATGTTCAATGAATGTGAAACTTTCTAACATAAGAGTAGACATGTAAAGATTTACCTTTATAGGTTATTTGCATCATTTCGATTTGTACACTGGGAGTTATAAATTTTTGAATTTAGCTCATGAAAAATGGGATGAATTCTGGCGGTGTGCAATAAATGACAATTCTGGGAATGTTGTTCATCCAATTGGCTGTGGGTGATATTTTTCATAGAAAATAGACTAAATAAAGGTCTTATAGCTTTTAGAATCACTACAATTAGATTTTTGTACATAAAGATGTGATTTTTCAAAGTTGAAGAAAAATTCTAGTAGATTTGGTCACTTGTGTGAAAATTCAAAGGTAATGGCACGAAGTAATAAGTATGAACTTTAAGGTTAGAAAATTGGTCTTTTTAGTTAATTGACCCCTTTAAATCCTTATTTGACTTGATTAAATATCCCTAATGATAACCAACTTGAGTGTTTGAATTAAAGAAGAATTGGATTAAGTAATAACCTATCATCCGTAATTCTAATTAAGGAATTGATATCTGCCCTTACACAAGAAATCTATGTAAGAGCAAGACCGGAAAGACCAAGGTTGTGACTCTTTCTCTTATATCATGTATAATGCTTTGTATGTATGTGCATCTCATCAATTGTTACGAATGTCAAGAATTGTTACAAATGTTATGAATGTTATGAATGTTATAAATGTCAAGAATGTGTTGCTATTTTGAATGTTGTTATGTGATGATTACTTACATGCTTTGTGAAATTATAAGTCATAGAAGTGAATTGTTGCTACTAAGATTCATATGAATCTCACTATTTCCAATGACCAATCTACAGCCAGGGCAAGCGGATCAAAGGAAAAGCAGGTAAATAAGGGCAACTAGGGCGCACTGATAGAAAATTAGGCGTTTCGCTTGTTGGTTATCAAACTTTTGAAAAATTTGTATATGTTGTACTTGATGCAAATATAAGTACACTAAAGTAAAGGTGGACAAACCAAACATAGACTTGAGTTTTGGTATGTAACCTTGTTAAAGGAACTAAGTATGGGCGATCAGGTCCTATAGACCCTATTAGTCAATGAATATAATGTTAGGATCGGCAGGCACATCGGAAGAATTTTAAAATTTTTATCGATCCTGATTGAGGATCTATCAACGACATTTAAATTGAGTTAGAAAGATTCGTACCTTTTTCAACTTAGGGTTTTCACAATCTCTAGGAGCCAACACCTCAGGTCTGCTCCCTCTATTGTTATCCACACGAATGCTCTCTAACACAGACTACTTGCTAGCGCCTCCAAATGTCTCCTTGGGATTCCCTTACGGCTCTGAATTCACATGCATGTATGGTATATCTGCTCTATCAAGTTTATAACCTATGAGGGCTATATTCGAATTTCAAAATTAATCTTCATTAATTTCAAAATTAATTAACAATTAATTATCTTGATAAGATAATTAAATAAATTCAGTTTAAATTAAATCTGTCCAACAGTTTTAATTTAACCTATTTATTTAATCCAAATAAAGAACCATTAGATTTAAGTTATCTTCATAAATTAAATATGAGATATTATATCTCTATCATGTTAGTTATTAAATTTAATATATCTTAATAGATTAAATTTAAAATTAACACAATATAATAATATCATATAACACACACATATAAGATATGTATTTCAAAAATATATATCTATATAATATTATTAACGAATTTTATATTTTATATATATATAATTCGTCCGCCCTAAATTAAACATTATCTCGTGTTAGGTCATTCTTGCGTGCGACCCTGTTGGCCCATATGAAGTTGGCAGTGGGCCAATAACTGTACTAATCCAAAAGTCGCAAGCGACCTTTAGCAAGACATTAGTACTACCCAATTCATATAAGGATTGTCAACACGTTGCAACCTGTCATACAACCATGTCACATCCGTTTTGCCACATGATTTATCGGCCAAGGATAAGGCATGGATAATGTCATCTTATTGTTCCTAACCATTACTTTCTCGATTCCTGAGTAGCCTGACAATAGAAATGGAAACTCCATTCCATCGTAGTATGACCATACATTTCTCAGACTTACTCATCGAGGGGCCCAGTAATATCTCTCTACTAATGTAAGGGACAAATTCCATCTTGATCATTCATATTCCTCTGCATGAAAAACTACTAAGCCAGATCGTAGCCTTTATTATCCCCCGGTCAAAACTGACTTTTGACTAGTTCAAAGCTTATCAACTCTCATGTAGGAATCTGTGATGACCTCAGGTCTAAGGGCATTGTGACGTGGTTATACATGAGAAAAGCTGATGACTTGATCCATGTTGCTTTCTCATAGTGGGTCGGTCCAGCACCTTGTACTCTTACAAGTGCTTAAGACATTGATTCGTATCTCCATATCTTATCAAAGTCATACTGGTCTTGTTTCACCTTTGCTCCTGCATAGATGATCGACTAGGGACATTTTAGGATAATCTTTATGAATTATCCAAGGATACAATTATCACAGTTAACATGCAAATAATATGATAACAAAATGGAGAAATTTCATTAAATTAATAATGTTCAAAGTACAATGATAGGCCCTTAGGGCACAATTTCCAATATCTTCCCACTTGCCCTAGGTACAATCATTAATTTGCCTAATTCCCATTGTCCTAACATCACACTCATGCTTTACATGTGCAAGCAGCTTAGTAACATTGTCTTGTCCTGCTACTTTACATATCTTGATATAACCTCTATCATTGATTTCTTTAATTAGATGAAATTGCTTGAGTATATGCTTGGTCCTTTGATGTGACCTAGGCTCCTTGGCCTGTGCAATAGCACCGCTATTACCACAGAACAAATCTATTGCATTTAAGATGGTAGGCACCACCTTTAGTTTAATAATGAACTTTTTTTTCTAAAGGGTTTCTTAGCTACATCTAATGCTGCTATATACTTAGCTGCTGTTGTAGAATCTGCTACAATGCTCTCCTTGGAGCTCTTCCAGCTTACTGCTCTACCATTCAGGAGGAATACGTATCCAGATTGTGATTTAAGGTCATCTTGGTCAGTTTGAAAACTTGCATCTGTGTAACCGATTACACAGAGCTCTGAAAGAGGCAAGCTTCACCCAAGAGGGGGTGAATTGGGTGATGTGATAAATTTTTCGCTTGATGTGGTGATATGCAAATATTTGAAGACAGAGTAGAGTTGAGAAGATTAGAACACAGAGAATTATATTGGTTCGGCCTAAAAACCAGGCCTACGTCCAGTCCTCAGAGATCAAGACCTACTGAGTTTTTCACTATTCTTCCAATATTCAATGGGCTCTCAGAATGCCACAAAACAGCAATTGTCCTCGAACAGACTACGAGTTGAAATATTCTCACACTAAGAAATTTCTCTCCCCCTTACGACAAGTCTTACCTGCAGAAAACAACCTATGATCTTTCCCACTTGTTTACGTATACAAGTCTTATGAGCAACAACGTTCTCTCTCCGCTTACACCACTTTAAGTCTTACGAGCAGCAACGTTCTCTACCGCTTGTATCTTATAAGTCTTATGAGTGGAAGATTTAATTAGGAATTCTCTCAACAACTTCTCTCGTAAGGATATCTACCCTCTCAAGGTCCCAATACCTTGAGATCAAATGAAAATATAATTTGAAATGTATATAGACTATCTTACAGAGAAAGTATGATAAACACTGAAGATCAATATGAACACAAAGAAAATATGAATAACAGAGACTCGTGAATTTGCTTGTCAATTCTTGTGCTTCGTTATATTTGACGATCTCTGGAACTCTGTATTTATAGATGTTCAGTTTTTGCCTGTTTGAATAACGATCATTGTGGAGCGGGGCATGTTACTGTGGAATGGCATGCACACGTTTGAAAACTTTGAATGTAGTAGGTACGTGCTTGTCATGATGTTGTCTGCCGTTGTTTGACTTCCTTCGTGTCTGTTTATTTCAACGTTCATCCTCCTGTATCACACTTATAAAACATTCAAAATGATGTTAAATAATAATAATAAGTGATGATAAGATAAATAAATATCATTAAACCATATTCGGATTGAATGCTGTAAGACTGGTGCATTTTGTCTTCTGGCAGAGTAGTTAAATCGGATAGCAGACTTTACAGAACTTTGCCATATGCATTTGGTAACTTTGTAATCATTCCTTAGACTTATAAAACTATGATTTGCACACAATTTCCTTTTGTTATCATCAAAACTTGGGATCTAACATTCTCCCCCTTTTTGATGATGAAAAAACCTTTGTGATGAGTTTTAAGAAAAGTATTGATTAGAGTGAAATTTTTTTTAAATACAACATCAATGTTTCCAAATGCATATTTTGTAAAGGTTTAGATTCAAGTTCATATTTTTGCACTTATCTACATATGGTCCCTGCAATACTTCCACTGAGCACTTAATAACCAAGATAAGCATAGTATCACAAAAACACTCAAAACTGAACATAAAAACTTGATAACATGAAAATAGCCATTAATGATAAACTAAGAAACATACAATAGTCAGCATAAATCATTAACTACATTAACTACCCATAAAGCCCATATACAACCATAATCCCAATAACATCATCATAAACCTACCCCATTAGACAAAAACTACCCAAACACCCAATACATCCCATGATAACTCAGAAAACCATTACACATCCTTCTCCCCCGTTTTGTCAACATCAGAAGGGGGCTGTGGAAAAGTGATATCAGATGATGGGACAAAGTGTACCATGGCAGTGGAATGGTCAACTGGCACTAGCACAAAGGGTGGAGATGATGGCTGTGGAACAGAGGCTGAGGGTGGTGGTGAAGGCGATCGATCATATGTTATATCAATATTAGAATCTGGATTGGTGAAGATAACATGTGTCTGTGGATGAGGAGGTGAAGTCGAGGCAGGAGTGGTCTCAGGTGGCACTTCTGAAGATGCAGTCGGGAAGTGAGAACGTAAGAAGATCTCCATATCAGTTATCCTTTGTGACATGTCATCCTAAGTCTTGAACATCAAGTCAAAGTTGGTATTAGCCTTGTCTACCAACTTTCAAACCTATAACTCCATCTTGTCTACCAACTTCTCATACTCAGTCATTAATTCCTTTTTCAAGCCAGACACAGCTTGATTGATCACTTCAGTCAAATGATTGGAGAGTGATGCATTCAGGAAGGATGGAGGAGGAACTTGACCTTGAGAAGATGACTGAGCCTCATCACCTCTGGATGGAGTGGCTTCCCTTTGAGATGTAGCCTTGGTTCAACTCACTGGAAGATTGATACTCATATGAGTCAGTTGAGTCTTGCCAAATCTTGGAATGAGTACCCTCTTAGTTCCTTCCAAGTACCATATCTTATTTTTCATAAGAATGAGAGATACAATCTGAGGATATGGTATGGTCGCAGATTTTGATGAAGAAAATCAAAATCTTCTCATCTCACTAAAAATGATCTCCCCCACATTTCTTTATTGCCCGGTTAGGAAGGAGGCCAACAAATAATAATCTTTTTGAGCAAAATGGGTAAAATTTTTGGACTTATTAACCATGCTACGAGAATATATATAGTGAAGAGCTTTATGAGAATTAGGCATGTCATAGGCTTAAAATTAAGGGGGCTTATAGGGTCTTTTGGTCTCAAAAGCTGAAGGCTTCATTGGCTGAGAAGGTGGGTGGATCTGGAGGTGGTGCAACATACCCATGTAAGTCATTAATAATATTAGCAGATATCATAATGAATTGACCTCTAACAGTAGTAGATACTGCTTCCTCAATCAATTCTCCAGCCCTAGACATAATGTTATGGGTTTTCATGTTGCAGTAAAATGTTTTTACGACAAAGGGTGAATATGGAATATGGATATTTAGCCAGGGAGCATAGAATCCAAGATAAGGATATAAATCCAAATGACAATTCTTCTTCAAGTAATCTAAATCCACATATACTATAGGACAGAAATGCCTATGTGCAAACTCAGTATCGAATACCTTCTGTTGTAGTGCCCTTAGTTCCTCAACATTGAAAGTCTCAGGAGGACTTGTAACTTGATCATCTTCTGGAGCTTGTGAGGTAGAAGGTACCCCTGAAGCAGCCACACTGGATTACCCAACATGCTGTGAACTTGAGACACGGCTTGAGAAGCAATTTTCCCAACCAACTTGTCAAGTTTTGACCTCTCCATTGCTTCCCGAAGTTACATGTTGAATGTGTCATCGAAGGAAGAAGAGGATTGTTGTTGTTGCTCAGTTTCCTTCTTCTTTCCTCTTCCTTGGACCTCTTTGGATTGAGACTGGGTAACCACTAGTTCTTTGAACACCACACCCTTTGGTTTCTTTTGTGAAGGTTGATCCTTCTTGGCTATTTGAGGTTTAGGATGAGGTTTCTTGGCCGGAGTTCTCTTTTTGTTTCAGCTCGGATCTTTGCCTTGATAGATTCTTTGTTTAGTGGCAGATCTTTCTTGTTTACTATCAAGCATTCTTTTGAGTCAAAGATCACCCAGTTATCTTTGTCAGTGCTTTGACTTACACTTAAGAGGTTGTGGCATAATCCTTCAACATAGTATACTTTGTTGATTTGAACACCATCGGATTTTCCCACTTCACCAATTCCAGCAATACGTCCAGATTGATTACCTCCAAATGTTACCTTTCCTCCATATTTGGTTTCCAGCATGGTGAACTTATTTTTGTCACCAGTCATGTGTCTCGAACATCCACTATCAATATACCACATGTTTGCTCGTGATGCTTTGAGACATACCTAGAGTAAGGTGATCAAGTTTTAGGTACCTACACTTTCTTGGGTCCTTTGTGGTTAGTATGTGATGCATGTGTTCCTTTTAAAACCCATTTATATGTGCCAATAACTTGTCCTCTCTTAAAATAACATGATGAAGTATAATGTCCTTTCCTATTACAATAGCTACATGATGTGAAAGGATTTGATGTATGCACAGAATTCCTGAAATATTTAAGATACGTTCTACTGTTATTCTTCTCATTTCCTCTATTCTTAACATGATCAAACTTATATCCAATTCCAGATTTACCAAATAATACTTTCTGAGAATTTAGAATAACTTTAAGAGTTTCACTTCCCTTAGTAAATTTTTCAACAATTTTTGTTAAATCTCTTATTTTCTTATCTTTCTCCTCACATATTTCACACGATGATATAACAATATTTTCTAATTCTTTTACTTTCTTCTTATAACTAACCATTTCTTTAGCTACCTTGATGAATTATGTATGCAATGCATTATATTCAGATAACAATTCATCATAAGTAGCTTCAGAATCACTTACCTCAGAATCCGATTCTTCTTCTTTGGCGACCAAGCATAGATTTGCTACTTCGTCATTGTTGCTTTCTTCATCTGACGAACTATCACCCTAGATAGATGATATATATGCTTTCTTTTTCTGCTTCTTTTTGTCTTTGTTTCTGAAGCATTTGGATTTGATGTGTCCAGGTTTCCCACATTCATAGCATACTATCTGTTGCTCTTTGTTTCCTTTCTTGCTTGGTCCACCTTGATAATTTTTAAAGTTCTTTTGACCTCTTCTATAGAATCTCTTGAATTTTCTCACGATCATTCCCATTTCATCATCATTAGGGACATCTTCATTTCCAGAAGACTCTTCTTCTTCCTTGATAGCCTTAAGTGCAACTCCTTTTTTCCTTTTATCATCAAACTCTTCTAGTTCCTTTTTGAATCTCAACTTTCCTTCATACTCGGAAAGACTACCAAAGAGAGCAACTACGGATCTCATAGATTCTCTTTTAGCTTCTTCGATAGCTGTCACCTTCGCTTCCCATTCTTTCGTAAGAATATTAAGAATCTTTCTTAATTGGGAATTTTGGTCAAAATATTTTCTAAGTGCAGATAATTTATTAACAAGATGAGTATACCTGAGTTCAATTCTGATATTCCTTCCCCAGGTTTCATACGAAATAGATCATACTCTGTAATTAGAGTATTGACTCTATTTTCTTTGATTCTGGATGTACCTTCGTGAGCAATTTCAAGAGCATCCCACATATCTTTGGCAGTTGGTAGAGTACATATTCGAAAATATTCCTTTTGACTGAGAGCACTCTGTATCATTAAAATAGCTTTACTATTTAACGTTACTAACCTTTTATCATCTTTGTCAAATTCCTCTGGGCTCTTCTTAACGACTCTATCTTCGATTTTCTTCATTGGAACATAGTCACCATCTTGTATTACATTCCATAAACCGTACTCGTTAGCCATCACGAACACTCTGAACTTAGCTTTCAAGAACGAAAAATGTTCTCCAGCAAAACCAGGGGGTCTAGTGATTGAAGCTCCGTTTGGAAGAATGTTTTCACCCATTGTTGCCATTTATCGGATCCTTCTCAAGCTGTTAGGCTCTTCAGAGAAAACCTTGCTCTGACACCAAATGAAAGAGGCAAGCTTCACCCAAGAGGGGGTGAATTGGGTGATGTGATAAATTTTTCGCTTGATGTGGTGATATGCAAATATTTGAAGATAGAGTAGAGTTGAGAAGATTAGAACAAAAAGAATTATACTGGTTCAGCCTAAAAACTAGGCCTACGTCCAATCCTCAGAGATCAAGACCTACTGAGTTTTTCACTATTCTTCCAAGATTCAATGGGCTCTCAGAATGCCACAAAACAGTAATTGTCCTCGAACGGACTACAAGCTGAAATATTCTCACACTAAGAAATTTCTCTCCCCCTTACGATAAGTCTTACGTGTGGAAAAACAACCTATGATCTTTCCCACTTGTTTACGTATACAAGTCTTATGAGCAGCAACGTTCTCTCCCGCTTACACCACTTTAAGTTTTACGAGCAGCAACGTTCTCTACCGCTTGTATCTTATAAGTCTTATGAGTGGAAGATTTAACTAGGAATTCTCTCAACAGCTTCTCTCGTAACGATATCTACCCTCTCAAGGTCCCAATACCTTGAGATCAAATGAAAATATAATTTAAAATGTATATAGACTATCTTACAGAGCAAGTATGATAAACACTGAAGATCAATATGAATACAGAGAAAATATGAATAACAGAGACTCGTGAATTTGCTTGTGAATTCTTGTGCTTCGTTATATTTAACGATCTCTAGAACTTTGTATTTATAGATGTTCAATGTTTGCCCGTTTGAATAACGATCATTGTGGAGCGGGGCATGTTACTATGGAATGGCATGCGCACGTTTGAAAACTTTGAATGTAGTAGGTACGTGCTTGTCATGATATTGTATGCCGTTGTTTGACTTCCTTCGTGTCTGTTTATTTCAACGTTCATCCTCCTGTATCACACTTATAAAACATTCGGAATGATGTTAAATAATAATAATAAGTGATGATAAGATAAATAAATATCATTAAACCATATTCGGATTGAACGTTGTAAGACTGGTGCATTTTGTCTTCTGGCAGAGTATCACTCGAGCATAGATGGGCTCACTCGAGTGAATACACATATTTTCTCCTTATTCTTCAGTTTAGTGCTTGCACTCTTACAGGAGTTCAGAGAGTTAATTTTCTCACTAGCAAGTGATGTGGGGCCTCACTCAAGCACAACTCCTTCTGCTCAAGTGGCCTTGCTTATTACACTAGGAGACCAGTTTCTGGACAACACTCGCATACCATTTTAGCAAGAGTGAGATTTTACACTCGCAGGTGATGTGAGCCCTTACTCGAGCACACATACTCATGCTCAAGTGAGAAGAATATTCTCATGTAATATACTCTTGTTATCAGCACTAGCATTAGAATTTGAGAGAGTTAGATTTCTTACTCGTGAGTGCTGATGTGTCACTCGAGCATATGAAGCCTCACTCGGGCATACTTGTGCTTCTTTGACCTTTATGACTCTCGGCCAAACACTTGCACTCCCTCACTTGCTAGTGCTCGAGTACAAACTAGCTTCATGCTCGAGTATTGATTACAATGCTCGAGTACATCAGTAAGCATGACAGGAAGTGCTCTCGGCCAAGCACTTGTAGTCCCTCACTCGCATGTGCTTGAGTGAGAAGGACTCTTATGCTCGAGTGCTATCTCCAGTGCTCGAGTGCATCAGTAAAAATAATAGTAGTTTGCTCTCGGCCAAACACTTTCTGGTCATCACTCCCATCTGCTCGAGTACAAAAGAGCTCCATGCTCGAGTGCTAGTTCTTGTGCTCGAGTACATCAGTTAAATCTGATAGCAGACTTCACAGAACTTTGCCATATGCATTTGGTAACTTTGTAATCATTCCTTAGACTAATAAAACTATGATTTGCACATAATTGCCTTTTGTTATCATCAAAACTTGGGATCTAACAAGGTCATCATCCAATCCACCATAGACCAAAAATAGGTCCTTAGTCCTTCTTAAGTACTTTAGGATATTCTTGACCGTAGTCCAATGACCATCACCAGAATCTTGTTGATATATGCTGGTCATGCTTAAGGAAAATGAGACATCTGGTCAGTGCATAGCATGGCATACATGATGGATCTAATTGCCGAGGCATATGGAACCTTACTCATGTAATCTCGTTGATCAGATGTACTAGGACACAGATCCTTCCTAAGATGGATGCCATGAGACATGGGCATGTAACCCGTTTTTTAATCCTGCAAGGTAGGAATGTCGTTCCCAATAAGTAGGATGTCATCTACAAAAACACTAGAAATACAACTATGCTCCCACTAACCTTGTAAACACAAGGTTTATCGATATTTTGAATGAATCCAAACTCTTTGACTACTTCATCAAAACGATGATTCCAGATCTAAGATGCTTGCTTCAATCGATAGATGAATCTTTGAAGCTTCCAAACTTTACCAGAGTCCTTTGGACACACAAAACCTTCATGTACACATCCTCAAGCAGCTTTCCATTAAGGAAGGTATTTTTGACATCCATCTACCATATTTCATAGTCATAATATGCTGCAATGGCAAGAAGGATTCTAATTGATTTGGCCATTGCAACTGGGGAAAAGGTTTCATCATAGTCTACACTATGAGTTTGAGTGAATCCTTTTGAAACCAGTCGTGCTTTGAAGACATTTACATTGCCATCCATGTCAATTTTCTCCTTAAAAACCCATTTGCACCCTATGGTTTTTACACCTTCAGGTGGATCGACTAAGGTCCATATCTGATTGTCTTACATGGATTGTATTTCAGACTTCATGGCATTTAGCCATTTTTTGGAGTTTAGTCCCACTATGGCTTCCCGATAAGTGATTGGCTCATTTTGTTCAATGAGCAACACATTACAGCCTTCAGTGTTAGGATCAGCAGGTACATTGGAAGAATTATAAAAATTTTCACCAATCCTAATCCAAGATCTATCATTGGCGTTTAAATCGGGTTAAAAAGAACTCGTACCTTTTTCTTTACTTAGGGTTTTCACGATCTCTAAGAGCCAACACCTCAGGTCCGCTCTCTCTACCGGTATCCACACGAATGCTCTCCAACACGGACTGCGTGCTAGCAACTCCAATGTCTCCTAGGGTTTCCCTTGCGGCTCTTAATTCTCATGCGTGTATGAGTCTATCTCCTCTATCAAGTTTATAACCTATGAAGGCTATATTCAAATTTCAAAATTAATCATCATTAATTTCGAAATTAATCAACAATTAATTATATTGATGGGCTAATTAAACAAATTTAGTTTAAATTAAATCTGTCCAACAGTTTTAATTTAACCTATTTATTTAATCAAAATAAAGAGCTATTAGATTTAATTTATCTTTATAAATTAAAACTTAGATACTATATCTCTATCGTGTTAGTTATTAAATTTAATATATCTTAATAAATTAAATTTAAAAGTAAGACAATATAATAATATAATATATATACATATATATAATATGTATTTCGAAAATACATATCTATATAATATTATTAACGAATTTTATATTACATATATATAAATAAAAAATTCGTCCACCCTAAATTAAGCATTATCTCATGTTGGCCCATATGAAGTTGGCAATGGGACAATAACTATATTAACCCATAAGTCGCAAATGGTCTCTAGCAAGACATTATGACTACCCAATTCATATGAGGATCGTTAACACGATGCAACCTGTCATACAACCATGTCACGTCCCTTTTGTCACACGATATATCGATCAAGGATGAGGCATGGATAATGTCATCCTCTTGTCCTGACCATTACTTTCTCTATTCCTGAGTAGTCTCACAATAGAAATGGAAACTCTTTTCCATTGTAGTATGGCCATATATTTCTCAGACTCACTCATCGAGGGGCCCAGTAATATTTCTCTACTAATGTGAGGGACAAATTCTATCTTGATCATTCATATTCCTCTGCATGAAAAACCACCAAGCCCGATCTTAGCCTTTATCATCACCAGGTCAAAAGTGACTTTTGACTAGTTCAAAGCTTAGCAACTCTCATGTAGGAATCAATGATGACCTCAGGTCTAAGGGCATTGTGACATGGTTATACATGAGAAAAGCTTATGACTTGATCTATATTGCTTTCTCACAGTGGGTCGGTCCAGTACCTTGTACTCTTACAAGTGCCTAAGACTTTGATTCATATCTCCATATCTTATCAAAATCATACTGGTCTTGTTTCATCTCTGCTCCTGTATAGATGACCGAATAGGGACATTTTAGGACAATCTTTATGAATTATCCAAGGATACAGTTATCACAGTTAACATGTAAATAATATGATAACAGAATGGAGAAATTTCATTAAATTAATAATGTTCAAAGTACAATGATTGGCCCTTAGGGCACAATTTCCAACATCTTCCCACTTGCCCTAGGTACAATCATTAATTTGCCTAATTCCCATTGTAATAACATCACACTCATGCTTTGCCTGTGCAAGCGGCTTAGTAAGAGGATCAGCAACATTGTCTTGTCCTGCTACTTTGCATATCTAGATATCACCTCTATCATTGATTTCTCTAATTAGATGAAATCGCCTGAGTATATTCTTGGTCTTTTGATGTGACCTAGGCTCATTAGCCTGTGCAATAGCACCGCTATTATCACAGAACAAATCTATTAGATTTGAGATGATAGGCACCACCCCTAGTTCAGTAATGAATTTTCTGATCCAAACGACTTCTTTAGCTGTATCTGATGCTGCTATATACTCAGCTTCTATTGCAGAATCTGCTATAGTGCTCTGCTTGGAGCTCTTCCAGCTTACTGCTCCAGCATTTAAGAGGAATACATATCCAGATTGTGATTTAAGGTCATCTTGGTCAGTTTGGAAACTTGCATCTGTGTAACCAGTTACATAGAGCTTTTCATCCATACACCATAGACCAAAAATAAGTCCTTAGTCTTTCTCAAGTACTTTAGGATATTCTTGACCGCATTCTAATGACCCTTACCAGGATCTTGTTGATATCTACTAGTCATACTTAAGGCAGATGAGACATCCAGTCGAGTACATAACATGTCATACATGATGGATCCAATGGTCAAGGCATATGTAACCTTACTCATGCGATCTCGTTGATTAGGTGTACAAGGACACAGATCCTTCCTAAGATGGATTCCATGAGACATGGTCATGTAACCCCTTTTTGAATTCTGCATACTGAACTTATGCAGTATCTTGTCTATGTATGTGCTCTGACGTAGGCCTATTAGTATTTTGGATCTATCCCTATAGATCTTAATCCCTAGGATATAGGTGGCTTGACCTAAGTCTTTCATTGAAAAGAACTTTACTAACCAAGACTTGACACTCTGCAAGGTAGGAATGTTGTTCCCAATGAGTAGGATGTCATCTACATAAAGCACTAGAAATACAACTATGCTCCTACTAACCTTCTTGTAAACACAAGGTTCATTGATGTTTTGAATGAATCCAAACTCTTTGACTACTTCATCAAAATGATGATTCCAGCTTTGAGATGCTTGCTTTAAACCATAAATGGATCTTTAAAGCTTGCAAACTTTACCAGAGTCCTCGGGATGCACAAAACCTTTAGGTTGTGTCATGTCTACATCCTCAAGCAGCTTTCCATTAAGAAAAGTTATTTTGACATCCATCTGCCATATTTCATAGTCATAATATGCTGCAATGGCAAGAAGGATTCTGATTGATTTGGCCATTGCATCTGGGGAAAAGGTTTCATCATAGTCTACACCATGAGTTTCAGTAAATCCTTTTACAACCAGTCATGCCTTGAAGACATTTACATTGCCATCCATGTCAGTTTTCTCCTTGAAAACCCATTTGTACCTGATGGCTTTTACACCTTCAGGTGGATCGACTAAGGTCCATACCTAATTGTTGTACATGGATTGCATTTCAGACTTCATGGCATTTAGCCATTTCTTGAAGTTTGGTCCCACTATGGCTTCTTAATAGGTGGTTGCTCATTTTTATCCATGAGCAACACATCACGACCTTCAGTAATCAAAAATCCATATCTCTGAGGCTGATGCCGTGTCCTATCAGATCTTCGTGGACCTTGTGTTACTTAAGGAAGCTCAGCAACTTGTTGTGAGTCTTCTCTAATTTCCATCAGTGGTTCTGTACTATCATGTGACTCTCGAACTTCTTTGAGATGTACCTTGCTCCCAATGGCTGTTTTAGAGACAAACTCTCTTTCTAGAAACTTACCATTTCGAATAACAAACACTTTGTTATCGGTGGGATTGTAGATATAGTATCCTTTTGTTTCTTTAGGATACCCCATGAAAAGGCATTTTGAGGATCTGGGTACTAATTTATCAGAGGCTTGTTGCTTAACATATACCTCACATCCCCAGATCTTGAGAAAAGATAAACTTGGGTTCTTTCCGGTCCATATCTCATATGATGTCTTTTCAATTGCCTTAGATGGAACACAATTTAGTGTGAACGCAGTTGTCTCTAGGGCATGTCCCCAAAAGGATGGTGGAAGATCTGTTTGACTCATCATAGATCAAACCATATCTAATAGTGTTCAATTCCTCCGTTCAGAAATGTCATTCCATTGTGGTGTTCTTGGAGAAGTTAAGTGTGAGATTATCTCACAACTCCTAAGATGGTCAATGAACTCTTGGCTCAAATATTCACCACCTCGATCAAATTGAAGTGCTTTAATTGTTTTGCCAAGTTGGTTTTGTACTTCATTTTGGAATATTTTGAACATTTCAAAAGATTCAGATTTATATTTCATTAGATAGATATAGCCATATCTACTAAAGTCGTTGAAGAAATAAGGCTTTATCAGCTTTTATGCCTTGGTAACCTTTTCAAAATTTAAACCAAGGATTGCAATATAGGGTACAATCCCGGATCATCTCTCGAAGAGCCTTTTATTAATTACCTAGAAACTAAGTGCAATGATTGAAATGAAATGAGTTAAAAATGGTCTTTGAGCTTTTTATCTAACAACTAAATTGCAATTAAACTAAAATGCTTTTAAAACTAATATTTTTGGATTTTTGGAATAAAATTGATATGGAATGGAAATTGGTTAAGAATGCAAATGATGAAGATGCTCTTGGAAATGATTTTCAATGACTATCCTTGCTAAATTAAAATATTTGGGGAATTAATACACTAAGCCTCTGTTATACCAAACCTCAATTACCATTGAGTCTAGCATCACAAGAGAGGAACCCCTACCCTTGAAATGCTATTAAGCCCTCTTAGTGTAATGAGTTTCTCTAAGCTTCTAATATACTAAACCTCAATTACCATTGAGTCTAATACTTAAACTCATGAACTCATTCATTTAAGCATTATTAAAACCCTTTAGAGAGTGACTATGGAATAAGCAATGTATTTAGGTTCAACTATAATTCTATTTCAATCAAACCATCCAACAATACCATGTTAAATAGATAGAAATCAATAAAATCATAGAGAAACATATATATAACCATATATATTGATGAGTACAAATCCTCATTACAAATTCCAAATCACAACAACTCAATCCATAAAAATCATAACTAAAATCATAGTCTCATTACATAAATAAATTCTTAAACCTAAGAAATTATAAATATAATGAGCTATAGGTAAAATAAACTCCCCTTTTGAAGCACATGTGAGCTCAAGCCATCTCAAATTCATCTCCAAGATCAAAGCAAATCAGCTACTCACACCCACGGATTCAAGAAACATAGTTATTCTCATATTCAAACATCCAGCCATGAAATCAGCAATTAAAGTAACCAATTAGCACATAACCAATTAAAAACAGGGGCTGGATTTGAACATAAAATCAGAGCAAATTAAGCCACGGTTTAGCTAGAGTTCAGGAACAGGAGAAAATGCTATCAGCTCAGACGTGGTGGTGGATGAATGACGATGATGGTGGATTAACGATGAATGGCGATGTGATGCAAATTGAGCTTACCTCAGCTCTTGACTCCCAACTCTCAGCTCCCGTCCCTCAGCTCTCTGTCTCAGGTTCAGTTTCCCCGATCCTCCCCAGCTCTCGGATCCTCTGCTTATTCAAATCCCAGCTCGGGTCTGTGGCTGTCAGTGCGGTGGTGAGGAATGATGCTCGCCGGCAGCCTGTGGTGGTGAAGACGCCGCCGGTGAGAGAGGAAGAAGAAGATGAAGGTTGGACGATGATGATTCCAGCTCAGGTCATTCGATGATGATCCCCCTCGATGATTGCGGCGCTCTGTGATATATGCTCCCCTCAGCTAGCGTCTCGGATCTTCCATGTCCATTTTCCATATCCTCCAGCCAACCAAGTTGGGTCCAGGGTCAAGGTATCAGATCTGTTTTTCCCCTACAGCTGCAGCCCACACCCAGAATTTCTCCATGAAGCCCAATAATAGGTCGGGTCTCACAGCTGATCGGGTCTGTCTCTTTTTTTTTCTGAATTCCCAGAATTGGCCCACTCGTTTCTGTCTCTTTTGGGCCTTGCTTTTGTTCTAGCTCCTCTTTTTTTCTTCTTTGCTTTTGGGCCCTCTTCTCCTTGCGGGCCCAAATCTGTTTCTTTATGTATTTTTCATTCAACTACAAGAAGCCCAAAATAGCAGCCCAACTCAATTTTTTTCCTTCTTCCACTTGGCCCAATAGTTTGAAACTCCAAAATCTTCAATTTCTTCTTTAATACCTACAATACAAAATTTAAGCATAAGTAGCATTAAAATTCCAAGAAACAATTGTACAAAATAATTAATAATTTTGATCATTTTGCCCCTAATTACCATTAATTCAAAACAATTGTTCCTAACAAAAATTCATGCTTAATTATACAATAATGCTTCATAAAATGCATTTAAATCCCAAATAAATCATGAAAAATCATGTAAAAATATGGTTCAATCAGTCGTCTATAAATATAATGAAGTAGACATAACCTCCTCTGGTAGTTGTATTTAATGGTCCATATACATCTGTATGTATGAAGCCCAATAATTCAGTAGCCCTTTCACTATGCCCAGTAAAAGGTGCCTTTGTCATCTTTCCTAATAAGCAAGATTTGCATGTATCATGTAATATCCCAAATTCTGAGACTTGAGGCTAGAGAATAAGCCTGAGATAAGTGGATTGCTAAGCCCCGGTTTAGCAAGATCCCAAATTGTGATTAAGAGATAATGACTCCCAAAGTGGATGTCATTAGTGATAAATGGACCCTTTTGGAGATTATGGTGTGATTTGGCACCCGATGTGATTCGTATGTGTTCTGAACAGCGCCGAAACCCTGTATTTAAGTTCAATTATGGATTAACCTCTAAATTGACTTAAAATAGAGGGGAGGGCACATTGCGAAAGAAAATGAATGAGAAAATGTATTTGGTGGTGATTCAAGAGGAATTGCCATAATCAGGGGCAAAACAGTAAAGTTACCGACCAATTGGTCAGTTACCGAAGAGAAAACTCATTGGTAACTTCAAGATCAATGGTTAGGATTGATTTGTGCAAAAGATCAAGAGGTGGAATCATGTGTGTGTGCGCCTATGTGAACTCATGAGAGATGTGATAAGGGTGTGACACTTGGCACAATTTGAGCCCTTAGATTTTGGTCAAATTGTCAAAGCTTTTCCTCCCTTCTCTCCTCTCTTTTTGGTCATCCAAGTGGCCTTCATTTTCCCAAAAATCTGATCTCTTCTTCATCTTATCCCTCTCTCTCCAAAACCTCCATTTTCGCCAAGCTTGGGAAGGAAAGAGGAAGAGAAAGGTGATGTTTTGGCCTTGTTCTTGTCCTCTAATGTTCAAACACTCTTTATTAATGTTGTTCATAGTGATGAGAGCTTCATCTCTATGGTTTTAGATTCTTGATTGAAGGTGTTTGATGGCTTGAGGAAATTTGGAAAGATGAAGAATCAAAGAATTGGTTTGGAAAAGAGGAAGAGGTGAGTATTTGAAGCATTTTGACCTAAGTTTTGTGATTTGTGGATGAGTATTGTGAATTTTGGTTTTTGCCCTGATTTTGGTGGAATTGTGAAATGCATGAATTGTCATGTGTTTTATGTTGGAAATGGTTCCATGTGGTATTTGATCATTGAAATTTGTTTTGAATTTGAAATGGAAAGAGATTGTAATGTAGAGTTGGTATTGTGAATTGTGTGACATGTTGCAATTCATTGTGAAACATGTCAATATAATGTGAATTTGGTTGATTTGGTGTTTCCAATGGATTCCTTGTGCAAATTTATGTGAAAATGGTATTTGGTATGAATTTGGGAACCATTGGAATCATTGTTGAAAAACTGGAAATTCTGTCCAGTGTAAGTCTGTATTGGGCAGTCTTGTTGTGTGGACGTTTTGACTGGGCAAATGAAGTCAGAAAATTATGAAACATTCCAGTCTTAAATTTCACATCCCAAGCTTCAAAATGGACATACAATTTGTGCCATTTCGTTTTGTGAACTGGGATTTCTGTTTGCCTAAAGTTTGAGGCCGAAACTGGATTCTGTTTTGGAGCAATGTTGGATTTTGTGTAAATCTGGATTTGTGTGGTGATTTCTGGTAAAGGCCAATATTTTTCCTGTGTAAAGGGCTTGAATAGCTTTCACTTGGCTTTAGGATCACCTTATTTCGATTTTTTTGGAATTAGTTATGATTTTTGGAAGTTCAGCCAAGAAACTGGATTTTCTGGGCCGCAGCCCAAATGTTTCTGAGCGTTGCTGAGCAGTTTTGGGCCGCAGCCCATGGATTCTGGGCCGCAGCCCAAATGTTTCTGGGCAGTTTTGGGCCGCAGCCCAAGGATTGTGGGCCGCGGCCCACCCCCAAAAATAAGCATTTGGACTTTTAAAAGATGATCTTTGGTCAAGTGTTGCCCAAGCCTTTAGGCATATGTTTAGGCTTTGATTAGCCACCTAAAGGTGTTAAATGATAACCAACATTAAGTGTTTGTATGTTGAGGAATTGGAAAAGGGATTTAACCCTATGTCCTTGTTTGGTTATAGGGTTTGATGTTCGCCCTGAACGTGGTTCGATATTCGCCTGGTCATGAGTAAGCTGTGCTGGAGCTTACATGGAAAGAGTGTAGGAAACATATCTCTTCTGCTTGTATTTGATATATGTGTTAATGTGTTGATGCATGTCTTAGCTTTGCATGGTTATGTGTTATTGAAGCTATGTTTCAATTTATGCTATGGCCATTAGTATATTCTTTGAAGCATTGAGCTTACAGATTTGTCATCATGATAGTTATGTGATGCAAGCATGTCATGCATTAGACATTTATCATACATGCATATTGATATTGTTTTCCTACTGAGATTCTCTCGAATCTCACCCTCCCCTACTAACCTTTCAGACAGGGTAGTAGATTGAGGATGGAGCATGCAGCCAAGGGCGATAAGGACTTCCTTCGGTAGTTGTTTTGGTAGTTGGTTATCATCCCAGATGGGATAATTGTATTTGGTTATTTGGATGAATACATGTGGATGAAGATTTGATTATTTGTATTGAGATTTGTTGTGTAATCCCCATATGAAGGCTTGTATGGGCGAATGTGCCCTATAAAGCTTGAGTTAATATATGGAAACTGGGATTGCCGGGATTATTATATTGCGTACTCTGATATATTTAAATGTGATTTATCTTTGTGTAGTAATTGTATTCGGAATGTGAATGTGAGACCAGGTTATGAATGATTTCGGAAGGTATTTATGAAAACCCCGTCTGGTAGATGGGTTTGTAAAATGTTATTTGTTTCTTATTGGTCTCTTTTTCACTTTAAACGCGTATTTCAGATATAATTACGGCAGGGGGTTACATATCATATGATTCAAAATCAAATGAGTTAAGAAACCCATCTTGATGGAGTTTGGAAATGCATTTCTTATATATATGGCCTAGACGACAATGCCATAGGTAGGTCAGATTCAAATCGTTTGATTTTTTCCTTTTAGTAGTTACATTATAGATACTCCCATTATTAAGATGTTCCAAATTTAATATATAATGACCAACGTGCAAATCACCATCAGTATAGAAAATGTCATTACAATAAATAGAACATTTACCATTCATAATAATGGAAGTATAATTTCCCTTATCCAATTAAGAAAGAGAAACAATGTTACTACTTAAAGTAAGAACATAATAGCAATTGTTCAAAACTAACAAAAGCCCACTGGGCAGAACTAATTCATAAGTGCCTACGGCTAAAGCAGCAACTCTTGCTCTGTTTCCAAATCTTAGGTCCACTTCGCCCTTCTTCTGCTTTCCACTATCCTTTAGACCCTGCACATTTGTACAAATGTAAAACCACATATGGTATCTAATACCTATGTAGAGGAAGTAGAAAAATGAATGTCTATAACATAAATACCTGAAGCGATAGCCTCGCTATCCTTCTTGTTCTTTTTAAGATCGTCGAGGTAGAGTTTGCAATTCCTCTTCCAAAAACCGGGTTCATTGCAGAAGTAGCATACTCCTTCCTTTGGAGGCTTTGCCTTCTTGTGTGTAGGCTTGGTTTTGGGCTTGTTTGACTCTTTGGTCTTACCACCTGTGCCATTACCCTTCCATTTGCCCTTCCCTTTCTTTTTCATACCCTTTCCTTTCTAAACCATCAAAATAGTACTAGGCTTTTTCTTAATGCTTTGCTCAGTAGTTTTGAGCATCCTATGTAGCTCTAAAATTGATATCTCCATGTTGTTCATGTTGTAGTTCATGACAAACTGGTCATAACTCTCCGGGATTAAGTTCAAGATCATATCCGTAGCTAACTCCTACCTCATGGGAAATCCAAGCCTCTCAAGGTGATCAATATAGCCTTTCATCTTTAACACATGAGTACTAACTGATGTACCTTCAGCCATCTTGTAGGAATGTAAGGCCTTTGTGGTCTCATACCTTTCTTGTCTTTCCTGTTGCTAGAACATTTCCTTGGGATGGACAATTATCTCATGAGCCTCCATAAGTTCCAGATCTCTTTGGAGCTCTAGAACCATAGTGGCAAGCATCAGGCAACCTACATCCACAGAGTCATCCTTATGCTTCGTGTAAGCATCTTTCTGAGCTCTTGGAGCATGGCTGCAGGCTCCTCAGGAATGGGTTGATCTAGGACATAAGCCTTTCTTTCCTACTTGAGAACAATTCTCAAGTTCGAACCAGTCAAAAATGTTTGTCCTTCTCAAGGACCGATCATAATGATAGTATAGCAATATTACTGGTCGACATAATTCTACAATTAAAATATGCAAAGTTAATTAGTAACCTCCCACTAAATTAACAACCCTCAAAATAATTAGAGCCGATTCTTCTCCAAGATTTCACATCCCAAATCCTATTAGAGACCCTAATATGTCTGTATGCCATGATCTTCAACCTATTCAAAACCTAAATGATGAATTCTACTTCGGATCAAATCCAGAACAGAAATCGTGATGCCAGTGGTGGAATTGAAACGTAAACATGTCGCATATAATCGAAACAATTTCACCAGTTCGAATAAACATACAGCACCAAATAACATATGTTCGACTTTCTCAAAACCAAAACAAAAATTAGATACATATTCGATCATCTTCATATAAGCATACATATATATATCCTATATATATCACATGTATAAGAATATAAACTCAATTTAAATACACAATTAACCTGTCTCTGATACCATTATGTAAGATCAGCAGGCACAGTGGAAGAATTTTAAAATTTTTACCGATCCTAATCGAGGATCTATCAACGGCGTTTAAATCGAGTTAGAAAGATTCGTACATTTTTCAATTTAGGGTTTTCACGATCTCTAGGAGCAAACACCTCAGGTCCGCTCCCTCTATCGGTATCCACACGAATGCTCTCCAACAGAGACTGCGTGCTAGCACCTCCAAATGTCTCCCAGGGTTTCCCTTACGGCTCTGAATTCTCATGCATGTATAAGTATATCTGCTCTATCAAGTTTATAACCTATGAGGGCTATATTTGAATTTCAAAATTAATCTTCATTAATTTCAAAATTAATTAACAATTAATTATCTTGATGAGCTAATTAAATAAATTTAGTATAAATTAAATTTGTCCAACAGTTTTAATTTAACCTATTTATTTAATCTAAATAAAGAGCCATTAGATTTAAATTATCTTCATAAATTAAATCTGAGATACTATATCTCTATCATGTTAGTTATTAAATTTAATATATCTTAATAGATTAAATATAAAACTAACACAATATAATAATATCATATAATATAGATACACACACACATATATATAAGATATGTATTTCAAAAAAAATATATAATATTATTAATGAATTTTATATTATATATATATAAATAAATAATTCGTCCACCCTAAATTAAATATTATATCGTGTTAGGCCATTCTTGCATGCGACCCTGTATGCCCATATAAAGTTGGTAGTGGGCCAATAACTGTACTAACCCAAAAGTCACAAGTGGCCTCTAGCAAGACATTATGACTACCCAATTCATATGAGGATCGTTAACACGATGCAACCTGTCATACAACCATGTCATGTCCCTTTTATCACACTAGATATCGGTCAAGGATAAGGCATGGATAATGTCATCGTTACATTCATGATTTCTGAGTAGCTTGACAATAGAAATAGAAACTCCTTTCCATCATAGTATGGCCATACATTTCCCAGACTCACTCATCGAGGGGCCCAATAATATCTCTCTACTAATGTGAGGGACAAATTTCATCTTGATCATTCATATTCCTCTGCATGAAAAACCACCAAGCCCTAGCGTAGCCTTTATTATCACCTGGTCAAAAATGACTTTTGACTAGTTCAAAGCTTATCAACTCTCATGTAGAAATCCATGATGACCTCAAGTCTAAGGGCATTATAACGTGGTTATATGTAATATCCCAATTTTTGATTATGGGTTAATCATGATTATTATGGATAATTATGAATTTAATTGAGATTATTATGTATTTTATGACAACATTAATTAATGTCATAATTAGTGGAAATTGGAAATATTAGTGCATATGTGTGGTATTTAAGATCAAGGGTGGTGATTCCTTGACCGTGGGTCGGGATCCAGTGTGCTTAGCTTGTGTGAGCTTATTGAGGGAATGAAGGAGATGGTGACATGTGGCATTGTGGAGGCCTTTGGATTAGGCACTAGAGGACAAAATAATTCATTTCCTCTCTTTTCTCTCTCTCCCATGCGCATGGAAGGGGCCAAGGGGGCAGAAATTCTGATCATCACTCTCATTTCTCTCTTCTCTCTCTTCTCTCTCCATTTTCACCATTGTTGGCCAAAGAAGAAGAAAGAAAAGCTTGAGATTAAGGTGAGCAAATGACTTCTAATGCCAAAATGCTCTTCATTAACATTGTTCCTTGAGCTAAGAGCTTTCATCCTATGGTTTTAGATTCTCCATTGGTGGTGATTGAGGAATCACGAAATTATGAACTTGGGAGAATCATGAAGTGCCTTTGGGAAAGTTGTTGAGGTGAGTGAAAGCTTCCTTCTCATATCAGATTTGTGGCCATTGATTAGGCCTTAAATTTCTGGAATTTTAGCCCTAATTTCGTGAATTAGGGTCTTGTGGTGTTTGAATTATTGTTGTCATGGAATTAGTGCCTTGTTAAGTGTTTTGAATGAATGGTATTGAATTGAAGCTTAAATGTGAAGTTTGGCACTTTTTGTGTTGGTTTTATGCTTTGGTCAAAACAGGGCATATAAATGGGTTGTGAATTTGGTCATTTTGAGGTTACCATTGTGTTCCTTGAGTGATTTTGTGTGGGAATAAGCTTGGTTATTAATTTTGGAGTTATTGAACACTTTGGTAGAAAATTGGAAATCTGTTTGGTTTAAGCTCTGTTTTGCGCAGTAATTTTGTATGAGCGTTTTGAATGACCAAATGGTATTTGAAAATTCTGAAACTTTCCAGAATTAAAGTTCACATCTCAAGCTTCAAAATGGACATATGTTTTGTGTCATTTCGATATTTGGACTAGGATTTATGACTGTCCAAAGTTTGATGTTAAATCTGGGTGCAATTCTGGAATAGTGTGGACTTTTCTTGAAATCTGTATTTTTGTGGTGATTTCCAGTGATGAGCCATATTTTTCCTTGAAAGAGGACTTAAATATCTTTCATTTGGCTTTGGGATCACCTCATTTCGATTTTTCTAGAATTAGTTATGAATTTTCAAAGTTGCCTTGGCTGCAGCAGAAAATCTTGGCTGCAGCGCAAAAGCTTCTGCGCACGTTCTGGCCGCAGCCAGAAAATTCTGGGCTGCAGCCAGAAACTTTCTGTGCTGTTTCTGGCCGCAGCCAGAGGGGTTTTTGGCTGCAGCCAGCCCCTGTTTTCAGCACCTTGTGATTTTGAAAAGTGGTTTCTAACCCGATGTTTCCCAATCCTTTAGGGCTTTTATTAGAGCCAATTTTAACTACTTAAAGGACATAAATGATAACCAAATCTAAGTATTTCGAAGTCAATTGGGTATTGGAATAGAGAATAACTTTTCGTCCCTAATTATAATTATAGGATACGATATTTGCCCTCCTCGGGAGAGACCGGCGCGAGGACACGCCCGGAAGGATCAAGGTAGTGACTTTTCTCTCATATCTTGTATGATGTTTTGGCATGCATATCTTATCGTTAAATTTGTGAAATGTGTGCCATGGTCCATTGCGGCGTGAGCAGGTCAGCGTGAGCCGTGTAGGGATTGACGGTGGTCATCTCTAGGTCGGCCGTTGAACTGCCGTCGTAATCGACATGGATATTTGTGAATCCGACCCGTGGGGCGGCGTTTGTGAATCCAGCCGTGGGCTGTGTGTATTTTGCCTGTATGGCTTGTGTATGAAATGCATTATATGAATCCCAGCTGTGGTGAAATGTATTGTGTGGATTGCTGTGATGCAATGCAACGTGAGCAATTCAACGTGAGCAATCGTAAGGGATGACATGTGTCATACTAACCATTGCCGTTGTAACTGCCGTTGTAGTTGCTTGTTGTGGTTAATGATTTGCTTACATGCATTATTATTGTACATTATATGATTGATTTGTTACTACGGGGATTCCTTAGAATCTCACTCTCCCAAAAACCATGTTTTAGACAGGGCAGAAGGATCAAAGGGAAAGCGGGCGACGAAGAGCGGATAGTGCTCCAGTTTAGGAGTACAATTTGGGTTATTGGTTATCATGTATATCTTTTGGATATTTTTGGGAAACAATTATGTATATCGGGATTGGTAGTATAGTTTTGTGTAATCCCCAAGTTAAGGGTAATGAATTGTGGGCTTTGTGCCTTTGTAAAACCCTTATTAATGAATAGAACCCAAGTGTGTTGGGAATTTGCTTTATACTCTGATATTTGTGAATGAAATCAACTTGTACAGGCCATTTAGTATTAAAATGTGAATATGAGACCGTCATGAATAAATTTTGTAAAAGTTTTTGTAAGCCATGATTTTGGGAAGTTTGACTTTGTTTAAGTCCCAAAATCATCTAAGGTCTCTAATTCCACATTAATTATTTTTTTACGAACTAATTTCGGCCTTAAGCGTGAAGGGGGTTACATTATACATGAGAAAAGCTTATAACTTGATCCATGTAGCTTTCTCATAGTGGGTCGGCCTAGCACCTTATACTCTTACAAGTACCTAAGACTTTGATTCGTATCTCCATATCTTATCAAAGTCATACTGGTCTTGTTTCATCTTTGCCCCAGCATAGATGATCGACCAGGGCCATTTTAGGATAATCTTTATGATTTATCCAAGGATACAATTATCATAGTTAACATGTAAATAATTTGATAACAGAATCGAGAAATTTCATTAAATTAATAATGTTCAAAGAACAATGATTGGCCCTTTAGGAACAATTTCCAACATATAACCCAAAAGTCCATCGGGAAATTTTGTTAAGTATTCTAATATTAATGAATGGATTAGAATCAAACAAGCCGAACAGTTGTGAAAAGTGGAAATGAGACCTCATCAAATATGTTATGAACATTTTTTGAAAACCTACTTAAGTACAAGTACAAACCCTGTTTAGTTAGGACTTCAATTAAGTTATAAATTATTTCTTTGGTCACTAGATTAACTTTACGTCAAATTTTCAAACTATTTTCAAGGCTTTTCAGTAAGGGGGTTACAAGGGCAGCCACTAAAATTCACCATAATCAACCAATCAACAAGATACTTTGTTCAAATTAAAGCTCATACTCACCTCTTGCCCTTTCTAGAGCATGTTCTTTGTTTGTCCAACTTTGTAACTTTATAGATAGCACAAGACACCTCCTTTTGAGAAACAAAAACCCTAGAAATAAAGCTTTTAGCAAGAGGAACAATGTTTATGAAGAGGTTTTGAGCTAGAAAGGTGATTTAGGTGATGAAAATTGAGCTAGAACACCTTACCTTCTTCTTTGTTCTTGAAGTTTCTCCTTTCTCTTTCCTTTCTTTTCTTTCTTGTTGGATGACTTTTGGAGTGTTAAAGTGAGTGAATGGATGATTTAATCATTAATCTTCAACCCCTCCAAATGCTTGGACAAAAAACATAAAGAATTAGAAGAGAGATGATGTGTCACAAAGTTGTGGCTTCTTGCAAAAAGTTGTCTAGTTAATAATGGTTTAGTTAATTTTAACGTAAATCCTTCCCTCTCTCTTCTTCATTTTTGACTGAAATTAACATTAAAAAAGGAAGGAATTATGTTGACCAAGTCTTTCTTGCATTTTTCCCTTTTTGGTCAACTTTCAAGTTGAATCCAATTGCAGGACTTGTTGACTTTTCTTCCCTCTTTCTTTCCTTTCTTTTTGACTTGGTCAATGAGTATGGAATGGCTTTAATTAAATTCTATTTCTTCCCCCTCTTCTTGACTGAAATGCTACAACAAAAAGGATGGAAGAATGTTGGCTAAATGCCTTTTGGTATAAATATTCAAGTTGCCCAAAGTCTTCTTCCAAAAGTGCTTTGAAACTTTGACTAACTCCTTTTAGTGTAAATGTCATTTTTTATGCATGCGAGAAGAGGTTTAATTTTGCTTTTTATCCTTATGATTACTCTTTCTTTTTAAGAGAAAATCCTAGCCTTTCATTTTACTTTCCAATTTTAACCTCAAGATCAAGTGGCAATTGTTTCTTTTGCCCTTGATTATGGCAATATTATTTCTTGTGCCATTAGTTCTTTTAATTTTCATTCTTACTTCTTTCAAAACTTTATTTCCCTTTTCTTTTGGATCCAAATTAGATTCTATATCATTCTGAGACATTCTAAAGGAATCGGATACTTTCTTTTGACTAATTCACACCGAAATTCGTATTCTATTCTGAGTATGGTTTCTACAATTCATTATGTTTTTTATGCATCCTTAGGACTCTTACTAAACTAGAAGTAATTATTTCCTAGGTTTAGTTTTTGGGATTTATTTTCATAGACTTATAATTTTTTATTGAAGATTATTTGAGATCTTTATGTGAATTTCATGAATAATTACTATTTGAAGTCTTTACTTCATATATTTTATTTTTTTCTCATATATGATTATTCTTGTGATTTTATGATGTTGTTAATTTAATTACATGGATTATTATATATATGAATATGATGGTTGTCTATTGTAGGGTTTGATATTTGAATAACACTATTAGAGGAACAATTTTTAATTGGAATTGATTCTCAGTTGCTTGTGATGCTTAAACAATTAATTGAAAGGTTATTATATGCTAGGTTCAGTTGTAATAATTAATTAATTAATTGAGACCTATGGCGGTTGTGTAGGGTATTGATATTAGACTTAGTACTATTTATGCACTCCATATCCATTATTGAACTATGATGACCACTGATCTATTATGAAGAAGATTCATTATATCTTGTGTATGTCTGCCTTTTATTTTATTTTGGTTTTCATTCTTTATTATTAAAAAACCCAAAAATTACCACTCTTTATTTGTTTTTAGTCTTGCACATTTAATTAATTAAAGAATTAAATACTATTGACTCCGCGTAAGAGAATACAACCTAGGTGTTAGAACTCATGTTTTGATGATAACAAATATTAGGAATATTGTTTTAAAGGATTAAATAACTTAGAAGATTTGTTGATATAGATCACTTGAGTGAGGACATGTCACTAGAGTGATGTTTGTAAACTCACCAGGAGGTAATTGGCTAGTGAATAAATGATTTTAGAAAAATTTGTTAGTGCACTTGAGTGATGAAATAAAATTTTATAGTGATATCAAGGTACTTAATGGTAACTCCTTGGTCTTGAAAAAAAAATGTTCAAATACTCGAGTGATAGCTATGGCACTCAAGTGATTCTAAATAAGATTCAAAGTACCTGATGGTGACTCCCTATTCTTAAAGAGATATTTGATCAAGCACTCGAGTGACACATATAGCACTTAAGTGAAGTCCATAAAACTCTCAAGTTACCATTCAGTAACTAGATAGTAAGTCTTTTGAAAGCCAAGGATGACCCGAGTGACATATATAGCTCTTGAGTGATGTCTATATCTCAAGTTACCATATAGTAACTAGATAGAAAGCTTTCTTTTAGAATCAAGGATCACCTCGAGTGCAATAATGTCACTCAAGTGATATTTGTAAACATGGTCTATCACTTTTTAGTTACTGGCTAGTGATCAAGTTATCTGAAAGTCACTCGAGTGACCTAAAGACCACTCAAGTAAAATAGTGTTCTACTGGAGATTTACCAAATAGTAACTCAACAATTTATATGGCATCTTTTAAACTTCTTAAGAGTTACTAAGTGGTACGTCTTAGGGATACAACATCACTCAAATGATAAATTGTCACTCCAGTGATAGTGATAACAGACTTTTAAAATAACATCTCAAAAATTTTGATACATATTCTAATTGTGATAGAACTAGCTACAATACGTCCTACTATTTCTAAACATTACTAATTACACTTATGTATAAGTTTCAGGTGCTTAACCTTGGAATAAACTCAAAATCACATAAAGCACTTTCACGTCAGAAGCATTAAATGCAGTGAAGCTCATCCAATCCAAATGCTCTATTTCACTAAAGGCAACATCATTTCCCTAATAGACACATTCAATTACTTCAACGGCCATTAATTCCTTCCAAGCTATTAATATAGAAGCATTCAAGAGAAGGCTAACTACCTACGACTAAGTTCATTGTTACATTAGTTTGTGTGCTCAGTTCTTATGATATTTACTATACTTTAGTGTTTATAACATATACTCTTTGAGAGAGCAATTATATACTCATTTATTGCTTTTACCATGAGTTACTCAAGGTAGTGGGACCTTGAGTATGGGCTTTGATTACAAAGTGTACGGAGGGTGATTTTCCTAGGAAAGGAACTTACTTGTATTGAGGCACCAAGAGCTCTGTGAATCATGGGACATCAGTGAAACTCTCAGAAATGTCTCTAAAAGCTAGATGTAGGTCAAATGGATTGGATTGAACCCGTATAAATCTCATATGTCTATCATCGATGATATCTCTCTAACTTTACCTTCTCCATTAAGTCTCTATTTAAGTTTGTAGTTAAGTTTAAATTTTTAATATCACCTAATTCACCTCCCTATAGGATGAAAGGCCTAAACTAACATTTGGTATCAAAGCAAGTCTTCTTATTTTCAAGATTAACAACCTATGAAGGATCCGATGGCAAGCATGGGTGAATGGATACTTCCCGATAGAGCTTCCATCACTAGACCACCAGGATTTTGTGGTGAATACTTCTCATTTTAGAAAGCCAAGTTCAAAGTGTTCGTAACATCAAATGAATATAGCCTCTGGCAATTTATGCAAGACGAAGACTATATTCCTATAAAGAGAGAAGGAGAAAGAATAATTCCAAAGACATCGGAAGAATTTGATGATAATGACAAAAAGCTGGTGACTCTCAACAACAAAGCTGAGCATATTATACAAAGTGCATTAACTCAAAAAGAGTACTTCAGAATATGTACTCTTCCCTCTATCAAAGATACATAGGAGGCATTGGAGATTGCTCATGAATATACCTCTGGGATTAAGTGAAACAAGATCAATACTCTCATCACTGAGTATGACTTGTTCCGAATAAAGCCAAGAAAAGAATTATTGAATTTGCGCTTATATATACTCATATTATCAATCAACTTGCAGCTCTATGAAGGACCTATGATCAAAATTCCCAAGTGAGAAAAACCCTTAATATTCTTACAAAGGAATAGGAAGCCAAAGTTTTGGCCATAAAGGAAGCCAAAGGAGAATTGATGAGATTAGTAGTTGCTTTATTTGGAAGCCTCTTAGAATATGAAGGGAAACAAAATTTCAAAAGGGAGTTGGAAGAAGTAGATGAGAAGAAAAAGAAAGGAGTAGCCTTGAATGTAGTCAATGAAAAAGAATCAAAGGAGCTAAAGGTAAAAGAAGAACTTGAAGATGATGAGATGGGAATGATCGTAATAAGATTAAAAAAGTCTTACAAGAAAGATCAAGGATTCAAGAAGTTTCACAAAGGAGGTCCTAGTGGCAAAAAAGAAACAAAAGATCAAATTATTTACTTTGAGTGTGACAAGCCTGGGCATATAAAATCTAAGTGCCCTATCTATCTAAAGAACAAAGAAAAGAAAAAGAACAAGTACTCTAAGAAGAAGGCACATGTCTTTGCAATATGGGGAGATAACTCTTCTTATAAAGATAGTGATGATGAAGAAGTTACCAACATATGCTTGGTGGCTCAAGAAGAATAATCAAACTTTAAAGGAGGTAATGTATTCTGAACCTACCTATGATGAATTATAATATGAATATAATGCTTTACGCTCTTAATTTGTAAAAGTAGTAATGGAGTTGGTAAGCTCCAAGAAGAAAGTTAAATCAAAGAACAACTCAAGGAATCATATATTGTCTCTTGTGAGACATGTCAAGTTCTAGAAGTAAAGAACACTGACCTTGCCAAGACACTTGAGAAGTTCACAAAGGGAAGTGAAATTCAAGCTTATCTTGAAGGCTCAGAGGTTTACAAATAATAAATCTGGTATAGGATATGATCTAGACTTACACAAAAAGAAAGGCAAAAAAAGAGAAGGGTGGTAAAACCTATCTTAATTACTTTCAACACAATGTACATGTATCTAATCCTTTTACTCACTATAAATTTTGTAATAGAAAGTACATTATAATTCCTCCTGTTATCATAGAAAAGAAGGAATTATAGGCACTTATAAATGGGTCCCAATAGGATCACATGTGCTAAAAGTGATTCACATTAACTATAAAGGTCCCAAGAAAGTAGGGTACCTAAAAGTTAATTGTCGCTAACTGTAGGTATGTCTCAAGGCATTAAATATAAATAAATGACATATTGATAGTGGATGCTTGATACACATGAATGAAGACAAAGACAAATTTACCATAATAGAACCAAAAGATGGAGGCAAAGTAAGCTTTGGGGGAAATCAATCCAGTAAGATTTTCTGGATCGATGTAGTTGGCAAGAAAGATATAGTACAAGTTAAAGATGTCTACCATATAGAAGGATTATGCCATAGTTTACTTACTACGAGCCAAAGCACTGACCGAGACAATTGGGTTATCTTTGACTTAGAAGAGTGTCTCAATATGAGCTAGAAGGACTTTTAAATCAACAAAGATAGTCTCAAAGTTAAGATAAAGGCCTCAAGGGATGGTATTTGCTATACTCTTGATATTAATACTAATGTTGCTGAAAATTGCTTCTCAATAATGCCGATGAAACTTGGTTGTGGCATAAGAGATGTAACCCCCTGACTTTAAACACGTAATTATAATTCGATAACACATATTTAAATTGGATTAGAGACCATTGGATGCTTTAAACTCGTTTTAAATTTTCTGTCTCACAGTAAAATTTTTACAAAACTTTCAAAACTCTTTTTCCCATCCAGGTCTCAATTTCAATATTCGAATATAATTACCTATGCAGTTAATATACATTCAATCATATTAGAGTGTATAACAGCATCCCCGGCAACTCCCGGGTTCTATGCATAAAAACCTGAAGGTTTATAAGTATACACTAGGGGATTACACAACCAAAATCAAATGTAGTGTTCCTGATTCAAAATATACAGTAATCCCGAGTTCAAAATACATAACCAACGTTTCCAATTCAACTATATACCCCCAAGGGTCCTAATTGCTCCGGGTTGGCCGCTTCCCCTTTGAGCCACACGCCCTGTCTAAAATGTTAGTCATAGGAAAGAATGAGATTCGAGAGAATCTCAGTAGTAACAAACCACTCACACAATGCATAAACACAAAGCATGTACATAAATCACAAACAACAACAGCAGCAGCAATTCACAGATACATGGTTTTCACCACAAACGACAGCACTCACGGCTGTATACACAATACGACAGCTCTTGCTGTAATCAACATCACGACAGCTTACGCTGTAATTAGTAATCAACATCACGACAGCTTGCGCTGTAATCACAATAACGACAGCTTACGCTGTAAACGACAGCTTGCGCTGTAAACGATAGCTATCACCAGCTGTAACCACAGCAGCATCAGAAATCATCATAAAACAGTGATACAACACACATACAGTGCATTACACAAAGTATAAGAGAGAGAGTCACTACCTTGTCCTTTCCTGACGTCCTTCAGCGCAGTTGGCTCCCGAGGGCGGCAAATATCGAATCCTACAATTCCAAATGCACCATTTAGACACTTCCATAGTGTTACTTGGGGTTATATGAGTCTATAATGAAAATTTACAAAACTACCCCCGGGGACCCGGCTCGGGCCCGCCGTACCCGAGGTTGCACTTTTCCCGAAATTCTAATCTGGGCTATCCTAACATATTTCCGCCCAAGGAATCCATTTCCTTACTCAGAATTATCAAATTAAATGTTAAATTACAAATTTACCCTTGGCAACCCCACTTTAAGGGTTTTAGGGGCGTTTTCGTAATTATGCTTTTTCGGCCTTTTCTGAAAAAGTGACCAACTGTAACCCCACCTAATTTTTGCCCCTGAACTCAATGGAACCATCAAATCATTGAAAATCCAACTCTAAGACCCATTTCTAGAGCTGGCCGAAATTTATGAGTTCTCCGGGGAAAATCGGGCTTTTACGATTTCGGCTCCGTAAACGCGTTCCTTTCTACTCCTAACCACTTTATTAACCATTACATTAGGTTCAAACTAACATTAAGACCCAATTTGGGCAGCATAACCCCTAGGCCATATCATTTCCAAACTTTAAAACCAATGGCAATCCGGTGAAATTTCACCGATTAAATTGCCCACTGCAGCCAGAATAAGCAATATACGAAAGTTTGGAAGTTACCTCAAGCTCCCACTAGCTTTTCCCAAATTTGTCTGAACCCTAGCCTCTTTGAAACACCAAATTTTTAGCTTCACAACCTTAAAGAATAAAGAGGAGTAGCTTAGAGTCGGAGTTATACACGTTAGGAGCTAGATCGTCGGAGAAATCGGCTTACCTTGCGAGATTTCTTCCTCTTTTTCTCTCTTTTCTCCAAGCTCTCTCTCACGTCTTTTTTTTTTCTGAATAGGGTTGGGAATGGCTGATGAAGATGGTGGAATTGCTTTTAATTCCATGTTGATGTCATCTTACAATATGATGATGTCATAATTGTTAATTTCCCATTTTCGGATTTTTCAGAAATTCTGGCAGGTTTTCTATCCTAACTTTGAAAAATCATAACTAATTCTAGAAAAATCGAAATGAGGTGATCCCAAAGCTAAATGAAAGATATTTAAGTCCTCTTTATAGGAAAAATATGAGCCATTACCAGAAATCACCCAAAAATTCCATAATTACACAAATTTCATCATTGCCCCAAAACAGAGTCCATTTTCGACCTCAAACTTTGGACAGTCATATCTCCCATTTCCCAAAACGAAATGGCACAAATTATATGTCCATTTTGAAGCTTGGGAGGTGCACTTTAAGACTGGAAAGTTTCATAATTTTCTGACATCATTTTCCTAATCAAAACATCCACACGAGAAGACTGCCCAGAATAGAGTTTCACTGGACAGAATTTCAGATTTTGCATATTTACTTCCAATGGTTCCATTTTCATACCAAACATCATTCCCACATAAATTTTCACAAGGAATCCATTGGAATCATTAAAATATCCAAATTCCCATTACACATTCTCTAAAAGTGTTTATTCAACAATAATTACATCCACTTTTGAAGTCGTTAGCCCTTAATCACTTTTTGGGATATTACAAGAGACTTGCTCATGTCAATAAGAACCAACTAGGCAAATTGATCAAGAATGATTTAGTGCTGGTCTGCCTAAACTTTATTTAAAAAATGATCTCATTTGTGATTCATGTCAAAGGGGGAAACAAATAAAGTCGTTGTTTAAATCTAAGAAGGTAGTTACAACAAAGAAACCACTCATACTACTCCATATAGACTTAGTTAGACCAGCAAGAGTGAACAGTATTGGTGGGAATTTATATACATTGGTAATTATTAATTACTATTCTAGATTTACATAGACTATATTTCTTTATTTAAAAGATGACACTTTTGATGAATTTGTTGTTTTTGCCCAAAAAGGTCAAAATGAGAAAGGTAGGCCTATTTTGTCTATCAATACTAATCATGGTGGGAAATTCAATAAGTAAGAATTTGGAAAATTGTGATGCAAATGGGATTGACCATAAATTTTCAGTTCCAAGAACCCACAAAAAAATGGTGTTGTTGAAAGGAGGAATAGAGGTCTCACTAATATGGCAAGATCAATGCTAAATGAAAAAGAAGTATTACATGTGTTTTAGGCAAATGCAATGAGCACAATGTAACCCCCTGCCTTTAAACATGTAATTATAATTCGATAACACATAATTAAGATGGTTTAGAGACCGTTGGATAATTTAAACTCTTTTCAACTTCCTACTCTACCGTAGGGTTTTTCACAAAATCCTTCAAAAATTTTCCCCATCCTGGTCTCAATTTCGAATATTCGAATATATTCACCTGTGCAGTTAATTCACATTCATATATATCAGAGCATATAACAAAAATCCCGGCAACCCCCGGGTTCCATTCATTCACTAAAGGGTTATAATTCCCATTTAGGGGATTACACAACTGTATCCAACTAATATTTACAACCCAAAAATAATTTACAGAAACTCTGTCCAAGATGAATAACCAACATATCTAAAACAAACGTCACTACAGGGTTCTAACTGCTTCTAGTAGTCCGCTTCCCCTTAGAGCCACTTGCCCTGTCTGAAATGTTAGTCATCGGAAAGAATGAGATTCAAGAGAATCCAAGTAGTAACAGTCATTCATATCACACATAATTACATAGCATGCAAGCAAATCATTACACAGGAACAGCAGCATAAATTACACTCCACCCTCATCCCCTTTTACCGCCAGGAAGGCACACCGTCCAAACTCAAACCGTTATTAGCGACTCAGGGACTGTTGGTATGGCAATGCATACGAATAGCCCTACGGCTCACATAATCACAATATCACACCCTAACCTCATCCCCTTTTACCATCGGGAAGGCTCATAGCTCTTACCCGAACCGTTGTTAGCGACTCAGGGACTATTGGTATAGCAGTGCTTACACAATTCCACAAATATTGTAGCATTCGAATTCATCTCAAATCAATGATATAACACACATACAATGCATCACATATGGTATAAGAGAAAGAGTCACTACCTTGTTCTTTCCTGATGTCCTTTGGCATAGTGGGCTCGTGGGTACGACAAATGTCAAAGCCTATAAACAAAATCAAGAATGGTGGATTAATTTCCTACCCTCAATTCTTACTTTCAAACACTTAAAATAGGTTCCATATGAGTCCCTTAAATGGTTATAACAAGCTCAAAGAGAACCTAAAAGGATTGGAAATTACTAGGTTGGAAATTACTTTGCAAAGTCAAAATGCTGAAAATAGGGTTTTGGTTGCAGCCAGGAATTCTCTGGCTGCGGCCAAAAACAGCACAGAAGTATTTTGGTTGCAGCCAGGAATTCTCTGGCTACGGCCAAAACATGCACAGAAAGTTTTGCGTTGCAGCCAAGAATTTCTGGCTGCGGCCAAAACGTGCACATAAAGTTTTGCGCTGCAGTCAAGAATTTCTGGCTACAGCCAAGGGAACTTTAAAAAATCATAAATAATTCTAGAAAAATCAAAATGAGGTGATTCCAAAGCGAAATGAAATATATCTAAGTCCTATTCCTAGGAAAAATATTGGCCATTACTGGAAATCACCACAGAAGTACATAATTACACGAAATTCACCACCACTCCAAAACAGATTCCAGTTTTAATCCCAAACTTTGGACAGTCATTGCTCTTAGCTCAAAAAACGAAATGACACAAAATATATGTTCATTTTGAAGCTTGGAATTAGGGAAAGTTTCAGAATTTTTAGACACCATTTGCCTATTCAAAACATCCAGACAACCTGACTGCCCAGAATAAACTTTCAATGGACAACATTTCAATTTTGCACCAATGCTTCCGATGGTTCCCAAATTCATATCAAATACCATTCCCACATAAATTTGCACAAGGAATCCATTGAAATCATCAAAAAAACCCAATTTAACCTCCATTGACATGTTACACAATGACCAAAACATGTCTTACCAAGAACTCAATCAAACCACCATATTGCAAACCAATCCAAACCAACATTCCAAATCAATTTCAAATGCTCAAGGACACACTATGACACCAATTTCACACTAAACACTAACCAATACACACATTTTGAAATTAAGCCAAAATCAGGGCAAAAATCCAAAATCCTCAAAGCTAAACCAATTACCACAATAAATATGTCAAAAGGTTCCAAAGGCTTACCTTAACTTCTTCCCAAGACTAATTCTTGATTTCCACCACTTCCAAATTTTCTCAAGCTTTCAATCACCACCAATCAAAAATCTAAAACCATAGGAATAATGCTCTCAACACCCAGAACAATGTTAATAAAGAGTATTTGAGCATTCATGGTCATTTGGAGCACTAACCTTAGGTTTTTCTCTTTCTCTTTCCCTCTATAGCTAAACGAAAATGGAGGAGAGGAGAGATGAGATGAGTTGGTGAAGATGATGATCTAATTTGGCCCTTCAATTGGTTATTAGGCGTCCTGAATGAGAGAGGGAAGAGAAAAGCAAATTTTGACACTTTGACCTTAATCTATGGTTCACATGAAGCCAAGTGTCAAGATCTTGTTCCTCCTCCCAACTCCTTCCATGTTCATGCAAGCATTGGATCACTCTCTCATAATCTCTTGATATGTAATCCCAACCATTGATCTACAATTTACCAATGAGTTGCCTCTTCGGTAACTGACCAATTGGTAAATGAATTTCCAATTTCACCCCTGATTATCATAACCTTTACCAAATCACCATTAAACATGAATATAAGCTTAAACATTGCTTATCACACATTCACAATGAGTTTAGCAACAATTACATCCTTAAGATCATAATTAGCCCTTAATCACAAGTTGGGGCATTACACACAACATACTACATATCAAACAAAGCATACATCTGAATAATCCTGAATAAGACACCATACTAGCTGTTCAAAGGAAGAAAACCAAACCTAGCTCACTTATACGTGTTCAGGTCAAAATGTTTCATCCACAACAATGTAAAAGACAATATTAGTAAATTTGATCTTAAAGCTGGTGAAGGTTTATTTCTTGGCTAGTCCAATAAAATTAAGGCATATAGAGTTTATAATAAACATACATGTGTTGTTGAAGAATTTGTGCATATTGTGTTTACTAAAAATGAGTCTTAACCAAATTCTAGTGAGTAAGAACCAAAGATGATTTGTAAACTATGAGACCTAATCATTTCAAATTCTCCTATTCCTCAAGCTGGAAAGAAAGAAATACTCCTGATCATAATCATGATCAAATACAACCTAGAGCTTAGAAATATAATAAAGATAATCCCATAAACAAATTATAGGTGAAGTAAGAGAAGGAGTAAAAACTAGGAATACAGACCTAAATGAAGTTAGTTTTTCTACCTTCATTTATGAGATTGAACCTTCAAGCATTAAGGAAGCCCTATTAGACAATGATTGGGTGATAGTAATATAAGAAGAATTAAACTAAGTTAAAGGAAATCAAGTTTAGGATTTGATACCCCAACTTAAAGATCATCCAATCATTGACACCAAATGGGTATTCAACAAAAAGCTTGATAAATCCACAATCATTGTTAGAAACAAGGCAAAATTAGATAGTACTCTTAGTATCCATTTGATAGAGTTATAATGATTATAAGCACTCTTAGTATCCATTTAGACGCCATACAAGTACTCTTAGAATTTGCTTGCATCAAAGGATTATAACTCTATCAAATGGATACTAAGAGTGCTTTCCTAAATGGTTAAATTATGGAAGAGGTTTATGTAGAACAACTACCAGCTTTGAAGATGTAACCAAGCCTGATCATGTCTTTAGACTTAAGAAAGCACTGTATGGTCTCAAACAAGCTCTAAGAGTATATTATAAACATCTCAGTAAGTTCCTCCTTGACTAAGGTTTTGTTAAGGCAAAGTAGACACAACTTTATTCATCAAACATAAGAAGCAAGACATCTTAATTATTTTTTTGGACAAAAAGACATCTTAATTATTTAAATTTATGTTGATGATATTATTTTGGGTACTGCTAATGACTCTCTTTGTGAAGAATTTTTAAAGATAATGCAGGGAGAATTTGAAATGTCTATGATGGTAGAATTAACCTTCTTTCTCAGATTACAAATTAAGAAAAGAAAGAATGGGATATTTATCTCCCAGACCAAATATATCAAAGAGCTCCTGAAGAAGTGTGGGATAGATGATGCAAATAGAGCTGATACACATATGACTCAACAACCTTGTTGGATACTGATGATGAAGGGGCTGACTTCAACATCACAAGATGCAGAAGGATGATTGGCTAATTTATCTACCTGACCATAAGTAGACCAGACATCCAATTCAATATTGGCATGTGTGCAAGATATCAATCAGCACCTAAAGAATCACATACTGAGAAAGTAAAGAAAATCTTCATGTATCTTGCATACATGACTGAGCTTGGCATTTGGTATCCCAAAGGAGGCAATGAATATCTAATATAATAATTAGATTCTAATCATAGAGGATATAAGACTGATAGAAAGAGTACCAGCAGTTAATGCCAATTTCTTAGTGGCTCCATAATTCCATGGTTCATTAAGAAGTAAGACATTAGGTCTCTATTATCCACTGAAGCTGAATATATAACCATCGTAAGTTGTTGTACTCCAGTTCTCTGGCTCAAACAACAACTTTAAGATTTAGGCATCTATCTAAATGAGATAACAGTATATTGTTGCAATACAAGTACATTTAGCTAAGCTAAAAATCCAGTCCAACATTCAAGAACTAAGTATATTGACATAAGACATCACTTCATCAGAGATCATATACAAAAGAAGGATGTTAAGGTAGTTTTCATACCCACACATCTTCAAGTGGATGATATTTTCACTAAACCACTTGCTAAAGATCAATTCTTATATATATGAAGAGAATTAGGAATGGTAAATCCCAAGGAGTTGTAAGGAAAATCTTTCAAATCTTGTGTTTTAATTTCTTATTATGTTTGTTTTGATTATTAGAATACTAATTAAGCATCATAGTTGTTAGATTCCAAGTTTTGATGATAACAAAATGTAATTGTGTGCAAAGTATGTTTTAACAAGTTTAGACAATGATTGCAAAGTTACCAAATGCATATGGCAAAGTTTAGAGATGTCTGTTGTGATTTTTTGCTGATGCACTCGAGCAACAGAGCTAGCACTCGAGCATGAAGCTCTTTTACACTCGAGCAGATATGAGTGTTTGACAGAAAGTGTTTGTTCGAGAGCAAATTACTATTAGATCTACTAATGCACTTGAGCACTAGAGATAGTACTCGAGCATCAGGCTATTTCACACTCGAGCACATGCAAGTGTTGGACAAGAAGTGTTTAGCCAAGAGCAATTACTGTCAATTTTACTAATGCACTCGAGCATTATAACCAATACTCGAGCATGAAGCTGGTTTGCACTCGAGCACTAGCGAGTGAAGGACTGCAAGTGTTTGGCCTAGAGTCATGAAGAATAGAGAAGCACAAGCATGCCCGAGTGAGAGTTCATATGCCCGAGTGATACATCAGCACTCGCGAGTGAGAAATCTAACTCTCCCAATTTTGCTCCAAGTGCTAAAGACAAGAGTATATTACAGGTCAATATTCTTCTCACTTGAGTATGAGTATATATGCTCGAGTGAGGACCCACATCACCTGCGAGTGCAAAATCACACACTTGTGAAAATGGTATGCGAGTGTTGTCCAAAGACGCGACTCTTAGTGTAGAGTACAACGACACTCGAGTAGGAGGAGTTGTGCTCGAGTGAGGACCCATATCACTAACAAGTAAGAAAATGCACTCTCTCAAATCATGTGGAAGTGAAAATGTAAAAATGAGGCAAAAGGAGAAAATATGTTAGTTCACTTGAGTGAGCCCCCTAAGTGCTCGAGCGATACTCTGCTAGAAGACAAAATGCACCAGTCTTATAGCGTTCAATCCGAATACGGTTTAATGATATTTATTTATCTTATTGACACTTATTATTATTATTATTATTATTATTATTATTATTTAACATCATTTTGAATGTATTATAAGTGTGATACAGGAGTTTGAACATTTGAATTAAAAAGACGCAGAGGAAGTCAAACAACGGCAGACAACATCTAAGCACGTACCTACCACGTTCAAAGATTTCAAACGTATGCATGCCGTTCCACAGTAACATGCCCCGCTCCACAATGATCATTATTCAAACGGGAAAAATCGAATGTCTATAAATACAGAGTTCCAGAGATCATCAAATATAACGAAGCGCAAGAATTCACATAAGCAGATTCACGAGCCTCTGTTATTTATATTTTCTCTGTATTCATATCATTCTTCAATGTTCATCATATTTTCTCTATAAGAGAGTCAATATACACTTCAAATTCTATTTTCATTTGATCTCAAGGTATTGGGACCTTGAGAGGGTAGATATTCTTACGAGAGAAGCAGTTGAGAGAATTCCTAGTAAAACCTTCCACTCATAAAACTTACAAGATACAAGCAGTAGAGAATGTTACTGCTGGTAAGACTTACAGTGGTGTAAGCAGGAGAGAATGTTGCTGCTCATAAGACTTGTATATGTAAGCAAGTGAGAAAGGTCATAGGTTGTTTTTCTACACGTAAGACTTGTCATAAGGGGTTGTTTTTCTTAATGTTAGAATATTTCTGCTCGTAGTCCATTTGAGGACGATTGTTGTTTTGTGGCCTTCTGAGAGCCCATTGAATCTTGGAAGCATAGTGAAAATCTCAGTAGGTGTTGATCTCTGAGGACTGGACATAGGCCTTGTTTTTAGGCCGAACCAGTATAACTATCTGTGTACTAATCCTCTCAACTCTGCTCTATCTACAACTATTGTCATATCACCACATCAAACAAAAAATTTATCACATCACCCAATTCACCCCCTCTTGGGTGAAGCTTGCCTCTTTCATTTAGTGAGAGAGATCCTCACTCGAGCATAGTATGAACTTACCTGAAGTAAAGTAAGAGTACTCGAGCAGAAAGGAAAAATTCTTACAATTGCTTATTTAAAGCATGGTTACTCAAATGATTTTGGAGGATTTGAGTACAAAGATGAAAAATATAGCAAGAAATATTTAAATGGGGTACGCTTTTACATGTTTTATCAAATTTGTCTGAATGACACTCGAGCACAGAATGAATCACACTCGAGCACTAGGGTTATTGCTCGAGTGTTACAACTTATATCAGTTACTAGATAGCTCAGACCGTCATACTTCCTACTCTCACTCGAAGCATTGTGTCACTCGAAGGTCGCCTCTCATCACCTTCAACCATTACCCATCAATTAAACGTCTCATTTTGCTTCAAATCACCGTTACAACTCTTCAATCTTCTTTATAAGGTAAGATTTAACTTTAGAGTTTCTCATTCTATGCCCTAACTCTCTGAAATTTTCTCACTCAATCTTCAGTAAATCTGTGAGTCTTGTTCTTTTCATTTCATTTCTAAATGGCTAGAGCTAAGATTCTTGTTGTCATCCAAAGATCTCATTCACCCTCTCCCACTCATTCTGCTGCTAGTTCCTCAGGAACTCCGGTACCTACACCTTCATCTCCTATAATGTCTTCTACACCAACACCTCCTCCTAAACCCAAAACCAAAAAGAGAACTCCGGCCAAGAAACCTCATCTTAAGCCTCAAATAGTTAAGAAGGATCAACCTCCGCAAAAGAAACCAAAGGGTATGGTTTTCAAAGAACCAATGATTACCCGGTCTCAATCCAAAGAAGTCAAAGGAAGAGGAAAGAAGAAGGACACTGAGCAACCACAACAATCTTCTTCTTCCTCCGATGACACATTCAATATGCAACTCTGGGAAGCAATGGAGAGGTCAAAACTTGACACATTGGTTGGTAAAATTGCCTCTCCAGCCGGTGTCTCAAGTTCACACCATGTTGGTTAGTCCAGTGCAGTTGCTTCAGGGGTACCTTCTACATCACAGGCTCTAGAGGAAGAACGAGTAACAAGTCCTCCTGAAGGTTTCAATATTAAGGAACTGAAGCCATTACAACAGAAGGTATATGATACTAAGTTTGCACATAGACATTTTTTCCCTATAGTTTATGTGGACTTAGATTATTTGAAGAAGAATTGTCATTTGGATTTATATCCTTATCTTGGATATTATGCTCCCTAGTTGAATATTCTTATTCCTTATTCACCCTCTGTTGTGAAAACCTTTTATTGCAACATGAAATCCCACAACATTAAATCTAGGGCTGGAGAATTGATTGAGCAAGCAGTATCTACCATTGTTAGAGGTCAATTCATTATGATATCTGCTAAAATTATTAATGATTTACTTGGGTATGTTGCACCACCTCCAGATCCACCCACTTTTTCAGCCAATGAAGCCTTCTGGCTTTTAAGACCAAATGACCCAGTAGGCCCTCTTAATTTTAAGCCTATTGACATGCCTGATTCTTATCGAGCCCTTCACTACATATACTCTCGTAGCATGGTTAACAAGTCCAAAAACTATACCCATTTTGCTCAAAGAGATTATTATTTGCTGGCCTCCTTCCTAGCCAAACAACAAAGAAATGTAGGGGAGATTATTTTGAGTGAGATAAGAAGATTTCAATTTTCTTCATCAAAATCTGTGACTATACCATATCCTCAACTTGTGTCCCTCATCCTCATGAAAAACAAAATATGGACTTGGAAGGAACTGAGAGGGTAATCATTCCAAGGTTTGGCAAGACTTAACTGATACATATGAGTATCAATCTTTCAGTAAGTTGAACCAGGGCTACATCTCATAGAGAAGCCACTCCATCAAGAGATGATGAGGCTCAGTCGTCTGCTCAAGGTCAGGTTCCCCCTCCATCTTTCCTGAATGCATCACTTTCCACTCTTCTGACTGAAGTGATCAATCAAGCTGTGTCTGGTTTGAAAAAGGAATTGATGACTGAGTATGAGAAGTTGGTGGACAAAATGGAGTTACAAGTCTTGAAGTTGGTACACAAGGCTAAAACCAACTTTGACTTGATGTTCAAGACTCAAGATGATATGTCAAGAAGAATCACTGATATGGAGATCTTCTTACGCTCTCACTTTCCAGCTACATCTTCTGAGGTGCCACCTGAGACCACTCCTGCCTCGACTTCACCTCCTCATCTACAGACACATATTTTCTTCACCGATCCGAATTCTAATGTTGATATAACTTATGATCGGTCGTCTTCACCACCACCCTCAGCCTCTGTTCCTCAGCCATCATCTCCACCCTTTGAGCCGGTGCCAGTAAACCCTTTCACTACCATTGTGTCCTTTGTCCCACCATCCGATCTCACTTTTCCTCAGCCCCCTTCTGATGTTGACAAAACGGGGGAAAAGGATGTGTGATGGTTTTCTGAGCTTACATATTGGGTTTGGGTAGTTTTATGTATTGGGGTAGGATTATGGGTTTATGGTTGTATATGGGCTTTATAGGTAGGTGATGATTTAAATTTAATATTGTACTTTTTAAACTAATGGTTATTTTCAAGTTTATTAAGTTTTCTGTTCAGTTTTAATTATTTCTGTGATATTATGACTTATCTTGTTTGTTAAGGGTTTGTTTGGTATGAGGGGAGGGGAGGGAAAGTGGGCGGAGGGAAAATTTTTTTGAGTTGAATTTAAAAAAAATAAAGAAATTGGGTTAAAAATTTGTAATTACATTTTCTTACTATTTTACCTTATATATTATCTTTATTAAAATTTTATTACCCCACTTCTTCATTCTTTTAAAATTTAACTCATAAAAATTTTCCCTCCCCTCCCCTCCCCTCCAAATCCCTCACACCAAACAAACCCTAAGTGTCCAGTGGAAGTATTGCAGGAAACATATGTGGATAAGTGCAAAAACTAAACTTGAATCTAAACTTCGGTGAAAATATGCATTTAGAAACATTGATGTTTTAAAATATTTTCACTCTAATCAAGATTTTTTTTCTTAAAACTCATCATAAAGGTTTTGTCATCATCAAAAAGGGGGAGAATGTTAGATTCCAAGTTTTGATGATAACAAAAAGTAATTGAGCGCAAAGTATGTTCTAACAAGTTTAGACAATGATTGCAAAGTTACCAAATGAATATGGCAAAGTTTGTAGATGTCTGCTGTGAGTTTTTACTGATGCACACAAGCAATAGTGCTAGCACTCGAGCATGAAGTTCTTTTACACTCGAGCAGATATGAGTGTTTGACAGAAAGTGTTTGCCCGAGAGCAAATTACTATCAAATCTACTGATGCACTCGAGCACTAGAGATAGCACTCGAGCATCAGGCTATTTCACACTCGAGCACATGCAAGTGTTGGACAAGAAGTGTTTGACCGAGAGCAATTACTGTCAATTTTACTGATACACTCGAGCACTAGCGAGTGAAGGATTGTAAGTGTTTGGCCGAGAGTCATAAAGTTTGGCCGAGAGTCATAAAGAACAGAGAAGCACAAGCATGCCCGAGTGAGAGTTCATATGCCTGAGTGATGCATCAGCACTCGCGAGTGAGAAATCTAACTCTCCTAATTTTGATGCAAGTGCTGAAGACAAGAGTATATTACAGGTGAATATTCTTCTCACTCGAGTAGGAGTATGTATGCTCAAGTGAGGGCCCACATCACCTGCGAGTGTAAAATCACACTCCTGCTAAAATGGTATGTGAGTATTGTCCAGAGATGCGACTCTTAGTGTATAGTACAAGGACACTCGAGCAGGAGGAGTTGTGCTTGAGTGAGGACCCATATCACTAGCAAGTGATAAAATGCACTCTCTCGAATCATGTGGAAGTGCAAGTGTAAAACTGAAGCAAAAGGAGAAAATATGTTAGTTCACTCGAGTGAGCACCCTTAGTGATTCAGTGATACTCTGCCAAAAGACAAAATGCACCAGTCTTACAGCGTTCAATCCGAATATGGTTTAATAATATTTATTTATCTTATTGACACTCATTATTATTATTTAACATCATTTTGAATGTATTATAAGTGTGATACAGGAGTTTGAACATTTGAATTAAAAAGACGCAGAGGAAGTCAAACAACGGCAGACAACATCCAAGCACGTACCTACCACATTCAAAGATTTCAAACGTACGCATGCCGTTCCACAGTAACATGCCCCGCTCCACAATGATCATTATTCAAATGGGCAAAATTGAATGTCTATAAATACAGAGTTCCAGAGATCATCAAATATAACGAAGCGCAAGAATTCACATAAGCAGATTCACGAGTCTCTGTTATTCATATTTTCTCTGTATTCATATCATTCTTCAGTGTTCATCATATTTGCTCTATAAGAGAGTCAATATACACTTCAAATTCTATTTTCATTTGATCTTAAGGTATTAGGACCTTGAGAGGGTAGATATTCTTACGAGAGAAGCAGTTAAGAGAATTCCTAGTAAAACCTTCCACTCATAAGACTTACAAGATACAAGCAGTAGGGAATGTTGCTGGTGGTAAAACTTACAGTGGTGTAAGCAGGAGAGAATGTTGCTGCTCATAAGACTTGTATACGTAAGCAAGTGAGAAAGGTCATAGGTTGTTTTTCTGCACGTAAGGTGGAGAGAAATTTCTTAGTGTTAGAATATTTCTGCTCGTAGTCCATTCGAGGATGATTATTGTTTTGTGGCATTCTGAGAGCCCATTGAGATCTTGGAAGCATAGTGAAAATCTCAGTAGGTCTTGATCTGTGAGGACTGGACGTAGGCCTTGTTTTTAGGCCGATCTAGTATAACTATCTGTGTACTAATCCTCTCAACTCTACTCTATCTACAACTATTGTCATATCACCACATCAAACGAAAATTTATCACATCACCCAATTCACCCCCCTCTTAGGTGAAGCTTGCCTCTTTCAATAGTATCTAGATACTTGTTTTACATAATCCTCTATTCTACTGATCAAAAACAGGGATAAACAGAGAAGAGATCGCTACTAAAGATCAGTTGAGTGACATAAACGTGATGACAATAAAATGAAGACTCATTACTCGAGTGACTTCTTACTGCACTTAAGTGATACACTCTACTTCAAGTAACTAGACAGTGATAGGGTGAAAAATATAAGACTAAGCCAAGAAGCACTAGAGTGGCCTATGAAGGACTCAATTGATATTCAACATTGGATGGTAACATGTTGGTGATCAAGTAAGATTCTCTGAAGAGCAAGGATATCATTAAAGGTTAATTGGCTGGTGATACAACAACGGAGTATGAATCTAGTGATTACAAGAATCACTTGAGTAAGGTAATGTACTCGAATTCTTCTACTCATACTTAAGTCACTTGAATGGCTAAAGAGCAACTTGAGTGATCAAAAGTACTTGAGTGGCCAATAAGATACTTGAGTTGAATCTGTTTTTCAAAAATAATACCCGATAAGAGGCGTTAGTTTGAACATCACCACACTCGATCCCTTTTAAATTCTCTCGAGGGCCTTCCAACCAAAAATTGTTACCCAGTATTCAAATCATTCTTATCATGAAAACCCCTCCATTTCTCTTCCAGATTAACATCTATAGTTCTCACAAATCCACAAATCTTCCTTTGGCAAACCTTAAAATACCCAATAGATTGAATTTGATTCTTTGAGAAATGGCTCACTCTAAGGTTCAAAACTTTGAGTAAGATAATTTGCCTTCATCTAAGAAGAAAGATTCTAAGGCTTCTAAGTTCTCTAAAGATTCAAAATCACTGACATGCGCTTGACCTAAAGTGCTTGACCGAGGGCCACTAGAACCAATTTATAAAGCTAAAGGAGTTGTCATACAAGAGCCCAGGGAGACACGATCAATGTCAAAGAAGGTATCTTTAATCTCCATAGATAAGGCAAAAGAAGTTGCTATAGACACTCCTTTATCGGCCTTTACTAAAAGAACAGAAGAGGATGTTCATATCCAAGTCTCTAAGATTGTTAAGAAAATTGTACAAGAAACCTTGGTCACTATTGTTCCTAAGAAATCTAGAGATAGTGATCTATTTGCTCTAAAAATAAAGCACCATCAAAGACTAACGACCCCACCAAGCCTTCTACTTCTAATATGCAATCTTAGTCTCAAGCACGTCATATGAGTCAAGAAGAAACAAAGAAATGCTTAGTCCTTCAGCTGAATTATATTTAGAACTACTTAAACCCAATGATGAGAAGTGGAATGATGATAACTTTGCTCAAAGGTCTTTATGTCCTGTGGTTTATCTAGATTTAATACATCTTAAGGACAAGTTTAATTAGATCTATATCATACTTTGAGCAATATGCACCATGGCCGAGCATTAATACCTTATACAGTCCCTTTGTGGTTCGACATTTCTACTGTACCTTAGAATATGTAGAAGCCTATGATGATATAGAAGAATGGATTGAAGAAATAATTGTGTCCATAGTAAGAGGACAAAAGGTTTAACTTTATGCCCTTTTGATCAACATTTATCTAGGGAATGACAATCCTTTAAATGACCCTCCCAAGAAATTCAATGATTTATAGATTTATTAGATTTTGAACCTGAAAGTGACAGTAATGCCTTAAACTTCAAACCAAGCTCCCTAAGTGATATTCATCAAATTATTTGGTACATCTATATACTGGCTATAGTTAACAAATCCAATAATTTCACAGGAATAGAGAAATGTGGGTGAGTTAATTTCCTGTAAGATCAATCGATAGAGATTTACATCTACCAAGAGTACACCAATTCCTTACCCTTAGTTTGTTTCCTATTTCATAAAGCTTCATAATACCTAGTATCTGGAACCAAATGATCAGATCATTCAAATTTCCTAGTTTGATAGAGTTCATAGTAGAATAAAGATTAAGCTGCCGTTGGGTGCTACTATAAGTCAATTAAAGAGAACAAGAAAAATAACTGAAGTTGATACCTTTAAAGCTGATGAAGCTCAATCATCTAGAGCTACATCTCTTGGTGCTACCATTCAAAAATATATCCAGGATGCTCTTAAAACTACAATTGATCACATCAAGACCTATAATGCTTATCTAGTTGAGATAATTGATCACCAAGTCAAGAATTTAGATGAGGATGTCAATCAGAACTTCAAAAAGTTATTTGACATGTGAGCCTCTTATTCTTAGTAGCTAGAGGAGTTTAGTAATATTTGGACACTTATGAAGCAGTTCTTTGTGTCACTTTGCCTTTCCCTCTTTATAGGTGCCTTCTCCCCATTATGAACCTTCCAATGACCCCACCAAAGACACTTTCAATAACCCTCTCATAAATTCTTCCAATGACCATGCTCCCTCTCACGACCCTGCACCTTCCTTAAACACTATCATATTTACCATACTTGATCTTACTTTATCATCTCATATTGATATTAGCCTTGATGATAACCCTTCTGCAAATACTAGCCTTTTTACTTAAGATTCCATTCATTCATAAGAGCTCCCTTAAGAAGAACTTGTTATCTAAACACCACCTTCTTTGCTTTCCCATCACACTCATTATTCAAATTCAGATTCCCTTGTTGATCAAGAAATTGTGATCCCTAAACCTGTTACAATACCATCCACTTCTCTTTACATTGATCTAAAACTTTTACTTCCCTCCTCTCTTACATTTACAACTCACTCACCATAACACTCTTCCTCCCCTAAGCATACATCTACTCCCATAAATCCTGTCACTACTATTGTTCCTTACACACTATCTTATTCATCTTCTAAGGAAGAACTTAATCGACCTCCTACATCTCTTTAAGTTGCTCCACCTCCCTCATCTAATATCACCTTTCCTAGTCCCTTTGTCATTTGTCCTTATGCCAAAAGGGGGAGGAGTAGTGGCCACACTGATACTGATGCCAATTTTTTCTATTTATTTTCATCTGTAATCTATCTTGTTAACTGTGATATGATATGATGTTTCTTTTTTGTCATATTTTGTGTGAAAACTTTGATGTCATGATAACATTTCCCTGATATTTTGAGTACTAATATTGCTATAACTTGTCTGCAGGAAAGATATCATAAGTGAATCTTATGATTTTGTTCTCTTCTATCTAGATTCTCATTTCTATTTTCTTTATTGGTAAATCTAAGTTTTGTGATCATCAAAAAGGGGGAAATTGTTAGGACTAATGTTTTGATGATAACAAATCTTAGGAATATCATTTTAAAGGATTAAATAACTTAGAATATTTGTTGATATAGACCACTCATGTAATGACCCAAAATGTGAATAAAGGCTCATGACTTCAAAAGTGGATGTAATGAGCATTAGACAAACACTTTCAGAGAATAAAGTGCAAATTATGAACCGAGTTAGTAGTAGAAAGCACCCAAACCTTGTATTTAAGCTCAATCATGGTGAAAAAGCTTAAATTGAATTAAAAATAGAGGGAATAATGCATGGTATGAGAAGTGGGGTTAAATAATGTGTTAAGTAGTAATTCTGTTGAATTGCCGTAGTCAGGGGCAAAATAGGAAGAAAGAAATTTATTGGCAGTTAGTCAGCAGCCGAAGAGGGAACTGACTAATAGCTAAAAGAGTAAGAAAAGTGAATAAATGGTTAATGGAATTGGTGAGAATAATCCTATGGTTATATACATGTGAGTGAAATTATAAGATCATGACACATGGTACCTTTGGCACCATTAGATTGAGTCAAAAAGTCTAAGCATTTAATCCTCTTTCCCTCTCTCTTTTCAATTCAGTCAAAAGGCATGGGAAGGTTGGAAATTGTAATTTCATTATCTTTTCTCTATCTTGTCAAGGTCTCTCAAGGTCGGCCATGGAAGGAGGGGGAAAAAGAAAGAAGCAAAGGAGAAAGGTGACATGTTGACCTAGTAGATGGCCTTGATGCTCAAAACCTGCTCTTTAATCTTGTTCCTCTTGATGAGAGCTTCATTTTTATAGTTTTATATTTTCAAGAGGAGGTGTTTTGTGAATCAAAGAAAAGTTAGTGGTTAGAGAGCCAAAGAGCAAGCTAGTGGAAAAGGTGAGCAAAAGCTATCTTTTAATATATATATTGTGATGTTTGGTTGAGTATTGTGATTTCTGGAATTTGCCCTAATTTTTGTGTAATTAAGGTATTAGAAAGTTCCTAGTGTTTTGATGATTGTGTTGATGTCTTGAGGTGTCCTTTAGATAAATGAACTTGATTGGAGTTTGGTGATTTTGAGGTTTTGTATTGCATTGGTGTTCAAAATAAAATATGTTGAAGGAGTGACAATTCGGTTGTTTTGATGTTTCTATTGGATTTTATGTGAAAACTTTTGTGGGGAGTAGCCCTGGTTGTGCAATTTTCACCTTTGGAAACAATTGTTGAAAAAATGGAAATTTTGGAAATTCTGTTAAGTGAGAATTCTGTGCAAGAGAGCTACTTTGCATAGTATTTTCAAATACTAAATAGTGTTAAAATGTTATGAAATTTTCTAGTTTTGTAGTAGACATTGTAAGCTTTCTAATGATATAAAGTTTGTGTCATTTTGATGTGTGGGTGAAAAGTTATGGTCGTTGGAAGTCAGCCAAGAATCAGGCCAGCTCTTGGCCGCTACCAGGCATCTTGGCCATAGCCAAAGAGTTTCTATCTAGTTCCTGACTGCAGGCAATAGGGTCTTGGCTGTGGCCCAAAACTCTTTGACCTATTCTTGGCCGTGGCCCAAAAGTTTCTGACTATTTCTTGGTTATGGCCAAGCCCCTATTTTCAGCACTTTGAAGTTTTGAAAAGTGATTTCTAGTCTAATGCTCCCTAACCTTTTAGGCTTTTGTTTAAGCTTCTAATAGCTATCTAAAGGTCTCAGATGATAACCAAACCTAAGCATTTTGGAGTTGAGAATTGAATAGGGAATAACTCATTGTCCTTGATTATGATTTATAGGACTTGATATCCGCCCTGAGCGTGAGAAAACGGTGCCCAATTGCCAACAGAAAGAACAAGGTAGTGACTCTTTCTCTTATATCATGAATAATGCTTGTATGTTTGTGCTTATCATTAAATTTTGATGAATGTGAAAGTTGATGGGATTGTGAATACAATGAAAACTGTCGTTATTGTGTATTTAGTGAAAGCAGATATGACAAAAGTCACACATCATTATGATTATAGTGAAGGCTATCGTTTTGTGACCAAGTCATGCACCAATGTGGCAACTGAATACAACAAAAGCTGTTGTGACAAAAGTCATGCATCATTGTGATTATAGCGAAGGCTGTCATTTTGTGACTCAAGTAACGCATCAATGTGGCAGTTGAATACAACGAAAGCTATTGTGACGAAAGTCACGCATAATTGTGATTACAGTAAAGGTTGTCATTTTATGATGCAAATCACGCATCAATGTGGTAGCTAAATATAGCAAAATCTATTGTTATTATGTATACAGTGAAAGCTATTGTTATTGTGAATACAGTGAAAGCTTTCATTTATGTGACGAAAGTTATGCATGTGATTGCTACTAAGGATGCTGTTGTGCTACTACTTTGTGATAATTGCTTACAAGCATTATCTATCATTTATCATATGAGTGAAAACGTTGCTACTGAGATTCCTATGAATCTCACTCTTTTTACTATTAACCTATAATTAGGGCAAGCAGATCAAAGGAGAAGTAGGTATATAAGGACGGCTAGAGTTTGTGGCTTGGAAATTAGTTTTATGCTGGTTATCACTTATTGGGATGATTGTATATGTAAATGTAGACTGATATAGTATAATTGTGTAATTATCTGTAATCCCCAGTATGGGAAACTGAGAATCGGCATTCATACACTATAGACCTTTATAGTTAATGATTAAAACCCAAGTGTTCGTCAGGAATTTTGTTAAGCACTCGAATATTTATGAATAGAGCTAAACTTTACAAACCAAATGGATTCAAAAAGTGTAAGTGAGACTATATTAAACATATTGTGAAAAGTTTTGAAAAACCCACTTTATCATAACACTAAATCCTGTCTTAAAGTTGGGACCTTTCATGAGTTTTAAATTGTTCGTTGGTATCTCATTTAATTTATGACACACTTTCGAACCTTATTAATGGCTACTAAGGAAGGGGTGACATTTTTGGTATTAGAGCTGAAGTTCCTGGAAAAGGTAGGTTTTGCTAGGATAGTTGCTATAGTTCCTTGTCTTAGTATGGGTAATTAACCCACGACTGTTGTTGTATACACCTAAATGTTCCTGTTATTAGTTCGTATATGAGTTTTAAGGAGTATGTGTACACTTAGTATGATATTGATGTTAGGAATAATTTATGTTGGAGTGAAAAGGACACAATAGTTCGACCAAACATTAGATATGTAGAATCAGGGTTAGGAGAACTAAACCACAACCCACTTGATTCTATATAGTAGATGATAGGTGTATTGATGGAGTAGTGGGATATGATCTATGAATTGAGTGATGAGCTCCATAAGGTAAAAGTAAAAAAGAATGAGGATAAAGTTCAATTGACACTGGAAGAGACGAACCATGAAGAAACTACAGAAGGGTCGATTCAACCTCACGAGTCAGAACCATACATTAAACTGAATCAGGAATTGCACAGGGTGCAAGCCCCCAAATGAAAGAGATCTACAGTTTTGGGTCTTTAAGTTCTATAAGCATCTACCTCCAGTGTTCAAGTGAAAAATTTGATCCCCAAGCTGTGGAAGATTGGCTAGTTTGACTCTAGAAAAATTTTGAAGTACTAAAATGCCCAACTGAGGTGAAGGTGCGACTAGCCATTTACAAGCTAGAGGGATACGCGAACAGGTGGTGGCGGAACATTTCCATGACGCTGTGGACCCAAAATGTGCCTTTGACTTGGGAGCTATTCTAGGATAAATTCAATGACAAGCATTCTCCAAGTCAGTGAGGCTTGAAAAGGAGTCAGAGTTCCTGTTGATACAACAGGGCATAGAAGAGATGTTTGATGATTACTTGTCTTGATTCATCCTACTAGCCGTTACTCCTCATACCTGCTATGCATAAATGATAAGGAGTGTAGCTTTTATATATTGATTTGAGGATTGAGATGTGAAATGAGGAAACAGTTAGCCTCCATACAGTTTACTGAATTCAATAAAGCTATAGAGGAGTGCCAAATTACAGAGAACAATCTAAGGGATCTGTGCCCAGCTAAGGGTAGCAGCAGTCACAGTGAGCCCAGTAAGGGGAATACTTTCTAGAAACGAAAGGGGCTAGAATCCTTATTTAAGGGCGGTGATAAGAAACCCTACTGACCTGAGAATCGTGAGTACTAGAGACCTCCAATGATATAGTTGTGTCCTCATTATGGCGAGGCACATAGTGGCGAAACGTGTTCGGTTGCAAGTTATTCCTTTATTGCTAATAACTGTATAAAGTGCCTGGGATTGTATGTATAGCAACTACCTCAGCAGTCTTGCCTGAATTGTGTGATAACCATTAAAGGGCATGAGTCCACAGTTGACTTGTTGTTATTGCCGCTCTCCAATTAGAAGTCATATTGGGTTTTGATTGGTTGACAGTGAGTAATGCACCCATTGTATTCATAGATTATATGAATCATACCTTCCAACTGTACTTAGATCAATTCGTGGTGGTTTTCATCGACAACATCTTGAATACTCTCAGAGTAATAAAGAGCATAAGCATCATCTAAGAATAGTTCTTGATAGAACAATGAGTAGCTATAGATTATGGTCTTATGGTTGAGACAGACAATCGAATATACATGTGGCTTTCATATTCCTTGTATAACATGGGTAGAGTACCCCGATAAGGGCAGTAGAGTTTGTGAATACGCTTGGAGTTAAACTAAAAGTGGAAGCTCATATGAAATGGCTCAGAATAATTTGAGTTGAAATAGGCAAAGAGTTGGCATAGACGATTATAGATTGTATATGTCGTTACCTGTAGTGGGAGGTTCCAATAGGATTCCTATTAAATCACCCTATCATTTTAAAGCACATATGAGGTGATAGACCTCAGAGTGCATAGTAGAAGCATAGTGAATGTGATATGTTTGAGAATTGTACTGAGCAGAGGCTTGAGGTGGTAAGAACAATGTGTTAGTTTTGGCTCCTGGAAGTAAAACTTTTGGGCCTTGTCATCTCATGAGAAGGGGTCTCAAAGAATCCCAGTATAGTGGAAGTAGTGCTGGATTGGCTGAGGCCAAAAACCGTTGTTGAGATGCACAGTTTTTGGGTCATGCTGGTTATTACCAGAGGATTCATTTAGAATTTCTCTCGGATTGTCTTGCCGTTGACCAATCTCACATGAAAGGATCAACCATTTGAGTGGGATCAATGATATGAGAAGCGCTCACGGAGATGAAGGTGAGGTAGGCGCGACACCAGTGTTGATTATACCCAATCCCAGCTTGACTTTGTTGTGTATTGTGATACCAAATTTGTTGTGTATAGTGTTGTGACTAAGTCAAGATTGGGGTATGCCCCACCCAACTTGACTTATGTTGGATTGTGATGTGAATAAGCTGGGATTGGCAGCAGGGTAGAGCTAATTCAACTAATGACAAATTTGACTACATGACCGGGGGTTCGCACTGGATGATGTGAGGGCACTTACCCTGATATATCTAGCATGGCTAGCCACCAGGTTGGTTGTACTGGTGTTGACCCTAAGCCAAGAGGCGGTACGTAAAATTAGAGTTTGTTGTAACTCTATGGTGAATTGTGGTACTCTAAGTTGTTCCCAGAAGGGCTGACTAGATTGAGCAGGGTAGTAGCCTACACCTCCCAATAGCTGAAGTCTCATGAAATGAACTATCCCACCCATGAGGCAATTGTGTTTGTGTTAGTGGTTGCGTTAAATATATGACGATGTTGCTTGTATAGTATGATAGTAGAATTTTACTATGACCCCAAGAGTCTCAAGTATTTATGTCATTAGAAAGAATTAAATCTGAGACAACACATGTGAATGGAGTTGTTGAAAGATTACAATCTAGAGATCAAATATCATTTGGGTAAAGCTAATGTTGTCACAGATATGCCTAGTCGGAAGGCAGTACAGGTTGCAGCAATGATGATAGAGGATTTTCGAGGTTTGGATCTCTTGAATCAAATCGTACGTGCTAATAGTGTTCCCTAAGGGAAAAGTGACTTGATGTCTGAGATTAAAGGGGCACAAAGCCGAGATGAATAAGTACAATTCTTCTAGACCATGAGCAAGTGAGGTGAAGACATCTAGTGTGTGAAGTCAGGGATCACATGTTCTTGAGATTGGTAGAATGATCAAGAGAATAAAGCTAAGCCCATTATACCATGGTCCTTTTGAGATTCTTGTGAGAATCAAACTAGTAGTATACCATTTGTGCAGGTTGTCTAGAAGGGACTACCCCAGTGGGACGCAGCCTAGGAAGCGGAAGCCATCATGAAAAGGCATCTAGGGTTTTTGTACCAAGTTGTGTAACAAATTTTAGTGATGAAATTTATTGTATGGGAGGAGAATTGTAATGACCCAAAATGTAAATAAGGGCTTTTGACTCCAAAAGTAGACATAATGAATGTTAGACAAACACTTTCAAAAATCAAAGTGTGAATTATGACCCGAGTTAGCAGCAGAAAGCGCTTAAACCCTATATTTAAGCTCAATCATATGAAAAAGCTTAAATTCAATTAAAAATGAAGCGAATGGTACATGGTAGGAGAAATGGGGTCAAATAATATCTTAAGTAGTAATCCCATTGAAATTACTACAGTCATGGGCAAAATGAGAAGAAAGAAATTTGTCGGCCTGTTGGTCAGCAACCGAAGAGGGAACTGACTAATAGCTAAAAGAGTAAGAGGAGTGACTAAATGGCTAATGGAATTGGTGAGAATAATCCTATGGTTATATGCATGTGAGTGGACTTATAAGATTAAGGCACATGACAACTTTGTCACTATTGGATTGAGTCAAAAAGTCCAAGCACTTAATCCTCTTTCCTTCCCTCTTTTCATTTCAGTCAAAAGGCATGGGAAGGTTTGAAAATCTGATTTCATCATCTTTTCTCTCTCTTCTCAAGGTCTCTTAAGGTCGGCCGTGGAAGGAGGAGGAAAGAGAAAGAAGCAAAGGAGAAAGGTGAGATTTTGACCGAGTAGATGACCTAGAATTCTCAAAATTGTAATCCCCTGCCTTATAAACAACAATTATGAATCAAAAATACATAATTGAGATGAATCAGAGACCAACAGATAATAAAATTTCATCTTTAATCCTATCCTTGAGATAAGGTTCTTAAATTTCCTTCAAAATCGTTTTATTCTAGTCTCCTATTCATATTTCAAATGTAACTACCCTGTCAGTTAAATCACATTCATATATATCAAAGTATACAACAAAAATCCTGGCAACCCCCGGGTTTCATACATATCAACTAAGGGTTTATAAATTCCCATTTAGGGTATTATACAAAATCATGTCGAAATTTACATCCCAAAATTTATATACAGTAATCCCAACCAAAATGGATAACCAACAACCAAAATTTAGACCTCCCTAAGGAGTCCTATCCGCCTTTGGTCATCTCCTTCCCCTTGGAGTCACTTGCCCTGTCTAAAGGTTAGTCAAAGGAAAGAATGAGATTCAAAAGAATCCCAGTAGTAACCAATCATTCATACCATACAAAATCACAAAGCTTGCAAGCATATCATCATGCAGCGTAACAGCACAAACACATCATACAAACTGTCACATATGCACATAATCACATAGTCTCATCCCCCGTATCTCCACCGCCCCGAAAAAATGGTCCTCCTACTAGAGACACCAATGGGTCACAGGTGAAGGGTTAACAAATAGCCTTTCAGCTTTCACATATAGCCTTACAGCTTTCAAATAGTCACATCCTCCGTATCTCCACCGCCTCAAAGGCACAGTCTTCCTACTGGAAACACCGATGGGCCGCAGGTGAAGGATTCAAAAATATTGATAAATCAAACATACAATGTATCACATATAGTATAAGGAAAAGCATCACTACCTTGTTCTTTTCCAGTGTGCTCTTACACAGTCTGTTCACGAGTAGCACAAATATCAAATACTAAAAACCAAATAAAGGATGACGAATTAATCTCATTTCCAAGTTCTTGCTTCCATAACGATTAAAGTTGGTTATAATTTGAACTCTTTATGTGGCTACTAGAAGCCTAAACACATGCCTAAAGGGTTGGGAAAAACTAGACCAAAACCGCCTCTCGAAAGTGGAAACATTGATTTTTGGCTAATGTACACTAGTGATGGATGACACCCTTGAATGATGAGATGACTCGCACCTGAGTGAGGATGGCTTACTTGTGCGAGTGCTTGACCGAGAGCAACAATAAAGACAAAATATGATCACTCCACTTGAGTACAAATATCAATACTCAAGTGATAGCCTCATGCTCACCCGAGTCCTATAGAGTGTGGTCTAGAAAGTGCTACCCGAGAGCACAAGAAAACCCTAAAGCGAGAAGTGCACTTGAGCACTGGCTCTGGAACTCGAGTGATTTCACAACACTTGTAGAAGTTAAGACATACTCTTGAAAAATGGGCTACGAGTGGCAACCCGAGACACAGCCTCATAGTGTAAAACACATTCATACTCGAGTGAGACAAGATATACTTGAGTGAGGACCCATATCACTCGCAGGTGAAATAATGCACTTCTATTTTCTTTATATAGGAGTGCAACTGAAACTTGAAGGAAAAGATAAGACATGATGCTGCACTCGAGTGATGCCCCAAATCACTCAAGCGAGGCTTATCAAAAGCCAAAACGCAGTAGATGATAGAAATTTCCAGATTGTAACCATTGTGTCCAAGTGACCCTAAACAACAACCAAACCTTTTTCCTATAGAAATTTCTATAAGAAACCTATTGGAAAAACCAAAACAACCAAAATCACATTCTAACAACAAGTTTTTGTTTTAGACAACACCTTACCATAAATTACCCAATTGCACTAATTTTCCTTCTAAGGTTCCAAATAAATTCTATTGTTCCAATGATCTAACATGACACCAATTCTACTATAATACACTAGGCAATTCATTTATTCCAAAATCACATGAAGATCAGGGAAAAATTTAAAAATCTCAAAACACCACCAATGGTCATAATGGATATGTCAAAATACATCAAATACTCACCTCTTCCTCTTTCTAAAGCTAGTTCTATGGTTCCTTAACTTTTAAATTTCTTTAAGTACTCAAGCTCCATCTTTCAAAAATCTAAAACCATAGAGATGAATCTCTCACCACCATGAACAAGATTAATGAAGATGAGTTGAGCATTCAAAGTCATATGGAGCACCTACCTTGCACTTCTTTCTTTCTCTTTCCTCCTTGCTTTGGATGACAATGGCTGCTGGAATGAGAGAGAATGAAACAGAAATTTTGGCTTCCGATGAGTGCTCCTAGCCGACTTTGAGGAAGAGAGGAGAGAGGGAAAGAGTTTCGAACATTTGACCATCATCTATGGCCCAAAATAATGCCATGTGTTATGATCTTGTTTCTCCTTTTACGAACACACATGAACACTCACACATACAATTCCACTCTTACTAAATTAACAACCAATCTTAACCATTGATCTTTAAGTTACCAATAGGTTTCCTCTTCGATAATTGACCAATCGGTCGGTAACTTTCCTTTTTCCAATTTTGCCCCTGAATATGGCAATTCTTACTGAATCACCACCAAACACATTTTATCTTTCAATTCCTCATTCATACACCATCCCTTACCCTTACGGTTCATTTTAAGATTTACCACATAATTAAGCTCAAATGCAGGGTTTAAGCATTGATAGAAGCACATTTAGATCAAAATTCATATTATATTCTTAAAAAATATTTATCAACAATAATTACATTCACTTTTGAAGTCATTAGCCCTTAAGCCCATTTTTGGGGCATTACAAAAACCTCTTCTCTAATCCCATTCCTCTTGATGAGAGCTTCATTTGTACAGTTTTAGATTTTTAAGAGGAGGTGTTTTGTGAATCCAAGAAAAGCTAGTGCTTGGAAAACCAAAGATCAAGTTAGTGGAAGAGGAAGAGATGAGTAAAAGCCATCTTTTGATATATATGATGTGATGTCTGGTTGAGTATTGTGATTTATGGAATTTGCCTTAATTTTTATGTAATTAGGGTGTTAAAGAGGTCATAGTTTTTTTTTATGATTATGTTGATGTCTTGTGGTGTCCATTGGATAAATGAACTTGATTAGAGTCTTAAATGTGAAGTTTGGTGATTTTGAGGTTTTGTGTTGAATTAGTGTTCAAAACAGAAGATGTTGAAGGAGTAGAAATTTGGTTGTTTTTTATACTTTCATTGGATTCTATGTGAAATATTGTGAGGGGAGTAGGCCCGGTTGAGAAATCTGGACCTTTGGAAACAATTGTTGAAAAACAAGAAATTCTAGAAATTTTGTTAAGTGAGAATTCTGCGCAGGGAAGCTACTTTGCATCATGTTTTCAAATAGCAAATGGTGTCAAAATGTTATGAAATTTTCTCGTTCTGTAGTAGACATTGCAAGCTTTCCAATGATATAAAATTTGTGTCATTTTGATGTGTGTATGAAAAGTTATAGTCGTTAGAAGTCAACCAAGAATCAGGCCAGTTCTTAGCCTCGGCCAAGCATCTTGGCTGCAGCCAAAGAGTTTCTGTCTAGTTCTTGGCTACTGCCAAAAGGGTCTTGGCTATGGCCCAAAACTCTCTAACCTATTCTTTGCCACGGTCCAAAAGTTTCTAACCATCTCTTAGTTGTGGCCAAGCCCCTGTTTTGAGTACTTTGAAGTTTTAAAAAGTGATTTCTAGTCTAATGCTCCCTAACCATTTAGGCTTTTATTTAAGCTTATAATAGCTATCTAAAGGTCTCAGATGATAACCAACCCTAAGTATTTTAGAGTTGAGAATTGAATAGGGAATAACTTGTTGTCCTTGATTATAATTTATAGGACTTGATATCTGAAAAAGGAAAGCTTTACCTAAGAGGGGGTTTTAATTGGGTGATGTGATAAACATTCCGGTTGATGCAGTAATACAGAAATAACTGTAGATAGAGTAGAGTTGAGAAGATTAGCACACAATGAGTTATACTGGTTCGTCCTAAACCTCAAGCCTACATCCAGTCCTCAGAGATCAAGACCTACTGAGATTTTTGTTAGTGCAAGTGTTTCACCCAAGAGGGGGGTGAATTGGGTGATACCAGAAATTTCATCGCGTATAAATAAATTAACTGAATATTTAAAACAATTGAGAGCAAAGAGAAATATCATCCAAGTATACTTCGGGACTTATACTGGTTCAACCACAACCACTTTGACCTACGTCCAGTCCTCAGAGCATCTTGAGAGTTTCACTATATTCTCCAAGATTCAGTGGGTTCTTGGCACCTCAGTACACAACAAGTTCCTTCACCTGGACACTCGCTCCCCCTTACATGTTGCAATCAAATCCCCAACTCAAGGTTCCACAACCTCAAGTTGTCTCAATAACAAATATTGAGTTTGTATTGAAAAACTCTCTCACAGAGCAAATATATAATCACTAAAGTATAATGAATGAGTATAAGAAAACAAAGCACTAAGAGTGTGTTGTGTATGTTCATGTGTTCTCAATTCTTATGTCTTGTTTTCTTCTCTTTAAATGCTCTATATATATAGATGATTTGTAGTGTCTGTTGGAAGCAATTCAAACATGTCCGTTAGAGTCGCGCAACAATGGTTGACCATTCTTTAAACTTGAAAACTATTTGTTTGCGGTAGGTAGCGGTAGGTGAGATCTAAGACACTTTATTTAACTTTGCTCTTCTTGCATGATCTGTTCATTGTTTCTCTGTAAATCTACTTAGGATACTAATGCAGTAAAGAGTTAATCATATGATAACAAATCAATAAACATTCGATTAAAAACATAATTTCTGGATTGCCTTACTCAAGTGGCTACTTGAGTGATCATTCTCATTACTCTATTAGTCCGTCAAGTAATCCTATAAAAAATATGGCAGTGACTAATTCAACATTTTTCATAAAATATTACTCAGGTAAGACATGGAGTGAGATAGAACACAAACCTTGGAAATACCTTATTACTCGAGTGGCTACTCGAGTGGCCATGTCTTTCCTACACAAGTTACTCGGGTGCTGACTCTAGTAATCTGATTACTCGAGTGGTTACTTGAGTGGCCATGTATTTTCTTCAGAAGTTACTCGAGTGCTCCCTTGAGTAGATGCCAAATAACTTTACAGATTACTCGATTATTCCCTCGAGTAATGTCATTCAAAACTTGGCCGAGAGTTTGCTTACCTGGTTACTCGAGTGATCCTTCGAGTAATGGATCAAATAACTCCACAGATTACTGGAGTGCTCCCTCGATTAATGTCTTTTTCTCACATGGTTACTCAAGTGGTTACTTGAGTAAATTGGTGCATTTCTTGGCCGAGAGTCACTAGAATATTTTTTACCTGATTACTCGAGTGGCTACTTGAGTGATGCCATTGCAAATCATGTTACTCGAGTGGCTACTTGAGTAATGGTCTATATAACTTTACAGATTACTTGAGTGGTCCCTCAAGTAACATCTTCCAAATTTTGGCAGTGCTTCTCTGGATGAAATTCTCTGTGATTACTTGAGTGCTTACTCAAGTAACAGCCTCCCTTACTCGAGTAGTCACTTGAGTAAACCTTCATAGAATTTGCTGATTACTTCAAGTAATGCTTTGCCACTTTATTCAAATTCATTTGTTTGTCATCAAATCCTTTTATAACATTGATCCAATCTTTGTTATTGTTAGATCCCAAGTTTTGATGATAACAATAATTCAATTATGTGCAAAACATGTTTTTAGAAGGTTAAGAAAAGTTTTGAAGTTACCAAATGCATATTTAATGTTTGCTGATATCTGCTGTGAAATTGCACTTGAGTGCTCGAGCATGAAATCTGCACTCGAGCACAAATCACTTCTGTACTCGAGCAGGTGTGAGAGAAAGCCAGGAAGTGAGTACCCGAGAAGCATTCTCCCTTTGTAATCAATGGATCACTCGAAGCACAAAGTATGCACTCGAGCAGAGAAGTCATTCTCACTCGAGCACGGATGCGAGTGAGGGTATGCGAGTGCTTGGCCGAGAGCAAGTAATGGTATGCTTCCTATATTCACTCGAGCAAGGGCATGCGAGTGCTTGGCCGAGAGCAAGTAAAGGCATGCTTCCTTCTCCACTCGAGCAAGGCACTGCGAGTACTTGGCCGAGAGTCTTGAAGTTCAGAAAAGTACAAAGTGTGCTCGAGCACACCCATCCATGCTCGAGTAACACGTCTATGCTTGCGAGTAATATGTCCATCCCTCTCAAGATCAGTTGCGAGTGCTTGTTCAAGAGAGCATATTCCTTGAGAATATGCTTCTCACTCGAGCAGAGGTAAGTGTGCTCGAGTGAGGGTCAAAATCACTCGCGAGTGAAAATTCTATCCCTCTGGAATTCTGATGCGAGTGATGGTTTAGAGAGCATATTCCTTGAGAATATGCTTCTCACTCGAGCAGAGGTAAGTGTGCTCGAGTGAGGGTCCATATCACCTGCGAGTGCAAATTCTCACTCTTGTCAAAATGGAATGCGAGTGATGACCCGAGAAGACACTCCCAGTGTAAAGTGCAAAGATCACTCGAGCAGAGATTTTGTGCTCGAGTGAGGCCTCTCTTCACCCGCGAGTGAAGATTTTGTCTCTCTGATTTTCCATGCGAGCACAACCCGATAACAGAGGTATATGAAGGAAAATAGGAGATCACTCGAAGTGAATCTTTCATGCTCGAGTGATGCCCTGTTTGACCACCGAAAATGCCAAGTATCACAACGTTCATTCCGAATATAGTTTATTATTGTTTATTCATATCATCATTACTCTTTATCATTGTTTAACATTGTTTTGATTATTTTAAAAGTATAATACAGGAATATAAACGTTGGAATTGGACCACATGAGGAAAAGTCAAGCAACGGCAGACAAAATGATTATATACACGTTGTCACCAACCACACTCAGATTAGTCAAAACGTGCGCATATCTGCCATTAATTTCAAATGTCCCGCTCCACAAATGAAGAGTTTCCAAACGGGCAAAAACTGGAGCAACTATATATATACAGAGACTCACGGAGAAACAAAAAAACAACATAGCGCAAGAATTCACAAGCTCATATCAATTCTCTGTTATTCATCTGTTTTCTCTGTATACACTTTTGATCTTCAGTGTTTATTCATTTACTCTGTAAGAGAGTCTTCATACAAACTCAAAATTCTATGTTTGAGTAATCTCAAGGTATTGGGATCTTGAGAGGGTAGTTATTCCTTACGAGAGAAGCAGTTGAGAGAATTCCTTGTAGTATCTTTCACTCATAAGCCTTATAAGATACAAGCAGGAGAGAACGTTGTTGTTCATAAGACTTACAGTGGTGTAAGCGGAAGAAAAAGTTGCTGCTCATAAGTCTTGTATACATAAGCAAGTGAGAAGAGTCATAGGTTGTTTCTCTGCACATAAGACTTGTCGTAAGGGGGAGAGAAGTTTCTTGTTGAGAGAATATTTATGCTCGTAGTCCATTCAAGGACGATTGTTGTCTTGTGGCGTCCTGAGAGCCCATTGAATCTTGGAGATATTGTGAAAAGCTCAGTAGGTCTTGATCTCTGAGGACTGGACGTAGGCATTGTTGTTAGGCCGAACCAGTATAACTCTCTGTGTTCAAATCTTCTCTACTCTACTCTATCCGCTATATTTACATATCACCATCTCAAACGAAAAAATTTATAACATCACCCAATTCACCCCCCTCTTGGGTGAAGCTTGCCTCTTACATTTGGTATCAGAGCCTTGTCTTCTCCGAAGAGCCTAACAGCTTGAGAAGGATCCGATAAATGGCAACAATGGGTGAAAATATCCTTCCCGATGGAGCTTCAATCACTAGACCTCCTGGTTTTGCTGGAGAACATTTTTCGTTCTGGAAAGCTAAATTCAGAGTGTTCGTGATGGCTATTGAGTACGGCTTGTGGAATGTAATACAAGATGGTGACTATGTTCCAATGAAGAAAATCGAAGATAGAGCCATTAAGAAGACTCCGGAGGAGTTTGACGAGAATGATAAAAGGTTAGTAACATTAAATAGTAAAGCTATTTTAATGATACAGAGTGCTCTTAGTCAAAAAGAATATTTTCGTATATGTACTCTACCTACTGCCAAAGATATGTGGGATGCTCTTGAAATTGCTCACGAAGGTACATCTGGAATCAAAGAGAATAGGATCAATACTTTAATTACAGAGTATGATTTATTTCGTATGAAATCTGGAGAGAGTATATCAGAATTTGAACTAAGGTATACTCATCTTGTTAATCAATTATCTGCTCTTGGAAAGTCGTTTGATCAAAATTCCCAGGTAAGAAAGATTCTTAATATTCTTACGAAAGAATGGGAAGCAAAGGTGACAGCCATCGAAGAAGCCAAAGGAGAGTCTATGAGATCCGTAGCTGCTCTCTTTGGAAGTCTTTCTGAATATGAAGGTAAATTGAAATTCAAAAAGGAACTTGAAGAATTCGATGATAAAAAGAAAAAGGGAGTTGCGTTTAAAACTATTCACGAAGAAGAAGGAACTTCCGAGAATGAAGATGTTCCTAGTGATGATGAAATGGGAATGATCGTGAGAAAGTTCAAGAAATTCTACAGAAGAGGACAAAGGAATTTCAAGAATTATCAAGGTGGACCAAGCAAGAAAGAAAACAAAGAACACCAAATAGTATGCTATGAATGTGGAAAACCAGGACACATCAAATCTGAATGCTTCAGAAACAAAGACAAAAAGAAGCAGAAGAAGAAAGCATATATATCATCTATTTGGGGTGATAGTTCGTCAGACGAAGAAAATGACAACGACGAAGTAGCCAATCTATGCTTGGTAGCTAAGGAAGAAGAATCAGACTCTGAGGTAAGTGACTCCGAACCCTCTTATAATGAATTATTATCTGAATATAATGCATTGCATACAGAGTTCATTAAAGTTGCTAAAGAAATGGTTAGTTATAAGAAGAAGGTAAAAGAATTAGAAAGTAATGTCATATCATCACATGAAATGTGTAAAGAGAAAGATAAGAAAATAGAAGACTTAACAAAGATTGTTGAAAAATTTACTAAAGGAAGTGAAACTCTCAAGGTTATCTTAAATTCTCAGAAAGTTTCCTTTGATAAATCTGGAATTGGATATAATGCTATGCATAATAAGAATAAGAAGAGTAGTAGAGACTATCTTAAATATTTTAGGAATTCTGTGCATACATCAAATCCATTTGTGTCATGCAATTTTTGTAATAGGAAAGGACATTATACTTCTTCATGTTACTTCAAAAAGGGAAAGGTTGTTGGAACATATAAATGGGTTCCGAAAGGGACACATATTCCAAATACTAACCACAAAGGACCCAAGAAAGCGTGGGTACCTAAAACTTGATCATGTTATTCTAGGTATGTCTCAAGGCATCTCGAGCAAACAAATGGTATATCGATAGTGGATGTTCGAGACACATGACTGGTGACAAAAATAAGTTCACCATGTTTGAACCTAGAGAAGGAGGAAAGGTGACTTTTGGAGGAAATCAATCCGGTCGTATTGCTGGAATTGGTGAAGTGGGAAGAACATATGGCTTTCAAATCAACGGAGTATATTATGTTGAAGGATTATGCCACAATCTCTTAAGCGTGAGCCAAAGCACTGACAAAGATAACTGGGTGATTTTCGACTCGAAAGAATGCTTGATAGTCAGTAAGAAAGATCTACCTCTAAACAAAGAAACTATCAAGGCAAAAATCCGAGCTCAAAGGGACGGTAATTGTTATACAATTGATTTTAATTCAAATTCTTCTGAAAATTGTTTTCTGAGTCGATCAGAGGAAAGTTGGTTATGGCATAAGTGTTTGGCTCATGTCAATATGAATCAACTTGACAAATTGATCAGAAAAGATTTAGTTGTTGGCCTTCCTAAGCTAAAATTCAAAGATAACATGATTTGTGAAGCATGTCAAAAAGGCAAACAAACTAAATCTTCTTTTAAAACAAAATATGAAATTTCTACTTCAAAACCTTTACAATTACTTCATATGGATTTGGTAGGACCTGCAAGAGTAAAAAGTTTTGGAGGAAATTTATATACGTTAGTAATTGTAGATGATTTTACTAGATTTGCTTGGACCATATTCATTGGCTCAAAAGATGAAACTTTTGCTGAATTTATTATGTTTGCCAAAAAGGTTCAAAATGAGAAAGGTGTTTCTATTGTTTCTATTAGAACAGATCATGGAGGAGAATTTGATAATCAATTGTTTGAAGATTACTGCAACAACGAGGGGATAGATCACAACTTCTCAGCTCCAAGAACACCTCAACAAAATGGAGTAGTGGAAAGGAAGAACAGAGTGCTTACAGAAATGGCAAGAGCCTTACTTAATGAAAAAGAAATGTCACAAGTGTTCTGGGCAGATGCAATGAGTACTGCATGCTATATTTCCAACAGAGCATATATTCGAAAATCCCTTGGAAAGACACCATATGAACTCTACAAAGGAAGAAAGCCAAATATTGCTCATCTTCATATCTTCGGGTGTAAGTGTTTCATTCACAACAATGGTAAGGAAAATTTAGGTAAATTTGATTCAAAGTCTGATGAAGGTATTTTTCTAGGATATTCTAATAGAAGTAAAGCTTATAGAGTTTTCAATAAAAGAACATGTACTATTGAAGAATCTATTCATGTTGTGTTTGATGAAAATGAATCTCAGACAAAACTTAATGATGAAGAAGAAATGGATTCAATCAAGAAAAACAAATCTATTTCAAAGCAGGATGATTTTGAAACAAATGATTTTCAAAATTTAGAAGATGTTGATGATCATGATCAACCTAAAGCTTAGAGACATATGAAAGATCATCCAATTGATCAAGTTATAGGAGATATTCATGAAGGTGTCAAAACCAGAAATAGAATCCTCAATGAGGTAACATTTTCTGCTTTTATTTCTGAGATTGAACCTTCTAATATAGAAGAAGCTTTATCTGACAATGATTGGGTGATTGCTATGCAAGAAGAACTAAATCAATTTCAAAGAAATCAAGTTTGGGATTTGGTTCCTCGACCTAAAGACCATACGGTTATAGGGACCAAATGGGTTTTCAAAAACAAACTTGATGAATCAGCAATCATTGTAAGAAATAAAGCAAGATTGGTTGCCAAAGGCTATAATCAAGAAGAAGGTATTGATTATGAGGAAACATATGCTCCAGTGGCAAGATTGGAAGCAATACGAGTACTCTTAGCTTTTGCTTGCATCAAAAGTTTTAAACTTTATCAAATGGATGTAAAAAGCGCTTTTTTAAATGGTTATATTATGGAGGAAGTTTACGTCGAACAGCCTCCGGGTTTTGAAGATGAAACAAAACCTGACTATGTCTTCAAACTTAAGAAAGCATTATATGGTTTGAAACAAGCACCCAGAGCTTGGTATGAAAGACTAAGCAAATTTCTTCTTGATCAAGGTTTTGTCAGAGGTAAAGTTGATACAACTCTATTCATCAAACATAACAAAAGTGATATTCTAATAGTTCAAATTTATGTTGATGATATTATTTTTGGTGCTACTAACGAATCTATGTGTCAAGATTTCTCTAAGATTATGCAGGGAGAATTTGAAATGTCCATGATGGGAGAATTGAACTTCTTTCTTGGACTTCAGATCAAACAAAAGAAGAATGGCATATTTATATCTCAGACAAAGTATTTGAAAGAGTTGCTGAAGAAATATGGACTAGATAATGCTAATGGAGCTGATACTCCAATGAGTTCTACAACATTGCTGGATGCTGATGCAAAGGGACCAAGCTTCAACATCACAAAGTATAGAGGAATGATTGGTTCATTACTCTATCTTACAGCTAGCAGGCCAGATATTCAGTTCAGTGTAGGAATGTGTGCAAGGTATCAATCCAATCCTAAAGTATCTCATGCAGAGATAGTAAAAAGAATTTTCAAATATCTAGGAGATACTTCAGAGCTTGGACTTTGGTATCCAAAGAGAGGGAACGAGTATCTAATGGCATATTCAGATTCAGATCACGGTGGATATAAAACTGACAGAAAGAGTACCAGTGGACAATGTCAATTTCTCGGAGGTTCTCTAGTGTCATGGTTCAGCAAGAAGCAGAACACAGTTTCATTATCTTCGACTGAAGCTGAATATATAGCTGTAGCAAGCTGCTGTTCTCAAGTGCTATGGTTAAAACAACAACTTCAAGATTTGGGAATTTATTTAAAAGAAATCCCAATCTATTGTGATAATACTAGCACGATAAGCTTGGCAAAGAATCCTGTACAACATTCAAGAACCAAGCATATAGACATTCGACATCATTTCATTCGAGATCATGTTCAAAAGAAAGATGTCAAAGTGGAATTCATACCAACTCATCTTCAACTTGCGGATATTTTCACGAAACCGATTGCAAAAGAGCAATTTCTCTATATTCGAAGAGAATTGGGAATGGTTAATCCCAATAAGTTGTAAGTTTTCTTGTTAAAAAGTTTAATTGAATGTTTGTTTTGATGATAATCATACTGACTTTGGCATCGGAGTAGCCAAAATTTGTTTTTGCAGGAGTCTCACTCGAAGCACAGGAGGTACTGCTCGAGTGAGGAGCTGTGTCACTCGAGCACAAGAAGCTCTGCTCGATCACAGCACTATTCATGATACTCTGTTCTCTTTTAGTTAGAACAGAGGTTAATAGAGGAGTTAAAAACACCAAGGGAATACATCATAAACCACAGTGAGAATTGAGCTCACTCGCGAGTGAGGAATTCTCACTCGAGCATGGGATGAACATGCTTGAGGTGAGGAATGCCTGCTCGAGTGAGAAAGAAGAATCTCTGTGCAAAAGCTATCCAAATTATGGTTACTCAAATGATCTTGGAGGATTTGAGTACAAAGATGCAAAAATATGTCAAGAAATTCACAATCCAGGTACGTTTTAATTGCTTCTTTATTTTTCCAAAAAATCACTCGAGCACAGATAGAACACTCGCGAGCACAGTATGAACATCACTCGAGCACTAGGGTTCATGCTCGAGCACTGTCACTTATATCAGTTACTGGGGAGCTCAGAACGTCGCACTTCCTTCTCTCACTCGAAGTGCTCTCTCACTCGAAAGACACAACTCTTCACCTTCAACCGTTCTCTCACCATTCAATCACGTCTTTCTGCTTTAAATCACCGTTACAACTCTTCAATCTTCCATAAAAGGTGATTTTTACCTTCTGCATTTCTCATTCAAACCCTAATTTCGTTTTTCTCTTAACATTCGAAATTTGTGCGTTCTTAATTTTCTTTCTTGATTCTCCAATGGCAAGAACCAAAACACCTTCTATTCCTCAAAGATCCCATTCTCCATCTCCTACTCAGTCTGCTGGCAGTAAATCGGGTACCCCAGAACCAACACCTCCATCTCCTAAAATTTCATCTTCACCGTCACCTCCTCCTAAACCCAAGACCAAGAAGAGGACTCCGGCTAAGAAACCTCACCCAAAACCTCAAGTTTCAAAGAAAGACCAACCTCCTCAAAAGAAACCAAAGGGTGTGGTCTTCAAGGAACCTATAATCACTCGGTCTCAATCCAAAGAGGTTCAAAGAAAGGGAAAGAAGAAGGATTCAGAGCAACCCCAATCATCCTCTTCCTCTGATGATACATTAGGGAGACAACTCAGAGAAGCAATAGAAAAATCCAAATTGGACAAGATAGTTGGGAAGATTGCATCTCAGGCCGGTGTCTCAAGTTCACATCAAGTTAAGCACCCAAGTGCTTCTGCTTCAGGAGCACCTTCTGCCTCCCAAGCACCAGTGGATGACCAACTCACTAGCCCTCCTGAGGGATTCAATGTGACAGAGCTTAAGGCCTTATCACAGAAGGTATATGATGATGAATTCAAACATAGGCATTTCTGTCCAGTAGTATATGTTGATTTGGATTATCTGAAAAAGAATTGTCATTTGGACTTGTATCCTTACCTTCAGTACTATGCTCCCTGGCTAAACATTCATATGCCATATTCCCCCACTGTTGTAAAGACATTTTATTCCAACATGAAAATTCATAATATCATGTCTAGATCCGGTGATTTGATTGAAGAAGCTGTATCTACAACCATTAGAGGGAAATTCATTATGATCTCTGCCAAAATCATAAATGATTTACTTGGTTATGTGGCACCTCTTACTGATCCACCCTTTTTCTTTGCCAATGAAACCTTTAAAATTTTAAGACCTAAAGACCCAATTGGCCCCCTTATTTTCAAGCCTATTGAGATGCCTGATAATCACAGAATCCTTCATTACATTTATTCTCGGAGCATAGTCAATAAATCCAGGAACTTTACCCACTTTGCTCAAAAAGATTACTATCTCTTGGCTTCTTTGGTTGCTAAACAACAAAGGAATGTAGGGGAGATCATTTTTAATGAAATGAGAAGGTTTAGATTCTCTTCAACAAAATCTGCAACCATTCCTTACCCTCAACTTGTTTCCTTCATCTTGATGTAAAACAAAATTTGGTATTTGGAAGGAAAAGAAAGGGTCCTTATCTCACGGTTTGGTAAGACTCAATTAACTCACATGGGTATCAATCTTCCGGTGAGTCGGACCAAAGCCACATCAAAGAGGGAAGCCACTCCATCCAGAGGAGATGAGGCACAATCATCTACACAAGGGCCTATTCCTCCTCCTTCCTTTCTCAATGCCTCTTTGTCTAATCATCTGACTGAGGTAATTAATCAAGCTGTATCAAGTTTGAAGAAGGAGTTGGTAGATGAATATGAGAAGCTTGTGGAGAAGATGGAAACACAAGTTATTAAATTGGTAGACCAGGCCAATCTTAACTTTGAACTAATGTTCAAAACACAAGATGAGATGTCACAGAGGATCACCAATATGGAGACTTTCCTGCACTCACATTTTCCCTCCTCGTCTTCCGGGGTGCCTCCAGAGACCACTCATACCTCACCATCTCATCCACAGACTCATCCACAGACTCATGTACTTTTCACTGATCTAGAGTCTAATGTCGATGTTACCTTTGATCGGTCGCCTTTACCACAGCCAACATCTCCTTCTGATCCGCCTATTGACCCTCTCACTGCCATGGTACCCTTTGTTCCACCTCCACAGCCCCCCTTCTGATGTTGACAAAACGGGGGAGAAGGGTGTGTGATGTTTTCTGAGCTTCTGAAGGGTGTATACGGGTGTTTGGGTAGTTTTCTGTATTGGGTAGGATTTTGAGAAGTATGTCATTTTACTAGTTTGAAGTTATATTCTGGTATTATGTGTTGTTCAAGTTTGTTACAATTAATGACATGGTTCAAGTTTTCAAAATTTCAATGTTTCAAGTTATTAAATTCTTGTTAAGTTATATACCTCACACTATACTTATCTTGGCTGTTAAGTGTCCAAAGGAAACATTGCAGGAAAACTTGAATTTGGAACTTCAACTTGATATGCATTTTGGAAACTTTGAAGAAATTTCAAAACTTTTCAATTTCACTCAATTTCTTTTAAACCTTCATCACAAAGAGTTTTGTCATCATCAAAAAGGGGGAGAATGTTAGATCCCAAGTTTTGATGATAACAATAATTCAATTATGTGCAAAACATGTTTTTAGAAGGTTAAGAAAAGTTTTGAAGTTACCAAATGCATATTTAATGTTTGCTGATATCTGCTGTGAAATTGCACTTGAGTGCTCGAGCATGAAATCTGCACTCGAGCACAAATCACTTCTGTACTCGAGCAGGTGTGAGAGAAAGCCAGGAAGTGAGTACCCGAGAAGCATTCTCCCTTTGTAATCAATGGATCACTCGAAGCACAAAGTATGCACTCGCGCACGGATGCGAGTGAGGGTATGCGAGTGCTTGGCCGAGAGCAAGTAATGGTATGCTTCCTATATTCACTCGAGCAAGGGCATGCGAGTGCTTGGCCGAGAGCAAGTAAAGGCATGCTTCCTTCTCCACTCGAGCAAGGCACTGCGAGTACTTGGCCGAGAGTCTTGAAGTTCAGAAAAGTACAAAGTATGCTCGAGCACACCCATCCATGCTCGAGTAACACGTCTATGCTTGCGAGTAATATGTCCATCCCTCTCAAGATCAGTTGCGAGTGCTTGTTCAAGAGAGCATATTCCTTGAGAATATGCTTCTCACTCGAGCAGAGGTAAGTGTGCTCGAGTGAGGGTCAAAATCACTCGCGAGTGAAAATTCTATCCCTCTGGAATTCTGATGCGAGTGATGGTTTAGAGAGCATATTCCTTGAGAATATGCTTCTCACTCGAGCAGAGGTAAGTGTGCTCGAGTGAGGGTCCATATCACCCGCGAGTGCAAATTCTCACTCTTGTCAAAATGGAATGCGAGTGATGACCCGAGAAGACACTCCCAGTGTAAAGTGCAAAGATCACTCGAGCAGAGATTTTGTGCTCGAGTGAGGCCTCTCTTCACCCGCGAGTGAAGATTTTGTCTCTCTGATTTTCCATGCGAGCACAACCCGATAACAGAGGTATATGAAGGAAAATAGGAGATCACTCGAAGTGAATCTTTCATGCTCGAGTGATGCCCTGTTTGACCACCGAAAATGCCAAGTATCACAACGTTCATTCCGAATATAGTTTATTATTGTTTATTCATATCATCATTACTCTTTATCATTGTTTAACATTGTTTTGATTATTTTAAAAGTATAATACAGGAATATAAACGTTGGAATTGGACCACATGAGGAAAAGTCAAGCAACGGCAGACAAAATGATTATATACACGTTGTCACCAACCACACTCAGATTAGTCAAAACGTGCGCATATCTGCCATTAATTTCAAATGTCCCGCTCCACAAATGAAGAGTTTCCAAACGGGAAAAAACTGGAGCAACTATATATATACAGAGACTCACGGAGAAACAAAAAAACAACATAGCGCAAGAATTCACAAGCTCATATCAATTCTCTGTTATTCATCTGTTTTCTCTGTATACACTTTTGATCTTCAGTGTTTATTCATTTACTCTGTAAGAGAGTCTTCATACAAACTCAAAATTCTATGTTTGAGTAATCTCAAGGTATTGGGATCTTGAGAGGGTAGTTATTCCTTACGAGAGAAGCAGTTGAGAGAATTCCTTGTAGTATCTTTCACTCATAAGCCTTATAAGATACAAGCAGGAGAGAACGTTGTTGTTCATAAGACTTACAGTGGTGTAAGCGGAAGAAAACGTTGCTGCTCATAAGTCTTGTATACATAAGCAAGTGAGAAGAGTCATAGGTTGTTTCTCTGCACATAAGACTTGTCGTAAGGGGGAGAGAAGTTTCTTGTTGAGAGAATATTTCTGCTCGTAGTCCATTCAAGGACGATTGTTGTCTTGTGGCGTCCTGAGAGCCCATTGAATCTTGGAGATATTGTGAAAAGCTCAGTAGGTCTTGATCTCTGAGGACTGGACGTAGGCATTGTTGTTAGGCCGAACCAGTATAACTCTCTGTGTTCAAATCTTCTCTACTCTACTCTATCCGCTATATTTACATATCACCATCTCAAACGAAAAAATTTATAACATCACCCAATTCACCCCCCTCTTGGGTGAAGCTTGCCTCTTACAGTTATCATCAAAACATATGGGATCTAACATTCTCCCCCTTTTTGATGATGACAAAACTTTATGATTTTGAACAAATTTTTTGAAATTGAGTTTTCAAATATATGCTTCTCAAATACTTTTCATATGAAATCTTTTGTTCAATTTAAACTTGAAAACTCTTTGTGAAATAGCTTATTAAATATCTTTTCAAAGTTTTTGTTCTTATTTATTTGTTCACCTTGCATACACAATCAAAAATACATTAGTCCCAAAATGCAATATAATTTTAATGAAATTTAACTTTAATGTCATAAAGAAAAAAATTGCATAATGAAGAATTCAATACATAATCAAACTTTAAAAATCAAAAATAAAAACTTAAAAGCGCCCAAAAGCCCCATATACCCAAAACACAATACATCAACTCAGCCATTCATCACAAAATTACTCAGGGTCTTCTCCCCCTTTTTGTCTTCATCACAAAGGTGGAATCAATCATGAGAAGGAGTAGGTGGCTTGGCTGCTGAGATAGGAGTGATAATAAATGCCAATGATTCATATGAACCGTCTGAACTTGAAGGATCTGAAGATGATGGTTCAGGGTCAAGAAGGTTCACTAGCGGTGTCTGAAGATCCTTTAAAGGATTCACCGGAGATGAAGGGTAAGGAATCAGAGAAATAATTTCTACTTCTTCTGTAGCAACTGGTGAAGTCTCAAGCACCTCCTCAATACATGTAGGTGATGCAATAGGAGTAGATATGGGCTCTGGTTGGACAGGCTGAGGTGGATCATCAGTGGTGATGTGGATTGGCTCGAATGTGTCAGGGTCAGGCATAGAGAACAAGACATTGTTGGGTCCACTCTCAGAGGGTCTATGCTCAGTGGGTATAAAGGGTCCAGGTTCAGGGACATGTATGGGCTCAGGAATACCAGAAGGACCAGGAATAGAGGAGCCAGACGCCATAGCATCAAGTCTAGCAACAATGGATCTTAGATGCTCACCCTGGGCAAGTTGTTCTGCTAGCAACTCTTCGTGCCTCTTACCCATCCTCTCCATAAGTTGTCCCTTTTTCCCATTCATATGGGTTACCAACTCCGTATTAGTATTCGCAATGTCAATATGAAAAATCTTCAGAATGTTCTCCATGAACGTTTGCATTGCAGTACCAAAGAAGGATAAAGAAGATGTGTTGGCTAGAGCAGAAGACTGTGTGTCATCCATTTGACTGGTTGCTATGTCAGTCTTCTTTTTCTTCAGACTTTCTTCTAGAGGTGTCTTCAGAGGAATCTCAATATTCAACTTTCCAATTTGATTCCTCCCCACTGGTGCTATCCTTTCAATCGGCTCCATACTCTCCAAGTACCAAATCTTATTCTTCTTGAGAAACAAGGAAATAAGTTGAGGATAAGGCATTGGAGTAGTAGGTTTTCCTTTATACCTATACCTCTTGATCTCATTGAAGATATACTCTCCCAAGTCCTTTTGCACTTTGAGAATCAATGAGGCAAATTTTTTGAAATCCCTCTTAATGAAATGAGTGAAGTTATTGCATTTGTTTAGCATGGCTTTAGAATAGATATACCATAGGACTCTATGAAAATCACTCATATCACTCGGATTGAAATTAAGGGGTCCCACTATCTCACCAGGTCTTAGGATAGAAAATATCTAGTTTGAGTCAAGGTTAAGGTAATCATCATCAGGAGGATTCTCTATTCCTAACCAGGTATTGATTCTGGAAGGTGAGATTAGAATTCTCTGTCCTCTAACCTTAGAAGTCATTTCTTCTTCCACAGACCTCCTAACGGGATCATTTATATGTTCAAGGTTACAATAAAAATGCCTCACAACTTTGGTGTAAAATAGTAGTTTAACAGAAAGCCAAGGCATGTAGGAATCAAGGTAGGGACTCAGATCGAATTTCAATACCTCTTAAAGAACCTTGTAGTCAATGTAATGCATCTTGAACACATTTCTTCTTACAAAATGACTCAGGTACTTCTGAGATTCCTCAAGCTTGCTTATGTTGAATCCCTTTGGAGGAGATGTGATTTTTTCATCCCTCTCTTCTGGTTGCTTTGAAGATTGCCCTTTCTTTTCTTCCTTAGATTGAAAAGCTTCGTCAAGCATGCCTACTATGACTTAGGTAAGCTTCTCATTAACTTTAGGCTTTTTCAGAGGCTTAGGAGTAAAAGTGGGTGTGTCGGATGAATCAGAAGGAGGAGATGGCTCTTTTGTTGTTTTGCCTTTTCCAGGAGGTGAACTCTTCTTGGATTGAGCTCTTGTGGCAATGGGCTCCTTAATCACAACCCCTTTCACCTTTGGCTTGGTTTGTGGTTTGGCTTTTGTCTTAGGTTTAGAAGAAATTTTCCTTTTCTTGGTAGGAGGAGATGAAAGAGAATCATAGGGTTGATATGGTTCAGAAGACTCAGAAGGAGTGCTAAGATTGGGAGATTTTGTCCTCACCATTGTGATTTGAGAAAATCAAATATTTCTGGAAAAACAGAGATGAGTGTCGCGAATTTAGGGCTATGATTCAGTGCAATTTGAGAGGATTTTGTAAGCATAAATCACTGGGTTTTGACAGTTATGGGAAGAGAAAGAGATTTTGAAAAGTTTTTGTGAGAGCACTAGGAGAATCACTAGTGGCGATTTTGTGAGAAATGACCGAGTATCAACTGAAATAACCTAGGGCTCGACATCACTCGAGGGCTGTGATCATCAGCCTCACTTGAGTAGCTACTCGAGTGATCATACTAAAAAATTTTAAAATATAGTCAATTTGATAGCGTTCCTGGTATGAATAATATTGTAATTACACATGTATATTCCCTCGATCATTTGATAACTCTTTAAAAACATGTTTGAGCTGAAACTCAGCAGATTTGAGATCTGCACCAGGTTCACTCGAGGCCTCCCTCGGGTAATCTATCTCTTCTCCTTCTGACTGTTCATTTCCAATCGTTGTGCCATTTTATTTGAAATTAATGCTTCACTGGCACATTTCCAAGTTCATTACTCGAGTGGCTACTCAAGTAATGCATCCATTACTTCAAGGTGTCACTCCAGTAATGTTGTCCTCTGTTAACCTCTGATTTTCACACTCCAAAACAGAATATTATGGTCCTGTAAAACAAATTACTAGAAACTTCGATGCTTAAGTTAGTAATCATCAAAACATCAATAAATAATATCATCTAACATTTTGTAAACCCTAAATAACCTACAATTCATTAGGATTTACCATTCCTAATTCTCTTCTAATATATAAAAATTGATCTTTTGCAAGAAGTTTTGTGAAGATATCAGCTAGTTGAAGATGAGTTGGAATGAATATTACTTTGACATCTTTCTTTTGGACATGATCTCTGATGAAGTGATGTCTAACATCAATATGCTTGGTTTTGGAATGTTGAACAGGATTCTTTGCCAAACTTATCGTGCTAGTGTTATCATTGTATATTGGTGTTTCTTTCAAATAAAAACCAAGACCCTAGAGTTGTTGCTTTAGCCATATTACTTGGGCACAACAACTTCATACTACAACATACTTAGCTTCCGTTGACGACAGAGACACTTAGTTTGTTTCTTGCTAAACCATGATACAAGTGATCCTCCAAGAAACTGGCCTTATCCACTTGTCCTCATTCTGTCTGTCTTGTATCCTCCATGATCAGAGTTTGAGTATACAACTAGATATTTACTTCTTCCTTTGGGATACCAGAGACCCAATTCTACCATGTCAGCAAGATATCGGAAGATATGTTTGACAGTTTCAGCATGTGACTCTTTTGGTGCTGATTGATATCTTGCACACATGCCCACATTGAATTGAATATCATGCCTACTTGTAGTGAGATAGAGTAATGATCCAATCATTCCTCTATATTTTGTGATGTTGTAATCTTTTCCTTTGACATCCATGTCAAGCAATGTGGTTGAGCTCATGGGTGTGTCCGTTCCATTTGCTTCATCCAATCCATACTTCTTCAATAGCTCTTTCAAATATTTTGTTTGAGATATGAAAATTGCATTCTTTCTTTGTTTGATTTGCAAACCGAGAAAGAAATCCAATTCTCCCATCATTGACATCTCAAACTCCCCCTGCTTTATCTTAGAAAATTCTTTGCATATAGTTTCATTGTAGCACTGAAAACTATATCATCAACATATATTTGCATAATTAATATATCATCATGTTTTCATTTTGTAAAAAGTGTTGTATCAACTTTTCCTTGTACAAAACCTTAATCAATAAGAAATTTACTGAGCCTTTCGTACCATACTCTAGGAGCTTGTTTCAAACCATACAAAGCCTTTTTGAGTTTGAAAACATGGTCAGGTTTGGTTACATCTTTGAAACATGGAGGTTGATCCACATATACTTCTTCCATAATGTAGCCATTTAAAAATGCACTCTTTACATCCATTTGATATAGTTTGAATCCTTTGATGCATGCAAAGGCTAAGAGTAATCATATAGCTTCCAATTTAGCCACTAGAGCATACATTTCCTCATAATTAATTTCTTCTTCCGGATTATAGCCTTTAGCCACCAATCTTGCCTTGTTTTTGACAATAATTGCGGATTCATCAAGTTTGTTCTTGAATACCCATTTAGTGCCTATGATCAGATGATCCTTAGGTCGGGGTACCAAATCCCAAATTTGATTTCTTTCAAATTGGTTTAGTTCTTCTAGTATTGCTATAACCTAATCGTTGTCTAATAGGGCTTCGTCAGTGTTAGAAGGTTTAATCTCAGAAATGAATGTAGAAAAACTAACTTCATTAAAAATTATATTTCTAGTTTTGACTCCTTCATTCACATCTCCTATGACTTGATCTAGGGGATGACTGCTATTGTATTTTCAGGCTTTAGGTTGTCCTAGTTACTGATCTTCTTCCTTGGTTTGATCAACTTCTGGAATAAGAGATTTATAAATAGATTAACCATTTTCTTGATTTAAAACAACTTCCTGCTCATCATCAATGGTTTTGTCAGAGGATTCAAATTCATCAAATACAACATGAATTGATTCTTTAACAACACATGTTCGTTTATTGAAAATTATGTATGCTTTACTTCGATTAGAATATCTTAGGAAAATTCCTTCATCTATTCTAAAATCAAATTTTCCTAAGTTATCTTTACCATTGTTATAAATGAAACACTTACAACCGAAGATGTGTAAATGAGCAAGATTCGGCTTCCTTCCTTTATATAGTTCGTATGGTGTCTTTCCAAGTTTTGTTCTGATATAGGCTCTATTTGAAATATAGCATGCTGTGCTCATTGCATCAGCCCAAAAAACTTGAGACATATTCTTTTCATTTAGGATTGCTTTAGCCATTTCAGTGAGCACTCTATTCTTACATTCCACGACTCCATTTTGTTGTGGTGTCCTTGGAGCAGAGAAATTGTGATCAATGCCATTAGTATCACAATATTCTTCAAAGGCTTGATTTTCAAATTCTCCACCATGATCTGTCCTGATACTTATAATGGACATACCTTTCTCATTTTGCACTTTCTTGGAAAAAACAATGACATCTACGAAGGTTTCATCCTTTGATGACAGAAAAATAGTCCATGTAAATCTAGAGAAATCATCAACAATGACCAATGAATATAAGTTGCCACCAAGGCTTTTAACTCTTGCTGGACCAACTAAATCCATATGTATCAATTGAAGTGGTTGATTTGTTGTAATTTCAATTTTTGATTTGAAAGATGATTTAGTTTGTTTACCCTTTTGACATGCGTCACAAATCATATCATTTTTAAAACTTACTTTGGGTAATCCAAGAACTAAATCCTTTTTGAGTAGTTTGCCTAATTGATGCATGTTGACATGATTTAGTCTATTATGCCATAACCAACTTTCATCGGCATTACTCATAAAATAATTTTTAGAGCTATTTCTATTGATATCAAGTCTATAGTAGTTACCTTCCTTTTTTGCTTTGAACTTTGCCTTGATATTTTTCTTATCAAGTTGTAAGTCTTTTTTGTTAATAATCAGACATTCCTCTAAATCAAATATTATCCAGTTATCTTTATCTGCACTTTGACTTATGCCTAGCAAATTATGACATAAGCCTTCAACATAATATACATCTTTGACTTCTATTCCTTTGTCATTTTTGATTTCACCAATTCTTGCGATTTTTCCGGATTGATTTCCTCCAAATTTTACCTTTCTACCTTCCTTAGGTTGCAATGTGGTAAAACTTTCGAAATCACCGGTCATAGGTCTAGAGCATCAACTATCTATGTACCACTTGTTGTTTTTGGATGCTTTAAGACATATCTGCAATCAAATACGATTAAGTCTTAGGTACCCACATCTTTTTGGGTCCTTTTGGGTTAGTACAAAAATTTTTCAGAACATATGAACATTTAGGTACCCATTTGTAGGTTCCTATATTTCCTTTCTTCCTATGAATGTATGATGAAGTATAATGACCTTTTCTATTACAATAATTACAATATGCAAAAGGATTTGATGTATGCATAGAATGCTGAAAATAATTCAAGTATGATTTACCTCTAGCTTTCTTTCTTCCTTTCCTTTTGTCTGATTTTGGATCATATCCAATTCCAGATCGATCATTAACAAATCGTTGAGCTTTTAAAATTACATTTAGCATTTCACTTCCTTTAGTGAATTTTTCAAGAGATTTAGTAAGATCAGTGTTTTTCTTTTTCAAGGAGGTACAGTTTTCACAATCCTTTTCAAAATTCTCTTTAAGTTCTACTTCAAGAACTTTGTTTTTCTTTTTGAAAACAACTATTTCTTTAACTACTTTGATGAATTCAGAATGTAAAGCATTATATTCAGAAAGTAATTCATCATAAGTAGGATTAGAATCAGTTACCTCTTCTTCTGTTTCCTCTTGAGCAACTAGACAGATATTGGCTACTTCTTCTTTATCGCTTTCTTTATCAGAAGAACTATCTCCCCATATGGCAGATACAAAGGCTTTCTTCTTGTTGTAGATTTTCCTTTTCTCTTCTCTTTATTCTTCTAAATCAGTTCTTGACATTCTGATTTGAAATGTCCTGGCTTTCCACATTCATAGCAAATAATGTGTTCTTTATTACTTGTTCCTCCTTTCTGAAAGTTTTTGAATCCTTGGCCTTTCTTGTAAAACTTTCTGAATCATTTTATGATTAAACCCATTTCGTCATCATCAAGCTCTTCATCTTCATCTTGTTCTTCTTCTTTTGCTTTCAGTGCTATACCTCTTTTCTTCTTATCACTAATATCATCTAGTTCTCGTTTGAAATTTAACTTACTTTCATATTCAGCAAGACTTCTGAATAGAGAAGCAACCGATCACATTGATTCACCTTTTACTTCCTCAATTGCAGTGACTTTTGCCTCCCAGTCTTTAGGAAGAATATTTAAAATCTTTCGTACTTGGGTATGTTGATCATAGACTTTTCCAAGTACTGAAAGTTTTAACAAGGTGAGTATATCTAAGTTCAAATTCAGCTATCGACTCACCTGATTTCATTCGAACTAAACTCAGTAACCAGAGTATTGATCAGGTTTTCTTTTATTCCTGAAGTTCCTTCGTGAGCTATTTCCAAGGCTTCCCACATTTCTTTAGCTATTGCGAGTGTGCAGATTCTAAAGTACTCATTTTGACTTAAAGCACTTTGAAACATCATAATTGCCTTGCTGTTGAGTATGATGAGTTTCTTGTCATTCTTATCATATTCTACTGGTGTTTTGAGAACTCTCTGTGAATCTCCAAACTTTTCAGGTTTGTAGTTTCCACTATCAATCACATCCCATAGCCCATATTCAGTAGCCATCACAAAGACTCTGAACTTTGCTTTCCAGAATAAAAAGTGTTCGCCATTTAAACCCGGAGGTCTTGTGATAGAAGCTCCGTCAGGAAGAATGCCTTTACTCATGGTTGCCATTGGATCCTTCTTAGGCTATTAAACCTTAACAAGAAGACCTACGCTCTGAGACCAAATGTTAGTACAAGCATTTAACCCAAAAGGGGGGGTGAATTGGGTAATACCTGAAATTTCGTTGCGTATAAATAAATTAACTGAATATTTAAAGTAGTTGAGAGCAAAGAGAAATGTCACTGAAGTGTACACCGGGAGTTATACCGATTCGGCCACAACCACCTTGACCTATGTCCAGTCCTCAAAGCGTCTCTAAGAGTTTCACTATATTCTCTAAGATTCAATGGGTTCTTCGCACCTCAGTACATAGCAAGTTCCTTCACCTGGAAACTCACTCCACCTTACACGTTGCAATCAAATCCCCAACTCAAGGTTCCACAACCCTAAGTTGTCTCAATAACAAATAGTGAGTTTGTAATGAAAAACTCTCTCACAAAGCAAATATATAATCACTGAAGTACAATAAATGAGTATAAGAAAACAAAGCACTAAGAGTGTGTTGTATATGTTCGTGTGTTCTCAGTTCTTGTGTCTTGTTTTCTTCTCTTTGAATGCTCCATATATATAGATGATTTGTAGTGTCCATTGGAAGCAATTCAAACATGTCCATTAGAGTCGCGCAGCAACGATTGACCATTCTTAAAATTTGAAAACTATCCGTTTGCGGTAGGTAGCGGTAGGTGAGATCATGGACACTTTATTTGACTTCACTTAGGTACACTTGCTCTTCCATGTTCTAGCTAACTCTCGGGCGAGCACTTTCTATACTTCACTTGCTTAGACTCGAGTGCACTTTTCCCTTTAAGTTTTCCTTACTCTTGGGTGAACACTTCCTGTATCACACTTTGCAATACTTGAGTGAGCTTGAGACTATCACTTGAGTATTGAGTCCATGCTTGAGAGCAATGATCGTTTCCTATCCTTAACATTGCTCTCTGTAAACCACTTGCACGAGTGTGTCTTCATGCTTGAGTGCAAATAACATCATTGCTTATGTGTTGAGTCTATCACTCGAGTTGTCCTAGTATTTTTAGCTAAAGTTGTCTTCTGTCAAATACTTTTAGTTCGACAGTCATTGTGCTCAAGTACAAAAGTGCTTATCACTTGAGTGCTAGCTTCCATCACTCGAGTGCATCAGTTAAAATCACGGCAATAACCTTTGAACATTTTGAGATGTATTTGGTAACATTTTCAACCATTCTCTAATCTTGCAAAGCACGAGTTTCTTACCACAACACACAATAATCTTTTGTTTTCATCAAAACTTGGAATCTAACATTCTCCCCCTTTTTGATGATGAAAAAACCTTTGTGATGGATTTTAAAACTTGAATAAAGTAAAAAAATTTTAAAGTACTTTCAAGATTTCCAAATGCATATTCATTAAAGTTTGGAATCATTTTTCAGATTTTTGTACTTAACTTCATAAGGTTCCTGCAATACTTCCAATGGACACTAAAAGCCAAGATATCTCATGGTAGAGCAGAAAAACTTATAAAACATGAAAATGACCATATATATATTTCTGAACTTGTGAAGTACATTTAAAAATAACATCAACCCATGAAAATCCAAATACATCCTAGTCAGAAAAAAATAAAGCAAAAAAGCTCTAATAACATTAATATTAAGCCTACCCCAATACATTAAAACTACCCAATAGCTCAAGAACCATCATACATCCTTCTCCCCTATTTTGTTAGTGTCGAAGGGGGCTAAGGAAAAGTAAGATCAGATGGTTGTGCTAGGGTATATACCACCATAGTAGCGAATGGATCAAATGGCTCAGGTACAAATATTGGAGATGATGGCTGAGAAGTAGAGGCTGCAGGTGGTGATGATGATGGCTGGTCATAATTGTCCTCAATCTAGGAATAAGGGGCAGTGAAAAGTACATGTGTGTAAGGCTGAGAAGGTGAGGCTGTGGTAGGAGTAGACTCTAGAAGCACCTTAGTAAAAGTAGTCAGAAGATGAGTACACAAGAAGATCTCCATGCCAGTGATTCTTTATGACTGTTCTTCTTGTACCTTGAACATCATATCAAAATTGGCATTAACCTTGTCCACCAATCTTGAAACTTGTGTTTCCATCTTGTCTACCAATTTCTCATACTCACTTAACAATTTCTTTTTTCAGGCCTACCACCGCTTGATTGATCACTTCAGCCAGATAGCTTGGTAGTAATGCATTTAGGAAAGATGGAGGTGGAGTTAGTGCTTGTGCAGAAGACTGAGCCTCATAACCTCTCAAAGGAGTAGCTTCTCTCTGAGATGTGGCCCTAGTTTGTCTAATTGGAATATTGATCCCTATGTGTGTTAACTAAATCTTGCCAAACCTCTAGATGTTTACCCTCTCAGTTCCCTCCAAGTTCAAAACTTTGTTGTGCTTTAGGATGAGAGACACAAGTTATGGAAATGGAATTGTGGTGGATCTTGATGAAGAAAATCTAAATCTTCTCATCTCTCCAAAAATAAGCTCCCACACATTTTTTTGTTGACCGGCTAAGAATGAGGCTAATAAATAGTAATCTCTCTGGGCAAAATGGGTATAGTTTTTGGATTTATTTACAATGCTACGGGTGTATATATAATGAAGGACACGAATAGAGTAAGGTATATCAATAGGCTTAAAGTTAATAGGTCCAATAGGGTTATTTGGCCTCAATTTCTGAAAGGCTTTATTTGTAGAGAGTGTAGGTGGATCAGATGGTATTGCAACATAGCCAAGTATATTATTTATAATGGAAGGACTTATCATAATATGTTGGCCTCTAATAATGGTGGAAATTGCTTCCTCTATCAACTCTCTGGTACTAGACTTTATGTTTTGGACTTTCAAGTTGCAGTAAAAAGTTCTCACAACAGTAAGGGAATATGGAAGATGCATATTCAACCAGGGATCAAAGTATCCAAGGAAAGGTTGAAAATCCAGATTATATCTTTTTTTTAGATAATCCAGATCTACATAAACTATCGGGCAGTAACTTCTATGAGAAAATTCAGAATTAAATACCTTCTAATCAAATGGCTCCAATTCCTGAATATTGAAGTCTTCTGGAGGAATTGTGTCTTGTTCTACCTCCGAACCCTATGAAGTAGAAGGTACTCCTGACTATGAAGTAGCTTGACTAGACTAGCCAAAATGATGAGAACCCGAGGCACTAGCTTGGGAGGCAATCTTGCCAACCAAGGCATCAAGCGTGGATTTGTCTATTGCTTCCCTAAGGTTCACATTGAAGGAATCATCAAAGGAAGACTCTTGAGGTTCTTCTGTGGCAGTCATCTTTACTCTTCCCTTTACTTCCTTCAATTAGGAGCAAGTGACAATAGGCTCTTTAAAGACAACTCCCTTTGGTTTCTTTGGTGGAGGTTAAACCTTCTTAGCCATCTTAGGCTTAGGATGAATTTTCTTAGCTGGATTGTTCTTTTCTTGGTTATTTTGGGTTTTGGAGAGGGTGGAGGAGTAGGAGATGGTATGGGTATCAGAGATATATTAGGTGTAGGAGTAGCTGTTAGAGTTTCTGACTCACTGGCTTCAGAATGATGAGGTGAAGGCGTTGGAGATTTTTGGGAAACTTGAGGAAGCTTTGTTCTAGCCATTATGAATGATTCAAAAATAGATCGAGAAATAGCAGTACAGAGAAAAAACTTGAATGCTTGTCAGAAATGTTCTTTGGTTAGGGCAAGAAAAGGAAATTTATAATGATAAATCTAAACTTGTAAAGATGATTAAAGAGTTGCAATTGAAATTTAAAGAGGTTTGACACGTTTAATCGGTGAAAAACAATTAGAGGTGAAGAGATATGGCTGACGAGTGAAGAGAGACTTTCGAGTGAGAAAGGTAAGCCCAGAACACTTGTGAAATTTCTTTTTCATTGAGTATTGCCCTTGCCATTTCAATGAGGACTCTGTTTTTCCTTTCTACTACTCCATTCTGCTAAGGTGTTCTAGGTGCAAAAAAGTTGTGATCTATTCCCTCATTGTTGTAGAAATCTTCAAAGAGTTGATTATCAAATTCTCCCCCATGGTCTATACTGATAGAGACAATAGAAATACCTTTATGATTTTGGACCTTCTTAGCAAACATAATGAATTCAACAAACGTTTCATCTTTTGAAGTAATAAATATAGTCCATGTAAATCTTGTAAAGTCATCGACAATTACGAAGGTATATAGATTTCCTCTAAAACTTTTTACTCTCGATGGACCAACCAAATCCATATGGAGTAGTTGTAAAGGCTTGGAAGTAGAAATCTCATACTTTGTTTTGAATGAAGATTTAGTTTGTTTTCCTTTTTGACAAGCCTTACAAATCATGTCTTTGAATTTAAGTTTAGGAAGACTAACAACTAAATCTTTTCTAATCAGTTTGTCAAGTAGGTTCATATTAACATGAGCCAGACGCTTATGCCATAACCAACTCTCCTCTGATTTGCTAAGAAAACAATTTTCAAAAGAATTTGAATTTAAATCAATAGTATAACAGTACTGTCCCTTTGAGCACGGATATTTTCCTTGATGGATTCTTTGTTAAGAGGTAGATCCTTCTTGTTTACTATCAAGAATTCTTCTAAATCTAAGATTACCCAGTTATCTTTGTCAGTGCTTTGACTCATACTCAAGAGGTTATGGCATAATCCTTCAATGTAATATACATCATTGATTTGAACACCATTGAATTTTCCTACTTCACCAATTCCAGCAATATGTCCAGATTAGTTACTTCCAAAAGTTATCTTTCCTCCTTCTTTAGTTTCTAGCATGGTGAACTTATTTCTGTCACCAATCATGTGTCTCAAGCATCCACTATCAATATACCACTTGTTTGCTCGTGATGCTTTGAGACATACCTAGAATAATGTGATCAAGTTTTAGGTACCCACACTTTCTTGGGTTGAGTATGCATTACTTTTGGTACATGCGTCCCTTTCAAAACCCATTTATACATACTAATGGCCTGTCCTTTTCTAAAATAACAAGTTGAAGTATAATGTCCTTTCCTATTACAGTAACTACATGATGCAAATGGATTTGATGTATGCATAGAATTCTTAAAATAGTTGAGATAAGTTCTACTGCCCTTTTTCTTCTTTCTTCTGTTTTTATCCTGATCAGACTTATATCCAATTTTAGATTTATCAAAGGAGACTCTCTAAGATTTTAGAATAACTTTAATAGTTTTACTTCCTTTAGTAAATCTTTCCACAATTTTTGTTAAATCACTTATTTTCTTGTCTTTTTCTTTACATAATGTACATGATGATATGACAGTACTTTCTAACTCTTTTACTTTCTTCTTAGGACTAACCATTTCTTTAGCTACCTTAATGAATTCAGTATGTAATACATTATACTTAGATAATAACTCATCATAAGTAGGTGCAGAATCACTTACCTCAGAATCCAATTTTTCTTCCTTGGCTATCAAGCATAGATTTTCAACTTCGTTGTTCTCGCTTTCTTCATCCGATGAGCTATCACCCCATATAGATGATATGTATGCTTTCTTTTTCTACTTCTTGTCTTTGTTTTTGAATCATTCAGATTCGATGTGACCAGGCTTTCCATATTCATAGCATACTATCTGTTGTTCCTTGTTTTATTTCTTGCTTGGTCCACCTTGATAATTCTTGAAATTCTTTTGGCCTCTTGTATAGAATTTCTTGAATTTCCTCACAATCATTCTTATATCATCATCATCAGGGCATCTTTGCTTTCTGAAGACTCATCTTCCTTGATGGCTTTAAGTGCAACTCCTCTTTTCTTTTTAATAATCGAACTCTTCTAGTTCCTTCTTGAACCTTAACTTTCCTTCATACTTAGAAAGGCTACCAAAGAGAGTAGCTACGGATCTCATTGACTCTCCTTTAGCTTCTTCGACAGATGTTACCTTTTCTTCCCATTCTTTCATAAGAACATTAAGGATCTTTCTTACCTGAGAATTTTGATCAAATGTTTTCCCAAGTGCCGATAGTTGATTCTTTCTCCACATTTCATCCGAAATAGATCATACACTATAATTAGAGTATTGACTCTATTTTCTTTGATTTTGAATGTGCCTTAGTGAGCGATCTCAAAAGCATCCCACATATCTTTGGCTGTTGATACTATGCAGATTTGAAAGTATTCCTTTTGACTGAGGGCACTCTGTATCATTAAAATAGCTTTACTATTTAACATTACTAACCTCTTGTCATTTTTTTCAAACTTCTCTGGACTCTTTTTCATGACCCTATCTTTGATTTTCTTCATTTGGACATAGTCACCGTCTTGTATTACATTCCATAAACTGAATTCATTAGCCATCACGAATGCTCTGAACTTAGCTTTCTAGAACTAAAAATATTCTCCAGCAAAACCAGGAGGTCTAGTGATAGAAGCTCCGTCTGGAAGGATGTTCTCACCCATTGTTGCCATTTATCAGATCCTTTTCAAGCTGTTAGGCTCTTCAGAGAAGACCTTGCTCTAATACCAAATGAAAGGGGCAAGATTCACCCAATAGGGGGTTGAATTGGATGATGTGATAAAGTTTTTGGTTGATGCTTGGATATGGAAATAACTATAGATAGAGTAAAGTTGAGAAGTTTAGTACACAGTAAGTTATACTGGTTCACCCTAAACCTCAAGCCTACGTCCAATCCTCAGAGATCAAGACCTACTGAGATTTTCACTTTTCTTCTAAGATTCAGTAGGCTCTCAGAAAGCTGTAAAACAACAATTTTCCTTGAAAGGACTATGAGCAGAAATATTCTAACACTTAGAAATTTCTCTCCCCTTACGACAAGCCAAGGAAAACAAACTTATAACCTTTATCTCTCACTTACGTATAAAAGTCTTATGAGCAGCAACGTTCTCTTCTACTTACACCCATGTAAGTCTTACGAGTAGCAACATTCTCTACTGCTTGTACCTTGTAAGTCTTATAAGCAGAAAGTCCTACTAGAAATTTTCTCAACTGCTTCTCTAGTAAGGATATCTACCCTCATAAGGTCCCTGTACCTTGAGATCAAATGAAAATAGAATTTGAAGTGTATACAGACTCTCTCACAAAGAAAATATAATAAACACTGAAGTACAATATGAATACAGAGAAAATATGAATAACAGAGACTCGTGAATTTGCTTGTGTGTATTCTTGTTCTAAGTTTTCTTGTTTGATGGTCTCTGAAACTCTGTATTTATAGTCAGTTGATTTTGTCTGTTGAACAATAATTATTGTAGAGTGGAGCATTTTATTGTGGAAGAGCATACGTACGTTTGAAATCTTTGAACAAGATATCGTGGTAGGTACGTGCTTAGTTGGTCGTAATGATTTTGTCTGCCATTATTTGACTTCCTTTGTGTATTTATAATTCAAACAATCAAACTCCTATTTCACACTTGAGATATATGTTAAATGATATCAAATAATAATAATAAATAAAAATAAAATGAATAAATAACATTAAACCATGTTCGAATTGATCACTATAAGTTTGTTGTGTTTTGACTTCTAAGAGAGTATCACTTAAGTGCACTGAGGTCTCACTCGAGTGCAACATCACAATTTCTCTTCTACTTTAGCTTTTCAGTTACACTTCCATGCCAGAAAAAGAGTGTATTTTCTCACTTGCGAGTGATATGGGTCCTCACTTGAGTCCTTCTCGTCTAACTCGAGTGTACCTTCATTTTGCACTATGAACTTACATCTCAGGATAACACTCGCATCCCATTTATCAAGAGTGTGATTTTGTACTTTCAAGTGATGTGGGCCCTCACTCAAGTTCACTTATCCTCACTCGAGTGCATCAGAAATTCTTGTATTAAGTACTCTTTCACTTTAGCACTTGCATTAGGAATAGAGAGAGTTAGATTTATCACTCACGGGTACTAAGCTATCACTCAGGTGTAAGTGCTCTTCACTCGGGTGCACTTACTTTTCTATGATCTGGCTAACTCTCGGGCAATCACTCTCTATACTTCACTCACTTGGACTCTAGTGCACTTTTCCCTTTAAGTTTTCCTTGCTCTCGGGTGAACACTTTCTGTATCACAGTTTATAGGATTGAGTGAACTTGAGACTATCACTCTAGTATTAAGTCCATGCTCAAGTGTAATAATCATTTTCTGTCTCTGACATTGCTCTCTGTAAAATATTTGTGCTAGTGTGTCTTCATGCTTGAGTTCAAATAACTTCATCACTCGAGTGTTGAGTCTCTCACTCGAGTTGTCTTGGTATTTTCAGCTAAAGTTGTCTTCTGTCAAACACTTTAAGTTCCATACTCACTGTGCTTGAGTGTAAAAGTTCTTATCACTTGAGTGCTAGCTTCCATCACTCAAGTGCATCAGTTAAAATCACAACAATGACCTCTGAACTTTGTGAGATGCATTTGGTAACATTTTCAACCATTGTCTAGTCTTGCAAAGCATGAGTTTCTTACCATAACGCATAATAATCTTTTGTTATCATCAAAACTTAGAATCTAACAATATACGCCCTAAGCGTGAAAAATCAGAGCCCTAGCGTGAATGGAAAGAATAAGGTAGTGACTCTTTCTCTTATATAATATATAGTGCTTGTGTGTTTGTGCTTATAATTGAATTTTAACGAATGTGAAAGCTGCTGGGATTGTGAATACATCGAATGCTGTTATGACAAAAGTCACGCATCATTATGATTACAATGAAGGCTATCATTTTATGATGTAAGTCATGCATCAATGTGGTAGCTGAATATAGCGAAAGCTATTGTGACGAAAGTCACGCATCATTATGATTACATCAAAGACTATTGTTTTGTGATGCAAGTCATGGATCAATGTGGAGCTGAATACAACGAAAGCTTTTATGGCAAAAGTCAAGGATCATTTTGATTACAGCGAAGGCTGTCATTTTGTGACGCAAGTCACGCATCAATGTGGTAGCTAAATACAAGAAAAGCTATTATTAATTTGAATACAGTAAAAGCTGTCGTTTATGTGACGAAAGGCATCATGTGTTTGCTATTGTGGGTGTTGTTGTGTTGCTGTTTGTGATAATTGCTTACATGCTTTGTCTATGATAGATCATATGAGTGAAAACGTTGCTACTGAGATTTCTATGAATCTCATTCTTTCTACTACTAACCTACAGCTAGGCTAGGCGGATTAAAGGAGAAGCTGGTATATAAGGATGGCTAGAGTTTGTGGCTTGGAGGTTAGTTTTATGTTAGTTATCACTTTGTTGGGATGATTGTATATATAAATATAGACTGATATAGTAGAATTGTGTAATTGTCTATAATCCCTGGTATGGGAAACTGAGAATGGGCATTCATACCCTATAGACCCTTATAGTTAATGATTGAAACTTGAGTGTTTGTCAGGAATTTTGTTAAGCACTCTGATATTCATGAATGGAGCCAAACTGTATAGGCCAAATAGATTCAAAAAGTGGAAGTAAGACCATATTTAACATATTGTGAAAAGTTTGGAAAACCCACTTTATCACAAGACCAAATCCTGTCTTAAAGTCAGGACCTTTCATAAGTTTTAAATTATTCGTTGGTCTCTTGTTTAATTTACGACACATTTTTGAACTTTATCAATGGCTACAAAGGAAGGGGTTTACGACCCAAGTAAGGACATGTCACTAGAGCAATGTTTGCAAACTTTGTCACTAAGACACACCTTAGTTCCTTTTCAACTACAACATGGGGCCAAATGAGACACCTTCTACTCCAATAATTTCTGGAGGGCTTCAAACATAATCAGAAATAATGGAATACCATATATCAAAAGTGGAAGATATGACAAAGAACCTAGACAACATGGCTAGGATGCAAACTTATATGCCACAAGCACATCAAACCTCTATGCAAACTTCTATGGTTAATTCTTGTCTAGATGTTCATTCTCATTCTTTCTCAGGCTATAATACATTAAGGGATTAAACAAGAAGGAAAAACTTTAACAACCAACAACACTTTACTTGGATGGACCAGCCAAAATATGAACCCTACATGAAAATCCTCATTATGAGTCTCCACCCATCCAATATGAGCCACCATGTGAGCCTTGATATGAACTACCCCTCCCACTGCAAGCAAATCAAGAAGATAACCTGGATATCTTTATGAATAAAATGTTAAGCAGATTTGACAAGTTAATTCTTCACACTAAAAAACATATGAGTAACTCACAACTGCCTCAAAATTCACAAAAAGATCAAAAGGAGAAGGCTTATCCCCCAATGACCACACAACATGACCGCACACTACACTTCTTTTCTTCTTCCAACATAATGTGCCCTTAATTAAACCTCTTCTTGAGGATGGATCTTATGGCTTGAATTCTTTATTCTTTAATTGCAAGTTGTATTAGGTTCAGTTCTTTTCTATTTAAGGATTTTAATGATTTCCAGGGTTTAGGTTTTGAGATTAGTTTTCATAGACTTATAATTTTTAGTTGACGATTATTTGTGATCTTTATGTGAATTTCATGAATAATTGCAATTTGAAGTCGTAATCTTATATATTTTATTTTTCCTCATATATGATTATTCTTGTGATTTTATGATGTTGTTAATTTAATTACACTAATGATTATATATATATGAATATGATGGTTGTTAAGGGTATTGATATTAGACTTAGTACTATGGCAGTTGTTTAGGGTATTGATATTAGACTTAGTACTATTTATGCATTCCATATCCATTATTGAATTATGATGGCCATTGATCTATTCTAAAGAAGATTCATCATATCTTTTTTTTGTGTCTTTATTTTATTTTTATTTTCATTCTTTATTATTAACAAACCCAAAAATTACCACTCTTTATTTGTTTTAAGTCTTGCACATCTAATTAATTAAAGAATTAAATACTATTGATTCCATATAAGAGAATACATAATTTAGTAATTAATTTGAGCGCTAATGACAAGTGTGATCAGATGTCGATCCCAACTACCAAGTCACTCAATGGCATAAGTCCTTAACATATCCTCAAGGGTCTAAATCATCCTCTCAATTTGACCATCAGTCTGCAAATGATAAGCCAACTGTACTTCAATCTAGTCCCTATAGCCTCCAATAACACCTTCCAGAAGTTTGATGTGAACCTCAGATTATGGTCTGACATAATATCTATAGGCTCACCATGCAACCTAACAATCCAATCCACATAAAATTGAGGTAGTCTCTCCAAGCTATAACCAATATGGATATGTTATCCCATTTCTATTGAGGAACCTCTAAAGGTTGAAGTAGCCCTTGAGGCTTTTGATGCTTGATATTCACTTTATGACAAGTGAGATACTTCATTATAGAGCTTGTCATGTCATCCTTCATCTTAAGCCATAAATAACCTTTCTTCAAATCTCGATACATCTTAGTGATTCTTAGAAGAATGATGTACTTGCTCTGATGAGCCTCTTCAAGAATAGTCTTCTTAATCTTCTCATTGTTTGGAACATAAAGCCTTTTCTTGTACCTCAATGTGTCTCTCCCCCTAATATCATAATCTGAAACTTCACCATTCTCCAACTATTCTCTCATCCTCAACAAACAGTAATCTTCCATTTGAGCCATCCTCAAATCATTATAAAATTTGAAATTCCTAAGTACTACACTTAAACCACCTAGAACATAGGTATAAGATCCACCTCTACTAATCCTCCCAACAGGTTATGTTCACACACATACACACGTAGAACAGGTGTACTGTCTTATGACCCAAAGCGTCTACTACCAAATTGGCCTTTCCTAGATGATAGTTCAACTGGAAGTCATAGTCCTTTAAGAACTCCATCCATCTTTTCTATCAATTATTCAATTCCTTCTAATCTACGAGGTATTTTAAACTCTTATGATTGTTGAGTACTACAAATTGTGATCTATATAGATAATGCCTTCAGATCTTCAAAGTAAACACCATAGTAGCAAGTTATAGATCGTGCATCAGATAGTTCTTCTCATGAGGCCTCAACTGTCAAGATGCATATGCCACCACTTTACCATCTTATAGGAGCACATATCCCAAAACTTTCTGTAATGCATCTATATACACATCGTATATGGTCTTTATGGTTTGAGTATAATAAGAATAGGAGTGGTGGTCAATCGGGTCTTTAACACTTGAAAAGCTACCTCTCACTTGTCATTACAAACAAATGGCTGCTCTTTCTTAGTCAATATGATGAGTGGCACATCAATTCAAGAAAATCCGTCTATAAAATGGTGGTAATAACCAGCTAGCCCCACAAAACTACATACCTCAATCACAGACTTAGGTGGCTCCCACCTTAACATAGTGTCAACCTTACTAAGGTCTACTGCTACTCCATCTACTGAGACCACATGACCCAAAAACTTCACCTCTCTTGGCCAAAATTCACATTTTACTTAGCTTTGCATACAACTGATACTCAACAAGAATTTGTATTACTACTTAGAGATGCTCTCAATACACCTTCTCATTCTTCAAATAGATAAGGATATCATCAATAAACACCACAACAAACTAATCCAAATATGGCATAAAGATCTAAATCATATAATCCATGAACACTACTAGAGCATTAGTTAATGCAAAAGGCATAACAAAGAACTCATAATGGCTATATATGGTATGAGAAGTAGTCTTCAAAATGTCTTCTGCCTTGACCCTCAATCACTTTTTGAAAACACCAACGAACTCACAAGCTGATTAATCAATCATCTATCTTCGGTAATGAATACTTATTCTTGATAGTGACTTTATCCAGTTATCAGTAATCAATGTAAAGCCTCAAGCTACCATCTTCTATCTTCACAAATAAAACTATTAAACCCCATGGAGATACACTCAGCCAAATATAAAACCCTTCTCTAAAAAATCTTCAATCTACTTCTTCAATTCAGCCAACTCTGAAGGGACATCTGGTAAGGAGCCTTAAAGATTAGCTCTATCCTTAGTGCTCATTCAACAGCGAACTTTGTAATATACTGAAATTTCATAACCCATATTGCTTATATGTGAAATTATATAGATAAATATACCGGTATATAGGTGTATGAGGGCACTTGGTGTCTCTTTAAGAGACACAAATGGCATCATTTTATATGGCAATTAGGCATACAAAGCATAATTTAGTGACACCTACACTAATATTCGGTGTTTTCCAAGATGCACCTGTACACACTTGGTATTTCCCTGAGGTAGAGGTATATATGGAGCCATCTTATGCTCACTTACAGACACATAGCGCATTTTTGAACCTATAAGGACACATGGCACCATACCAAGTAGACTCCGTATAAAGTAATCTTAATAAAGTAGCTTTTCATAAAGTAGCTTTTGTAAAGCAGTTTTTGATAAAGTATCTTTAAGGTTGGAACAATATGACAACTCCACCTAACCCTTACTTTTGGGTTAACCTAATGAAAAGGCGCCACCTAGCCTATAGAATCACATGTCCACTGGTCACTGATCCAGCTAGGACAACTCACCGGTCACTGATCCAGCCACATGTCTGACTTCCCTAAACATCAAACATAAAACCAGGGAAATCATCAGACCTTCTCTTCCTCTACCCTTGAGGATGCCTAGCCATGTGAGAGGGAGAGGAGATGGATCCCATATGGCCTAAATTGCAATATACTAAATTTCATAACCTATATATATTACTTTATATGCGAAATTAGACAAATAAATATAATAGTGTATGGGTGTGTGAGGGTACTTGTGTCTCTTTAAGAGACCCATATGGCACTATTTTATATGGAAATTAGGCACACAAGGCTCTATTTAGTGACACCTACATGTATATCCCGCATTTTTAAAGATACATCGATACATACTTGGCATTTCCCTGAGGTAGAGGTATATGTGGTACCATCTTATGCTAACTCACGAAGACATGGCGCATTCTTGATCCCACAAGGACACATGGTGCCATACTGAGTCAACTCCGTATAAAATAACTTTAGTAAAGTAGCTTTTCGTAAAGTAGCTTTTGTAAAGCATCTTTTGATAAAGTAGCTTTTGGGCTGGAACAATATGACAACACTTCTTATTCTTTTCATTTGGCCTAACAAGTGTTACACCCTATTTCCAGAGTTATTAGATGAGACTTTCCTCAATGAATTTGAACTACTAAGCCAAGATTCAATCCAGGGACAAACATATCTTTGTAAGAAACTTAAAATCTAACTTCAATGTAAGGCTTAAACTTATACATGAAGGGGCTATTCAGAAAAGTTTAAAACTTTCAAAATCAATAGTGAAGTGGTTCAAAGGTTCATTATGACTTATCAAACCTTAACTTCATTTACTATTATCAGAAAGCTCAATGATTTTCATTAATATGTGCACTAATTCAACTGATAACACTAAGCTAGGTAATGATACCATGGTTCGGTGCAATGACAATATTGCTCATTGATACCACTGATACCATCACTCGGGTATTGATATCAATACTATATATATTTATATTACTGTTATTTGTATTGATAATAATTCCATGTACACTTATACCACTAAATTCCTAAGTGACTAAATTCCTAAGTGGTCTGATATTGCTGTGTGCCGTTATCACTACTATGTTCTTGTACGTTCATATAAATATACATCCTCGTGTAACCCCATTAGGCTATTAAGTTATCTAAGTTTAATCAAAATACATGTACAGATAACCAACAAACATTTTAATCCTTCGTTTGCATTTTTTACTCATCGGTTATTACCTATTTGTCCTTTTAGCCACTCATCTTTGATGTGTAATAATTATAGGAAAAGATGAGATTTGTGAGAATCTCAATAGTAACATTTATCAATCATTTGACTTGTAAACATAGAGCATGCTAATAACCATCATATAAGTAGAATTTATAACAAACAACATTTAGCATAATAGCATGTAGCAATATAATATCATAGGACACACTGGCCCAATACCATAGGGCTTAGTTACATAGGTCTTACATTCTAGGGCCTCTACCACATACAAGTTGCACATCGGGTCTTACTTCCTCTTCGGGTTACTGTTTAGTATGCTTAAGCTTTACAACTTGTTTAGGATATTGCTTGGTACATTTAGGCCTTATAGCCTCTTCGGGTCAACACCCGACATGCTCAGTCTGAATGCTCATGAAACACAATAGTTGATGGCAAATAAAGAATACATGCAAGCAATACATATGATGAGAGAAAGAGTTACTATCTGGCACCCTTTCCAGTGACTTGTCTTAATCTACCAATCCTCTTGGCCGCCCGGGCAAAGTTTAAATCCTTTAATTTCAAGTGCATGAATAGATGGGTCATTACTTGTCCTAATTCTTGTTGACATAATCAAAGTTATGATATTCTTTAACCCATCTCTATCTTTGTCCTTTACTTAACTTTTGTTGGTTATCCTTAATATTTCCCTTACACTAAATTTAACATATTATGTGTTTTATTCTCATATGTTTTAGGCCTCTAATGTGGTCACATTAGGTTCTAAGTCATGCCTCTATTCCTCATGATCTCACTTATCACAATTCCCTTCCAATGCTACAAATCCGCACGTCTTCCCTAAACTGCCAGATTTATCAATCAACTTTGAAAATTCATAACTTAATCTAGAATATTCTAAATGGGATGGTTCAAGTTCTTATGTGGAGCTCTTTAAGTTCTCTACAAAGGAAAATAACCATTCAATGCCAATTACAGGCATAAAACTTCAAGGATCCTCGACTAACCTCTCTACTACAGATTGCATTCCGGATTCAATGCCTAAACTTTAACAAGTCACAAATTACAATATACTAAACAAATAATGCATATTATATCTCATTTTAAAGCTTATGATGTCTACTAACACCTTGAAAAATATCACAGTCATTAGATAAGGTTTATTTAATCAAAATCAATCCACAAGCAACCTTACACGAATCTGGTAGCATCCATCCATAACAACCTTAAGTCCCATAATTAGGATTTTCTATTCAATCATCCAAAAATCATAACCACAAGCTATTTTCAATTTTGCATGAGGAATCCATTTCCAACCTCAGATTTACCAAAATCCAGCTCCTACATTACGAATTCTACTTGACCGAAACATTAGGGTTTTTGGCTAAAATTTGGCTTTTGATTCCAATGCTTCTGGAATCACTTCCTCACCTTAATGCCACACAGTTTTTTGTGTTAAACACATTGGAAGCCTTAAAAACAAAAAACACACATCCCTTCCTAATTTTCCAAGTCTAGCCGAAACTCACCCCAAGTTACCATAAAGTGATTTCTTGCAAATTTAACCATAATACTTACTAAATATCATCATTAAACCCTATTTAATATGATATTCAAGATCAAAAGAACAACAAACCCTAATTTCCCTATTGACCAAAATTCAAGGTAGCCTAAGAACTTGGTAAAAATCAACAAAACCTTAAGAGATTATGCTTAAATCAAAGCTTACACTTATCTCTACTCAATGCTATAATCCATTCTTGATTTTGACAGTACTATATTGTAAAGGCACCACAAAAATCCTCTTATTGAGAATCCAAAACCATAGAAAATAGCTCTCAATGACTAAAATGAGATTCGTAAAGTCTTAATCAGCCCAAAACGCAAATCCAACATTGAAATTCAGCAAGAACACTAAGAAACCACTAACTTCTCTCTTCTTTCTTTTTTTCCCAATTTTTCTCTATTTTCCCTAGTTCTCTAGGGCTTTCCAAAATTTAATAAGGGTCGGAGGTTGTTGGATGCTCTTGATGACGTGTTAAGTGTTAAAAGTCTTAGGGTGCCTGATACTCCTTTAGGATCCATCTCCTCCCCCTCTCACATGCCTAGGCATCCTCAACAGCAAGGGAAGAGAAGGAAAGATGATTTCCCTGGCTTTCATGTTTGGTGTTTGGGGAATGCATACATGTGGTCGAACCAATGATTGGTGAGTTGTCCTAGTTTTTGGACATGTAATTCTCATGGGCTAGATAGCGTCTTTTCTTTAGGACAACCCAAAAGTGAAGGCTAGGTGGCATTGTCATATTGTTCCAACCCAAAAGCTACCTTATCAAAAGCTACTTTACGAAAAGCTACTTTATTAAAGCTACATTATGCAGTGCCTACTCAATATGGCACCAGGTGTCCTTGTGGGTTCAAGAATGTGCCATACGTTAGAGCAAGCGTTTCACCCAAGAGGGGGGTGAATTGGGTGATCTTAAAAATTTCGTTGCAAATATAAAATTTGACGTTGAAATTAAAACAGGAAAGAGTAAGGAGAAATATCACCGAAGTGTACACCGGGAGTTATGCTGGTTCGGCCACAACCACTTTGACCTACGTCCAGTCCTCAGAGCTTCTCTGAGAGTTTCACTATAACTTCCAAGATTCAGTGGGTTCTTGGCACCTCAGTACAAGCAAGTTCCTTCGCCTGGACACTCACTCCCCCTTACAAGTTGTAATCCAATCCCAACTCAAGGTTCCACAACCTTAAGTTACCTCAATAACAAATATTGAGTTTGAATGAAATATCTCTCTCATAGAGTGAATAAGAATCACTGAAGCATAGAATTACAAGTATAATGTAAAACAGAGTAATGAACTTGATGATACGTTTGTGAGTGTGTTCTTGTTCTTTTCTCTGTTTGGATGTTCCCATATATATAGATATGTTGGTAATGATTGCTGGAACATATTTCTTCATGCCCGTTGGAGCATGCGCAGCCACTATTGAATTTTCCACTATTTGATAAACATACGTTTGCGGTAGGTGGCGGTCGGTGACATTTGAGCGTTGCATTTGACTTTCCTTATTTGGTAAGATCTCTTCATTGTTTATCTGTGGATATGCTAAGAATACTAATATAATGAAAGGTTAATCAAATAGGAAACAAAACAATGAAAGTTGGAATGATTTCTGAATTTCTGGGTTTGTATACTCGAGTAGCTACTCGAGTATTCATTAAAGTTTACTCGAGTACTTACTCGAGTATCATCGTGAAATCTTTGATCGAATGCAAGTCAACAAAAAACTATAAGATTACTCGGGTAGTGCATGGAATAAACAAAATATCAAATCTTTGGAAATGCATGTTTACTCAGGTACCTACTCGAGTAATGCACTCTTTTCTTCATAAGTTACTCAGGTACCAACTCGAGTAAACCTTCAAATAAACTTATGTTACTCGATGCTTTACTCAAGTAATGTTGGCAGGATTTCAAGGCCGAGAGCACTTCAAGTTTGATTACCTTGTTACTCGAGTACATACTCGAGTAAACTCAACTTATGTTCATAACTTACTCGGGTAATGACTTGAAGTTTTTGTTCGAAAAATAACTCTTCATACTCGAGTACATACTCAAGTAATCTACTTAAAAGGAGTTATTAAATACCTGCATGCTTGAGTAGAACCTCGAGTGAAGGAAGATAAAAATAGATCAAGTTATTTGAGTACTACCTTCAGGTTTTTGCTTAACACAGTGAGTTACTTGAGTACATACTCGAGTAACGTTGGCAGGGTACAAAATGCCGAGAGCAACACATTTTCTCAAACAGCGTAACTTGAGTACATACTCGAGTATCATTGGCAGACCGACAGTAACTTGAAAACTTTTACCTGGTTACTCGAGTATCTACTCGAGTAACATTGGCAGGCCGAGAGCAACTTGAAAACTTTTACACTATTACTCGAGTACTTACTCGAGTAACATTGGCAGGTTACTAGAAGGTATCTCTGGTAACTTCAAGTTTTGTCTCATTACTCGAGTACATACTCGAGTAATGCCTTGGAAAACTTACTTTTCATCAAGTTTCTTAGCTTTTTCTCTTGGCCTTTGTTCATTACTCCAATACTTACTTCAAGTGATGTTTTTCCTTGTTATTACTTTGTTCAAACTTATTTATTCATTAAATCTTTTTCATAATATTCTTTGTTATCATCAGAACATGAGATCTAACATTCTCCCCCTTTTTGATGATGACAAAACTTGGTGATTTTGAACAAGATTTTTCAAAGTAAGTTCTCAAATAAACACATCTTGAATTCAATGATAAAATTTGAAAACCTTGTTAAGTTTATATTAAAAATGATTTGAAAAAGATTGAGATTATAACATATTCACCTTGCATACATAATAAACTTCATTAGTCCAACAATGTATCATAATTTAAAGCTTAAATGGACTTAAAATGAAATCATAACTCAAATTAACTTGCAATAATCTTAAAGTTACACTACAAGATGAAAAGCTTAACAAATTCAAAAACTCCCTAAAACCCATATACACCCAAATACCCAAAAATAAGCACAATCATTCAGACACTTCCACAAAATCACTCTCAAGTTCTTCTCCCCCTTTTTGTCTTCATTATTCAAGAGGAGGATCAGAAGGCTTGACCATGGAAATAGGCTTCACTGGAAGAACTAAGCCATCATCTAAACTAGAAGAGTCAAAAGAGCTAGAAGACACTGGTTCAGGAAGATGAAGTGGAGGGATGTGGATATCATCTTTAGGAGGAATAGGAGGAGACTGGTAGACAACCATAGTGGTCTCAACCTCTGGAGTGGTCTCAACCTCTGGAGTGGTCTCAACCTCTGGAGTATGATGATCAGAGGATGAGGAGGGAGATATTTCCTCAATATAAGTGGAAGATGGAATAGGTCTAGGAGCGGGTTCAGGCTGAGGTTTGGGAGGAGAATCATCAATGATGATATGAATGGTCTCATTTGTTTCGGGGTTATCCACTGAGTATAAGATATCTTTGGGTTGTGCCTCAGGTGGACTAGAGACCAGAGGGATAGAAGGCTCAGCCTCAGTGTGAGGAATATCAGAAAGAGTGTGCTCTGGAGGTGGTGGTGGTGCAGAAGATGGTATATGCTCTGGAGAAGAAGAGGATGGACCGGTAGAAGGTCTAGGACCCAAGGAATCCATTCGTGCCAGAATCAATCTCAGTGTCTCACCCTGGGCACGTTGCTCAGCTAGCAACTCCTCGTGCCTCTTATCCATTTTCTCAACCACCTCCGCCATCTTGTAATTCATGTTGGTTAACAATTCAGCATTTGTGTTGGCGATATCAACATGGAATCCTCGGAGCATATTCTCCATGAAATGCTTAAGTGTGGCATTAAGGAAAGAGGGTGATGATGTGGTGGTAGCTGGAGCCGATGACTGAGTGTCAACCATCTTGCTTGTCTCGGTCTCAGCTTCTTCTTCTTCAACCCAGACTCAAGAGGGCCCTTGAGAGGTATATCAATGTTGAGCTTGCCTATCTGATTTCTCTCAACCGGAGTCATCCTCTCAATAGGCTCCTTGCTATCCAGATACCATATCTTATTCTCCTTCAGAATGAGTGACACAATCTGAGGATATGGCATTGGTGTGGTAGCCTTCCCATCTACTCTGTATCTTTTTATCTCAGAAAAGATATACTCCCCCAAGTCCTTCTGTTCCTTCAGGAGAAGTGAAGCAAACCACCTAGAGTCCATATCAGAGAAGTGGGTATAGTTGTTGGCTTTGTTCATAAGGGATCTAGAGTAGATGTACCATAGAACCCTGTGATGATCACACATATCGCTCAGTTTGAAATTCAAAAGGCTAACTAACTCACCAGGTTTAAGGACAGAAAATATTTGGTTGGGTTCAAGTTGGGAGTAAATGTCATCTGGGGGGTTCTCTATCCCTAACCACAAGTTTATCCTAGAAGGTGAAATAAGGATCTTTTGGCCTCTCACTATGGTGGTCATCTCTTCCTCAGCTGAGGTTCTCTTTGGCTCATCTAGGATCTCAAGATTACAGTAAAAGTGTGTGATCACTTTTGTGCAAAGAGGTAATCTAATGGAAAGCCAAGGCATAAAAGGATCTAAATAGGAACTAAGATCATACTTCACTACCTCCTGAAGTAACTTGAGGTCCACATAGTATGTCTTGCACACTTTCCTCTTTGAAAACTGAGATAGATACTTTGGGGACTCCACCAGCTGGTTAACATTGAACCCCTTCGGAGGGTTGGTGATTTTCTCTTCTGGCAATTTAGATATCTTTGAGATTGCCCCTTCTCCATTTGATCTATGATGCTTGCCATAGCCTTAGCCACATTCTTGTCATACTTGGGCTTTTTAGGAGGCTTTAGTGTAAAGGAGGGAATAGAGGAATCAGAGGGTGGAGGAGAGGGAGATTTGGCACTCTTGCCTTTCCCGATAGAGGTACTCTTTTTGGATTGATCCCTTGTAACTATAGCCTCTTTGATCACAACCCCTTTTGGTTTTGGTTGAGGTTGAGGTTGGGGTTGGATTTTGGCTTTTGATCTCGGGGTAAGTTTTCTTCTCTTTCTGGGAGGAGAAGAAAGAGGATCAGGATGTTGTTGGGATTCAGAGGAATCCGTGAGAGTAAGATTCTTGGTTCTAACCATCTTGAAACACAAAAATTTGAAAATCTCAAAAAAACAGGGTCACAGTCGCGAGTTTAGGGCACTGAGAATCTGAGCAAAATAGGAGGTTTTTGGGGTTGAAATCTGTTGGGTTTTGATGGAAATGATCCAAGGAATCGATTGTGAAAAGTTTTTGAGAGAGTGTATAGTAATTTACATGAGGAGATTTTGTGAAAATGACCAAGTTTGCGATAGATAAAGACCTAAAACCTGACGTTACTCGAGGCCTTACTCGAGTAATGTTCAAGGTTACTCGAGTCCTTACTCAAGTTATCATACATAAAATCTCTAAAATAATTCATTTAAATTGTGTACCTAGCATGAATAATATTGTAATTATCCATGATTGTTCCCTCGATCATTTATAACCAATTTGAAGCAGATTTGGATCATTTTTCATCAATTTGGAAATCTAGACTTGCAATTACTCGAGTCCTTACTCGAGTAAGGTTCAAGTTTACTCGAGGCTCGCCTCGGGTAACCTGTCTTTTCACTTCTGACTGTTCATTTCTTAGTAATTGAACCGTTTGATTTAAATTTCAAGTAACTTGATCCGTTACTTCCAGTTTTGGGGAACTATTACTCGAGTAGTTACTCGAGTAAAGTGCTTCTTTACTTTAAGTTGTTCCTCGGGTAATGCTTCTCTGTTAGTCATAACTTCAAGTTGGTACTCCAGTAAAGGTGTCCTCTGATCACCTCTGTTTTTATTTTTCAAAACAGAGTTTCAATCTTCCTGCAAAACAAGTTTCTATATACTCCGATGCTTAAGTTAGTAATCATCAAAACTTTAACAAATGACTTCATCTAATATTATGAGAAACTGAAATAACTTACAACTCATTGGGGTTTACCATTCCCAATTCTCTTCTAATGTATAGAAATTGATCTTTTGCAAGGGATTTTGTGAAAATATCAGCTAGTTGAAGATGAGTAGGAATGAATATCACTTTCACATCTTTCTTTTGAACATGATCTCTAATAAAGTGATGTCTGACATCGATATGCTTGGTTCTAGAGTGTTGAACTGAATTCTTTGCCAAGCTTATCGTACTGGTATTGTCACAATAGATTGGTATTTCTTTGAGATAAATACCAAGATCTTGTAGTTGTTGTTTTAACCATATTACTTGTGCACAACAACTTGAGACTGCAACATATTCGGCTTCCGTTGATGAAAGAGACACTGTATTTTGTTTCTTGCTGAACCATGATACAAGAGATCCTCCAAGAAATTGTCCATGTCCACTGGTGCTCTTTCTGTCTGTTTTGTATCCTCCATGATCTGAATCTGAATATGCAACAAGATATTCACTTCTTCCTTTGGGATACCACAGACCCAATTCAGGTGTGTCAGCAAGGTATCTAAAGATTTGTTTGACCGTTTCAGCATGTGATTCTTTTGGTGCCAATTGATATCTTGCACATATGCCAACACTAAATTGGATGTCTGGTCTACTTGCCGTTGTTAGAACCGGCTGACACCCAAGAGGGGGGTGAATTGGGTGTAAGATAAAAACTTAAGAACTTTTGAAAATCTTTTCGCATCTTAAAGGAAGCAATAAATATGAAAGTGATGAATCATAAATCACAGTTAGATATTTAAATGATATATGCTAGAAGTATAAGAGCTTAGGGAAGAGAATATGCAAACTGTGATTTATCCTAGTTCGGCCCAATCCACGATGACCTACGTCCATTCCCTAGGCTCCTTCTGAGATTTTCAATCCACTATCTTCCTCAAGTTTAACCGGGTACTTGAGAACCACTACAATCTCACAAGTTTGATCCGGGCACTTGTGAAGCCTTCACAATTCTCACACTAAGATTACTCCCCCTTACACACCGTAAGGTTACAACCAAGTTGTTCCTCCTTACACACCGTAAGGATACAACTTTGATGATGAAAGATTACAATCAATCTTCTCTCTTAGAAGTGAATAAGATGAACACTGAAGTACAATACAAAAAATATCTCTCTCAAAGGTAAATCATATAGAAGCTAGAGAAACAGAGAGTATGTGGGATGAGTATTGATGTCAGGATGTTGGCATTTGGATGATGTATCCACTGAGTCTTACTTCTATTTTGGATGATCTTCTATTTATAGCTGATGAGGATTTATGACCGTTTGAGCATTTCAACATGTCCGTTAGAGTGACGTAGCTTTGTTTGACCGTTCTTCGATTTTAAAAACTAGCCGTTGGAACGTTGACGCTCCGCTTCCGTAAATTCACCTTTTGACTCTTCACATCATATCTTCATTGTAGTCCTGGAGAAATACATTAAACACTAACACAATGAAGTGTTAGAGTGATTAGAAGCAATAAGAATGAGTTATATAATCATTCCATTGATTTCCAGAATCTTCGGGACCTTGCTCTGTTTTCCTAGGAAGCATTACTCGAGTACTTACTCTAGTAAACATCAAGTTTCTTCACAGGTTACTCGAGTGGCTACTCGAGTGGCCTTCCATTTTCTGCATAGCTTACTCGGGTAGTAACTTGAAGTTCTCTTCTAAATAACTCTGCGTACTCGGGTAGTAACTTGAAGTTCAACATGAAGTTCAGGTAGTAACTTGAAGTTCGACTTGAAGTTCAAGTAGTAACTTGAAGTTCGACTTGAAGTTCGGGTAGTAACTTGAAGTTCAGGTAGTAACTTGAAGTTCGACTTGAAGTTCCGGTAGTAACTTGAAGTTCGACTTGAAGTTCGGGTAGTAACTTGAAGTTCTCATCTGAATAACTCTTCAAGTTTTGCTAGCACAGTGCTTTACTCCAATAGCTACTCAAGTATTCATTAAAGTTTACTCGAGTACATACTCGAGTATCATCGGGAAAACTTTGATGAACTTCAGATTTTTGCTTACCACAGTGAGTTACTCGAGTAGCTCCTCGAGTAACATTGGCAGGATTGAAAATGCAGAGAGCAACTGCAAGTGATCTACATGGTTACTCGAGTACTTACTCGAGTAACGTTGGCAGGCCGAGAGCAATTGGAAGTTTTCTATCTGATTACTCGAGTACCTACTCGAGTAAAGTCTTTTGTTATCAACCAATTACTCGAGTAGTGCCTTCAAGTGAATTCTTGATTTTGACTCAAAACATGGCAAATTATATATCATCGGAAAGCCCTCATTATCTACATTCCAATGCAATAAGAATCAACTCCAAACTCGTTGTATACAGAAAGTTATGATCCAAAAAGTATCTACTATTCTTAGACAATATCTGAAATCACGAGCAGAAACTTCCAGATGGCATAGCTATTAAAATATAACCTCAAATATGTCGAATTACCTATCCATGGAAATCTCTTTGAGTCTTCTTTCATATGGCACCAGTTTCGTCTCAATCCGATATGCATTTTGAGAGTTATGTCCAAAATACCGAAGCTGTCCTGAAATATGACGGTGATTCATGCGTCAACTTCAACAGATCATATCTCCCTCATCGAAACTCCTTTGAATGTGATCTTGGTGTCAAAAGTTCGTGTTGGAAGTCTAGTTTCATATGCAACCGGTTTCATTTTGATCTGACATATGGTTGGAGAGATATCATAAAAATACCGAACCTCTGTTCTGCCGCGCGAAAACAGAGTGCCCATTACTTCAAGTGCCGCCTCGAGTGATTCATCAAATAACCCGGCAGATTACTCGAGTAAGGCCTCGAGTAAACACCTCGAAAATCAGACAATACCATATTACTGGAGTGATTACTCGGGTAATCATCCCCAAAGGTACCATAGCTTCCGTATACATCATTTTAGCTTCGTATTAACCCATTCCAACTTCCGTATGATCATAGAAACCTCCAGTATCACTTTTAGGAGCTTGAATCTTGATATTCTCATGTGATCTTGTAAGTTTTTCTTTCTTTAATCTCTTTCTTCTTGTTTTTCCTCTTGATGATCATTCTTCATAATCCAACTTCAATCTTCTTGATGAATATCTTCAATCTTCATCTTTCTTTCTTCTTTCTTCAATTCCTTGCGTCTTGATTTTCTTCTTGATGATTATTCTCCATTTATGAGGCATTATAATATCAACCCACAATGATGTATATGACTAATCTACAAGATATACAACATTAAATATGGTAGTTAGTCAATGTGGAAGATAAGTATATTCTACAAACTTTTTGCTCATATTTAACATCTATATTTGACATCATCAAAACTATTCATATCTAACATTCTCCCCCTTTTTGATGATGACAAATCCTTCAAGAAAAATATATATGAGTTATAAAAAACTATGTAAGAACAATATATTTTTCTTACCTTTCTCTCCCCCTATTTGACATCAACAAAAAGTTTGAAGTATAAAGAAGAAAGACTTGTAGAGAAGTAAATATGAAGTCAAATGAGAAATGTCATTCTCCCTATTAATCAAAATGAATGCATCAGAAAAACAAGTTTCTCTCCCCCGTTTTGAAAGTAGTTTCATTTATAATGTGATGTAAATGAAAAATGGTTTTCCTGAAAAACACATTTGAAAGAATATGGAAAGGTTTTCAAGAAAAACTTTCATAATCAAGGATAGGCAAAGTAAGCTCAAAATATAAAGAGAGAGTTTAGAAATGCTCATGTAGTTTTTGGAAAATGATGAAGTGCTCCATGAAGTCCGTTGCTTCCTTTTCTTGTTGTGTAGATCTATGATGTTGTGTTCACTATACTTTTGAAGCGCAACTCTGATGAATAAAGTTCATAGGAGTGAACTATAGCTGGCTTAGTGGTAGACTCTGAAGTGTGCTCAATAGGAAGCTCAGGAATAGCCTTCCTTAGAATGCTACCAAAATCATCCTGATTTGTGCCTTTTGTTGCTTTGAGTGTTGCAGCCAATCATCTTTCCTCAAAGTTGATATATTCTCCTTTTAGTGTGTTGAGGAATGATTTTGCATAGAGCCAATTCTCCTACTATAAAAGCATTCTTGCAAAGAGAATGGTTAGTGCAATCAATTATCAAATTTGTTGCATAAACCAAAGCCATCCTTTCTATATGATATGGTAAAAATTAAGATCATGAAAGGAAAATATAAGATTAACTCATCATCAAAACTAATTAACATAGTGAATTCAGATGAGTATGTTAAAAGGATTTTCTTTCAATAAATGAGATGAGCTTTTAAGATATAAAACACATGTGAATGTGAAGCTCCCCCTTAATGAATGCATGGTTTAAAAGAAAATCGTTGTGAATAATAAGTTAATAACTCTCTTGGATTAGTAAAATCATTGGAAATTTTGTAGAGATTATGAAAATATAAAGATTAAAGATAAATCAAGTTTTGAAAAATGATGATGCTAGTAAGAGTTTTAAGGCTGTAACCCTGTATTACTTGAGTCATTACTCAAGTGTTTACTTTGAGTGATGCAACTCAGAGAATTTTAATTAAGTAAGAATACAATACCTCACTCGAGTAATATCGTAATCACTGGAGCTATAATCCTCTGAAGTCTATTGTTGCATCGTTGGATACTCACTATATGATGATGTGATTAGTACTGAGAGATTCTGAAGTGAAGTCTTCTGTAAGCACTTTAGGATACCAAGATGAGCTTAGAATAAGGCCTTGAGGTTTTGGTTGATCAAACCACAAAGTTGTCTAATCTTACCATTCACAGAGGTGATGAACTCAGTATTGTTCATAGCAAGCTCTGTGTGATTGTTGAAGCTCTTCCCTCAATTAGCCATAAACAAATGGACCAAAGAATGAAGGACCAGGGAGACCAGCTCTAGCAAAATGTTGTATCTCATCTATTCTTGAAGTCTCAGCTCTCATCCTCTATGCTTCTTGTGTTAACTTGGAGTGAGTTTCAGATTTACTTGGAGTAATTGCAAATTACTTGAAGGTATACTTGAAGTAATTGCAGATTACTTGAAGTAACTTCTGATTACTTGGAGTAAGTCCTGTAGAAGTATATATATATCTTTGAAAGACATGATCTCTCCGACGTTCCTCTCCTTCTCACTAATAATATAGGCCATTGTGTGATAATCCTTTCATGAAGCGATTGAATTGGCCTTGCTCACCATAGCTCTAGTATAGATATATCATATAATTTTGTGAAAACATAGAGCTAGGATTGTAGTTGAGAATCCTCATAGGCTCACCAAGCTTGATGATTCTGTGCATCTCATCATCTTCCTCTAAACATCTTTTGATCACCTTGGAACGATAAGGAAGGTGGGTAGGCAACAAAGCTATACATGTTCATGGCTTTGAGCTGCTTTTGGATGGATCTCTTCTAGGTTTACTTGAGATATTTTCCTCCTCTTTCTCTTTCTCTGGCTGCATCACTAGCTAGTTACTTGCTAGTGATGTGGTGTCACTTGAACGATACCACAAATTTTGTTTCTGCTCACATTGCAATACTGCCAGTCATGCCTTCTCTGTTAGCCTTTGATCTTTGTATCCAAAAGTAGAGCATTTTGATCAACTCCTGCAAAAATATAAATAAATGCTCTTTGGTACCCAACTTTCTCTTGGGTCCATATAATATTAGACATTATAACTCTTATGCTCTTATATAATTGAATCATATGATATTTGAGCAAAGAGTATAATAATCAACAAAGGCCAGAATATAATTTTACCCAATTAAATAAATTCAATCAACTGAATCATAAAGGGTAACGCACAAATAATACCAAGAATGATGATTTGAAAAATCAATGACAATTTGTAAATACATTTTAAAAGACATGTCATTGATAAGATTTTTATGCAAGGCATGTAAGTCAGATCAAAGAGAGTTGAAAATCTATTTATAATGACCAAGAAATGATAAATCATGAATGAAATCAAATTGTCCAATAATGATCATGAGATATGCACATTGTTTCAAATCTCGGATGTAATTTCAAATCATAACAATGCATTGTAAAATTGAGATTTTGAATATATGCAAAACTCATCTTTGAAATATGTTTATAATCAATGTTTATGTTAAAAATGGTGGAAGTCAACAGTTTAAATATACATATAGCAGAAAGCTTCTCTTTTCAGGAACAACTAGTATAACATGTTAATCATCAAAGTTAACATGTTGAAGAATTTTCCAAACAGCAAGAGTCATATGGATAACCAAAAGGATTAGCTTGATATACATATACAAGTATCATGACTTTGCTATTTATTCATAGACTATCTTGACACTTAGAGTTATGTCTTGAAAGATATGAATATTCAACTCAAGAATTCAAATACATGACACTGTTTACTCAAAGATAGATTTTATCAATGGTGAATGTGTTTGAGCAATGAAATGAGTACAAGAATTTATGAGTGATGAAGCACATACTCATTAGTCCAAATGACTCGAGTACTTGAATATTATCCTAGTAAGTTATTCCACTATAATGATTAATGCATTAAGATTCAATGCACTAATAAACATTCATAATGCTTGGAATAACATAGCCAACCAAAGATTTATGCATCAGGCATAAGGCTTTCACATATTGAATTCTTTTCTGGGAAATACACTTGAAACTCATAGATAGATAACTTGTTAGACATAAGGTCTAATTTGTTAGAAAATAATGGTTGAGGAGTTCAAGCAATAATAAGTTTAAAATCAAGAAATAATCTGTGAATGATGGGGAAAACTCTAGTGGATGGATTTGAAGCATTTCTGACTTTTAGTATACATAAATATTAACTTCCAATTTTGAAACCAATTTAAATGCAAACAATATATAAGTAATTTTCAAATAATGTGTATGCATTTTTATAAACAAGATGAATTGGAATCTAAGTATATTTTTGAAATGTACATTTCAAAACTCAAATACACAATTTCATTTTAAGTCCATTTAGCAATCTAAAAACAATTTAAAAACCATAAATGATTGATTGCTAATGATATGCAATTTTATAACACATGATGGAATGAAACCAAAACACATTTTTGAATTGTGCACTTCAAAACATAAATTGATAGATAAACTATGCACAATTTCACTTATCGTTCATTTAGCAATCTATAAACAAATTAACAATCATGAAGGATTGATTGCTAAATGAATGCAATAATGGAAAAATACTCATTACTCAAAATAAATAATTCATATAATCACAGTATAGAGTAAGGATTAGATATCACCGTAATTCCTCTTGTCCTTGTGACAGTTTGCTTGATTTTGGTGGAATAATATTGGTTTCTCTCCTTTGCACAATCAGCACCAAAATCCAAACTCCGAATTTCAGCATCATCAAGATATGAATTTGTTTTCATGTGGTCATAGTCTTGAGAAGCTTTTTCTTATTCTACATAACTATATAAATTTATTTTCTTCATGGTATCCAACATTGATTGGATCCATTTCTTGTTAGCTTGTAGGAATCAAGATAAAATTCACATGCTCTAAGAATATAATCAATTCGAGGCAATTGTGCATAATGAATTAAACATGTCTTTATGCATAAAAGAAATATTTTCTTTTCAAATCATTATATATGCATAAAGAATTATCCTGTTGAGCATTGCAATCCCTTTATAAATAAATCTATTAAGTGGCTTTTTAAAAGATGTGAAAACATAATTTCAAAATAGTTTGCAATGCTCATTCCTAAGGTTCCAAAATATAAAATCTCAATAAATATTACAGACAATAGTATAGGAGGTTTTATCATTGTGTACCTTTGCCTTAGATACTTGGAGGATTGCTTTTGCTTACCCACTGCATCTTTCTAGGATGTTGATACTTTGAATATCTTGCTTTGGGTGCTGGCAATCATCTCTCAAAATACATAGACTCCAGGAGCCTTTTACTTGATGCTTGAGAGATCCTCCTTTTCTTGTTCTCCTCAAGATAGTTGAGCGGTACTTTATGGTAGTCCATTCTTGAGGTAGAACGTACTCTTTTTCTCCATTGCATTTCTTTGTGATTAAACTTTGCATTTCCAGCAATGGCTGCTCCGAGAGTTCTTCTTTTCGATATAGATGGTATGAACCTCTTTCTTGGTGCATGAGAAACTCTTGGTTTCTTCTTCATCATCTCCGTACCCTTGTGTCCATTCTTCTTATATTCAATATGCATACATAAAGTACTAGAAGAACATTTTGGTACCCACATATACTTGGGTCCTTGATTGTTAGGATTAGACATTACTTGTCTTTTCGGAACCCAAACATATTTATTTCTCAAATTAAAATTTCCTCTAATATAGCATGTGTGAGAAATATGACCTGATTTACCACAATAATTGCAAATAATATGATGATATGTATTATGAGATTCTATGCAAGTATTGTGTTGATCAAGAAAAGATGATTTCGAATGATCAGTTTGCCTAAGTTCTTTCTTCCCGCATGAATTTCCAGCATGATTGAAAATCTTTTTTCTTTTCTCAATAAAATCAATAATTGGTTGAAAAACAATTTTATGCAAGCTTTGAAAATCAGTTTTACGAAAATCACAAGAAGAATTGGAACTTTTTACCTTAAGTTCATGCTGAGCTCCAGAGAGTGAATTTTCTTGTCCGTCCATAACGAGCTCTTTTCGGGAATCATTTTCCTCTTGTTCTTCTATGTTGACAAGATCATGGAAGTGTTCTATGATTTCTCCTTCTTCATTGTCAACTTCCACTTGTTCATGAATCGTGGATATATAGCTTGTAGTCTCACATGAACTGTCAACACTTTCAACTTCAACACACTTGTTAGAAGTATACAGAGAATCAAGAGTATCCCAAATATCTCTTGCAGTAGAGCAAAATCTAATTTTCTCAAAATCATTTTCAGTTAAAGTACTATACAAAATTTTCATTGCTCTAATGTTCAACGAGAACATTTTCTTTTCTCTTTCTATCCAATCCTTTCTAGGTTTGAAATCAAAGACATTTGTAAAAACATCCCACATATCATAATCAAAGCATTTTATAAAAGATATCATTCTAGCTTTCCAAAACCAGAAATCAATATCTTTCAGAATAGGTGGAATTGTATAGTCAAAACCTTCGGAAAGCATATAACACCCAAAATCAGCCATTATAAACTCTTGAGACGGTTAAGTCCTTTAAACAAGAGTCCGGCTCTGATACCAAATGTTAGAACCGGCTGACACCCAAGAGGGGGGTGAATTGGGTGTAAGATAAAAACTTAAGAACTTTTGAAAATCTTTTCGCATCTTAAAGGAAGCAATAAATATGAAAGTGATGAATCATAAATCACAGTTAGATATTTAAATGATATATGCTAGAAGTATAAGAGCTTAGGGAAGAGAATATGCAAACTGTGATTTATCCTGGTTCGGCCCAATCCACGATGACCTATGTCCAGTCCCCAGGCTCCTCCTGAGATTTTCAATCCACTATCTTCCTCAAGTTTAACCGGGTACTTGAGAACCACTACAATCTCACAAGTTTGATCCGGGCACTTGTGAAGCCTTTACAATTCTCACACTGAGATTACTCCCCCTTACACACCGTAAGGTTACACTAAGTTGTTCCTCCTTACACACCGTAAGGATACAACTTTGATGATGAAAGATTACAATCAATCTTCTCTCTTAGAAGTGAATAAGATGAACACTGAAGTACAATACAAAAAATATCTCTCTCAAAGGTAAATCATATAGAAGCTAGAGAAACAGAGAGTATGTGGGATGAGTATTGATGTCAGGATGTTGGCATTTGGATGATGTATCCACTGAGTCTTACTTCTGTTTTGGATGATCTTCTATTTATAGCTGATGAGGATTGATGACCGTTTGAGCATTTCAACATGTCCGTTAGAGTGACGTAGCTTTGTTTGACCGTTCTTCGATTTTAAAAACTAGCTGTTGGAACGTTGACGCTCCGCTTCCGTAAATTCATCTTTTGACTCTTCACATCATATCTTCATTGTAGTCCTGGAGAAATACATTAAACACTAATACAATGAAGTGTTAGAGTGATTAGAAGCAATAAGATAAGTTATATGATCATTCCATTGATTTCCAGAATCTTCGGGACCTTGCTCTGTTTTCCTGGGAAGCATTACTCGAGTACTTACTCTAGTAAACATCAAGTTTCTTCACAGGTTACTCGAGTGGCTACTCGAGTGGCCTTCCATTTTCTGCATAGCTTACTCGGGTAGTAACTTGAAGTTCTCTTCTAAATAACTCTGCGTACTCGGGTAGTAACTTGAAGTTCAACTTGAAGTTCAGGTAGTAACTTGAAGTTTGACTTGAAGTTCAGGTAGTAACTTGAAGTTTGACTTGAACTTCAAGTAGTAGCTTGAAGTTCGACTTGAAGTTCGGGTAGTAACTTGAAGTTCGACTTGAAGTTCGGGTAGTAACTTGAAGTTCGACTTGAAGTTCAGGTAGTAACTTGAAGTTTGACTTGAAGTTCCGGTAGTAACTTGAAGTTCAGGTAGTAACTTGAAGTTTGACTTGAAGTTCTCGTCTGAATAACTCTTCAAGTTTTGCTAGCACAGTGCTTTACTCCAGTAGCTACTCGAGTATTCATTAAAGTTTACTCGAGTACATACTAGAGTATCATCGGGAAAACTTTGATGAACTTCAGATTTTTGCTTACCACAATGAGTTACTCGAGTAGCTCCTCGAGTAACATTGGCAGGATTGAAAATGCCAAGAGTAACAACAAGTGATCTACATGGTTACTCGAGTACTTACTCGAGTAACGTTGGCAGGCCGAGAGCAATTGGAAGTTTTCTATCTGATTACTCGAGTACCTACTCGAGTAAAGTCTTTTGTTATCAACCAATTACTCGAGTAGTGCCTTCAAGTGAATTCTTGATTTTGACTCGAAACATGGCAAATTATATATCATTGGAAAGCCCTCATTATCTACATTCCAATGCAATAAGAATCAACTCCAAACTCGGTGTATACAGAAAGTTATGATCCAAAGAGTATCTACTGTTCTTAGACAATATCTGAAATCACGAGCAGAAATTTCCAGATGGCATAGCTATTAGAATATAACCTCAAATATGTCAAATTACCTATCCATAGAAATCTCTTTGAGTCTTCTTTCATATGGCACCATTTTTGTCTCAATCTGATATGTATTTTGAGAGTTATGTCCAAAATACCGAAGCTGTCCTGAAATATGACGGTGATTCATGCGTCAACTTCAACAGATCATATCTCCCTCATCTGAACTCCTTTGAATGTGTTCTTGGTGTCAAAAGTTTATGTTGGAAGTCTAGTTTCATATGCAACCGGTTTCAGTTCGATCCGACATATGGTTGGAGAGATATCATCAAAATACCAAACCTCTGTTCTGCCGCACGAAAACAGAGTGCCCATTACTTCAAGTGCCGCCTCGAGTGATTCATCAAATAACCCGACAGATTACTCGAGTAAGGCCTCGAGCAAACACCTCCAAAATCAGACAATACCATTTTACTGGAGTGATTACTCAGGTAATCATCCCCAAAGGTACCATAGCTTACGTATACATCATTTTAGCTTCGTATTGACCCATTCCAACTTCCGTATGATCATAGAAACCTCCGGTATCACTTCTAGGAGCTTGAATCTTGATATTCTCATGTGATCTTGCAAGTTTTTCTTTCTTTAATCTCTTTCTTCTTGTTTTTCCTCTTGATGATCATTCTTCATAATCCAACTTCAATCTTCTTGATGAATATCTTCAATCTTCATCTTTCTTTCTTCTTTCTTCAATTCCTTGCCTCTTGATTTTCTTCTTGATGATTATTCTCCATTTATGAGGCATTATAATATCAACCCACAATGATGTCTATGACTAATCTACAAGATATACAACATTAAATATGGTAGTTAGTCAATGTGAAAGATAAGTATATTATACAAACTTTTTGCTCATATTTAACATCTATATTTGACATCATCAAAACTATTCATATCTAACAGACGTGAGATAGAGTAATGATCCAATCATTCCTCTATACTTTGTGATGTTGTAGTCCTTTCCTTTGACATCAGCATCAAGCAACGTAGTTGAGCTCATAGGAGTGTCCGTGCCATTTGCTTCATCCATTCCATACTTCTTCAACAAATCTTTCAAATACTTTGTTTGAGATATGAAGATTCCATTCTTTCTTTGTTTGATTTGCAAACCAAGAAAGAAATTCAATTCTCCCATCATTGACATCTCAAATTCTCCCTGCATTATCTCAGAAAATTCCTTACACAGAGATTCATTAGTAGCACCGAAAATAAAGTCATCAACATATATTTGAACAATTAAAATATCATCACGTTTTCGTTTTATAAAAAGTGTTGTGTCAACTTTTCCTTGTACAAAACCTTGATCAATGAGAAATTTACTGAACCTTTCATACCATGCCCTAAGAGCTTGTTTTAAACCATATAAAGCCTTTTTGAGTTTGAAAACATGGTCAGGTTTGGTAACATCCTCAAAACCTGGAGGTTGTTCTACATATACTTCTTCCATGATGTAACCATTTAGAAAAGCACTCTTTACATCCATTTGATAGAGTTTGAATCCTTTTATGCATGCAAAGGCTAAGAGTACGTGTATAGCTTCCAATCTAGCCACTGGAGCATACGTTTCCTCATAATCAATCCCTTCTTCCTGATTATAGCCTTTGGCCAACAACCTTGCCTTGTTTCTGACAATAATTATGGATTCAGCGAGTTTGTTCTTGAATACCCATTTAGTTTCAATGATCGGATGATCCTTGGGTCGAGGTACCAAATCCCAAACTTGATTTCTCTCAAATATATTTAGTTCTTCTTGCATTGCTATAACCCAATCATTGTCTGATAGGGCTTCATCAATGTTAGAAGGTTCAATTTTAGAAATGAATGCAAAAAAACTTACTTCATTGAAAATTCTATTTCTAGTTTTGATCCCTTCATTCACATCTCCTATGACTTGATCTAAGGGATGACTTTTATTGTATTTTCAGGCTTTAGGTTGACCTAGAGATTGCTCTTCTTCCTTGGTTTCATCAACCTCTGGAATAAGAGTTTTAGAAATAGATTGACCATTTTCTTGATTTAAAACAACTTCCTATTCTTCATCAATGGTTTTGTCAGAGGATTCAAATTCATCAAATACAACGTGAATTGATTCTTCAATAACACATGTTCGTTTATTAAATACTCTATATGCTTTACTTCGGTTAGAGTATCCTAGGAAAATTCCTTCATCAGTTCTAAAATCAAATTTTCCTAAGTTATCCTTACCATTATTATGAATAAAACACTTACAACCGAAAATGTGTAGATGAGCAATGTTTGGCTTTCTTCCTTTGTACAGCTCGTATTGTGTCTTTCCAAGTTTTGTTTTGATATAGGCTCTATTTGAAATATAGCATGCTGTACTCATAGCATCAGCCCAGAACACTTGAGACACGTTCTTTTCATTCAACATTACTCTAGCCATTTCAGTGAGTACTCTATTCTTGTGTTCCACAACTCCATTTTGTTGAGGCGTCCTTGGAGTAGAGAAATTGTGATCAATGCCATTAGTATCACAATATTCTTCAAAGGCTTGATTTTCAAATTCTCCAACATGATCGGTCCTAATACCTGCAATGGACATACCTTTCTCATTTTGCACTTTCTTGGCAAAAACAATAAATTCTTCAAAGGTTTCATCTTTTGATGATAGAAAAATAACCCATGTAAATCTAGAGAAATCATCAACAATGACCAATGAATATAAGTTGTCACCAAGACTCTTTACTCTTGCTGGGCCAAATAACTCCATATGCAATAATTGTAGTGGTCTATTTGTTGAAATCTCATTTTTCAATTTGAAAGATGATTTAGTTTGTTTACCCTTTTGACATGCGTCACAAATCAAGTCATTTTTGAAAGTTACTTTGGGTAATCCAAGAACTAAATCCTTTTTTAGTAGTTTGCCTAATTGATGCATATTGACATGAGCCAATCTCTTATGCCATAGCCAACTTTCAACAGTATTACTCAGAAAATAGTTTTCAGACTCATTTCTACTAATAACTAGAGTATAGCAGTTGTAACCCCCTGACTTTAAACACGTAATTATAATTCGATAACACATATTTAAATCGGATTAGAGACCATTGGATGCTTTAACCTCATTTTAAACTTTCTGTCTCACAATAAAATTTTTACAAAACTTTCAAAACTCTTTTTCCCATCCAGGTCTCAATTTCAATATTCGAATATAATTACCTGTGCAGTTAATATACATTCAATCATATCAGAGTGTAGGTTCTATGCATAAAAACCTGAAGGTTTATAAGTATACACTAGGGGATTACACAACCAAAATCGAATGTAGTGTTCCTGATTTAGAATATACAGTAATCCCGAGTTCAAAATACATAACCAACGTTTCCAATTCAACTATATACCCCCAAGGGTCCTAATTGCTCCGGGTTGGCCACTTCTCCTTTGAGCCACACGCCCTGTCTGAAATGTTAGTCATAGGAAAGAATGAGATTCGAGAGAATCTCAGTAGTAATAAACCACTCACACAATGCATAAACACAAAGCATGTACATAAATCACAAACAGCAACAGCAGCAGCAATTCACAGATACATGGTTTTCACCACAAACGACAGCACTCATGGCTGTATACACAATACAACAGCTCTTGCTGTAATCAACATCACGACAGCTTACGTTGTAATCACAATAATGACAGCTTACGCTGTAAACGACAGCTTGCGCTGTAAACGACAGCTATCACTAGCTGTAACCATAGCAGCATCAGAAATCATCATAAAACAGTGATACAACACACATACAGTGCATTACACAAAGTATAAGAGAGAGAGTCACTACCTTGTCCTTTCTTGACGTCCTTCGGCGCAGTTGGCTCCCGAGGGCGGCAAATATCAAATCCTACAATTCCAAATGCACCATTTAGACACTTCCATAGTGTTACTTGGGGTTATATGAGTCTATAATGAAAATTTACAAAAATACCCCCGGGGACCCGGCCTGGGCCCGTCGTACCCGATCCGGTTGCACTTTTCCCGAAATTCTAATCTGGGCTATCCTAACATATTTCCGACCAAGGAATCCATTTTTGGACTCAGAATTATCAAATTCAATGTTAAATTACAAATTTACCCTTGGCAGCCCCACTTTAAGGGTTTTAGGGGCGTTTTTGTAATTATGCTTTTTCGGCCTTTTCCGAAAAAGTGACCAACTGTAACCCCACCTAATTTTCGCCCTTGAACTCAATGGAACCATCAAATCATTGAAAATCCAACTCTAAGACCCATTTCTAGAGATGGCCAAAATTTATGAGTTCTCCGAGGAAAATCGGGGTTTTACGATTTCGGCTCCGTAAACGCGTTCCTTTCTACTCCTAACCACTTTATTAACCATTACATTAGGTTAAAACTAACATTAAGACCCAATTTGGGCAGCATAACCCCTAGGCCATATCATTTCCAAACTTTAAAACCAATGGCAATCCGGTGAAATTTCACCGATTAAATTGCCCACAGTAGCCAGAATAAGCAATGTACGAAAGTTTGGAAGTTACCTTAAGCTCCTAATAGCTTCTCCTTGACTTGGCTGAAAACCCTAGCCTCTTGAACACCAAATTTGCTTCTCAACACCTTAAATAACATAGAAGAGAAGCTTAGGAACAAGGTTATACGCGTTAGGAGCTAGATCGTCGGAGAAATCGGCTTACCTTGTGAGATTTCTCCTCTTTCTCTCTCTAAGAGCTCTCAAACGTCTCTCTCTCTTTTCAGCTGAAACTCACGACAGAAAATGAGAGCTGAAGAAGATGAGAACATATTTAATTCCATGCTGATGTCATCTTTTTTTGAGATGATGTCATAATTCCCATTTTCGGATTTTCTGGCAGATTTTCTGGCCAAACTTTGAAAAATCATAACTAATTCTAGAAAACTCAAAATGAGGTGATTCTAAAGCCAAATGAAAGATATTTAAGTCCTATTCATAGGAAAAATATTGGCCATTACTAAAAATCACCACAAAATTCCAGAATTACATAAAACTCATCACTGCCCCAAAACAGAGTTCAGTTTCCATCCCAAACTTTGGACAGTTATATCTCCTAGTTCACCAAACGAAATGGAACAAATTATATGTAAATTTTGAAGCTTGAGATGTGATCTATAAGACTGGAAAGTTTCAGAATTTTTAGACACCATTTGTTCATTCAAAACGTTCACACAAACGGACTGCCTAGAATAGAATTTCACTGGACAGAATTTTAGATTTTGCATCTTTGCTTCCATTGGTTCCATTTTCATACCAAACATCATTCCCACATAAATTTTCACAAGGAAGCCATTGGAATCATTAAAATATCAAAATTCCCATCACACATTCTTCAAAAGTGTTTATTCAACAATAATTACATCCACTTTTGAAGTCATTAGCCCTTAATCACTTTTTGGGATATTACATTTCTCCCCCCGTAAAATAAATTTCGTCCTCGAAATTTGTCACACAACTTGAGCAATAAACTCCAAATAACGTCTTCGCATATCCGCTTCCGCTTCCCAAGTTGCTTCCCTCTGAGTCATTCCCTTCCAGATCACCTTCACAAATGGAATGTTTCGGTGTCTGAGCCGTCGTTCTTCTCTATCAATGATCTGTTCTGGCTCTATCGCATATGTGAAGTTGTCTTGTAACTCAACTTCTTCATATTCAATAATGTGAGATGGATCCGGTTGGTACTTCTTCAATTGGGAAACATGAAACACGTCATGGAGCCTACTCAAGTTCGGGGGTAGGGCTACTCGATAAGCAACAGGCCCAATCCTCTCAAGGATTTCAAAAGGACCTATATATCTCGGGCTCAGCTTCTTCCTCTTGATGGCTCGCCCAATGCCCGTAATTAGTGATACTCTCAGGAATATGTGATCACCAACCTCAAATTCTAGAGGCCTTCTCCTCTTGTCAGCATAACTTTTCTGTCGACTCTGCGCTGCAAGGAGCCTCTTACGAATGATCCGAATTTGTGCTGAGGTTTGATCAACCAAATCTGGCCCATAAAGCTTCCTTTCGGATAATTCATTCCAGCATAAAGGTGATTGACACCGTCTTCCATACAACGCTTCATACGGAGCCATTTGGATGCTCGCATGATAGCTATTGTTGTAAGCGAACTCAGCCAGTGGAAGGAAACGATCCCAACTTCCTTTAAAGTCGAGAACACAAGCTCGCAACATATCTTCCAGCGTCTGAATTGTTCTCTCAGATTGTCCATCCGTTTGAGGATGATAAGCCGTACTGAATCTCAGTTGAGTACCTAAGGCTTCATGCAATGCTCTCCAAAACTTCGAAGTAAATCGTGGATCTCAATCGGAAATGATGTTTTTCAGAACACCATGAAGTTTGACAATCTCTCAGATATAAATCTCCGCTAGTTTATCAGGAGAATAACCAGCATTGATTGGTATGAAGTGGGCTGACTTCGTTAACTGATCCACAATTACCCAAATCGCATCATAGTTTCTGATCCTGGGTAATGCCACAACCAAATCCATGGTCACGCTTTCCCATTTCCATTCTGGAATCTCAGGACTCTGAAGTAAACCAGGCGGTCTCTGGTGCTCGATTTTCACTTCTGACAAGTGAGACACCTTGCAACATATTTGGTCACGTCACTCTTCAAACCCGGCCACCAATATACAGATTTCAGATTCTGATACATCTTGGTCATACCAGGATGAAGAGTATATCGGCTCTTGTGTGCCTCATCCAGAATCTTCTGCCTCAACTCTGCCTTAAGTGGAACGCAGACTCTTTTCTGGTAACGAACCAATCCACGAGGCGATATGTCGTAGCCTGAAACTTCTCCCTGTTCGATTCGAGTCAGATTGCGCTGTATCCAGTCATCTTGACTCTGAGCTTCTTCAATTTCCGCCCTTAGATCACTCTCCTCTTGAGAAACAGCGTAATTGGCACAGATGATCTGGTTTATCAAATTTAAATCACGGAAATCTTCAATCAATTTCCTTTCTTGTATCATCATAGCTGCAACGAGTACAGTCTTTCGGCTAAGAGCATCAGCGACTACATTTGCCTTACCCGGATGATATTTTATTTCCAGGTCGTAGTCCTTAAGCAATTCCATCCAGCGGCGCTATCTCATATTCATTTCTTTTTAATCATACAGATATTTAAGACTCTTGTGGTCGCAGTATAATTCCACAGTCACACCATACAGGTAATGATGCCAAATCTTCAAAGCAAATACAATGGCCGCAAGCTCCAGATCATGAGTGGGATAGTTCAATTCATGAGGTCTGAGCTGTCGAGAGGCGTAGGCCACCACACGTCTCTGCTGCATAAGGACACACCCTAATCCCTGCCCACTGGCATCAGAATACACAACGTATGTCAAACTGGGATCGGGTAAAATCAACACAGGTGCCGTTGTCAACCTCTCCTTCAACTCCATAAAACAGTTTTCACATTTCTCATCCCACACAAACGGCTGATCCTTTCTTGTGAGCTTGGTCATCGGCAACGCAATATGGGAGAAATTTTGGATAAATCTCTGATAATAACCAGAAAGACCCAGAAAACTGCGTATTTCCGCCACAGATTCTGGCCTCTTCAAGTCCAGTACTGCTTCCACTTTACTGGGATCCACAGAGATCCCTTCTTGCGAGATAACATGGCCTAAGAATTTCACTTCTGATAGCCAGAACTCGCACTTGCTCAATTTAGCATATAGTTGTTTCTCACGCAATGTAGTCAATACAACTCTCAAATGATGCCCATGCTCCTCCATACTCTTAGAATATATCAGAATGTCATCGATAAACACAACAACAAACTGATCCAAATATTGTCGAAAGATACGGTTCATGTAATCCATGAAAACCGCAGGCGCATTGGTTAGCCCAAATGGCATCACCAAGAACTCATAGTGATCATACCTGGTCCAAAAAGCAGTCTTCGGAACATCTTCTGCTTTCACTCGTAGCTGATGATACCCTAACCTTAGATCAATCTTCGAAAATACACACGAACCGGATAGTTGATCTAAAAGGTCATCGATTCGGGGAAAAGGGTACTTGTTCTTAATAGTAACTTTATTTAGTTCTCTGTAGTCGATACACAATCGAAGACTCCCGTCTTTCTTCTTTACAAACAACACTGGAGCTCCCCAAGGCGACACACTGGGTCTAATGAACCCTTTTTCAAGCAAGTCTTCTATTTGTTTCTTTAACTCCGCCATTTCATTTGGGGCCATCCGATATGGGGCCTTAGATATAGAGCCAGCTCCAGGCACAATATCGATTGGAAATTGAACTTCCCTTTCTGGAGGTAATTCGCTCAAATCATCCGGAAACACCTTAGGAAATTCATTTACCACGGGTATATTATTCAAGGTTTCGCCAGTTTCCCCTTGCACAGAGAAAAACACCACATAACCCTGGCAACCCTTTTCAAGATACTTTTCAGCTTTGGCTGCAGCAAGGAAATTCATACTAGAATCCACAACTTCAGCCCTCTGAGAAACAGGATATACTATCCTCTTGTTCCCACAATCAAGTAATACATTATTTGCCGTTAACCAATCAAAACCCAAAATAACTTCCAATTGGTAAAGCGGCAAACATATAAGATCTACAACAGATTGGTGCCCTTCCACAGTTATGACACCACTCAAACAAGCTTCTGTGGTTAAGGCCTTAACACCCATTAGAGTTGACACTACTAATTCAAATGGTAACTTATGTATATGCATTCCCAGGCGCTTCACGCAATCATAGGCAATGAAGGAGTGACTTGCACCCGAATCATACAAAACTTGCAACAGATGGCCATTAAGAAGAATATTACCTTGTATCAGCTCAGGAGATTTACGGGTCTCTTCGTGGGTCATAGCAAATACTCGGCCCTATGTCTTCGGTCTCTAGTCTGGTCGTGGCTCTTTGCAGTCAGCAACAGTATGGCCCACACGCTTACAATTGTAACATATTATTTTGCCATCGCATGTTTTACCCTGGTGTGGTTGATTACAGCGACGACAAATCCACGGTGCAAAATATGTTCTTTGCTGGTCACGGCTCCCAGACTGGTAGGGCTTCTTACCACTTCCAGATGAAGATCCTTGCCCCTTTCGCTTCTGTGAGGTAGCACCCTTACTAGGTTTATTGTGGTGGCTAATAGCTCTGGCAGGATACAATTCTCTCAAGTTGTTCTCTGTAATTCTGCACTGTTCAACCGCCTTGTTGAACTTAGTAAATTGGTGAGTAGCTAGGCGTTTCCTCAACTCTCACCTCAGACCGCGAATGAGCATATCAGAACTCCATTCTTCGTCATCCTTGTACCGAAGGTAAGAGGAGTACTGAGCCAACCGAACAAAATGGGACAAGTAATCATCAAAGTTCTCTGTGTCCCCTTGTCTAATGTTGAGAAATTCTGTCTCCTTCTCAAGTCTCACCGATTTGGGAAAATACTTCTCGTTGAACTCTTGTTGAAACAGTTCCCAAGTCAATGGCATTTCTTTGCTCTTCAATGTTAGGGCGATATTCCGCCACCAACGGTCTGCATCCCCTTCGAGCTTATAAACGGCCAGTCGTGGCTTCACCTCATCCGAGCAACCAAGAACCTCAAATATTTTCTCCAGCCTGTTCATCCAATCTTCGGCTGCTTGAGGGTCAAACCTTCCTCTGAACACCGGAGGCAGATGCTTGTGACCCAAAACTGAAGGTCTCTGTCCTCTCTAAGCGGCATCCCATATGATTCTTGATTTGGAATAGCATGAGCTGGGGATTCTAGTGGTCTTGCTGATCCTTCTACAGTGTCCTCATGTCGAGTTTCTTCTTGAGTTTCCTCTGGAGTGGACTGAACTGGACCTTCCTTGTTCTTCGCTTTCTTTGCTCTGAGCTCTTCTCTCAGCTCAGTTATCATATCTCTTTGATCCCGGATTAGACCCATCAGCTCTTGCATAGGATCTGGTGGATTATCATTGACGACCTCCACCTCTGGGTCTACACGCGGAATATTGGGGCGTCCTCTAGTTTTCTTCATTCTACAAACAACTTGCCCCATTAATTTAGCAGAGATAGTATGCACATATAGTCACAAAACTCATATACATATATATCCATGTCAATAAAACATACATGTGCATACACAACAATCATTCACAGATATCCCTACTACTATTTAAGGGATCTATCCTAGCTACCTCTACCCTTGCCAGGAACTACAGCTCTGATACCAAAATGTAACCCCCTGACTTTAAACACGTAATTATAATTCGATAACACATATTTAAATCGGATTAGAGACTATTGGATGCTTTAACCTCATTTTAAACTTTCTGTCTCACAGTAAAATTGTTACAAAACTTTCAAAACTCTTTTTCCCATCCAGGTCTCAATTTCAATATTCGAATATAATTACCTGTGCAGTTAATATACATTCAATCATATTAGAGTGTATAACCGCATCCCCGGCAACTCCTGGGTTCTATGCATAAAAACCTGAAGGTTTATAAGTATACACTAGGGGATTACACAACCAAAATCGAATGTAGTGTTCCTGATTCAGAATATACAGTAATCCCGAGTTCAAAATACATAACCAACATTTCCAATTCAACTATATACCCCCAAGGGTCCTAATTGCTCCGGGTTGGCCGCTTCTCCTTTGAGCCACACGCCCTGTCTGAAATGTTAGTCATAAGAAAGAATGAGATTCGAGAGAATCTCAGTAGTAACAAACCACTCACACAATACATAAACACAAAGCATGTACATAAATCACAAACAGCAACAGCAGCAGCAATTCACAGATACATGGTTTTCACCACAAACGACAGCACTCACGGCTGTATACATAATACGACAGCTCTTGCTGTAATCAACATCACGACAGCTTACGCTGTAATCACAATAACGACAGCTTACGCTGTAAACGACAGCTTGCGCTGTAAACGACAGCTATCACTAGCTGTAACCGTAGCAGCATCAGAAATCATCATAAAATAGTGATACAACACACATACAGTGCATTACACAAAGTATAAGAGAGAGAGTCACTACCTTGTCCTTTCATGACGTCCTTCGGCGCAGTTGGCTCCCGAGGGCGGCAAATATCGAATCCTACAATTCCAAATGCACCATTTAGACACTTCCATAGTGTTACTTGGGGTTATATGAGTCTATAATGAAAATTTACAAAAATACCCCCGGGGACCCGGCCTGGGCCCGCCGTACCCGGTCTGGTTGCACTTTTCCCGAAATTCTAATCTGGGCTATCCTAACATATTTTCGCCCAAGGAATCCATTTTTACTCAGAATTATCAAATTCAATGTTGAATTACAAATTTACCCTTGGCAACCCCACTTTAAGGGTTTTAGGGGCGTTTTCGTAATTATGCTTTTTCGGCCTTTTCCGAAAAAGTGACCAACTGTAACCCCACCTAATTTTCGCCCCTGAACTCAATGGAACCATCAAATCATTGAAAATCCAACTCTAAGACCCATTTCTAGAGATGGCCAAAATTTATGAGTTCTCAGGGGAAAATCGGGGTTTTACGATTTCGGCTCCGTAAACGCGTTTCTTTCTACTCCTAACCACTTTATTAACCATTACATTAGGTTAAAACTAACATTAAGACCCAATTTGGGCAGCATAACCCCTAGGCCATATCATTTCCAAACTTTAAAACCAATGGCAATCTGGTGAAATTTCACCGATTAAATTGCCCACAGTAGCCAGAATAAGCAATATACGAAAGTTTGGAAGTTACCTTAAGCTCCTAATAGCTTCTCCTTGACTTGGCTGAAAACCCTAGCCTCTTGAACACCAAATTTGCTTCTCAACACCTTAAATAACATAGAAGAGAAGCTTAGGAACAAGGTTATACGCGTTAGGAGCTAGATCGTCGGAGAAATCGGCTTACCTTGTGAGATTTCTCCTCTTTCTCTCTCTAAGAGCTCTCAAACGTCTCTCTCTCTTTTCAGCTGAAACTCACGACAGAAAATGAGAGCTGAAGAAGATGAGAACATATTTAATTCCATGCTGATGTCATCTTTTATTGAGATGATGTCATAATTCCCATTTTCAGATTTTCTGGCAGATTTTCTGGCCAAACTTTGAAAAATCATAACTAATTCTAGAAAACTCAAAATGAGGTGATTCTAAAGCCAAATGAAAGATATTTAAGTCCTATTCATAGGAAAAATATTGGCCATTACTAAAAATCACCACATAATTCCAGAATTACATAAAACTCATCACTGCCCCAAAACAGAGTTCAGTTTCCATCCCAAACTTTGGATAGTTATATCTCCTAGTTCACAAAACGAAATGGAACAAATTATATGTAAATTTTGAAGCTTGAGATGTGAGCTATAAGACTGGAAAGTTTCAGAATTTTTAGACACCATTTGGTCATTCAAAACGTTCACACAAACGGACTGCCTAGAATAGAATTTCACTGGACAGAATTTTAGATTTTGCATCTTTGCTTCCATTGGTTCCATTTTCATACCAAACATCATTCCCACATAAATTTTCACAAGGAAGCCATTGGAATCATTAAAATATCCAAATTCCCATCACACATTCTTCAAAAGTGTTTATTCAACAATAATTACATCCACTTTTGAAGTCATTAGCCCTTAATCACTTTTTGGGATATTACAGCAGTTACCTTCCCTTTTTGCTCTGAGCTTAGCCCTGATATTCTTCTTATCAAGTTGTAAGTCATTCTTGTTGATAATTAAGAATTCTTCTGAGTCAAATATTACCCAGTTGTCTTTATCTGCACTTTGACTTACACTCAGCAAATTGTGACACAAGCCTTCAACATAATATACATCTTTGACTTGTATTCCTTTGTCATTTTTTATTTCACCAATTACTGCTATCATTCCGGATTGATTTCCTCCAAATTTTACCTTTCCACCTTCCTTAGGTTGCAATGTGGTAAAACTTTCGAAATCTCCGGTCATATGTCTAGAGCATCCATTATCTATGTACCACTTGCTATTTTTGGATGCTTTGAGACATACCTACAATCAAATGACTAGGTCTTAGGTACCCACATCTTTTTGGGTCCTGTTGGGTTAGTACAAATAATTTTCTGAACATATGAGCCTTTAGGTACCCATTTGTAGGTTCCTATTGTTCCTTTCTTCTTATGAATGCATGAAGATGTATAATGACCTTTTCTATTACAGTAATTACAAAATGCAAACGGATTCGATGTATGCACAGAATGCTGGAAATAATTCAAATATGACTTACCTCCTGCTTTCTTTCTACCTTTCCTTTTGTCTGATTTTGGATCATATCCAATCCCAGATCGGTCATTTACAAATCGTTGAGCTTTTAAAATAACATTTAGCATCTCACTTCCTTGAGTAAATTTTTCAAGAGTTTTTATAAGATCAGTGTTTTTCTTTTTCAAAGAAGAACAATTTTCACAATCCTTTTCTGAACTTTCTTTAAGTTCAATTTCAAGAGCTTTGTTTTTCTTTTTGAAAACAATTAATTCTTTAACTATTTTGATGAATTCAAAATGTAAAGCATTATATTCAGAGAGTAATTCATCATAGGTAGGATCAGAATCATTTACCTCCTCTTCTGTTTCTTCTTGAGCGACGAGACATATATTAGCTACTTCTTCCTCATCACTTTCTTCGTCAGAGGAACTATCACCCCATATAGCAGATACGAAGGCCTTCTTTTTGTTGAAGAATTTGCCTTTTCTCTTTTCTTTGCTCTTTTGATTCAGTTCTGGACATTCTGATTTGATATGTCCTGGTTTTCCACATTCGTAGCAAATGATATGATCTTTGCTGCTAGTTCCTCCTTTTTGAAAGTGTTTGAATCCTTGTCCTTTCTTGTAGAACTTTCTGAATCGTTTTATGATTAGGCCCATTTCATCATCGTCAAACTCCTCATCCTTATCTTGATTCTCTTCTTTTACATTTAGTGCTAGACCTTTCTTTTTCTTGTCACCAATGTCATCTAGTTCCCGTTTGAACTTTAGTTTGCTTTCATATTCAGAAAGACTTCCAAATAGAGAAGCAACTGATCTCATTGATTCTCCTTTTGCTTCTTCTATCGCAGTGACTTTGGCCTCCCATTCTTTAGAAAGAATATTTAGAATCTTTCGTACTCGGGTATGCTGATCATAGACTTTCCCAAGAGCTGCAAGTTGATTAACAAGATGAGTATATCTAAGTTCAAATTCAGATATTGATTCAGTGACCAAGGTATTGATCCGATTCTCCTTTATTCCCGAAGTTCCTTCGTGAGCTATTTCCAGAGCTTCCCACATTTCCTTTGCTGTTGGAAGTGTACAAATTCTGAAATATTCACTTTGACTCAAGGCACTTTGTAACATCAGAATTGCCTTGCTGTTGAGAGTGATAAGTTTCTTGTCATTCTCATCATATTCCGCAGGCGTCTTTGGAATTTTCTGAGAATCTACAATCTTTGTAGGTTGATAATTTCCACTCTCAATTACATCCCATAGCCCATATTCAGTAGCCATTACGAACACTCTAAATTTTGCTTTCCGGAAAGAAAAGTGTTCTCCACTGAAACCGGGAGGTCTAGTGATGGATGCACCGTCAGGAAGAATTCCTTCACCCATGCTTGCCATTGGATCCTTCTTAGGTTGTTATACCTTAACAAGAAGACCTACGCTCTGATACCAAATGTTAGAGCAAGCATTTCACCCAAGAGGGGGGTGAATTGGGTGATCTTAAAAATTTCGTTGCAAATATAAAATTTGACGTTGAAATTAAAACAGGAAAGAGTAAGGAGAAATATCATTAAAGTATACACCAGGAGTTATACTGGTTCGGCCACAACCACTTTGACCTACGTCCAGTCCTCAGAGCTTCTCTGAGAGTTTCACTATAACTTCCAAGATTCAGTGGGTTCTTGGCACCTCAGTACAAGCAAGTTCCTTCGCCTGGACACTCACTCCCCCTTACAAGTTGTAATCCAATCCCAACTCAAGGTTTCACAACCTTAAGTTACCTCAATAACAAATATTGAGTTTGAATGAAATATCTCTCTCACAGAGTGAATAAGAATCACTGAAGCATAGAATTACAAGTATAATGTAAAACAGAGTAATGAACTTGATACGTTCATGAGTGTGTTCTTGTTCTTTTCTCTGCTTGGATGTTCCCATATATATAGATACGTTGGTAATGATTGCTGGAACATATTTCTTCATGCCTGTTAGAGCGTGCGCAGCCACTATTGACTTTTCCAGTATTTGAAAAACATATGTTTGCGGTAGGTGGCGGTCGGTGACATTTGAGCGTTGCATTTGACTTTCCTTATTTGGTAAGATCTCTTCATTGTTTATCTATGGATATGCTAAGAATACTAATATAATGAAAGGTTAATCAAATAGGAAACAAAACAATGAACGTTGAAATGATTTCTGAATTTCTGCGTTTGCATACTCAGTAACTACTCGAGTATTCATTAAAGTTTACTCGAGTACTTACTCGAGTATCATCGTGAAATCTTTGATGGACTGCAAGTCAACAAACAACTATAAGATTACTTGGGTAGTGCATGGAATAAACAAAATATCAAACCTTTGGAAATGCATGTTTACTCGGGTACCTACTCGAGTAATGCACTCTTTTCTTCATAAGTTACTTAGGTACCAACTCGAGTAAACCTTCAAATAAACTTATGTTACTCGATGCTTTACTCCAGTAATGTTGGCAGGATTTCAAGGCCGAGAGCACTTCAAGTTTGATTACCTTGTTACTCGAGTACATGCTCGAGTAAACTCATTTTATGTTCATAACTTACTCGGGTAATGACTTGAAGTTTTTCTTTGAAAAATAACTCTTCATACTCGAGTACATACTCAAGTAATCCACTTAAAAGGAGTTATTAAATACCTGCATGCTTGAGTAGAACCTCGAGTGAAGTAAGATAAAATAGATCAAGTTATTCGAGTACTACCTTCAGGTTTTTGCTTAACACAGTGAGTTATTCGAGTACATACTCGAGTAACTTTGGCAGGGTACAAAATGCCGAGAGCAACACATTTTCTCAAACAGAGTAACTCGAGTACATACTAGAGTATCATTGGCAGGCTGAGAGTAACTTGAAAACTTTTACCTGGTTACTCGAGTAGCTACTTGAGTAACATTGGCAGGCCGAGAGCAACTTGAAAACTTTTACACTATTACTCGAGTACTTACTCGAGTAACATTGGCAGGTTACTGGAAGGTATCTCTGGTAACTTCAAGTTTTGTCTCATTACTCGAGTACATACTCGAGTAATGCCTTAGAAAACTTACTTCTCATCAAGTTTCTTAGCTTTTTCTCTTGGTCTTTGTTCATTACTCCAATGCTTACTTCAAGTGATGCTTTTCCCTGTTATTACTTTGTTCAAACTTATTTATTCATTAAATCTTTTTCATAATATTCTTTGTTATCATCAAAACATGAGATCTAACACCATATGTCTATGATGAGCATAAGATGGCTCCACATATACCTCTACCTCAGAGAAATGCTGAGTGTGTACTATTATATCTTGGAAAATGCCGGATATTTGCGTAGGTGTCACTAAATGGTGCCTTGTATGCCTAATTGCCATATATAATGGTACCATGTGTCTCTGGAAGAGACACCAAATGTCCTTATGCACCTATACATCGGTATATTTATCTGTCTAATTTCACATATAAAGCAATATGGGTTACAAAATTTTAGTATATTACAAACTCAGCTTCTCACTCTAGAGGTAATCTAGTCAAATCTTTTGGGAACATATCAGGAAACTCTTTAACCAATTCAATATGCTCAATACTTCCCTCAGATTCTACTTGAACTGAGAAGAACACTATGAAGGCTTCATAACCTTTCCTTATATTCCTCTCCACCTGAACAACTAACAACATTATTAGACCTTGAAAAATTTCCTCGATTATTGAGCAAGCATTAAATTGCACAACTCTCTTCTTGTATTGCGAGGATATATCATTAGCCGTTAACTACTCCATGCCCATAATCACATCCATACCCCGTATAGGTAAACAAATCAAATCAATGGTCATTTCATGATCCTCACATACAAACATCAATTTCTTACACGCCATAGCAGTTTTCACATGTGTTCTAGTAGTAAAGACAAGTTCAAATCAAATGGCAAATAACTTATAATGATATTTAGGAGATGAAAGAATGAATAGCACCAAAATCATATATAACACATAAAGGATGACCTTGAAGAAGAATGTTATCTCAGATTAGACTAGGAGTGGCTCTGAACTCCTCATATGTCAAAGCAAACACTTACTCATGTGTCGATGGTCTAGATGCCTAGTCCTCCTTCCTTCCCTTATAGCAATGTTTCGTAATATGACCCTTTTCTTTGCAAACAAAGCAAGTCCAAAAATCGCTAGGATATGCTCTCCCATAATGAGTATAAGGAAGGAGCTGAATCATACTAGGAGCTGATGCTACTTATCCATATAGGAGCCCTAACTTTCACTTTAGAATGGCTCTTGTGGCTTTGACTCATATGAAGATGACTCCTCTGTTGGAAGCTCCCTTAGTGAGAACTCCTCCCACTCCCAAATCTATTAGAGCTCAAAGGGTAACTCTTCTTACTAGTACCCCCCGATATTCCTATATAACTACTAAATCAACAATGGGAATCCCTTCTCAAACCTCTCAAATTTTCGCTATCAACTTCTTGAGAGTAGTGATGTCATAAATACCCGTCCTTGTCTTGACGTAATCATTGCACTTCTCTAACATCTGTCTAGCCGACCAATTATTATGGGCCTCATTTTTTCTTTCCAATTGTGATACATACTTAGACAACTCTATAAAACGAGAGCTATAAAAGTGTTCACATCCATATCCCTATTGTCACCGATGCCTATATGCCTGGTACTCACCATCTCACCCCACCTAAAGGCAAAAACCCTACCAAAGATAGAGAATAGTAAGAACAAGAAATAAACAAACATTTAGGAAAGCAGGTGTGTAAAGATTATATATTGCCATACTCTAAATGCAATGCATGATAAGGCCAAAAATCATAAACGCATGGCTCTGGTACAAAGTTGAAAAAACCTCAAACAACAATTATCCATAATAGTTTGACAAAGCCTAATAAACAATTGATAATGGAAAACCCTTTTCTTTCAATAACATATCGAGGTTTAGCACATAAAACCCGCTCACAAACCTACTATAGAAAATCCATCACACAGGGTACAAATAAGAAACATGAGAAAACATAGCCCGTGATTTTTACAACACTGAGCTCTACACAAAATAATTTCCAATAAAAGTTATGATTGTAGATCCACCAAAATATCAGAGTGTATAAAGCAAGGCCTCAGGCCCAAAAATGGTTAAACAATCATCCTAAAATAGTTATTCAAAATGATAAATATAGTATCTCAAAAACATAAGGGCCTTAGAATGGCAATATAAAAATCAATACAACTCCAATACCAAGAGAGGCCTACAAGGCTATTAGCAGCTACACCTCTAGCTGCTTCCCTTGACCTTTAGCACAATTTGAGGTCTCAACTAAAAAATATTAATAACAATGAGGTGAGACATAAAGTCCCTGTAACCAAAATTAATTTACAAAGTATGCAACAAATGATGTAAGTCAGAGTAGTAAGTTTAACTATCATAATAATATTTTCAATAGTATAACATACTAGATACTTTTAACGATTAGAATTATCCCCACCTATCCATCCTGCTTATCCTTATATCTTCTGGAGGTGAGATAGCCTATCAGTACTAGTATACCCAGCCAAAGGTTAGCTAGTCACTTTAAGAATATTGCCCCCTCTCATGCCGCCATTGATATACCGTAATAGGGAGGTGTTCATCCAAAACACTCAACTCAAATCCAGGCTAGGAATGAAAGAGCCGATAGGCAAAATTTCACCATATCTCTTCCACACAACTCAAGACATCTAGTACATAAAACAATATATCAATATAGATTTCAAAAGCATTTTACAAGATTATCGTTCCACATACAACATTCCATCACAACAATTATAACCATCAGACTGGTAACAACCTTAATCATAATCCTAAATCATACATATAACTTGGAAAATAAACTACTTCACTTAACTAAGTTCATATAGAAACATTGACATGATTTTCCAAAACACATACAAGTATTATATATGAAAGTAAGGTTTAGAAAAAACCTTGCAACCCAAAGCATATCTCAAAATCTAACAAAACTAAACTAATTAAAATTGCAATAATACCTCCAATAACCTAAATAAGTTGTTTAACAAAAATTTAATATGCAAAAAATCCTAACAAATTAATTTATGATATATTTTTATAAGAAATTAATTAAAAATCATAAAATAACCAAATAATAAATCTAAACCGATTAAAATTAACTATCAACTTTCCTCTACCTATCTATAGTTATTTACTATCAAAATTTAAAACTCTAACTTCAAAATTTACTCTAATCAGTATTATATTACCATTACTTGGAAGATAAAAATGAGTGGAACAGCTTTCATGAACAAAAGTTTTTGACAAGAAGTGAGTTTAGTTACCTAAATGATGTTATAAAGTTGCCCTAAGCTCTAAAAATGGAGTAACATCACCGAGATAGTAAAGAAGAGCGCGCTTCTGGACCTCGGAATGGTAGATGACTTAAAATGACAAGAGGGTGGGGGTATATAATACCCCTCCCACATGATTTCATTAAGCGGCTATATATATAATTCTATGCTACTTTTTTCCTTCTCATCATATTATATATATATTGTTGTTTCAATTTTTCTGTTTATTATTATCTCTTTTTTTTTTCCAAACCTACTTTACTTTAACTTTTTTTTTATCAATTCATTATTATTTCAAAATTTCTTTTACTATCATAAATCCTAATTTTAACAAACCCTTTTTATTCCAATAAATACATTATAAATACATTTTTTATAAATAATTCTTCCTTAATTATAATTAAATCCTAAAAATAAAAATTAGGATGTTACAGGTTAGACCTTTCCCAATGTGGAAATGTCTAATAATAATAAATCAAGTTACCTAAAATGGTCTTTTGGGGAATTTTGATTATACTAGCCAATTGAACTTCCATTATCATTATTTGACTATGATTGCCATTGCATGCCATTTTCAAGAGATTCACTTTACCCATTTCCATTTCTACTCTATAATATTTAAAATACCAAAAATATATTAGTTTAGGTTATTGTATCTTTATTGTATCATAGTTGCAGTTTTAAAACCAAAATTTCATTTCCCTTATCATTTACATGTTGTTAGCATTTAGGTTACCTTAGATTCCAATAAAAAGCTCCTAGAAAAGAGAGAATGACCCGAGTGTTGAACCTTATAGTGTTGAGACGACATTTGAATTAGTCCCAATCAAGGAATATTGGCCTACTAAAAGGTCCTAGTTGTGGTGTACAATAATAACATAGTGGCGTGCCATATGGTCATATAATATATATCAAACTCCACTCAACCTCCACTAAGCAATTAATTTTCATGTCGAAGTCATCACATGATATTAAAGCTAATAATAAGAGATAGTCATATTCTCAACAATCTAGCATAATCATCACAACCAATTTCTATTTAACCACATATAAGCATTAATCAACCAATTTTCATCTCAAAATCATCACTCGATAAGTCCTAATTTCAACATATATTTCCATAGATTTTGGAAGATTTTATTTGGATACTTGTTATGATTAATTGTGATTAAGAGTGATTATATTGGATTAGTGATTGAAAGATCTTAATTGTTACATTTTATAATTTCTCCTAAGTATTTGATTTATGGAACAAATGATATTACATTGGTATGAATTATTTTGTAGGAAACTTGAGAGAAATTGGAGTCATGAACCTAAAATTAGAAAAGGGAATAAACTAAAAAGTAGAAAAATTTGCAGATTTGGATGAAAGATAGGAAGGACCAAATAGCAAAGCATAAACCATTATTGGTACCTGATTGTAAATTATGCTAAAGCTCAAAATCTGGTGTTCCTGCCTTCAGAATTGGCTAAAAACACATCAAATTCTTCAACTCTCATTCTAAAATTCACACTTTCTACACGTATACTCATTTTCCATCTCTATTTTCTCTCATCTTCATCCATCTTCACTCTCTTCCCACCTCCAACTCTAATAGTCACTTCCATTCTCCAATTTCATCAGTTTCTGCCATGGCTGGAGATAAATCGAAGCTTAATGGAGCTTATTCTTTCTCCATAAGCAACTGATCATTATAGTTCTTCTGAGGAGTGAAGCTACACCTGAGTTTGTGCTCCTAAAGAAGGAGTTCTTTATTATTCCAATATTCTTGTCTTATTCTGTTTTGAATTGTGTGAGCTATATATTTGAGAGGTAGATTCAGTTTTCATGTATCAACTCTATATTGTGTCAATAAACATCTAAATTTGATTTGAATTTCATAGAGTAGTGGTTTGTTTGCATGAACTAAATTGAGGAATTGTGTTCTCAATTTTTTAGTAGATGTAATCATATTTGCTTATGCTAGTAGAGTTAGTCTATGTTATTACTTCAAATTATTCCAAGATAATGAGTAGTAGCTTTTATCATAGAACATTCACATCTATTGCACTATGACTTTTTGAAAACGAGTGGCTTACTAATCTATTTCTCATATGCTATTCTAGTTGAGTGGTTATATGAACTGATTGATGTGTGGCTAGTTGCATTGAACTCCATAATCATAATTGGATGAAGAAGGCCAAGTAGAACTTTTAGGGAGGATGTTCTATCATTGTTTACCATATTCTCATGTACTTTACTTCACACCATCTTATCTGCATAAATTAGAAAATTACAAACAATTGCTTAGGACTTTAATTTAGAAAATAAACCAAACAATTGCCCTCACCTTGCTGTAATTATCTTGTTAGTTTGTGGTTCATTATATTTGTTAGGAATGTTAATATTCATTAGGCTCCTTAGAGAAGAATGACCTAGGCTATTTATCACTATACAACAGTTAACTTACTATTTTTGATAGGGTATATGACTAGCTCTTATCACTACTCACTAAGGAAAGTAACACCCCATTCACCTCGATGAGCATTTTGCTTACCAGGGCAATTGGCACAACTGTGCCAACATCAAATAGGGAAAACAATTATGCATAGAACCACATATTATCCCCTAAACTTCATATTGGTTCTAGCTGCTTTTGAAACATTCCCAAAAGGCAAGATTTTAGCATAAAAAACATAAAAGAAACATACCAAACTTGATAAGATATAACCTAGTCTATAGAGTTTGATCAAATTGTAACATCCTAAATTTTATTCACCAAAATTCCTTGAACTATATTGCATTTAATAGAATTAAATGGTGAATTAAAGAGTACATGAAATGACAAAATAAGTTAATTAGTAATCACACACAATATGATTAAGTTGGAACACAAATTGTAAATATTTGGATTTACTGCTAATGTGTTTTCCTGCGTGTTAATTAGATTTCATGTGTTTTTGGATAATCAAATGATATCAAATGAATGTGAAATTTTTCAAAATAAAAGTAAACATATCAAGCTTTAATTTGATAATCCATACAAGTGAAACTGAGAGTTATGTATTTTTTAAGTTCGCCAAGTGAAACTGGCAAGTTTCTGTGGCAGTGTCCAATAAATGGCAGTTTTGGAATGATACGAATCTAGTTGGCTAATGGCAATATTTTTTTTCTTAAAAATATACCTAATAAGGGTCACATAGCCTTTGGAACCACTGGAATTAGACATCAATAAATAAATATATGAATTTTCAAAGTTTGATAAAAATTCTGTCAGCTTATCACAATTTTGAGACTTAAGGCTAGGAAATAACCCTGAAATAAGTGGACTGCTAAGCCCCGATTTAGCAAGATCCCAAATTGTGATTAAGGGTTAATGACTCCAAAAGTGGAGGTGACTCCAAAATTGGCCCAATTTTCATGTAGTTTCTTGTAGGGTTATTTTTGTCATTCCAAGTGCACCCAAATTCACCATTTTATTCCATTTAATAGCACAAAGGTGTAAAGAAATTTTGGTGACTGAAATTTGGGAAGTTACATATGGGAACTATATATCATATGCATGTTGTTGATATGAGATTATAGAGAAAGCAAGTATATCAAAGGACATCTGTTATGCTGTTGAGAACATAATGACTTCTGCTTATAATATGGAATCTATGGTTGTAATTGATGAGTATGATAAATATGATAACCCTGATCAATTAATATAATCTGAATGGCAGAGATAGAGAAGGGATTGTGATATGTATAAAAATTGAATACCACGTGGCAGACTGTTAGGTTTTATTATTTCACACCCTAGCTGGGGTTGATTGATGAGGCAATGCCCCCGAATATGACATTTTAGTGGCTATCAGGTAGTATTATCTACTAAAGAATGGGTTTTTGTCGGGTTTATGTCAAAATAAGCATTTTAATATCTGTAGAATCTAGCCACTCCCATAAGTGAATGGAATAAAGAAGCTTTGTTCAGAAAATTGTCAAGCATGCCAAGGCAAATTGCATAGTTTAAACAACTCTAATTTTTACAAATGTTTTCAACAACTCAATTCTTGGCACCCCATATTTTCTTCTTTTGCTTCTTGTTTAAACCTTTTCTATTCATTTCAAGGTCCCTACAATACAAAACAAATCTAAACATGATAAAAGCTCCCAAGAAATAGTCTTAATCAAAAGTAATCACAAAAACAAATCAAATATGCACTTTTTAACCTTAATTTCTTGTGATCTGTAATATCCCATTTTCTATCACCAATATTCCTTGTATGTAATTGATATAGTTAATGAAATAAAATGGTGAATTTTGATGCATGTGGAATGGCAAAAAGCTAGTAAATTTTCATTTTCATGAGAATTGGGCTCAAGCAAGACATAAAGTTAATTTTTTATCTTCTAAAAAGGTCTTTACTAAAGCTCATTGTTAAAGCCCATATTTTCTCTTTTTTCTTGGGCATGGGATGTCCAAAAAGGGAAGGAAAATAGGAAACAAGATGCTTGGCTTCAATTGAAGTAAGAGGGAATAATTTGTAGCCAAGGAAAAATCAAGGTTGAAAAGTCAAAACTAAAAATTAGCATACAAAAATATATTGTTCAAGGAGATGAATTATAATTTTCAAGAGCTCTTGGTTGACTATCCAAGACTCATAATGGCATGAAAAGAGAAGAGGAAAGATGAATTTCTTGGCCAAGTAAAAAGAAAAAGATGGAAAAAAATTATGGCCATGTGATAATATTATATTAAAATAAGTATATTGCAAGAGATATTTTGAGACTTCTTATCTCTTTCCTTAGCTCTCTTTTTTGGCCAAGTCTAAGGAAAGAGAGAGAGAAGAGAGCTCAAGAAGCTTGAAGGAACAAGAGGAAGGTCTTAGGGTTCAAGAAGTAAAATCTAAGGTAAGAGACTTGATTTCAAGTGCTCATGCCTTCTAAATCACTTGGGAACCTCTTATGATCTCTTCTTCATCTTGAAAACCATGTTTAGAAAGCAAAATCAAGAGGGAAGAGAGAGATCGCAGTGGTGTGCTAAAGAGAGAAAGCGAGCAATCAAGAGGTAATCTCTAAAACTTTAATCCTCTTGTGTTATATGATGTTGTTGTGGTTGCTGTTGTTGAATTTGGCTTGGTTTTGCTTCATTTTGTGAAAATGGATGATAAAACCCTAAGGGGAAATGCTACTAAAATTTTCATAAATCATGTTTTTTTAGAGTTTAAGTAGTTAATCTTGTGATTACAAGTGAAAAGGAAGTGGTTAACTAAGAGAGATCAAGAAAACACAACTTCCTTTATAAGAACCTAAGTTTTGGCCAAAGGCAGAACAAGGGGAGGAGTTTGCATTTTGTAATTTTGATTATTCCATTAGATTTAGAAGGGAAAATTGTGTAGGAATACGTGTGTTCAAGATTTTTGGATGTTAGTATGCAAATCTGAAAATTTTTGAAATTGAAAGGAAATGTTGTTTGCATTGATTCCTAGAGGTAGTATTGTTTCGAAATGAATTTAGTACAACAAACCTAGTCAAAATGTTATGAAACTTTTAAGGATTAAAGTAGAGATGAAGAGCTTGAATTTGATAGGTAAATCATAATTTTTGGACTAGTATATTAAAAGATATGGATTTTTGAAGTTGTGCCTTAGTTCTGGAAGTAAATCTGGAACAGGGGTGGTTTGACGAATTTCTGGAAACAATGTGATTGTAGTGGTCAGACTTAGGTATTTTTCTTTAAAATAAACTTAAAGAGCTTCACATAGGCTTAAGAATCAGTCAAATTAAATTTTCTTATAATTAATTATGAATTTGTAAAGTTAACTGAAAATTTGTTAGTTTTCTGGAAATAGCTAATTGCACTGTGCAGAACTGTACTGTGCAGAAACTGTTATAACTGCATTAGATAACCAATAGAATTTGATTTAAAAGTAGCAATAGTACAAGTAATAATCAGGTACCTATAACTCTAATTTTTATAGGAACTAGAAATAGCCCAAGCCAGAACACAAGTTTAGGATGGATATTAGAACTGAAAAAGGACTCAGGTGGTAACACTTTCTTTCATACACTATGTGATTATTGTATGTTTTTGTATGCCATCTTCTATAACATGAGCATAGTGACTGGGACACATATATTAGCCTAATTGTGGTCTGGGACCCAACGGAGGTGCAGAGTAAGCCAAGGTTGCAAACAGACGTTTGGCCTTGGACAGTGTGCACACAACATTTTATCATATAGCATTCTATCATTTTACATAACTTGGTGCATGACGTATTTATTTTCATATTTGTATGTATGAAATGAATGTTGCTACTAAGATTCAATCAAATCTCACCCTTTTTCCATTAGAAAAATCTTACAGCTAAGGCTAACAGCTCAAAGAGCAAGGCAATGGTTACCGGTGAATAAAGTCTTGATGCATATCGAAGCTGTTGTAGCAATCTATATTTGTAGTTTTGTTTCATTCGAACACTTATACATTTGTACATATTTTTCAAACCCTACAAGGAAATCTTCTATTGTAAACAAATACTTAATGTTAGTATATTTCCACTATTTCTGTAACCCTAAGGAACTGTGCACTTATTACTCTACAAATATTGAAATGTTAAGGGGTTTCTCATTTTTGGTATAAAAGATTAAAGCGGTTCTAGAATTTTCAAAATAGTATACTAATATAGTCTTGTTTGCATGGTGACAGGAAATATGCACAGACAATGTCAACAGCATGAGGCATCCCCCCATTGGTAAACCAGTGTCCCCCAGAGCAGCGAATTCCTTAGAGACAATTGTATATTAAGTACTAAGCACCGGGTGGTGCCAGAATAAGGAGGACCAGCACCAGCATTAGCTCATAGGTGGGAGATAGGTTAGTGTACGGCTGGAGCCTCGACCAGTACTAGCACCATCCATTAGCTCATAGGTAGGAGATACTGAACAACCACTATCAAACAGGATAGAGTCAGACCCAAGGATCGCTGACCTTTATGGTGTTGGGACTGTGCATGCACAACATAGCCTACAATTGGATAAAGAGTTGTAGGAGTATATCCAGGATAGATATCGGTGAGCTATACTAGCACATGCCGCTCCCATTGATCAGTACCTCACTTACTTGAATGTCATGGATTCTTTGTACTAAAAGTAGGTGTTGTTAGAGGTAGATCTTCCAAACGAGTTTTGGATCCTCACTACCATGGACTTCTTCCCAGACATGGCCTTTTAGACCTAAAAGAAGAATGACATAGTCGAGTATGGGCCGAACGACAACTTTAGGGAGTTCATGGAGCATATGACCAACTACATATAGACATATATGTACCAGGAGTGATCTATGGTCCTAATGCAGTATTTTAAGTGACCGAAGGTAGCCAGCATGCTTTTTGAGACAACAGCAGCCAGAAGGAACAGGTGGCCGGAAGCAGATAGTGTCAAAGTCTGTGTTTTATACGGGTACATAAAATTTAAGCATGCTTAACTTAGGGCAATCACGAGATGGGTAACCCCCAGGCAAGCTTTATTATAGTTAAGACATAGTGTATAAAAGGAATAAAGACTCATTGTATAGTAGTTATAAGACATATGATGTGTAGTATGACTTCTTAACTGCTATAAATACATGTTATGTGATATGTATGATATTCCTGTGTACCTGACATTTTAAGAAATGACAAAAATGCCCTTGTATTCATATGAACTTATTTCTTCTCTATTTTCATATAGTTATATACAAGGACAATACGACCATAAGGGGAACACAATAATGCAATACCAAACCCTTAACCTGACCCAATGCAATAGATTTTCGGTATACTCACATAGTAATGGGAAACAATGAATGAAATCAGGGGGAAGTTGTGAGAAGTACAGTAAAGACAGGATCACTTGGAAGAGCTGGTGAGGGGAGACAGTGAGTCAAATTCACCCAAGGGACCTCAACCAAAAGATCATTTGCCTGATCCTAAAGCTAATATTTTACATATGTGGGTAGGAAGATTCAATAAACAACAACCTCTTATATTTATAGGGAAGTTTAATCCTCAACTGGCCAAAGACTGGTTATCGCTATTAGAGAAAATTTTCACAATCCTATTTTGCCCTAGTGAAATTAAAGTCCTGTTGGTAATTTATAAGCTGCAAGGCGATACTGACAGATGGCGAAAGAACACTGAGTTGATTCTTTAGGGAAGGAATATTTCGGTAACATGGGAATTATTCAAGGAAAATTTCAACAAGAAATATTTTCCCCGTTCGGTCAAGCTAGAAAAGGAGAAAGAGTTTCTCAACACATAACAGAATAACAAAGAAAGTTTTGACAAGTACCTGGCTCACTATATCCAGTTGTCTCGATATTCTGCATACCTTAAATATTGGGATAATGAGGAGTGGAGCTCAGACGTGATGATATAAGGGCAAAGCTAAAGCTAAAAGGGAAACTTGTTTCCAAACATTTCACTAAGTTCAATAAGGTAGTTGAAGATTGTCAAATCTATAGCACAATCTGCTGGATCTATAATCCTACAGAAAAGCTAGTAGCAAAAACACAACTGGTAGTGGGAACTCTTCTCAGAAGCACATTTATTTGGGTAGTCCTTCTGGAAAAATTAGTAATAAAAAGTAGTACCCACCTAACAGCTGTAGCAACCAAGGAACCCTTGGAAGCAGAACCTGCAAATACTGTGGAAATCTTTACCATCCTGGTCACACGTGTGGGTAAGAGAGGTAGGCATCAGTACCCACAAGGCAGGCGCTAGTATTGTTTGCTGTAACTGCCACAAATTGGGACATATTGCTAGGGATTGTTGACAGTGACAAGAGCTCGAAAAGCCTAGGCCGCAAGTTCGGGGTAGGGTTTTTCCTTTAACAGAGGAAGAAGCTCGGAAATAACCGTACTTGATTTGAAGTATGATTTCTCTCAATGGTATTATGGTACAAGCATTATTTGATTTAAGAGCTAGTCATTCATTTATTACATATAACTGTGCAAGACGGCTAGGCTTGAGTATATCAATTACTGTATGATCTGATGGTCTTTACGTATATGGGTAATGGGTTCGTCACAACCAAGGCTTACTTAAATTGCATCTTGAATGCAGAGGGGCATGAGTCTATAATAGATCTGATTTATTGACAATTAAGTATAATGGAAGTGATTCTCAGGATCGACTGGATGACCATAAACAATGTATTATTAGACTGTGGAAGCAAAAGAATCATTTACTCTAATCCACTATCAAAGGCTAATACAGAAATCAACCTAAAATTTCTCTCCACAGCTGAGGCCAAGAGATGCTTACATAAAAATTGTCACGGCTATGTCGTGTTTTTCTCCATGCAATCAACAGTTGAAAAGCATTTGAGAGTATCCCTATAGTAAATGAATTTCCTAATGTGTTTCTATAGGATATCAACAAATTACCCCCGGACAGGGAAGTGCAGTTTATAATTGAGACTAGGCTTGGAGTAAGACTGATATCCAAAGCCCCATACAGAATGTTGCCAAGCGAGATGACAAAGTTAAGGAAGTAAATTAAAGAGCTATTAGAGAAAGGGTTTATCAGACCCAGCGTCTCAGCTTGGGGAGCTCTAGTACTCTTCGTTAAAAAGAAAGATAGAAGCCTACGACTCTATATTGACTACAGGGAGTTAAACAAGGTGACTGTAAAAAACAAGTACCCACTTTCTAGAATCAAAGATTTACTTGATCAACTATCGGGTTCTTGTGTGTTCTCGAAGATTGATATAAGATCTGGGTATCACCAACCCAGGGTGAAGGAAGATGATATGTCGACTATTGCTTTTAGAACAAGATATGGGCATTACGAGTTTTTAGTAAGGCCATTTTTGCTTACCAATGCACCTACAATGTTTATGGACTACATGAATCAAATTTTTGTCTATATTTAGACCAATTTGTGGTACTCTTTATAGATGATATCCTAGTGTACCCATAAAGTAGAGCAGAGCATGAATACCATCTAAGGATTGTATTGAACACATTGAGGGACAAGCAACTCTATGCCAAGTTGAGCAAATATTAGATTTCGCTTTCAGAAGTTAAATTTTTAGGCCATGTAGTCTCACAACAAGGGGTTTCAGTAGATCCAAACAAGGTGGAAGCAATACTAAATTGGAAGAAGTTAGAAACTATTTTTGAGATGAGTAGTTTTCTGGGTCTTGCTGAGCATTATAGTCGGTTTATACAGAATTTTTCTAGAATATCTTTGCCATTGACAAAGTTAACACAAAAAACTCAACATTTTGTGTGGGATAGCAGTTGTGAGAAGAGCTTCATAGAGCTGAAATAGAAATTAACAACACTAGTGTTGACAATCCTAAATCTGCAGCTAACCTTTGTAATTTGCAAAGATGCCAGTGGGCATCGATTGGGATGTGTTTTGATGTAACAAGGCTGAGTAGTGGCATATGCATCTTATCAGATGAAGCCTCAAGAACAGAGATATCCCATACACAATTTTGACTTAGTAGCAATTGTGTTTGCACTGAAAATCTGGAGACACTCTCTGTGGGGCTACTGTGAAGCTGTATTGCGACCAAAAGAGCTTGAAGTATCTGTATGATTAAAAATAGCTCAACATGAGATAGCGCAGATGGATGTAGTTGCTTAAAGATTATAAACTAGAGATCAAATATCATCCAGGCAAGGCCAATGTAGTGCTATATACATTGAGCCGTAAGACAATGCAGATGGCATCCCTCATGATTTACCAGTAATGGCTTGTTAACCTAAGAGCAGATATAGAAGAAACTCATATGCAGGATATGTATGCCCAGTCTATCAAAGATATAATCATAAGGGGAGAGACTGAGGAACATGACTTGTCACCAAGTGGGCTAGTCAGATACCAAAACTGGATATACGTTCTACCATGAACAGAGTTGAAGTGGCAAATCCTGGAAGAGGCGCACAAGAGTAAATATACTCTACACCTAAGAGCAATTAAAATGTACTACAATCTGAAGTCCACAAACGACATGTGACAAGATTCGTTACTCGTTGTCTTCCTTGTCATAAAGTGAAAGTCGAATATCAGCAACCTTGAGGGCTTCTGCAAAATCCTGCAATTCCTAAGTGGAAATGGGAGAGTGTCACCATGGATTTCATGAAAGGATTACTGAAGCTTCAAAATCATGATGCAATTTGGTTAATAGAGAATCAATTCTTGAAGACAGCCTATTATCTCCCCATCAGTATTCACTATTCTCCTGATAAACTCGCAGAAATCTACATCAAGAAGATTGTGAGTCTACATTGTATGCCAAAGAACATCATAACTGACAGAGATCCTTGATTCACTTCCAAGTTTTGGAAGGTGGTGTATGAGGCTTTGAGTACCAAGCTCCGATTCAGTATGGCCTATAATCCTCAGACAAACAAGCAAATAGAAAAAATGATCTAGACACTAGAGGATATGCTCAAGATGTGTGTGATAGATTTTAAAGGCAATTGGGATCAATTCCTTCTTAGCAAAATTCACATACAACAACAGTTACCATTCGAGCATTCAAAGGGCTCCCTATAAAGCATTGTATGGAAAGAAGTTTTAGTAGCACTTGTACTAGACAGAGTTGTCTGAAAGGAAAATGTATGGGCCTGATATTGTTGACCAAACCATAAAGCAGATAAAGCAGATAAAACAAAGATTGTTTACTACTTAGGGTAGGCAGAAGAGCTACGCTGACAAGAAGTGGAAACCTCTAGGTTTGAAGTCAGAGATCATGTATTCAATAAGGTTACACCTATTACCGGCATCAACAGGGAGCAAAAGGTGAAGAAGCTCAACTTAGGTACATTGGTTCTTTTGAAATCTTGTCTAAAATTGGGCTAGTAGCATATCAAATAGCTTTACCCCTAAGCTTGAGTTGGGGATTGAATTACATCATCTAAGGGGGAGCGAGTGCTCAGTTTGTAGTACACTAAGGTGCCAAGAATTCATTGAATCTTGGAAGATATAGTGAAAATTTCAGAGGATTCTAAGGACTGGATGTAGATCAAAGTGGTTGTGATTGAACCAGTATAAATCGTGGTGTATACTTCGGTGATATTTCTCTTAACTCTAAACTCCAATTTAAATTATATTAATTGTCATTAAATCATGTATCTCTCTCCTCACCTCTATTTCCGGCGATTTCAATAAGGAAAGAGAAAGAGAAAGCTTGATTTTTTAGTGAGTAATGGTTCTCATATGCTCAAACACTCTTCATTAATCTTGTTCATAGTGTTAAGAGCTTCATCTTGATGGTTTTAGAATTTTGAAAGGTGGTGATTTGGGTTTTGGAACAAATTTGAAAGTTGGAGAATCAAGGATTTGTCTTTAGCAAATTGAAAAGGTGAGCATTTAGATCATTTTGGTATATTTATTGTGATTTTGGTTAAGCTTGATGAATTCTGGAATTTGCCCTGGTTTTATGCCAATTTTTGAATGCATGAATTATATGATAAATAATGTTGAAACTGGTTTATTGTGAAGTTATTTGAGTGTTGGATATGGTTTGGATTTTAGAAGTGAGTTGAATGGAATTGGGTATTGTGTGTGTTATAGAAACCCAAAAGTAAGATTGGGGTTAGGATAGGTTTTTGAGTGTTTTAAGGCTACCAATGGGTTCCTTGTGGGATTTTAAGTGGGAATGAGCTTTGTGTTGAGTTTAGGAACTATTGGGATCAGTTTTGGTAAATCTGGGAATTTCTGTCAGTTGCTGCGATCTGGCAATCTGATAAGCATCACTCAAGTGAGGGGGTCTTACTCGAGTGTTGCAGTATAATTTCCCTTTTTCCTTCTACATTTTGCCTGGTTTTTTGATAAAAGCAAGAGTGCACTTCTTATCCCTGTGAGTGATATAGGTGATCACTCGAGTGAGCATGGGTTCACTCGAGTGAAGGTGTAAGTTCATGTTAAGGGTTGCTCTCAGGTATCTCTCGCAGGCCAATTTTCAAGAGTGTATTCTGACACTCGCAAGTGTAGTCTTCTCACCCGAGTGTCAAGGGTTGTGCTTGAGTGATCTTCCTCCTCTAAAGTGTCTGTGCTCTCAGGCAAACACTTCCTGTGTTGCACTTTTGGGGACTCGAGTGAATTTGGAGTCATCACTCGAGTGCAAGACCTCATGCTTGAGTGTTGTGAGCACGTTTTGGCCATGGTTGTTGCTCACTGTCAAACACTCATGAGAGTCATTCTCACTCGAGTACAAGTCTCTCATCACTCGAGTGAGGTCATCTCACTCAAGTGAGTTAGCCAAAAATCAGTGTTTTGTTTTTGAAAACGGGGTCTTCAGGGTAGTTTCTCCCAACCCTTTTGGCATATGTGTAGGCCTCTATTAGCCACTTAAAGAGTTCGAATGATAACTAACCTAGTGTATTATGGAAATATGTATTTGGAAAAGAGATTGATCGGTTGTCCCTAATTTGGTTATAGGATTTGACATTTGCTAGACTCGTGAGTCCACTGTGTCAAAGAATGTCAAAAAAGAACAAGGTAGTGACTTTTTCTCTTATATTGTGTATAAATCATTGTATGTATGTCTATCATGCATTGTGTTGTTGTTGCTGCTTTGTGAAGCTTTGTGATGCCTTGTGATGCTGCTGCATAGTGATTACCGTGAAAGCGGGCATAGAGATTACAGCGAAAGCTAGCATAGTATTTACCGCGAAGGCGGCCATAGTGATTACAACGAAAGCTGTCGCATTAAGATTACAGCCGTGAGTGCTGTCGTTTGTGGCGTGAGCCATGAATCATTGTGTTGCTGTTGAACATAATCTTACATGCTATGTGTTTACATACTGATGAGTGATTTATTACTACTAGGATTCTTTTGAATCTCATTCTTTCCTTGGACTAACCATCAGATAGGACAAGTGGCTCCAAGGAAAAGCGGGTAACTAGGAGCGACTAAGACTAGTGGGAAGGTTTTAATTTTTGGACTGTTGGTTATCTGTTTTAGTTTGGGATTACTGTATATATATGTGATGTGAATATTATTTTTGGGTATGTAATCCCCTAGGTTGGAAAACTTTACACCCATTATATATATACATGTAACCCGGGGTTGCCGGGATTTTAGGTGGAAACTCTAATATTTATGAATGTGATTTAACTACACAGGTAATTGTATTTGAACGTGAATGTGAGACCAGATTAATTATATTTTTGAATTGCTTTTCTAGACATCCCATCTTGAAGATGAGGGATCATAAATGCTGTTTTTGTCTTATTGGTCTCTATTTCACTTAAATTTCATAATCTGGATATAATTATGGTGAGGGGGTTACAGGCGAACTTCTTCCCCACCCACCATCAACCTTCTTCTCTACCCACCACACCAACCATTAACCTTTTTCAACTTCGTTGTCTTCGTCTTTTGCTCGACCTCCGTTGACGAACTATGGCTGACCTTCATCTTCAACCCTAAACCAACAATAGCAATATGTGCAAGTGACCACAGATCCGTGATGACAGTAAACTTCCAGATTTGCGATGATTTTGAGTCTCCTCTTATAGATCTATGATGAGCTTCAATCGACAGTGAAGATGGGTCTTTGGTGAAGATTGGAGGCTTCTGGAGCTTCATCAAGCTCAACTGATTGAAAAGCTTACTGATTTGCAATGGTGAAGATTAGAGGCTTGTCGAGCTTCATTGTTTTCGTGGTGAATTGGTGATAGGATTTGGTGAAAGATTTTTTTTTTTATTTTTCAATATAAAGGGGCATTTTGGTATTTTTATACAAAAATTATATCTCATTTTCATGACATACCAAACAAACTTTTAAACCCCATTTCCATATCCATTTCTGTTTCCATATTCATTTTTATTTCCATCAAAATAAATTCCGTGTGCCAAATGGACCCTTGGAGTCATGAGAAGGGCACATTCTGTAATATCCCAAAAAGTGATTAAGGGCTAATGACTTCAAAAGTGGATGTAATTATTGTTGAATAAACACTTTTGGAGAATGTGTTATGAGAATTTAGATATTTTAAAGATTCCAATGGCTTCCTTGTGAAAATTCGTGTGGGGAGAGTGTTTATTGTGAAATTGGAACCATTGGGAACAATTGTGCAAAAGTTGAAAACTTTGTCCATTGAAACTCTATACAGGGCAGCCGATTTATATGGACGTTTTAAATAGGCAAATGGTGTCTAAAAATTCTGAAATTTCCCAGTCTTAAATTTCACATGTCAAGCTTCAAAACGGACATATAATTTGTATCATTTTGATTTTTGAGCTAAGCGTTATGGATTTTTGAAGTTTGCTAAGTGAAATTAATTATTTTCTGGAACAATATGCAAAGATTGAAATTCTGGGAATTTTGTGATTCCATCCAGAAAAATTCTATATTTTTTCTTAACACTAGACTCAATAAGGTTTCTATAGGCTTTGGAATCACTCCATTTTTATTTTTCTAGAATTAGTTATGATTTTTCAAAGTTTGGGCAGAAATCTGCCAGAATTTCTGAAAAATCCGAAATTGTTGGAAATTAATCAATAATTAGATATCATATAATATATTATATTAAATACCATCAGCCTTCTTTCTCCAGCATTTTCGTGCTGTTCCAGACCTGAAACAAGAGAGAGAAGGTGAGAGAGTTTAGAGAGAGAAAGGGAAGAAATCTCACAAGGTAAGCCGATTTCTCCGACGATTTAGCTCCTAACGCGTATAACTCCGACTCTAAGCTACTCCTCTTTATTCTTTAAGGTTGTGAAGCTCAAAATTTGGTGTTTCAAGGGTTAGGGTTCAGCCACCTTGAGGAAAAGCTAGTGGGAGCTTAAGGTAACTTCTAAATCTTCGTATATTAACTATTCTGGCTGCTATGGGCAATTTAATCGGTGAAATTTCGTCGGATTACCATTGGTTTTAAATTTTGGAAATTGAGTTTCCTAAGGGTTATGCTGCCCAATTTTGGTTCAAATGGTAGTTATAACCTAATGTAATAGTTAATAAAGTGGTTAGGAGTAGAAAGGAACGCGTTTAAGGAGCCGGAATCGTAAAACCCCGATTTTCCCCGGAGAACTCATAAATTTTGGTCAGCTCTAGAAATGGGTCTTAGATTTGGATTTTCAATGATTTGATAGTTCCATTGCATTCAGGAGTGAAAATTAGGTGGGGTTACAGTTGGCCACCTTTTCGAAAAAGGCTAAAAAAGCATAATTACGAAAATGCCCCTAAAACCCTTGAAGTAGGGTTGCTAAGGGTAAATTTGTAATTTTACATTGAATTTGATAATTCTGATTCCAAAAATGGATTCCTTGGGCAGAAATATATTAGGATAGCCCATATTAGAATTTCAGGAAAAGTGCAACCGGATCGGGTACGGCGGGCCCAGACCGGGTCCCCGGGGGCATTTTTGTAAATTTTCATTACAGACTCATATAACCCCAAGAAACACTATAGAAGTGTCTAAATGGTGTATTTGGAATTGAAGGATTCGATATTTGCCCTATTCGTGATCCACCTGCGCTAGAGCACAATCGGAAAGAACAAGGTTGTGACTCTTTCTCTTATACTGTGTGTGAAACATTGTATGTATGTTTGTCATGCATTGAGAATACTTTGTGAATATATTGTGATGCTTTGAGTTCACAGCGCAAGCTGACGCATAGTGATACTTTGTGATACATAGAGATCACAGCGAAAGCTGACACATAGAGATTACAGCCATGAGTGCTGTCGTTTGTGGCGAAAGCCATGATACATTGTAATGCTGCTTAACATGATCATATATGCTATGTGTTTACACATTGTATGAGTGCTTTGTTACTACAGAGATTCTTTTGAATCTCATTATTTCCATTGACTAACATTTCAGACAGGGCAAGTGGCTCCAAGGAGAAACGAATCACCAGGAGCGGCTAGGATCTTGTAGAGATGTGTTGTTAGTTTGTTGGTTATCTATTTTGGACTTGGGATTACTGTTTATTTTTGAAATGTAGATATTACGTTGATGTTGGTCATGTAATCCTCTAGTTGGAACTTATAACCCTTAGTTTATACATGTATGAAACCCGGGAGTTGTCAGGAATTTGGCTATGCACTCTGATATGTATGAATGTGATTGAACTGCGCGGAGTAATTAGATTCGGAAGATGAATATGAGACCATGTTGAATGAATTTTAGAAAAGAGATTTGAGAAAAACGTAATCGTCGGTCTCTAATTCTTTTAAATTACGCATTTTTGAATCTTAATTACGGTTATCAAAGTAGGGGATTACACATTCAACCATGCCCTTCCATCTTACCTCATACTTGTTGGTGGAAAAATAATAATAATAAAAAAATCCTCCCTCGCACTTGAAGCAACCATCCTAGCTTATTAGCTTTCTAATCAATTTCCTCTCGGTCTCACATAGATCTCTATAATAGCAATCATCATTACATTTCAAAGTTAATATATGCATAAACATGTATGCACACTCTAAACATTGTGTTATATATATATATATATATATTTCAATTATTTATTTCCTAAAAAACTGTGACATATACCATTTAGAAAATGATACAAATTTTTAAAAGAAATTTTCCTAAAGGTCTATTTGGCATGAGGGAAATTGAGGGGAGGAATGGGATGGGAGGCAAAATTTTAATGAGTTTGATTTAATAAAAAAATTGAAGAGGTGGATTTAAAAACTTTTAATTAATTCTTTTACTCTTTTTTAATTTTATATATTCTTTTTATTACAATTTTATAACCACACTTTGTCATTTTTTTAAAATTAAATTTATTAAATTTTTTCTTCTCCATTTCCCTCATACCAAACAAACCCTAAGAATTATAGGAATTAATTAAATTGAATGCTTTTTAAAAATATAGTACATTATTTCAACTATCACCTGAACTTTTTTTCATTAAATATAGTAATAAATATAAAAATAAATTATAATGTGAAAAATCTTAAAATGTTAATTTTTAAAATATTTATATATTCATAATGAATATAAAATTATAATTATTAAATTTTAAATTTAAAAACAATAATTTGATTATTGTTAAAGTAAAACATGAGTTGTTTTTATTTTTGGAGGAGAGGTTCGAAAAATAATTGTGTGTGGTTGATGTGAATTGGTGAGCTTGTTAGCGAGGAATATAATAATAAAAGGGAGAGAATAATGAAGTGGGTTCTTTACAAGAGAATAGTGGTAATGATTTCCATTATAGCACACGGCATAGGGAATCAGGAAAAAAAAAAATTGAGGGGTGAGGCCTATTATTATTTTATGTGTGGCTCAGTCATCCCCTTTTTTTCAAAGTCAAATCCCATCATTATCTCCTCATAATTATTCCTTCCTTAATCCCCCAATATTTTTTTCCCCTTTCTGTGATAAAGTCTTTTGGATCATTCTGGGATTACTTTTTTATGATATGCCTGATTGCTCAAAATAAAATTAGTTGTCATTATTTAGTTGTTGCTTTTATTTGATAAGTTAATGTTGTTATGTAAAAAAAATCATAATATTGTTACTTATTAAATTTTTGTCATGTGATTTTTTTTTTTTCATATTTATTAGATTTCAAGCTATGGGCATTGAGACAATTTTGCTAATAAATTTAATGCCAAATTTATCCTTCGACATTCACAATGGTTAAACCATTTTTGAGATATTTTATTGGGATTGACTAATTATGGGGCATTTCTGTGTCTTTTTCCTATATTTCATTTTTTATTTGCCTTCTTTCTTTTTGTTTTTCTAAACACACAGCAATAACATTTATTATTTTTAGGGAAAATTGGGGATAAATCCCCATTTAAAAATTTATGTAAGGAAGGGGACCTGATACAAAGAAAAAGAAAAGGTGTACAATACTTAATGTAAAAAAGTGTGATAAGAGAAAGACCAAAATATCATCTGCAAATTAGCTTATGTCGGATACAATAAAAATCCATATGCGAATTAGCTTCTGTCATATGCAATTACCTTCCATATAATATGGAATTAGCTTCCCTCTTTATCCACTATTAAACTTTAAAGGTATTTTGGTTTTTCTTTCTATCACACTTATTTACATCGAAAGTATTGCTCAACAGGGTTGTGGAACCCGGATCGGATCAGCTGGTTCGACCCGAAAACCGGCGAATCGGCCGGTAAACTGGTCCAGTCCGGGTTCTAATTTTAAAAAAAAATTTACATTTTTCTTTTAGAGTTTTATATTATGAGTTTAAAATCTTCAATTTCTCACCGGTTTAGTCCCAGTTAACTCCGATTTAGCCCCGGTCTAATTCACTGACCCTTAACCTAATATTCCGATAGGTTCAATACCCGATCCGGGTTTTAATACCTTATTACCCACCAATTCATGATGTCAGGTCCCATTTCTAAAATACATCTTTAAATGGGGATTTATCTCCAATTTTCTGTTATTATTATTATTATTGAAAAATCAGATATTTTTGTATATTGATGATTGATAAGACATCTCAATGGCTGGCAAAAAAAAAAAGAAAAAGATAAGACATCTCAATGCGACTAGCTATAGGCCTATAGCCCCACCAACAAGAAATCCAAACATTAAAGCAGAACTAGCAGGGGTTAGCCTAAAATAAGAGAAAAAGAAAAAAGAACTAGCACTGTAGGCCTACGGTTCTTTACAAATATGGGCCTCTCAATTCCAAGTTCTTCTTTATAATTCAATTTCACATCAAAGGTCCCATGAATAACTCTTTTCACACTAAAATTACTTTCCCCTGCCATCCATTCTTTCTAGAGATTAAAAAACTTATTTCGATTCGACTCGTTAATATTTGAATTAAATTAGGTAGCACTAGATTCAACAATGTGAAAAAAGGAGTTTTTTAGCCAAATAGTTTGTTGAATATAACAGGTTAGATTCCCTTCTTTCTACAGTATTAGATTCGCAAAATATATATATATATATATATCAATTTAATTTTTCTTCATTATTGTCCCCTCTACATTTCATATCTATTGCAGTTATGAATCGTTGAAGTCAAATTCTAATAACACAGATTAATTTATATTATTAAAGATGATTAAATGTACATCATTAAATTTAATCTAACAATTCTTTTCAGAGAAAAGAAACCTCACTCTTTTTTATTATCTAAATTTCGTAAAAAATCCTATTGAGTAATTACTAATTATACATTAAATAATTAAATTAGTTGTAAAGATGCAACTCGGCCTCTCCAGATTTTATAGGCCAAGAAAAGGATCAAGCTTTTGTTTGGTTGAAAATTACTAAATTGTTGTCCAACCAAAAAAGTCCAGATTAGAACGAAATTCGATCCAAATTGATCATTGCACATCCTACATGACACATATTTAGTGTCAATCTTGGACCCAAAAAAAAAATTGGCGGCAATCCACTTGGAGGATAAAAATATCAATCCTCTAATAATCAAACAAAATTTTGAACCAATTGTTTACCAAAAACAGAAAAACTTGAAATTGTTCGAGCAAAAAAAAAAAAAAAAACTTGAAATTGTTTGCCAGATCACCAAAAGGCGACAAGAAAATTTGAGAATTTCAGCTAGCCTTAAAGATGTGACATAATTTCAGTTAACTCCCGAAACTCACTGAAACTTCACAATACTCCCTTTGGTCAAAAAAGAAATTAAGTTTTGGGTTGAAAAGACAACGTTATTATTACTTTATTTGTCTTATAAATTGTCTTATTTGTCTTATAAATGGCCATAATGTTTTCAGTCCCCTGGGTTCTTTTGAATCCCTTTATTTATCTTGTGAATTTTTGTATTTATCTTGTAAATTTCTATATTTGTCTTGTGAATGACCAAAATATTTTTAACTCTTTAGGTTCTTTCAAATTCCTTTCTTTGTTTTGTAAATGCTTTTTTGAAAGAAATAAAATTAGGGCATTATTGTCTTTTTACCCACAAAACTTAATTTCGTTTTGACCCTTGGGGGTACAATGAAGTTTTAGAAAGTTTTGGGGGTTGATTAAAATTATGTCACATCCTTGAGAGCTCAACGAAATTTCCCTGAAGAAAATTAATAGATATTTTGATAGTGTTAATTTATGTATATTTTGAATAATAAAAATGATCAAAATTAAGTTTAAAAATATTTTCAATTCATTTTTATCGTTCCAATAATAATAATAATTTCATTTCATTGTATATATATGTTCTCTTTTATTAGAAAAAGGTAATCCCTATAAGATCTCAAAGTTTTATCTGATTTATAATTATGTCCCTATATATATTTTTGCCTTTTATTAGGTCCTTACAATTTTCTCAATTATAGTCATTAGTCTTTAGACTCATAATGTATGTTAATTATAACTAATATGGATGCTGGTTAAGTGACATATAAGTTTCTATGAAATACAAAATAAGAAATTTTTTAAAACATAAAATGATGAATTAAAATTTATTTTTTATCAACATAAAAATGAAAAAATTATGTTGTAAATGTTTTTATGTATCTATATATAATTTGTAATTTGGTTAATTTTCTTACAACAAAATGTTTAGGTGAGTTAGGTCCCGCCATTATCTACTAATTTAATTTCTCATACAAATTAATAAATTATGAGTATAGAGACTAATACACAGGTTGAATACATAATAGGGACCTAATAAAAAGTAAACAACTATAGAGGCCTAATTAAAAATTTTATGAAACTATAAGAATTTATGACCTAAATTTGCATTTTTAATGTAAATTTTACATTCATGCTATTTTTATTGAAATGAATATAAATATGAGTAAAATACTCTAACAACTCTTCTACTTTATCTTAATTACACATACACCCCCTTTGTTTTAGTTAAAATCATTAACACTGTCAAATAATCACTACTAGAGAAAATGCCTTTTATGATGGTTATTATCTGACATATAATTCCAAACCATTAGATATGCGGGCATTATATATGCTCGGTGTAGATACATAGCGGTTTTGAATCGTGATCTATTCAATGTCTATTATAAAACCACTTATGTATTGTGGTTGATGAGGGCATGTTGTGCGTAATGCTGTAATGATAATAAAATGGCTCACATAAACAACCGTTATATATACTATAATGATGGCATAATAAATAATGTTGTCAATTAAACAACTGTTATAAACTCTAAAACATACATAATGATACTTTCATAATAACCGTTATATATTGTATAAACATACATAATAGGCATTTTATTACAATTGTTATTTATTTGCTACAAATGATAATGGCTTTAATGAAATAACCATCATATATAGTTATACATAAATAGCAGTTTTTATGTAAGAAATGTTAATTTTTTAGGCATTTGTTTTAAAAATGGGGATTCTGCTCTTGATATCCCCCTACATGCGCACAAAACAAAATTGTACACAAATTTTGTTACACACACACACATAGAGTCACTCATATATAATTAAAACCAAAAGGTTAAAACCTATATATAACATATGCATGAGATACAGTTTCTATTTTGCTTGTTTGGCTTAACTCTATAATAGAACATAAGCTCACACATAGAGTATGACCATACAATTTGGGATAGATTAAGACATTCCTGGCTTTATGGCTATGCTCAATGGAGCTCCCAACTGTAAAGGACTTAAGGGGTACGTAGACATCGAGCACGATTGATAGAGAAGGAGGGATCTAATGTGACCATAGAATATGATATGCTAAGGCCGGTGCCTTACCATTGAACATAGCATATGGTGCTCTATAGTAACGTCTGATCCCTCCTTCTCTATAAAGTCTTGCTTGAGCTGCATACCCCTTGAGCCCTTTATGATAGGGAGTTCCATTGAGCAATAATATCTTGATCCATCCTAAATTGTATGGCTATAGTTGATGTGTGAGCTTCTGTTTTATTATCTAGTTAAGTCTAACAAGTAAAGCAAAAGCAGAAACTTTTTCTTATGCATATATTATAAGAATCTCTCTCTTTATACAAAGAATATGTTAGAACCGGCTGACACCCAAGAGGGGGGTGAATTGGGTGTAAGATAAAAACTTAAGAACTTCGAAAATCTTTTCGCATCTTAGTAAAAGCAGTAAGTATAAAGGTAATGAATCATAAATCAATAGTTAGATTAAATAATATATGCTGGAAATATAAGAGCTTAGGGAAGAGAATATGCAAACTAGATTTATCCTGGTTCGGTCCAATCTGTGATGGCCTACGTCCTGTCCCCAGGCTCCTCTTGAGATTTTCAAATCCACTATCTTCTTGTTTAATCCAGGCACAAGAAAAGCCTTTACAATCGTACAAGTTTAGCTGGGTACTTGTGAAACCTTTTACAAATCTCTTACTGAAATATTCCCCTTACGGCAAGTCTTACGAGCAGAGCAATCCCGAAGATCTTCCTCTTCTGCTTACTCGTGCAAGTCTTACGAGCAGCAATGTTCTCTCCTGCTTACACCCCTATAAGTCTTATGAGCAGCAATGTTCTCTATTGCTTGCACCTCGTAAGTCTTACAAGTAGAATGTCTTACTGGCAATTCTCTCTACAACTTCCCCCATAAGGAAATCAACCCTCTCAAGGTCCCTCTACCTTGAGATCAACTCAGAAATATAGTTGAAAATGTTTACAGACTCTCTCACTGAGTGGATATAATACTCACTGAAGTATAATATAAATAAGCACTCTCTCAATGATAAGTAATATAGAAACTGGAAAACAGAGAGTGTTTGGGTAGAAGCAGAGGATTCATATTTCTATCATTTTCTCGTAGTTGCTCGCTGTCTCTGTGTTTCATCGACTTTGATTGCTCTCTCATTTATAGTTGATGAAGATGATGACCGTTGTGAGCATTCATCCGTTGGAGTCATTTTGACCGTTGAGCATATTTGAAAAACTAGCTACCATGAGATTTCCGTTGCAAAGAAGAGCGTCCCGTTGAGGAGCGGTATGTCTCATTATGAGCTGTACATCATGTTGTGGAGCGGGATGAATACGTTTGAGTTTCCAGACAATCTCTCATGGTGGGTTAATCTTTTGTTGTGGTAGGTAGCCGATACTCGGTGTGTAATGATGCCGCCCGCCACAATTGACTCTTTCATTTGAATATGTAATCTCAACGTTAAATTTCTTGTTTCACACTGCAAAATACTTAATCATTAATATGATGAAGAGTTAGTCATGGGTATGTTGGATCATTAGTCAAAAGCTGAATTTCTGGCTTCTAGACTCATCATGTTAAGTGATGATATTTGCCATACGTGACATCCGTTCTTGAAGATGCAATCCAAATGTTTAACCTCCTATTTCTCATTTGAAATATATGTTAGTTAACATTTTTGTATATTAACAAGTGAAAACATAATGAATAAATAACATTTAACTATGTTTGAGGAGATTGCTGTGAGGCTCTATTTTGTTTCTGGATTCTACCAAGTTCTCACTCGAGTGTAGTATGGCTCACTCGAGTGCATTTGATATTTTCACGTTCTACCTTCCTCTCAGGCAAACACTTGCTACTCTTCACTCGCACGGACTCGAGTGCAATTCTGGTCATCACTCTAGTGCAACTAGTCCTACTCGAGTGCGCCTCACATTTCTTTAGTCATATTTCTTCTCGGGTTAAAACACTTTCATGTCAACACTTGCATGTACTCGAGTGCAAAGCAACTTGATGCTCGAGTATGGATCCGTGTGCTTGAGTGTTGTAAATTTCTCCATACTTCAGCCGCTTCTAGACAACACTCACATGACATTTTTCAAGAGTGCGTTTTTGCACTCGTGAGTGATGTGGGGTCAGATTAGACAAAATTTATTTATTTGATTCTAATGATGTATCATAAGAAAGCTCTTACCATATGCATTCTAATGCAAAAAGGATCAGCTCCAAACTCCTTGTATTATGCAAGTTATGATCGAAAGAGTGTCTATCGCACTAGACTACACAAGCGTCAACTTCCAAAAGGCATAGCTCCTAGAATATAAGTTCAAATTAGGCAAATTACCTATCTATGGAAAGCCCTTTGAGTATAGTTTCATATGGCATTGGTCTCATCCCAATCCGATGTGTGGTTTGTGAGTTATGTTTACAATACCGAACCTGTCTTGAAAAGTAACTATGATTTCAATGTCATCTTCCACGGATCATATCTCCTTCATTTGAAATTTTTTCAATATGATCTTGGTGTAAATTTTTCGTGTTGTGAGTCTTCTTTCCTATGCCACCAGTTTCAACTTAATCCGAAGTGTGATTTGAGAGATATGACCAAAATACCAGACCTCTATCAAGCTGAATGTAAAACAGAGTTGAACAGAGTAGCCCAACACTTGAGTGTGTTCTTGCTTCACTCGAGTGCTACAGTGCCACACTTGCTATAGTGATTTTGCACTTTCATTCTGCACCTCGAGCACTATAGTCATTTGCATGCTACAGTACCTGCATGCTACAGTGCCTCACTCGAGCACTACGGTGCCTCACTCGAGTGATTTCTACAATACCACCGCTACAGTGCCAAACAGTGCCTCAAATTTCTGAAATTTTCAAAATTACTTCTAATAACTTGAATCTTGTTATTCTCATAAGATCTTATAAGTTCTTCTTTCTTCCATATCTTTCTTCTTGATTTTCCTCTTGATAATAATTCTCCATTACTCAGTCAAGATATCTTCTTTTGTTTTCTTGACTACCTTCAATCTTCTTCTTTCTTTGCTTGGCTAATCTTCAAGTTATGCAACATTAAATATAGTAGTTAATCAATATAGAAGATTGATATATTATTCAAACTTTTGCTCTTAATATTTTACATTTATATTTGACATCATCAAAACTAATTATATCTAATAGGATCATCAAGCAGCACACAAAATAACTTTTCTTCATAAAAGATTTTGCTCTTGCCTTCGAAGAATCTAGCATATGGAAGATATGTAAATTCCTCCATTGAAGAGTAGAGTATAGGATTGAATCAACATAGTAAAATCTTTATAAATCTTTAACAACTTCGTATAACAAGAGAGAAAACTTTGATAAGAGCAATTGATTTTTCATATAAAACATGAGCACACCGGAGGTTAAAACCTAGCTACAAAAAACAAAGTGAATAATAATGGATAATACAAAATGGAGGAGGGAAATCATACCTTTATATGAGTAGAACATACCACAAAAAGAAATGTGACCTAGCTAGGGATGAAGAACAAAATCATGATTTAGCACAAGTGAAGCAACCCACGCAGCTATTGCTAACAAGTACAACGAATGCTTTGGATTGTGTGGCTCCTATGAAAATGACTAATTAATGCCTAAAAATTTAACCACAGAAGTGGAGTTTCGAGGTTGGTTGGTTACAATAAACCCTAAGACAAGTGTGGTAATGAATGAAAAAACATGTAGGGCTTGCATAAAAACATGCAAACCTGTTGCTAAGAATTACGAATAAGGCTTTGGATGTTGTAGTTTGATTGAAAACAATGATCGACAATTGGAAAATATGACCAAAGTAGTACGATTCTGAGGTTGGTGGATTTACATTTGACCTAAGACAAGTGTGTTAGAACCAGCCAATACCCTAGAGGGGGTGAATTGGGTGTAAGATAAAAAATTAAATACTTCGAAGATATTTCTGTATCTTAGTGAAAGTAATAAGTATGAAATTAATGAATCATAAATCAATAGTTAGATTAAATAATATATGCTGGAAATATAAGAGCTTAAGGAAGAGAATATGCAAACTGTGATTTATCTTAGTTCGGTCCAATTCACGATGACCTACGTCCGTCCCCAGGCTTCTCTTGAAATTTTCAAATCCACTATCTTCTTGTTTAATCTGGGCATAAGAAAAGCCTTTACAACCCACAAGTTTAGCTGGGCACTTGTGAAGCCTTTTACAAATCTCTCACAAAGTTACTCCCCCTTATACATCGTAAGGTTACAACTGAGTTACTCCCCCTTACACACCGTAAGGATACAACTTTAATGATAAAGGATTAGAATCAATCTTCTCTCTTTGAAGTGAATAAGATGAACATTGAAGTATAATATAAATAATCCCTCTCTCAAATATACATGATATAGAAAATTGATAAGAACAGAGAGTAGTTGGGTCGGAGTAGATGATTTATAATATAAGCATGTTTGCGTTGTTATGTTCTTGTTGTTAATCTGAACTCTGAATACTCTTCTATTTATAGTTGATGAAGATTGATGACCGTTTGAGCATTTCAACTTATCCGTTAGAGTCTCGTTACTTCATTTGACTGTTCTTCATATTTGAAAAACAAGCTGTTACGTTCGGTGGACTCTCCTTTTCCGTAAATCAACTTTTGTCTCTTTACATCATTTCTTTATTGTATTCCTAGAGAAATATGTTAAACTCTAACACAATGAAGTATTAGAGTGATTGGAAGCAAGAAGAGTGAGTTTCATAATCATTCTTATGCTTTTTGGAATCTTCAAGTATTTTTCTGTCCTCCTAGGAAGCATCGCTTAAGTGGTCACTCGAGTGATCCTAGGTGATCACTTGAGTGATCCCCTTCAAAATGTGGCAGAGAGCATCGGAGTCATTTTCCAACTTTATTAGTCAAGTGGTAACTCGAGTGATCATAGATCATTACTCTAATGATCACTTGAGTGATCTTTTCATTTTAATTTAAAACAATTCAAATGATATATCATCAAAAAGCTCTAGTCGTCTACATTCAAATGTAACAAGAATAAGCTCCAAACTCTTTGTATTTAGAAAGTTATGATCAAAAGACTATCTTCTACATTATACAATGTCTGAAATCATGAGTATCAAATTCCAGAAGGCATAAATCTTAGTATATAGCTTCAAATATGAAAAATTACCTATCCATAGAAATCTATTTAAGTTTAGTTTCTTATGGATCTAGTTTTATCTCAATCCAACATGTAGTATGAGAGTTATGTTTAAAATAACGAAGTTGTTCTGGAATAAGATGATGATTTGCATGGCATCTTCTAAAGATGATATCTCTTTCATATAAGCTCCTTTGAATGTGATCTTAGTATGTATATTTCGTGTTGGGAGTCTAGTTTCATATGAAACTAGTTTTAGATCAATCTGACATGTGGTTAGAGAGATATCACCAAAATACCAAACCTCTGTCCTACTGTGCGAAAACAGAGCACATCAAATTTCTCATCACTCCAATGGTCATTGGAGTGATTCTGGGTCATCACTCGAGTCATCACAGTCAAAACATAGAAATTAAGTGTCTTTTTTTCTTTTCCTAGCCTCAGCTTTTTTTAAGTTACTCCTCTTAGCGTGAATTCTTTTCTTCTTGTCAAGTAATAATTCTCCCGTCTTTGAAACCCAAATGCCTTCATTGTGATCATACCTGACGTATAAAGCATCTTCTTCATGCAAATTTAAAGGTTCAAGTGATCTCCTATTAAATAGATCATCCTAAACTCTATTACCTACTGCTTATTAGTTACTTTATTTGTCAACAGAACAATAGACCATCCATGTTTAGAAAGATAACAGATGTAGAACACTTATTTAGCCTGAGAAGCCAAAATGAAAGGCTAATCTTTATACCCTTCCTTATTCAAATTCAATTTTCTCTAGCCTAAGTCATCAATTCTCAAGCCATAATTATTGTCAACCTACTTACATTCAAACATGGGAGCTCAGAAGCTGATATAATCCAACTCCTAGATGGGCTTTGTGACCCCAAAGTATGACATCTTCGCATAGATATGATTTCTATCTTTAGAACTCGATACATGCATAGTGTTAGCTACAAGAGTTATACCATTAGTTTGCATTTTGCTTCGATCATCTTGCTCTTTGATGTAAAAGGTGAACCCATTAATGATATAGCTTGTGCAAGATGTTACTTGTAACACCCTTGAATTCGATGAGCTTTATGCAGTGAATTCAAACCACTAAGCAGTATTCCTTGGTAAAGCCCTTTCAATTGCCAACGTCAAGAGAGGACTCGAACCTGTAGTTGAGTGGATTTTTTTGAATAATTTAAAACTTTTCAAAACTATCATAAGGTGGTTCGTAACTTCTTCATAACTCATCATTTCTTAATTCTTTTAATATTATCAGAGTATTTCTTTTTGTATTAATCATTTTGCTTACTTAACTAATGGGTTGGTATAGTACGATTACCCATTTCTAATTCAATTATCGTGATTAGGAAATTCAATTCATCCATCATGCAGTGAAATACAATTAATCACTAAAACGTCAATTACACAATAGTACAACATGTAAATAATTCTTCTGTTCTTCATTGCAACTTCTTATATTGGCACAACGCCCTGCACTCCCGTTTTGTGCTCAACAGCCTATATGGTTGATTGGGGGGGTGAGATTTAGGAGAAGCTCAATAGCAAACAATACCACTATGCATGCAAGATATATACTTAATGTATGACATGCTTGCCTTACATAATTACTGCCAACATATTGACATATTTGCATGCTTAAAGTTACAACATACTCATGTCTATAGCATAAATGCAAACAGAGCTTCAATCATGCTTAACACAATTAGACAAAGCAAAAGCATAGATCAATGCACAAGCATACATATCAAGTACATCCAGATTAGGTAAGTTATACTACCTCTTGACTTTGAGTCCTCCTTTTGTACCTTTTCTTCCAACTATTGAAGTTGCTTGAAGACTTTTCCATTCCTCTTCTTTGCCATCTCATGGTGCTAGAAATATAGTCACATCATTAGAACCATGACAAATAAATATCCTAAGTGGCTACATTAGCCTCTAGGACATGTCTCTTATCTTTGGACCCATACTTGTCCTAAATTACCTTAAGTGCCACAAATTCGTGGGTTACCCTAATCTACCAAATTTGTCACCTAACTTTAAAAAATCAGAACTTAATCTCTAGAAATCTAAATAAGGTGGTTCAAATTCCTATGTAATCCTCTTTAAGTCTATTTTAAGGGAAAAATACTTTCTACTTCCAGTTTCACACACACATTTCCAGAAACTCCAATCAATCCTTACTACCACAAATTCCTTCTAGATTCACTGCCCAACTTCAAAGATCTATTTCTTACACCCTACTAACCCAAATGACACATATTATATATCACATTCAAGCTTTGGACGTATACTATGAATCTGAAAAATATCATGACCATTGGACAAGATTTGACTATTGAAAAACACGTTATACTAGAATGTTCCCAAGAAAATGCAGACTGGTAGCATCTAACTTTAAATTCCAAAATTTATATCTTCTATCCAATCACTCTAAAATCATAATCAAAGGCTATTCCTACACAATTTTTTATGTAGAAGCCAATGGTAACCTCAAATTACTCAAAATGATTCTCTTTCTTCATGTTCTGGCCCTAACCAAAAACCCACTCTTAAGCCAAAACAATCAATTTGTAAGTTTAATCACTAAACCACTCTAATATCATCATTAAACTTTGTACATCACTATATTTATCATCATAACATTATAAACTCCCATTTCCTCAAGTTGATCAGAACCATAGCCACCAAAGAAGTTCAAGAAAACTCAATGAAACCTCAAGATATTCAGTTCAAATTGAAGCTTAGGCTGACCTCTTCGCGATTATACAACTGGTTTGGAATTCCGGTAGCACTGACCCTAGGTAGAAGGCACCAAACACCTCAGATTGGAAATCCAAAACCATAGAAAGAAAGCCCACACCAAGTAGAAGAAGATTAGTGAAGGCTCCGTCGGCCGAAATGCCGATTCAGGCTTGAATTGGGGCAAGAACCTTTTGTGTTCTTATTATTCATCTTCCTTCTCTCCTCTTTCAATTTCTCTCCATTTCTCTCATTTTTACTCCCATTTCTTCTTGCTGAATGAATTGATAAAGAATTATGGAGGAGTTGGATTTGTGCCATGTGTCCCTTACTTTGATCTATTGGTGCCATAGTGTGACAAGTGTCGTATAATTAAATCATAGGATGACATCTGTCCATCTAGCATAATCATTTCTCTATCTCTTCACTTTCTCTTAGGCATCCTTGAGGGTTAGGGGAAGAGGGGCCTAATAATTCCACTAAATCCTGGGTTCGGTGATCAGGAAGTCAAGTATGTGACCGAGGCGGAGACTAGTGGATTCCGCTGACTCAAAGCTTAGGTGGCTCCTCTCTAGAGTGCCAACACAAAAGTGAAAAAGAAAGTGCCATCATGAGAGACACTTGGCAACTTTTTATCAAGCCAACACAAAAGTTAAATTGTACATCCCAAGATGAGAGAACAAGTGTCACTTTCTTATGAAGCCACCATAAAAGTTGAGTCATAATTACTTATCATTACTTACTTTATTAAAGCTACATTAATAAAGTTACTTTATCGATGCTCCCTTGGGACCCTACTCTGGTATTACAAGGGATTACAGCACATATATTGAGGCCCGTAAAATGATGCCATGAGCCCCTTGTGTCCCCTAAATGGCACCAAGTGTCATACAGACATCGATAAATTCTACCTGATGACTTTCACATTATGGGCCCTCATACTCTTCGGAGAGTCATTTCTTACTCGGAGGGTCGAGTCTTACAGTACTTGAGAGTTACTCTACCTCTCATCAGTCTTGGGACTCTTCCCAAACTGGGCTTAGTCATCTACCTGATCAAGCTTTTCCTCAAATTCATAGGCCTAAAATTTAGGATATTACATTTTCCCTCAAATTTTGATGCATATGGTTGCGTACATACTCATCATCCTCCTTGAAGTTGTGTAGCACATATAGGTGTGCTTGCTCTAACTATTGGTTTGATATGGTCACAACCTTCCTACCCATGATCCTTTCCCCACCGGTCATCCTTCCCTCGTGTTGAGACACTAAAAGGCCAATATCATTTGCATGTTTTATATATGTGGTAGAAAATTCAGTGGCCTTTGTACATAAGTATTGTTCAATAATGCTATCAACACCCTTTAACATATTGATATGCGCAGAGTAATAAAGGTATGTTCTACAGGCTTACATAAACAATATAATTATACTGATGAAAGTACTGGTTTATATACCAAAATCACACCAATAGGGTTTAATAATATTTTCAAGTGTGTCCAAAATGTCCAAAAATAAAGACAACATATAACCACCAGCTCCTATCTTGAGGTCTACACCCATTAGTTTCCCGTGTCCGTCACTTTACCCTTAGTGCCACTGGTTCCCACTGGAACATTTATTATTTAAGAAAAAGAGTTAGAGTCCAAGGAATCTCAGTAGTAACAGATTATCGTTCATATAAAATGTGAAAAGTAAATATGTTATTGTAACCCCCTACTTTATAAATTGTAATTATTATTCGAAAAAGTGTAATTAAAATGAATTAGAGGCCAATGGATGATAAAAGACTTGTTTTCAATCCCATCCTCAAGATAGGGTTTTCACAAAATTTCTTTACCTGGTCTCATATTCGTATTTCAAATATAATTAACATGCGTAGTTCAATTGCATTTATATATATCAGAGTGCAAACTACAATTCCTGGTAACCCCCGAGTTTCATATAATACTTAAGGGTTTATAGGCATTACCGCCCTAACAATTTTCCAACTAGGGGATTACATAATATCATACAAAAACTTACATCCATAATATGTATAGTAATCCTAACCAAAATTTGACAACCAACTATAAAAATCATATCCCTAAAGGAGTCCTAGCCACCCTTGGTTGTTTGTTTCCCCTTTGAGCCACTTGCCCTGTCTGTTAGTTAGTCAATGGAAAGAATGAGATTTAAAAGAATCCTAGTAGTAACAAATCACTCATACAATATATAATCACATAGCATGTAAGCAAATCATCAATTAGTACAGCAGCAACAATCATAATATACACATTGCCTCAATGACATACACATAGTCTTCATAGTTACACATAGCCTTGTAGCTTATACATAGCCTTTACGGCTGTCAAATAGCCTTTTAAATTTCACATAGCCTTTACGGCTATCACATAGCCTTTCGACTTTCACATAGCCTTTCGGCTTTCACATCCACACGCTTTGCAACATTCACAATTATCACAATTCAATGATCAATCAAACATACAATATATCACATATAGTATGAGGGAAATCGTCACTACCTTGTTCTTTCTAGGTATGCTCTGGCACAAGTTGCTCACGTTCAGGGCAAATATCGAATCCTATCAATCAAAATCAAGGACATAGGGTTATTCCCTTTTCTAATTCCTTAACTTAGAAACACTTAAGGTTGGTTGTCACTTGAGTCGCTTAGGTGGCTATGACAAGCTTAACAAAAGCCTAAAAGGTTTGGGAAGAACCATATAAAAAACCACTTTCAAAAGTAAAAAATACTGATTTTTGGGGTTTGGCCGAGGCCAATAAATATTTGGCTGCAGTAAAAATCAGGTTAGAAACGTTTTGGCTGAGGAACAAGATTTTGGCTGTAGCCCAAAAAGAGGTTAGAAAATTTTTGGCTGTGGCCAAAAGTCTTCTGGCTATGACCAAAAGCAGGTCAAAAACTTTTAGGCTGCAGCAAAAAACTTTTGGCTGCGGCCAAGAAAATTCTGTTTCTTGGTTGAAGTTTAAAAAATCATAACTAATTCCAGAAAAATTGAAACAAGGTGATCGCAACGCCTATGGAAATTTAAGTCCTTTGTATAAGAAAAATATGAACAATCACCAGCCACTACCACACAAATATAGAAATGCACAAAATTCAATACGGATCCAAAACAGCTTCCGGTTTCAATCCCAGAATTTGGAAAATCATAACTCGTAGCACATAGATCAAAATGACACACATTATATGTCTATTTTGAAACTTGGCATGTGAACTATTAGTCTAGAAAGTTTCAGAATTTTTAGACACCATTTGCTTATTCAAAACATCTATGCCAACTACTTGCCCAACACAAAGTTTACACTTGACAGAATTTCCTATTTTCAACTAATGTGTCCAATGGCTCTAAAATCAACAACCAAACCTATTCCTACATAATTTTGCACAAGGAAACCATTGGGATCACTAAAACAACCAAATTCATATCACATACACATATGTTCTATTTTCAACCATATTGCAACACAAACCACCAAATTGTTAAACTTTCCATTTAATGTTCCAAACCAATTTCATTATTCAAACCATGCAATAAGATGCCTATTCTACTACCAATATGAACAACATTAAAGAAGAACATTTGAGCATACAAGGTCATCTCTAAGGTCAAAAACTCACATTTTCTGTTCTCTTTCCTTCCTTCACTTGGCGAAAATGGAGTCTTAGAGAGAGAAAGATGAGATGAAGATGATGATGCAGATTTTGGTCTCTCACACTCTATTTTGGCTGAATTAATGAGGCGAGACAGAAGATAATTAGTGTTGACAATTTGACCATAATCCCATGGCTCATGTGTTGACAAGTGTCAAGATCTTGAACCTATTCTCAACTCTTTCCATGCATAACAAAACATGGGATGATTCCCTCTATAACACTTAGACAATTTTCACACTTCTTAATCCCTTATATTACTGATAAGTTCCTTCTATGGTTGCTGACTATTTGGTCAGTAACTTTTCTTTTTCCCACTTCACCCTTGATTCTGGGAATTCCTATTGAATCACCACTCAACACATTCTATCTTTCCATTACACCTTACCATACGCCCTCCCTCTAATTTAATTCAATTTAAATATTAATCTACTATTGAATTTAAATGCAGACTTTAGACATTAATTATAACACATTCAGATCATCATTCACATCATATTCTCCAAAAGTGTTTATTTAACAGTAATTACATTCACTTTTGAAGTCATTAGACCTTAATCACATTTTAGGGCATTATAGTTATGCTTTATGTTATGCACAAATTAATGAACAATATAATAGCATGTATACATGGGATAGGGGCTTAACCCATACCATCTGTACACGTTGGTTGGATTATTACTCAACAACCAGGTAATAGTACCCTTCTCACACTAACTATCCCTTCTCAGCAAAACCATGTTAATTAATTAAACTACAAATAATGGCATACAAAAACATATGAACCATGGCATAATGTATGAAGGATAAAGTCATTTCGATTTAAGTGCTGGGAGTTATGATTTTCCAAAATTTGGGGTTAAAACTGGAAGCTATTTTGAAGGATTAAGGGATTTCGCGTAATTCTGTATTTTTGGTTATGAATAAAAGTGATTCATATTTTTCTTGTATAGAAGACTTCAATATCTTTCCATAGCACATGGTATTACTTGATTTTGAATTTTTTTAGAATTAGTTATGATTTTTCAAAGTTCAGTCAACAGCAGAAATTTTCTTGGCCACAGTCTAAAAGCTTCTAACTTGCTTTTAGCTACAGCCAAAAACTTTCTAACCGCTTTTTGGCCGCAGCCAAAATCTCTTGCCACAGCAAAAAAATTTTTGAGCTATTTTTGTCCGCAGCCAAATATTTCTTAGCCGCAGCTGATGTAATTGCCGAATTTTCAATTAAGGGCTAATGACTTCAAAAGTGGATGTAATTATTGTTAATTAAACACTTTTGAAGAATATGATGCGAAATTCGATATGATATGTTGTGATCAGTGCCTAAACCCTGTATTTAAGTTCAATTGTGGATTACATCTAAATTGAATCAAATGATAGGAGGGCACATATTAAGGTGATATGGAATGATAACATGTGCTTAGTGGTTTCAAGTGGAATTGCCATAGTCAGGGCAAAATGGGAACACGAAAAGTTACCAACCGATTGATAGTTACTGAAGAGGAAACTCATTAGAAATTTGAAGATCAATGGTTGAGATTTATTGTAAGAGGGTAAAATCAAGTGTGTGTGTGTGTGCGCGCTCATGTGTGATTATGCAAGAAGTTAAAAGATCATGACAAGTGGCATATTATGGACCATGGATTAAGTCAAAAGTTCAAACCACTTATTCCTCTCTTCTCTCTCCCTGCAAGTCGGCTAGTTGCATAGGAATAGGAAAAAATATGCATCTTCATCATTCTCATCTTCTCTCTCTACTCTCCATGGTCGTGCAAGCATAAGGAAGAAAGAGAAAGAAGAAATATCAAGGTTAGTGTTCTACTTGACCTTGAATGATGAAATTCTCTTCATTAATCTTGATTATGGTGATGAGAGCTACATCTTCATGGTTTTAGATTTTTAAAAGGTGGTGTTTGAATATTTGAAGAAACTTGAAAGTGGTGGAATCAATGATCTAACATTGGAAAGAGGAAGAGGTGAGAAAGAGCTCTTTTTTGATATATTCATGGTGATCATTAGTTAAGTTTTTGAAATTTGTGATTTTGCCTTGATTTTGGTGTCATTTTGGAATGGATAAATTGCCTAGTGTATGGTGTTGGATTTAGTGTCATATGATGTCCCTAAGCTATTGGTAATAGTTTGAAATTTTGGAAACCAATTTGGTCATTTTGTGGTTTTGGAGTTTAATGTGGTTAGAAATGTAGAATATGACATTGTGAAGAGAATTTGGTTGTTTTGGTGTTTTCAATGTGTTCCTTATGAAAATTTGGTGGGGAAAGGGTTATTTGTGAAGTTTGGGAACCATTGGACACATTGTTGGGGAGTTTGGAAAATGTTGTCAGCTGTTGTGTGTTGGCTTCTGATAAGCCTCACTCAAGTGCATAGGGGTGTCACTCGAGTGCATCATCTTGTTTTCCCTTTTCCTTTAGTTTTCTGTTGCACTTCCATGCGAGAATGCAAGAGTGCATGTTTACACTTGCGAGTGATAGGGGTTATCACTCGGGTAAACTTGGTGTTACTCGACTGCAAGAGTATCTTACACCTTAGGGCTGAATCTCAGGTTGTCGCTCGCTATACGTTTTTCAAGAGCGTGTGCTAGCACTCGCAAGTGCTGAGCCATCAGTCGAGTGCTAGGGCTAGTTCTCAAGTGTACTCCTTATTTTAGGGTTTCTGTTGCTCTCGAGTAGTCACTTCCTATGCTTTACTCGGTCAGACTCGGGTGAGTATGGGGGCATTACTCGAGTATTGGGTTTAGAACTCGAGTAATGTGATTATTCTTTGTCTCAGTACAAGCTCTTGGCCAAGTACTCACAAGAGTGAGTCAACCTCACTCGAGTGCAAACCATCTCATCACTCAAGTGCATCATCTATCACTCAAGTGTAAGAGTTGAAAATCAGTGTTTTCTCTTCTGAAAAAGGGATCTTTGGTATAATATTCCTAACCCTTTAGGCATATGTCAAGGCTTCTAGTAGCCACCTAAAGATTTTAAATGATAACCAACTTTAAGTATTGTTAAATTAAGGAATTGGAGTAGAGAAATAATCTATTGTCCTTGATTTTGGTTTATAGGGTTTGATATTTGCACTGCTCGTGAGCCATTTGTGCTGGAGCACGCTCAAAAAGAATAAGGTAGTGACGCTTTTCCTTATATTATATGTGATACATTGTATGTTTGATTCATCATTTTTTGTGAGATCTTCACCTGCGGCCCATCGGTGTTGATAGTGGGAGGACCGTGCCTTCAGGGTGGTGGAATACGGGGGATGTGATTATTTAAAAGCCGAAAGGCTATATGTGGAAGCCAAAAGGCTATTTCTAAACCCTTCACCCATGGCCCATCAGAGTTTACAGTGGGAGGACCGTGCCTTCAGGGCAGTGGAAAATAGGGTATGTGATTATGTGCATATACGTTAGCCTGCATGCTGTGTTTTATGCTATGATACTGCTTGATGATATACTTGCATGCTTTGTGATTATGTATGGTATGAGTGATTTGTTACTACTGGGATTTTTTTAATCTCATTCTTTCCATTGACTAACCTCTAGACAGGGCAAGCGGCTCCAAGGGAAAGGAGATGACAAAGGGCGGATGGGACTCCTTAGGGAGATTTATATTTTGGTTGTTGGTTATCAATTTTGGTATTGGGATTATTGTACTTATTTGGGATGTAAATATTAAAATGATTTTGTGTAATCCCCTAAATGGGAATTTATAAGCCCTTAGTCTTTATATGAAACCCGATGGTTGTCGGGATTTTTGTTGTATGTAACCCCCTACCATGGTAACCGTAATTAAGATTCTAAAATGCGTAATTTAAATGAATTAGAGACCGACAGAGATGTTTTTCTCAAATTTATTTTCTAAAATTCGTTCAACATGGTCTCAGATTCATCTTCCGAATCTAATTACTCTACGCAGTTTAATCGCATTCATACATATTAAAGTGCATAGCCAAATTCCTGGCAACTCTTGGGTTTCATACATGTATAAACTAAGGGTTATAAGTTCTAACTAGGGGATCACATGACCAATATCAATGTAATATCTACATTTAAAAAATAAACAGTAATCCCAAGTCCAAAATAGATAACCAACAACCTAACAACACATCTCTACATGATCCTAGCCGCTCCTAGTGGTTCGTTTCTCCTTAGAGCCACTTGCCCTGTCGGAAATGTTAGTCAATGGAAAGAATGAGATTCAAAAGAATCTCAGTAGTAACAAATCACTTATATAGTGTATAAATGTATAGCATATATGAGCATGTTAAGCAGCATCACAACGATATATGGCTCACGCCACATACGATAGCACTCATGGCTGTAAACACTATGCGTCAGCTTTCGCTGCGATCTTAATGCAACAGCTTACACTGTAATCACTATGTGTCAGGTTTCACTACGATATCAAAGCATCATAATGTATCATAATGCATGACAAACATACATATAATACTTTACACATAGTATAAGAGAAGAGTCACTACCTGGTTCTTTCCGAATGTGCTCTAGCATAGGTCATTCACGATTAGGGCAAATGTCAAATCCTATAATTCCAAATGCACCATTTAGACACTTTGATAGTATTTCTGAGGGTTGTATGAGTCTATAATGAAAATTTATAAAAATGCCCCCAGGGACCCGGCCCGAGCTTGCCGTACTCGGTCCGGTTGCACTTTTTCTGAAATTCTAACCTAGGCTATCCTAACATATTTCTGCCTAAAGAATCCATTTCCAGACTTGGAATTATCAAATTCAATGTCAAATTACAAATTTACCCTTGGCAAACCCCACTTTAAGGGTTTTAGGGGCATTTTCGTAATTATTCTTTTTCCCCCTTTTTTGAAAAAGTGACCAACTGTAACCCCACCTAATTTTCACTTTTGAACTCAATGGAATAATCAAATCATTGAAAATCCAACTCTAAGAACCATTTCTAGAGCTGGCTAAAATTTATGAGTTCTCCAGGGAAAATCGGGGTTTTAGTATTTTGGCTTCGTAAACGCGTTCCTTTGTACTCCTAACCACTTTATTAACGATCTAATTGAGTTATTACTACCATTTGAACCAAAATTGGGCAGCATAACCCTTTGGCACATACATTTCTAAAGTTTAAAACCAATGACGATTCGGCGAAATTTCATCGATTAAATTGCCCACAGCAGCCAGAATAGTTAATATATGAAGGTTTGGAAATTACTTCAAGCTCCCCCAAGCTTTTCCCAAATATGGCTGAAACCTAGCCTCTTTGAACAATGAAATTCCTTGCTTTAAAACCTTAATTCACAAAGAGGAATAGCTTAGGAGAAGGATTATACACGTTAGGTACGAATTCACTGAAGAAATCAACCTACCTTGTGATATTTCTCCTTCCTTCTCTCTATTTTTCTCCAAGCTCTCTCTCACATTTTTTTTCGTTGGAAAAGACGATGGGAAATGGAAGGGAAAGGGTGCTAGAAATTTTTTATAACATTAGGCTCATGTCATGGTATTGGTTGCTTATGTCATATTTAGCAATTTCTAAAAATCCACTTTATGTACATAAACCCTTTTTGTACATATAAATGGTTCACAAGCCTAATTGAATTCCAACTAATCTTCCCTCTTCTTGGCTAGCCATATTCACGTCTAGGGGCCCAATTTTGTGCCAAAATAGGCTGATCACAAATTATCCCATAATTACAAAGTTACCATCACAAATTTTATATTTTCGGATTTGTTGGCAGATTTTCTGACAAAACTTTGAAAAAATCATAACTAATTATAGAAAAATCTAATTGGAGTGATTCCAAAGCCTACAGAACCCTTATTGAGTCTAATTTTAAGGAAAAATATAGACTTTTACTAGCTGGAATCACAAAATTCCTAGAATTTTAATCTTTACTTGCTGTTCCAGAAAATAATCAATTTCACTGGGCAAACTTCAAAAATTCATAACTCTTAGCTCACAAATTGAAATGACACAAATTATATGCCTATTTTGAAGCTTTTTCATGTGAACTTTAAGACTGGAAAGTTCAGAATTTTTAGATACCATGTGCCCATTAAAAATTTCCATACAAACCGACTGCCTTGCATAGAATTACACTTAACAGTTTTTCAAATTTTCAACCAATGTGTCCAATGGCTCCAAAATAAACAATCAAACCTTACAATTTTTCATAAGAAAACCATTGGAATCACTAAAACCACCAAATTCCTATCACATATTCTCCAAAAGTGTTTATTCAATAATAATTACATCCACTTTTGAAGTCATTAGCCCTTAATCACTTTTTGGGATAGTACATTATACACTCTGATATACGAATGTGATTTAACTGCACAGGGTAATTATATTCGAATTGTGAAAATTTGAGACTAGGATATGGCAGGAAACTTTCAAAGAATTTATAAAAACCCTACCGTAAGGAAGGGATACTAAGTAAGTTTGACTATTATTGGACTCTATTTTATTTTAATCTCATATTTCGAATCATAATTATGGTTTTTGAGGTAAGGGGTTACATTTTTGGTATCAGAGCTGTAGCTCTTGACATGGGTAGAGTTTGCTAGTACAGTTCCCTTAGTTTTGACTATAAGGATAGAAGATGATTATAATTGGTTATTGTATACACATGTATGTTTTGTGATTATGGATATACATGAGATTTATAGACAATGTGTATACATTATCTGTGAAGCTGACTAGTGAATGATTTGTAGAATTAAAAAGACAAAAGGTCACCCCAGAGTTTAGCAAGTAGACCCTGAGGTGGAAGAAGTTAATAACAATCCACCAGATCCTATGCAAGAGTTGATGAGTCTAATTAGAATAAGAGGGATATGATTAATGAACTAAGAGAAGAGCTTAAAGTAGAGAAAGTGAAAAACAAAGAAGACTCAGTTCAGTCCACTTTGGAATAGACCAAGGAAGAAACTCGCTATGAAGAAACTACAGAAGGGTTGGTACGACCTCTGGAGTCACCTCCTCATGCTGGACCAAACCAGGAATCACATAGGGTTCTAGCTAGAGAAGAAAGAGATATGCAATATTGGGAAGTTCTGTAAGCACTTGCCTCTGGTATTCAGAGGGAGATTTGATCCGCAAGCAGCCGAACACTGGTTGAATAGGCTGGAGAAGATCTTTGAAGTTCTTGAGTACCTGTCTGAGGTAAAGGCACGCCTGGCTATATACAAGTTAAAGGGAGATGTAGATCGTTGGTGGCAGAATATCGCCATAATATTTAGAAACAGAAATATGCCACTGACCTGGGAACTGTTCCTGCAATAATTAAACAAGAAATACTTTCCCAAGTCGGTGCAGCTTGAGAAGGAGACTAAATTCCTCTTCATCAAGTAGGGTGATTCGAAGACCTTTGATGACTACTTGTCTCGTTTCATCCAGCTATCCAGATATTCCTCTTATCTATGGAAAATGGATGATGAGGAATGGAGTTCATATATGCTCATCCATGGGTTGAGGCAAGAATTGAGGAAGATATTAGCCACCCACCGATTCATCGAGTTTAACAAGGTAGTTAAGGAATGCAAGATCATTGAAAATAACTTGAGAGATCTATATCCTGCTAAAGGTACTGGTAGCCGCAGTGAACCCAGTAAGGGGTAATACCTCACAGAAGCAAAAGGGTTAGGGATCCTCATCATCGAGCGGCAGTGGTAAAAACCCCTACCAGCCTAGAAACCGTGAGTCTTAGAAATCATCAATGGAGTATATATATGTCCCCATTATGGTAAATTGCATTATGGCAAAACCTGTCAGGGTTTAATAATTTATTTTAATTGTAAACAATTGGGGCACATTTCTAGAGATTGTTGGCTACAATAGGAAGAGAAAAGGCCAAGAACTCAGGGCTGAGTATTTACCATAACTCATGAAGAAGCCCGAAAGTCCCCCATGAAAGAGGCAAGCTTCACCCAAGAGGGGGGGTGAATTAGGTGATGTTATAAATTTTTCGCTTGAAGTGGAGATATGTAAAATATAGTAGGTAGAGTAGAGTTGAGAAGATTTGGACACAGAGAGTTATACTGGTTCGGCCTAACAACCAGGCCTACATCCAGTCCTCAGAGATCAAGACCTACTGAGATTTCCACTATACTTCCAAGATTCAATGGGCTCTCGGAACGCCACAAAACATCAATTGTCCTTGAAAGGACTACGAGCAGAAATATTCTCTTACTCAGAAATTTCTCTCCCCCTTACGACAAGTCTTACGTGCAGAAAAACAACCTATGACCTTTCTCACTTGCTTATGTATACAAGACTTATGAGCAGCAACGTTCTCTCCTGCTTACACCACTGTAAGTCTTACGAGCAGCAACGTTCTCTCTTGCTTGTATCTTATAAGACTTATGAATGGAAGGTTCAACAAGGAATTCTCTCAACTGCTCCTCTCGTAAGGAAAAACTACCCTCTCAAGATCCCAATATCTTGAGTTCACATAAACATATAATTTGAATTGAATGAAGACTCTCTTACAGAGCAAATGAATAAACACTGAAGAACAATGTGCATACAGAGAAAATGATGAATAGCAGAGACTCGTGTATAAGCTTGTGAATTCTTGTGCTTCGTTGTTATTGACTGTCTCTGAATCTCTCTGTATATATAGTTGCTTCAGTTTTTGCCCGTTTGGGAAATCATCATTTGAGAAGCAGGATATTTGCAACTATTGAAAGACGCACGCATGTTTGAATAATCTGAATACGGTAGGTACGTGCTTGCTTGTAATGATGTTGTCTGCCGTTATTTGACTTTCTCCGTAACAACTAATTTCAAACGTTCAACTTCCTGTATCACACTTATAAAACAGTCAAAATGTTGTTAGACAATGATAATAAGTAATGATGATATGAATAATTAACAATAAACCATATTCGGATTGAACGTTGTGAGACTTGGTATTTTTGGTGATCTGGCAGAGCATCACTCGAGCATGAAAGGCTCACTTCGAGTGATCTACTTATTTTCCTTCATATGCGCCAGTTCAAGGGTTGTGCTTGCATAGAATTTCAGAGAGGCAGAATTCTTACTCGCGAGTGATCTGCGGTCTCACTCGAGCACAATTCCTCCTGCTCGAGTGATGTTGCATTTTTCACTGGGAGTGTCTTCTTGGGTCATCACTCGCAAGGCATTTTAACAAGAGTGAGATTTTGTACTCGCGGGTGATATGGTCCCTTACTCGAGCACACACACTTCTGCTCGAGTGAGACGCATATTCTCCAGGAATATGCTCTCAATGCCAATACTCGCATCAGGATTTCAGAGGGATGAAATTATCACTTGCAGGTGATATGGGCCTTCACTCGAGCACACAGACTCCTGCTCGAGTGAGAAGAATATTCTAAAGTAATATACCTTTTAACCAAGCACTCGCATCAGATTTGGAGAGGGATAGAATTTTCACTCGCAAGTGTTGATGTATCACTCGAGCATATAAGGTTGTGCTCGAGCACACTTGCACTTCTCTGAAGTTCATGACTCTTGGCCAAACACTCGCAGTACCTTGCTTGAGCATAGAATGCTCATGCTCGAGCATTGATGTCTCTGCTCGAGTGAATCAAGGAAGCATGAAAATATTTGCTCTCGGCCAAGCACTCGCGGACCTTCACTCGTAAGTGCTCGAGTGAGAATGACTTCTCTGCTCGAGTGAGAACTCCAGTGCTCGAGTGAATCACAGAATATAACAGTGGCATGCCTCTCGGGTGAACACTTTCTGGCTCTCACTCGCACCTGCTCGAGCACAGAAGAGATCTATGCTCGAGTGCAAAGTTCATGCTCGAGCACGCCAGTGCATTTTCACAGCAGATACCAGAAAACCATGTTATATGCATTTGGTAACTTAGTAAACTTTTCTTACACTTATTAAAACATGATTTGCACACAATTGTCTTTTTGTTATCATCAAAACTTGGGATCTAACACCCCAATCTCATTCAAGGTAACGTCCTTCTTACTGGTAATGAATTGCAAGTGTTGTTCGACTCGAGTGCAAGTCACTCTTTTATTACCTATGATTGTGTGAAGCGCTTGGGTATGCATGTACATAAGTTGCCATTCGATTTAGTTGTGTTGATGCCAATGGGTGTCAAGGCTGTGACTGCTGAAGCCTATTTGAATTGTGTCATAATTGTGAAGGGCATGAGTCCACTATGGATTTGATTTGTTTGCCGCTATACCAATTAGAAGTTATATTGGGTTTTGATTGGTTAACGGTAAACAATGTGTTGCTTGATTGTGGGAACAAAAGGATTGTGTATCCAGCTTCTCAAAGTGTTGAGGATGTGAATTGCAGTTTGAGTTTTCTTTCAACCACTAAGGCTGAGAAATATTTAGAAAAAGGTTGCCAGGGGTATATGGTGTTCTTTTCTGTTCAAGGAGAGATTGAAGAAATTTTGACCAGTATACTTGTAGTAAATGAATTCCTTAAATTATTTCTTGATGATTTTAGCATATTGCCTCCCAAAAGGGAAGTTCAATTTTTGATTGAGATTATGCCTGAAGCTGGTTCTATTTCAAAGGCCCATACCATATGGCCCCAAATGAAATGACAAAGTTAAAGAAGTAGATTGAAGACTTGCTTGAGAAAGGGTTTATTAGACCTAGTATGTCGTCGTGGGGAGCTCCAGTTTTGTTTGTTAAAAAGAAAGACGAGAGTCTTCATTTGTGTGTGGATTATCGAGAGTTGAATAAGATTATTGTCAAAAACAAGTACCCTCTTCCAAGAATTGATGACCTTTTAGATCAACTGTCTGGTTCGTGTGTGTTTTTGAAGATTAATCTAAGGTTGGGTTATCATCAGTTGCATGTGAAGGCAGAAGATGTTCCGATGACTGCTTTCAAGACTAGGTATGGGCACTATGAGTTTCTAGCAATGCCCTTTGGCCTTACTAGTACACTTGCGGTATTCATGGATTACATGAACCTTGTCTTTCAACAGTATCTAGATCAATTTTTTGTTGTGTTTATTGATGACATTTTGATATCCTCCAAAAGTAGGGAGGAGCATGAGCATTACTTGAGGATTGTGTTAAATATATTGCGTGAGAAGTAACTCTATGCCAAGTTGAGTAAATGTGTGTTTTAGCTGCTGAAGTAAAATTCTTAGGCCATGTTATCTTGCAAGAAGGGGTCTTTATGGATCATAGTAAGGTGGAAGCAGTACTAAACTGGAAGAGGCCATAAACTACTGCTGAGGTACGTAGTTTTCTGGGTCTTATTGGTTACTACCAAAGATTTATCCATAATTTCTCTCGTATTGCCTTGCCAATAACTAAGCTTATGAGAAAGGATCAGCTGTTTGTGTGGGATGAGCATTAAGAAAATTGATTTGTGGAGCTGAAGGAAAGATTGAATATAGCACTGGTGTTGATTATTCTTGATCCTAGCTTGACTTATGTTATGCATAGTGATGTGAGTAAGCAGGGATTGGGGTGTGTCCTTATGCAACAGGGACGTGTGGTGGCCTATGCCTCTCGATAGCTCAAACCTCAAGAATTGAATTATCTTACTTATGATATGGAGCTTGCAGCAATCGTGTTTACTTTGAAAATTTGGTGACATTATTTGTATGGTGTGACGGTAGAAATGTACTACGACCACAAGAGTCTCAAGTATTTGTATGATCAGAAAGAGTTGAATATGAGACAATGTTGCTGGATGGAGTTGCTTAAGGACTATAACCTAGAAATTAAATACCATCCGGGTAAGGCAAATATAGTCACAGATGCTCTTAGTCGAAAGACAGTACTTGTAGCAGCAATGATGATACGAGAGGGGAAATTAATAGAAGATTTTTTAGATTTGAATTTGTCCAACCAGATCGTCTGTAACAATTATATTGTGTCCTAATGGGAAAGTGATTTGAGAGCTGAGATTAAAGAAGCTCAAAGGCAAGATGGTTGGATACAACGTAATCTGGTTAGAATTGAATGGGGAGAAGCTTAGGGCTATGATTTATTGCCCAGTGGACTAGTTCGTTATCAGAAGAGAATTTGTGTTCCACTTAAGATGAAGTTGAGACAAAAGATTTTGTACGAGGCACATAAGAGCCAATATACTCTTCACCCTAATATGACCAAAATGTATCAGAATTTGAAGTCCGTGTATTGGTGTCTAGGACTGAAGAGTGATGTGATGAAATATGAGGTGCGATATCTTACTTGCTAGAGGGTAAAGATTGAGCACCAGAGTCCTAAGATTTTGGAATGGAAATAGGAAAGTGTAACCATGGACCTTGTTGTGGGATTGCCCAGAATCAAGAATTATGATGCAATATGTGTGATTTTTGACCAGTTAACAAAGTCGACACACTTCATACTGATCAATGCTAGCTACTCTCCAGATAAACTAGCAGAGATTTATATTCAAGAAATTATGAAGCTCCATGGCGTACCGAAGAATATCATTTCCGACCGAGATCCCTGATTCACCTCGAGATTCTGGAGGGCTTTGCATGAGACCCTGGGTACTCAATTAAGATCCCTGATTTAACTGCACAGGGCAATTATATTCGAATTGTGAAATTTTGAGACCAGGATAAGGTAGAAAATTTTGGAAGAATTTATAAAAACCCTACCGTAAGGAAGGGATACTAAGTAAGTTTGATTATTATTGGTCTCTATTTTATTTTAATCTCGTATTTTGAATCATAATTACGGTTTTCAAGGCAGGGGTTACAGCCGACCCCCAAAAATCAGTATTTTGCACTTCTGAAAGGTGGTTTTTTGTGTAGTCTTTCCCAACCATTTAGGTATATGTTTGGGCTTCTAGTAGCCACCTAAGGGTTCTAATGATAACTAACTTTAAGTATTCTAGAATTAAGAATTTAGAAAAGGGAATAATGCTACATCCTTGATTTTGGTTTTAGGATTTGATATTTGCCCTATACATGACCAACTAGTGCCGGAACCTGAAATGAAAGAATAAGGTAGTGACACTTCCTCTTATACTGTATGTAATGCATTGCATGTATGTGATATCATTGAATTGTGTATTGCCAAAGCTGCATTGCTATGAGTATACTATGAAGCTATGTGCATATTGTGACGTTGTTCACGCATCATATGTATATTGTGACATCAGTCACGCATCATGTGTATATTCCTTTGAGTTGCACCGCTATGCCAAGAGTACTTCGGTAGCTAACAATAGCCATGGTGACAGTGGGTGAAAGAGGATGAGGGTGGGGTGTGACAATAAATTTGTTGTGGATGTGAAAGCTGGATAGGCTATGTGAAAGCAGTAATGGCCATGTGTAAGCCGAAAGGCTATGTGATTGCTGTAAAGACTATATGTATGCCTTAAGGCTATGTGTATACTGTGGTTGTTGCTACTGTGTTGATTGATGATTTACTTGCATGCTATGTGATTATATACTATATGAGTGATTGGTTACTACTGGGATTCTTTTGAATCTCATTCTTTCCATTGACTAACCTACAGATAGGGCAAGCGGTTCAAAGGAGAAGCAATTGAGGAAGGACGGATAGATCTCCTAGTTAGGAGTTTGAGTTTTGGTAGTTGGTTATCATACAGTAGGACTATTTTTATTTGGTATATGTTGTAAATTTTGAAATAGTTTCATGTAATCCCCAATATGGGAAAGCGATAAGGACAAGTACACCCTGTATACCCTTTGGTTTGTGAATGTATGAAACCTAGGTGTTGCCAAGGATTTAGTTTACAATCTGATATGTATGAATGCAACTGAACTACGTAGGTTAATTATATTCAAAATAGGAATATGAGACTAGTTTAAATAGTTTTGGAAATAAATTTTGAAAACCCCATCCTGAGGATGGGATTGAAAATAAGTCTTTATTATTCGTTGATCTCTAATTCATCTTAATTATGCATTTTTGAATTATAATTTTGGATTATAGGGCAAGGGGTTACGGCTAGTCCTACTTTCTGTCCTGACTGAAACTTATGATAATAAAAAAGGAAAATTGTGATTTTTGATTTTCGACCTCAAATCCTTGCTCCTTTCTACTCCTAATCGTTTGATTAACTACTTAATTACCTTCTAAACATGATTTAGACTAGATTTAGGCAGCATAACAGTTAGGGTTTCAATTTTCTCAAATTTTACAAATCACACAAATCAGTTAGGGTTTCAATTTTCTCAAATTTTACAAATCACACAAATCAACCACAAAACCACTGATCAATCCAACAACAACAACAACAATAAGTATTTGAAGTTTAGGAAGCTACCTTTGATTTCTCCTTCTTCCTCTCACTTGACCGAAACTTTAGGCTCCACAAACCTTAAAGCTTTGCTTCCTAAACACCTTGAATCATGTAGAAAGGAAGCTTAAGGAAAGGATTAAGCAATCTAGGAGCTAAAGCACCAAGGAAGCAAGCTTACCTTTGAAGTTTTTCTCCTCCTTCTCTCTAGGTTTCAAGCTTTCTCTCTCTCTCTCTCTCTCTCTCTCTCTTGTTCATGGACGGATGATGAAAATTGAAGGGAAATGTTGATAAATATCTCCTATTTCCCTTATTTAATTATTACAAGAAAATTAGATTTTTTGACATAAAGGTCTTTAACTTTATCTTAACCCAAGTTATGACATAATGTTCAATTGAAATTGAACTAATATTTCCCTCCTATTCAGCTCATATTTATACCTAAGACAGTCCTTCAATTAACCCAAATGGCTTTTCTTCATTTATCTCATAATTACAAGATTGTCATCACATTTGTTTTATTTTTGGATTAATTGGCAATTTTGGCAGATTTTCTACCCAAACTTTGAAAAATCACAACTTTATTTGTAAACATCAAATTGGAGTGATTCCAAAGGCTATAAAACCCTTATTAAGTCTAGTTTCAAGAAAAAGTATAGGCTTTAGCCAATTGGAAGCACAAAATTCCCAGAATTTAAGTATTTGGATGCTATTCTAGAAAATAGATAGTTTTTTTGGGCTAACTTCAAAAATTTATAACTCTTTGTATATAGATTCAAATGATTCATTTGACTTGTCAAATTAAAGCTTAAGATGTTGAATTTCATTTTGGAAAATTTCACAATTGTTAGACATCATTTGTTCTTCCAAAACCACATGACAAACTCACTGCCTCATAGGATATTTTCACTGGCAACACAATCACATCCTCAAAAATTCACTCTTCCATTTTTATTAAATGCCACAAATACTTACAAGGCATATTGGGGAATAAAAGTTTGGGATGCAACATTTATAGGTTTGCTTGGTCTAACTGTTGGTCTGATATGGTCACAACTTTCTTACCTATGATTCTTTTCCCACCGATCATCCTTCCCTCATGTCGAGACATGAGAAGCTCAATATCATTTGCATGTTTTATATATGTGGTAGAAAATTCATTGGCCTTTGTACAAATATATTATTCAACAATGCAACTCCTCATATGACTTCAATTTTTCACAAACCCTTTCATTATCTTCATGGAACATTCAATCAGGTACATCCACCTTAAATAGGCTGGGCCACAAATTTGTACCTCTCTAACAAGTAAGTTGTCAAGTGGACCATAATGTCAAAGAATGCTGGAGGAGAATATATCTCAAGCTTACATAAATATGTGTACAATTCAATTTTGCAACCTTAACAATTTTCAAGGTCTATCACTTTATTGCAAAGTGACTTAAAGAAGAAACATAACTTGGTGATAACAGCTTATATCTTATAAGGCAAGATACCCTGTATAGCCATTGAAATCAAGTTCTCCATTAAGATGTGGTAGTTATAAGATTTTAATCCTATTAGTTCCAAGTCCTTTACTAAAATGAGTCTTCTGATGTTTGAAGAGTAACCCTCGACACCTTGACTAAAGTAAGGAACTGACAAAAACTAGTTTTTCCTTTATTTGATATAGTGTGAGCCACAGGACGAAGAAATGTATGGGCTCCCCTCTCTTCTAGTACTAATTCTTCCCTTATTCCTATGTTAATCATATCTAACCTAACATTTATGTCATGTTTGGTCTTCCTTAGAATATGGTGTTAGTGCAAGTGTTTCACCTAAAAGGGGGATAAATTGGGTGATAATAAAAATATAGTCAAAATTAACAATTAATAAAATTTAAAGAAATTAAACTAGAGTTAAGAGTTAGAAAAAATATCACCAAAGTGTATATAGGAGATTATATTGGTTCAGTCACAACTTCTTTGACCTACGTCTAATCCTCATAGCGCATATGAGATTTCCTCTATAGCCTCCAAGATTCAGTGGGTTCTTGGCACCTCAGTATATAACAAGTTCCTTCACCAGACACTCGGCTCCCCCTTACACAATGTAAACCAATACTCAACTTAAGGTTCGTCAACCTTAAGTTATCTCAATAAAGCATATTGAGTTTTTTTGATAAAGCTCTCTCCAAGAGTGAATAAGAATAATCACTAAAGTATAGGATAAAGAGAATAATAAAATTGAATGTTTTTTTGTTCAATAGTTTCTTCACTTTGAATTCTTCTGTATTTATAGTTGAAGTGTAATAAATGACCGTTGTGAGCATTCTATTTGTCTGTTATAATGCCATTGCTTCTCTGGACATTCTTTGTGTGTAGAAAAGATAGCTGTTAGAGCAGAGCAGAGAGAATGTCTTGGTTAAACTTCTATTTGCATTTAGTGCTTCTGACTCAAAACTACCTTTTCTTTATTTTATATAATTTCCTTCATTTTTCACCTAAAAAATACTTTAAATACTAATGCACTGAAGTATTAGAATGAAGAGAGGTAAAAGTATTGAATTATACAATCAATCAATGGTTTTGAGCATTAGAAGGTATTGCTCTATTTTCTAGGAAACTTGGTTATTTGAATAAGATTATTTGTATTTGAATATGTTAGTTAATTTGAAAATGTATTTGGATATCCTTTATTGTATTTGAATAGAAGAGCTCATTTTCTGTTAAGGTATATTCGAATACACTTCCCTTTATTTGAATAACATTTAGACTAGTGGGAATAAAGTGTATTTGAATAATCTTGGCTTTATTCAAATAGCCTTTTATAAAATCAGGTTTCCTTATTTGAATATAGCCACTTGTATTCAAATACAATATTCAAATACACCATCCCTTATTTGAATAGGTTTTCAACAACTTGAGGTGTATTAGAATAATCAGTCCCTTATTCGAGTATGAGTTTTGGAATTTGATTTTTGTGAATTGAGTGTCTTATTTGAATAAGTGTCTTCCTATTTGATTAAGTTTTTGTTTTGAAAAGATGTCTTATCATATTTGAATAACAACTCCTTATTCGAATAACATTTCTCTTGTAAAATAGAAATGTCAAAAGAGTCAACCTTATTCGAATAACTTGCTTTATTCCAATAAGCTTTGCTAGTAAGTTAAAATTTGAAAGCAGACAAGCCTACATATATTCAAATAGTGCTTTGTTTATTAGAATAAGCTTCCCTTTAATCTGTGAGACTTTATTCGAATAACACACTACTTATTTGAATAACATACTATTTATTCAAATAAGCAAAGAGTTACTTGTATAACTCTTAACTAAAAACAAGTTTCCTTATTCGAATAAGATTGTGCTTATTCGAATAAGCCACAATATTAACCAAAACAAAATGAATTTCCTTAATCTAGAAATTGAATGCCTATTCGAATAAACCTAAGTTTGTTATCATCAAAACTCTGAATCTAACATGTAGTGTAACGTGCCAACAAAACTTTTGCATACTTTTTTCTTAATGTGCATAATATCAAGAAAATGTCTCACATCTAGGGTCCTCTAATAAGGTAGTAAAAGAAATTAGACTTATTCTTTCACCCGCTTTACCTAATATCCCTTGCCAAAATGTTTGCCATGTAGACATTTTATATCTGTTACCTTTTGATATATTTGTTCATTTATCAAAGGTTGAGATTCCCTTCCCTTTTCTGATTTCCCAATAAAATATTTTTTTAAATGCTAGTGATTAACTTGTTACTTAGCTATCAAATGAATCTCATATAGATAGTGATGAGCAACCTTTGCCAATTTCTCACCAATTTTAGTTATACATTGGTCCAATTGAATTGAGATATACAAATTAAGATGGCTTTGGGCAAGATGAGTTGATGAACTAAATTCTATAAAGAGATCTAAATGAATTCAGACTATAAGAAGTTGTTTTCTTATTAAAATAGCACTTCATCCTAGGAGAAACTATTCTCTTATTTGTTAGATTCCAAGTTTTGATGATAACAAAAGATTGTTATGTGTTGTGGTAGGAAACTCATGTTTTGCAAGGTTAGATAATGGTTGAAAATGTTACCAAATGCATCTCACAAAGTTCAGAGGTCATTGATGTGATTTTAACTGATGAACTCGAGTGATGGAAGCTAGCACTCGAGTGATAAGCAGTTTTGTATTCAAACACAGCGAGTGTTGAACTGGAAGTGTTTGATAGAAGTAGTCTTTTGCTGAAAATACCAAAACTACTCGTGTGATGGACTCAACACTCAAGTGATAATGTGATTTACACTTAAACATAAAGGCATACTCATGCAAGTGTTTGACAGAGAGCAATGTCAAAGATAGGAAATGATCATTGCACTTGAGCAAAGACTCAATACTTGGGTGATAACCTCAAATTCACTTGTGTTCTGCAAAGTGTGATATAGGAAGTGTTTACCCGAGAGCAAGGAAAATTTAAACTGAAAAGTGCACTCGAGTCCAAGAGAGTGAAGCATAGAAAGTGCTTGACCGAAAGTCATCCAGAGCATGGAAGAGAAAGTGCACCCGAGTGATAGCTCAACACCCACGAGTAAGAAATCTAACTTTCTCCATTCTTGATGCAAGTGCTGAAGCGAAAGAGTACTTAATACAAGAATTTAATTATGCAGTCGAGTGAGGATCAGTGAACTGGAGTGAGGGCCCACATCAGCTGCAAGTGCAAAATCACACTCTTGAAAAATAGGATGTGAGTGTTATCCAGAGACATGAGTTTATAATGCAAGATACACGTGCACTCGAGTGAGACAAGATTCACTCGAGTAAGGTCTCACATCACTCGCAAGTAAGAGAATGCACTTTTATTTTTGGCATGGAAGTGCAACTGAAAAGCTGAAGGAGAAGAGAAAATATGATGTTGCACTCGAGTGAGACCTCAGTGCACTCGAGTGATACTTTGTCATAAGCCAAAACGCAACAGACTTACAGCGATCAATCAGAACATGGTTTAATGTTATTTATTCATTCTATTTTCACTTGTTATTATTATTTAACATCATTTAACATATATTTCAAGTATGAAATAGGAGTTTGATCGTTTAAATTGGAAATACACAGAGGAAGTCAAATAACAGTGGACATAATCGTTACGACCAACTAAGCACGTACCTACCACGATATCTTATTCAAAGATTTCAAATGTACGCATGTTATTCCACAATGAAACACTCTGCTCCACAATGACTATTATTCAATGGAAAAAATCAACTGACTATAAATACTGAGTTTCAGAGACCATAAAAAACAAGAACTTAGAACAAGAATATATACAAGAAAATTCACGAGTCTTTGTTATTCATATTTTCTCTGTATTTATATTGTGCTTCAATGTTTATTATATTTTCTCTGAGAGAGAGAGTCTGTATACACTTCAAATCCTATTTTCATTTGATCTCAAGTTATAGGGACTTTGAGGGAGTAGATATCCTTACGAGAGAAGCAGTTGAGAGAATTCCTAGTAGGACTTTCTGCTCATAAAACTTACAAGGTACAAGCAGTAGAGAACGCTGCTGCTCATAAGACTTTTAGTGGTGTAAGTAAGAGAGAATGTTGCTGCTTATAAGACTTGTATACGTAAGCGAGAGAGAAAGGTCATAGGTTTGTTTCTGCATATAAAACTTGTCGTAAGGGGGAGAGAAATTTCTAAGTGTTAGAATATTTCTGCTTATAGTCCATTCAAGGAAGATTGTTGTCTTGCAGCTTTCTTAGAGCCCTCTAAATCTTGGAAGAATAGTAAAAATCTCAGTAGGTCTTGATCTCTAAGGACTGGATGTAGGCCTAGGTTTTGGGTTGAACTAGTATAACTTTCCATGTGTTAATCTTCTCAACTCTACTCTATCTATAGTTATTTTCATATCATCGCATCAACCAAAAAATTTATCATATCACCCAATTCACACCCCCTCTTGTGTCAAGCTTGCCTCTTTCATTATCATGGCTACTCAAAATATTTAACCAATCTCTTTAAATCCTCTTACTCAATTCAAGCTTATATCACTTGACTCGGTTCATCTTAGAAGAATTAAATGGAAATAAGGTTAAGAACAATGAATCACGTAATCTTCATATGAACTATGGATTCATTTAAAATAAATCACAAGCATAACATATCTGATTCAACTAAATCCAGATCTACACACTAGCTAAAAAATGTAGATTATAAACATGATCACATCTTAACACTTAAGTCCATAAATTCAGCTTGGCAAATAGCTAAACAAGCTATACAAACCTTGATCATTAAGCTCAAAATTCAGAACTGAAGCAATTAAAAAGTAGAAGATTCATGAGAGACTTCCATATGAATTTGCCAATAAGTTCCGGCATCTCTAAGAGATCTTCTCTCCTAAGATGAAGAAAGGATTTAACCACACATTTCTTACAAAAATCTTTGCAATTTCACCACGTTCACATAAATATGCATCTTTACTTGAATCTTCTACACCATGCTCTCTAACTGGACTCAGCTCTCTAACAACTTCTGATAATCTCTAAAAATATTACCTTTAGCTTCCTTTTTTTGACTATTAAGCTTAGCTTAGTGCTTGCTCACTCAAAACCTGAATTAGCCACCTTTTTTCTATTAATTTCATCTTAATTTCCCACTGACTCTATTGGTAACTGGTCAAATTAGCTTTCCTTCCTATTTTTGGAAAACCTCAATGCTTCTCCAACTTTCTCATCCTTATTTTCATCTTGAATTTTAGTTTTTAGACAGTGGAATCACATTTCCATTTTTTGAAAGAATCACTCTTCCATTTCAGATAGAATCGAGCTTCCAGGGAAATGTTTTCCTTTCCTTCTTCTCAAAACGACACTGTTTCACATTTAGTGCTAGGAACTCTTTTAAATTTATCTTCGCTTAATTGTAACCATACCTTGCAAGTTTTTTACAACTTTCATCTAGGTCCCTTTTCTTTTATAACATCACCTACCAAATTCTGTCTATGCAATTTAGTCCTTGCACCTACACCAAATACCATAACTTTTGAAAGCCTTCAAATTAATCAATTTAGCTCTTCCTATAGAGCAAAACCTACTCTACCCATACTTACACAATTTTTATTAATAATTCCTATATTAAATATCCAAACTATGCTAATTTGGCCCTTTTAACTTATTAAAATCATAGTTCACTAGCCAACAAGGATGCTCTTGAAGTGACCATTTTTTATGTCTCATATAGGAATTCTTCATGCCATGCTTCAATCTAATTGAATGTATACCTTTTTCACAAATTAGACATCCAAGTTGGCCTTTAATGTTGTATCATGACAAATTACCATATACAGGAAATGTTGGAAATTGTGTCTTAGGGGCCAATCATTGTACTTTGAATATTGTTATTCAATGAATTTCTCTATTTTGTTATCATATTATTTGCATGTTCACTATGATGACTATCCTTAGATAAATCATAATGATTGTCCTAAATGTCGTGGTACGTTATCTTTACAGGAACAAAGATGAAATAAGACCGGTATGACTTTGAAAAGGTATGGAGATACGAATCAAAGTCCTAGGCACTTATAAGAGTATAAGGTACTGGATTGACCCACTATGGGAAAGTTGTATGGATCAAGTCATAAGCTTATCTCACGATAACCATATCGCTATACCTTGTTAACCTGAGATCATTATGGATTCTTATATGAGAGTCACTTAGCTTTGACCTAGTCAAAAGTCACCTTTGACCAGGTGGTGATAAAGACTATGTTCGGGCTTGGTGGTTTTCATGTAGAGGAATGTGAATAGTCAAGATGGAATTTGTCCATCACATTAGTAAAGAGATATTACTGGGCCCCTTAATGAGTGAGTCTAAGAAATGTATGGCCATAATACGATGGAAAGGAGCTTCCATTTCTATAGTTTGACTACTTAGGGATCGAGAAAGTAATGGTTAGGAATATGAGGATGACATTTTCCATGCCTCATCCTTGACTGAAATATCATGTGAAAAAAAGGACATGATATGGTTGTATGATAGGTTGTATCGGTTTATCGATCTTCATATGAATTGGGTAGTCGTAACGTCTTACTAGAGGCCGCTTACAACTTATGGGTTAGTATAGTTATTAACCCACTGCCAACTTCATATGGGCCTATAAGGTTGAACACAAAAATAGCCAAACGCGAGCTATAATGTCCAGATTCATTGAATCTAAGATATGTCTAGATTTAATGAATGTAATGATTAATCTAGGGTGGACGAATATATATATTCGAAAAGAAAATTAATAATATTTTATATACATATATATATTTTTGAAATACATATATATATATATTATATGATAATATTATTATATTGTGTTATTTTTAAATTTAGTTTTATCTAATAAATTAAATTTAATAACTAATATGATAAGGATATAATATCTTAGATTTAATTTATAAAGATAAGTTAAATTATTTCCATTGGCTCTTTATTCAGGTTAAATAAATTGGTTAAATTAAAAATGCTGGACAAATTTAAGTAAACCATATTTATTTAATTTTCTTTTCAAAAGACAATTAAATTTTAATTGATATGATATGGATTTCAAAATTAATTAAGATTAATTTTAAAAGTCCAATATCCATTATAAAATAGAAAGCCCTGACTAGTTATTTAAAAAGTGTGAGTTAGGGTTTTCTACGGATGATGAAAAAAGCAAGATAGAGAGCCGTGAGAAAAGAAAACTCTAGAGAGAGACGTTAGTGGCGCTAGCACGCTATTCGTGTTGGATTCCTATTCATGTGGATAACAGTAGAGGGAGCTGATCCGAGTTGTTAGCTCCTTGAGATCAAAAAGAAAGACTGAACACATAAGAAAGGTATATTTCTCTACTACTTGATTTAAATGCTGTTGACAGATCTGCAGTTCGGATTGAAAAAATTTTTGAATTTTAATTTTCCGCTATGCCTACCAATTCCAATAGGAAAGTCATTGATAGTGTCAAAAAGTATATATGTAATACCTCAAATTTTGGGACTAGGAATAAGAGAATAAGCTTGAATAAAGTAAACTACAAAGTCTAGCTTGGTAAGAATCCCAAAATGGGAATTTTGGTGCGAATTCGTTGAAGGAAAGTACCCAATTCCTTTAGAATATGTCAAAATGACATGAAACCTAACCCGGATCCAAAAGAAAAGAACTAATGACACAAGAAAAAATATTGCCATAATCAAGGGCAAAAGAGACAATTGCCACTTAATTTTGATGTTAAAATTGGAAGACAAAATGAAGGGCTAGGATTTGCTCTTCAAAAGTAAGAAGTAATTATGAGAATGGAAAAGCAAATATTACCTCTCTAATGGCCATAAAAACCATCCAAAACAAGGGCAATTTGGGGAGGAAAATGGTTTAGTCAAACAGTCAAAGTGTCATACCATTTTCCAACTTGGAAAACAATTTAACTAATGGCAAGATAAGGAAGCAAGTTGGTCAACATTTCCTCTTCCATTTTCAAGAGGAATTTAGGTCAAAGCAAGGAAGAGAGAGGAAAGAGAAAAGGTCACTCAAATTAAATTAACCACACATGGTCAAGTAACCACAAGTTTGTGCAAGAAGCATATTTATTGGCCGTACATATTTTTCTCTTGCTTATTTTTGACTAATCAAAGTATAAGAGGGAAGGAGGTGATTATTTATCCATTACATACTCCCTCTCACATGCAAAACGTCAGCCAGCACACAAAATATAGAGAAAAGAAGAAGCAAAAGAAAAAAGAAAAGATACAAGAAGACAAAGAACAAGGTGAGAAGTTCTAGCTTAATTTTCACTTTCCAAACTACCTCTTTGGCTCAAATACCCTTCATAAACATTGTTCTCCTCTCTAAGAACTTCATTTATTTATTTTTTGTTTTTTAAAATGAGGTGTTTTAAGTCATCTAGCAAGAGCCAAAGTTGGACAATAAAAGAGAAAGCTTGGGAAAGTGGAAGAGGTGAGCAAGAGCTTCCTTTTAAGTTATGTATTGTGTTGGTTGGTGGAGTTTTGTGGGCTTTTCCTTGCTGTCCTAATTTCAATCATGTAGGGCTTTTATGGTTTCATGAAGTTTTTTTTCATATACATGTGGTTATATGATGTTCAAGAAGCATATAAGATTAGTATAGTGAATAATTTATAAACTTGGTGAATTGTTATCCTGGACCCTATGTTTTGATCAAAACAGGACATGAAAAAGGAATGTGATTTTAATAAATTTGATGTTACCATTGGATTTTACATGAAAAACTATGTGGTAAAAGCCCCTAGTTATAATTATGGATCAATGGAACAAAATTCTTAAAACTGGAATTTGCTGCCAAATTAGGTTTTCTACATGGCAATCTGATTGTGTTGTGTTTTTGGGTAGACAAATGTTGTCCAATGACTATGAAATTTTTGATAATAAAAGTAGACATGTCAAGCTTTAATTTGATAATTCATTTGTGTCATTTGGACTAGTACACTAGTAGATATGAATTTTTGAAGTTAGGCATGTAAAACTAGAATGTTTTTGTGGCAGTGTGCAATAAATGGTGATATTGGATTTCTGAGTGCATAATTGACTAAAGGAAATGTTTTTTCCTTCAAAGTAAACTTAATAAGGACAAATAGCACTTGGAACCACTGCAATTGGACATTTATACATAAAGATATAAATTTTCAAAATTTGTGAAAAATTCTGGCAGCTTTTATTTAATGTGCGATATTAAGAAGGTAATGGCAAAATGTAATTACCTTGAACTTTGAGGGTAGAAATTGTTAGACTCCATATGTTTTGATGATAACAAAGATTGGACCAATGATATAAGAGGATATGATAACAAATGAATTTGAACAAAGTAAATAAATGGCAGACAAAGCATTACTTGAAGTAAGCATTGGAGTAATGAAGAAGATCTGAGAGGAATAGCAAAGGAAGACCATCATTAACAGTAGTCTATGTTTACTCGAGTGGTCACTTGAGTAAGGAACATTATTACTCGAGTAGGAACTCGAGTATTGTTGAAAGAAAATGTTTTCACAGGCACTGCTAAAATTTGGAAGAAGTTACTTGAGTAGCCACTCGAGTAATTTGCAAAGTTACATGAACCATTACTCGAGTAATCACTCGAGTAACACATGAGAAAAGGTATTACTCGAGTAACCAGGTCAAAAATCTTCAAGTAGCTCTCAGCCAAGAAATGCAACACTTTACTCGAGTAGCCACTCGAGCAACCATGTGAGGAAAAGGCATTACTCGAGGGAGCACTCAAGTAATCTGTGGACTTATTTGATCCATTACTCGAGGGATCACTGGAGTAATCGGGTAAATAAAGAACAAGTACTCTCGGCCAAGAATTTGATGCAATTTCTTGAGTAAGTAATCGGGTAATCTGCAGAGCTATTTGGAATTTACTAGAGGGGTCACTCGAGTAAGATGTGAGAAAAGACATGCCACTCGAGTAATAGGCTTACTGGAGGCGGCACCCGAGTAATGTATGAAGAGAAGACATAGCCACTCGAGTAACTACTCTAGTAATTAGGTATTTCCAAGATTTGTGATGTATCTTACTCCATGTCTTACCTGAGTAATATCTTGTGAAAAATGTTGAATTACTCACTGCCATATTTTTTACAGGTTTACTCAAGTAACAAACATGATCACTCGAGTAGCCACTCGAGTAATGAAGTCCAGAAATCATGTTTTTAATCGAATGATTATTAATTTATTATCTATATGATTAACTTTTCATTACACTAGTATTCTAAGTACATTTGTAGAGAAATAATAAAGAGATCATGCTAGAAGTGAAAAGTAAAATAAAAGTCCGAACATTCACCTACCGCTACCTACCGCAAACAGATAGTTTTCAAATTCAAAGAATAGTCAACAGTTGTTGCGCCACTCTAACGGACATGTTTGAATTGCTTCCAATGGATACTACAAATCATTTATATATATGGAGCATTCATAGAGTAAAAAATAAGAAATGAGAACACACGAACATACATCGATCAATATACTCTGTGTTTTGTTTTCTTATACTCATTCATTATACTTCAGTGATTATATATTTGCTCTGTGAGAGAGTTTTTTCATTACAAACTTAATATTTATTATTGAGACAACTTAAGGTTGTGGAACCTTGAATTGGGGATTTGATTGCAACGTGAAAGGGGGAGCGAGTATCCAGGTAAAGGAACTTGCTATGTACTGAGATGCCAGGAACCCACTGAATCTTGGAGAATATAGTGAAACTCTCAGAGACGTTTTGAGGACTGGACGTAGGTTAAAGTAGTTGTGATCGAACCAGTATAAATCCTGGTGTACACTTTGGTGATATTTCTCTTTGCTCTCAACTGATTTAAATATTTTGTCAATTTACTTATACACAACGAAATTTTCTGGTTTCACCCAATTCACCCCCCTCTTGGGTGGAACACTTGTACTAACATTTGGTATCAGAGCATAGGTCTTCTTGTTAAGGTTTAACAGCCTAAGAAGGATCCAATGGCAAGCATGGGTGAAGGCATTCTTCCCGACGGAACTTATATCACAAGACCTCCGGGTTTCAATGGCGAACACTTCTCATTCTAGAAAGCAAAGTTTAGAGTCTTCGTAATGGCTACTGAATATGAGTTATGGGATGTGATTGAGAGTGGAAACTACAAACCTGAAAAGATTGTAGATTCACATAGAGTTCCCAAGACACCAGCAGAATATGATGAGAATGACAAGAAACTCATCACACTCATCAACAAGGCAATTCTAATGATTCAAAGTGCCTTGAGTCAAAATGAGTACTTCAGAATCTGCACACTCCTAATAGCTAAAGAAATATGGGAAGCCTTGGAAATAGCTCACGAAGGAACTTCAGGAATAAAATAAAACCAGATCAATCCTCTAATTACTAAGGTTGATTTACTTCGAATGAAATCAGGTGAGTCGATAGCTGAATTTGAACTTAGATATACTCACCTTGTTAATCAACTTGCAGCACTTGGAAAAGTCTATGATCAACATACCCAAATATGAAAGATTCTAAATATTCTTTCTATAGATTGGGAGGCAAAAGTCACTACAATTGAGGAAGAAAAAGGTGAATCAATGCGATCGGTTGCTTCTCTATTCAGAAGCCTTTCTGAATATGAAAGCAAATTAAAGTTTAAACGAGAACTAGATGATATTGGTGACAAGAAGAAAAGAGGTCTAGCATTGAAAGCAAAAGAAGAAGAACAAGATGAAGATGAAGATCTTGATGATGACGAAATGGGCCTAATCATAAAATGATTCAGAAAGTTTTACAAGAAAGGCCAAGGATTCAAAAACTTCCAGAAAGGAGGAACAAGCAATAAAGAACACATCATCTGCTGTGAATGTGAAAAGCCAGGACATTTCAAATCAGAATGTCAAGAACTGATTCAGAAGAATAATGAAAAGAGAAAAGACAAATTCTATAAAAAGAAAAAAGCCTTTGTATCTGCCATATGGGGAGACAGTTCCTTTGACGAAGAAAGCGATGAAGAGGAAGTAGCCAATATATATCTAGTTGCTCAAGAAGAAACAGAAGAAGAGGTAACTGATTTTGATCCTACCTATGATGAATTACTTTCCAAATATAATGCTTTACATTTTGAATTCATCAAAGTAGTTAAAGAACTAGTTGTTTTCAAAAAGAAAAACAAAGCTCTTAAAGTAGAACTTGAAGAGAATTTTGAAAACGATTGTGAAAAATGTACTTCTTTGAAAAAGAAAAACACTAATCTTACTAAATCTCTTGAAAAATTCACTAAAGGAAGTAAGATGCTAAATGTAATTTTAAAAGCTCAACGATTTGTGAATGATCGATCTAGAATTGGATATGATCCAAAATCAGACAGAAGAAAAGGAAGAAAGAAAGTTGGAGGTAAATCATAGTTGAATTATTTTCAGCATTCTATGCATACATCAAATCCTTTTGCACACTATAATTATTGTAATAGAAAATGTCATTATACTTCATCATGCATTTATAGGAAGAAAGGAAATATAGGAACCTACAAATGGGTACCTAAAGGTTCATATATTCAGGCAATTTTTTGTACTAAGCCAACACCTCAGGTCCGCTCCCTCTACCGGTATCAACACGAATGCTCTTCAACAGAGACTGCGTGCTAACACCTCTAAATGTCTCCTAGGGTTTCCCTTGCGGCTCTGAATTCTCATGCGCGTATGAGTATATCTGCTCTATCAAGTTTATAAACTATGAGGGCTATATTCAATTTTCAAAATTAATCATCATTAATTTCAAAATTAATCAACAATTAATTATCTTAATGAGCTAATTAAATAAATTCAATTTAAATTAAATCTATCCAACAGTTTTAATTTAACCTATTTATTTAATCCAAATAAAGAGCCATTAGATTTAATTTGTCTTCATAAATTAAATCTGAGATACTATATCTCTATCATGTTAGTTATTAAATTTAATATATCTTAATAAATTAAATTTAAAACTAACACAATATAATAATATCATATAATATATATAAGATATGTATTTTGAAAATACATATCTATATAATATTATTAACGAATTTTATATTATATATATATAAATATAATATTCGCCCACACTAAATTAAACATTATCTCATGTTGGGTCATTCTTGTGTGTGACCCTGTAGGCCCATATGAAGTTGGCAGTGGGCCAATAACTGTACTAACCCAAAAGTTGCAAGTGGACTCTAGCAAGAGATTACGATTACCTAATTCATATTCATATGAGGATCGTTATCATGATGTAACCTATCATACAACCATGTCACGTCCCTTTTGTCACACGATATATCGATCAAGGATAAGGTATGGATAATGTCATCCTCTTGTTCCTGATCATTACTTTCTCGATTCCTGAGTGGCCTGACAATAGAAATGGAAACTCCTTTCTATCGTAGTATGACCATACATTTCTCAGACTCACTCATCGAGGGGCCCAGTAATATCTCACTATTAATGTGAGGGACAAATTCCATCTTGATCATTCATATTCCTCTGTATGAAAAACCACCAAGCCTGATCGTAGACTTTATCATCACCCGGTCAAAAGTGACTTTTGACTAGTTCAAAGCTTAGCAACTCTCATATAGGAATCCATGATGACCTCAAGTCTAAGGGCATTGTGACGTGGTTATACATGAGAAAAGCTTATCACTGGATCTATGTAGCTTTCTCATAGTGGGTCCGTCCAGCACCTTGTACTCTTACAAGTGCCTAAGACATTAATTCGTATCTCCATATCTTATCAAAGTCATAGTGGTTTTATTGAAAGAGGCAAGCTTCACCCAAGAGGGGGGTGAATTGGGTGATGTGATAAATTTTTCGGTTGATGTGGTCATATGGTAATAGTTGTAACTAGAGTAGAGTTGAGAATATAAGCACACAGAGAGTTATACTGGTTCGGCCAAAAACCAAGCTTCCGTCCAGTCCTCAGAGATCAAAACCTACTATGATTTTCACCATTCTTCTAAGATTCAGTGGGCTCTCGGAACGCCACAAGACAACAATTGTCCTTGAAAGGACTACGGGTAGAAATACTAGAAATTTCTCTCCCCCTTACGACAAGTCTTATGTGCACAAAAACAAACCTATAACCTCTCTCTTACTTATGTATACAAGTCTTATGAGTAGCAATGTTCTCTCCTGCTTACACCACTGTAAGTCTTACGAGCAGCAACATTCTCTTCTGCTTGTATCTTGTAAGTCCTATGAGCAGAAAGTCCTATTAGGAATTTTCTCACTGCTTCTCTCGTAAGGAAATCTCCCCTCTCATGGTCCCAGTACCTTGAGATCAAATGAAAATAGAATTTGAAGTGTATACAGACTCTCTTATAGAGAAAATATAATAAAAACTGAAGAATAATATGAATACAGAGAAAATGTGAATAACAAAGACTCGTGAATTTGCTTGTGTGAATTCTTGCACTTTGTTATTTTTTTGATGGTCTCTCGAACTCTGTATTTATAGACATTCGGTTTTGCTCGTTTGAATAATGACCATTGTGGAGCGGGGCATGTTACTCTGGAACGGCATGCGTATGGTTGAAATCTTTGAATGCGGTAGGTATGTGCTTGGATGGTCATAATGATGCTGTCTGCCGTTGTTTGACTTCCTCCGTGTCTTTCTAATTTAAACGTTCAAACTCTTGTATCACACTCATAATATATGTTAAATGATGTTATATAATAATAATAAGTGAAAATAAAATGAATACATATCATTAAACCATATTCGGATTGAACGCTGTAAGACTGGTGCATTTTGACTTCTAGTAGAGTATCACTCGAGCACTGTGATGTCTCACTCATGTGCAATACCATATTTTCACCTTTTGCTTCAGTTTTATCACTTGCACTTCCACGAATTTTGAGAGAGTACATTTTTTCACTTGCGAGTGATATGGGTCCTCACTCGAGCACTGGTCCCCTTGCTCCAATGCTACTTCTTTTTACAACACTCGCACTTAGTTTTATCAAGAGTGTGATTTTCCACTCGCAGGTGATGTAGGCCCTCACTCGACCATACCTACTCATACTCGAGTGAGAAGAATATTCTTCTATAGTATACTCTTGTCTTCAGCACTTGTGTTAGAATTGAGAGAGTTAGATTTCTCAATCGCGAGTGCTGATGTATCACTCGGGCACATGAATTCTCACTCGGGCATGCTTGTGCTTCTTTGTTCTGCATGACTCTCGGCCAAACACTCGTAGTCCCTCACTTGCTAGGACTCGGGTGCAGATATTACCATCACTCGATTACATAACCTGTGCTCGAGTGAAGTGTTGATATCGTCTTCTGACTTTGCTCTCTATCAAACACTTTCAGTGCAACACTTTCATATGCTCAAGTGCAAGATAGCTTCATGCTCGAGTGTTGATTATAGTGCTCGAGTGCATCAGTAAAATTGACAGTAATTGCTCTCTGTCAAACACTTCTTGTCCAACACTTGCATGTGCTCGAGTGCAAAAGAGGTTTATGCTCAAGTGTTAACTCTGTTGCTTAAGTGCATCAGCAAACACTGACAGCAGACATCTCCAAACTTTGCCATATGCATTTGGTAACTTTGCAATCATTCTTTAGACTTATAAAACCATACTTTGCATGCAATTACCTTTTGTTATCATCAAAACTTGGAATCTAACATCCTCCCCCTTTTGGATGATGACAAAACCTTTATGATGAGTTTTAAGAAAAATCTTGATTAGAGTGAAAATTGTGAAAAACATTATTAACATTTTCAAATGCATATTTCACAAAGATTTAGATTCATTTTCAGATTTTTGCACTTAACCTCATATGTTTCCTGCAATACTTCCAATGGACACTTAAACACCAAGATAAGTCATCGTATCACAGAAAGCATTAGAACTGAACATAAAACTTAACAATAAAACATAAACCATTAGGGAAATAGAAAAGTACAATAGTAAACTTGAATCAACATCTACCCATAAAAACCCTATATACAACCATGTCATCAAAATTAGAATGAAAACAACAGTAATCCTACCCCAATACAGAAAGACTACCCAATATCCCCAATGTCAGACCTCATATCAAACTATATCAAACTATATAGCTCAGAACTCATCACATATCCTTCTCCCCTATTTTGTCAGCATCAGAAGGGGGCTGACGAAAAGTGAGATCAGATGGTGGGGCAAAGAGCACCATGGTAGTGGAAGGGTCTACTGGCTTCGGCTCAAAGGGTGCAGATGATGGCTGAGGAATAGAGGTTGTAGGTGGTGGTGATGGTAACTGATCATAAGTGACATCAACATTGAAATCTAGATCAGTGAAGAGAATATGAGTCTGTGTATGAGGAGGTGAAGTCGTGGCAGGAGTAGTCTTAGGTGGCACCTCAGAAGACGTAGTCGGAAAATAAGTGCGTAAGAAGATCTCCATATCAGTGATTCTTCTCGACATATCGTCTTGAGTCTTGAACATCAAATCAAAGTTGGTATTCATCTTGTCTACTAACTTTAAGACTTGTAGCTCCATCGTGTTTACTAACTTCTCATACTCAGTCATCAATACCTTTTTTAGACCAGACACAACTTGATTGATCACTTCAGTCAGATGAGTGGAAAGTGATGTATTCAGAAAAGATAAAGGTGAAATTGAACCTTGAGCAGAAGATTGAGCCTCATCATCTCTCGAAGGAGTGGCTTCTATGTGAGAAGTAGCCTTAGTTTGACTCACTGAAAGATTGATACTCATATGTGTCAATTGAGTCTTGCCAAACCTTGGAATAGTTACCCTCACAGTTCCCTCCAAATACCATACTTTGTTTTTCTTGAGAATTAGAGACACAATTTGTGGGTATGGTATAGTAGTGGATTGTGATGAAGAAAATCGAAATCTTCTCATCTCACTAAAAATAATCTCCCCCACATTTCTTTACTGACCGGCTAGAAAGGAGGCTACCAAATAGTAATCTCTCTAAGCAAAATGGGTATAATTTTTAGATTTATTAATAATGCTACGAGAATAAATATAGTGAAGGGCATGATTAGAATCAGGCATGTCAATAGGCTTAAAGTTGAGAGGGCCTATTGGGTCATTTGGTCTCAAAAGCCGGAAGGCTTCATTGGCTGACAGAGTGGGTGGATCAGAAGGAGGTGCAACATTCCCAAGTAAATCATTAATGATACTAGCAGATATCATAATGAATTGATCTCTAATAATGGTAGATACTGCTTCCTCAATCAATTCTCCAATCCTAGATTTTATGTTGCAATAAAAAGTTTTCACAACAGAGGGTGAATAAGGAAAATGAATACTCAGCCAGGGAGCATAAAATTCAAGAAAAGGATGAAAATTCAAACCACAACTCTTCAGCAGATAATCTAAGTCGACATATACTATGGGACAAAACTGTCTATGTGCAAACTCATAATCATATACCTTCTGTTTAAATGCCTTCAGTTCCTTAACATTGAAGTCTTCAGGAGGATTTGTAACTTGTTCTTCCTCTGGAGCCTGTGATGTGGAAGGAACCCTTGAAGTAGCGGCATTGGACTGGCCAACTTGATGTGAACTTAAGGCGCCAGCTTGTGAGGCAATTTTGCCAACCAATGCATCGAGCTTTGATTTCTCCATTACTTCCCAGAGTTGCCGATTGAAGGAATCATCGGAGGAAGAAGATTGTTGTTGTTGCTCTGTTTCCTTCTTCTTTCCTCTTCCTTTGACTTCTTTGGATTGAGACTGAGTCACAATTGGTTCTTTGAAAACCACTCCCTTTGGTTTCTTTTATGGAGGTTAATCCTTTTTAGCCATTTGAGGCTTAGGATGAGGTTTCTTGCTGGGGTTCTCTTTTTGGTTTTGGGTTTAGGAGGAGGTGTAGGAGTAGAAGATAGAGAAAGAGTAGGAGATGAAGCTGAGGCCAGCTGAGTTTCTGAAACACTAATGGCTGAATGAGTGGGTAAAGGTGAATGGGAAACAATAGGAATCTTAGTTCTAGCCATTGAAGAATAACAGAAATCACAGATTTACTGAGGAATGAGTGAGAAAGTTTCAGAAATTAGGGCATGAAATGAGAAACTCTGAGGAAAAATCTCACCTTATAAAGAAGATTGAAGAGTTGTAACGGTGATTTGAAGCAAAATAAGACGTTTAATTGATGGGTAACGGTCGGAGGTGAAGGGAGATGACCTTCTAGTGACGCAACGCTTCGAGTGAGAGAAGGAAGTGCAACGGTCGTAACTGATATAAGTTCCAATGCTCGAGTGACAACCCTAGTGCTCAGTGTTATTCATACTATGCTCAAGTGTGCTCATATTGTGCTCGAGTGATATTCAGACAAATTTGTTAATACATGAAAAAGCATACTTGATTTAAATATAGCTTGTCATATTTTTCATCTTTGTACTCAAATCCTCCAAAATCATTTGAGTAACCATGCTTTGAATGAGTATTTGCATAAATTTCTTCCTTCTACTCGAGTTTTCTTGCTTCACTTCAGGAAATTCATTCCATGCTCGAGTGACGATTTTTCCTCACTCGAGTGAGACCTGTCACTCTTGGTATGCTTGAGTGAGTTTCAAGAGTTCTTACATACTCTGTTAATCCCTATTTTTCATAGCCTGGGGCAAAGTATATGCTATAGTTCTGGACTCGAGCATTGTTGACTGACCCGAGTGAGAATGAGCTTATTACTTGAGTGACACTTCCTATGCTCGAGTGACAGACCTGCAAAAACAATTTCTAATACTCCGATGCCAAAGTCAGTATGGTTATCATCAAAAACTCATTTAAGCATAATAATTAACAAGAAAACTTACAACTCATTGGGATTAACCATTCTCAATTCTCTTTGAATATATAGGAATTAATCTTTAGATATTGACTTTGTGAATATGTCAGCGAGTTGAAGATCTGTTGGTATGAATTCTACTTTGACATCCTTCTTTTGCACGTGATCTCAAATGGAATGATGTCGGATATCTATGTTTTTGGTCCTTGAATGTTGCACAGGATTCTTGGCCAAGCTAATGGTACTAATATTGTCACAATAAATTGGAATCTCTTTTAAGTATATCCCCAAATCCTGAAGTTGTTGCTTCAACCATGTACTTGAGAACAACAACTTGCTACGGCTATATATTCAGCTTCAGTTGAGGATAATGACACAGTGTTCTGCTTCTTGTTGAACCATGATACCAGAGAGCCTCCAAGGAATTGACATTAACCACTAATACTTTTCCTATCAGTTTTATATCCTCCATGATCTGAATCTAAATATGCCATTAAATATTTGTTTCCTCTTTTTGGATACCATAAGCAAGTTCTGAAGTGTCTCCTAGGTATTTGAAGATTCTTTTCACTGTCTCTGCATGTGATACCTTAGGAACAGATTGATACCTTGCACACATTCCAATGCTGAACTGAATATCCGGCCTGCTAGCTGTAAGATAGAGTAATGAACCAATCATTCCTTTATATTTAGTGATGTTGTATCTAGGACCTTTTACATCAGCATCCAACAACGTTGTAGAACTCATTGGAGTATCAACTCCATTAGCATTGTCCAATCCATACTTCTTCAACAACTCCTTCAAATATTTTGTTTGAGATACAAATATCCCATTCTTCTTTTTCTTAATTTGAAGTCCAAGAAAGGAATTTAATTCTCCTATCATGGACATTTCAAATTCTCCCTGCATAATCTTGGAAAATTCTTAAACAATTAGGATGTCATCTTTGTTATGTTTAATGAAAAGAGTTGTATCCACTTTTCCTCTAACAAAATTTTGATCAAGAAGAAACTTGCTTAGTCTTTCATACCAAGCTCTAGGTGCTTGTTTCAAACTATATAAAGTCTTCTTAAGTTTGAAAACATGATCAGGCTTTGTTTTATCTTCAAAACCAGGAGGTTGTTCTACATATACTTCCTCTATAATATAACCATTCAGAAAAGCACTTTTCACATCCATTTGATAAATTTTAAAACCTTTAATGCAAGCAAAGGCTAAGAGTACTCGTATTGCTTCCAATCTTGCCACTGGAGCATATGTTTAATCATAATCAATACCTTCTTCTTGATTATAGCCTTTTGCCACCAATCTTGCTTTGTTTCTCACAATGATTGCTGATTCATCAAGTTTTTTTTTGAAAACCCATTTGGTCCCTATAACCAAGTGATCTTTAGGTCGAGGAACCAAATCCCAAACTTGATTTCTTTGGAATTGATTTAATTCTTCTTGCATAGCAATCACCCAATCATTGTCAGATAAAGCTTCTTCCATATTAGAAGGTTCAATTTCAAAAATAAAAGCAGAAAAAGTTACCTCATGAGAATTCTATTTCTGGTTTTGACACCTTCGTGACTATCTCCAATTACTTGATCAATTGGATGATCTTTAATATGTCTCCATGCTTTTGGCTAAGCATGATCATCGACATCTTCTATATTTTGAAAATCATTTGTTTTAAAATCATTCTATTTTGAAATAGTTTTTTTTTCTTTATCAAATCCATTTCTTCTTCATCAACATGTTTTATCTGAGAGTCAAGTTCATCAAACACAACATGAATAGATTCTTCAACTGTACATGTTCTTTTCTTAAAAACTCTATATGCTTTACTTCTATTAGAATATCCTAGAAATAAACCTTCGTCAGACTTTGAATCAAATTTACCCATGTTTTTTTTACCGTTGTTGTGAATGAAGCACTTGCATCCGAAGATGTGTAGATGAGTAAGATTTGGCTTTCTTCCTTTGTAGAGTTCTTATGGTGTCTTTCCAAGTGACTTGCGAATATATGCTTGATTTGAAATGTAGCATGCGGTACTCATTGCATCTGCCCAGAACACTTGTGACATTTCTTTTCCATTAAGTGTTGCTCTTACCATTTCTGTGAGGACTCTGTTCTTCCTTTCTACTACTCCATTTTGATGGGGTGTTCTAGGTGCAGAGAAGTTGTGATCTATTCCTTCATTGTTGCAGTAGTCTTCAAAGAGTTGATTATCAAATTCTCCCCATGGTCTGTCCTAATAGAAACAATAGAAATACCTTTCTCATTTTGGACCTTCTTAGCAAACGTAATAAATTCGACAAATGTTTCATCTTTTGAAGCAATAAATATAGTCCATGTAAATCTTGTAAAATCATTGACTATTACTAAAGTATATAGATTTCCTCTAAAACTTTTTACTCTTGCTGGACCTACCAAATCCATATGAAGTAATTGTAAAGGTTTGGAAGTAGAAATCTCATACTTTGTTTTGAATGACAATTTAGTTTGTTTACCTTTTTGATAAGCTTCACAAATCATGTTATCTTTAAATTTTAGTTTAGGAAGACCAATAACTAAATCTTTTTTAATCAGTTTGTCAAGTTGATTCATATTAACATGAGCCAGACGCTTATGCCATAACCAACTTTCCTCTAATCTGCTAAGAAAACAATTTTTTGAAGAATTTGAATTTAAATCAATAGTTTAACAGTTACCGTCCCTTTGAGCTCTAATCTTTGCCTTGATGGAATCTTTATTAAGTGGCAGATCTTTCTTGTTTATTATCAAGCATTCTTTTGAATCAAAGATCACCCAGTTATCTCTGTCAGTGCTTTGACTTACACTCAAGAGGTTGTGGCATAATCCTTCAACGTAATATACATCATTGATTTAAACACCATCGGATTTTATCACTTCACCAATTCCAGCAATACGTCCAGATTGATTACCTCCAAACGTTACCTTACCTCCTTCTCTGGTTTCTAGCATGGTGAACTTATTTTTGTCACCAGTCATGTGTCTCGAGCATCCACTATCAATATACCACTTGTTTGCTCGTGATGCTTTGAGACATACCTAGAGTAAGGTGATCAAGTTTTAGGTACCCACACTTTCTTAGGTCCTTTATGGTTAGTATTTAATACTTTTGGTACATGTGTCCCTTTTGGAACCCATTTATACGTGCCAATGACTTGTCCTTTTCTAAAATAACATGATGAAGTGTAATGTCCTTTCCTATTAGAATAGCTACATGATGTGAATGGATTTGATGTATGCACAGAGTTCATGAAATATTTGAGATAAGTTTGTTAGATTCAGAGTTTTGATGATAACAAACCTAAGTTTAGTTTAATTTGTCTCTGCATTTTCATTCACAAGTTTTGGCTAAGAAAGTATTCGAATAGTATACTTACTATTCAAATAGTGTTACTCAGTTTTTCATTAGCTGATATTCTGATAACTCTTAGACTATTCGGATAGACAGATAGTTATCATGATAATGCATACGCTATTCGAATAATCATACACTGATAAATAGTTCTATTATTCGAATAGTCCTTGACTATTCAAATAGTATGAACTAATATGACAGTTGAAAGTTTTTCTGAACTAAAAGTATTCGAATAGCTTGCATGTTATTCGATTAGTGCTTATATTTCCCAAAGTGAGTTTCAAATGCATTATCCGAATAGTCAGTATGATTTCAAACTCGGTTTCTAAATATTTTATCCGGATAGTAGGATAACTATTCAAATAGTAAGGGCACTATTCGAATAGTATGATGATTATCCGAATAAGCTTTTGATGAATTTCAACATCCAATATCACAAGACTATCACGATAGTAAAGTTATTATCAGAATAACACTATCAGAATAGTATTATCAGAATAATCAGAATAACACTATCAGAATAGTACTATCAGAATAATCAGAATAACACTATCAGAATAGTACTATCAGAATACTTTTTGACATATTTCAAGAGGACTATTCGAATAGTAATGGAATTATCAGAATATCCAACGTTTGCTTAAAAGAGTTTTCAAATTCTATTATTCGAATAATATGTATACTATTCGAATAGTATATCCACTATTCGAATAGTGATATTAGTATTCGAATAGCAGTTCAAAGCCAACATCAACCTATGAGATTGAGATGAGAAATTATTCGAATAGCAAGAAGACTATTCGAATAATATTGAAAGCTGAAAGAAAATATTTTTAGTCAAACTTGAAGAAAGTATTTGAATATTAACTCATGTATCAGGATAATTTTTTTTGAGTTTAACAGATCACTATTCGAATAGGTATCTTAACTATTCAAATAGTCTCAGTATTTCAAATATTATCCGAATAGAGAAAAAAGGTATTCGAATAGTAAGTTATCTGAAAAGACTTGAACTATCCTGATAATTATAATTGTATCCGAATACTTGTTCTTCATGAAAAACAGAGCATCATATCTAAATCTAAATTTCTCAAATTCAGTGAGTACTGTCATTAATTTTCATTAATCTTGCTTATTATATTTTTATTTCATGATTAACATTCTCAAAGCAAGTTACAGGAGATTGATACTTTAGATTTCTGGATTCCAAGAAAAGCAGATATATTGTGTCAGAGACATTAAATGCACTCTGACTCTCTACCAATGCATTCTCTTCACCTCAACGGCTATATCAAATAACACAAAGAATGTTCCAATAATTGCTCAGTGAGTAACGGACAAACAGAATGCCTCCAACGGTCATTAAAATCTCTCCAACTACAAATAGCAACGGCATTCAAAGCGGGAGTCAAGACGCTGAACTACCGAACTGACAAATATTCATTTTCTGAGCTCTTACTCTTTTGTTTTAATACGCTTCAGTGTTTACATTACCAACTCTATTAGAGAGAACATCCATTGATTTAATACACTTGTTTTGAGAGATATCTTAAGGTTGTGGGACCTTAAGTTGGGCATCAATTTACGTGGTGTAAGGGGGAGCGAGTATTCAAAGTTAGGAATAGATCGCTGTGTACGACATGCCAAGAACCCATTGAATCTTGGAAAGTATAGTGAAGGCACAGATTCTATCTGTGAACTGGACGTAGGTCATTGTGAATTAGACCAAACCAGTATAACTCCTGGCGTATACCTCGGTGAAATTTTTCTAACACTTTAATCTTCTCCTTATTGGTTTTCAGTTTTATTTGTCTTATCATAAATTTTTACTATCACCCAATTCACCCCCTCTTGGGTGAAAAGCTTGCACTAACAAAGTTCTACTGCTATTTTTCTTATTTCCTCTATTTTTAACATGATCAAACTTATATCCAATTCTAGATTTATCAAAGGAAACTTTCTGAGAATTTAAAATAACTTTAAGAGTTTCACTTCCTTTAGTAAATTTTTCCATAGTTTTTGTTAAATCTCTTATTTTCTTATCTTTTTCTTCACATACTTCACATGATGATATGACAGTATTTTCTAATTCCTTTACTTTATTCTTGTAACTAACCATTTCTTTAGCTTCCTTGATGAATTCAGTATGAAATGCATTATATTCAGATAATAACTCATCATAAGTAAGTTCAGAATCACTTACCTCAGAATCTGATTCTTTTTCTTTGGCAACCAAGCATAGATTTGCTACTTCGTCATCATCGCTTTCTTCATCCGACGAGCTATCACTCCAGATAGATGATATGTATGCTTTCTTCTTCTGCTTCTTTTTGTATTTGTTTCTGAAGCATTCAGATTTGATGTCTAGGTTTTCCACATTCATAGCATACTATCTGTTGCTCTTTGTTTTCTTTCTTGCTTGGTCCACCTTGATAATTTTTGAAGTTCTTTTGGCCTCTTCTATAGAACTTCTTGAATTTTCTCACGATCATTCCCATATCATCATCAGGAACATCTTCATTTTCAGAAGATTCTTCTTCCTTGATAGCTTTAAGTGCAACTCCTCTTTTCTTTTTATCATCAAATTCTTCTAGTTCCTTCTTGAATTTTAGCTTCCTTTCATACTCAGAAAAGCTACCAAAGAGAGTAGCTATGGATCTCATTGACTCTCCTTTAGCTTCTTCGATAGCTATTACCTTCGCTTCCCATTCTTTCGTAAGAATATTAAGAATCTTTCTTACCTGGGAATTTTGGTCAAATGATTTTCCAAGTGTGGATAATTGATTAACAAGATGAGTATACTTGAGTTCGAATTCTGATATTCCTTCTCCAGGTTTCATACAAAATAGATCATACTCTGTAATTAGAGTATTGACTCTATTTTCTTTGATTCCGGATGTTCCTTCGTGAGCGATTTCAAGAGCATCCCACATATCTTTAGCTGTTGGTAGAGTGCAGATTTAGAAATATTCCTTTTGACTGAGAGCACTCTATATCATTAAAATAGCTTTACTATTTAACATTACGAACCTCTTGTCATCTTCGTCAAACTCCTCTGGGCTCTTTTTAATGACTCTATCTTCGATTTTCTTCATTGGAATATAGTCACCATCTTGTATTACATTCCATAAACTGTTCTCGTTAGCCATCACGAACACTCTGAACTTAGCTTTCCAGAACGAAAAATGTTCTCCAGCAAAACCAAGAGGTCTAGTGATTGAAGCTCCGTTTGGAAGAATGTTTTCACCCATTGTTGCCATTTATCAGATCCTTCTCAAGCTGTTAGGCTCTTCGGAGGAGACATGGCTCTGATACCAAATAAAAGAGGCAAGCTTCACACAAGAGGGGGTGAATTGGGTGATGTGATAAATTTTTCTGTTGATGTGGTCAAATGGTAATAGTTGTAACTAGAGTAGAGTTGAGCAGATAAGAATAGAGAGAGTTATATTGGTTCAGCCAAAAACAAGGCCTACGTCCAATCCTCAGAGATCAAAACCTACTGAGATTTTCACTATTCTTCCAAGATTCAGTGGGCTCTCGGAACGCCGCAAGACAACAATTGTCCTTGAAAGGACTACGAGTAGAATACTAGAAATTTCTCTCCCCCTTATGACAAGTCTTACCTATAACCTTTCTCTCTTGCTTACGTATATAAGTTTTATGAGCAGCAATGTTCTCTCCTGCTTACACCATTGTAACTCTTACGAGCAGCAATGTTCTCTTCTGCTTGTATCTTGTAAGTCTTATAGGCAGAAAGTCCTATTAGGAATTTTCTCACTGCTTCTCTCGTAAGGAAATCTCCCCTCTCAAGGTCCCAATACCTTGAGATCAAATGAAAATAGAATTTGAAGTGTATACAGACTCTCTTATAGTGTAAATATGATAAACACTGAAGATTAATATGAATACAGAGAAAATATGAATAATAAAGACTCGTGAATTTGCTTGTGTGAATTCTTGCACTTTGTTATTTTTTTGATGGTCTCTGGAACTCTGTATTTATAGACATTCGATTTTGCCCGTTTGAATAATGATCATTGTGGAGCGAGGCATGTTACTCTGGAACGGCATGCGTATGGTTGAAATCTTTGAATGCAGTAGGTACGTGCTTGGATGGTCATAATGATGCTGTCTGCCGTTGTTTGACTTCCTCCGTGTCTTTCTAATTTAAACGTTCAAACTCTTGTATCACACTCATAATATATGTTAAATGATGTTATATAATAATAATAAGTGAAAATAAAATGAATACATATCATTAAACCATATTCGGATTGAACGCTGTAAGACTGGTGCATTTTGACTTCTTCAGCACTTGTGTCAGAATTGAGAGAGTTAGATTTCTCAATCGCGAGTGCTAATGTATCACTCGGGCACATGAACTCTCACTGGGGCATGCTTGTGCTTCTCTGTTCTGCATGACTCTCGGCCAAACACTCGTAGTCCCTCACTTGCTAGGACTCAGGTGCAGATATTACCATCACTCGATTACAGAACCTGTGCTCGAGTGAAGTGTTGATATCGTCTTCTGACTTTGCTCTCTATCAAACACTTTCAGTGCAACACTTTCATATGCTCAAGTGCAAGATAGCTTCATGCTCGAGTGTTGATTATAGTGCTCGAGTGCATCAGTAAAATTGACAGTAATTGCTCTCTGTCAAACACTTCTTGTCCAACACTTGCATGTGCTCGAGTGCAAAAGAGGTTTATGCTCAAGTGTTAACTCTGTTGCTTAAGTGCATCAGCAAACACTGACAGCAGACATCTCCAAACTTTGCTATATGCATTTGGTAACTTTGCAATCATTCTTTAGACTTATAAAACCATACTTTGCACGCAATTACCTTTTGTTTTCATCAAAACCTGGAATCTAACATTCTCCCCCTTTTGGATGATGACAAAACCTTTATGATGAGTTTTAAGAAAAATCTTGATTAGAGTGAAAATTGTGAAAAACATTATTAACATTTTCAAATGCATATTTCACAAAGATTTAGATTCATTTTCAGATTTTTGCACTTAACCTCATATTTTTCCTGCAATACTTCCAATGGACACTTAAACACCAAGATAAGTCATCATATCACAAAAAGCATTAGAACTGAACATAAAACTTAACAATAAAACATAAACCATTAGGGAAATAGAAAAGTACAATAGTAAACTTGAATCAACATCTACCCATAAAAACCCTATATACAACCATGTCATCAAAATTAGAATGAAAACAACAGTAATCCTACCCCAATACAGAAAGACTATCTAATATCCCTAATGTCAGACCTCATATCAGACTATATCAAACTATATAGCTCATAATGATGCTGTCTGCCATTGTTTGACTTCCTCTGTGTCTTTCTAAGTCAAACGTTCAAACTCCTGTATCATACTCATAATATATGTTAAATGATGTTATATAATAATAATAAGTGAAAATAAAATGAATAAATATCATTAAACCATATTCAGATTGAACACTGTAAGACTGGTGTGTTTTGACTTCTGGCAGAGTATCACTCGACACTATGATGTCTCACTTGTTTGCAATACCATATTTTCACCTTTAGCTTCAGTTTTATCACTTCCACTTCCACGGATTTTGAGAGAGTGCATTTTCTCACTTGCGAGTGATGTGGGTCCTCACTCGAGCACTGGTCCCCTTGCTCGAGTGCTACTTCTGTAACCCCCTCCGTAATTATATCTGAAATACAAGATTAAAATGAAATAGAGACCAATCATAATCAAAACTCATTTACTAACCCATCACATGATGGGGTTTTCAAAAATACCTTTCGAAATCATTTATAAACTTGGTCTTATATTCACATTTTGAATACAATTACTACACGAAGATAAATCACATTCATATAAATATCAGAGTGCACAACATAATCATCCCGGCAATCTCGGGTACATACCTTCGCTAAAGATATACAGGGCATAATTGCCCATTACAATTCTTCAAATGGGGATTACACAATCTCATTTCGAATAAGTCCTGCTGCTCCCTCCATGAGCCACTTGCCCTGTATAAATTGTTGGTAAGGGAGGGTGAGATTCGAGAGAATCTTAGCAGGGAAACATTATCAATATGCAGGCAAGATAAGTGTTTAATGCATGACATGCTTGCATCACATAACTCATGCACACATACAATGACAAATCTATAAGCTCAATGATTCGAACGATACACATATGGCCATAGCATATATTGAAACATAGCTTTAAATCATTCATACATGTTCCACATAATCAAGCAAAGCAATAACATGCATCAACACATTAATACAGTTATCAGAGAATACAGGAGAGATAAGGTCCCTACCTTTAGTCTTTTCTCCTCGATTTGCGTGCCAGCAACTCGGGGCTTCACATTCGATCCTATAATGTCAAATGTACTATTTAGACACTTCCATAGTGTTTCTGGGGGTTATATGAGGCTATATTGACAATTTACTAAAATACCCCCAGGGACCCGGCCCGGCCCCGCTTACCCGGCCCGGCTGTACTTTTTCTTGAAATTTTGACATGGGCCATTCTGACATATTTTCACCCAATGAATACATTTCCGGACTCAGAATTATCAAATTCAGTGTCAATTTACAAATTTACCCTTGGCAGCCCCACTTTAAGGGTTTCAGGGGCATTTTTGTAATTATGCTTTTTCGGCCTTTTCCGAAAAAGTGACCAACTGTAACCCCACCTAATTTTCGCTCCTGAACTCAATGAAATCATCAAATCATTGAAAATCCAACTCTAAGACTCATTTATAGCCTTGGCTGAAATATACAAGTACTCCGGGAAAAATTGGGGTTTTTCGGTTTCGGCTCCGTAAACGCATTCCTTTCTACTCCTAACTACTTTATTAACTATTCCATTAGGTTACAACTACCATTTAGTACCAATTTGGGCAGCATAAAAGCCCCATACACCCATTTTCTATTTTTGAAACCAATGACAATCCGGCAAAATTTCACCGATTAAATTGTCCATAGCAGCCAGAATAGTCAATACACAAGAGTTTGGAAGTTACCTCAAGCTCCCACTAGCTTTTCCTTGTCTTGGCTAAAACCCTAGCTTTTTTTAACACCAAAGGAGGAGCTTCCAAACCTTAAAGAACATAAAAGAGTAGCTTAGGATCGGAGTTATACGCGTTAGGAGCTAGATCATCGGAGAAATCGGCTTACTTTGCGAGTTCTCTTCTCCTTTCTCTCTCTAGAAATCTCAAACGTTTTTCCTCTTGTTCAGCTGAATAAACTGATGGTTTTGAAGCTTGGAGGAAGAAGTTGATATGTTATATTTGTTAGAGCAAGCGTTTCACCCAAGAGGGGGGTGAATTGGGTGATATTAAAAATTTCGTTGCAAATATAAAATTTGATGGTGAAATTAAAACAGGAAAGAGTAAGGAGAAATATCAACAAAGTGTACACCGGGAGTTATACTGGTTCGACCACAACCACTTTGACCTACGTCCAGTCCTCAGAGCTTCTCTGAGAGTTTCACTATAACTTCCAAGATTCAGTGGGTTCTTGGCACCTCAGTACAAGCAAGTTCCTTCGCTTGGACACTCGCTCCCCCTTACAAGTTGTAATCCAATCCCAACTTAAGATTCCACAACCTTAAGTTACCTCAATAACAAATATTGAGTTTGAATGAAATATCTCTCTCACAGAGTGAATAAGAATCACTGAAGCATAGAATTACAAGTATAATGTAAAACAGAGTAATGAACTTGATGATACGTTCGTGAGTGTGTTCTTGTTATCTTCTCTGTTTGGATGTTCCCATATATATAGATACGTTGGTAATGATTGCTGAAACATATTTCTTCATGGCCGTTAGAGCGTGCGCAGCCACTATTGACTTTTCCAGTATGTGAAAGATATACGTTTGCGGTAGGTGGCGGTCGGTGACATTTGAACGTTGCATTTGACTTTCCTTATTTGGTAAGATCTCTTCATTGTTTATCTGTGGAAATGCTAAGAATACTAATATAATGAAAGGTTAATCATATAGGAAACAAAACAATAAACGTTGGAATGATTTCTGAATTTCTGGATTTGCATACTCGAGTAGCTACTCGAGTATTTATTAAAGTTTACTCGAGTACTTACTCGAGTATCATCGGGAAAGCTTTGTAAATTGCAAGTCAACAAACAACTATAAGATTACTCGAGTAGTGCATGGAATAAACAAAATATCAAACCTTTGGAAATGCATGTTCACTCGAGTACCTACTCGAGTAATGCACTCTTTTCTTCATACGTTACTCGGGTACCAACTCGAGTGAACCTTCAAATAAACTTATGTTACTCAATGCTTTACTCCAGTAATGTTGGCAGGATTTCAAGGCCGAGAGCACTTCAAGTTTGATTAACTTGTTACTCGAGTAAACTCAATCTATGTTCATAGCTTACTCGGGTAATGACTTGAAGTTTTTCTTAAAAAAATAACTCTGCATACTCGAGTACATACTCGAGTAATCCACTTAAAAAGAGTCATTAAATACCTGCATCCTTGAGTAGAACCTCGAGTGAAGTAAAATAAAAATATATCAAGTTATTCAAGTACTACCTTCAGGTTTTTGCTTAACACAGTGAGTTACTCGAGTAGCTACTCGAGTAATATTGGCAGGGTACAAAATGCCGAGAGCAACACATTTTCTGAAACCGAGTAACTCGAGTACATACTCGAGTATCATTGGCAGGCCGAGAGTAACTTGAAAACTTTTACCTGGTTACTTGAGTAGCTACTCGAGTAACGTTGGCAGGCCGAGAGCAACTCCAAGGTATTTACCTAGTTACTTGAGTGGCTACTCGAGTAACATTGGCAGGCCGAGAGCAACTTGAAAACTTTTACACTATTACTCGAGTATTGTTGGCAAGTTACTCGAAGGTCTCTCTGGTAACTGCAAGTTTTGTCTCATTACTCGAGTACATACTCAAGTAATGCCTTAGAAAACTTACTTTTGATCAAGTTTCTTAGCTTTTTCTCTTGGTCTTTCTTCATTACTCCAATGCTTACTTCAAGTAATGCTTTTCCCTGTTATTACTTTGTTCAAACTTATTTATTACTCAAGTCTTTTTCATACCATTCTTTGTTATCATCAAAACTTGAGATCTAACATTCTCCCCCTTTTTGATGATGACAAAACTTGGTGATTTTGAACAAGATTTTTGAAAGTAAGTTCTCAAATAAACACATCTTGAATTCAATGATAAAATTTGAAAACCTTGTTAAGTTTATATTCAAAATGATTTGAAAAAGATTGAGATTATAACATATTCACCTTGCATACATAATAAACTTCATTATTCCAACAATGTATCATAATTTAAAGCTTATATGGACTTGAAATGAAATCATAACTCAAATTAACTTGAATTAATCTTAAAGTTGCACTACAAGATGAAAAGCTTAACAAATTCAGAAAAAAAACTCCCTAAAACCCATATACACCCAAATACCCAAAAATAAGCACAATCATTCAGACACTTCCATAAAGTCACTCTCAAGTTCTTCTCCCCTTTTTGTCTTCATCATTCAAGAGGAGGATCGGAAGCCTTGACCATAGAAATAGGCTTTACTGGAAGAACTAAGCCACCATCTGAACTAGAAAAGTCAAAAGAGCTAGAAGAAATTGGTTCAGGAAGATGAAGTAGAGGGATGTGGATATCATCTTTGGGAGGAATAGGAGGAGACTGGTAGACAACCATAGTGGTCTCAACCTCTGGAGTGGTCTCAACCTCTAGAGTATGATGATCAGAGGATGAGGAGGGAGATATTTCCTCAATATGGGTAGGAGATGGAATAGGTTTAGGAGCGGGTTCAGTCTGAGGTTTGGGTGGTGAATCATCAATGATGATGTGAATGGTCTCATTTGTTTCGAGGTTATCCACTGAGTACAAGATATCTTTGGGTTGTGCCTCAGGTTAACTAGAGACCGGAGGGATAGAAGGCTCAGCCTCAGTGTGAGGAATATCAGAAAGAGTGTGCTCTGGAGGTGGTAGTGGTGCAGAAGATGGTATATGCTCTGGAGAAGAAGAGGATGGACCGGCAGAAGGTCAGGACCCAAGGAATCTAGTCGTGCTAGAATCAATCTCAGTGTCTCACCCTGTGCATGTTGCTCAGCTAGCAACTCCTCGTGCCTCTTATCTATCTTTTCGACCAACTCCGCCATCTTGTGATTCATGTTAGTTATCAGTTCAGCATTTGTGTTGGCAATGTCAACATGAAATCCTCGGAGCATATTCTCCATAAAATGCTGAAGTGTGGCATTGAGGAAGGAGGGTGAAGATGTAGTGGCAGCTGGAGCCGATGACTAAGTGTCATCCATCTTGCTAGTCTCGGTCTCAGTATTCTTCTTCTTCTTCTTCAACCCAGACTCCAGAGGGCCCTTAAGAGGTATATCAATATTGAGCTTGCCTTCTCCTGAAGGAACAGAAGGATTTGGGGGAGTATATCTTTTCTGAGTTGAAAAGATACAGAGTGGATGGGAAGGCTACCACACCAATGCCATATCCTCAGATTGTGTCACTCATTCTGTTCACAAGGGATCTAGAGTAGATGTACCATAGAACCCTGTAATGATCACACATATCGCTCGGTTTGAAATTCAAAGGGCTAACTAACTCACCAGGTTTAAGGATAGAAAATATTTGGTTTGGTTCAAGTTGGGAGTAAATGTCATCTAGGGGGTTCTCTATCCCTAACCATAAGTTTATCCTAGAGGGTGAAATAAGGATTTTGGCCTCTCACTATAGTGGTCATCTCTTCCTCAGCTGAGGTTCTGTTTGGTTCATCTAGAATTTTAAGGTTACAGTAAAAGTGTGTGATCACTTTTGTGCAAAAAGGTAATCTAATTGAAAGCTAAGGCATAAAAGGATCTAAATAGGAAATAAGATCATACTTCACTACCTCCTGAAGTAACTTGAGGTCCACATAGTGTGTCTTGCACACTTTCCTCCTTGAAAACTGAGATAGATACTTTGGGGACTCCACCAGCTGGTTGACATTGAACCCCTTTAGAGGGTTGGTGATTTCCTCTTTTGGCAATTTAGATTTCTTTGAAGATTGCCCCTTCTTCATTTGATCTATGATGCTTGCCATTGCCTTAGCCACATTCTTGTCATATTTGGGCTTTTTAGGAGGCTTTGGTGTAAAGGAGGGAGTAGAGGAATCAGAGGGTGGACGAGAGGGAGATTTGGCACTCTTGCCTTTCCCAGCTGAGGTACTCTTTTTGGATTGAGCCCTTGTAACTATAGGCTCTTTGATCACTACCCCTTTTGGTTTCGGTTGAGGTTGAGGTTGAGGTTGGATTTTGGCTTTTGATCTCTGGGTAAGTTTTCTTCTCTTTCTGGGAGGAGAAGAAAGAGGATCTGGATGTTGTTGGGATTCAGAGGAATCCATGAGAGTAAGATTTTTAGTTCTCACCATTCAGAATCAGTGAAAAATGAAAATCTCAGAAAAACAGAGACATAGTCGCAAGATTAGGGTACTGAGAATCTGAACAGAATAAGAAGTTTCTGGGGTTGAAATCTGTTGGGTTTTGACGGAAATGATGCAAGGAATCGATTGTGAAAAGCTTTTGAGAGAGAGTATAGTGATTTACTCGAGGAGATTTTGTGAAAATGACCGAGTTTGCGACAGATAAAGACCTAAAACCCGACGTTACTCGAGTAATGTTCAAGATTACTCGAGTCCTTACTCGAGTGATCATACAGAAAATCTCTAAAATAATTTATTTAAATTGCGTACCCTGGTATGAATAATATTGTAATTATCCATGATTGTTCCCTCGATCATTTATAACCAATTTGAAGCAGATTTGGATCATTTTTCATCAATTTGGAAATCTGGACTTGCAGTTACTCGAGTCCTTACTCGAGTAAGGTTCAAGTTTACTCGAGGCTCGCCTCGAGTAACCTATCTTTTCACTTCTGACTGTTCATTTCTTAGTAACTAAACCGTTTGATTTAAATTTCATGTAACTTGATCCGTTACTTCCAGTTTTAGAGGACCATTACTCAAGTAGTTACTCGAGTAAAGTGCTTCTTTACTTCAAGTTGTTCCTCGGGTAATGCTTCTCTGTTAGTCATAACTTCAAGTTGGTACTCCAATAAAGGTGTCCTTTGATCTCCTCTATTTTTGTTTCTCAAAACAGAGTTTCAATCTTCCTGCAAAACAAGTTTCTATGTACTCCGATGCTTAAGTTAGTAATCATCAAAACTTTAACAAATGACTTCATCTAATATTATGAGAAACTGAAATAACTTACAACTCATTGGGGTTTACCATTCCCAATTCTCTTCTAATGTATAGAAATTGATCTTTTGCAAGGGGTTTTGTGATCCCAAACTTTGGACAGTCATATCTCCTAGTTCACAAAATGAAATGGCACAAATTATATGTCCATTTTGAAGCTTGAGATGTGAACTATAAGACTGGAAAGTTTCAGAATTTTTAGATACCATTTGGTCATTCAAAACTTTCACACAAACTGACTGCCCAGAATAGAGTTTCACTAGATAGAATTTCAAATTTTGCATCTTTGCTTCAATTGGTTCCATTTTCATACCAAACATCATACCAACATAAATTTTCACAAGGAATCCATTGGAAACACCAAACCAATCAAATTCACATTCCATTGACATGTTTCACCAATAATCACAACATGTCAACACAAGTCACAATTCAAACTCACATTGCAATTCTTTACTTTCCAAAGTTCCAAACCAATTCCAAGGAACTCACACACATGGGATTCCACCCACTCAATCTCACAACAAATCAACCCTAACAATTGATCTTCAAGTTACTAATGAGTTTCCTCTTCGGTAACTGACCAATTGGTCGGTAACTTTACCCTTTTACCCGTGATAATGGCAATTCCTCCTGAATCACCGTTAAACACATCATACTTTTCCATTTAGCCACAATATGCACCCTCCCTCTATTTTAAGTCAATTTAGATATTAATCCATAATTGAACTTAAATATTGGGTTTTGCAGCTGCTCACAACGTATACGCATCACAGTTCACATCATAATCTCCAAAAGGGTTCATTTATAACTAATCACGTATGCTTTTGGAGTCATCAACCCTTAATCACAATTTGGGATCTTGCTAAACTGGGGCTTAGCGATCCACTTATTTCAGGCTTATTCTCTAGCCTCAAGTTTCAAAATTTGGGGTATTATAACTTCACTTTACGCTATGAGCCACGTCTCTGGACAACACTCGCACCCAGTTTTATCAAGAGTGTGATTTTCCACTCGCAGGTGATGTGGGCCCTCACTCGAGCATACCTACTCCTACTCGAGTGAGAAGAATATTCTTCTGTAACATACTCTTGTCTTTAGCACTTGCATCAAAATTGAGAGAGTTAGATTTCTCACTCGCGAGTGCTGATGTATCACTCGGGCACATGAACTCTCACTGGGGCATGCTTGTGCTTCTCTGTTCTGCATGACTCTCAGCCAAACACTCGCAGTCCCTCACTTGCTAGGACTCAGGTATAGATATTACCATCACTCGATTACAAACCTGTGCTCGAGTGAAGTGTTGATATCTTCTTCTGACTTTGCTCTCTGTCAAACACTTTCAGTGCAACACTTTCATATGCTCCAGTGGAAAATAGCTTCATGCTTGAGTGTTGATTATAGTGCTCGAGTGCATCAGTAAAATTGATAGCAATTGCTTTCTGTCAAACACTTCTTGTCCAACACTTGCATGTGCTCGAGTACAAAAGAGGTTTATGCTCGAGTGTTAACTCTATTGGTCGAATGCATCAGCGAAAACTAATAGCAGACATCTCTAAACTTTGCCATATGTATTTGGTAACTTTGCATTCATTCTTTAGACTTGTAAAAACATACTTTGCACTCAATTACCTTTTGTTATCATCAAAACTTGGAATCTAACACTTATTTCATCTTGCTCCTGCATAGATGATTGATCAAGGACATTTTAGGATAATCTTTATGATTTATCCAAGGATACAATTATCATAGTTAACATGCAACTAATATGATAACAGAATGGAGAAATTTCATGAAATTAATAATGTTTGAAGTACAATGATTGGCCCTTTAGGCACAATTTCTAACAAGATGTGTCTTAAAGCATCCAAAAATAACAAGTAGTACATAGACAGTGGATGCTCTAGACATATGGACCAATGATTTCGAAAGTTTTACCACATTGCAACCTAAGGAAGGTGGAAAGGTAAAATTTGAAGGAAATCAATCCGGAAGGATAGCAGGAATTGGTGAAATAAAAAATGACAAAAGAATACAAGTCAAAGATGTATATTATCTTGAAGGCTTGTGTCATAATTTGTTGAGCGTAAGTCAAAGTGCAGATAAACACAACTGGGTAATATTTGATTCAGAAGAATGTCTAATTGTCAACAAGAAAGACTTACAACTAGATAAGAAAAATATCAAGGCAAAGCTCAGAGGAAAAAGGGAAGGTAACTACTATACACTTGATATCAATAGAAATAACTCCAAAAACATTTTTCTGAGTAATACCGATGAAAGTTGGTTATAGCATATGAGACTAGCTCATGTAATCATGCACCAACTAGGCAAATTACTCAAAAAGATTTTGTTCTTGGATTACCTAAAGTAAGTTTAAAAAACTATTTGATTTGTGACGCGTGTCAAAAGGGTAAACAAAATAAATCATCTTTCAAATCAAAAAATGAAATTACGACAAATTGACCACTTCAATTGATACATATGGATTTAGTTGGTCTAACAAGAGTTAAAAGCCTTAGTGGCAACTTATATTCATTGGTCATTGTTGATGATTTCTCTAGAATTACATGGACTATTTTTTTGTCATCAAAGGATGAAACCTTTGCAGAATTCATTATTTTTGCCAAGAAAGTGCAAAATGAGAAAGGTATGTCAATTACAGGTATCAAGACAGATCACAGTGGAGAGTTTGAAAATCAAGCCTTTGAAGAATATTGTGATACTAATAGTATTGATCACAATTTCTCTACTCTAAGGACATCTCAATAAAATGGAGTCATGGAACGTAAGAATAGAGTGCTCACCGAAATGGCTAGAGCAATGCTAAATGAAAATAACATGTCTCAAGTTTTCTGGGCCGATGCAATGATCACATCATGCTATATTTCAAAGAGAGCCTATATTAGAACAAAACTTGGAAAGACACCATATGAGTTATACAAAGGAAGGAAGCTAAACCTTGATCATTTACACATCTTTGGTTGTAAGTATTTCATTCATAATAATGGTAAAGATAACTTAGGAAAATTTGATTCTAGAATAGATGAAGGAATTTTCCTAGGCTATTCTAACCAAAGTAAAGCATACAAAATTTTCAATAAAAGAACATGTGTTGTTGAAGAATCAATTCATGTTGTATTTAATGAATTTGAATCCTCTGACAAAACCATTGATTATGAGTAGGAAACTGTTTTAAATCAAGAAAATGGTCCACCTATTTCTAAATCTCTTATTCCAGAAGTTGATCAAACCAAGGAGGAAGATCAGTCACTATGACAACCTAAAGCTTGGAAATACAATAGAAGTCATCCCCTAGATCAAGTCATAGGAGATGTGAATAAAGGAGTCAAAACTAGAAATAGAATTTTCAATGAAGTTAGTTTTTCTGCATTCATTTGAGATTGAACCTTTTAACATTGATGAAACCCTATCAAACAATGATTGGGTTATAGCAATGCAAGAAGAACTAAACCAATTTGAAAGAATTCAAGTTTGGGATTTGTTACCCCAACCTAAGGATTATCCGATCATTGGCACTAAATGGGTATTCAAGAAAGAACTTGATGAATCTGTAATTATTGTCAGAAATAAGGCAAGATTGGTGGCCAAAGGCTATATTCAGGAAGAAGGAATTGATTATGAGGAAACGTATGCTCCAATGGTTAGATTGGAAGCTATACAGGTACTCTTAGCCTTTGCATGCATCAAAGGATTCAAACTCTATCAAATGGATGTAAAGAGTGCATTTCTAAATGGCTACATCATGGAAGAAGTATATGTAGATCAACCTCCAGGTTTCAAAGATGTAACCAAACCTGACATGTTTTCAAACTCAAAAAGGCTTTGTACATTTTAAGACAAGCTCCTAAAGCATGGTACAAAAAAAACTAAGTAAATTTCTTATTGATCAAGGTTTTTTGCGAGGAAATGTTTATACAACACTTTTTACAAAATGAAAACGTGATGATATATTAATTGTGAAAATATATGTTGATGATATAGTTTTTGGTGCTACTAACGAAACTATGTACATAGAATTTTATGAGATAATGCAGGGGAGTTTGAGATGTCAATAATGGGAGACTTGAATTTCTTTCTCGGTTTGCAAATCAAACAAAGAAAGAATAGAACTTTCATATCTTAAACGAAGTATCTAAAAGAGCTATTGAAGAAGTATGGATTGGATGAATCAAATGGAATGGACACACCCATGAGCTCAACCACATTGCTTGATGAGGATGTCAAGGGAAAAGATTACAACATCACAAAATATAGAGGAATGATTGGATCATTACTCTATCTCACTGCAAGTAGGCCTGATATTCAATTCAGTGTGGGCATGTATGCAAAATATCAATCATCACCAAAAGAGTCACATGATGAAACCGTCAAACTTATCTTTCGATATCTTGCTGACACAAAAAAATTGGGTCTCCGGTTTCCCAAAGGAAGAAGTGAATATCTAGTTGCATACTCAGACTCTGATCATGGAGCATACAAGACGGACAAAGAGTATGAGTGGATAAGGCTAGTTTCTTAGAGGCTCACTTGTGTCATAGTTTAGCAAGAAACAAACTACAGTGTCTCTTTAGTCAACAGAAGCAAAGTATGTTGCAGTATCAAGTTGTTGTGCGCAAGTAATATGGCTAAAGCAACAACTCTAGGATCTTAGTATTTATTTGAAAGAGATACCAATATACTATGACAACACTAGCATGATAAGCTTGGCAAAGAATCCTGTTCAATATTCCAGCACCAAGCATATTGATGTTAGACATCACTTCATCAGAGATCATGTCCAAAAGAAAGATGTCAAAGTGATATTCATTTGAACTCATCTTCAACTAGCTGATATCTTCACAAAACCTCTTGTAAAAGATCAATTTTTATATATTAGAAGAAAATTGAGAATGGTAAATCCCAATGAATTGTAATTTATTTAGTATTTACAAAATGTTAGATGATGTTATTCATTGATATTTTGATGATTACTAACTTAAGCATCGGAGTTTCTAGCAATTTGTTTTGCAGGATCATGATATTCTATTTTGGAGTATGAATAGCAAAGGTTAACAGAGGATAACAGTTCTGGAGGGACAACTTCAAGTAATGAGCATTACTGGAGTGACACCTTGAAGTCATGGATGAATTACTCGAGTATCTACTTGAGTAATGAACTTGGAAATGTGCTAGTAAAGCATTAATTTCAAATGAAATGGCAAAACGGTAGGAAATGAACAGTCATAAGGTGAAGAGACAGATTACCTGAGGGAGGCCTCAGTGAACTTTAACGTCACTCGAGTAAGGACTCGAGTGAACCTAGGTGTAGATCTCAAATTTGCTGAGTTTTAGCTCAAATTTGTCCTAAAGAGCCATCAAATGATCGAGGGAATATACATGGCTAATTACAATATTATTCATGCCAGGTACGCACTTGAATTTTCTGCATTTTAAAATTTCTGGTATGATCACTCGAGTAGCTACTTGAGTGAAGCTGATGATCACTCGAGTAAGCCCTCGATTGATGTCGGGATTTAGGGTTATTCAGTCGACACTCGGTCATTTCTCACAAAATCGCTTCGAGTGATTCTCTTAGTGCTCTCACAAAATCTTTTCACAATCATTTTCCCTCCTCATAACTGTCAAAACTCATTGATTTTTGCTTACAAAAACTTCTCAAATTTCAGTAAATCCTCTGCCCTACATTCGTGACTCACGGTCCCTGCTTTTTAGAAATTCTCATTTTTCTCAAATTAAAATGGTAAGGACTAAATCTCCTAATCTTAGCACTCCTTTTGAGTCCTCTGAACCATATCAACCCTTTGATTCACTTTCCTCTCCTACCAAGAAAAGAAAGATTTCTCCTAAACCTAAAACCAAAGCCAAACCGCAAGCTAAGCCTAAGGTGAAAGGAGTTGTCATTAAGGAGCCCATTGCCACAAGAGCTCAATCCAAGAAGAGTTCACCTCCTGGAAGATGGAAAGCAACAAAAGAGCCATCTCCTCCTCCTTCTGATTCATCCGACACACCTACTTTTTCTCTAAAACCTCTGAAAAAGCCCAAGATTGAGAGAAGCTTACCAAAGTCATGGTAGACATGCTTGAAGAAGCTTTTCAATCTAAGGAAGCAAAAAAAGGGCAATCTTCAAGGCAACTAGAAGAGAAAGAAGAAGAAATCACATTTCCTCCAAAAGGATTCAATGTGAGCAAGCTTAAGGAATCTCAGAAGTATCTGAGTCACTTTGCAAGGAGAAATAAGTGCAAGATGCATTACATTGACTACAAGGTTGTTCAAGAGGTATTGAAATTTGACCTGAGTCCCTATCTTGATTCCTATATGCCCTGGCTATCTGTTAAACTCTCATTTTGCACCAAAATCATGAGGCATTTTTACAGTAACCTTGAACCTATAAATGATCCCATTAGGAAGTCTGTGGAAGAAGATATGACTTCTAAGGTCAGAGGACAGAGAATTCTAATCTCACCTTCTAGAATTAATACCTGGTTAAGAATAGAGAACCCTCCTAATGATGATTATCCTAATTATGATTCAAACCAGTTGTTTTCTATCCTACGACCTGGTGAGATAGTGGGATCTCTCAATTTCAATTCGAGTGATATAAGTGATTTTCATCGAGTTCTATGGTATATTTATTCTAGAGCTATGGTGAACAAATCCAATAACTTTACTCATTTCATTGAGAGGGACTTCAGAAAATTCACCTCATTGATCCTCAAAGAACAAAAGGACTTGGGAGAATATATCTTTTGCTAAGATCAAGAGATATAGGTATGAAGGAAAACCTACTACTCCAATGCCTTATCCTCAACTTATTTCCTTATTCCTCAAGAAGAATAAGATTTGGTACTTGGAGAGGATAGCACCAGTTGGAAGGAATCAAATTGGAAAATTGAACATTGAGATTCCTCTAAAGACTCCTCTAAAAGCAAGTTCCAAGAAGAAAAAGAAGAAGAATGACACAACAACTAGTTAAATGGATGGCATACAGTCTTCTGCTCCAGCCAACACATCTTCTCCATCTTTCTTTGGTACCGCAATGCAAATATTTATAGAGAACATTTTGATGGGTTTTTATATCGACATTACGAATACCAATTCAGAGTTGGTAACTTATATGAATGAGAAGATGGGACACTTGTGGAGAAGATAGATAAGAGGCAGGAAGAGTTGTTAGCTGAACAACATGCCCAGGGTGAGCTTATGAGATCTATTGTTGCTAAACTTGATGCTATGGCATCTGGCTCCCCTATTCTTGGTCCTTCTGTTATTCCTGAGCCCATACCTATCTCTGAACCTGGACCCTCTACCTACTAAGCATAGACCCTTTGAGATTGGACCTAGTATTGTCTTGTTCTCTATGCCTGACCCTGACATATCCGAGCCAATTCATATCACCACTAATGATCTACCTCAGCCTATTTAGCTAGAGCCCATATCTACTCTCATTGCCTCACCTACATGCACTGAGGGGGTACTTGAGTCTTCATCGGTTGCTACAGATAAAGTAGAAATTACTTCTCTGGTTCCTTACCCTTCATCTTTATTGAATCCTCCAAAGGATCTTTAGACACCCCCATTGAACCTTCCTGACCCTGAACCATCATCTTTAGATCCTTCAAGTTCAGATGGTTCATATGAATCATTGGCATTTTTTGTCACTCCTATCTTAACAGCCAAGCCACCTACTCCTCCTTATGATTGATTCCACCTTTGTGATGAAGATAAAAAGGGGGAGCAGAACCTGAGTAATTTTGTGATGAATGGCTAAGTTAATGTATTGAGATTTGGGTGTACGGGGCTTTAGGGCGTTTTTAACTTTAATTCTAAGTTTTATTATGTATTGAATTCTTCTTTATGCAATTTGTTCCTTTATGCCATTAAAGTTAAATTTCATTGAAATTATATTGCATTGTGGGACTAAAGAGTTTTTGATTGTGTATGCAAGGTGAACAAGTAAATAAGAACAAAAACTTTGAAAAGATCTCTAATAAGCTATTGCAAAAGAGTTTTCAAGTTTAAATTGAACAAAAGATTTCATATGAAAAGTATTTAAGAAGCATATGTTTGAAAAATCAATTTCAAAAACTTTTTCAAAATCACCAAGTTTTGTCATCATCAAAAAATGGGAGAATATTAGATCCCATATGTTTTGATGATAACAAAGATTAGACCAATGATGTAAGAGGATATGATGACAAATGAATTTGAACAAAGTAAATAAATGGCAGACAAAGCATTACTTGAAGTAAGCACTGGAGTATGAAGAGTATCTGAGAGGAAGAACAAAGGAAGACCATCACTGGCAGTAGTCTATGTTTACACAGGTACAGAACATCGTTACTCAAGTGGGCACTCAAGTAATGTTGAAAAAAAAAATGTTTTCGGAGGCACTGCCAAAATTTGGAAGAAGTTACTCGAGTAGCCACTCGAGTAATCTATAAAGTTATATGAACCATTACTTGAGTAACACATGAGAAAAGGCATTACTCGAGTAGCCACCGAGTAACAGGTCAAAAATCTTCCAGTAGCTCTTGGCCAAGAAATACAATACTTTACTCGAGCAGCCACTCAAGTAACCATGTAAGGAAAAGGCATTACTCGAAGGAGCATTCCAATAATCTGCAGACTTATTTAATCCATTACTCGAGGGATCACTAGAGTAATTAGGTAAACAAAGAACAAGTACTCTCGGCCAAGAATTTGATGCAATTACTCGAGTGAGTAATCGAGTAATCTATAAAGTTATGTGGAATTCACTCGAGGGGTCACTCGAGTAAGATGTGAAGAAAAGACATGCCACTCGAGTAACCACTCGAGTAATAGGCTTACTGGAGGTGGCACCCGAGTAATGTGTGAAGAGAAGACATAGCCACTAGAGTAACCACTCGAGTAATTAGTATTTCCAAGGTTTGTGATGTATCTTACTTCATGTCTTACCCGAGTAATATCTTGCCAACCAGTATAAATCTCGGTGTACACTTCGGTGATATTTCTCTTTGCTCTCAACTACTTTAAATATTCTGTCAATTTACTTATACGCAACGAAATTTTCTAGTTTCACCCAATTTACCCCCTCTTGGGTGAAACACTTGCACTAACAGAAAATAAGCACGTTGGGCTAGTTTGATCATAATGATCCTTTATTTGACTTAGTGTAGTAATCTTAATAATAACCAACCTAAGTGTTTGAATTATGAAGAATTAGTATAAGTAATAACTTGTTGTCCATAAATTCTTATTTATAGGATTTGATATTTGTTCTGCACCCTGCAAACCAGAATGAGAACAAGACTAGAAAGGCTAAGGTAGTACTCTTTCTCTTATAACATATGTATTGCTTTGCATGTATAGTTTAGTCATCAGAATCATGAGGATAGGTAGGTCCTATAAATGTGGATGGGTAAGTCCTTTGTATGATGTAATGCTGCATATTGATGAATATGTTGATGTGATGATTGAGTATGCTTATGCAATGATTTCTTAACATGCTTTATATATTTGCATATCATATGAGTGATTGATGTTACTACTAAGATTCTTTTGAATCTAACCAGTTTCCAATAACTAACCTACAGTAGAAGAAAACGGCTCGTGGAGCAAGAAGGTAATCACGAACAAATAGAAGATGCTGATAAAGAATCAAGAGTTTTAGTTGGTTATCTGTTTTTGGGTTTGTACATATTGTAAATAACACAAATACTACAATTATAGTACTAGTGGTAGAAATAGTAACAATAGCAGTAGGATCGCATGGTAAACTAGTATGTTTGTTGTTTGTTATAAAGGAACTAGGATAGGACGACTATAAGTTAACAGCTTGTTGGCTAACAAAAGGAATATGAATGCCAGTGGAGAATGCATTACTAATATTAAAAGGAATTAAGAACTGAGGAACCATAATGAGTTTTATGAACCTTGATGAAACAATTTTGGAAGTTTAAACCCTTCAAAAAAACCCACTCAATTACTGTTTTGAACCCTGTGTTGTAGTTGGGGCTTAAACTATTTTTGAAGGTATGTTAGGCTCGGGATTAAAACCCAGCTTAATGGTTTAAATTTATTATGTGTTCTAGCTTACTAGAGGACTATAGAATGGGTCTTACAATATCTCTCAAGTTGAATATTTCTTCCTCAAGAGCATCATACACCATGACACCATTATCCCATAAATGCGTTAAGTCTTCAATTAGTAGAGTCAAGTAGACATCTATGTCATTCCCGGGTTGCTTAAGCGATGAGATTGGCATGGACAACATAGAGTACTTGCATTTCATGCAGAGCCATGGAGGAAGGTTATATATAAACCATATCATCGGCCATGTACTATGGTATTACTTTGCATCCCAAATGGTTTCATCCCAATAGCCCATGTGAGGCTTAGGCTTCCTATGATATTAAGAGAATTTAGGGTAATTCATATCAAAATTTTTCCATGTTGGAGAATCCATAGGATGTCGAAGCCTATCGTTATCTGTCCTTTCATTTGCATGCACCTCAAATTTTTTTCCTCTTGAGGATTGCTATACATGCAATTAAATCTAGGTATAATGGGGAAACACCACAATGCCTTATTCGGGCTGTTATTCTATTAATAGTGTGGATCCTCACACATGGGACAAAGAGTAAGTAATGTATAGTCATTCTTAAATAAGGCATAATTATTAGGGCAAGCATGTAGCTTCTCATAGTAAGGGCTGATGGAGCACAACATCTTCTTTGTAGCATATGTTTTGGGTGGAAGCACTTTTTTGGTCAGTAGTAATAGATTCAAAGCCTCGAGTAATTATGTGAAGCTCGTATCAGACCACCCATTTCTCGCCTTCAAGTTGTACAACATCCACACAGTGCTCAATAAGAAAAAGTTAGTGCATCCCTTACATAATGGCTTTATTGCGTCAACCTTCAAGGCTTCCATAATTTTAAGCTAATCCTAGAGGTCCTCTTCTAACACCTTGGTCATATCATCAAGATGGTTGGCATAAAATGCACTCATGTAAAAATCAGGTGAAGTACAACTTTACATACTTTGAACCAACCCCTGCTTGTCTCCTTATTCCTTGTCCAACATGTATAAGTAAGATCAATTCCATGAGTCACTAAGTACGACATGCAAGTTACTCTATCACACCATTAAACATTGCCATACTTTACACAGGGCAAAGAATCAAACCTTCATTAAGGGGATTATGCACAAATACAAACCAAAGAAAATCTGTTACCGCATCCCAGAAGTCTTTTATTAGCCGATCGGCATATATCCACTTCTTATTCAATGACCCCATCTAGCATAAATCATTTAGAAATAACAACCCCAATTAAAACCCAATAATCATCAAAACCTAGAATAAATTCATAAAAATGTATGGTGGAAGAAAAATGACGAACCTTATGTTAACCCAATAGTTGAAGGAAGAAAACCTTGAGATTGAACAGACGCCTTTCATAGAGCTGAAAGAACTAGAGCTTTTGATTGAGTTTGAAAGTTTTCAAATGTCAAAAAAATTATATTAAAACCGGCTAACACTTAAGACGGCGGATGAATTGGGTGTAAAATAAACACTTAAGAACTTTGAAAATCTTTTTGCATAGTTGTAAAAACAACAAGCATGAAGATAATAAATCATAGATTCATAGTTGATTATTCAATTCAAATATGTTGGAATTATAAGAGATAAAGGAAAAGAATATGCTAACTATGATTTATACTGGTTCAGTCTAATGCTTGATGACCAACGTCTAATCCTTAAGCTCTACTTGAGATTTCAATCCATTATCTCCTTGTTTAGTCTGGGCATATAAGAAGCCACTACAATCCTACAAGTTTAGCCAGATACTTGCAAAGCCTTTTACAAATCATAGATTCTCAGTCTATTCAACATTAACTTCCTTACACATCATAAGGATAAAACTTTGATGATAAAGTATTACAATGATCTTCACTCTCAGAAGTGATTTAAATTGAACAATGAAGCATAATACAAATAATCTCTTTCTCTAAAGTAGATTAATGAGCATAAAAAAGTAGAGAGTATATAAAATGGAATGTTGAAAATAGTGTATCAACATTTTGATGATATATGCATAGGCTCTCTCACTTGCTCATCTTGGATGCTTCTCCTTTTATAGTTAATGTAGCTTGATAGATGTTGGAGATATTGAACTATATGTTAGACATGTTCATATTCCCATTAGTGATTTCATCTTTGAGCTCTTAGAAATATGACTATTTGAAGTTACTATTAAAGTGTCTAACACAAGATTGCTTTTTAGCCATTGAGCTCTAATTAATGTTTAATCTCCTGTAATTTTCATATAAACTTGATTAGTAATAGTTAGGAATCATATAATAAAGGCTTATATAGTTGGAAGAAAATTGTGAAATATGAGATTGAGATTAAAAACTAGGTAAAACATTACTATGAAGGATCACCATGGTAAAGTAGTAGTGATCATCATTCAAGTGGTCACCACAGTGATCTTCAAAGTGAATAATGCATTACTAGAAAAGGTATTGGAAGTAATGTGTGCATCACTCTCTATGATCATCATGCTAAAGTAGTAGTGATGACAATTTTGAGCATTATTTCAGTAGTCACTCAAATGATCTTCCCTTTTGAAAATTCATTGCAAAAATGATCACCAGATGATTCACCATGGTGGTGTAGTAGTAAAGGCAAATTTCCAGCTTCACTCGAGTGATCTTAGTCTAGCCCGTCTAGTGATCAATGCATTGATGAGTTATTTTGTCAAAACACATCACTTGAGTGGTCACTATAGTGATCATTCTTGATTACTACTATTGAGCACTATGGTGATAGATTTATTTCAACTCTAAACTTAGCAAATGACCTATTGCAAAAATATATTGAAGTCTACATTCCAATTTAAAAAGAATCAAGTTAAAATTCCTTGTATTCCAAAAGTTATGATCCAAAGAGTGTCTACTGTTCTAGAACATAGTTAGAAATTTGAGCGTTAAATTCTAAGATCCATATCTCTTTTGTCATATAATCATTGAACTTGATCTTGGCTTTTATACAACACATTGTGGGTTTAGGTTCATATCAATAAGTTTCACCTCATTCGGAGTTGTGGTGTGGAGGATATGTCCAAATTATAGAATCTGGTCTGGAATAAATCAAGAAACTCCAGTGTCAAATTCCAAAATACATATATCTTTTATATGAAAGTATTATAGCTTGATTTTGGTATTGTTATGTAATTTGGAGTATAGTTTCATATGAAACGAGTTTCACCTTAATCAGATGTGCAATTTGTAAGATATGTCCAAAATATCAAACCTCTGTTTTGCCAAATATGAACAAAGCACAACAGAGTAGTCATCACTCAAGTGATCATTTCTGGAGGTGCCACTCGAGTAAAGATGGTATAATTTTCATATAAGGCATCTTAACTTTGCATTAAGCCACTCTAACCTCTATTTGACCAAAGAGACCTCTAATGTCCCATTTAAGAACTTGAACCTCGACATTCCCATTAGATCTTACAAGTTCTTCTTTCTTCAATCCCTCTTCTTCTTGATTAATCTCCACAATCCTTTTTGATAACTCCTTACTTTTCTTTACTATTATCTTTAACCTATTTCTTCTTCTTCCTTTTACTCATTCTCTATAGTTCAATTAGATATCTTCTTTCTTTTCATTGACCTCCTCTCCCCACATTTGATAACTTTAATCTTCAATATCATCTTAATCTCTTTCTTGATCATTCACCATATTACAACTTGATATGTTCTTATAGTAATTAGTCAAAGTATAAGATAAATAAATTATGCAAATTTTTTACTCTTAATATTTGGCATCTATATTTGACATCATCAAAACTAAGCATATCTAGCATTCTCCCCCTTTTAGATGATGGCAAATCCTTTATAAAAAACAAGTATAAGTATAAAAACAAACGTAATGCAACATATTTTTTCTTGCCTTTCTCTCTCCCTACTTGACATCAGTAAAAAGTTTGAAGAATAAATAAGAAATGCTCTTAAAAAGTGGATATAAAAACAAGTACGAAGTGCATTTCTCTCCTTTTATCAAAAGGAGTGTATCATCCTTCACTTTTTTATGTGATGCAAATAAAAGAAGGTATTTATGAAAGCAGTTTGAAAGAATTTGCTAAGGTGTTCAAGAAGACAGTCATAATCAATGCTAATTGAAACCAAAGATGCATAAAGTATTCATAAAATATAAGAGATAAGGTTTATAAATGCTCATTTGGATTCAACAAGCTGATTATTAATCCATAAAGTCCATTTCCTTCCTCTCTTGTTGTGTTAGATCTATGATTTTGTGTTTACCACACTTTCACTACGTAACTCTAAGGTATATTCATTTTGTCTCTAGGATTCTCCTATTGATTTAAGTTTCTCTCCCATATTTAATTTCTACCATAACATGCTTAATGCTCCTTTATATTGGCAAAGGTATTTCGTGCTTTGAATGTTGCAGTAAATATATTTCCCTTGATTGATCATCAAAGCATCTTTCCTTAAATTTGATAGTTTCTTTTTGTAGTACATTGAGCATTGATATTACATAGAACAAATTATCCTATTACAAGTGCAAATATTTTTACAATAAAGAATGATTAGTGTTATCAAGTATCAAAATCTTCCTTTCCATATGATATGTTAAAATTAAGATCATGAAAGAAAAATAAAAGAGTTACTCATCATCAAAACTAATCAAAAGATAGTGAATACAGATAAGTATACTAAAAGGATTTTCTTTAAATAAAGGAGATGAGCTTTTAAGATATTCTCATATGAATGTGAATCTCCCCCTTAATCATGCATGACTTTAAAGTTATAAAGAGGAATAGAGGTTAGAGCTTTACCTAAATTGAAAAACCATTTGAAGTTTTTAGAGAAAATGAATGCGAGAGTTAGAAAATTTAGAGACAAATTAAGTTTTGAAAATAATGATATCACTCAAGTGATCCTACTTGACCATTACTCGAGTGCTCACTTAAGTGATGCAACTCAGTGAATTTTAATTAAGCCTGAATATAATACCTCATTCAAGTCATAGTCCTCTATAGTCTATTGATGCCTCGTTAGCTAGTCACTATCTGCTAATGTGATATGTACTGAGGGATTCTGAAGGTGTAGTCTCTATAGGCACTTAAGGATACCAAGGTGAGCTCGAAACACTACTACAAAAATGGGTTTTAATGTCCCTATTTTGTCACTTTTAACTTCCAAAAACTGGTGGACGTCTATTGGGGGTGTAGTATGTTTTAAGAAAAGATATCCCAAAAATATGGGACGTCTAAAGGGAGGACTTTAGACATCCCAAATTAAGAATTGGGACGTCTAAAGTCCCCCTGTGGAGGACTTTAGACGTCTAAATAAGGCTTCACATGCATCCATGATCTTAGTTCTGGCTTAGCAAACAACCATAACACATAACTTTCTCACATTGATTGCTTGCTCCTGTAGCATCTTAGTTTGAGCCTCTTGCTAATAAAATAAGGCCTTGAAGTTCTAGTTGATCAATTCATAAAGTTGCCTAATCTTGCCATTCACATAAGTGATGATTTTGCATTACCAGTGGTAATTTTTATATGAAACCTCTCTAGCTCCTCTCTCAAGCATTCCTGAATAGAAAAACCAAGGGATGAAGAACCAGCTCTAGCTGAAGATTGAGCTTTATCCAACCTCAAAGTCTAAGGTTTTGTCCTCTACCTCTCCTTCATAGAACCTTATAGACTAGGTATAGGTAAGTGAATCTTCACTCTCTGGATGTGTAGTATATCAAATTTTGCATCCCAGATCATTGGCTCATTTGGTCCCAAGTACTAAATCTTGTTTGCCTTTAGAAATAATGAAACCAACTAAGAATAAGCAATAGGACTGGACTTGGTAGATGTGTATTTGTATCTTTTGATCTCAGAGAATATGGTTTCTCTAAAATTCCTCTCCTGCTTGCTGATAGTAGAGGCCATCATATGATAATTCCTCTCGATCAAGTGCGTGAAGTTATTGACCTTGTTTATCACAGCTCTAGTTTAGATATACCATATAATTCTTTAAAGATCAAACATAGAGCTATGATTGAAGTTGAGAATCCCTATAGGCTTACCAAGCTTGATGATTCTGTACATCTCAGGCTTATTGTGCTCCTTGAAAGGTCTAGTGGGACGCTTGTTCATACCTTATTCCCTCATCAATCTTTGAGGGTGAGATGGTGACCTTCTAACCTCTTTTTGTTATCTCCATCATCTTCTCAATTTTTGTGCCTTCGTTTAAAAATCTTTGTTGACTCCATATCATAGTAGAAATTGTTAGGATCGATAGGCACAGCGGAAGAATTTTAAAAATTTTCACCGATCCTAATCGAGGATCTATCAATGGCATTTAAACCAAGTTGGAAGGATTCATACCTTTTGATGATTCAGAGTTTTCACGATCTCTAGGAGCCAACACGTCAGGTCCGCTCCCTCTACCAGTATCCACACGAATGCTCTCCAACCGAGACTACGTACTAGCGCCTCTAATGTCTCCTAGGGTTTCACTTGCAGCTCTCAATTCTCATGTCCATATGAATATATTTGCTCTATCAAGTTTATAACCTATGAGGGCTATTTTCAAATTTCAAAATTAATCATCATTAATTTTGAAATTAATTAACAATTAATTATCTTGATGAGCTAATTAAATAAATTCAGTTTAAATTAAATCTGTCTAACAGTTTTAATTTAACCTATTTATTTAATCCAAATAAAAAGCCATTAGATTTAATTTATCTTCATAAATTAAATCTGAGATACTATATCTCTATCATGTTAGTTATTAAATTTAATATATCTTAATAAATTAAATTTAAAACTAACACAATATAATAATATCATATAATATATATACATATATATATAAGATATATATTTCAAAAAAATATATATCTATATAATATTATTAAATATAATAATATCATATAATATATATACATATATATATATATAAGATATATATTTTGAAAAAATATATATATCTATATAATATTATTAATGAATTTTATATTATATATATATATAATTCATCCACCATAAATTAAACATTATCTCGTGTTGTGCCATTCTTGTGTGCGACCCTGTAGGCCCATATGAAGTTGGCAGTGGGCCAATAACTATACTAACCCAATAGTCGCAAGCGACCTCTAGCAAGACATTACGACTACCCAATTCATATGAGGATCGTTATCACGATGCAACTTGTCATACAACCATGTCACGTCCCTTTTGTCACACGATATATCGATCAACGATAGGGCATGGATAATGTCATCCTCTTGTTTCTGATCATTACTTTCTCGATTCCTGAGTAGCTTGACAACAGAGATAGAAACTCCTTTCATCATATTATGGCCATACATTTCTCAGGCTCACTCATCGAGGGGCCCAGTAATATCTCTCTACTAATGTGAGGGACAAATTCTTTCTTGATCATTCATATTCCTCTACATGAAAAACCACTAAGCCCGATCGTAGCCTTTATCATCACCCGGTCAAAAGTGACTTTTAACTAGTTCAAAGCTTGGCAACTGTCATGTAGGAATCCATAATGACCTTAGGTCTAAGGGCATTGTGACGTGGTTATACTTGAGAAACGCTTATGACTTGATCCATGTAGCTTTCTCAAAGTGGGTCGGTCTAGCACCTTGTACTCTTACAAGTGCCTAAGACTTTGATTTGTATCTCCATATCTTATCAAAGTCATACTGGTCTTATTTCATCTCTGCTCCCGTATAGATGACCGACCAGGGACATTTTAGGACAATCTTTATGAATTATCCAAGGATACAATTATCACAGTTAACATGCAAATAATATGATAACAGAATGGAGAAATTTCATTAAAATAATAATGTTCAAAGTACAATGATTGGCCCTTAGAGCACAATTTCCAACAGAAATGTCTAATCACCTTATAACAATAAGGAAGATGGTAGGCAATAAAGGCTAATGATGGTGACTTGTTATTATCCTAAAGCTGTTTTGAAATGAAACTCAGATAGGGCAGTTAGAGCAAGCGTTTCACCCAAGAAGGGGGTGAATTGGGTGATACTAAGAATTTCGTTGCAAATATAAAACTTTACGGTGAATATAAAGCAGTAAAGAGTAAGGAGAAATATCATCGAAGTGTACACCGGGAGTTATACTGGTTCGGCCACAACCACTTTGACCTACGTCCAGTCCTCAGAGCTTCTTTGAGAGTTTCACTATAACTTCCAAGATTCAGTGGGTTCTTGGCACCTAGTACAAGCAAGTTCCTTCGCCTGGACACTCGCTCCCCCTTACAAGTTGTAATCCAATCCCAACTCAAGGTTCCACAACCTTAAGTTACCTCAATAACAAATATTGAGTTTGAATGAAATATCTCTCTCACAGAGTGAATAAGAATCACTGAAGTACAGAATTACAAATATGTGTAAAACAGAGTAGTGAACTTGATAATACGTTCATGTGTGTGTTCTCGTTATTTTTCTTCTCTATTTGGATGTTCCCATATATATAGATGTGTTGGTAATGATTGTTAGAACATTTTTCTTCATACCCGCTAGAGTGTGCGCAGCCACTGTTGACTTTTCCAGTATTTGAAAAATATCCGTTTGCGGTAGGTGGAGGTAGGTGGCATTTGAACGTTTCATTTGACTTTCCTTATTTGGTAAGATCTCTTCATTGTTTATATGCGGATATGCTAAGAATACTAATACAATGAAAGGTTAATCACATAGGAAACAAATCAATGAACGTTGGAATGATTTTTGAATTTTTGAACTTGCATACTCGAGTAGTTACTCGAGTATTCATTAAGTTTACTCGAGTATCATCGTGAGAGTAATGATAAACTGCAAGTTAATAAATGAACATTACATTACTTGGGTAGTGCATAGAGTAAACAAATTTACAAACCTTGGAAATACTTGTTTACTACTTACTCGGGTATGGCGTACTTTTCTTTATAGGTTACTCGAGTAGCAACTCGAGTAAACTCTCAAATAAACTTTAGGTTACTCAATGCTTCACTCCAGTAATGTTGCCAGGATTTCAGGGCCGAGAGCACTTCAAGTTTGATTACCTTATTACTCGAGTACTTACTCAAGTAAACATAAACTTTCTGCATAGCTTACTCAGGTACATACTTCAAGTGCTGTGTAAATAAGTCTGCAGATTACTCGATTACCTACTCGAGTAATCTCATTAAAATACTTGATAAGGAATAATTAAATACTTGCATACTTGAGTAGTGCCTCGAGTGAAGTGTGATAAAAGCATATCATGTTATTCGAGTATTACCTTCAGGTTTTGCTTACCACAGTGAGTTACTCGAGTAGCTCCTCGAGTAACATTGGCAGGATAGAAAATGATGAAAGCAACATATTTCTTGAAGTAGGGGACTCGAGTCATACTCGAGTATCTTTGGCAGGCCGAGAGTAACTGAAAGTCTTTTACATGGTTACACAAGTCCTTACTCGAGTAACATTGGCAGGCCGAGAACAACTGGAAGTCATTTACCTTATTACTCGAGTGCTTACTCAAGTAACGTTGGTAGGTTACTTGAAGTTTGACTCTGATTACTTCAAGTTTCTGTCTCATTACTCGAGTACTTACTCGAGTAACCCTTTATAAAACTTGCCAGTGATGAAGTTTCTCAGCTTTTTCTCTTGGCCTTTCTTCATTACTCCAATGCGTACTTCAAGTGATGATTTGCCCTATTATTACTTTGTTCAAACTTATTTATTTATCAAATTTTTTTCATACCATCCTTTGTTATCATCAAAACATGAGAGATCTAACAAGGGCTACTTAATAGGTCTTCCTCCTCTTTTTCTTTCTCTAACTGCATCTCTAGCTAGTACTTGCTAGTGATGGGGTGTCACTCAAGTGATACCATAGATTATACTTATACTTACATTGCAACACTGCCATATAGGCTTAAACTTTTAGCCTTAGTTCTTTGTACTAGAAAGCAGAGCATTTTGGTCAACTTTTATAAAAGTATAAATACATGTTCTTTGGTTCCCAACTTCTCTTGGGTCCACACAATATTAGCAAAACAACTCTTATGCTCTTATACAATTAAACCATATGATATTTGAGCAAAGAGTATAATAAACCATAAAGACCAAAGTACTTTTACCCAATTAATTAAATTCAAGTCATTAAATCATAAAGGGTAACAAATGATACAAAGATGATGTTTTTCAATTATCAATGACAATTTGTAAATACACTTTATGTTGAAAAGATGTCATTGATAAGAATTTCAATTAATGCATGTAAGTCTAATCAAAGAGAATAAAAAGTATATCCATAATGATCAACATTTATGAAATGATAATTTATGAATGAGATTATTTTTTCCAAGAATGATAATGAAATATGAAAATTATCTCAAAATCTAAAATATTCTTTTAAATCATGAATATGCATTACGACATTAAGATTTTAAATGCATGAAAACTCAATTTTGAAACTTACTTACAATCGATGCTCATACTAAAAATGGTGGAAGTTAATAGTTAAAAAAAATATATCTGAAAGCTTTTCTTTGAAGATCAACTAGGATAACACATTAAACATTAAAGTTAACATATTGGAGAATTTTCCCAAGAGCAAAAGTCGTATGGATGGTGAATTAGCCAAAAAGGCTTAACTTGATAGACATATATGAGCACAATGACTTTTCTATTAACCAAGAGATAACTCTGACTCTTAAAGTTGTGTCTTTAAGAATAGGAACATTCAGGTCAAGGATTCGAATACAAGACACAAGTTACTCAAAGATAGATAATATCAATTGTTAATGTATTTGAGTATCAAAATGAGTTCATGGTTTTATCAATTATTAAGTTTAGACTCATTAGCCCAAATACTAGAGTTCCAGAATATTATCCTACTAAGTTATTCAACTATAATGGTTAATGCGTTAACATTCAATGCATTAATGAACATTCATAATGATTGGAATAACTTAGCTAATAAGTATTTTTGCATTAGGCACAAGGATTTCATGAATTGAATTCTTTTCTAGAAAATAGACTTGAAACTCATAGATGGTCAACTTGTTAGACATGTGGCCTAACTTATTAGAGAAAGAAGTCTGAGTAGTTCAAGCATAAGAGAGCACATCTAAGACCAATAATCAACACATGAATGATGGGGAAAATTTTAATGAATGGATTTGAAGCACTTCTGTCATCAAAGTATTCCAACTTTTAAAACCTGACTCGAATGCAAGCAAAATATGAATAGTTTTCAAATAATGTGAATGTAATTTTATAAAACAAGATGAATCAAAACAAATTTTAGAATTGTGCATTTCAAAACATAAACTTATAGAAATGTTATGCACAACTTCACTTTTTGGTTCATTTAACAATACAAAAAGTTGATGATCATAAAAGATTCGTTGCTAAAGGAATGCAATAATGGACAAATATTCATTACCCAAATATGTAATTCATTTAGGCATGATATAGGATAAGAATTAGATATAACTATAATTCCTCTTGTCCTTGTAGAAGCTTGCTTGGTTTTGGTGGAATAATGTCTATTTTCCTTCTTTGCATATTCAGCAGAAAAATTCAAGCTCTAAAGTCCAGCTTTGTCAATATTTGAATTAATTTTGATGTTGTCATAATCTTGAGATGAAGCTTTCACTCTTCTTTCTACAAAATAGTATAACTCTTTCTTTCTTTGGTATCCAATTTCACTTGGATCGAAAACAAAATATAATTCACATGCTCTTAAAATCAAATTAGAACATTTGAACACAATGACTGATTTTATGCACAAAAATAAATATTTTCTTTTCAAAATCAATTTTTCATAAAGAATGAAACCATAAAACTTTATAATTATATTGTAATGAATTTTCAAAGTAGAATACAATGTATATTCCTAAGGTCACAAAATATAAACCTCAATGAATATTAAAGAAAATAGCATAGGAGGTTTTAGCATTGTATTTCTTTACCTTAGGTACTTAGAGGATTGCCTTTGCTTACCCATTGTGTAATGTCCCAAAATGTACTCAAGGGCTAAATGTATAGAATAGATAGTGGAATTAATAACAGAATTACCCCTAGAAATTTTGTTATGACTTTAGTTTCGATTAGCTAGAGGTAACTATATAGTCTTTTCCCCTAAAGTCAGAAATGACCGAAAACATAACTTGGATATAAGATTTAATTAATTTTTCCTTACCTTACCTTTTCATATAAATTTCCACGGTCAAGGCAAGGAAAGGAAGAGAGAAAATTAATTAGAAGCCATCTCATGTCCATTTGAAGAGTCAAAAGTAAAAGAAGTAAAGAAGGAATGGAAAAATCAAAATTTCTTTCACTTTCTTCACTTGGAGGAGAATTGACCAAATGCAAGACATTAAGGAATGAATTGGTTAACAATCATTTTCCCTTCTCAAGTATAAAATTTTGGCCACAAAAAGGAAGAGGAAGGAAAGGGAAAAGTTTACATAACCTGTAGTAATTGCACCTAGTTAAGTTACTATAAGTATATGTCTAAAGTGATTTATTTGTAACCACAACTTTTTATTTTCTTTTGTCCATAATTTTGGCTAACCTTAATAAGAGATAAGGGAAGGGAAATCATATTATTTTATCACTAATTTTCTCTCTCTCCAAGTTGGTTAGAGCTGTTGTAACCCCCTCCGTAATTATATCCGAAATACGCGATTAAAATGAAATAGAGACCAATAATAATAAAAAAAAATTTAAAATCCCATCCTTGAGATAGGGTTTTCCAAACTACCTTTTAAAATCTAATTAACTTGGTCTCATATTCACATTTCGAATACAATTACTACGCGAAGATAAATCACATTCATATAAATATTGGAGTGCACAACATAATCATCCCGGCAATCCTGGGTACATACCTTTGCTAAAGATACACAGGGCACAATTGCCCATTACAATTCTTCAAATGGGGATTACACAATCTCATCTCAAATTCATAACCTTATATTCAACCGAGTTATATACAGTCTTCACAACTCATTGGTAACCAACTACCAACTCTCATCTCGAAGGAGTCCTAGCCGCTCCCTCCACGAGCCACTTGCCCTGTCTAAATTATTGGTAGGGGAGGGTGAGACTCAAGAGAATCTCAATAGGGAAACATTATCAATATGCAGGCAAGATAAGTGTTTAATGCATGACATGCTTGCATCACATAACTCATGCACACATACAATGACAAATCTATAAGCTCAATGCTTCGAACGATACACATATGGCCATAGTATATATTGAAACATAGCTTCAAATCATTCATACATGTTCCACATAATCAAGCAAAGCAATAACATGCATCAACACATTAATACAGTTATCAAAGCATGCAGGAGAAATAAGTTCCCTACCTCCAGTCTTTTCTCCTCGATTTGCGTGCCAGCAACTCAGGGCTTCACATTCGATCCTACAATGTCAAATGTACTATTTAGACACTTCCATAGTGTTTCTGGGGGTTATATGAGGCTATATTGAGAATTTACTAAATTACCCCCGGGGACCCGGCCCGACCCCACCGTACCCGGCCCGGCTGTACTTTTCTTGAAATTTTGACATGGGCTATTCTGACATATTTTAGCCAAAGGAATCCATTTCCAGAATCAGAATTATCAAATTCAATGTCAATTTACAAATTTACCATTGGCAGCCCCACTTTAAGGGTTTCAGGGGCGTTTTGGTAATTATGCTTTTTCGGCCTTTTCCGAAAAAGTGACCAACTGTAACCCCACCTAATTTTCACTCCTGAACTCAATGGAACCATCAAATCATTGAAAATCCAACTCTAAGACCCATTTATAGCCAGAACCGAAATATACAAGTACTCCGGGGAAAATTGGGGTTTTTCGGTTTCGGCTCCAAAAACGTGTTTCTTTCTACTCCTAACCACTTTGTTAACCATTACATTGGGTTAGAACTACCATTTAGTATCAATTTGGGCAGCATAACACCTAGGCCCACCCATTTTCCAAATTTACAAACAAAGACAATCTGGTGAAATTTCACCGATTAAATCAACCACAGCAGCCAGAACAATCAAAGATTGAAGTTTCGGAGGTTACCTTAAGCTCCTTCTGGCTTATCCTTCTTATGGCTGAACCCTAGCCTCTCTAAAAAATGAAATCCCTTGCTTCAAGACCTTAATTCACATAGAGGAATAACTTAGGAGAAGGATTATACACGTTAGGTACGAATTCACCAAAGAAATCGACCTACCTTGTGAGATTTCTCCTCTCTTTCTCTCTCTAAAAGCTCTCAAACTTTCTCTCTCTCTTGGCTTTTGGTACAGCACGAAAATGAGAGCTGAAGATGTTGAGAAAATGTTTTAAATTCCATGCTGATGTCATCTTTTATTTTGATGATGTCATAATTCCCATTTTTGTATTTTCTGGCAGATTTTCTGCCCAAACTTTGAAAAATCATAACTAGTTCTAGAAAACTCAAAATGAGGTGATTCCAAAGCCAAATAAAAGATATTTAAGTCCTATTCATTGTAAAAATATTTTCCATTACCAAAAATCACCACACAATTCCAGAATCACATAAAACTCATCACTGCCCCAAAACAGAGTTCAGTTTCCATCCCAAACTTTGGACAGTCATATCTCCTAGTTCACAAAACGAAATGGCACATATCATGTGTTCATTTTGAAGCTTGAGATGTGAACTATAATGATGGAAAGTTTTAGAATTTGTAGACACCATTTGGTCATTCAAAACGTTCACACAAACTGACTGCCCAGAATAGAGTTTCACTGGACAGAATTTTAGATTTTGCATCTTTTCTTTTATTGGTTCCATTTTCATACCAAACATCATTCCCACATAAATTTTCATAAGGAATCCATTGGAAACACCAAATCATTCAAATTCACATCACATTGACATGTTTTTACAACAATCTCAACATGTCAACACAATTCACATTCAATTCTTCCCTCTATTCTAAGTCAATTTGGATGTTAATCCACAATTGAACTCAAATACAGGGTTTCGATGCTGCTCACAATACACACAAATCACATTCGAGTGTCAAATCACATCCTATTCTCCAAAAGGGTTATTTATCACTAACCACATCCACTTTTGAAGTCATTAACCCTTAATCATAATTTGAGATCTTGCTAAAATGGGGCTTAGCAATCCACTTCTCTCAGGCTTATTCTCTAACCTCGAGTCTCAAAATTTGGGGTATTACAGCTGCCATGCCAAGAGCAAGAAGAACCAAGGTTGAAGGTGAGGTTTTATCTTGATTTCTACCTTTTTAACCTCATCTATGGCTCAAGTATCCTCCATAAACATTGTTCCTCTTGATGAGAGCTTCATTTTTATAGTTTTAGAATTTCAAGGGGAGGTGTTTTGAGCCATCATCCAAGAACAAAATTTATGGAATCAAAGAAAGGAACTAAGGAGGAGCAAGAAGTGAGTATTGGCTTCAATTTGAGCTATTGGTTGTAATGGTTGAATGAGTATTTTTGCATGTGTGAACCTGCCCTAATTCCATCCAAACAAGGGTATGAAGGAGTCATGGTGATTTGATTATGTTTATGGTGCTTTATGATGATTAGAAGCCATATGACACAAGTTTGATGCTTATATTGGAAGTTTGGTAATTGTTGGAATTTTCATTGAATGTTTGCCCAAATAAGTCAAGTAGAATGAGTGGGAATTTAGTCATTTTGATGTTACCATTGTGTTCTACACAAAAAACTTTGTAGGAATAGCCCTTGGTTGTGAATTTTGGATAATTGGAACTCAAAGTAAAACACTGGATTTTCTGCCAGTGAAGGGTTCCTGCAAGGTACCATATTTGTGTTGTATTTTTGGATAATTAAATGATATCCAATGAATGTGAAATTTTGTAGAATAAAAGTAGACATATCAAGCTTTAATTTGATAGGTATTTATGTCATTTGGACTTGTACACTAGGAGTTTTGAATCTTCGAAGTTATGAAAACTGGGTTGAATTCTAGCAGTGTGCAATAAATGCAATTATGGGAATACTATGCATCCAACCGGCTATGGCTAATATTTTTCCTTGAAAATGGACTTAATAAGGGGGTCACATAGCCTTCAGAATCACTTCAATTAGACATTTGTACATAAAGATATGAATTTTCAAAGTTGATGAAAAATTCTGGCAGATTTGGTTAACTGTGGGAAAATTGCAAATATAATGGCATCATGTAATATTTTTGAACTCTAAGGGTAAAAATTGGTCTTTTAGGTTATTTGACCACTTTAGCCCACTTGTTGACTTGATTAAATATCCATAATGATAGCCAATTTGAGTGTTTAAGTTAAAAAAGAATTGGACTAAGTAATAACCCGTCGTCCGTAATTCTAAATATAGGATTCGATATTTGCCTTGGGCGCTAGAACCAGAACAAGTTTGGGACCGAAAAGGCTAAGGTAGTAACTTTACTTTTATATACTATGTGTTCTGTCTCATACATATTATTGCCATTACCACTTGATATGTGAATCTGTATTGGCCAGAATTGCCTATTAAGCATTCAGTTGAGAAGAGCGTTGGCCTAGTAGAATACCCAGTATTGTGGGAAGGGACAATAAGTCCTTGAATTGTAGTGTTAAATGAGCAAGGGCTACCACTCTCTTCTGAACGGAGGTGGCTAAAGAAGCTAGTTCATGAGAGCAAGATCAGATTTGGCATTTGGAACGTTGGGACTCTAAATGCCAAATCTCTGGAGGTGGTAGGCGTAATGAATGATCAAAAGATTAATATCTTGTGCCTTCAAGAAACTAAATGGGTAGGAGAAAGGTATTGGGAAATTAATGGTTTTAAGCTTTGGTATACAGGAAAGGTCAATGGAAGGAATGGTGTTGGTATCATCACTGACAATGAATGGAGAAAGAACATGGTCGAAGTTAAAAGGGTTGAGGATAGAATCGTTTCCTTAAAAATGATTGTTAGGAAGGATAGTATAAACATTATCAGTGGGTATGCACCTCAAGTAGGGGCAGAAGCACATCTTAAGGAAAAGTTCTAGGAAGATTTGGAGGGGCTAATTCAGAGTATCCCACAAACCGAAAAGATTTTTATTGGAGGTGATCTTAATGGACATATCGGTAAAGAGGCAAGACCTCATTCAAGGGCTCATGGGGGTTTTGGATTTGGGGTGCACAATAGTGAAGGTCAATCTATTATTGATTTCTCCCTCGCATATAACCTCAAGATTGTCAACACTTGCTTTAAGAAGAGAGAGAAGCATTTAATAACATATAAGAGTAGAGCTGCCAAGACACATATTGACTTCTTTTTGGTAAGGAACTCTGATAGAAGATTTTGTACTAACTACAAAGTGTTCCCTGGGGATGGCTTGATAGAACAACATAGGGTTTTGGTCCTTGATGTGAATATTAAGTGTGTAAAACAAAAACATCAACAAGTTTGAAATCCAAGGGTCAGGTGGTGGTAGTTAATGGGGAGAAGTGGGAAATTTTTAAGAGAACTCTTTTTGGAGGAGGGTCAGTGGGAGTTAAAAGGAAGGGCTAATATCATGTGGGAGAATATGTCTAAAAAGGTCCAGAAGGTTGCTAAAGTAATTTTGGGAGAATCAAAAGGTTTTGTTCGGCAAGATAAGGAGACTTGGGGGTGGGATGAGACTGTTCAAGAGAAAGTTAAGCATAAGAAAGATTGTTTTAGAGCAATACACTTGTGTAATAATGTGGAAAATTGGGGAAGGTATCGTTTGGCTAAAAAGGAGACTAAGAAGGCAGTGAGTGAAGCTCGTAATAAAGCATATGAGGAGTTTTATAAGGAGTTAGGAACAAAGGCGGGAGAGCATAAGATTTACAAGATTGCAAAGAACAAGGAGAGAAAATTCAAAGACTTGGATCAAGCAAGGTGTATAAATGATGAAGAAGGCAAAGTTTTGGTTACTGATGGAGATATTAAGAATAGGTGGGAAACCTACTTTTATAAGTTGTTCAATGATGGAGGGGGAGGGCCTTGTGATTGTGAAGATTTGACAACTTGAGATGGTGATCTCAATTTTTCATTTTACCTTAGGATTTGAGTTGGCGAGGTTAGGTAAGCTCATAAGAAAATGGAAAATGGTAAAGCTGTTGGGCCTGATGGGATTCCTATTGAAGTTTGGAAATGCTTGGGTGAAGAGGGTGTTTTGTGGCTCACAAAATTATTTAATGAGATTTTATGATTCAAGAAAATGCCAGATGAGTGGAGGAAAAGTACTTTGATTCCTATTTATAAGAATAAAGGGGATATTCAAAATTGTACAAACTATAGAGGAATTAAGCTTATGAGTCATATAATGAAATTATGGGAAAAGGTGATTGAATGCTAGTTGAGGTTGGAGACTGAAATTGCTGAAAATCAATTTGGATTCATGCCAGGAAGGTCTACAACAGAAGCGATTTATTTATTAAGGGGTTGTATAGAGAAGTATAGGAGCAAAGGAAGAGATTTGCATATGGTTTTCATTGATTTGGAAAAAAGCATATGATCGTGTGCCAAGAGATATACTATGGAAAGCCTTAGAAAAGAAGGGGGTACGGTTTGCATATATCAAAGCCATTTAGGACATGTATGAGGGGGTTACAACCAATGTTAGAATGCCTGGAGGTGTAACAAAGGACTTTCCTATAAGGATTGGCCTACATCAGAGATCAGCTTTGAGCCTTTATTTGTTTAACCTAGTGGTAGATGTTCTAATTGAGCCTATTAGAGAGAAGATCTCTAAATGCATGCTTTTTGCCGATGATATAGTTCTGTTAGCTGAATCCAGGAAGGAAATTAATTCTAAAGTTGAGATATGTAGACCGACTTTAGAAGTGAAGGGTTTTCATCTAAGTAGGAGCAAAACTGAATATATGAATTGTAAGTATGATAAGAGACAAGATCGAAATGAAGTGGAAGTTAAATTGGGAGGGCAAGTCATTCCGCAAGTGACAAAATTTAGGTATTTGGGATCAATTATACAACAAGATGGTGAAATTGATGGTGATGTCAATCACAGAATTCAAGCTGGATGGTGTAAATGGAGAAAAGCTACTGGAGTTATTTGTGACTGGAAAGTACCTAATAAGGGAAAAGGGAAGTTCTACTGCACTATTATAAGACCAGCAATGCTTTATGGTTGTGAGTGTTGGGCTTTAAAGGGATTACATAAGTATAAAATAAGGGTGGCCGAGATGAGGATGTTGAGATGGATGTGTGCTCATACAAGAAAAGACAAGATTCGTAATAATCATACACGTGAATGAGTTAGAGTGGCCTCTATTGAAGGAAAAATGGTAGAAAGTTGTTTGAGGTGGTTTGGACATATTCAATGAAGGCTGTTGAATGCACCGGGAGGAGGGTGGATCAAGCCGTATGGAGTCCTGTAAAACGAGGTCACAGAAGGCCGAAGCGTACGCTTAACGATGTCATAGAGAGAGACCTTTTGATTAATAATATACCAAAAAATATGGTTTTCGACAGAGCACAATGGCGTTGTACGATCCATGTAGCGGACCCCACTTAGTGGGATAAAGGCTTTGTTGTTGTTGTTGTTGTTTTAAATAACTTACAATTCATTGGGATTTACCATTCCTAATTCTCTTCTAATATATAAGAATTGATCTTTTACAAGAGGTTTTGTAAAAGTATCAGCTAGTTAAAGATGACTTGGAATGAATATCACTTTGACATCTTTCTTTTGGACATGATCTCTGATAACATAATGTCTAACATCAATATGCTTGGTTTTGGAATGTTGAATTGGATTCTTTGCTAAGCTTATCATGCTAGTATTGTCATAGTATATTGGTATCTCCTTCAAATAAGTACCAAGATCCTGTAGTAGTTGCTTCAGCTATAACACTTGTGCACAACAACTTGATGCTGTAACATACTCAGCTTCCGTTGATGAAATAGACATTGTATTTTGTTTCTTGCTAAACAATGACATAAGTGAACCTACAAGAAACTAGCTTTATCCACTGGTACTCTTTTTGTCTGTCTTGTATCCTCTATGATCAGAGTCTGAGTTTGCAACTAGATATTCACTTCTTCCTTTAGGATAACAGAGACCTAATTCTGCTATGTCGCAAGATATTGAAAGATACATTTGACAGTTTCAGCATGGGACTCCTTTGGTGCTGATTGATATCTTGCACACATAACAACATTGAATTGGATATTAGGTCTGCTTTTTGTAAGATAGAGTAATGATCTAATCATTCCTCTGTATCTTGTGATGTTGTAATCTTTTCCTTTGACGTCAGCATTAAGCAATGTAGTTAAGCTCATAGGCGTGTCCATTCCATTTGCTTCATCCATTCCATACTTCTTCAATAGCTCTTTCAGATACTTAGTTTGAGATATGAAAATTCCATTCTTTCTTTGTTTAATTTATAAACCGAGAAAGAAATTCAATTCTCTCTCATCATTGACATCTCAAACTCCTCCTTTATTATCTCAGAAAATTCCTTACACAAGGTTTCATTAGTGGCACCGAAAATTATATCATCAATATATATTTGTACAATTAAAATATCATCTCATTTTTGTTTTGTAAAAAGTGTTGTATCAATGTTTTCTTGTACAAAACCATGATCAATGAGAAATTTACTTAGCCTTTCGTACGATGCTCTAGGAGCTTGTTTTAAACCGTATAAAGCTTTTCTCAATTTGAAAACATGGTCAGGTTTGGTTACATCTTCAAAACCTGGAAGTTGATCTACATATACTTCTTCCATCATGTAGCCATTTAAAAATGCACTTTTTACATCCATTTGATAGAGTTTGAATCCTTTGATGTATGCAAAGGCTAAGAGTACTCATATAGCTTCCAATCTAGCCACTAGATCATATGTTTCCTCATAATCAAATCCTTCTTCCTTATTATAGCCTTTGGCCACTAATCTTGCCTTATTCCTGACAATGATTGTAGATTCATCAAGTTTGCTCTTGAATACCCATTTAATGCCAGCAATCAGATGATCCTTAGGTCAGGGTACTAAATTCCAAACTTGATTTATTTCAAGTTGGTTTAGTTCTTCTTGCATTGTTATTACCCAATCATTATCTGATAGAGCTTCGTCAATGTTAGAAGGTTCAATCTATGAAATAAATGTAGAAAAACTAACTTCATTGAAAATTTTATTCCTAGTTTTGACTCCTTCATTCATATCTCCTATGACTTGGTCTAGTGGATGACTTTTATTATATTTCCAGGCTCTAGGTTGTCCTAGTGATTAATCTTCTTCCTTGGTTTGATCAACTTTTGGGATGAAAGATTTAGGATTAGGTTGACCATTTTCTTGGTTTAAAACAACTTCTTCCTCATCATCAATAGTTTTATCAGAGGATTCAAATTCATCGAATACAACATGAATTGATTATTCAACAACACATGCCTGTTTATTGAAAACTCTGTATGCTTTACTCTGGTTAGTATAGCCTAGGAAATTCATTCATCTATTTTAGAATCAAATTTTCCTAAGTTATCTTTACCATTATTATGAATGAAACACTTATAACCGAAGATATGAGATAAGCAAGGTTTGGCTTCCTTCCTTTGTATAGTTTGTATGGTGTCTTTCCAAGTTTTGTTCCGATGTAGGCCCTCTTTGAAATATAGCATGATGTGCTCATTGCATCAACCAAGAAAACTTGAGACACATTCTTGTCATTCAGCATTGCTCTAGCTATTTCGTTCCATGACTCCATTTTGTTGAGGTATCCTTGGAGCTGAAAAATTGTGATCAATGCCATTAAGATCATAATAATCTTCAAAGGCTTGATTTTTAAAGTCTCCACTATGATCAGTCTTAATACTTGCAATAAACATACCTTTCTCATTCTGCACTTTCTTGGCAAAAACAATAAATTTTGCAAAGGTTTCATCCTTTGATGATAGAAAAATAGTCCATGTAAATCTAGAGAAATCATCAACAATGACCAATTAATATAAGTTTCCACCAAGACTTTTAACTCTTGCTGGTCCAACTAAATCCATATGTAATAATTGAAGTGGTCTATTGGTTGTAATCTCATTTTTCAATCTGAAAGATGATTTAGTTTTTTTACCCTTCTAACATGCGTCACAAATGAAATCATTTTTGAAATTTACTTTGGGTAATCCAAGTACTAAATCCTTTTTGAGAAGTTTGCTTAGTTGGTGCATGTTGACATGAGCTAGCCTCTTATGCCAAAACCAACTTTCATCGACATGACTTAGAAAACAATTTTCAAAATCATTTCTACTAATATCAAGAATATAGCAGTTACCTTCCCTTTTTGCTCTGAGCTTTACTTTGAGATTCTTCTTATCTAATTGTAAGTCTTTCTTGTTTATAATTAGACATTCCTCTGAGTCAAATATTATCCAGTTGTCTTTATATGTACTTTGACTTACACTCAGCAAATTATGGCGCAATCCTTCAATGTAATATACATCTTTGACTTGTATGCCTTTTATTGTTTTTGATTTCACCAATTCCTGCTATCTTTCTAGATTGATTTCCTCCAAATTTCACCTTCCTACCTTCTTTAGGTTGTATTGTGGAAAAACTTTTGAAATCACCGATCATATGTCTGGAGCATCCACTATCTATGTACCACTTGTTTTTTGATGCTTTAAGACATATCTGCAATCAAATACAATTAAGTCTTAGGTACCTACATCCTTTTGGGTCCTTTTGGGTTAATACATAATATTTTATGAACATATGAACCTTTAGGTACCCATTTGTAGGTTCCTATTTTTCCTTTCTTTTTATGAATGCATGATGAAGTATAATGACATTTTTTATTACAGTAATTGCAATATGCCAAAGGATTTGATGTATGCACAGAATGCTGAAAAGAACTTAAGTATGTCTTACCTCCTGCTCTCTTTCTTCCTTTCCTTCTATCTGATTTTGGATCATATCCAATACCATATCGGTCATTTAAAAATCATTGAGCTTTTAAAATTACATTTAGCATCTCACTCCCTTTAGTGAATTTTTCAAGAGTCTTCATGCGATCAGTGTTTTTTGTTTTCAAACACGAACAATTTTCACAATCCTTTTCTAAACCATCTTTGAGGTTTTCTTCAAGATTTTTGGTTTTTTCTAAAACAACTAATTCCTTAACTACTTTGATAGATTCAGAATGTAAAGCATTATACTTTGAAAGTAATTCATCATATCTAGGATCAGAATCAGTTACTTCTTCTTCTTCTGACTCTTCTTGAGCGACTAAACAGATATTGGCTACTTCATCATCATTACTATCTTCATCAGATGAACTGTCTCCCTATATGGCAGGTACAAAGGCTTTCTTCTTATTGTAGAACTTGCCTTTTCTCTTTTCTTTATACGTCCGAGTAAGTTCTTGACATTCAGATTTGATATGTCCTGGCTGTCCACATTCATAGCAAATGATGTGTTCAATACTGCTTGTTCCTCCTTTCTGAAAGTGTTTTAATCCTTGGCCTTTCTTGTAAAACTTTATGAATCATTTTATCATTAGGCCCATTTCGTCATTGTCAAACTCTTCATCCATATCTTGATTTTCTTCTTTCGCTTTTAGTGCTAGGCCTCTCTTCTTCTTGTCACCAATATCAACTAGCTCTCGTTTGAATTTTAATTTACTTTAGTATTCAGAAAAACTTTTGAATAGAGAAGCAACCGATCGCATTAATTCACCTTTTGCTTCCTCAATAGTGGTGACTTTGGCCTCCCTGTGTTCGGAAAGAATATTCAAAATCTTTCGCACTTGGGTACGTTGATCATAGACTTTCCCAAGTGCTGCAAGTTGATTAACAAGATAAGTATATCTAAGTTCAAATTCAGCTATTAACTCACCTAATTTTATTCGAAGTAAATCAAATTCAGTAACCATAGTATTGATCCAATTTTCTTTTATTCTCAAAGTTCTTTTATGAGCTATTTCAAGAATTTCCCATATTTCTTTAGCCATTGAAAGTGTGCAGATATTGAAGTACTTATTTTGACTCAAGGCATTTTGAATCATTAGAATTGCCTTGTTGTTGAGTGTGATGAGTTTTTTGTCATTCTCATCATATTCTGCTAGTGTCTTAGGAACCCTCTGTGAATCTACAATTTTCTCAGGCTTATAGTTTCCACTCTCAATCACATCCCATAGTCCATACTCTGTAGTCATTACAAATACTTTGAACTTAGCTTTCCAGAAAGAGAAGTGTTCGCCATTGAAACCTAGAGGTCTGGTGATAAAAGCTTTGTTGGGAAGAATTCCTTCACCCATACTTGCCATTGGATCCTTCTTAGGTTGTTATATCTTAACACCTTAACAAGAAGACCTATGCTCTGATACCAAATGTTAGAACAAGCGTTTCACCCAAGAGGGGGGTTGAATTGGGTGATACCAAAACTTTTATTGCATAAATAAGAATTGACTGGAAATTTAAAGCAGCTAAGAGCTAGGAGAAATATCACCGAAGTGTACACCGGAAGTTATACTGGTTTGGCCACAACTACTTTGACCTACATCTAGTCCTTAAAGCCTCTCTGAGAGTTTCACTATATCTTCCAAGATTTAGTGGGTTCTTGGCACCTCAGTACACAGCAAGTTCCTTTACTGTACACTTACTCCCCCTCACACATTGTAATTAAATCCCCAACTCAAAGTTCCGCAACCTTAAGTTGTCTTAATAACAAATATTGAGTTTGTAATGAAAATCTCTCTCATAGAGAAAATATATAATAACTGAAGTACAAAGAGTGTATATAGTAAAATAGAGCACAAAGAATATATTGACCGATGTGAGTTTATGTTATGTTCTTCGTTGAATGCTCCATATATATAGATGAATTGTGATGTCCATTGGAAGCATTTCAAAAATTTTTGATAGAGTCATGCAACTTCATTTGACCACTCTTTAAATTTGAAAATTAATCGTTTGTGGTAGGTAAGAGTTTATGATGTTGCAGACAATATGTTTGACTTCTCTCTCAATGCATGATTTCTTCATTATTTCTCTGCAAAAATACTTAGAAAACTAATATAATGAAAGATTAATCATATAAATAACAAATTAATGAATGTTCTATTAAAATCATGCTTTCTATACTACATTACTTGAGTGACTACTCGAGTGATCATGCTTCATTATTCGAGTAGCTACTCGAGAGAGCCTTTGAAAAACTCGGATGAGAGTTAAGTTAACGTTTACTAACCATATTACTTGGGCAAGTCATCAAGTAATTCATCTTACAATACCTGGTAGACTTGATTACACAAGTGATCCTTCGAGTAAGTCTTTCTTTTCTTCTATGGTTACTCGAGTGATCCCTCGAGTAATGCTTTAAATTCTTTTCTCATTACTTGAGTAATCCATCGAGTAAAGGCATCAAATTCTTGGCCAAGAGTAACTTCTTCTTTGCTTACCTGATTACTTGAGTGATCCCTCAAGTAATGCTTCAAATAACTTTGCAAATTACTCAAATGATCCCTTTAAGTAATGTCACTCATTTCTTGGTCGAGAGCTACTAGATGATTTCTGCTCTGATTACTTGAGTGATCCCTCGAGTAATGTATCAAATAGCTCTGTAGATTACTTGAGTGATCTATTCAAGTAATCCCATACAATTCTTGACAGAGAGCTTCTGGAACAATTTTTCACACATTACTCGAGTGATCCCTCGGGTAATGAAGGTCATTACCCGAGGGCTTACTCGAGTAATGTCTTCAAAAATCTCATAGTATTCCTTTTTCCTGTACTCAGCCTTTTACTTCATCTTTATTACTTGAGGTCCTGTTCGAGTAATGCTTTTGCCTACCATGAAAAGCTTAGTTACTTTATTGTAACCTTTTTATTTATTATCAAAACCTTTTGTATTATTAATCCAATCTTTGTTATCATCAAAACATATGGGATCTAACATAGACACCCAAGTAGCCCTGTGAGGCTACATTGATTATAATTATTATGTATGAACTCTTATGGGGAATTTATGTAATCATGCACATATTATCAATATATTTATACTATTCATGTGTTTCCTATCAAATTATGCATTAGTATTCCACTACAAGTCAGAAGGTAAGGCTATGACATAAGTAGCTTGAGGCATGTGTTGTTACTTCAGAGGGTTGGGGAAAAAGACCTGATGAATAAATGGAACAACACACAAATGAACATATATTCAAGTACTGAATCACAATACGTGCTACTATCAACTAAATCTTGTTAATTATGAGTATTAAACCATTGCAAAATATCTCCTTCCTCAGAAAATAACAAAACGCTCATACTGCTGGATGGGTATTTGCTATTGCTCCGTTTAAATCTAAGCCTAAGAATAATCAATCATCAAAATCAAAACCCAATAATTAAATAGGCTTGAATCATAAACCTCCTTATTGGCCAAATTTATGTCAACTTTCCATACATCAAAAGGTGACATCTTTTTAGTTATCACCCACATCATGATAACCCGACTAATGATGGCCTAGGTATCCTTGTGGTTGTCAATAACCCTGATAAGCTCATAAGGGCAACTTGCCATGATATTGGGGATGAAGAATTGAGATAACTAACAATCAAGAATGGAGAACACAAAATGGGATACATTGACGATGTTAATATCTATAAGCATTACTATAAAAATGGGGCCAATTATATTTCTTGGAAATTAAGCTTCTTGCATGTTTAGTTTGAATTATGATTACGATATCTCCTTGATTTATGAGCTAAATTATTATTATGATAACTCCTTGAATCATGGGGGGGCACTAATAATTTCTTCATATAAAACATAAAATATTGATATCAAGATCATACTGCCAGTAAAAGTTTCCTGTGAGGTATTGAGATTATCATGTAGCTTTGGATGACCAAATGATGTCCTAAAATTGTGAAATTTTACAAGATGAATATAGACATCCTCAACTTTAACTTGATAGGTCATATAGGTCATTTGAAACTGTACACTAAGAGTTATAAATTTTTAAAATTTATCTAATGAAACTAGCCAATTTCTAGGACAGTGTCCAAAGATTTAAATTATGGGAATGTTGAGCTTCCAGTTGGCTAAAGGATATATTTTTCCTTGAAACTAGACTCAATAAAGGTTAAGTATCCTTTAGAAGCACCTCAATTGAATGTCTACAAATAAAGATATAAATTTTCAAAGTTGAGTGCCTACGAGTACACCAAACTGAGTGCCTTCGGGTACACTGAACTGATATGCCCAGTTGGTGGTCTCAAGCCCAGCTAAGGTATGGAACAAGTAGGGGTTGCAACAATGTTGGTTCTGAACGTTTCCTACTAAACTGAATTATGTGTTATTATAATATTGCTACATATGGTACTTGGCATATTTATTATTGCATTTTCTATGATTGATTGTCTGTTACTACTAAGATTCCTTTGAATCTCACCCTTTTTTGAAATTAAAATATTCCAGTAGAAGCTAGCGACTCCAAGTGCAGAATGGTAAATACGGGCAACTAAAGTGTATGGGTCAAGAGAAATGGAGCTGTTAGTTATAGTTAGTTTATTTTAAATATTTTGGACAAAGTTTGTATATATTATCAAACTCTCCTAAGAGATACCTGAAATATAATCAAGTACCTGATATCATTATATTAGTATGTTTACGCTATTCCTGTGTTGATCACTGAACTGTGTTCAAGTACTCTAAAAATGCAAAATTAAGATTAAGGCATTACAAACGACACTAATACAAACATAACTATTGTAACACCTTAAATTCCATAGCATATTTTGATAAGTCTTACACTGTGAATTTGGACCACTAAGCCAGAATTCCGTTCCAGGAAAAATATTCCTTTATAACAATTCCAAATCCCAACCTCAACACAAGGTTCAAACATGTAATTGAATGGGTTTTTCTTGAATAATTTGAGACATTTTGAATTTTGTCCCATAGTGGTTCACTGCTTACTATGACTCGTCTTTTCTTAACTTTGTTTATGATTGTCAGAGTATTCTCTGCCGACTTGTATACAGAAGGTTTCTTAGTTACTGGGCTCGTACCATATGATTACCCATTCCTAGTTCATTTATTGTGCTTAGGAAAACATTCATCTGCATGCGGGTTATGTCAAACCTCTTAACATTTTGATATTTGTAGACTAATAAACGCATAGGTCAGTGAACATACAGAAATAGCATAAACATACTAATACAATGTGCTTGTTTACATTATAGGAAATCCCTATAGGGTTTGAAAAATATACATAGATCTCAAAATATACAAAATAAAACTAATGATAGCCAACTACAACTCTATTCTGGACCAAAACCCTCAAATGCCAACATTTACATTTTTGCCCCTAAAGCCGCTACCTTCTACTGGAATATTTTGAATTTTGGGAAATAGGTGAGATTTAAAAGAATCTTAGTAGCAACATATAATAAATTATATAAAATGCAATAAATAAATATGCTATGCACCACATAATGTAAATGAGAATTCAATTGTATCCGGTGTGTGAACACAATTTAGGGCCAAACCCTACTTGTCCATGTACCTCAGCTGGGTCCCATACCACAACTAGGTATCGTGCCCCAGGCACTATTCACATGATTGTGCCCTGAGCACCGTGTTTACCCATAGAATATGGAATACACAAAGTATACAAATAATTACATAGTTTATGAAAGATAGAGTTACTACCTTAAGTCCCTTTTCTACTCACTAATAGTTCCTTAACCCTGATCCAGCTCGACAAACTGTTCAGTCCTAAAAGTCCAAGTTTATAAGAATTGAGTTATTACCCATTCATGTACAATTCTAAACTTATTTTGTTAGTTATCTTTACCCTTAGAGTTTAAGGTAATTATATTTTGCCATTACCGTTTTAATTTCGCACATTAACTAAAACTGCCAAAATTGTTATCAAATTTTGAAATTTATAACTTTATTGACAAATGTCCAATTGCTGTGTTTTCAAAGGCTATGTGGCCCCTATTAAGTCTATTTTTAAGGGAAAATATTTTCTTTAACCAATTATGTGTACAAAATTCCAATATCAACATTGTTTGCACACTGTCACCACAACATTCCAGTTTTACAAGTCCAACTTCAATAAATCATAACTCTTAATTAATATACTAATCTAAATGGGACAAATTACATGTTAAATTGAAGCTTGATATGTCTAATTTTGTTCTAGAAAGTTTCATAATCATTGGACAATATTTAATTATTCAAAACCTCAGTACAAACAATTTGCCACACAGAAGCATCAACTGGCAGCAAGTTTCACATTTTAAGAATTTTGTTCCAATGATCCAAAATTCATAACCAATCCCACACATCGTGTAGAACACAATGGAACCACCAAAAACACAATTGAAGTTTTAACCCTCTATTCTATAGCTGGCCGAAAGTTACCAAAGAATAGGGAAAATTGAGTTTTCATGATTCCATTAACCCAAACTCCTTCCTTTCACTCCTAATCACTTGTTTAGCCACCTAAACACCTCTTAAACATAATGAACAGAAAATTGGGTAGCATAACCCCTTAGGGTTTTAACATCCCAAGCCATAAAAACGAACCAATACAAGCTAAACAATCAACATCAACACCAACAACAACTACAAATCAACATGAAAGATAAGGTTTCAAGGCTCACCTCTTGTCTCTCTCTCTCTCTCTAAATTTCATCCTCTCTCTCTCCTTCTCTCCCTTGATTTTTGCTTGCTACAAGTGGGATTCATGAAGGAATAGAGATTAGAGAGGGTCTTGCTTGAATTTTACAACCTCTTACCTTGATTTTGTCTTCTTGAACTTGCTCCTTCTCACTTGCTCTTTATGTTCTTGAACACTCTTTCTCTCTTTATTTATTTATGTTGGTTGAAAATGTTATAGCCTTTAGGAGATTTAATGAGTTCCAAAAATATCATCTCCACCTCCTTAAGATATAATATTTTACTTGCAATTTTTACTACATGTTTATCCTTGACTTTTCTTGCTTCATCTTTTTGTTTTTAACCATAAACACTTTTTTCCTCTCCTTCTACTTACCTTGGCCGAAATAATGGGCCTTGGAAAAGTTAAAATACTTCTTGAATTATGCTTATTTTACGTTCTCGATATTACTTTTAATTGTGATCATTTAACCATAATCTTTGACTTTTCAACTCATCCATTTTACTTGGCTAGAATTTCTCCTCATTTGGATATTTATCTCTCAGTTTTTATTTTTCCCTCTTGTTCCCTCTTTTGGATGTCCCACACCATATGAAAAGGAAAAATATTGGCTTTTAATTTTTCTTTAGCTAGATGATCATTTTGCCCATACATTTTTATATTTAATTTTGGGCCTTCTTCTTTCACCTCTTCTTTTGGCAAAAATTGTCAATTAATTAGGCCTAAAATTTTTGTTCTTCCATTCATTATTTTGGGCCTCAAGAATAGGTTTTTTGGAAGACAAAAATTATACTTTATGACTTATATTGGCCCAATTTTCATGCGGCCGTTACTAAGGGTATTTTTGTCATTCCAAGTGCACCAAAATTCACCATTTTATTCCATTAAGTATATATGGGATTTTTGGTGAATGAATTCTAGGATATTACTGCTCTCCCCCATTAATAGAATTTCATCCCAGAAATTTGCTACATGTATATTCTCATGAATTTCGAGTAACGCTTCTCTATGTCTTCCTCTGTTTCTTAAGTTTCTTCTCTAGGAGATAATCTCTTCTAGACATCCTTTATGAATGGGATACTCTTATGTTTGAGCTATTTTTCTTGTCTATTAATGATTTGGTCAAGTGTGACCTCATGTGTCAAATCATCCCATACATCCACATCTTCATATACAATGATATGTTCTTGGTTGGGTTGATATTTCTTCAACTGTGAAACGTGGAAGACATCATATAATCTATTTAGATTTGGGGGCAAAGCTATCTAGTATACTACTGGCCTAATCTTTGGTGAGATTTCAAATGGACCAATGTACTTAGGGCTTAGCTTCTTCACCTTTAGTGCCCTACCAATGCCTGTGAGAAGCGAAACTTTCATAAACATATGATCTCTGACCTCAAGCTCTAGAGGTTTTTGCCTCTTACAAAATAAATCTTCTTCCTGCTTTGAGCAGCTAATAATCTTTGCTTGATCAGTTTAATCTACTCGGTTGTTTAATCAACTATGTCTGGCCTAACTAAACGTCTCTAAGATAGTTTTTGTTCATTATAAGGGTGATTGACATTTCCTTCGGTACAATGCCACATATGGAGCCATCTGAATGCTCGAGTGATAATTATTGTTATAGGTAAACTCTGCAAGTAAAGAATTGATCCCAAATACCTTTGAAATCTAGACGCATGCCCTCAACATATCCTCTAGCAACTATATCATTCTTTCTGTTTATCCATCTATCTGAGGATGATAGGCCGTACTAAATCTAAGCTTGGTATCCAAAGCCTCATGTAGAGTATACTTACTCTTGTGTACTTCATTTAGGATTTACCAATTCAGTTCTATTTGTAGTGGAACATATATCCGCTTTCTATATCTAACTAGTCCACTTGTTGAAAAGTCATATTCCCGAGTTTCTCCCTATTCAATATGTCCCGCATAGATTGTGCTTTTCTATACAGCATATGATGTAACACCCTATTTTTATTCACCAATATGCCTTGTAATTATTTATGGCATTCAAAGGAATAAAATGGTGTATTCTAGTGCATTTGGAATTCAAGAACTAGTAAATTTCTATTTTCATGAGGATTGGGCTAAAGTAAGACTAAAGCTAATTTTTGGGTTTTCCAAAAAGCCCATTATTAAAGCCTAAAGATTGAAGAAATAAAAAGCACAATATTTGGCCAAAAATTAAGAGGAATTTCAACCATGAAGAGAAGAAAAGAAAGAAGGCCCAAATTAAATCCAAGAATGTAAGGTCAAAATAGTAATTTATCAATAAAGCACAAAATTAATTATTTACCCAATTAATTGAAGCTAATTTCAGTTAATTAGGAAAATAACAAGAAAAACATATATTTGGATATAAATATCCAATTTTGGAGTAATTATGGCCAAGCAAAAAATGAAATTTGAAAAGTCAAAGGTAAAGTTGTAATTAAAGGGCCAAGTACATGGTAATTGCAAGAGATGGATAGAAGTAATTGAAGAAGCCCATATTGTTACTTTAAGGGCCTCATTTTCATCGCCCTAACAAGAGAAAGAGGAGGCAATTATAGTTTAGTTAGAAACAGATAAAGTTTAAGATTTTAACATGTGATAAATGCTTTAAAATATTATATTTCAATGAAGCAATTATGGCAAAGCAAGGAACTAATTATTATATCCCTTCTCTCTTGAATTTCGGCCAAGGAGGGAAATTAGAGGGAAAACTTATTGCATGGCGATTTGGCAATAAACTATATTATTTCACAAGAGGATATTTTTCAAGCATCATCATCTCCTTCCATTGGCTCTCATTTTCGTCCAACAGGAGAAAAATAGAGAGAGAAAGAGCTTTGAAGAACAAGAGAAAAGAGAGTGCGAGAAGGCAAAATTCAAGGTAAGATTGTGAAATTCTGCTGTTTAAGCCTTCTAATTCATGTAGAACCTCTTCTAATCTCTTCTCCTTCATGAATATCATGGTTAGCAAGCAAAAACTCCATGAAATGAGAGAGAGAGAGGGAGGACGGCTAAAGAGAGAAAGTTGAGCAATCAAGAGTTAACTTCAAGAACCTTGATTCTCTTGATGATATGATGTTGTTGTTGTGATTGTTCGCTTGATTGTGATTGTTTTGGTTGGTTTTTGTAAATTTAGGAAGACAAAACCTTAAGGAGTTATAATGCCCAAATTCCACAAATCATGTGTAATAAGTGTTTAAATGGTTAAACATGTGATTCGAAGTGAAAAGAAAGGAGCTTTAAGGGTTAAATCAAGAAAATCACATTTTCCATTTTCTTTAGTTAAGTTTTGGCTAGACCTAGATTAAGGGGTTAGGGCTGAAATTTAATTAATGTAATGGTTCCATTGTGTTCATAAGTGAAAATTGTGTAGAGTTCATGTTCGCTAGAAAGTGTGAAAAGCTTTGGAATGCAAAATGACAAAATGTGCCCTAAAACCCTAAATAGGAGTTGCCAAGGGAAAAACTATCTTTTGGCAATGATTTTGACAATTCTAAGGTCAAAAATGGATTCTACAAGCAAAAATGTGTAGGATTAGCCATGGTTCATAATTTTTGGAAAAGTATAGTTGGATCGGGTATAAAGACTTGGATCTAGTACAAAGGGACTTGGACCTGGTCCCTAGGGGCATTTTGGTCATTTTGCAATTTTAAACTAAGATAACCAATAAAATGAGTTTGGACAAGTCTAGAGTAGTACATAAATGAGTATTGACTTGATTCCTATAAAACTTTTACCCTGAGCTAGAACAAAATTCAGGAACAATTGTGGGCTAAAAAAGGAAACCTAAGGTAATAACTCTATCCTTTATATACTATGTGAACACATATATGCTTTGTGTATACCATCTTCTTTGATACATATAATGCACTCTCTAACTGGTCCATGAAAAACACAAGTTCCGTCTGGGGGAGAAGCACCAATACCCTAACAACCCCGAAAAGGGGGATCCATTTATGAGAATTCAATACCAAGAGGGTATACTACCTAGTCTATGGTCGAAAGCCCATCTATGGTACAGAAGTCAGGGACTAACAGTAGTTGGCCCTAACTCGGGTCTAACAGTCATTTTCCCTTAAAAATAGACACATACCAATGAATACTATTATAGTGTATTTATTCTACATCATTATATGGTACCTGGAATAATTATTTGTTGCATTTTATATGATCGATTATCTGTTGCTAAAGAGATTCGTTTGAATTTCACCCTTTTTCAAATTTTAAAATATTCCAGCAGAAGCTAGCGGCTCTAAGGCAAAACGGTAAATATCGGCAACTGAGGTGGCCGGCTCAAGAAGATGGATCTGTTGGTTATGGTTAGTTTATTTTGGTAGTTTCTGGGCAAAATTTGTATATAGTTTTAAACCCTATGGGGAACTATTGTATTGTAAACAAGTACACTTTATCAGTATATTTGTTATATTTTTGTATGCCTATGGAATGGTGCCTTTATTACTCTGGCAAATATTGAAATGTTAAGGGGTTTGACATTTTTGGTATCAGAGCTAAAAGCAATTTTGAGATTATCAGAATAGTATACTGATATGGTATTATTTATAGGTTGACAAGAACGATGCATGGAAGGTGAGGACAGCCAAATAGGTCACTATCATCAGTGAACCAGGGTCTCCCAGGTTAGAGGATTGCTAAGGGGCAACATTCTGTTGAGATGAGGGTACCCAGGGAGCGAGTCCAAGTCAAAATAGTATATGGGCCACAGCCAAGACCCAAGCCAATTCCTAGAGAGTCGATGGGAGACTCCTAGTGGCAACACTCCGATAGGTTAAAGTTTGAGATTTTTATTGCAACTCTTTCTAGAGCCAGACCATTGCATGTGAAATATGACCTACGGCCGAACTAGAGGTTGTGAGAGTATGCCCAGCACAGACAATTGTGGGATTTTGAGAAGTATGCACTAGTGGAAAAAACATTTTTTAGACCAAGTAAAAACGATATTTTAGACCTCTCTAGATGAGGTCTTGATACAGCCGATCTAAAAGGTCTGTTACTTTTTAGATCGTTAAGAAACTGGTCTAAAAAATAAGTTTTTAGACCAGTTGTATAACGACATTTAAGACAAGATCTTGGAAGAATATGTCTTAATGTCATACTTTTTAGACCGGTTTTATCAACAACCAGTCTAAAATGTCATTTTTAGACCTGTTGTTAAACAACCGGTCTAAAAAGTTGCCATTTTTTTTAAACTATTCCTGTTACCTAGCAAGCGATTTCCCCTATTAAAACATTTTATCTAGCAAGCCATTTCAGCGACATCCAAATAAAATCTTCTCTTACACATTATAATTAACACCTTACACAAAAGTATTTTCATCAAAAATTTTAAAACACAATTTCAACTAGTGCAATACTTACATCATTCTTCTTATACCCCACATTCCATAGTACAGAAGCAACAACAATAAATCATTCTTCTTTCTACACCCTAAATAAATTCTTCTCTTACACATTCCCATTTTATCAAGCATTTTAAAACAAAATTTCAACTGGTGTAACTTACATCATTCTTCTTACGTACACCCCACATTCCATAGAAGCAACAATAATAAATTATTGAAAGTCAACACATTATCACACACAATCAGAAAATTAAGGTATGCTGCTACACATTTTAATTCCCCTGTTTTAATATTACAGTTTGAAAAAGAAGAAGAAAACTTTAGCTAATGATAGAGGAATTTACTAAGAAAGAACACAGCAGACAGTAATCCACAGTGATGATCATTAGTTGGCTCTTGAGCATCTACACTAGGACACCTCAAATCCTTCATTTTCCTGTCACGACAAAAAAAAGTAGTTTTAGATATAAAATAACTATATACATAATTCAAATATATTTCATGATAATTACTTTAATTAGCTAGCTAACCTACAAAGTAATTTTATAAAGGGAAATCCTCCCATATCCATTCATGATGATTGTTTCTTGTGCCGTGTTCATTATCTGCTTTATCTTCTTCATTCAATCCTAGAAGACCCCTAGAAAAAGAAGGAGTCTCAAGAAGATCATCCATTGAATGACTTTCCTCATTAATAGCAATGACCCATTTTTCCTTAGATAGCTACATACCACATTTTATTTTCTTGATCGGTAATATATAACACTTATTTCTCCTGATATGCCATAATAAAAGGTACATCTCCAAAGCTTCTACTATTCAAATCAACTAATGTAAATCCTAACTGATCGATCATCACACCATTGTTGATATCAACCCACTTGCATTTGAAATGGGTTAATTTAATTTTGACATAATCACCCAAATTTCTTCAATAACCCCATAATAAGGTATGGCTACCAATCAAGGGTTCTTATCTTTCGAACTAGAGAAGTGCGTAGATTCAGCCACTAACATAATGTAATATCCTGGATTGTAATCAAGGATTAATAACTTCAAAGGGATGTAATTAATGTTAATTAAGCACTTTTGAAGTATATTATGTGAATTGTAATGTAAAATGTGCTTGGTGATAGTTTTGTAAGCATTGTGATAATCAGGGGCAAAATGGTAAATTACCGACCGATTGGTCAGTTACCGAAGAGGAAACTCATAGGTAACTCGAGATCAATGGTTAGGATTCATGAGTATGAGAGGAATTGTGTGTGTGCATGTGTTATGTGAGGTTAGGAAAGGAGGGCCAAGATGTTGCCAAGTGTCCATTTGTGAGCCCTTTGATCAAGTCAATGTTTCAACCTCTTTTTCTCCCTCACTCCTCCACTTAGGTCGGCCAAAAAGTCTCATGCACAAGGAAATATGATCCCATCTTCATTCTCTCATCTCTCTCTTCTCCACTCCATTTTCGTCCAAGCTTGGTAGGAAAGAGGAAGGAAAAGCTTGAGTTTTGGGTGAGTATTTGTCTCTAAATGCTCAAGTGCTCTTCATTAATATTGATCATAGTGTCAAGAGCATTATTTCTATGGTTTCAGATTTTTGATTAGTGGTGATTGGAAGCTTGAGAAAATTTGGAAGTGGTGGAAATCAAGAATTAGTCTTGAGAAGAAGTTAAGGTAAACCTTTGGAATCTTTTGATATATTTATGGTGGTCATTGGTTTAGCTTTGAGGATTTTGGACTTTTGCCCTGATTTTCGCTTAATTTTGAAATGTGTGAATTAGTTAGTGTTTAGTGTGAAATTGGTGTCATAGTGTGTCTTTGAGCATTTGAAATTGGTTTGGAATGTTGGTTTGGATTGGTTTGCAATATGGTGGTTTGATTGAGTTCTTGGCAAAACATGTGGTGGCCATTGTGTAACTTGCCAATGGAGGTTGAATTGGGTTGTTTTGATGATTTCAATGGATTCCTTATGCAAATTTATGTGGGAATGGTATTTGATATGAATTTAGGAACCATTGGAAGCATTGGTGCAAAATTGAAATGTTGTCCATTGAAAGTCTATTCTGGGCAGTCAGGTTGTGTAAACGTTTTGACTAGGCAAATGATGTCATACAATTATGAAACTTTCTAGTCTTAAATTTTACATTCCAAGCTTCAAAATGGACATATAATTTGTGCCATTTCATTTTGGGAACTGGGAGATATGACTGTCCAAATGTTGAGGTCGAAAATGGACTCTGTTTTGGGGCAGTAATGAAATTTGTGTGATTCTGTATTTTTGTGGTGATTTCCAGTAATGGCCAATATTTTTCCTAGGAAGAGGACTTAAATAGATTTCATTTGGCTTTGGGATCACCTCATTTCGATTTTTCTAGAATTAATTATGATATTTGAAAATTTCCTTGGCTGCAGCAGAAATTCTTGGCTGCAGTGCAAAACTTTTTGTGCACTTTTTGGCCGCAGCCAGAGAATTCCTGGCTGCAGCCAAAATACTTCTGTGCTGTTTTTGGTCATAGCCAGAGAATTCCTGGCTGTAGCCAAAACCCTATTTTCAGCATTTTGTGACTTTGCAAAGTAATTTCCAACCTAGTACTCTCCAATCCTTTTAGGTTCTCTTTGAGCTTGTTATAACCATTTAGGGGACTCATATGGAACCTATTTTAAGTGTTTGAAAGTAAGAATTGGGGGTAGGAAATTAATCCACCATTCTTGATTTTGTTTATAGGCTTTGATATTTGCCGCCCTCGTGAGCCAACTGCGCCGAAGGACGTCAGGAATGGACAAGGTAGTGACTCTCTCACTTATACTTTGTGTAATGCACCGTATGTGTGTTGTATCACTGTGATATGATGATTTCTGATGCTGCTGCGGTTACAGCTGGTGATAGCTGTCATTTACATCGCAAGCTGTTTTTTACAACGTAAGCTGTCATTATTGTGATTACAGCGTAAGCTGTCGTGATGTTGATTACAGCAAGAGCTGTCGTATTGTGTATGCAGTCGTGAGTGCTGTCGTTTGTGGTGAAAACCATGTATCTTTGAGATTGTTGCTGTTGTTGCTGTTTGTGATTTATGTACATGCTTTGTGTTTATGCATTGTGTGAGTGCTTTGTTACTACTGGGATTCTCTCGAATCTCATTCTTTCCTATGACTAACATTTTAGATAGGGCGTGTGGCTCAAAAGAGAAGAGGCCAACCCGGAGCAATTAGGACTTTTAGGGGTATATTTGATTGTGGAGATGTTGGTTATTTATTTTGAACTCGGGATTACTATATATTTTGAAATAGGAGTATTATATTCGATTTTGGTTGTGTAATCCCCTAGTGGATACTTATGAACCCTCAGTTTATATATGTATAGAACCCGGGAGTTGCCGGGGATTTGGTTACACACTCTGATATGATTGAATGTGTATTAACTGCATAGGTAATTGTATTCGAATATTGAAATTGAGACCAAGATGGGAAAAAGATTTTGAAAGATTTTGTGAAAATTTTACTGTAAGATAGAAAGTTTAAAACGAGGTTAAAGCATCCAATGGTCTCTAATCCGTTTTAAATATGTATTATCAAAATATAATTACGTGTTTAAAGTCAGGGGGTTACACATAACACCACTGTTCTAGATGGTTCTGCTATCATCTAGGGACTTCATGTAAAACGTATAACCATTCATCACAAATGAAGTCTAACTTATATCTTGATAAGGTTCTATATGCTAGGAAGTCATTTATAGTACAAAAGATTATGGCTTGCATTTTATAAACCTCCTTCTCGTTTGCTTCAAAAACATCAACACTCTTTCAAGTTTTTGATCAAGGGTTCTATGTAAACATCTATGTCATTTCCTAGCTGTTTTGGTCCCGAAATCAACATAAACAACATGATGTACTTTCTTTTCATGCATAACAAAGGAGACAAGTTGTAAATTACCAATAGAACAGGCTATGAACTATATATACTACTTAGGTTGCCAAAAGGATTCATGTCGTCCATGCTAAGCCCAAGCCTAAGGTTCCTAGATTCTTCACCGAAGCTAGAAAGTAATTAATCAATTTTCTTCCTTTGAGAAGAATCAGCCGGATGTCGAAGCATTCCATCAGATATCCTCTCATCCGCATGCCATCTCAAATTTTTTGCATCATTTTAATTAGCAAACAAGCGCTTGAACCTTGGTATGATAGGAAGATACCACATTACAAGGATATTATTTGATTTGTACCTCAGGGTTTCACATATCGGACACGGTTGTTTCTCTTTATGCTCTTTTTATATAGTATGCAATCATTAGGGCATGCATAGATCTTTTTATACTTCATCCCTAATGGACACAATATTTTCTTAGCATCATAGGATCAAAAAGGCAACACATTATCATCTGGAAGCATATCCTTAAAAGCCTCAAGCATTTCTGAGAAACTCTTGTCACTCTATCCATACCGTGCTTCAAGCTTACCAATTTTAATACTACTTTCAACAATTGGTATTTTTTATACCTCAGGTACAACGGCTTCTCAGCATCACTGCACATATTACTATATGCATGTGATTGCTCAAAAGTCTCTTCTTCTATATCACGAATAATATCCTCTATCTAATCATCCATATTGGTGTCATTATTATTAAAGGCCACTCCCCCCTGTTTAGTTGTACTTGGCCTTTCTAATTCTTTACCATATCATACCCATACTGTATAACTCTTACAAAATCCTTCACAAATTAAATGTGCATATATATTTGCAGCACTTGGTCACTTTTCATTTAAACATATTACACAAGGGCAATAAAACATCCCACTATCATCATTGGCATTTCTTATAGAAAATTCCATAAAACCCCTCACCCCAACATAAAATTCAACACTCATTCGTTTAGCTTTTATCCAACTACGATATATATATTTCAACACCTTGTAGCACCTTATCCAATAGAAAAATGATAGACAAAACAACAACCACAAAGTTTTAGAGATTTCAATGAAATTAAGAAGCATGCATACCAGGAGACAATAACTACACTTGTAGCAATATACCAATAAATTATGGAATGATAAAAACTAAGCGACATTTCCTAATAAAGGTATATAGATACAAGTTTTAAAACTTGCATTATAAAGCTATTCAAAATTTTCATAACTTTATATTTAATTCAAACCCACATAGCATATCATAATGTACTATGATCATTAATGACAATCCAAGACAAGAAACCATAAATAAAATATCATAATGTGATCATTCAGCTAGTATATGAAGTATCATCATTGGGTTCAATAGCAAGAGTAAGATGGAGAGCAACATTGGGCATATTCAAACAAAGCCATATTCATAAAACAAAACACCTTCATTTCCTACTTCAAGCATATTAGAATCTGATGCCAGACATGGTTAAGCCCACCCGAAACAATATGAAAAGGATCAAGTTCAAATTATTAATAGGAATCAAAATAAACCTGGAAAGTTGCTTTATGAGTAGTCGCGTTATATGCTCCCGTTTGGAAGAAGAATGATCGACAAGGCTTTTAAGGGAAGAGGAGTCATTGCTAGAGCTAGAATGTTGTTGATTGATGGCAAAATAAAGGTCAACTACTTGCAAGTTATAGTTTGTGACTCTTCCTTGGCTGATACAGACCCATACCAATACTGCCCCTGAGATTGTGAACAAGAACACCGTCAGTTAAATTGTGAGATACTAGGTTTAGAGAGAAAGATTACTCCTGATTTAGAGAGAAAGAGGATGGTAGAGTTGTAAACAAGAACACAGTCACAGAAATTTCAAGGAAAAGTAAGTTTAGAGAGCAAGCTAAGATTCAACGGGAGGAAGATAAGAGTGAAATTTTAATTTGGGTGTCTACTTTTAAGACCAATTGTTTCAAACAGCCAATCTTAAATATATATTTTAGACCGGTTTTCAAAATAACTGGTCAAAAAAGTTTTAACTTTTAAACCGGTTATAAAAAATAGCCAGTTCAAAACATAAAAAAATATTTTGAATTGCAGGTCTTTTATTTAGACTGGTTATAGAAATAACCAGTCTAAAAAGTATATTTATTTTTAATTACTTTTATCCTTTTAAGATAGGTTACTCATAAATAATATCTTTAAGGCCTTATATCTAGGGAACCAGTCTCCAAAGTTCTTTATAATTACAAAAATGCCACTAGTTATACATTTTAGACCTTATCCAATATAACCGGTCTAAAACACAGATTTTGTATTAGTGATGGCATGACTATAGCCTAGTACCTCGCATATTTGGATTATATAGATTCACTCTACTGGGAGCAAGTTCCACAGGGACTGGACTATTCGGACAAGGTTTGGATTTACACGTCCTGGAAAAATCATTTTGGCCCAGGAAGAAGAATGATATAATAGAGTAGGGACTGAATTATCATTTTATTGAGGTTATAGATCACATGATACTGTACGTGGTGAAGTACATGTATGACAGTGGGTAGAGGGTCTATACCTAGTACTTTGGTGACTGGACGCAGTCGGCTTGACTTTTGAGTCAAGGGCAGTCATAGGGTATCAGTTCACAAAAGAAGATAGAGCCAGTATTTGTGTTTTTGCACGGGTATACAAAAGTTAAGCGTGCTCAACCTAGAAAAATCTAGGATGGATGACCCCCTGGGAAGTCATATTTATAGTTATGATATAGTGTGTAAAAAGAGGAAAAAGCCATATTATACAGTAGTTATAGGTTGTATGGTGTTAAGAGTTGTCCTTAACTGTTGTATATCTTATGTATGATATATATGACATTTGTGTACCCAATATTTTAAGAGATGACAAAAATGCCCTTGTGTTCATATGAAATTTACTTCTCTATTTTCATATAATGAAATACAATCATGGTACGAACACACGATAGACCACGAGGTGGACAATAATGCAGTACCTAACTCAATGCAATAGATACTAGGTATGCTCACACAGCAACAGGAAATAATGAATGATATCAGGGGAGAGCTGTGAGAGGTGCAGTAAAGACAGGATCGTCTATAAGATCTGGTTAGAGGAGATGATGAACCTAATCTGCCTGAGGAACCTCAACTAGAAGAATCCTTGCCTGATAAACAAATAATTAAATAGCAACCTCCTGTATTCAGAGGAAAATTTTATCTACAGCAAGCTAAAGACTGGCTATTATGGCTAGAGAAAATGTTTAAAATCCTCGTTTGCCCTAATGAAATTAAGTCCTGTTAGCAATTTATACGTTCGAAGGTGATGCTGACAAATAGTGGAAGAACATAGAACTAATTTTGCCATGAAGGAATATTTTAGTAATGTGGGAATTATTCCAGGATAAATTCAATGAAAAATACTTTCCCCATTCAGTCAAGCTGGAAAAGGAAAAAAAGCTCCTTAACATACAGTAGTAGGACAGAGAAAGTTTTGATGAGTACTTAGCTCACTACATCCGGTTGTCTCCATATTCTGTATACCTTAAGTATCACGATGATGAGGAGTGGAGCTCAGATATGATGATACAGGGGCTAAAGCTAGAGCAGAAAGAAAAACTACTTTCAAATCACTTCATAGAGTTCAACAAGGTAGTTGAAGAGTGCAGTATCACTGAAAATTACTTGTTGAGCCTGTATTCTGATAGAAACAACAATAATAAGGGTATGTCTGGTAGTGGGAGTTCTTACCAAAAACACAAAGAACCAAGTGGACTACCTATAAGAGGAAACAAGAAGCTATATTAGGGCGGGGCCATGGACTACCTATGAGATGGCTAGGCCTGAAGGTACACAAATCCCCATATGATCTAGTTGTGTTTACACCTACAGGTATTAGAGTTGTCACAGCCGATGTCCATCTGAATTGTATAGTAAATGTAGAGGGACATGAATCAATAGTGGATTTGATTTACCTACCACTGTAATCCTTGATATTAATTGGCTAAAAATAAATAGTGTGATGCTAGACTGTAGAAGAAAAGGTTATTTACCCTAAACCGCACTATATGTCAGTAGAGAATCAGCTTAACTTTCTTTTAGCAGCTGAAACTGGAACAACATTAGAAAGTATCCCTATAGTAAATGAGTTTCCAGATGTATCCCTATACGGTATTTTTCCAGGTTGTATCCAGATGTATCCCTATATGAGTTTCCAAATGTGTCCCTATATGAGTTTCCAGGTTGTCGGGGTATATGGTATTTTTCCTTATGCAATCAGAAACGGCAACAACATTAGAAAGTATCCCTATAGTAAATGAGTTTCCAGATGTATTTCTAGAAGATATCAGTCGAGTACCTCTAGACATGGAAGTGGAGTTTACTATGGACCTTAAACCTAGAGTAGGACCAATATCTAAAGCCTCATGACTCCAAGTGAAATGGCATAATTGAAAAAGCAGATAGAGAAGCTTTTAGAAAAAGGGTTTATATGACCCAGTGTTTCGCCATAGGGAGCTCTTATGCTCTTTGTTAAGAAGAAAGATGGAAGCCTACGACTCTGTATTGATTATAGGGAGCCAAACAAGATTACTGTCAAGAATAAATACCTATTCCCTAGAATTGATAATTTACTCGATCAGTTATCTAATTCCTGCATATTCTTAAAGATTGACTTGAGATCGAGTTATCAGCAACTCAAGGGAAAAGCAAAAGATATACCGAAAACTTCTTTCAAAAATAGATATGGCCATTTCAAATTCCTTGTAATGCCATTTGGGCTGACTAAGGCACTTGCCGTGTTCATGGACTCTATAAATCAAATTTTTCGTCCATATCAGGATTAATTCGTAGTAGTCTTCATTGATGATATTCTGGTGTACTCAAGAAGTAGAACCAAACACGAGCAATATCTAAGAATAGTGTTTAATACACTAAAAGATAAGCAACTTTATGCCAAGCTGAGCAAATGTGAATCTTGGCTTTTAGAGGTTAAATTTATGGGCTATGTAGTCTCACAGCAAGGGGTCTCGGTAGATCCTAGCAAAGTCGAAGTAGTATTGAACTAGAAGAGGCTAGAGACTATTTCTAAAATACACAGTTTTCTGGGTCTTGCCAGATATTATAGAAGATCCATACAGAATTTCTCTAAAATAGCTTTGTTATTGACAAAGTTAACTCGAAAAACTCAACCTTATATGTGGAACCATAATTGTAAAAGAGGCTTCACAAAGCTAAAATAGAAATTAACAACAGCCCTAGTGCTGACAATCGCAGATTCATAATTGATCTTCGTTGTCTTTACTGATGTAGTGGGCATGGATTGGAAATTGTTTTAATGCAGCATAACCGTGCAGTGACTTATGCATCTAGACAGCTGAAGCCTTATGAATAGAATTACCCCACACATGATCTTCAGTTGGTGGCAATTGTATTTGTGCTAAAAATCTAGATATATTATCTCTATAATGTGGTTGCAGAACAGTACTTTGACCATAAGAGCTTGAAATATTTATATGATCAAAAAGAGCTCAATAAGGTACAGTGCAAGTAGATGGAGCTGCTTAAAGTTTACAACATGGAGATAAAATACCATCCAAGAAAGGCCATTGTCATTACTGACATATTGAACTATAAACTAATGAAGGTGGCAGCCATGATGATTTGTGAGCAACAAATGATCGAGAATTTTAGAGATGTTAACCTAGCTAATTAGATTTTGATTTGTGGCAACAATGTCATTCAGACAGAGAATGACTTGAGAGCTGTAATAGAAGAGGCTCGGATATAGGATAGATGAGCACAACATATCAAAGATATGGTTGAACAATGTAAAACTCAAGAACATGATTTGTCACAAAGTATATTAGTCAGATACAAGAAGCGGGTATATGTTCTACTGCAAATAGAATTGAAATGGCAAATCATGGAGGAGGCACACAAGAGCAAATATACTCTACACCTAGGAGCAACCAAAATGTATCAAAACTTGAAGTTCATATATTGGCAGCCAGTGATAAAAAGATGTAACAAAGTTCTTTGCTCATTGTCTCACTTGTCAGAAAGTAAAAATTGAGCATCAATGACCATCCGGACTTCTACTGAACCCTGAGATTCCTTATTGGAAATGGGAAAGTATTACTATGGATTTCATGATAGGATTACCCAAGATCAGAAATCCTAATGCGATATAGGTAATAGTTGATTGATTCATGAAGACAACCCATTTCCTACCTATTTGCATTTATTATTCTTCTGGTAAGCTAGCAGAGATCAATATCAAGGAGATAGTATGAGTACATTATTCTTAGAAGAATATCACTTTGGACAGAGATCCTCTCTTCACTTCCAATTTCTAGAAAGTGTTGCATAAGACTTTAGGTACCAAACTCAGATTCAGCACAGCATACCATCCTCAGACAGATGGATAGATAGTGTAACCCCCGACCTCATAAGGCTGTAATTAGTGCTTAACTAGTGTCATAAATAAATAAGAGATCGAGAATAAATAAAAACCATTTATAAAATCTGTATAATATGATCTCCATTCATTTGTAAAAACCATTTGGCCTATTCAGTTCTGTTACATACAACAATATCATAGTGCTAGAAAAATTCTCGACATTCACCTGGGATATATATTCATTAACTAAAGGGTTTTAAAGGGCATCATTGCCCATCTCATTTTGCCTTATCGGGGATTACAACACAAACACTATTCTGTGGTCAATATATACATTTATCCAATATATGATAACCAAAAACCAAAACTAAAGACTACCACTAGCAATCCTAGTCGCCCTTATATACTTGCTTGTCCCTTGATCCACTTGCCCGAGCTAAAAATTTGATAATTTGAAAAAGTGAGATTCAAAAGAATCTCAGTAGTAATATTTCACATATATGATGCATAATATAACAAAGCATGTAAGCAAATATCACAGTTCCGTAACACAGCAGCATTCAATCATTACCATAATCACTCCCGTGGCAGGCATGACAATCAGTAACATTTAATTATTACCATAATCACTCATGTGATAGGCATGACAATCAGTAACAACAATATTTAAAGCTGAGACAATCACCACGACTTAATTGTTTATTCAAAGCTGGGCCATCTGCCATGACTTAATCATACATTCAATGATAAATACAAATATACAATGCGTTAAACATGATAGAGAAGAAAGTGTCACTACCTTGTTCTTCCCGTTCGTGTTCAGGCACAGGCCTTGTATGTTTTGGGAAAATATCAAATCCTATAATCATAATTAAGAACGATAAGTTATCACCTATTCCAATACTTAAATGACTTCAAAATACTTAGGTTTGGTTATCAATAAAGTCCCTTAAGTAGTTATAAAGGCCTATGACAATAGCCCTAAAGGATTGGGAAAAACTACATTGGAACCTACTTTTCAAAATTGTAAAGTGTTAAAAATAGGGGTTGGCTGCAGCCAAGAGATGGTAGAAAGTCTTAGGTCGTGGTCAGCCTCCTTAAGCTGCGACCAAGAATAGGTTAGATACATTTGGGCCATGGCAAACATCCTTGGTCTGTGGTCAACATCCTTAGGCCGCGGCCGAAAATAGGTCCGAAAGTGTTGGGCCGTAGCCAACTCCCCTCTGGCCGTGGAAAAGAAATACCCTGATTCTTGGCTAATTTTATATGACCATAACCCTCAGTACAGAACTCAAAATCGCCCAAACTTTATATCAATAGAAAGCTTGCGATGTGAACTACAAAATGGAAAGTTTCACAACTTTTTGACACCATTAACTAATTTAAAACATTATGCAAAGTATGTCCTCTACACAGAATTTTACTTTGCCAAATTTTCCAGTTTTGCAACCTAAGTCTCCAATGATTCCAAAACTCAAATCCAAACCTGTTTCCACACAGAATTTGACAATGAAACCAATAGAGACATGAAAACAACCATATTCACATCCTTTCACATGATATAACTTAGGCAACAACTTATCACAAAATCCCAAAAACTCTAAACTTCACATTTAAGTCTAAATTCAATTCCATTTATCCAAGACTCAAAACAAAACACCATTTGCATAATCACAATGTACTAAACTCTCTAAGACCCTAAGCCATGACAAAAAGGGAAAAATTCCGGAAAGTATAGCCTCAATCAATGGCCACCATATGCATATCAAAAGATTACTCTTACTTACCTCTATCACTTTCTCTAACTTGTTTCTTGATTCTCCACCCTCTAGATTTTCTTGTGTGAACAAACTGTCACTTCTTGAAAATCTAAAAACATAGAAATGAAGCCCTTAACTCAAGGAACAAGATTATAGAAGAGAGTTTTGGCATCCAAGGTCATTTTAAGGGTCAAATGGCTTACCTTTTACAAAGCTTCTTCCACTTTCTTCTTCAACTATAGCAGCCGAATGAGAAAGTAAGAGAGAGAGAAATGAGAGTGATAAAGATGATGAAATGATCACTCGTCCACCTGCATGCCCCTACCAGCCAAAAAAGAGGAAGAGAGAGGGAAGAGAAATGATTTAAAAATGCTTTTTTACTTTTCCCAACTACTCTCTCTTCATCTAATAATGACAAGTGTCCAAATCCCATTGCTTCTCATAAAGTAATTCTCCACTTGGTTACACTAACTACTCTATTAGCCATTTGTCACACTCCTCATTTCTTTTGTTGGTAATTAATTTCTTCATTAATTACTGACTAATTGGCTGGTAAACTTTCCATTCTTTAAATTTCCCCCCTGATTATGGCACATTCACTTGAATTGCCACATGACCCGTAGGAAGTCATATTTATAGTTATGGAAATTGGTTCCATTCCAGAACTAAGGTCAACTGCAAACTCCACTTCCCTGTCCAGAGTTAATCCTTTGATATCTTCCCGAAACACCTCTTGAAATTCATTCACTGTAGGGATACTTTCAAATGCTATTCCAACTTTTGACTGCATAGAAAAGAATACCATGTACCCCTGACAACCTTTGTGCAGACATGTCTTAGCCTCAGCTACTGAAAAAAAAAATTAAGGTTTATAAGATTAGGATAAATAACCATTTTGCTCCTGTAGTCTAGCATCACACTATTGGCTGTTAACTAGTCAATACTGAGGATTACTTCTAAGCCTTGCAATAATAGACAGATAAGATCCACTATTGATTCCTATCCCTCGGCATTTATTATGCAATTCAAATAGACATCAGCTATGATAACTTTAACACCCGTGAGTGTAGACACTAACAAATCATATAGAAATTGGTGTATACTCTACCCTAGACATCTTACACATTTATATGCAATATATAAATGAATGACTAGCACCTGAATCATATAATGCTTACATTGAATTACTATTAAGAGTAATTGTACCTTGGATCAATTAAGGAGATTTTCTAGCTTCCTCCTGAGTTATAATATAGACCTTGCCCTAAACTCTTGGCTTAGGCTCTGCTGCCTGTTGCTTTGGCTAGAGCCTACCTTGCTAAAGCAGGAGCATCACTACATGTCCTACCAGGATAGTATAGCTTGTGACAACTCCAACATGTTTTTCCTTCTGAGGTGCTCTGGGGACCACAACCCCCAGCCAGATATGGCTTTTTGTTGTTCTCTCTAGGTGGTCCATTTGATCGTTGAGTTTTTGGGATGAGCTCCCACTCCCAGACTCACCCTTATTATTTTTGTTTCTATCAGAATACAGACTGAGCAAGTTGTTCTCTGTAATTTCGTACTCCTCCACCACCTTGTTGAACTTGGTATAGTGTTTGGATACCATCTTCTCTTTCAACTCTGGTTTCAATCCCTACACCATCATGTCAGAGCTCCATTCACCATCAACCTTATACCTAAGGTATGAAGAACCTCAGTTATGTTATGTTATGTAAAAAAGATAAAGATATGTTGTACAGTAGTTTATAGGCTATATGGTGTTAATAGCTTTCCCTAACTGCTATAAATGTATGTTATATGATATATATATATGATGTACCTGTGCACCCGATATTTTGTAAAATGATAAAAAGCCCTTAGGTTTACATGGATTTTACCTTATTTTAATATAGTGAAGCATAAAGATGGAGAGAACAAGAGCTAAACCAAGAGTTAAAGGTGAAAATCTAAGTCCTGAAGTTAGACCTGATCCAATACAACAAATACTAGACATGTTAATACAACAACATACGATATTGAATGACATGAGAGCTGAGTTGCAACAGGTACAGAAAACACATGACATATTGGAAAATCTTAAGAGACCAGAAGGTGAGCCCAATTCGCTTGAAAGACCTCAACCAAAGCCTCCAATTATGCCTATTCCTAAGGCTGATGTTTTACAGACATGGTTGGCACGGTTCAGCCAACAACAACCTCCTCTGTTCTGAGGACTGGTTACCGCAACTAGAGAAGATCTTTAAAATATTGGTGTGCCCTGATAACATTAAAGTCCAATTGGCAATATACAAACTAGAAGAAGATGTTGATAGATTATGGAAGAATAAAGAGATGATCTTGTAGGCCAGGAATATTCCGGTAACATGGGAATTATTCCAAGAGAAATTTAATGAAAAATATTTCGCCCATTCAGTTAGACTTAACAAGGAGAAGGAGTTCCTTAATACACGTCAGGAGCACAAGGAGAGCTTTAATGAGTATCTGGCTCATTTCATCAGGTTGTCTCAATATTCTTTCTACTTAAGGTATATGGATGCAAGGAGTAGGGCTCTGACATGATGATGTAGGGACTGGAACTAGAGCTGAAAGAGAAGTTGATTTCCAAACATTTTATAGAGTTCAACAAGGCAGTGGAGGAATGCAAAATTATAGAGAATAACTTGCTGAGTCTGTACATTGAGAGAAACAATAACAATAAGGGTGCATCTGGAAGTGGAATTTCCTCCTAAAAATGTAAAGATCAGAGTAGACCATTAAGAGGGAACAACAAAAAGCTATATCAGGCTGGGGACTATAGTAACCAAATCTCTTTAAGGGGTAAAACATGCTGGCATTGTCGCAAGCCATACATGAAAGAGGCAAGCTTCACCCAAGAGGGAGGTGAATTGGGTGATCTAATAAAATATTTAAGTGTTAGGGTGTTATGGAGATAAATAAAGAGAGAGTAGAGAGTAGATATGAGAGAATTGGCACACAGAGATTTATACTAGTTCAGGCCAACCCCAGGCCTACATCTAGTCATCAAGGATCAACACTTCCTGAGATTTTCACTAATCCTCCAAGATTCAGTGGGCTCTCGGAATACCACAAAACAACAACTATCCTCGTAAGGACTACAAGTAGAAATATTCTACACCTAGAATTTTCTGTTTCCCTTACGACAAGTCTTATGAGCAAAAAAATTCCTATGCCCTTTCTATCCTACTTACACCCTTGTAAGTGTTACGAGCAGCAACGTTCTCTCCTACCTATGCAAGTCTTATGAGCAGCAATGTTCTCTCTTACTATACCCCTATAAGTCTTACTAACATCTATGTTCTCTCCTGCTTGCATCTTGTAAGTCTTACGAGTAGAAAGTCTTACCAGGAACTTTCATTACAACTTCCCCCATAAGGAAATATACCCTCTTAAGGCCCCTCTACCTTGACATCAAAAATATAATTGAAATGTGTTTACAGACTCTCTCTCATAGAGTGGATACGATAATCACTAAAGTACAATATGAATACAGAGAGAAATATAAAATCAGGGGCTCTTGTAAGTTTTCTTTGTATGCTTTCATGTTGTTGTATTTGTCAAGTCTATCTCCAATGCTCTCTATTTATAGCTAATCTAAGTTAGCCGTTGTTGAATGTCCCATTATGGAGCAGAGCATTTTTTTTGAGGAGCGGGATGTATACGTTGTTAGAATTGGTTGGCACAATGGAAGATTAAAATTTTGCCAATCCTAATTGCAGATCTATCAATGGCATTTAAACTGAGTTAGAAATATTTGTACCTTTTTTAATTTAGAGCTTTTGATCTCTAGAAACCAACACCTCCGATTGGCTCTCTCTACTGGTATCTACATGAATATAACCCCAACACTGATTGTGTGCTAACGCCTCCAATGTCTCCTACCTCTCTAGGGTTTCCTTGTCGCTCCTTAGTTTTTCTGCTCCATCATTCTTATAACCCATAAGGGCTATATTCGAATTTCAAAATGAACTGATTAGTTTCAAAATTAATCAACCCTTAATTATCTTGATCAGCTAATTAAATTAATTTAGTTTAAATTAAATCTATCCAACAGTTTTAATTTAACCTATTTATTTAATCCAAATAAAAAGGCAATAGATTTAATTTATCTTCATAAATTAAATTTGAGATACTATATCTCGATCATGTTAGTTATTAAATTTAATTTATCTTAATAAAATTAAATTTAAAACTAACACAATATAATAATATCATATAAATATATATACATATATATATATATGTATTTCAAAAATACATATGTATATATATAATATTATTAATTTTCTTTTCGCGAACTTTATATCATATAAATATATATATGATTCATCCACCCTAGATTAAACATTGCATTCATTGAATCTTAGACATATCTTAGATTTAATGAACCTTGATAATATAGCTAGTGTTGGGCTATTCTTATGTGCGAACCTGTAGACCTATACAAAGTTGGCAGTGGGCCAATAAGTGTACTAACCCATAAGTCACAAGCGGCCTCTAGCAAGACATTACGACTATCCAATTCATATAAGGATCGTTAACACGATGCAACCTGTCCCATAACCATGTCACATCCCTTTTGTCACATGAAATTTCGGTCAAGGATGAGGCATGGATAATGTCATCCTCCTATTCCTGACCATTACTTTCCCAATTCTTAAGTAGTCTGACAATAGAAATGGAAACTCCTTTCCATCATAGTATGGCTATACATTCTCAGAATCACTCATCGAGGGGCCCAATAATATCTCTCTACTAATGTGAGGGACAAATTCCATCTTGACCATTCACATTTCTTTGGATGAAAAATCACCAAGCCTAATCATAGCCTTTATCATCACCCAGTCAAAGGTAACTTTTGACTATTTTAAAGCTCAGCAACTCTCATGTAGGAATTAATGATGACCTCAAGTCAAAGGGCATTATGACATGGTTATACATGAGATAAGGGTATGACTTGATCCATACAACTTTCTCATAGTGGGTCAGTCCAGCACCTTGTACTCTTAAAAGTGCCTAAGACTTTGATTCGTATCTCCATATCTTATCAAATTCATATTGGTCTTACTTCACTTTTACTCCCTCATAGATGACCAACAAGGGACATTTAGGACAATCTTTATAATTTATCCAAGGATACAATTATCACAGTTAACATGCAAATAATGCGATAACAAAATAGAGAAATTCATTAAATAATAATGTTCAAAGTAAAATGATAGGCCCCAAGGGCATAATTTCAAACATACGTTTGAGTTTCCAGATAGTTTTTCATGGTGGGTCAACTGCATGTAGTGGCAGGTGTCCAATATTCAGTGTGCAATGATTATGTTTGCTGCAATTTGACTTTCTCATTTGAATCTATAATTCAAACGATCAATCTCCTATTTCACACTTGAAATATATGTTATATAACATTTAGTTAAAATAACAAGTGAAAACATAATGAATATATAACATTTAACCATGTTCAGATTGTTTGTTGTGACTCTGTAATGTATTATGCTTCTGTGACTGAGGAACTCAAGTTCTTGCTTCACACTCAAGTTTTACTTTCAAACTCGAGTTCTCTTTTAATATCTTCATGTGTATAGAGAACACTTTCACTACTTTTAAGTGACTCTCAAGAGTGTTTGGAGAATTTTAGGACAACATTCAAGTTCTTAGGTACAACTCGAGTTCCCTTACAAAGTTCTCTGTTCCAATTCTCTGTACTTGTGAGTGAACTTCAAAGTTTTCAAATATAACTCGAGGTCTACTACAAACTCAAGTTTCTATGGCTATTGGTATTCCTTTAGTTTGCCTCTGCCAAGAACTTGCAAGAGTTAACTTGCACTCGTAAGAGTTTTCAAGCTCAACTCGACTTCTATGCTCAAACTCGAGTTCACAAGTTGGTGAATACCTTTTCACTTTGATCCTATCAGAGAGTTGTAAAAGTTAATTGGAAGTGCAGTACCAAACTTGAGTTTTTTATTGCATGTCTAATGGATGAAGATTTTGGTTTGAATTTAGAATGGAAGTTGCAAAAGTTGACTAGAAGTGTTGAGGTAGAACTCGAGTTCTATATCAAAACTCAAGTATATGTTGTAACCGCCTACCTTAATTGCCATAATGACAGTTCGAACATGTGTCATTATGTTAAATTAGAGACCAACAGATAATTCAAAACTTATTGAAAGTCCCAACTTCAAGATGGGGTTCGGTTATGTGATACAGTGGGTTTTCAAAAGCTTTTTCAAAAACCAGTTCAATATAGTCTCACATTTAACCGTCGAATATATTTGGCCTATGCAGTTTGGTTCCATTCATAAATATCAGAGCGTACAGCAAAATTCCTAGCAACTCTTGGGTTTCATCTATTTACCACAAGGGTTTATAGGGCATACTCGCCCATTTCAGTTTCCCATATTGGGGATTACATCACACTATCCAAATTTACAATATTTATAATATATACAATAATCCCAAAAATATGAAAACCAACTAACAAAACTAAAACTATTTGTTGGGTGCACTAGCCACCCTTGGTCGCTTGTGTAATACCCCGAATTTTGAGACTTGAGGCTAGAGAATATGCCTGAAATAAGTGGATTGCTAAGCCCCAGTTTAGCAAGATCCTAAATTTTGATTAAGTGTTAATGACTCCAAAAGTGGATGTGGTTAGTGATAAATAACCCTTTTGGAGAATATGATGTGATTTAGGATTCGAATGTGATTCGTATGTGTTGTGAGCAGCACCAAAACCCTGTATTTAAGTTCAATTATGGATTAACCTCTAAATTGACTTAAAATAAAGGGAAGGCGCATATTATCGATAAATGGAAAGATGTGAAATGTTGGTGGTGATTCAGTGAGAATTACCGTAATCAGGGGCAAAACGTTAAAGTTACCAACCAATTGGTCAGTTACCGAAGAGGAAACTCATTGGTAAATTTAAGATCAATGGTTGAGATTGATTTGTGTAGAGATCAAGGGGTAGAATCAAGTGTGTGTGTTTATGTAAACTCATGTGAGATGGAATAGGAGGATGACAAGTGGCAACTCTTGAGCCTTAGATCTTGGTCAAATGTTCAAAGTATTTTCCTCTTCCCTCTTCTTTGTTTTAAGTTAGCCATGAGTGTATTAAGGGGCCAAAATATGATTCCTTTTCATCTCATCTCTCTCTCTTCCAAGCCTCCATTTTTTGCTAAAGCAAGGGTGGAAAAAGAAAGTTCAAGGTGAGTTTTTGGCTTGGTAGATGTCTTCTTTAGCTCAAATACCCTTCTATAATGTTGTTCATAGTGATAAGATCTTCATCTCTATGGCTTTAGATTTCTAAAAGAAGGTGTTTGAGAGCTTGAAGAATTTGGAAAGTTGAGAAATCTAAGAATTGGCATTAGGAAGAGGAAGATGTGAGTATTTGTAACCTTTTGATCTAAGTTTTGTGATTTATGGATGAGTTTTGTGAATTTTGAATTTTGCCCTGATTTTATGTGATTTTGAAATGGAGGAATTGCATTGTGTAGTGTGTTGCAAATGGTCTTTTATTATGTTTTATGACCATTGGTATTTGTTTGGAACTTGGATTTCCTATGTGTTAGAGCAAGCGTTTCACCCAAGAGGGGGTGAATTGGGTGATCTTAAAATTTTCGTTGCAAATATAAAATTTGACGTTGAAATTAAAACAAGAAAGAGTAAGGAAAAATATCACCAAAGTGTACACCGGGAGTTATACTGGTTCAGCCACAACCACTTTGACCTACGTCCAGTCCTCAGAGCTTCTCTGAGAGTTTCACTATATCTTCCAAGATTCAGTGGGTTCTTGGCACCTCAGTACAAGCAAGTTCCTACACCTGGACACTCGCTCCCCCTTACAAGTTGTAATCCAATCCCAACTCAAGGTTCCACAACCTTAAGTTACCTCAATAACAATTATTGAGTTTGAATGAAATAACTCTCTCACAGAGTAAATAAGAATCACTGAAGCATAGAATCACAAGTACAATGAAAAACAGAGTAATGAACTTGATGATATGTTCGTTAGTGTGTTCTTGTGTATTTCTCTGTTCAGATGTTCCCATATATATAGATACGTTGGTAATGATTGCTGGAACATATTTCTTCATGTCCATTGGAGAGTGCGCAACCATTATTGACTTTTCTAGTTTTTGAAAAACATACGTTTGTGGTAGGTGACGGTCGATGAGATTTGAGCATTGCTTTTGACTTTCCTTATTTGGTAAGATCTCTTCATTGTTTATCTGTTGAAATGCTAAGAAGACTAATAGAATGAAAAGTTAATCAAATAGAAACCAGAACAATGACCGTTGGAATGATTTGAAACTTTCTGGGTTTGCTTACTCGAGTATCACATGAAGTTTACTCGAGTATCATCGGGAAAACTTTGATCAACTGCAAGTTAACAGACAAATTTAAGATTACTCGGGTAGTGCATGGAGTAATCAATTTTTAAACCTTTGGAAATGTATGTTTACTCGGGTACCTACTCGAGTAATACACTCATAACTTTATGAGTTACTCGGGTACCAACTCGAGTAAACCTTCAAATAAACTTTTGGTTACTCGATGCTTTACTCCAGTAATGTTGGCAGGATTTCAAGGCCGAGAGCACTTACCTTGTTACTCGAGTACTTACTCGAGTAAACTTACTTTTTGGGCACAACTTACTCGGGTAATGACTTGAGGTTTTCCTTGAAAATATCTCTGCATACTCGGGTACCTACTCGAGGAATTCACTTAAAATAGAACATTAAATACTTGTATACTAGAGGAATTACTCGAGGAAAATGAGATAGAATGATATCAAGTTAATCGGGTACCACCTTCAAGTTTTAACTTACTTCAGTGTGTTACTCGAGTAGCTACTCGAGTAACATTGGTAGTGGTACAAAGTGCCAAGAGCAACATATTTTCAGAAACAGAGTTACTCGAGTACTTACCCGAGTATCATTGGCAACCTGAAGGCAACTGGAAGTTTTTCATATGGTTACTCGAGTAGCTCCTCAAGTAACATTGGCAGGCCGAGAGCAACTCCAAGTATTTACCTGGTTACTCGAGTAGCTACTCGAGTAATATTGGCAGGCCGAGAGCAACTTGAAAATACTTACACTATTACTCGAGTACTTACTCGAGTAATGTTGGCCGGTTACTGGAAGGTGCCTCTGGTTACTTCAAGTTTTGACTCATTACTCGAGTACCGCCTCGAGTAATGCCTTAGAAAACTTGCTTCTGATCAAGTTTCTCAGGTTTTTCTCTTGGCCTTTCTTCGTTACTCCAATGCTTACTTCAAGTGATGCTTATCCCTGTTATTCGTTTGCTCAAACTTATTTATTAATCACTTCTTTTTCATACCATTCTTTTGTTATCATCAAAACATGAGATCTAACATTAAGTGTGTAAATGGTTAATCAAGTAATTAGGAGTGAAAAAGAGCAAGCTTTTGGTGTTAGAATTCAAAAATCTAATTTTCCCTTTTACACCTATATGTTTCGGCAAGATCTATAACAAGGGAAAGGAGCTAGATTCTCAATAATCTAATGATTCCATTGTGTTCAGGAGGGAAAATTAGGTTGGGTTGATGTTGAGCACCTTTTTAGAAAAGCCCTAAAAATTGAAATTACAAAAATACCCCGAAAACCCTAAATCGGGGCTTTCAAGGGTAAAAATGTTGTTTTAATGATCCAGAATTCCTAACCAAGGGCTATTCCCACATAGGTTTTTATGTAGAACACAATGGTGACATCAAATTTGTCAAATTATCATCCCTGGTTTCTGCTCTATTTAGGCAAAATCTTAAGGTTTCAAAGCAACAATTCACCAATTAACAAGTTTTCCATCAAACAAGTCTTATATGCATCCCAAACATCCTATAACCAAATGTACAGGAACAAAACATCATGAAACCCTAAAAACCCCATATGACCGAAATTTGGGTAGAATTCCAAAGTCCACAAAACTCCACCAACCAACGCAATATATATATATATATCAAAATGAAGTCCTTGCTTACCTCATTCACTTTCCTTGGCTCTTTCTTTGGTTCTCAAACTTTGGCTCTTGCTAGATGACTTAAAAAGCCTCCCATTAAAATTCTATAACCATGAAAATGAAGCTCTCATCAAGGGAAATAATGTTTACAAAGAGTATTTAAGCCATAGAAGTGGTTTACAAGATTAAAATCCAAGTGAAAGCTCTTACCTTCTTCTTGTTTTATCCAAGTCTTCTTTCCTCTTTCCTTTTCTTATGTTGGCCACCAATTTTAAAGAGAATGAGGAGTGTATATTGTTTTAATAAATAATTCTTATTTCCTCAAATGCTTGGCCAAAAATTGCCAAGAGAATAAGGGAAAAATACATGTGGCAATTTATTATGGCTTCTTGAAAAAGTGTGTGGTTAATTAACCATACCGACTTGGGTTAAGTCAAGCTTTATTCTTGCCCTCTCTCATCTTGATTTTTGACTGAAATACTCAATGGAAAAAGGAGGAGGATTTGGTTGATCAAATTCCTCTTGCTTTCTTGCTTTTGGTCAACTCTTTTTTGGTTGAACACAAATGGAAACATGTTGAGTACTTGACCAATTCCTCTTTCTTCCTTCTTTGCCCTCCTGACCAAATTAATTTTCTAAGAGGAGAAAGTTAATTGCTTTTTCATCTTCATTATTACTCTTGCTTTTCCAAGAGCAAATCCTAGCCCTTCATTTTTGTTTCCAATTTTAACCTCAAGATCAAGAAGCAATTGTCTCTTTTACCCTTGATTATGGTGATGTTATTTCTTATGCCATTAGTTCATTTAGTACTCTATATTGCTTCTTTCTAGACACCATTTCCTTTTTCCTTTAGATCCAAGTTAGGTTTTATGTCATTATGACACATCTTAAAGGAATCAGGTACTTTCTTTCAACTAATTTGCACTGAATTTCATATTCTATTCCGAGTACGGTTTCTAAAAGTCATTCTATTTCTTTATGAATTCCTGGGACCCTTACTAAACTAGACTTAGTAGCCTACGTCATTCAATCTTATTCCCTAACCTCTAGTCCCAAAATTTGGGGTATTACAAAAGATAGTCAAGGAATAAAGAAACTATCTAGTTGGGTCATGTAGATTGATCAAGAGGAAAGATAAGAAGGAAGAGTGAAGAAAGAAGAGCCTTCACCATATTAGTCAAAGAAAGGAATAAACTATGAAGTTGGATTATGTGGAAGGATTAAAAGGAAGAAAGAAGAACTTATAAGCCAAAAAAAGAAGGAAGTCATCAAGATGGATTTGAAAGAGGCAAGCTTCACCCAACAGGGGGGTTGAACTGGGTGATGTGATAAATTTTTGGTTGATGCGGTGATATAGCAATAGATGTAGATAAGGTAGAGTTGAGAAGATAAGCACACAGAGAGTTATACTGGTTTGGCCCAAAACCCAGGCCTACGTCCAGTCCTCAGAGATCAAGACCTACTGAGATTTTCACTATTCTTCCAAGATTCAGTGGGCTCTTAGAACGCCTCAAAACAACAACCGTCCTTGAAAGGACTACAAGTAGAAATATTCTAACACTAGAAATTTCTCTCCCCCTTACGACAAGTCTTATGTGCAGAAAAATAAACCTATGACCTTTCTCTCTTGCTTACGTATACAAGTCTTATGAGCAACAACATTCTCTCTTACTTACACCACTGTAAGTCTTACGAGCAGCAACATTCTCTACTTCTTGTACCTTGTAAGTCTTATGAGCAGAAAGTCCTACTAGGAATTCTCTCAACTGCTTCTCTCATAAGGAAATCTCCCTTCTCAAGGTCCCAGTAACTTGAGATCAAATGAAAATAGAATTTGAAGTGTATATAGACTCTCTTACTGAGCAAATATGATAAATATTGAAGAAAGATATGAATACAGAGAAAATATGAATAACAGAGACTCGTGAATTTGCTTGTGTGAATTCTTGCACTTCGTTGTTTTTTATGGTCTCTGGAGCTCTGTATTTATAGCCAGTTGATTTTGCCCATTTGAATAATAATCATTATGGAGCGGAGCATTTTACTATGGAATAGCATGCGTACGTTCGAAATCTTTGAACGCAGTAGGTATGTGCTTGGATAGTCGTAATGATGTTGTCTACTGGTGTTTGACTTCCTCTGTGCTTTTCTAATTCAAACATTCAAATTCCTGTATCATACTCGTAATATATGTTAAATGATGTTATATAATAATAAGTAGAAATAGAATGAATAAATAACATTAAACCATATTCGAATTGAACGTTGTAAGTCTGGTGCGTTTTGCTTCTAGTAAAGCATCACTTGAGTGATAAGAAGGCTCACTCCAGTGCAATACTTATTTTTCTCTTCTTGCTTCAGTTTTATACTTGCACTTCCATGTGATTTTAAGAGAGTGCATTTTCACACTTGCGAGTGATGTGGGTCCTCACTCGAGTGTAAGTCCTCTCACTCGAGTGCCCTTGTATTTTACACTATAAGCCGTGTCTCTGGATAACACTCGCATCCCATTTTATCAAGAGTATGGTTTTGTACTTTTAGGTGATATGGGCCCTCACTCAAGCATTCTTACTCTCACTCGAGTGAGCAGAATATTCTTCTATAATATACTCTTTGTCTTCAGCACTTGCATCAGAATGGAGAGAGTTAGATTTCTTACTCGCGGGTATTGAGGTATCACTCGGGTGCATGTAGTCTAACTCGGGCATTCTTATTCTTCTCTTCTCTGCAAGACTCTTATGCAAACACTCGTAGTCCCTCACTCGCTTGTACTGAGTGCTGCTTACATTTTGAGTTTACCTTGCTCTCGGGTAAATACTCTCTGTGCCACACTCGCCAAGACTCGGGTGCACATAAAGCCATCACTCAAGTAGAGGTGTTTATATCTTGTTTCTGACTTTGCTCTCTGTCAAAAACTTTTGTCCAACACTTGCATGTGCTCAAGTGTAAATTAGCTTAATACTCGAGTGCTAGCTCCATCACTCGAGTGCATAAGTAAAACTAACAGTAAACACTTCTAAACTTTGTGAAATACATTTGGTAGCTTTGTATCTATTATCTAGACTTGTAAAAACATAATTTGCACACAATAACCTTTTGTTATCATCAAAACTTGGAATCTAACATTCTCCCCCTTTTTGATGATGACAAAACTTTTGTGATGAGTTTTAAACAAAAATCTTGATTGGAGTGAAAATGTTGAAAAACATTTTCAACATTTCCAAATGCATATTTCACCAAAGTTTAGACTCATTTTCAGATTTTTGCACTTAATCTCATATATTTCCTGCAATACTTCCAATGGACACTTAAAGCCAAGATAAGTCATAATACCATTATATTTGCACAGAAAACTTAGCAAACCTGAAAATGACCATTAGTGAACTTGTAAAGTATGATATTAAGCTTGAATAAACATCTACCCATAAAACCCCATATACAACCATGTCATCAAAAATAAACTAGAAAATAACAATAGTCCTACCCCAATACAGAAAAGCTACCCAAAACTAAACTCCAACGCCCCATATCAGTCTATAATAGCTCAGAAACCATCACAGATCCTTCTCCCCCATTTTGTTTGCATCAAAAGGATCCTGATGAAAAGTGAGATCATATAGTGGGGTGAAGAGCACCATGGCAGTGGAAGGATCAATTGGCTCTGGCTCAAAAAGTGGAGATGATGGTTGAGGAACAGAGGCTATACGTGGTGGTGAAGGCGACCGATCATAAGTGACATCAATATTAGAATCTAGTTCTGTGAAGAGAACATAAGTTTGTGTTTGAGTAGGTGAAGTTGTGGTAGGAGTAGACTCAAGTGGCACCTCAGAAGAAGTAGTCAAAAAATGAGTGCACAAGAAGATTTCCATATCATTTATTCGTCTCGACATATCTTCTTGAGTCTTGAACATCAAGTCAAAGTTGGTATTTGCCTTATCCACCAACTTTGAGACTTGTAACTCCATCATGTTCACCAATTTCTCATACTCATTCATCAATTCCTATTTCAGACCAGTTACAGCTTGATTGATCACTTCAGCCAGATGGGTTGAAAGTGATGCATTCAGGAAAGATGGAGGTGGAATTGAACCTTAAGCAGAAGATTGAGCCTCATCACCTCTCAATGGAGTGGCTTCTCTCTGAAATGTAGCCTTGGTTGACTCACTGGAAGATTGATACTCATATGTGTCAATTGAGTCTTGCCAAACCTTGGAATGGTTACCTTCTCAATTCCCTCCAAATACCATACTTTGTTTTTCTTGAGAAAAAGAAACACAAGTTAAGGATATGGTATTGTGGTGGATCTTGATGAAGAAAATCAAAATCTTCTCATCTCACTAAAAATAAGTTCCCCCACATTTCTTCGTTGACCGGCTAGGAAGGAAGCCAGTAAATAGTAATCTCTCTGAGCAAAATGAGTATAATTCTTGGATTTGTTAACAATGCTTTTAGAGTATATGTAGTGAAGGGCACAAATAGAATCAGGCATGTCAATACACTTAAAGTTAAGAGGGCCTATTGGGTCATTTGGTCTTAAAAGCTGGAAGGCTTCATTGGCTGAAAGAGTGGGTGGATCAGAAGGTGGTGCAACATAGCCAAGAGTGTCATTAATGATAGTAGCAGATATCATAATAAATTGATCTCTAATAGTGGTAGATATTGCTTCCTCTATCAACTCTCCAGTCCTAGAGTTTATGTTATGGGTTTTCATGTTGCAATAAAAGGTTTTCACAGTATAGGGTGATTACAGAATATGAACACTCAGCCAGGGATCATAAAATCCAAGAAAAGGATGAAAATCCAAACTATAGCTTTTCATCAGATAATCTAAGTCCACATAAACTAAGGGACATAATTGTCTATGTGCAAACTCAGAATCATATACCTTCTGTTTCAGTGCCTTCAGTTCCTTAACATTGAAGTCTTCAGGAGGATTTGTGACTTGTTCTTCCTCTGGAACCTGTGAAGTAGAAGGAACCCTTGAAGCAACTGCACTAGACTGGCCAACATGATGTGAACTTGAGGCACCGGCTTGGGAGGCAATTTTGCCAACTAATGCGTCAAGCTTTGATTTCTCCATTGCTTCCCAGAGTTGCATATTGAAATAGTCATCAGAGGAAGAAGATTGTTGTGGTTGCTCTGTGTCCTTCTTCTTTCCTTTTCCTTTGACTTCTTTGGATTGAGACCGAGTGACAATCGGTACTCGGTTCTTTAAAAGCCACTCCCTTTGGTTTCTTTTTTTTGGAGGTTGATCCTTCTTAGCCATTTGAGGCTTAGGATGAGGTTTCTTGGCTAGAGTTCTCATTTTGGTTTTGGGTTTAGGAGGAGGTATAGGAGTAAAAGACAGAGAAGGTGTAGGAGATGAGGATGTGGCCACCAGAGTCTCTTAAGCACTAGAGGCAAAATGAGTGGGAGAAGGTGAATGGGATTTTTGGGAAACAACAGGAATATTAGTTCAAGCCATTTAGAAATGAAATAGGAATCATAGATTTGATAAGGACCTAAAGAAGGATTTTCAGAAAATTTCTTCGGTTAGGGCACGAAATGAGAAGCTTGAAGGATAAATATCACCTAATGAAGATGATTAAAGAGTTGTAATGGTGATTTGAAGCAATATAAGTCGTTTAATCGATGAGTAACGGTCGGAGGTGAAGAGATACGCCCTTCGAGTGACGCGACGCTTTGAGTGAGAAGAGGAAGTGCAACGGTCTGAGCTATCGTGTAACTGATATAAGTGACAACACTCGAGTGACAACTCTAGTGCTCAAGTGTGGTTCATACAGTGCTCGAGTGAGACAATATTGTACTCAAGTGATATTCAAACTAATCTGATAAAGCATGTAAAAGCATACCTGATTTATATATATCTTGTTATATTTTTCATCTTTGTATTCAAATCCTCCAAGATCATTTGTGTAACCATGCTTTGTATAAGTATTTGTATAAATTTCTTTCTTCTGCTAGAGTTCTCTTGCTTCACTTTAGGTAGATTCATACCATGCTCGAGTGAAGTTCTTCCCTCCCTCGAGTGAGACCTATCACTCTTGGTATGCTTGAGTGAGTTTCAAGAATTCTTACATACTCTGTTAATCCCTGTTTTACATAGCCTGAAGCAGAGTATATGTTATAGTTCTGTACTCGAGCATTGTTGACTGACTTAAGTGAGAATGATCTTGGCACTCGAGTGACACTTCTAATGCTCGAGTGACAGACCTGCAAAAAAATTTCTATATACTCCAATGCCTAAGTTAGTATGGTTATCATCAAAACTCATTAAACAGAATAATTAACAAGAAAAAAAATTACAACTCATTAGGATTAACCATTCTCAATTCTCTTTGAATATATAAAAATTGATCTTTAGCTATCGGCTTTGTAAATAAATCAACAAGTTGAAGATGTGTTAGTATGAATTCTACTTTGACATCCTTCTTTTGCACGTGATCTGGAATGAAATGATGTTGGATATCTATGTGTTTGGTCCTTGAATGTTGCACAAGATTCTTGGTCAAGATAATAGTGCTAGTATTGTCACAATAAATTGGAATCTCCTTTAAGTATATCCCCAAATCCTAAAGTTGTTGCTTTAACCATAGTACTTGAGAACAACAACTTGTTGCAGCTATATATTCAACTTCAGTGGAAGATAATGATACTGTGTTCTGCTTCTTGCTAAACCATAATACCAGAGAGCCTCCAAGGAATTGACATTGACCACTAGTACTTTTCATGTCACTTTTATATCCTCCATGATCTGAATCTGAAAAGGCCATTAAATATTTGTTTCCTCTTTTTGGATACCATATCCGAGTTCTGTAGTGTCTCCTAGGTATTTGAAGATTCTTTTCACAGTCTCCGGATGTGATAACTTAGGAGCAGATTGATACCTTATGTAATACCCCAAATTTTGAGACTTGAGGCTAGAGAATAAGTCTGAGATAAGTGGATTGCTAAGCCCTGGTTTAGCAAGATCCCAAATTGTGATTAAGAGATAATGACTCCAAAAGTGGATGTGGTTAGTGACAAATAACCCTTTTGGAGATTATGGTGTGATTTGGCACCTGATGTGATTCGTATGCATTGTGAGCAACACCGAAACCCTGTATTTAAGTTCAATTATGGATTAACCTCTAAATTGACTTAAAATATGGGGAGGGCGCCTATTATGGTTAAAAGGAAAGATATGATGTGTTTGATGGTAATTCAGTGAGAATTACCGTAATCAGGGGCAAAATGGTAAAGTTACCGACCAATTGATTGGTTATCGAAGAGGAAACTCATTGGTAACTTCAAGATCAATGGTTAGGATTGATTTGTGTAATAGATCAAAGGGTGGAATTCCATGTGTGTGAGTTCATGTGAGTGCATTGGAGATGGATCAAGATCATGACACATGGCACTTTTTGCACCCTTGGATCAAGTCAAATGTTCAAAGCTTGCTTTTTCCTCTTCCCTCTCTCTATTAGGTCGGTTGTTATGCTTGTGAGGGGCCAAAAATCTGATTCTATTCTTCATCTTCATCTCTCTCTCTTCTCATACTCCATTTTCGCCAAGTAAGGAAGGAAAGAGAAAGGAGAAAGTTCATGGTAAGTGCTCTATGTGTTCCTCTATTGCTAAAACACCCTTCTATAATGTTATTCATAGTGATGAGAGCTTCATATCTATGGTTTTAGATTCTTGATTGCAGGTGTTTGAGAGCTTGAGCAAAAGTGGAAAGATGGAGAATCAAGAAATTGATTTGGGAAAGGGGAAGAGGTGAGTATTTGAAGCATTTTGATATAAGTTTTGTGAATTATGGATGAGCTTTGTGAATTTCGAATTTTGCCCTGATTTTTGTGGAATTGTGAAATGCATGAATTGTCATGTGTTTTGTGTTGAAAATGGTGTTTTGTTGTGTAATTTGGTCATTGGAATTGATTTGGGAACTTGAGATGGAAAGTTGTGCAATGTTGAGTTGAAATGTGATATTGTGTGACATGTTGCAAGTCATTGTGAAACATGTCAATATAATGTGAATTTGGTTGATTTGGTATTTCCAATGAATTCCTTGTGAAATTTTGTGTGAGAATGAGGTTTGGTATGAAAATGGGAACCATTGGAAGCAATTGTCAAAATCTGGAATTCTGTCTTTTGAATCTCTGTTCTGGGCAGTCAGTTTGTGTGAGCGTTTTGAATGGGCAAATGATGTCTTAAAATTCTGAAACTTTCCAGTCTTAAATTTCACATCTTAAGCTTCAAATTGGACATATAATTTGTGTCATTTCGTTTTGTGAACTGTGATTTATGTTTGCCCAAAGCTTGATGTCGAAACTGGGTGCAAATCTGGAACAGCAAGGCAATTTCGTGGAAATCTGGATTTGTGTGGTGATTTCTGGTAATGAGCCATATTTTTCCTATGAAGAGAACTTAAAAATATTTCATTTGGCTTTGGGATCAACTCATTTCGATTTTTTTGGAATTAGTTATGAATTTCCTAAGTTGCCTTGGCTGCAGCGCCAAAGTTTCTGTGCACGTTTTGGCCGCAGCCAGAAATTCTTGGCTGCAGCCAAAAACCTTCTGTGCATGTTCTGGCTGCAGCCAGAGGGTTCTTGGCTGTAGCCAACCCCCATTTTCAGCATTTTGAGATTTTGAAAGGTGATTTCCAACCTAGCAAGTCCCAATCCTTTAAGCTTTTGTTGAGCTTATTTTAGCCACCTAAAGGGTGTGAATGGTAACCAACTTTAAGTGATATGGAAGTAAGGTTTTGGAATAGAGAATAACCCTATGTCCTTGCTTTGATTATAGGGTTAATGTTCGCCCTGATCGTGGTTTGGTATTCATTCTAATCGCGAGTAAGCGAAGCTGGAGCATACGTGGAAAGAGTGTAGGAGACATATCTCTTCTGCTTGTATTTGATATATGTGTTAATGTGTTGATGTATGTCTTAGCTTTGCATGGTTATGTGTTATTGAAGCTATGTTTCAATTTATGCCATGGCCATTAGTATATTGTTAGAAGCATTGAGCTTACAGATTTGTCATCATGATAGTTATGTGATGCAAGCATGTCATGCATTAAACATTTATCGTACATGCATATTGATATTGTTTTCCTACTGAGATTCTCTCGAATCTCACCCTTCCCTACTAACCTTTCAGACAGGGTAGTAGATCGATGATGGAGTAGGCTCCAAGGGCGACCAGGCTTCCTTCGGGATATTTGAGTTGGTAGTTAGTTATCATAATTGGGATGTATACGTGGATTCAGATTTGAATATGTATGGGTTGGAATGTGTTTGGATACGATATTTGTATATGTATTTGAAGAGAATTGCGTAATCCCCATATGAGGGCTTGTATGGGCGAATGTGCCCTATAAAGCTTGAGTTATAAATGGAATCTGAAATTGCCAGAATTATTTCATTGCGTACTCTGATATATTGAATGAGATATATCTTTGTGTAGTAATTGTATTCAGGAATGTGAATGTGAGACCAGGTTATGAATGATTTCGAAAGGTATTCGTGAAAACCCCGTCTGGTAGATGGGTTTGTAAAATGTTAATTGTTTCTTATTGGTCTCTATTTCACTTTAATTTCGTAATCCGAATATTAATTACGGCAGGGGGTTACACCTTACACACATTCCAATACTGAATTGTATATCTGGCCTACTTGCTATGAGATAGAGTAATGAACCAATCATTCATATATATTTAGTGATGTTGTAGTTAGGGCCTTTTACGTCAGCATACAACAATGTTGTAGAGCTCATTGGAGTATCAGCTCCATTAGCATTGTCCAATCCATAGTTTTTCAACAACTCTTTCAAATATTTTGTTTGAGATACAAATATTCCATTCTTCCTCTGCTTGATTTGAAGCCTAAGAAAGAAGTTTAATTCTCCTATCATAGACATCTCAAACTCTCCCTGTATAATCTTAGAAAATTCTTGACAAAGAGATTCATTAGTAACATCGAAAATAATATCATTAACATAAATTTGAACAATTAGAAGATCATTTTTGTCATGTTTGATTAAAAGAGTTGTATCTGCTTTTCCTCTGACAAAGTTTTGATCAAGAAGAAACTTGCTTAGTCTTTCATACCAAGCTCTAAGAGATTGTTTCAATCCATATAAACCTTTCTTAAGTTTGTAAACATGATTAGACTTTGTTTCATCTTCAAAACTAGGAGGTTGGTCAACATATACTTCCTCCATAATATAACCATTTAGAAAAGCACTTTTCACATCCATTTGATAAAGTTTAAAACCTTTAATGCAAGCAAAAGCTAAGAGTACTCATATTGCTTCCAATCTTGCCACTGGAGCATATGTTTCCTCATAATAAATACCTTCTTCTTGATTATAACCTTTGGCTACTAATCTTGCTTTGTTTCTCACAATGATTGCTAATTCATCAAGTTTGTTTTTGTAAACCCATTTGGTTCCTATAACCGAGTGATCTTTAGGTTGATGAACCAAATCCCAAACTTGATTTCTTCGGAATTGATTTAATTCTTCTTGCATAGCAATCACCCAATCATTTTCAGATAAAGCTTCTTCCATATTAGAAGGTTCAATCTCAAAAATAAAAGTAGAAAAAGTTACCTCATTGAGAATTCTATTTCTGGTTTTGACACCTTCGTGAATATCTCCAATTACTTCATCAATTGGATGATCTTTAATATGTCTCCATGCTTTTGGTTAAGCATGATCATCGACATCTTCTATATTTTGAAAATCATTTGTTTCAAGATTATTCTATTTTGAAATAGTTTTATTTTTCTTTATCAAATCCATTTCTTCTTCATCAAAATGCTTTGTTTGAGAATCAAGTTCATCAAACACAACATGAATGGATTCTTCAACTGTATATGTTCTTCTATTAAAAACTCTATATGCTTTACTTTTATTAGAATATCCTAGAAATAAACCTTCATCAGAATTTGAATTAAATTTACCAAAGTTTTCTTTACCGTTGTTGTGAATGAAGCATTTGCATCCAAAGTTGTGTAAATAAGCAAGATTGGGCTTTCCTCCTTTGTAGAGTTCATATGGTGTCTTTCCAAGTGACTCGCGAATATATGCTCGATTTGAAATCTAGCATGCGATACTCATTGCATCCGCCCAGAATACTTGTGGCATTTCTTTTTCATTGAGTATTGTCCTTGCCATTTCTGTGAGGACTCTATTCTTCCTTTCGACTACTCTATTCTGCTGAGGCGTTCTAGGTGCAAAGAAGTTGTGATTGTTGCAGAAATCTTCAAAGAATTGATTATCAAATTCTCCTCCATGGTTTGTCCTGATAGAGACAATAGAAATACCTTTCTCATTTTGGACCTTCGTAACAAACATAATAAATTTGACAAACGTTTCATCTTTTGAAGTAATAAATATAGTCCATGTAAATCTTGTAAAATCATCGACAATTACTAAAGTATATAGATTTCCTCTAAAAACTTTTACTCTTGCTGGACCTACCAAATCCATATGAAGTAATTGTTGGACCTACCAAATCCTATCAAACTAGCCCAAAGTGCTTATTTCTACCCTTAGGGTCTGTTTAGTTTGAGGGGAGGGAAGGGGAGGGAGTTTGCTCCCCTCCCCTTATTTGGCAACAACAAAATTTACGGAAAGGAGGGGAAATTTCTTCCCCCCCAAATTGGGGGAAATTTGGAGGGGAAAAGTGATTTTTTGTCATGTGAAGATCATTATACCCCTACTTATTTCTATTATTCCCAAATTGTCCCTCCCTCATTATTATAATATTTATAATTACTTTATTTTTATTAAAATTATTATTATCTATATTTTAAAATTTTAATTATGATTATATTTATTTAATCTTAATAATTATATTTTATTAAACATTCTACTATGTATGAAAAGGCAACATTAAATGAGGGTAAAGTTGTCCAAATAAAAATATTTTCCCTCCCCTCCCCTTCCTTCTGATTAATCTAAACGAGGTAATATTAAAATCCCTTCTATTCCCTCCCCTACATTAAAATCCCTCCCATCCCCTCCCCTGTGTTGAACTAAGCAGACCCTTAGAATTCAAGGTAATTACATTTTGCCATTACCTTCTTAATTTCGCACATTCACTAAAAGCTGACAGAATTTTCAACTCACCTGAAAATTCATATCTTTTTGTACCAATGTCCAATTGCAATGATTTCAAAGGCTATGTGACCGTTATTAAGTCTAGTTTCAGGGAAAAATATTGCTCTTAGCCAAATGGACATACAGCACTCCAGAATTACCATTTATTGGACATGATCACATAAACATGCAGTTTTACATGACCAACTTCAAAAATACATAACTCTTAGTGTACAGATCCAAATGACATGAACCACTTATCATAATAAAGCTTGATATGTCTAATTTTATTCTAAAAAATCTCATAGTCATTGAACATTTTTAGGTACTCAAAAACACAATGCAGACAGACTGCCACGTAGAAAATCCTAATTGACAGCAAATTCCAATTTTACCAATTGTGTTCCAATAATCAGGAATTAATAACTAGGGCCTATTCCCACACAATTTTTTGTGTAGAACATAATTGTAACATAAAATTAATCAAATTCTCGTTCCTTATTGATGCCCTATTCAGACCGAAAATTAGGGTTCCTCACAGCAATTCAATAATTCCTAATTTAACCACCAAACTTACCTTATATGCTTCCAAAACAGCATATAATACATGTTTATGAGCAAATCTTTATAAACCCTAGAAAACCCTAAATGCATGAAATTAGAGCAGGAAGAACAAGCCCCAAAAACTCAACCAAACAAGACAACATTATGACAAAATGATTCTCTTGCTCACCTCTTGCTCTTCCTTGAGCTCTTTTCTTGATTCTCCAACTTTGGCTCTTGCTAGATGACTCAAAACACCCCCTTGAAATTATAAAACCATAGAAATGAAGCTCTCATGAAGGAGAATAATGTTTATAAAGAATATTTGAGCCAAAGAAGTGGTTAAGTAGGAGAAAATCAAGCAAGAATCCTTACCCTTGTTTGTGTCTTCTTGTTTTCTCTTGTCTTATGTTCTTGGTTGAATTTTGTTTATGAAAGAGAAAGGAGATATTTCTGAATTTTTTTTCACTTCCCTTGCCTTAATCACTTGGCCAAAAATTGCTAAGGCAAAAAGAAAAATTTGTGGCTAAAACAAAGTGTCTTCTTGGATAAGGTTTGGTCTATTTCACTATGTGTAGTTAATTTAACTTTAATGAAGCTTTTCTCTTTCCTCCTTCCTCTTCTTCTTGGATGAAATATGCTGCCTAAATGGAGAGGAAATGTTGACCTTCTTGCTTCACTTTGTCTTGCCATTGGTCAATTAAGTTCGAAGTTGGAAAAGTTGACTTTTTGACCAAAACTTTTCTTCCTTCTTTCTTGCTTGTTTTGGACGTTTTTTATGGTAATAAAGAGAGAGAAAAATTTCTTTTCATTCTAATAATTACTTCTTACTTTTCAAGAGTAAATCCTAGCCCTTTATTTTATCTTCCAATTTTGACCTCAAGATCAAGTGGCAATTGTCTCTTTTGCTCTTGATTATGGCAGTATTATTTCTTATGCCATTAGTTCTTTTAGTTCTCTTTATTACTTCTTTCTAGATACCATTTCCCATTTCCTTTGGATCTAGGTTAGGTTCTATGTCATTCTGACACATCCTAATGGAATTGGGTATTTGCTTTCGACTAATTCGCACCAAATTTCATATTCTATTCCGAGTACGGTGTCTAAAAGTCATTCTATTTCTCATTCATTCCTGGGACTCTTCCTAAAATGGGCTTAGTTGTCTACTTGATATAGGCATTTCTTCAAGTCTTTAGGCCCAAAATTTGGGATATTCAAGTAGGATGGATGGGTAGGGATGATTCTAATTGTTAAAAGTATCTATTATGTTCTACTATCAAAAATATTATTATTATAATAGTTAAACCTACTTCTCTAACTTGCAATCCTTTCTTGCATACTTTGTAAATTGATTTTGGTTATTGGGACTTTATGTCTCATCCTGTCATTCTTAATATTTTTCAAGTGAGACCTCTAATTCTACTAGAGGCCAAGGAAAGCAGTTAGAGGTGTAGGTGCTAAGAGCTTTGTAGGCCTCTTTTGGTATTAGTGTTGCATTAATTTATATATTGCCATTTTAGGCCCTCATATTTTTTAGAAACTATATTTATCATTTTGGATAACTGTTTTAGGATGATTGTTTAACCATTGTTAGGTCTGAGGCCTTATCTGATACACTTTGATATTTTAGTGGATCCACAATCCTATCTTGCGTTAGAAATTGTTTTATGTAGACCTTTGTTGTAGGGCTTAGTATTGTAAAACTTGTAGGTTATGTTTTCTCCAGTTTCTTATTTGCGCCCCGAGTAATTGATTTTCTATGGTTTGTAGGCGGGTTTTGTGCCCTATACCCCAATGTGCCTTCTTGAAAGAAAATGGTTTTCAATTATCAATTGTTAATAAGGTTTTGTCAGACTATTATGGATAAATGTTTTTTGTGAGAATGGGTCTTTTCATAACCCTTATAACAAAAACTCAATTCAAAATACTAGCAATTGCAATCAAGTCCCTCAAAACACCAAACATCAAACACCGTTGATCCTAATGTATTAATCAATGATTATTCCTAGACCCTTAAAAATAATCACTTCTTAAATACACTATTAAAAACCACATAGTATGCAATTATGAAATCATGAAGCTTTCCAAAATACAAAACCTTAGTAACCAATAAGTCTAGCATAAAAAGAGGGGAGCCTCCACTCTTACGATACTATTAAGCCCTATTAGTGTATGATTGTGATTAATTAATATGATTAGATCCAATGCAAAATAAAATCAACTTAAAACCCAAGCAATACCTTGCAATATAATGAGAATCAAAGGAATCATCATGAACAATATATGTAACCACATATATTAAAGCTCAACATATAACATTAACTAATTTAAATCATAAATTAATTCAAACAAAGTACTTAAGCAAAGTAACTAATATGTAGCAACATAAGTACAATCTAAAATGAAAATTATAGTTATAAAAACATGAAAATCCCCCTTGAAGATTGGGAACTCCAACCATTTTCACCATTTTCAAGAGTTGAAAATCCTAACCATGCATAGTAGCAAGAATAGCCCCAAAAGAGATGAATTTGTTAACCATAGTTGTTAGAGATCGACAGAAATGAAGGAAAATAGGGGTAGAATAGAAAAAATGGAAGATTTTGAGGTTAGGAGGGAAGTGAAGGAAGATGTATAGGATAAGGGTTTTGCCAATTTTTAGCTTAAGAAGTCTAGTCAAGTGAGCAAAATAGGTTAGGGTTTGGATTTGGTGCCAAAACACACATTTTTTCTTGGTGCAGATTTTGAACGTTCACCATAAGTTTGCTATGGCAAACCTACAATGGAATCCTAGAATTTAGCATGCTATCTGTATACACTTCATTATGGCAATTGCATGGCAAATTATGGGCAAAACATTATTCTTTTGTTTCTTTTGCTCTTTGTTTCTTCATTTCCTCTTAATTCAAGTCCCTACAAATATAAAATAAGTCCAAACAAGATAAAAGATCCCAAGAAAAAGGCTCAATTAAAAGTAATCACAAAAACATATTAAATATGCACTTTTTACCCTTAAACACATGCAATTATTCTTCTCTAAAGAATATCTACAATTCATGCAATAATGGCTTGAACACATCTTAACTACCCCCAAAATAGTCTAGAAAATGTATGTAAATATTGGGATTTGTTAGCGACACACCAAAGGCTAGTAGGGGTTCAAATACAAGAGAATAATATTAATTGAATTGTTTAACATGCCACTGATCATGATATATCTCCATATATATTTGTCTACTATTCCACTTGATCTTTGTTATTATACTTGTTAGTCCCACTTGGCACTTCACAAGTGGTGCTAATAGGTAGGATGGGTAGGAATTATGTTACGGAAATGGTAGTCTCACTTTATTACTATCATTGTTTTTTAGGAGAGAGCTTGAGGGGAGGTGCAATTGGGAAGGCATTAAAGACTTGAAGTTACTACCGAAGTAGCCTTGTCTCCAATTTGATTAATTGATTTAGTGGACTCTTGTTGCCACTTTTAGAGATTTGTGTTTCATTGCTTCATGTCAGGATTTTAGCTATTATGTTTATGGTTTTAAATAAATTGTGGTACTATATGGCCAAAGGCCAATAAAACCTTTCTTTTGGTTTTTGAGTTATGGGTTCAAGAATCAGTTTTATAATTTATGTTTAAGATTTGATGAGTTGAATATTTATAGTGTTTGTGGGCCTGACAGCCAGCTATTATGAATGGTGAATAAGCAGGTAGTAGGGCTTATACCCTATTAACCATGTTATATGGGCTGCATCCTTTATAACATGGTCATCATGTCTCATATAGTTCAAAAGGAAAGAAAAATTTATTTATGAAAATGCATTCATGCTTTTATTACCACGGTAATACAAACTAAATATAGTATATTAGTTAAGAGTTTAGTTAGCATGTTTAACACTTTATGAATTTAGAATCACCATAGACTATTGAAATGATATTGTTCCTTCTCATCTCCAAATTAAGTTTTATTCATTTAACAATCTTGGCAACTAGGTGGAGTAGAGCTATGGGGAAATGTGTTTGGTTTCGGAAGTCAGATGGGAATATTTGGTGTGATATCCTATGTCAGCTTTGGTTGAGTAGAAATGCTAGAGTGCTTTAAAATAAAGCAATAGGGTATTGACATCTCATTACTTAAGCAAGAGTGGTGTTCTTGTGGTCCAATATCAACCTTGGCAGCAACAACATTACACATGACCTTTATTGGCTACTACCGCATGTAGGGTGCATGTGTTCAATATTGATCGTGCCAGTGTGTGTATAGAGGGTTTGGTTGGATGTGGACGAGTAGTGAGAAACTATGATAGAAAGGTCCTTGGTGGGTTCATTTTCAATATCGATCAGGGGAATAACATTCATACTAAGATATGGATTATTCTTTGGGGGCTGAAGAGAGCATGGGACATGCAGTGGCGACAAGTGGTTTTTGAGAATAAATGTTGGGATATTGTGCAGCTCTTATAACACCCTAATTTTTATCACCAACATTCCCTTTATGTAATGAGATATTTAATGGGGTGAAATGGTGAATGGTAAGGTACAAAAAAAAAAGACGAATACCATAATTGGTGGTCACGCATAACATGAGCATGTTTAAAACATAAAGTGTAAACAATTGTATTTGCTGCGAATGAGTTTCCTTGTGTAGCAATCTTGTTGTATGACATTTTTAATTTGGAAATGATGACCAATGCCTATGAAATTTTACAAGCTAAAAGTAGACTTATCAAGCTTTAATTTGATAGGTCATATGAATTATATGAAGCTGTACACTAAGAGTTATGAACTTTTGAAGTTTACTTAGTGAAACTTGCCAATTTCTGGGACAACGTTCAAAGATTTAAATTCTGGGAATGTTGAGCTTTCTGTTTGCTAAAGGCTATATTTTTCCTTGAAACTAGACTCAATAAGGATTTAGTAGCCTTTGGAAGCACCTCAATTAAATATCTACAAATAAAGATATAAATTTTCAAATTTGATCGAAAATGCTACCAGTTTTGGCTGAAAATTACAAAATTTATGGGCAAAATGGTAATTTGCTATATTAAGCCAAAACAAATTATTTCCTTCAGCACACACACTCATTTTCATCCAGATGGTCTAAAAATGAAGGGGAAAATATTTTCTTGGATTAATATAGTGTCAAGTGTCATTATCTTGAGCTAAGGAATTTAATAAGAATTTATTCAGATAAGAGCACATGTTGGAATTAGGCATAACATATAATATTTGTGCAATTGGATGAAGTGATCAAAGGAAACCCATTTGATTCATTTAGGACACCTAAATGGCGTTATTTTGAGCCAAGGAGAAGGGAAGGAAATTAGTCCAAAATCAAGGGGAAGGTTTATGACAAATTAGATGAGGATAAGTTTCATTAAAAACACATGTCATAAACTAATAAAATACTATATATCCCAAAAGTAGGTGTAGAGATATTTTTAAAACACCATCGTCTCTTTCTTCATCTCTTTCCTTCTTCATTTCTCATATCAAGCACAAGAAAGAGAGAGAGAGAGAGAAGAGAGCTTGGGTGACTTAGAAGAACAAAGCACAAGGAGCAAAGATCAAAGGTAAGTCTTGTGATTTCAAGAACTTGTGCCTTCCATCTTATGTAATATCTCTTTTAAGCTCTTGTTCTCCATTAAAAACCATGTGTCGCAATCAAATCTTCAAGGGAGAGGAGAGCGAAAGTGACATCTAAAGAGAGAGAACTTGAGGAATCAAAGGCAACTTCAAGAATCTCAATTCCTCTAGTGTCTTGTTGTTGTTGTTTTTGTTGTTGTTAATCTTGTCATGATTTGTGGATTGTTTGGTTATTTTGTTAATTTGGGATGTTGATACCCTAAGGGGTTATGCTGCCCAAATTTCCCTAAATCATGTTTAATAAGTGGTTAAGAAGTTAAACAAGTGATTAGGAGAGAAAAGGAAGGAGTTTAAGGGGTTAAAACATGAAATCACATTTGTCCCTTTTCTTTGGAATTTCATCCAGACACTATTCATAGAGGGTTTGGACTAGATTTTGGCCTTTTTTTATGATTACATTATGTTTAGAAGGGAAAATTGTGTAGGGTTTATGTTGATCATGAAGTGTGAAAAGTATTAGAATGTGAAATGTCAAATATACCCCTAAAACCCTAAGGTAGGGGCTGCCAAGGGCATTTTTGTGTTTTAGTAGTGAATTTGGTAATTTTAAGGTCAAAAATGGATTCCTGCGGTGAAATTCTATAGGAATAGCCTGAGTCATAATTTTTAAAAAATTACAATTGGACTGGGTATAAAGGGCTAAGACCGGGTCCTTAGGGTTATTTTGGTCATTTTGTAGTTTCAAGCTAAGATAACCAACAAAATGTGTTTAGAATAATATTTGAATGAGTAATGACTCATTTATTATAAATTTGAAATTTTAGGACTGGACTACCAGCCCGAGTCTGATCTGATATAAGAACCTATTTGTGTTTCAAAAAGGGTTTAAGGTAGTAACTCTATCTTTCACACATTATGTCAATGTTTACATGCTTTACGTATGCCATCTTCCATAATATGTTTGATGCACAGAGCCAACAGGTCAACCAATAAATAATGCTTATGGGTACACCAAATTATACTGCCTACGGGTACACCAATATGCCCAGTCTGTGGTACCAACCTAGCTAAGGTATGGGACAAGTAGGGGTTGCAACAGTGGTTGACTCAGAACATTTCCGACCGAACTGAATTATGTGTCATTATAATATTGTTGTATGTGGTACTTGGCATATTCATTATTGCATTTTTTATAATCGATCATATGTTACTACTGAGATTCTTTTTAATCTCAGCCTTTTTCAAATTAAAAATATTCCAGAAAAGCACAGCGGTTCAAAGGGGCGGCAACGTACTTACCGACAACTGATGGTTCCGATGCTGATCGAACAAGACTGTTGGTTATCTAAGGACCATTTTTATTATTTCAAGGTCTATAATTGCTATTCACACACCATGTGGGAGATTTCTTTAAAACAATCATGTACATTTTATCAGTGAATTTATGCTATTCATGTGTACCAACTATATCGCGCATTGCTACTCTAATTAATATTCATATAAGTGGTATGTAAGACGGGGTCGTATAGCTCCTTTAGAAAGGTTGGACTGAGAAACACCCAAAGAATGGTCTTCTATCTAAGATTCAGGGTTGGCTAAAGAAGGAGTAGGAGACAGAGGTTGAATGGTGTGGTTAGGATATGAACAGTGCTGTAGACACATTAGAGAGGGAAGCCTTGAATATTGTTGGGGAGCTGTGTTCTTTTGTTTGCCTCCTACGTTTTTGGATGAAATTCTTTGATGTGATATATGTGGTTAGTGTGCTAATGTATTATCCATTAAAGAAAAGCTCCATTGAGATTTTCCTAAAGCAAACGCAACCCTTTTTCACTTATGCTAAAAGTACCATACATAACCAAAATCACAATTGATTGGGATTTTAGGAAAATTAGCTAAACAGTGGAAATGGGCTTTATAGGCACTTTTTTGTGTGTTCAAACAGGCTTATATGAACTTCCACCACCAAACTAAACAAGCACTTGAATAGATCATTTACTTTGCTAACAATAAAACTAATGACTAAATAAGAGCGACCTAATGTATAAGACTATCACCAGGTCAGTTCTTGGAAGGAATAGACATATACAGCCTCACCTCATTTGCTTGGAGGCTATTTAATAAAATTACACAAAATTAAATTATAATTGCTATTTAATTGATTATATTTCTCTATGTGGATGAACATTTTTTAAAGTAATAGAAAATCTTATAGAGTCCTTTATGTCTAATTAGAAAAGAGGAACAAAAAAGTGAAAATAGGCATATATTTTCTTTAAAATTATATTTGAATACCAAATTTCAAATTATAAGGTTATTATTTTTCTTACAAACTAATGCATGATATTTGGTATTCTCTCCTACCCTTCTTATAATTCGTTGATCCTATTATTTACAAGACACTTTCAACATATTTTATTACAACTGAGAAAAACCTTAAAACTCATTTACCATGTCTTAAACTTTAGTAAACTTTCAACTTCATTCATATTTAATATATATAATTTAATTATATCAAAATAATATATAATTTAATGAGAATTCCATGAAAATAACAATATGTAGAACAATCAACTAGAAATAAATGTCTAATTTGCTAGCGAAAAGGGCTCTGAGTGGGTCTGTAGGACTTCAAATCTTAGGCCTTAGCAAGCTTAATGACTTAATGTCTATGGCTAGTAGTTAGTTTTGTTCTCTTTTTGCCCTCTAGTGTATAAAAAAAAGAAATAAAATTATACATTTATATAATAAATTTATTGAGGTAATTTATATAAAAATTTATTATCTCTATACTATAAATAGGATCATACGACTATGGGGAAAAGACAATAAAATGCCTTTAAAACTTCCTAAACCTTGAAAGATGACTCTAATTTGACAAAGAAAACAATGGGGATGGATATCAATATGGAATTTTATTCTTTGAAGAAAATGACTAAAGTGCCCCATACTGAAACTTCACCATATTCTCTATCTCTCCTACCCCCACTACTAGAAAATAGGCCTTTCAACCAGTTGAGATTTGCTTTTTAGACCGAGTATGCAATACCTCACACTTAATAAGCTCAGATGAATCCTGGAATAGACAAATTTTGGAAAACATATATCAATCCCATCAAAAAACACTAGATGTGAACCCGGGTCTATATGGGTTTTCCAGAAGAAATTGAAACTTTTCAAAACATTTTCACAAAGGTTCATTGCTTTACTAATTGTCATTGGCTCTTAATTCCTTTTATCAGAGTATGTGAGCGATTCTCTACTTAAGTCTCACATTTCCTTCTTTATTTTTTGTTGCTTAGCGTTTGGAAGCGTCATCTAACTAAGTTATTCCATTATTATATTACTGTTTATTTACTAGCCCACCGGTACTACTAGTTCTACCATTGTGCTATTGTCAGGTTAATAAAGTTGTATAGATCATATACATATCCCAAAGCATCCAAAATAAACAACTAATAGGAAGTAAAATCTTTTAGCTTCGTCCTCTAGTTGTTCATGTTTACCTTCTTGCCCTACGAGCTGCTAGCCTGTACTATAGATCGTTTATAGAAAAGAGTGAGATTCAAAAGAATCTCAGTAGTAATAGGTAGTCAATCATATGATACACAACTATAGAGCATGCTACATAGTCATGATATCACAAAATTATCACAACAGCATTTAGTACACATCATGCAGTTTAACAAATCACCACAGTGCTAGGTATATCACATGGCCCCGAGTGTAACTCATGCAATAGGCCCCAGGCATCCACTTATGCATTACAGAATATTATATTCGCCTGAGCATCCACCCGTGCAATAGGCCCTGGGCAGCACCCCGCAAAATCAAAATGTGTTAGAAAATTCATGATTAATCCATAAAACAAACAATGTATCTTATAACATATAAAAGACAAGGTTACTACCTGGTCACTTCCCTTGAGCAATGTCTAACTGTTTTCCTAAGCTTGGGCAGGTCTTTAGTTTTCAGACAGCTATTAGGTCCTATAATTAGAATTATAGACAACAAATTATTATTTGCCCCAATTCTCTTACAGTCCAAGAACTTATTTTGGTTGTCATTCAGGTTATCACACTAAGCCAAAAGCAAAGTCAAAATGGTCCAACTATCCCAAGTTAGATAACCTCACCCTTAAAGTTCAACATAATTACCTAGTGCCATTACATTTCCTTATTTTGGCAGTTTTACTCAATCTACTAGAATTTTCTTTAATCTTTGAAAATTCGTAACTAATTGTATAGATGTCCAATTGTGATGATTCTAAAGGCTATGCGACCCCTAATTAGTCTAGTTTTAGGGAAAAATATATCCATTACACTCCTGGACACATACAGTATCTCACTTAATCACTTTCCCCAGAATTCGCCAGTTTTCCAAACCAAATGTTGAAAATGCAAAACTCCCAACACTCACATCAAAATGACACAAATGACAAATCAAATTAAAGCTTGAATGTCTACTTTTAGATTGGAAAGTTTCACAATTTTTGTACATCATTTGCCCATTTAAAAATGTTATGCAAACAATCTGTCATTCTATTCATAGAACACATATTGGCAGCATTTCAACTTTGCAATATATATTTCTAAGGGTCTAGAATTTACAACCAGGGCTATTTTCAAACAGTTTTGCATTCTAAACACAATGGTAATGTAAAAATCATCAAAATCATGAGCTTCTAGCCCCAAACCTTCTAATCAAACAGACCCTTCATTATCCAAAATCATTAAAACAAAATTTTATCCAACAACTTGGTCCAATATCATCATAAATCATCATTTAACCATAAGCACATGATTAAACCTTAAAAATACCATGTGGCCAAAAATGAATAGTACCCTAAACCTTATTAAAACTCATCCAAACAGCAAACCACTTGGTTTAAAATAAAGCCTATGCTTACCTATACGTGTTTCCGCAACCGATTAGGAAATCTGGTAGTACTCCGGCAAGAGAGATGGCACTAACCACCTCTAAATGAAAATCTAAAATCATGGAAATAAAGCTTGGGATGAGTAGCTGAAGGTTTATGAGGGGTGCTTCGGGAGAAAACGCTGATTCAGTAGTGTTTCGACGAATTGAATTCTTGAAAGTTACTATTCACCTTCTATTTCTTCTCTACCATTTTTCTTGATTTAATTTGATTTTCTCCCTATTTTGTGAGAGCTGGCCGAAATATATGGCATAGGAAGAGTCTTAAAAAAAATATGCCACGTGTCAGCATGTTGTGGTGCCATTGTAATATCCCAATTTTTAATTATGAGCCAATCATGATGATTGTGGATAATTAAGCATTTAATGGGAATTATTATGTGTTTTATGACAATATTAATGAATATGTCATAATTGTGGGAAATTTGGAAGATGGGACTATTGGCTATAAATTGGTAATTAATGGGGGAATTAATTACTAACCAAGAGAAAATGATGTGTGAAATTAAAATGGCTAATGGAGGGATTAAGTGGCTAATTGGTAATTTATTTGGTGAGCCAATAGTATTGTGACATGTGGCAAATGAGAGGGTATGTGTGTAAAGGTCAAAATTGATTAGACAAACATTTCTTTCTCTTCCCTCAACTCTCTTGGTCGGCTGGAGCATGGAGGGAGTAGTCTTGGGTAAAGTTTTATGTGTTTATCTGTGGGAGTGGCTTTGGGTAAAGTTTTGTGTCCATTGGGATCAATTGGGCAAGTGTTGGGAAAATGCCGCTATTTTATTGCATTTTCTGGTTCTGATAGAATCACTCGAGTGATTTGGGATTCACTCAAGTCAGGGATGATGATCACTCGGGTGAGGTTGAGTATCACTCGAGTGCTGTACTTATATTCTGTTTTCTCTTCAGTTTTTCTATTGTGCTTTCTAGAAAATTCAAGAGTATATAGTCTCACTTGTGAGTGAGGGATGAACATCACTCGAGTGAGCCTCCTCATGCTCAAGTGACTGGTGTATTTGACACCAAGGCTTGCCTCTCGGGTTGTCACTGGCGGTTATGGTGCAAGAGTGTGCCTTCTCACTCACGGGTATAGGGTATTCACTCAAGTAAGCTGTGTTATGCTCGAGTGCAGTGAGCCATCTAAGCTACTGCCATTTCTCTTATGCTATCAGGTTTTCACTTTCTGGACTTCACTCTCAGGTGCTCAAGTGAGGCATTTGGCCTTCACTCGGGTGAGGTCCAGTGTGCTCGAGTGTTGTAGCCTCTGAAAAGTCCTTGTGCTCTCGGGTATTCACTCGCTATCCTTCACTCTCTAGTACTCGAGTGCAAACAATACCATCACTCAAGTGAGGCCTTCTTCACTCGAGTATCCATACAATCCCACTCAAGTGAGGTTATCTTCACTCGAGTGTCATTGTAAAAAATGTCAATTTGGAGCTTCAAAAAGGGGATCTTTGGGGATAGCCTTCTAACCCCTTGGGCTATTGTTAGAAGTATTCTTGAGTACTAAAAGAGTAATAATGATAACCAATTAAGTGTTAAGAAGCTATTGAGAATTAGAATAGAGAAATAACTCCTCGTTACTTATTATACTTATAGGATACAATATTTGCCCGACGTGAGAGAGACCGGTGCCAGGGAACGCCCAGAAGGATCAAGGTAGTGACTCTTCTCTCATGTTGTGTATGATACTTCATATGCATGTTTATCATTGTGAATGCGTTATCGGCTATAGGGCATTACAGCGGGAGCAGTTCAGCATGAGCCGTCATAGGGGGCAATGCTCATGATACCTACCCCGGCCGTTGTATCTGCCATTGTAAGTGTCGAGGCTGCGTTATGGAATCCTGAATTCCTGTTTGAGTATCCAGGCCGTGGGGCTGCGTGTTGTTAAATGTTTTATATAGATCCTAATTGTGGTGATATATGTGATATGTTCATGTGGATGTGCAATACAGCAAGCAGTTCAGTGTGAGCCGTTGTAAGGGGCAATGCCCATGATACCTACCCTGGCCGTTGCAACTGTTGTTGTGATTGCTGTGTGTTGTGGATTATTTACTTTCATGCTTTGATGTTGTGAATATTATGAGTGATTTGTTACTACGGGGATTCCTTAGAATCTCACTCTCCCAAAATTAAACATTTTAGACAGGGCTGAAAGATCAAAAGGCAAGTGGGTGACGAAGAGCGGGTAGAGCTCTGTGTTGGGAGTTCCCTTTTGGTTAATAGTTATCATTGTATATCATTTGGATATTTTTGGTAAAAACAATTGTATATATTGGATTTTGTGTAATCCCCACATTAAGGGTAACGAATTATGGGCTTTGTGCCGTTGTGTAAACCCTTATTTAATGAATAGAACCCAAGTGAGTCGAGAATTTATTTTGCACTCTGATATTTGTAAATGGAATCCACCTGTACAAGCCATTATTGTTTTATATTGTGAATGTGAGACCATTGTGAATAAGTTTTGAAAAAGTTTTTGCAAATCCAATTTTTGGGCAAAAGATTACCTTAATAAGTCCAAAGTTGAAATATGATCTCTAATTCCAACTTAATCAAGTGTTTAAGAACTAATCTCAGCCTTGATCGTGAAGGTGGTTACAGCAATTTGTCTGGTGATCCAGTAATTCGGAGACACGTGTCACTTGCTTTAATAAAGTGGGTCCCGCCTCTTTTCTCGGGCTTCTAGCTGTCCTTTTTGTCAGGGAAAGTAGGGGTTTAATGATTTTCCTAACTCCAAGGCTGGGTTACCAGACTAAGGACCAGTGGATTTCCCCGGCTTGGGTGAGGTAGCACCCTCCGGTAGTGATAACTCAAAAGGCAAAAGTCACTTAAAAAAAAGGAGGACATTTGTCATCTTTTGGTTGGTCAACCCATAAAGTAAAAAGCAACTTTATGCTCTCTTCCTCTTATATGGCGCCATATGACACCTTCCTAGGGGACCTGCATTCTTTTTCCATGCTCCACCTAACCGTCCACTTCATCAAGGAAAGAAAGTCCAGGGATTTTTCCCAAGTCCACCCATGATCTATCATCTTCTGTGATCCTAGCGTAAAGTAAAATTAATTTAATTAATTATTCAATTATTACTTTATGTATCCACAAAAAGAATTTTTCCATTTGTCCCCTTTTTATTCAAATTGGCGTCATACACACATACTTGGGACCAATGAATTTTCTTCCAACTAGTTATACACTCTAAGCCTCATCATTAACCTAGAGACTCGTTCTTTGCCCAGATACAATCCCTAAAAATCATTCTATCTCCTCAATATTCTTAGGATTCTTTCTAAACTCGGGCATAGTAGTCTACCTGATATAGGCTTATCCTCAAGTTCCTAGGCTCAAAATCTGGGATATTACAAAGTTTGGGTTGTCTTATATCGACATGTTTAAAAAGTGTGTCCTATTTTAGACCAGTCATACAACTGGTCTAAAAATTTACTTTTTAAGACCAGTTGTTTTATTAATCAATCTTAAAAAGTATCAATTTATAATAAAAATGCCCACTTTTTAGACCTGTTAATTTCATACCCGATCAAAAGAATAGGCAGTTTTTTAAAGAAAATATACATTTTGTTTTATTTTACAAAAGCCATGTTGGATTATTATATCTAAAAGCTATATTATACAATATAAATTCAACATACAACTCTAAACATCCAAATGAAATCGATATAAAAAGTAATGATAACTAACACATGAATCTTACCAATATTATTAATTGAATCTTAATTATAACATTTGATTTTCAAGGTTTACTTTTTTTTTCTTTGCATTTTCCCCACCTCCAAATAAGTTATGATTTTTTAGTGTTAGATATAGTGGATTCAATTTTAGGCCCAACATCTACATATTGTTGATGCGTGATTAATATTGTGAACATCCCTAAACTTGAATGTAGCTTATAATATCCCAAATTTTAGAACCAGAAGCTTGAGATTAAGACTGACTCAAGGTGACTATCAAGCCCTAGTTTGCAAAAGTTCCAAGAATCTCCAAGAGATATAATGTCTTTTAGGGACTAATTTGGGAAGAACAAATATGGAATTTGGTTCCAAAGAGCTAGAAGAAATACCCAATTCCTTTATCTAAAGGCAAAAATGTTATAAAGCCTAATTTGGATCAAAAAAGAGAAAGAAAGGCGTCTTGGAAGAAAGAAGGAAGAGAAATAAAATGAAATAAAAGAAATAATGGCAACTTAGTAAATATTGCCATAATCAAGGGCAAAAGACACATTTGCCATTGGATCTTTAGGTTAAAATTAGAACCCAAGATTTAGGGCTAGGATTTGTTCTTGAAAAAGTAAGAGTAATTATGAGAAAAGAAAAATAGAAGACAAGAAAATTCAACCAAGTAACCAATGGATAGTAAGCTTTTTTATGTACAAGAAGACATAAACTATTGGATAAAACATTTCCTCTTTTTTTCCTCTGTCAATTTTGGTTTTTGGAAACTAAAAAGGAAGAGGAAATGATCTTGTTAGCTTTACCAAACTCCATTTGGTTAGAGTAACTAAGTAGGTGAAAACAAGCCACTTTTCAACTTGGGATTTAATTAAAGGGCTATGACTTCTTGAGCATAGCACCAAGCAAATGCAAGATTACATCTTGGCCTTCCATTTTCTTTGGGATTTTGGTTAGCCCATAATAAAGGGAGATAAGTGACTAAAAACACCACATCACCCCTCCTCCTTCTTTATTTTGGATGTCCAAGACAAGAAGGAGGAGAGAGAGAAAATGCATCTAACATTTTGCAAGTCAAGAAGCAAGGTAAGAACTTCTCTCTAAGATTTCACCCTCCTACTCACCTTTCTAACAAAAAATGTCTTCATAAACATTGTTCCTCTTAGTCTAAGCTTCATTTCTATGGTTTTATTTTTTCAAGAGGAGGTGTTTTAAAGCATTTATCAAGACATAAAGTGGTTGAATCAAAGAATAAAGCCTAAAAGAAGCAAGAGGTGAGTAAAGACTTCCTTTTGAATCATATATTGTGCGGTTTGGTAGAGCTTTATAGTATGGGTATTTTTTCCCTAATATTCAATTATATGGTTATTCTTAGAGCTCATGGTCGTTTGGTCTTGTACATAGTGTTAAATAAGGTTTAGAAATGGGAAATCACAAATTTGGAACTTAAGAGTAGTGCTGCCATATTTCTTTTTCTGGAAGGTAGGGATATTATGGCATGTTTTTTATTAGTCAAACCTTGTCCAAATGCTATGAAAATTTTCAAAATGAAAGTAGACATCTTGAACTTCATTTGATAGGTAGAATGTAAGTTTTGGAATAGTGGATTTAAAGTTATGATTTTTTAAAGTTGGACCCTATTTCTAGAACCAATTCTGGAACAATTAAGGTTTGACACATTTCTAGAAATTTTGTGGCCTAGGTTTCCATAAAATAATATTTTAATTTGAAATTACACTTAAAGAGGTTTACAATGTACTTGGAAACAGTCAATTTGAAGTTTTCTATAATTAATTATGATTTTTGAAGATTGGGCATTGAACCTAGAAGTTGTTCTGTGGCAGACTGATGGCGACGTGTTTTTGTCTAGCTAAATGAATTCCAATATCCATGAAATTTTCCAAAAATAAATTATACCCAATAAGATTTAACTTGATTCATAATTTGTATAAATTGGATAAGTATACAAAAAGTTACGATTATTGGAGTTGGGCATTAATTTTGGGCAAAATTTTGTGAGAGAAGTGAATAATTAAGAATTTTGGAAATAACGGTGAGAGCTGAACCTAGGGAAAATAGAATTTCCCTGACCACTAGTTGGCAGACTGGTTTAAAGGATAGGGTAGAGTTGTATATAGGAATAAAACGGAGTAGTAGTGATGTATACCCAGTAGAGAAGGGCATGAGCTCCAGAGAATTTGATGCCAAGTTGGCCTATGACCCAGATTCCAATGGAATTCTGAGGTTAAGCGTGCTTAGGAGATAATAATCCCGGGATGGGTAACCCCTGGGAAGTATCATAGATATTTGAAACCACTTGATTAAAGGCTTGAGTGCCTTGAGGACTGAAAGATGGTGAACCCCTGAGAATGTTAGAATGAATACAGTGAAGGTTGAAGATAGGCTTGAATTAGATCTAAGTTGAAATAGTGTTTAGGTCAAAATGTCATTAAGGTTGCACTATAGTTCCGATACATGAAAATATGAACCTTGTGATTAAAGTTAAGTTGTCAGCAATGCTTTAGGAATATTTGAGAATTTATCTTGAATGTTATGAGAATAGAATAGAAGGTGTGAATCATGATAATCTTAGCATGCTTATTGGGTATGGCTGAGGTTCTAGAATTAGGTTGATGAACCTAAAAGTTGGATAGGCATCCAGAGGGTTGCTACTAACTAAACCATGACCTACAAATCAAACTTAATAGTTGAATTGATTCTTTAGGCAATCAAATTAATATGAATGAAATGAGGTACTAGAATATGGTATATATGAGAATGAGGTTACAGAAGGTTGATAGTTGCTAATCTAGCATAAGGAAAGATCTTGATTATAAAATATTCCCTTAGAAATGAATGAAAATAGAAAGAATGAATAAGGAAATAGTACTCTGACAAACTAAGAGAAAGAATGAATCTGCCTGCCATTCCACTAACTTGAGGTTATACTAGGAGTCGATTGGTGGATGGTAGACAATGTGTTGAAAGATATAAGTAGAATACTGCCGGTTAGGTACGTAGAATGTGCAATGTTGCCTAGAGCTAGACTTGTAATATCCCAATTTGTGGTTAAGGGCTAATGACTATGAAATTGGTTATAATTAGTGTAATTAAACACTTTTGGAATTAATGTGATGTGAATTTGGTATAAATATGTGTGGTATTTAAGATCAAGAGTTGAGATTCATTGCACATGGGTCAGAATCCGGTGTATTAAGCTTATGTGAGCTCATAGAGGGTGTGAGTAAATGGTGACATGTGGCATAGTATGGACTATTGGATGTAGCACATGGGACAAAAGTATACTTTTCTCTCATTTTCTCTCTCATATTCGGTGGAAGAGTGTGGGCAAGGGAGGGGAATGCAATCATCATCATCTTCTCCATATCTCATTTTCTCTCTCTCATCCCTCCATTTTCAGTGACCTTAAGCAAGGAAAGAGAAAGACAAAGCTTTGATTTTGGGTAAGCAATGATCTTCTAATGCCCTAAACCTCTTTTCTAAGTTGTGCATCTCATTGAGAACTTCAACTTGGTGATTTCAGAATCTTGAAAGGTGGTGGTTTGTGAGTTGGACGAAATTGAAAATTTGAGAATCAAGATTCTGGATTTGGCAAAGTGAAGAGGTAAGCCTTTAGTGCATTTTGATATATTGTTTGTGATTTTGGATAAGTTTGTGAAAAACTGAAAATTTGCCCTAGTTTATGCCTATTTTTGGATATATGAATTTCATTGTGATTGATGTTGGAAATGGTCTATTGTGAAGTCATTTGAGTATTGGATATAGTTTGGAAGTTTGGATTTAAGTTGAATGAGATTGGGGTATTGTGTGTCTTAGAGACCCAAAGGCATAAATTGTGGTAGAAAGGGTTTTTGGAGTGTTTTGGAAGTTGCCAATGTGTTCCTTAGGTCATTTTAAGTGGAAATGGGCTTTGTGAGAAGTTTGGGGAACCATTGGGTATGATTTTGACCATCTGGGAAATTTCTGTCATTGCTGCGTTTCTGGTCTCTGATGCACAACACTCGAGTGCTGCTTGTATTTTACCTTTCTGCGTTGTGTTTTACCTGGGTTCTCATGATGATAGCTCGAGTGCATTTTTTTGTTAGCGAGTGAAGTTGATGATCATGCTCGAGTAAGCAAGGGATTGCTCGAGTGATAGTGTGAGAGCTTGGTTAGGGCTGCTCTCGGGTTGTCACTCGCTAGCCATTGTTCAAGAGTGTGCTCTGATACTCGCAAGCACGACCATTTCACCCGAGCATTAGATGGTATGCTCGAGTGAGCTTGTCCCTCTGATGTTGCTTGTGCTCTCGGGTTGTCACTTATTGTGTTGCACTTTTGGGTACTCGAGCATATTTGGAGCCAACACTCGAGTGCAAAGTTTCATGCTCGAGTGATGTGAGCACTTTTTGGTCAAAAGCAGTTCTCACCCGAGCATAAGTATCTCATCACTCGAGTAAGGCCATCTTCACTCGAGTGAGCCAGCCAAAAATCACTGTTTTGTCTTCAAAAAAGGGGTCTTCAGGGTAGTTCTTCCAACTCTGTAGGCATATGTTTAGGCCTCTAACAGTCACCTAAAGAGTCCTTAATGATAACCAACTTAAAGTATTATGCAAAGAGGTATTAGAAAAGAGATTGATCGATTATCCCTAATTTGGTATAGGATTTGATATCTGTCGCCCTCATGAGACCATAGTGCTAGAGCCAGTCAAGAAAGATACAGGTAGTGACTCTTTCTTTATACCTTATGTGATACATTGTATGTGTGCTATATCATTGGTTTATGATGAATGTGAATGCTGCAAGATTTGTGAAAATGTGAAAGCGCTGCTATACCAATAGTCCCTAAGTCGCTAACAACGGTTCGGGTAAGGGTTGTATGCCTTCTCGGCGGTAAAAGGGGATGAGGTTAGGGTGTGATATATGTGATTATGTAGGCCGAAAGGCTATATGTGAGTCGTAAGGCTATTCGTATGCACTGCCATACCAACAGTCCCTGAGTCACTAACAATGGTTTGGGTTAGGACGGTGTGCCTTAATGGCTATAAAAGGGGATGAGGATGGAGTGTGATTTGTGTGTTGCTAATATGTGATGATTGGTCTATATGCTATATGATTACGTGTGGTATGAATGATTTGTTACTTCTGGGATTCTTTAGAATCTCACTCTTTTCAAATGACTAACCTTTTCAGACAGGGCGAGTGGCTCGAAAGGGAAGCGGACAATTAGGAGTAGTTAGGATTACTCTGAGACTTTAGTGGTTGTTGGTTATCTATTTTGGTTTGGGATTACCATTTGTACATAAGATGTAAATGTTAAATTTTGGATATGTAATCCCCATTTTGGGAACTTTAAACCCATGCTGTATATATGCAAGTAACCCGGGGTTTGCCGGGATTTTAGTTACGCACTCTGATGTTTATTAAGGTGATTTGGTTTCTCAAGTAATTATATTTGAATGTGAATGTGAAACCAGGATGAATTATGATTTTGAACCATTTTTCAGGAAACCCCATCTCTTAGATGAGGGATTGTAATTTATTACTTTGTCTTATTGGTCTCTATTTCACTTAAATTTTATAATTTGAATGTAATTACGGTGAGGGTGTTATAGGACTGATATCTAAAGTCCATACAAAATGACCCCAGATAAGATGGCAGAATTAAAGCAGATTGTATAATTGCTAGAGAAAAGGGTTTGTGTGACCCAGTAAATTGCCACAGGTGCTTTAGTACTATTTGCAGAAAGAAAGATGAGGAAGGGAATTAAGAAAAAACATGCTCGATGGTATAAAGGAAAGCAACCTTGGCTCTTGTTTCTTATGTAATGGTTTTGCATGTATGTGTATACCATCGAATATATTCTTTCTATGAATATATGGTAGGCAGTAAGACTACTGGGCCAATGCATCTTTAGGCTGTCATACCTAATAAGCATTCAATAAGAAGCCCTAAGTCCTATTGGATTAATGTGTTTATAGGCTGGCAAAATGCATTCAGAATTAGAAGGTCAGAAGCCAACAGTCATGAGGCCAAGAATATAGAGTAGTGTCTCGAAGAAGTTGCAAAGCCAGAGAATTATAAGCAGTATCTTGGAACGACCAGAAGGCTGGAATAGAATAGACTGTGTGTCCTGAGAATTTCCCAATAGACTATGTGCCTTATGAATGCTAAACTTAACCAGTTAGGTCTTGTGAATGAATATGAATGTTGAACTGGACTAGTTAGATCCTGTGAATGAATAGCTTAACTGGTTAGGTCTTGTGAATGCTAGAGAAGGATAGTTTGTTTTGTGTGCTTCATAAACATTACATAGGGGTGTGAATGGCTTAAGTAGCAAGAGTGGAGCCTGAAATTTATTCATAATGAATGACATTCTAGACAATTGTATGGTTCCTGAGTATCTATGAAAATTGAATTTTGAATTAACCAATGCACCTGTTGTATTTGTGAATTGTATGAAATGAATTTCTTAATAGAATTTTTAGAGAACTGAATTTTTGAACAGAATTTTTGGCTAGTTTATGGTGCTAATTTCTTAACTATGTTATCTCAAAAGAAGGGATCTTCAAAGGAATCCATAAAAGTGGGAGCAATACAAAACTAGAAAAGGCCATAAACTATTGCAGAAATACTCAGTTTGCTGGGTCTTGCCAGATGAATTCAGAATTTTCTTGAATCACTTTACCACTCACTTGAAAGAAAGAATTGCAAGAAAAAATTACAGAAAGAATTTTTTTAGTGGGATGATGTCTACGAGAGGATTTCATAGAGCTGTAGTAAAGGTTGAAACTCGCACCAGTATTGAATATTCCCTATCGTAGAATGTGACCCTTGTATGGTCTACAAAGAATGCAACCCGTGTGTGGTCTACAAAGAATGAATAAGGCAACCTGTGTGATCTGCAAAGAATTTTGACCCATATAGTTTGTAGTGAAGTGATCAATATAGTTTGCAATAGAATGAGAAAGAAAGAAAGGATTGGGATATGTCTTAGTGAAGTAGGTCATAATGGTGGCATGTGCCTCTCAACAGTTGAAACCTCACTAGATAAATTATCCCACTTGTGAATTGAGCTGGCAATGATTATTTACTTTGAAAATGTAACAGCACTATTTTGTATCGTGTGGTTGCAAAAATCTACTACGACCACAAGAATTTTGAATATTTGAAAATTAGAAAAGTATAATATAAGACATCATAGATGAATAAAAAAGCTGAGATGTACTATCGTTGTTGATGCTTTGAATTGAGAAGCAGTGCAATTGATGGTCATGATGATATGGGAATAGAACCAATAGAAGGGCTTAGAAATCTGAACTTGTAAAGTCAGATAGTACTTGCTATCCATAGCGCTAGTCAAGATAATAGAAGTCTGAAACTTGAATTGAAGAAGCTTAGGCGTGAGATAGACGAATGAGGTCTACAGGAATATGATTGAATGAGAAAACCTTTACAATTTTAGGTATTGATAGAATGTAGAAAGAAAGAAACGAAACCCTCACTACATTATTAAGAATCAGATCGGTAGCAAATTTCAAGAACAAAATTTCTTGAATGGGGGGAGAATTGTAATGTCCCAAATTTTGGGACCAGAAGCTTGAGATTAAGACTAGCTTAAGTTGACTGTCAAGCCCCAATTTGCAAAAGTCCCAAGAATGTCTAAGAGATAGAATGTCTTTTAGGGACTAATTTGGGAAGAACAAAGTAGGGAATTTGGTTTGAAAGAGCCAAAGGAAATACCCAACTCCTTTATCTAAAGGGGAAAATGTTATAAAGCCTAATTTGGATCCAAAAAGAGGAAGAAAGGGGTCTTGGAAGAAAGAAGAGAAATAAAATGAAATAATGACAACTTAGTAAATGTTGTCATAATCAAGGGCAAAAGAGACATTTGATATAGGATCTTGAGGTAAAAATTGGAACCCAAGATTTAGGGCTAGGATTTGTTCTTGAAAAACTAAGAGTAATTATAAGAAAAGAAACAAAGAAGATAAGAAAATTCAACCAAGTAACCAATGGATAATAAGCTTCTTTGTGTACAAGAAGCCATGAACAATTGGATAAAACATGTCCTCTTTCATTTCCTCTCTCAATTTTGGTTTTTAGCTACCTAAAAGGAAGAAGAAACTATCTTTTTAGCTTAACCAAACTCCACTTGGTTAGAGTAACAAGTAGGTGAAAAAAAGACACTTGTCAACTTACGATGTACACAAAGGGCTATGGCTTCTTGAGCATGACACCAAGCAAATGCAAGATTGCATCTTGGCCTTCCATTTTCTTTGGGATTTTGGTAATCCCATAATGAAGGGAGATAAGTGACTAAAAACACCACATCACCCTCCTTCTTCTTCATTTTGGACATCCAAAACAAGAAGGATGAGAGAGAGACTGCATCTGAAATTTTCCAAGTCAAGAAGCAAGGTAAGAACTTCTCTCTAAGATTTCACTCTTCTACTCACCTTTCTAGCCAAAAATGTCTTCATAAATATTGTTCCTCTTAGTCAAAGCTTCATTTCTATGATTTTAGCTTTTCAAGAGGAGGTGTTTTGAAGCATTTATTAAGACTCAAAGTGGTTGAATCAAAGAATAAAGCCTAGATGAAGCAAGAGGTGAGTAAGGGCTTCCTTTCTTAATCACATATTGTGTGGTTTTTCGAGCTTTGTGGAATTGGTATTTTCTCCCCTAATTTTTAGTTATATGGTTATTATTAGAGTTCATGGTGGTTTGATCTTGTAAATGGTGTTAAATAAGGTTTAGAAATAAGAAATCACAAATTTGGAACTTAAGAGTAGTGTTGCCAAATTTCATTTTCTAGAAGGCAGGGATGGCATGTTTTTTATGAGTCAAACCTTATCCAAATGCTATGAAATTTTTCAGAATGAAAGTAGACATCTTGAGCTTCATTTTGATAAGTAGAATGCAATTTTTGGACTAAAGTTATGATTTCTCAAAGTTGGACCATGTTTCTGGAACCAATTATAGAATAGTTAAGGTTTGAGGAATTTCTAGAAATTTTGTGGCTTTGGTTTGCATAAAATAATATTTTTCTTTGACATTACACTTAAAGAGGTTTACAATGTACTTGATATCAGTATATTTGGAGTTTTCTATAATTAATTATGATTTTTGAAAATTGGGCATTGAACCTGGAAGTTGTTCTGTGGTAGACTGATGGCGACGTGTTTTTGTCTAGCCAACTGAATTCCAATATCCATGAAATTTTCCAGAAATAAATTATACCCAATAATATTTAATTTGATGGGTAATTTGCACTAATTGGATAAGTACACAAAAATTTATGATTATTGGAAGTTGGGCATTAATTCTGGGCAGAATTTTGTGATAGAAGTGAATAATTAAGAATTTTAGAAATGTATGCGTGTAACTAGCAATGCTAACTATGTTTTCCTTAAATTGGACTTAATAAGGATCACATTGAGCTTTGAGCCAACCCAATAGGAGTTTTGTAGAATTAGCTATGATTTTTCAAAATACAATGAAAAATTTGCCTGCATTATTTCTTATACAAATTTAAGACTTAATGGTACAAATGTGATAATTAGGAACTCCAGGGTAATGATTAGGCCCTTAAAGTTGTTAAAGACTCATGTAGCCCATTGGACATTTATTTATCATGGCTCTTATAATATGGCAATTTATTTAGGGCTGTGTTATGACAAAGAAGAGACAATGGAAACAACTTCAATGGTTGGAAAAAAAGGTACAAAAGGGGGCTCGGAGACAAAAGGTAGTGGACTTATCCTACTTACATGTACTTGATATTTATGCTTATGTATTGATGTGAGTAATTGTTTTGCTTGATTATGTGATGCATATATGACTAACTTAAGCTCTATTTCTAAACATGTTATGGCAATGAGTATGATGTATAATACATTAAGCATACAGATATGTCATTGTGTTAGTTTAAATTCATGTAAGGCTAGCATGTCATGCATTAAACATATATCTTGCTTGCTAAGTGGTATTGTTTGCTACTGAGATTCCCCTGAATCTCACCCTACCTCAATCAACCATACAGGCACGTAAGCACAGAAGAGAAGTGTAGGACAATGTGCCAAATAAATAAGTTGCGATGGGAGATGAAGACTAAGATGCGCTCATCGGTTATGTATAATTAATATTTGAAATGGTTAATGGTATAACCTGCATGTTGGATGGATATTTTTCAAAGCACGATAATTGAACTAGGAGAAAGGTAATTGCTCAGTACGAGCCCATTGGTTAAGAAATAGGTGAATTAATAAACAAAGAAAACTCTGATAGTAATAAATAAGGCGAAGATAGTAAGCCCGTATAAAAATATAAATAATGTAATAAATATGTTCTTTACCAAACAAATAGTGCCCCAAGAATAATTGTGAAATTTTTTGGATGGGAGCTTATTTACTGATTCTCTTGAGCTGTAATAATAATGATATCGCTTCCGATGCATAATAAAAGGACATAAGGACCTAGCGTTACACAGCTACCCATGGATTTTTTGCTAGGTTACCATACTGATACACTTTGATCCTTCTAGACCTCAAATATGAAACATGACTCTACCCTATCGCAGTTTTAGGTGATAAAGAAGACAATTCTTATTTAATGAATATGAGTATTATAGAGTCAATATACAAGTATAAGAACTAGATTTTATATATGTGAATATATGATTTCATGAGGAGGTCTTGATTGAAAAGGAAACCAACCTAAAGGCCAATATTGAGGAGGTAACCAACTAGGCGGAAATACTAGTAGTGAGTTGAGAATTAATAACTTTAAATTGGAGTATGAAAAACATAAGGCTAATGATCTAGACTTGGAAGGACAAATTTGTTGAGCTAGATGTCCGGGCATTGATTATAACAATTCAACTGTTTGAATGAGTGAATGTTGATACATGATATAAGTTTATAAATTTGCATCAATGTTCACTCATTCAAAAGTTGATTTACCCAATCATTACTTGGTTAGCCAGCTCAATGAATTTTCCTTCCAAGATTAGATCATCGGCCCTACCTTTTTCATCGCCTAATTTAGATGTATTAATCATCATCTCATCACTAATTACTCCACCTAGTCATGTAGCTCTTTAATATTGTCCTTCACTTTGATTTTCTTGTCAACTAATACCTTATCACATGACCATATTCAACCATGCAAAACATAGTTCTCAAATTTGTATATCAACTATGTTATACCCAGCTTCAATAAATATGAGTCTTCAATTTTATCACCTAAAGTTGAGGTAGGCCATAGTTGTATTCTATTTTAAGCCTTAAGGGTCAAAATGCCTAAAATTAGTAAACTTAGCATTCAATCCAAGGGCCATTACATTTGACTTTAAGGATGGTCCGCATACAAAACAAGCATCGACATCTCTCAAATTTTGAGGTTAAAATTACAATCAACACTCTCATCCAACACTCAATAATCATCTAAGTCATTTCAAGGTGGGGCATCCAAACAAAAAAAACTTGGAAAAGAACAAAGGCATGGCAACCAAGATTCAATTAAGTAACCACGTTCATGTGTTTGTGTGTGTTCATATGTGTGTGTGTGTGTGTGTGTGTGTTTATGTATATATAAGATATGCATATGAAAATAATAAATATCTTGTCGATGATTCAAATAAAGCTACATATTTAAATCTTCAACAAGGTATATACATTACCTACATCACACATACAATTATATATATATATATAAACCCACTATCAGCCACCAATAATATCAGCATGTGTGCATAACTTAAATGAACTAATAAATAATGAGCTTCCATAAACCAAATAATCGATTATATCAAGCAAGCAAAAAAATTTTCACACTCAAGTAAATATACATACATGGAATTCATGATTATTGGATTTGCAAAACGGGTCATTATGAGAATGATATAGTTTCATTTAATTTTATGGACAAAAATTCGCATTCAATAATTGCAATAGCCATAAAGAATATTGAACGAATAGAAAAATTTTTCACCCTCAAGATACACATACATACATACATAAATTTATTACTGAGCTTTTGAAGTTATTTCTTAAGTTGCATATATATTACTACTGTTTAAATAATTTTGATATATTAATTTAGAATATAAATGAATATAATTAAAATCTTAGAACCCAGAATATATGAAATGGAAGTAGATGAATTACTAGTAAGTTCTTTTATACATATATACATACATCCTTGGAATTTTTGTTGAAGCAAGACAAAAAAAAATTTAAACTTTCATGTAACATAAGCTGTGTAGCATGAACAAAAAATGTGGAGAGAAGAAAAGGTACAACAGATAAGTTCAATGCCAATGCCAAAGCTATAGCCAAACCACCAGAAGCCTCAAGAATAAAAACCACATCATTAATGTCGTGTCTACCATTATCTTTCCTTGGCAAGTACATACTCAAGGTTTTGACAAAGAATGAAAATGAGTAAGCACCATTAACAACCGATTAAAACCTTCATGCAAGCAAAGACAACAAAGGAGAACACTTACAGAAGAGGGCTAGCGAGGGTTTGTAAAAGTTAGCAATGACCATCAAACACGAGAGAACAACGGTGACAAAAGAGAGGGAGAGCCTGACGAAAATGAAGACCAACCCATCCCAATAGTGGGGAGAGAGAGAGAGAGAGCATAGTGGCCGGAGGTGACAAAGAAAGAAAGATCGTGCACATGTGACTCGTGAGGTGATAGATGAAGTTTGAGTGCCAAAGTAAGTATAACTACTAGGGCAAACTTTTCTAAACCAGTCCTCCTAACAACTAGTCTAAATATTTAAAAATTATATTTATAATAATAACTAGACCAACTTTAAAAACAACTAGTCTAATATGTAAGTTTTAAAATAGTGAAATAAAATTTGACAAACCAATAACATAAACAGTCTAATTGATCATAAAATACAAACTGATCAAGATCATTAATAGGAAATAATAGAAACTGATCCAAAAAAATAAAAATATAGAAATGTTTCCATTAATTTTTTGGCCTAGAGGCAGAAGTACATGCACACTATATATTATCACGATTAAGGACAAAATAATTAAAAATTACGTCAAAATATATTAACAAAAGGGTTTAAAACCTAGGCCAAACATTTAATAGACACTCCTTAGTCCAAATGGTATAAGATTTTGCCCACCATGGCCTATAGATCCTCTAGTTGTTGAGCGAAGTGATTTTTATTCTCCATGAGCTCCAGCACAGTGCCTTGGAAACAAAAAATTGCCTCTACGATTTCATCTAAGTCAGAGGTAGAAAGGGCTGAGAAGAGGTGGTTGTCACTAAAATCAGAGAGGGAGAACTCTACCTTTTTTATCGTGCCATTGAGCTAGTTGCTAGAAAGTTGTCACACTAACAAGAAAGAGAAATTTAGAAAGGGACTTTTGAATTTGAACTTCAGAACTAAAGGCGCATTGGTATTTATAATTGGGATTGATGGTCGGAAACCTCAGATAATGATGAAACATGATGGTATGCTTTGGAAGTTGAAACGTTATGTGTTTAGATTAGTTGTCTTCTTAAATTTAGTCTAAATTATAATAATTAGACCAGGTATACATCTTAACTAGTCTAAATTAAAAGTGTATGTTGGAAGATTAAACAATATTTAGACCAGTCAAGAAAAGGTGGTTCAGATAAACATATTTAGACCTTGTGCCATTACAATCGATCTTAATATCAAAAAAACTCTATAATTAATAATACTCATATAATATAATTTACTAATATATTATATATCAGTGATAAACCTATGTCGTGTGAGTTCTCTAAAAAAACTAGATTTGAAAATGTAACGTAGTAGCTCAACCTAGGTCATTCTTATGAGGAGATTAATTTTCTAAATAGTTAAGCGATAAATATCTTAAAGTTGCGAAGAAATCATTTTGAGAAATTGTTTCTAAGGCAAATGAAATAATATAATCGAAATTGTTTCTAAGGCAAATGAAATAATATAATCTAATTCAATATTTTTTATCTTTTGGTTTTCAAGATAAAGAAGTAAACGGAATCAAAATTAACAATAACAATAAGGTAAATTCAATAAACTAATATAATGATGAAGTGGGATTCCCTTGAGTTGAGATTTTAGTTTTTCTTGCTCGCTAATGATAAGAATTCAATAATTATGAGTCAAAGGGATGGACCTAAGCTACTATTAAATCCATACTTACAATACCCATTTAATTCATTATACCGAAGCAATTAAATGAGTACCACCAATTGACATAACAAATCATACTAAAGCAGATGAATAATTAACTTCCAATTCTAAATTGTAAGTACCATTACAAAAATTCAAAGCATTCAATTTAATCATTTAAAACCCACTCAACCGAGTTAGAATAAACAACTCAACCTACTCGTAATATGAATCATACAAAGCTTAATTAGTCAACTCTTAGCTCAACTACCAAGTTTATTTACTTGGCATAGAACAATCTAGCTCACAACTACATACTTAACCAAGGTGAAACACGCTATAAGAAGATAGAGCTTGGTGGCAGAGATAATTGGCTATGGATAAACAAAGGTGAAACACGCTATAATAATTTGTTCGGTCTTTCAATTATCTAGCAACTTGCTTCTCTAATTTCTCCACTGAACCTCTTCAATTCTCCATTCTTCCTGTAACCCCCTTCTCATCCAAGGCCGAGATTAAGTTCATAAATACATGATTATGTGGAATTAGAGACTATAAGATAATTTGAGACTTATTTAAAATTAAACTTCCCAAATCCAGGTTTTACAAAAACTTTTCAAAAGACTGCTCAACACGATCTCATATTCACATTTCAAACATACAAAAGGCCTGTACAAATTGATTCCATTCATAAATATCATATTACAAGGTAAGTTCCTAACACACTGGGGTTCTATTAATCAATTAAGGGCCTACAGGTCACAAATGCCCATAATCAGTTTCCCAATCCAGGGGATTACACAAATCAACCCAATATCTCCAATATATACATGTAATTCCCAACAAAATATCCAAATGATTTCTACATGATAACCAAATAATCCAAAAACTAACTCCAAGCCCGGAGCTCTATCCACCCTTCGTCACCTGATTCTCTTTAGAACCACTAGCCCTGTCTGAAATTTGTTTTGGAGAGTGAGATTCTAAGGAATCCCTGTAGTAACAAATCACTCATAGTATGCACAACCACAAAGTATGTAAGCAAATCATAACAAACCACACAGCAATCACAACGGTAGTTATAGCGGCTGGGGCAGGTGTGACCTACATCATCCTTACATCTGCTCACGCTAAAGGGCTCATGCTATATTGCACCATATCATAGATTTCACCACAGCTGGGTTTCATATAAAGCATTTCACAAAACATCAAAGCCACACTGGCATATTCTCAAAGCGAGAATCCACAATTTCATAACACAGCCTCGGCAATTACAACGGCAGATACAATGGTAGGGGTAGGTGTGCTAATCATTACCACCTACAACTGCTCACACTGAATTGCTCCCGTTGTAATGCCCTACGGCAGATAACACATTCACAAGATCACAATGGCCTCATGCCCACAATTTCCCAACATCAAGTTTTAACATAAAATATTTCACAATAACATAATGATAAGTCATGCATACCAAGCATCATGCACAACATGAGAGAAAAGTCACTACCTTGGTCTTTCCGTGCTTACTCTAGCACTAGTCTCTTACGAACAGGGCAAATATCAAATCCTATAATTCATGATTAAGGATAAAGTATTATTCTTTATTCCAATACTTAATGACTTTACAATAATTAGATTTGGTTATCATTAATATTCTTTAGGAAGCTACATATGCTTCTAATAAAAGCCCTAAACGATTGGAAGAACTATACCAAAGATCCCCTTTTAGAAGTGAAAGTACAAATTTTTCACTGTTACACTCGAGTGAAGAAGGCCTACTCGAGTGATGAGAAACTTTGCACTTAAGCATGAAAGCTCACTCATGCAAGTGCTTGACAGAGAGCCACGATAGAAACGGGAAATGCTTGCTGCACTCGAGTCATGCAAGTAACACTCAAGTGATAGCTAAATACTCACTCGAGTCCTACAAAGTAAGCTACAGAAAGTGCTCACCCAAGAGTAAAAGAAACTTTCAAGTAAAAAGTGCACTCGAGTAGGGACCTTGGTACTCGAGTGATGGCTTAACACCCACGAGTATTAAGACACATTCTTGAAATTTGACCACAAGTGACATCCCGAGATGCGAGTTCATAGTGTCAAATACACATGTACGAGTGAGACAAGGTTCACCCGAGTGAGAACCCACAACCCTCGCAAGTGAGGCAAACACTCTTGCTTTTTGCACGGAAGTACAATAGAAAAACTAAAGCCAAAAGAGAACATATCATGCTGCACTTGAGTGAGGCTTATTAGAAGCCAAAAACGTAGTAGATTTTGTTAGATCTCATGTTTTGATGATAACAAAGAATGGTATGAAAAAGACTTGAGTAATAAATAAGTTTGAACAAAGTAATAACAGGGAAAAGCATTACTTGAAATAAGCATTGGAGAAATGAAGAAAGGCCAAGAGAAAAAGCTGAGAAACTTGATCAGAAGCAATTTTTCTAAGGTATTACTCGAGTATGTACTCAAGTAATGAGACAAAACTTGAAGTAACCAGAGATACCTTCGAGTAAGCTGCTAACGTTACTCGAGTAAGTACTCGAGTAATAGTGTAAATGTTTTCAAGTTGCTCTCGGCCTGCCAATGTTACTCGAGTAGCTACTCGAGTAACCAGGTAAATTAGTTGAGTTGCTCTCGGCCTGCCAACGTTACTCGAGTAGCTACTTGAGTAACCATGTGAAAATCTTCCAGTTGCTATCGGCCTGCCAATGATACTCGAGTATGTACTCGAGTTACTATGTTTCAGAAAGTTCTACAAGAAAGGACAAGGATTCAAACACTTTCAAAAAGGAGGAACTAGCAGCAAAGATCATATCATTTGCTATGAATGTGGAAAACTAGGACATATCAAATCAGAATGTCCAGAACTGAATCAAAAGAGCAAAGAAAAGAGAAAAGGAAAATTCTTCAACAAAAAGAAGGCCTTCGTATCTGCTATATAGGGTCATAGCTCCTCTGACGAAGAAAGTGATGAGGAAGAAGTAGCTAATATATGTCTCGTCGCTCAAGAAGAAACAGAAGAAGAGGTAAATGATTCTGATCCTACCTATGATGAATTACTCTCTGAATATAATGTGTTACATTTTGAATTCATCAAAGTAGTTAAAGAATTAATTGTTTTTAAAAATAAAAACAAAGCACTTGAAATTGAACTTAAAGAAAGTTCAGAAAAGGATTGTGAAAATTGTTCTTCTTTGAGAAAGAAAAACACTGATCTTATAAAAACTCTTGAAAAATTTACTCAAGGAAGTAAAATGCTAAATGTTATTTTAAAAGCTCAATGATTTGTAAATGACCGATCTAGGATTGGATATGATCCAAAATCAGACAAAAGGAAAGGTAGAAAGAAAGCAAGAGGTAAGTCATATTTGAATTATTTCCAGCATTCTGTGCATACATCGAATCCGTTTGCATTTTGTAATTACTGTAATAGAAAAGGTCATTATACATCTTCATGCATTCATAAAAAGAAAGGAACAATAGGAACCTACAAATGGGTACCTAAAGGCTCATATGTTCAGAAAATTATTTGTACTAACCCAAAAGGACCCAAAAAGATGTGGGTACCTAAAACCTAGTCATTTGATTGCAGGTATGTCTCAAAGCATTCAAAAATAGTAAGTGGTACATAGATAGTAGATGCTCTAGACATATGACTGGAGATTTCGAAAGTTTTACCACATTGCAACCTAAGGAAGGTGGAAAGGTAAAATTTAGAGCAAATCAATCCGGAAAGATAGCAGGAATTGGTGAAATCAAAAATGACAATGGAATACAAGTCAAAGATGTATATTATGTTGAAGGCTTGTGTCACAATTTGCTGAGTGTAAGTCAAAGTGCAGATAAAGACAACTGGGTAATATTTGACTCAGAAGAATGCTTAATTATCAATAAGAATGACTTACAACTTGATAAGAAGAATATCAAGGCTAAGCTCAGAGCAAAAAGAGAAGGTAACTACTATACTCTAAATATTAGTAGAAATGAGTCTAAAAACTGTTTTATGAGTAATACTTATGAAAGTTGGCTATGGCATAAGAGATTGGCTCATGTCAATATGCATCAATTAGGAAAACTATTCAAAAAGGATTTAGTTCTTGGATTACCCAAAGTAACTTTCAAAAATGACTTGATTTGTGACGCATGTCAAAAGGGTAAACAAACTAAATCATCTTTCAAATTGAAAAATGAGATTTCAACAAATAGACCACTACAATTATTGCATATGGATTTAGTTGGCCCAGCAAGAGTAAAGAGTCTTGGCGACAACTTATATTCATTGGTCATTGTTGATGATTTCTCTAGATTTACATGGGTTATTTTTCTATCATCAAAAGATGACACCTTTGGAGAATTTATTGTTTTTGCCAAGAAAGTGCAAAATGAGAAAGGTATGTCCATTGCAGGTATTAGGATCGATCATGGTGGAGAATTTGAAAATCAAGCCTTTGAAGAATATTGTGATACTAATGGCATTGATCACAATTTCTCTGCTCCAAGGACGCCTCAACAAAATGGAGTTGTGGAACGCAAGAATAGAGTACTCACTGAAATGGCTAGAGCAATGTTGAATGAAAAGAACGTGTCTCAAGTGTTCTGGTCGGATGCTATGAGTACATCATGCTATATTTCAAATAGAGCCAATATCAGAACAAAACTTGGAAAGACACCATACGAGCTGTACAAAGGAAGAAAGCCAAATATTGCTCATCTACATATTTTCGGTTGTAAGTGTTTTATTCATAATAATGGTAAGGATAACTTAGGAAAATTTGATTCTAGAACTGATGAAGGAATTTTCCTAGGATACTCTAACCGAAGTAAAGCATATAGAGTATTTAAGAAACGAACATGTGTTGTTGAAGAATCAATTCACGTTGTATTTGATGAATTTGAATCCTCTGACAAAACCATTGATGAAGAACAGGAAGTTGTTTTAAATCAAGAAAATGGTCAATCTATTTCTAAAACTCTTATTCTAGAAGTTGATGAAACCAAGGAAGAAGAGCAATCTCTAGATCAACCTAAAGCCTGGAAATACAATAAAAGTCATCTCTTAGATCAAGTCATAGGAGATGTGAATGAAGGGATCAAAACTAGAAATAGAAATTTCAATGAAGTAAGTTTTTCTGCATTTATTTCTGAAATTGAACCTTCTAACATTGATGAAGCCCTATCAGACAATGATTGGGTTATAGCAATGCAAGAAGAACTAAATCAATTTGAGAGAAATCAAGTTTGGGATTTGGTACCTCGACCCAAGGATCATCCGATCATTGGAACTAAATGGGTATTCAAGAACAAACTCGATGAATCCGCAATTATTGTCAAAAACAAGGCAAGGTTGGTGGCCAGAGGCTATAATCAGGAAGAAGGGATTGATTATGAGGAAACGTATGCTCCAGTGGCTAGATTGGAAGCTATACACGTACTCTTAGCCTTTACATGCATCAAAGGATTCAAACTCTATCAAATGGATGTAAAGAGTGTTTTTTAAATGGTTACATTATGGAAGAAGTATATGTAGAACAACCTCCAGGTTTTGAGGATGTTACCAAACCTGACCATGTTTTCAAACTCAAAAAGGCTTTATATGGTTTAAAACAAGCTCCTAGAGCATGGTATGAAAGGCTCAGTAAATTTCTCATTGATCAAGGTTTTGTACGAGGAAAAGTTGATACAACACTTTTTATAAAACAAAAACGTGATGATATTTTAATTGTTCAAATATATGTTGATGACATTGTTTTCGGTGCTACTAATGAATCTCTGTGTAAGGAATTTTCTGAGATAATGCAGGGAGAGTTTGAGATGTCAATGATGGGAGAATTGAATTTCTTTCTTGGTTTGTAAATCAAACAAAGAAAGAATGGAATCTTCATATCTCAAACAAAGTATTTGAAAGAATTGTTGAAGAAGTATGGAATGGATGAAGCAAATGGCACGGACACTCCTATTAGCTCAACTACGTTGCTTGATGCTGATGTCAAAGGGAAAGACTACAACATCACTAAATATAGAGGAATGATTGGATCATTACTCTATCTCACGGTAAGTAGACCGGACATCCAATTTAGTGTTGGCATATGTGCAAGATATCAATCAGCACCAAAGGAATCACATGTTGAAACGGTCAAACGAATCTTTAGATACCTTGCTGACACACCCGAATTGGGTCTGTGGTATCCCAAAGGAAGAAGTGAATATCTAGTTGCATATTCAGATTTAGATCATGGAGGATACAAAACAGACAGAAAGAGCACCAATGGACAAGGACAATTTCTTGGAGGATCTCTTGTATCATGGTTCAGCAAGAAACAAAATACAGTGTCTCTTTCGTCAACGGAAGCCGAATATGTTACAGTCTCAAGTTGTTGTACACAAGTAATATGGTTAAAACAACAACTACAAGATCTTGGTATTTATCTCAAAGAAATACCAATCTATTGTGACAATACTAGTACGATAAGCTTGGCAAAGAATCCAGTTCAATACTCTAGAACCAAGCATATCAATGTCAGAAAAGAGTGCATTACTCGAGTAGGTACCCGAGTAAACAAGCATTTCCAAAGGTTTGATATTTTGTTTATTCCATGTACTACCCGAGTAATCTTATAGTTGTTTGTTGACTTGCAGTCCATCAAAGATTTCATGATGATACTCGAGTAAGTACTCGAGTAAACTTTAATGAATACTCGAGTAGCTACTCAAGCATGCAAACCCAGAAATTCAGAAATCATTCCAACGTTCATTGTTTTGTTTCCTATTTGATTAACCTTTCATTATATTAGTATTCTTAGCATATCCACAGATAAATAATGAAGTGATCTTACCAAATAAGGAAAGTCAAATGCAACGCTCAAATGTCACCGACCACCACCTACCACAAACATATGTTGTTCAAATACTGGAAAAGTCAATAGTGGCTGCGCACGCTCCAACGGGCATGAAGAAATATGTTCCAGCAATCATTACCAATGTATCTATATATATGGGAACATCCAAACAGAGAAAAGAACAAGAACACACTCACAAACATATCATCAAGTTCATTACTCTGTTTTACATTATACTTGTAATTCTATTCTTCAGTGATTCTTATTCACTCTGTGAGAGAGATATTTCATTCAAACTCAATATTTGTTATTGAGGTAACTTAAGGTTGTGGAACCTTGAGTTGGGATTGGATTACAACTTGTAAGGGGGAGTGAGTGTCCAGGCGAAGGAACTTGCTTGTACTGAGGTGCCAAGAACCCACTGAATCTTGGAAGTTATAGTGAAACTCTCAGAGAAGCTCTGAGGACTGGACGTAGGTCAAAGTGGTTGTGGCCGAACCAGTATAACTCCCGGTGTACACTTCGGTGATATTTCTCCTTACTCTTTCCTGTTCTAATTTCAACGTCAAATTTTATATTTACAACGAAATTTTTAAGATCACCCAATTCACCCCCCTCTTGGGTGAAATGCTTGATCTAACAGATTTGACAGCACTTTCCAAACTTTACCCAAGTGTTTCCAATGATCCCAAATTCTCAACCAAGGCTATTCCCACATAATTTTGCACAAGGAATCCAATGGAAACATCAAAATTACCAAATTCCTATTCCATTATCATGCTTTGTTTTAGGCTACATCCAACAACAAAATCCCAAAATCACCAAACTTAACATTTCAACCTCAAACCAATCCTATCTATTCAAAACACATACCAAAGCACCATTTCTATGACCACATTATACCAAACTCCTAATGACCCTAATTTTTGAAATTAAGGCCAAAATTCCCTGAAATTCAAAGCTTAATCATTTGGCACAAAACATAGGTTGAAAGGTTTATCTCACATACCTAAACAACTTTCCCAAAAAATTTTATTGGTCTTCCAACCTCTAGATTTCCTTGATGGCACAAACCAACACTAATGTACAATCTATAACCATCAAAATGAAGTCCTCAACCCAAGGAATAATATTTAAAGAAAAGAGTTTTGGCATTTGAGGTCATTTACTCACCTTAATATCAAGATTTTCTCCTTTTTCTTTGGTCTCCAATGGTTGTCGAAACTATGGAGAGAGCGAAGAGAGATGAGCGAGGAAGAAGATGAAATGATGATGCTTCTTCTATCCCCATGCCCATTCAGCAAAAATGAGGGAAAGAGAGAGAGAGAGAGAAGAAAATATTAAAAATATTTCATTTTGACTTTCTCCACACTCTCTCTTCATCCCATCATGCTACTTGTCAACCTCTTATTGGCTCTCATAAATTAAGTAACCAATTAGTTACTCTAACCATTCCATTAGCCATTTAGTCACACATCTCATTTCTTCTTAGTTAGTAATTAATTTCTCTATTAATCACTGACTAATTGGCTTATAATTTCCATTCTTCCAATTTTTCCCTGATTATGGCATATTCACTGAAATTGCCACCAAACACATAATAATTTAATCTTTAATTCACAAATTATTCTCAATAATTATTATTAGCCCTTAATTAAAATTTGGGGCATTACACTTCCACCGCTACCTTCTCTTTCTTTGTCTTCCATAATCAATAATTGATCAATTCCTATCCTCCTATATCCAGCAGTTATGCCTTTCCTCTCTTTCTTTCAATAATTCCATTCGGTCCTTGCTTTTCCCATGTAAGTCAAATTTTGCCTCTTGCCTCTTTCATCCTCCAATTATTCCTTTTCTCCCCTTTTTCAAGTCGGTCCCCTCCTCCTCATTCTCTCTAGCCGCCCCCAACACCAAATGGTCCCCACTTGCCTCTTCTTTCTTCAATTCTCTTTAGGTTAAAAAGTGAGTTAATGAATGTTTGGATGAGGGGCAAAAATCTGTTTTGGGATTTAGTACAAAATAGCAACCACAAACAAAGCCCTTACTTATTTAATCCCCTCATAGAAAGAATATAAAAAATTATGCACTTGTGAAGTTCCTCTTTTGCCCTTAATTATGCTCCAAAAGACATCTTTGACCTTTACCAATTGACAAAAGTTGTGCCACATCATCACCTACAAAATTATATTCACAAAGGTAATATTTTGTGCTCACAATTAAGGAATAATAGGAACAAAAAATATTAATTAAAAATATAACAATTTAACCAGTATAATTCCCAAATTACGCTTTCACTTAAATCTCATATTAACACTTAATTATGTCCAAAATATTCAATTGAATCCAACAAAAGCCTAAGATTAATTACTAAAAAATATATAAATATTAAGCTCTATCAATCATATACAAGAGGAAGAAGTAGAGGAGTCAGAAGATAGATTACATTCGATGTCATTGTTGTTGAGTATAAGATTCATCTTTTTGTTGATAGAGTGCATCATAATGGTGATTCTTGAAAGGCTTTGCTCCATGCATTTAACCCTTGCATGGAGCTCCTTGAGAACTTGCCACATTAAAGGCAGTAATGGAGGCAATGCACTTGGAGGAGTAAAGGGAGGACGGATTGATAGACTTATTAGACCCAACCAACGCCTAAGACGGGGGTGAACTGGGTGTAAGATAAAAACTTAAGAACTTCAAAAATCTTTTTGCACTTTAGAGAAAGCAATAAGTAATGTTGATTATAAAGATAATGAACCTGAAATGCATAATCAAATATATAAATCATTTATGCTGGAAACTTAAGAGATACGGCAAGAGAGTATGTATATTATGATTTATCCTAGTTTGGTCCAATCCTTGATGACCTACGTCTAACCCTAGGCTCCTCCTGAGTTTTTAATCCACTATCTCCCTCAAGTTTAAACTAAGTACTTGAGAACCACTACAATCTCACAAGTTTGATCTATATACTTATAAAGCCACTACAATTCTCTCACTAAGTTACTCCCCCTTATACACCGTAAGAATACAACCTTGATGATAAAGAATTACAATCAATGATCTTCTCTCTTAGACATGAATTATGATAATCACTTAAGCACTATCAAATAATCTCACTCTCTAAGGTAAATGATATAGAAGCTAGAAAAGCTTAGAGTATTTAGGTTGGAATGTTGGATTCATGATTTTCGCCTTTTGGCATAGTTTCTCTCTTCATTCAGCTTTGAGTGATTTTCTATTTATAGTTGACTGGTATACAACCATTGAGCTTTTTCTTCTTCTTGTTGAGCTTCTTAGAATATGATTGTTGGAGTTAGCTATTGAAGCTTCTAACATAAAGTTGCTTTTTGGTTGTTGAGCTCTAATCCAAGCTAAATCAACTATAATCTTCATATAAACTTGATTAGTGATGATTAGGAATAATTGGAACAAAAAAATCAAGATTTAAATGAGTTTGGAAGAGTTTCAAAAAAATATGAGACGTTGATAAAATCTGTGAAGAACCATCACTCGAGTGATCAAATAGTGTTGTCTTATCACTCTAGTGGCTCTAATATCACTTAGGTGATCTGCACTCTAATTTTGTGAAATAGGTGAATCATTATCAAGTGACTACATAGTGATGAGACAAAATTGATTATCACTCAAGTGATCCTTCTTCAAAAATTTGGTAAAGAGGCCTATCACTATCGAATGACTATATAGTGATTCATATCACTCGAGTGAGATTATAAGCACTCGAGTGATATGTTACAAAAGATCACAAAATTACTTCATCCTTATCGAGTGCCTTGATAGTAATCTAGGAATAAATGAGATATTACTCAAGTGATCCTTCAAATTTTTGAAGAGATCACTATATGGTGACTACATAATGATGTATACTTTTATGGCATCACTCGAGTGACACTACCATTACTCGAGTGATCTTTCTAGTTTTCAAAAAGAACACTTCTAAGTTGATATTCTAGCACAGAGGTCAACTTCCAATAGGCATAAATCTTCCAATTTAATGACAAATTTGGCAAATGACTTATTCTTAAAAAGCCCTTTAAGTCTATATATTTCAATTCAAAAGGAATCATTCCTAAATCCATTGTATTCTAAAAGATATAATCCAACGTGTAACTTCTAGTCTGGAACACAGAGTGGATTTCGATCATCAACTTCCAAAATTATATCTCTTTTATGTGAACCTCTTTAAGCTTGTTCTTGGTGTTGTTGAAATGCCTCTTGATTGTAGTTTCATATGCAATAAGTTTCACCTCAATCGAATCTATATTTTGGGAGATTATGACCAAGTTACTGAACTTCTATCATGCTGAATGAAAACAGAGTATACTGAAATATGATAATCACTCACGTGGAGCTTCCTTAACTTGAGTTAAACATGTAAATATCACCTTTGGAGATGCAACTCAAGTGATAATGAAATATAACTTGAGTGAACTTGGTATAACCTCCATCTAAGGTACTTTTACTTCTGGTTAAGCCATTCTAACTTCCAATTTAGCATAACAACCTCCAATATCAAATCTAAGAACTTGAAACTTGATATTCCCATTATATTTTGTAAGTCTTATTTCTTTAATCACTTCTCTTTTTCTTATTGATTCTTCTCCACAATCCAACTCAATAACTTGTTTCTTTTTTTGACTTCCTCTCCCCCTATTTGATAACTTATTTCTTCAATATCTTCTTATTCTTCCTCTAATCATTCTCCATAATCCAGGTTGATATCTTCTTCTTTTGTTGACTAATCTACAAGATATTTACATTAAATATAGTAGTTAGTCAAAGTATAAGATAAATATACGATGCAAACTTTTTGCTCTTAATGTTTATCATCTATATTTGACATCATCAAAACTAATCATATCTAACAAGACTTCTATGGTGTCTCACATTTACATTGATCGTCAGGAGAGATGAAGGAGCTTGAAAGATAAGTTTGAAGAGACCAGAACTAGAGGAGTTTAAATAGATATGATGAAAGAGTACATTGATTGTAGTGCTTCAGATTTCAAAGCGACGTGTTGGAAAGTTTATTTTGGAAGTTCAAACAATAGAAACTCTGAAACATTTAAGATTGGTCTACTCTCCATTCACATCGCCAGGATCAAACCCTTGAGTAAATGCTTTATGAATCCAGCAAGTGCCAACTGTGCTAGGCCTTATGGTTGAAATTTTCAAAATATTTAATCCTTATTGAGACAGCATTATCTTATGAACAATTTAGAAAATATTATTTAGATCATGTAGAAGTACGACCAGTCTTAAGTTGTATCAATATTTTCAAAAATGCCACCAGCCATATTTTTTAAACCGTCTCCACATATAAAAGATCTAGATGTAGCGGTCTTAATAGCATTTTTTCTAGTAGTGCTCCACTCCTCTTTCTCCCACCTCTCCCTCTCCCTCTCTTCCTCTTCCTCTTCTCGTTGTCTCCTCTCCCTCTTCTCGTTGTCTCCTCTCCATCTCTTCCTCTTCCCATTGTCCCTCCCTTTCTCCCAATGTAATAAAACATATATTTTGTGTTATGAAAACTTCATCCATGATTAATGCTTATTAGCTCAATTACTTAAAGCATGTTGCTAATAATGTGAAACTCTTGGTTCAGACTGCATATGTAAGCTATTTTTATTGTTTATGGTACTTTTGTTTCTTCTTTAGTAGAATAATAAAGCAATAGTTTGATAATACCATATAAAAGGCAAGTCATATATTATAATTAGGCTTTCAAACTCAAAGAAATTTGGGAGTAGGGTGGAGGTGGTGATATCTGAAGCAGTGCAAGAAGGGGAAGGACAATGGGAAGAGGAAGAGAGAGAAAGAGTGTAATATCCTGAATTGTAATCAAGGATTAATAACTTCAAAGTAGTGTAATTAATGTTAATTAAGCACATTTGAAGTATATGTTGTGCCATGTGATATAAAGGTGCTTAGTGATGGTTTAATGAGTATTGTGACAATTAAGGGCGAAATGGTAAATTTACCGACCGATTGGTCAGTTACGGGAGAGAAAACTCCTTAGTAATTAAAATCAATGGCTAGGATTGAAAGAACAAGAGGTGAAATCCTATACATATAAGTTCATATGAAATCATGGTAGGAAGAATGAGATGGTGCCAAGTGGCAAAATATGGACCTTTGGATCAAGGTCAAAGTTTCAAACTCAAATTTCTCTTCCCTCTCTCTCTCAAGTCGGTGAAGAAGTTTGGGAAGAAGGGAAATGTGATCATCATTCTCTTATCTCATTTTTCTCTCTCCATTCTCTCCATTCGGTGCAGCTAGGCAAGAAAGAGAAAGAAAGGGTTTAAATTCTAGGTGAGTATTTGACTCTAGATGCTCACTTCACCTTCATTGATCTTGTTCAAATGGTTAAGAGCTTTATTTCAATGTTTTCAGACTTTTGATTGGTGGTGTGTGGAAACTTGAGGAAATTTGAAAGTGGAAGAATCAAAGTTTTGATTTCAGCAAGCTTAAGAGGTGAGTTTTTGATGAAGTTTGACATAATTGTTTTGGCCATTGGTTTAGTTTTGTAAATTCTGGATTTTTGCCCTAATTTCTTGGGATTTTTGAAGATATGAATTAAGTGATGTAATGTAGTGGAATGAATGTCAAATGGTGTATAGAAGTTAATGGTTTTTGTGTGGATTTGAAAAGAGGAAGTTTGATAAATTATGGTTTTGGTGATCTTGTGGTCTAGAGATAAGAATGTGTTGCTTGAGTAAGGATTTGGTTGTTTTGGGTTTACCAATTGGTTCTTGGTGTTAAAATAAGTGAGAATGAGTTGTGGTATGAGTCTTAGGACCATTGGTAGCAAATTGGTCAATTCTGGAAAACCATATCAGTTGCTGTGATTTGGCATCTAATAGGCATCACTCGAGTGAGGGAGGATCTCACTCGAGCACGATATGAATTTCTGGGAATTTTGGTTAAGTCTTTAGGCAGAAACTGCGAGCACACTTCCGACTTGCGAGTGAGATATGATCATACTCGAGTGAGCATGGGCATGCTCGAGTGTATGGTTGCTCTCGGGTAGTCACTTGTGGTGCCTTACTTCTTGGTGCTCGAGTGCATTTGAGGTCATCACTCGGGTACAGTTTCCAGTGCTCGAGTGAATGTAAGGGATCTTGTGAGGTTTGCTTTCGGGCAAACACTTTTTATGCTTCACTCGCTGGTGCTCGAGTGGATTTGGGGGTCATCACTCGAGTGCGACTTTCTGTGCTCGAGTGAGACGACCAAAAACCAGTGTTTAGCTCCCTAAAAAGGGATCTTCGGGGGTGGTTATCCCAACCCTTTAGGCATATGTTGAGGCATTTAATAACCGCCTAAAGAGTCTAAATGATAACCAACATAAAGTATTACAAAATTCGGAAACTTGGAAAAGAGATTGACCTATTGTCCCTATTTTGGTTTATAGGATTTGATATCTGCCGTCCTCGTGAACTCACTAAGCCAGCAAACGTCAGGAAGGAACGAGGTAGTAAATTTTCTTTCGTACCATATGTGATGCATTGTATGTGTGTATTGTAATATCCCAATTTTTGATTATGGGTTAATCATGATTATTATGGATAATTATGAATTTAATTGAGATTATTATGTATTTTATGACAATATTAATTAATGTCATAATTAGTGGAAATTGGAAATATTAGTGCATATGTGTGGTATTTAAGATCAAGGGTGGTGATTCCTTGACCGTGGGTCGGGATCCAGTGTGCTTAGCTTGTGTGAGCTTATTGAGGGAATGAAGGAGATGGTGACATGTGGCATTGTGGAGGCCTTTGGATTAGGCACTAGAGGACAAAATAATTCATTTCCTCTCTTTTCTCTCTCTCCCATGCGCATGGAAGGGGCCAAGGGGGCAGAAATTCTGATCATCACTCTCATTTCTCTCTTCTCTCTCTTCTCTCTCCATTTTCACCATTGTTGGCCAAAGAAGAAGAAAGAAAAGCTTGAGATTAAGGTGAGCAAATGACTTCTAATGCCAAAATGCTCTTCATTAACATTGTTCCTTGAGCTAAGAGCTTTCATCCTATGGTTTTAGATTCTCCATTGGTGGTGATTGAGGAATCACGAAATTATGAACTTGGGAGAATCATGAAGTGCCTTTGGGAAAGTTGTTGAGGTGAGTGAAAGCTTCCTTCTCATATCAGATTTGTGGCCATTGATTAGGCCTTAAATTTCTGGAATTTTAGCCCTAATTTCGTGAATTAGGGTCTTGTGGTGTTTGAATTATTGTTGTCATGGAATTAGTGCCTTGTTAAGTGTTTTGAATGAATGGTATTGAATTGAAGCTTAAATGTGAAGTTTGGCACTTTTTGTGTTGGTTTTATGCTTTGGTCAAAACAGGGCATATAAATGGGTTGTGAATTTGGTCATTTTGAGGTTACCATTGTGTTCCTTGAGTGATTTTGTGTGGGAATAAGCTTGGTTATTAATTTTGGAGTTATTGAACACTTTGGTAGAAAATTGGAAATCTGTTTGGTTTAAGCACTGTTTTGTGCAGTAATTTTGTATGAGCGTTTTGAATGACCAAATGGTATTGGAAAATTCTGAAACTTTCCAGAATTAAAGTTCACATCTCAAGCTTCAAAATGGACATATGTTTTGTGTCATTTCGATTTTTGGACTAGGATTTATGACTGTCCAAAGTTTGATGTTAAATCTGGGTGCAATTCTGGAATAGTGTGGACTTTTCTTGAAATCTGTATTTTTGTGGTGATTTCCAGTGATGAGCCATATTTTTCCTTGAAAGAGGACTTAAATATCTTTCATTTGGCTTTGGGATCACCTCATTTCGATTTTTCTAGAATTAGTTATGAATTTTCAAAGTTGCCTTGGCTGCAGCAGAAAATCTTGGCTGCAGCGCAAAAGCTTCTGCGCACGTTCTGGCCGCAGCCAGAAAATTCTGGGCTGCAGCCAGAAACTTTCTGTGCTGTTTCTGGCCGCAGCCAGAGGGGTTTTTGGCTGCAGCCAGCCCCTGTTTTCAGCACCTTGTGATTTTGAAAAGTGGTTTCTAACCCGATGTTTCCCAATCCTTTAGGGCTTTTATTAGAGCCAATTTTAACTACTTAAAGGACATAAATGATAACCAAATCTAAGTATTTCGAAGTCAATTGGGTATTGGAATAGAGAATAACTCTTCGTCCCTAATTATAATTATAGGATACGATATTTGCCCTCCTCGGGAGAGACCGGCGCGAGGACACGCCCGGAAGGATCAAGGTAGTGACTTTTCTCTCATATCTTGTATGATGTTTTGGCATGCATATCTTATCGTTAAATTTGTGAAATGTGTGCCATAGTCCATTGCGGCGTGAGCAGGTTAGCGTGAGCCGTGTAGGGATTGACGGTGGTCATCTCTAGGTCGGCCGTTGAACTGCCGTCGTAATCGACATGGATATTTGTGAATCCGACCCGTGGGGTGGCGTTTGTGAATCCAGCCGTGGGCTGTGTGTATTTTGCCTGTATGGCTTGTGTATGAAATGCATTATATGAATCCCAGCTGTGGTGAAATGTATTGTGTGGATTGCTGTGATGCAATGCAACGTGAGCAATTCAACGTGAGCAATCGTAAGGGATGACATGTGTCATACTAACCATTGCCGTTGTAACTGCCGTTGTAGTTGCTTGTTGTGGTTAATGATTTGCTTACATGCATTATTATTGTACATTATATGATTGATTTGTTACTACGGGGATTCCTTAGAATCTCACTCTCCCAAAAACCATGTTTTAGACAGGGCAGAAGGATCAAAGGGAAAGCGGGCGACGAAGAGCGGATAGTGCTCCAGTTTAGGAGTACAATTTGGGTTATTGGTTATCATGTATATCTTTTGGATATTTTTGGGAAACAATTATGTATATCGGGATTGGTAGTATAGTTTTGTGTAATCCCCAAGTTAAGGGTAATGAATTGTGGGCTTTGTGCCTTTGTAAAACCCTTATTAATGAATAGAACCTGAGTGTGTTGGGAATTTGCTTTATACTCTGATATTTGTGAATGAAATCAACTTGTACAGGCCATTTAGTATTAAAATGTGAATATGAGACCGTCATGAATAAATTTTGTAAAAGTTTTTGTAAGCCATGATTTTGGGAAGTTTGACTTTGTTTAAGTCCCAAAATCATCTAAGGTCTCTAATTCCACATTAATTACTTTTTTACGAACTAATTTCGGCCTTAAGCGTGAAGGGGGTTACATTTGTGGTATCAGAGCTGTAGTTCCTGGCAAGGTGAGGATTTGCTAGGATAGCTCCTTAGTTGACCTTAATCCTTGAGTTTAGGGTAGCATATTGATTGATAAGTGCTTGTTGTGTATACACATGAGTATTTCTATTAATTGTGGATTGAGATGAATTTTATGGATTATGTGTATACATTGGCTAAGGTACTGATGTGGTGAATCATTTGTAGTGATAAAGACGAAATGGTTCGCCCTCTTACTAGAGTCAGGCAACAAGACCCAGAGGTGGAGGAACTTAATGACAATCCTCCTGATCCCATGCGAGAGATGATGGATCTCGTACGGGAACAAAGGGACATGATAGCTGAGCTGAGAGAAGAGCTCAGAGAGGAAAGGGCCAAGCGAAATGAGGAAAGGGCCCAGTCAACTCATGAGAAGACAGCTGAGGGGTCCAATGAATCTCATGAATCCCCACCTCACACAGTGCCTAATCAAGAGTCTCAAGGGGTGCCGGTTCGTGAGGGAAGGGACTTGAATTCTTGGGTCTCCAAGTTTTGCAAGCATATGCCTCCGGTGTTCAGGGGGAGGTTTGACCCCCAAGCTGCTGAGGACTGGTTGTACCGGTTAGAAAAGATTTTTGAAGTCCTCGAGTGCCCTACAGAGGTGAAGGCAAAACTAGCTGTGTATAAGCTAGAAGGGGACGCCGACCGGTGGTGGAGGAATATTGCCACGTCATTGAAGAACCGGAATGTACCATTGACTTGGGAGGTATTTGAAGAAAAATTCAACGAGAAGTATTTCCCCAAGTCGGTGAGGCTTGAGAAAGAGTCTGAGTTCCTGGCTATCAAACAGGGAGATACGGAGAGCTTTGACGAGTATCTTTCCCGTTTCACTCGATTGTCACGGTATTCTGCCTATCTTCGGGAAAGAGATAATGAGGAGTGGAGCTCCGCTATGTTAATCCGGGGATTAAGGCGTGAATTGAAGAAGAGGTTAGCTGCTCATCAGTTTACTAACTTCAATAAAGCCGTGGAAGAGTGTAGAATTGTGGAGTATAACTTGAGGGAGTTGTACCCATCTAAGGGTAGTGGTAGCCGGAATGAGCCTAGCAAGGCTAATACTTCCCAGAAGCGTAAGGGGCAAGGATCCTCTTATGGGGGTAGTAGTAAGAAGCCCTATCAACCTGGGGGTCGTAGTGATCAGAGACCTCCAGCGGGACCAATGTGTAATAAGTGCAGAAAGTACCATCAGGGCAGAACCTGTGCTGGAGAGGTGATCTGTTTCAACTGCAAGCAAGAGGGTCACATCTCTACAAAGTGCCCACGACAGCCGGTAGAGCAAAGGCCTAGGAATCAAAGTCGAGTGTTCGCCATGACTCATGAGGAGGCCCGGAAGTCGCCTGAATTGATCCAAGGTAAAATCCTTCTCGGTAATAATGAATTAAATGCTTTGTTTGATTCGGGTGCAAGTCATTCGTTCATAGCTTATGACTGTGTAAGGCGCCTGGGATTGCATGTGCATAGACTACCATTTGATTTGGTTGTGTCGACGCCAATGGGTGTCAAGGCTGTAACGGTCGAAGCCTGCTTAAATTGTGTGATAGTTGTTGAGGGTCGTGAGTCTACAGTTGATTTGATCTGTTTGCCACTCCAACAACTAGAAGTCATTTTGGGTTTTGATTGGTTAAGAGCAAATGATGTGCTGCTTGATTGTGGTAATAAAAGGATCACTTTCCGTAGTGCACAGCGGGATAGCAATGTGAATGCCAGTTTGAATTTACTTTCAACGGCTAAAGCAGAAAGATATCTTGAGAAGGGATGCCAAGGATATATGGTGTTTTTCTCCGTTCAGGGAGAGTCAGGTGAAGCTCTAGAGAGTATACCTGTTGTGAATGAATTCCCTGAGGTATTTCCAGACGATCTTATTGGATTGCCTCCGGAAAGGGAAGTAGAATTCCCAATTGAGGTTGTGCCTGGAGCTGGTTCGATATCGAAAGCCCCATACCGTATGGCCCCAAATGAAATGGCGGAGTTGAAGAAGCAAATTGAAGAATTGCTTGAGAAAGGGTTCATCCGACCCAGTGTATCGCCGTGGGGAGCTCCAGTGTTGTTTGTGAAAAAGAAAGATGGGAGTTTGCGATTGTGCATCGATTATCGAGAACTTAACAAGGTAACTGTTAAGAATAAGTATCCACTCCCAAGAATTGATGACCTGTTAGATCAATTGTCTGGCTCGTGTGTATTCTCCAAGATTGATCTAAGGTCGGGGTATCATCAGTTACGTGTGAAGGCGGCGGATGTTCCGAAGACTGCTTTCCGAACGAGATATGGGCACTATGAGTTCCTTGTGATGCCCTTCGGTTTGACAAATGCACCGGCAGTATTCATGGATTATATGAATCGTATCTTCCGACAGTATCTTGACCAGTTCGTGGTTGTCTTTATCGACGACATCTTGATCTATTCCAAGAGTAAGGAGGATCATGAGCAACACCTGAGAATTGTGTTGAGAATTCTATGGGAAAAGCAACTCTATGCCAAGCTGAGCAAATGTGAATTTTGGCTTACGGAAGTGAAGTTTCTTGGCCATGTGATCTCTCGAGATGGGGTATCGGTGGATCCCAGTAAGGTGGAAGCAGTACTTGATTGGAAAAGACCAGAAACTGTTTCTGAGATTCGCAGCTTTCTGGGTCTTGCTGGTTATTACCGGAGGTTCATTCAGAACTTCTCGCGTATTGCATTGCCGATGACCAAGCTCACGAGGAAGGATCAACCGTTTTTGTGGGATGAACGTTGTGAGCGGAGTTTCAATGAGCTGAAGGAGAGATTGACTACGGCACCAGTGTTGATTATACCTGATCCCAGTGAGGCTTACGTCGTGTACAGTGATGCGAGTAAGCAGGGGTTAGGGTGTGTCCTGATGCAGCAGGGACGTGTGGTGGCCTATGCCTCTCGACAGCTGAAACCGCATGAGATGAACTACCCCACTCATGATCTGGAGCTTGCGGCAATTGTGTTTGCATTGAAAATTTGGCGCCATTACCTGTACGGTGTGACTGTGGAATTGTACTGCGACCACAAAAGTCTCAAATATTTGTATGATCAGAAAGAGTTGAACATGAGACAGCGTCGGTGGATGGAGTTGCTGAAAGACTACAACCTGGAGATCAAATATCATCCGGGTAAGGCTAATGTTGTCGCGGATGCTTTGAGTCGGAAGGCGGTGCTAGTGGCAACAATGATGATCCAAGAATGGAAACTGATAGAGAATTTTCGGGATTTGAATCTCTCGAAGGAAATCCTATGTGCCAGTTATGGTGTGGTCCAAGGGGAGAATGACCTGAGGACTGAGATTGAAGAGGCTCAAATGCATGATGAGCTAGCCCAGTCGATCCGAACTAGGATTGAGCGAGGAGAGACTCGAGACTATGACTTGTCACCAAGTGGACTGGTGCGTTATCAGAACAGAATCTATGTACCACTGAAGGCTGAGTTGAGATTGAGAATTCTTGATGAGGCTCATAAGAGTCAGTATACTCTTCACCCCGGTATGACCAAGATGTATCACAATTTGAAATCTATGTATTGGTGGCCAGGGTTGAAGAGTGATGTGACAAAGTATGTGGCGCGGTGTCTTACCTGTCAAAAGGTGAAGATTGAACACCAGAGACCGCCAGGTTTACTTCAGAGTCCAGAAATTCCAGAATGGAAGTGGGAGAGTGTGACCATGGATCTAGTGGTGGGTTTACCCAAGATCAAGAACTACGATGCGATCTGGGTTATTGTTGATCGACTCACGAAGTCTGCGCACTTCATACCTATCAACGCTAGCTATTCTCCTGATAGGCTGGCTGAGATTTATATCAAAGAGATTGTGAGACTCCATGGTACACCGAAGAATATTATCTCTGATAGAGATCCTCGGTTTACTTCGAGATTCTGGAATGCTTTACACGAAGCTATGGGTACTCAATTGAGGTTTAGCACGGCCTACCATCCTCAGACAGACGGACAGTCAGAGAGGACTATCCAGACTCTAGAGGATATGCTGAGAGCATGTGTCCTAGACTTCAAAGGGAAGTGGGACTACTATCTTCCATTGGCTGAGTTTGCTTATAACAACAGTTACCATGCGAGCATTCAAATGGCTCCGTATGAAGCACTGTATGGAAGAAAGTGCCAGTCACCGTTATGCTGGTCAGAGTTGTCTGAGAGGAAGTTGTATGGACCGGATCTTGTTGACCAAACCGCTGAGCAGATCCGAGTTATCAGGAAGAGGCTCCTTACAGCACAGAGTCGTCAGAAGAGCTATGCTGATAAGAGGAGAAGACCTCTTGAGTTTGAAGTGGGGGATCATGTTTTCCTGAGAGTGTCTCCGGTCACAGGCATTGGGAGAGCGATCAAGCGGAAGAAGCTGAGTCCGAGATACATTGGTCCATTTGAGATTCTGGCACGAATCGGACCTGTAGCATACCGGATAGCCCTACCCCCTAGTTTGAGTAGATTGCATGATGTATTCCATGTCTCGCAGCTCAAGAAGTACCAACCAGACCCTGAGCATGTCATTGAGTATGAAGAAGTGGAATTGCAAGATAACTTCACTTATGCGGTAGAGCCAGAGAGAATCATTGATCGAGAAGAGCGGAAGCTCAGGCACCGAAGCTTACCGTTTGTGAAGGTGGTCTGGAAGGGTATGTCTCCAAGGGAAGCGACTTGGGAGGCAGAAGCGGACATAAGGAAAAGATTTCCTGATTTTATGCCCCATGATATGTAAGAAATTTCGAGGGCGAAATTTATTGAACGGGGGGAGAATTGTAATATCCCAATTTTTGATTATGGGTTAATCATGATTATTATGGATAATTATGAATTTAATTGAGATTATTATGTATTTTATGACAATATTAATTAATGTCATAATTAGTGGAAATTGGAAATATTAGTGCATATGTGTGGTATTTAAGATCAAGGGTGGTGATTCCTTGACCGTGGGTCGGGATCCAGTGTGCTTAGCTTGTGTGAGCTTATTGAGGGAATGAAGGAGATGGTGACATGTGGCATTGTGGAGGCCTTTGGATTAGGCACTAGAGGACAAAATAATTCATTTCCTCTCTTTTCTCTCTCTCCCATGCGCATGGAAGGGGCCAAGGGGGCAGAAATTCTGATCATCACTCTCATTTCTCTCTTCTCTCTCTTCTCTCTCCATTTTCACCATTGTTGGCCAAAGAAGAAGAAAGAAAAGCTTGAGATTAAGGTGAGCAAATGACTTCTAATGCCAAAATGCTCTTCATTAACATTGTTCCTTGAGCTAAGAGCTTTCATCCTATGGTTTTAGATTCTCCATTGGTGGTGATTGAGGAATCACGAAATTATGAACTTGGGAGAATCATGAAGTGCCTTTGGGAAAGTTGTTGAGGTGAGTGAAAGCTTCCTTCTCATATCAGATTTGTGGCCATTGATTAGGCCTTAAATTTCTGGAATTTTAGCCCTAATTTCGTGAATTAGGGTCTTGTGGTGTTTGAATTATTGTTGTCATGGAATTAGTGCCTTGTTAAGTGTTTTGAATGAATGGTATTGAATTGAAGCTTAAATGTGAAGTTTGGCACTTTTTGTGTTGGTTTTATGCTTTGGTCAAAACAGGGCATATAAATGGGTTGTGAATTTGGTCATTTTGAGGTTACCATTGTGTTCCTTGAGTGATTTTGTGTGGGAATAAGCTTGGTTATTAATTTTGGAGTTATTGAACACTTTGGTAGAAAATTGGAAATCTGTTTGGTTTAAGCACTGTTTTGTGCAGTAATTTTGTATGAGCGTTTTGAATGACCAAATGGTATTGGAAAATTCTGAAACTTTCCAGAATTAAAGTTCACATCTCAAGCTTCAAAATGGACATATGTTTTGTGTCATTTCGATTTTTGGACTAGGATTTATGACTGTCCAAAGTTTGATGTTAAATCTGGGTGCAATTCTGGAATAGTGTGGACTTTTCTTGAAATCTGTATTTTTGTGGTGATTTCCAGTGATGAGCCATATTTTTCCTTGAAAGAGGACTTAAATATCTTTCATTTGGCTTTGGGATCACCTCATTTCGATTTTTCTAGAATTAGTTATGAATTTTCAAAGTTGCCTTGGCTGCAGCAGAAAATCTTGGCTGCAGCGCAAAAGCTTCTGCGCACGTTCTGGCCGCAGCCAGAAAATTCTGGGCTGCAGCCAGAAACTTTCTGTGCTGTTTCTGGCCGCAGCCAGAGGGGTTTTTGGCTGCAGCCAGCCCCTGTTTTCAGCACCTTGTGATTTTGAAAAGTGGTTTCTAACCCGATGTTTCCCAATCCTTTAGGGCTTTTATTAGAGCCAATTTTAACTACTTAAAGGACATAAATGATAACCAAATCTAAGTATTTCGAAGTCAATTGGGTATTGGAATAGAGAATAACTCTTCGTCCCTAATTATAATTATAGGATACGATATTTGCCCTCCTCGGGAGAGACCGGCGCGAGGACACGCCCGGAAGGATCAAGGTAGTGACTTTTCTCTCATATCTTGTATGATGTTTTGGCATGCATATCTTATCGTTAAATTTGTGAAATGTGTGCCATAGTCCATTGCGGCGTGAGCAGGTTAGCGTGAGCCGTGTAGGGATTGACGGTGGTCATCTCTAGGTCGGCCGTTGAACTGCCGTCGTAATCGACATGGATATTTGTGAATCCGACCCGTGGGGTGGCGTTTGTGAATCCAGCCGTGGGCTGTGTGTATTTTGCCTGTATGGCTTGTGTATGAAATGCATTATATGAATCCCAGCTGTGGTGAAATGTATTGTGTGGATTGCTGTGATGCAATGCAACGTGAGCAATTCAACGTGAGCAATCGTAAGGGATGACATGTGTCATACTAACCATTGCCGTTGTAACTGCCGTTGTAGTTGCTTGTTGTGGTTAATGATTTGCTTACATGCATTATTATTGTACATTATATGATTGATTTGTTACTACGGGGATTCCTTAGAATCTCACTCTCCCAAAAACCATGTTTTAGACAGGGCAGAAGGATCAAAGGGAAAGCGGGCGACGAAGAGCGGATAGTGCTCCAGTTTAGGAGTACAATTTGGGTTATTGGTTATCATGTATATCTTTTGGATATTTTTGGGAAACAATTATGTATATCGGGATTGGTAGTATAGTTTTGTGTAATCCCCAAGTTAAGGGTAATGAATTGTGGGCTTTGTGCCTTTGTAAAACCCTTATTAATGAATAGAACCTGAGTGTGTTGGGAATTTGCTTTATACTCTGATATTTGTGAATGAAATCAACTTGTACAGGCCATTTAGTATTAAAATGTGAATATGAGACCGTCATGAATAAATTTTGTAAAAGTTTTTGTAAGCCATGATTTTGGGAAGTTTGACTTTGTTTAAGTCCCAAAATCATCTAAGGTCTCTAATTCCACATTAATTACTTTTTTACGAACTAATTTCGGCCTTAAGCGTGAAGGGGGTTACATGTATTATCATTGATTTGTGATAAATTCGTATGCTGCGACATTGTGAATATGTGTAAGCACCGTCATTCTGATAGTCCCTGAGTAGCTAACAATAGATCGGGTAAAGGTTGTTTGCCTTCCCGGCGGAGAAAGGGGATGAGGATGATGTGTGACTTTGTGATTATGTGAAAAGCCGAAAGGCTATTTGTGAAGGTCGACGGGCCATTTTTGAAAGTCGGATAGCTATATGAGCTATAAGGCTATGTGTATGCACTGCCACGCCAATAGTCCCTGAGTAGCTAACAACGGTTTGGGTTAGGACAGTGTGCCTTCCCGGTGGAGAAAGGGGATGAGGGTGGAGTGTGATTTATTCTGCTGCTGCTGTATGATGATTTACTTACATGTTGTGTGATTATGTATGGTATAAATGTTTTGTTACTATTGGGATTCTCTAGAATCTCACTCTTTCCTTAAACTAACCTTTTAGACAGGGCGAGTGGCTCCAAGGGGAAGCACACGACTCGGAGTGGTTAGAACCCTGTAGGGACACTTTCTTTTGGATATGTTGGTTAATCATGTTGAACAGAGATCTTGTAAATTATTTTTGGGTTGTAAATATTAGTTGAATATAGTTGTGTAATCCCCGATATGAGAATTGTAAACCTTGGAGAGAATGAATGGAACCCGGGGGTTGCCGGGATTGCTATTAGATACTCTGATATGAATGAATGTAAATTAACTGCATAGGTTATTATATTCGATAATTGAAATCGAGACCGGAATGGGAAAGAAGTTTTGAAATTTTTGTAAAGTTCCTACTACTTGGTGGGTGTTTTAATGAGTTTTGAACTATCCGACGGTCTCTAACCCCTTTTTACTATGTATTATCGAATTTTAATTACGCTAATTAAGGCAGGGGGTTACAAGGAGGGAGAAAGAAGAGTGGGGAAGGAGTAGAGAGAAATAATGTGGAAAAGTGTAGGGCACTTTAGTCATTTGCTCTAAATATTCAAATTCCATATTGATACTCATCACTATTGTGTCCTTTATCAAATTAGAGTAATCTTTTAGGGTTTTGGAAGTTTTAGAGGCATTTTTATTGTCTTTTTCCTACGAAGTCATAAGAGTGGTTTGAAATTTAATTTTCTTAAATTTTCTCTCACTCCTTGCTAGAGCCAAGAAAACAGGATTAACCCGTCAGGCCGGCTTGTTTAGGCCCTGGCCTATCAAGGGTTGGGCTTATAAATTGTAGCATCCAAAGGAAGTTAGGCCTAAAAGGGCCGGCCCGAGGCCCGTTAAGCCCGTTTATTTATTTATTTATTGCTTGGAAAGGGAAACCGTGTTATCTTGTTAAATCTATATGTCACTCTGTCCTCATTTGTATAGAGTATGATTTTTGAGTATACTGTGTTTCCTAATTGAATCATATTGTGATTTTTGAGTATATTATTCTGTATATTTGGAATAAAATCATATTGTATACTGTTCTGCCTAATGGAGTACGATTTTTTATGGAGGTTGTGATTATTTGATTGCTTGAGCCTACTACTCAAAGTGAAACACAATCAAATGTCCTTGAAATTGATGATAGTGGCGAAGAAGATGAAAATGATAGTCGTCATACCCATATTGCTTAGAGGTTAGAGTGTTTAGCTTCTAGTCTTATTGCCTTCTTACGCTTTGGCCTTTGATTATACATTAATAACTATGTTTGTTTATTGTATGAGACGTGTTGTTTAAGTCTTAATGTTGACAACATTTATGTGTTAAATTATAACTTTAATCTTTGTTATTTGCTAATTATATCTCTCTGGGGGAAAACGCAGGAAAAATAGTTAAATATTATGAAAATGATTTCCCAACCTTGCGGGCCGGCCCTGGCCCGCATCTTCTCGAACTGGGCCTTAAAAACCTGTAATTTTTATGATCCTAAGCCTAAAAGAGCCAGACCTCATCGAGGACCGATCCTGATTTTTAACTCTCTCCTCACTAACCTAATATACATTATTGGTTGGGGGCGTCTTTTTCACCTGGGCTACACAAAGCATTATTACTATTACTATTACGATCAAGAGAAACAAAGCGACGAGAAAAGGCGCCAAGTTGGAAAGGAAGGGACAGGATATTTCCATAAAAGAAACAAAAATGATGATCCTGATTGAAAAAGGCGACTCAGGACTCAGCACTCGGGACAATCATGATGTGCGTGCGTGGAAAAATCAAGAATTAGAAGCTTGGCCCTAGATAAAATCTCAGCCGTCCATATCTTTTAGTGTTCCCTAACTCTCCTTCCATATTTACCCCTCCTTCAAACGCATATTTCCCAAACATTCCCCACTCTCCTTTTAAATGAAGTGTTTGAGTCTAGGGGTAGGAGGGTACTTGATAATTAAGGTAACAAATATTTTTTTTTATTAGTATGTAAGCATAATTTTTTTTTTATTTTAACGCTTTCTATTTTTTTATAGCTTATGAATTAAGTTGTCCTTCAAAATTTTAATTATTTTTTTTTGAAAAATTTTCAACCTTATTGTTTAAGACTTTAAGGGCACACTTTTTCAAAGAATAATAGTAATATTCTGTTTTAAAATGTTTTTTTTTTAAAAATATAACGTCTGGATTTGATATCTCAAATAGTCTTTCTGTTTTTTTTTTTTTAAAAAATCATTTAACAAAAGTAAAGTAAGTTCATATATTTTATTTGTAAACTATTAGAGTTCTACTAAATTAATAAGTCACCAACCACAAATTAAAAATGTCTATAGAAAGGTCTCAAAATTAAACCTTTAAAATAAAAATATAACAAAACCACATTGCGAAAGACTCTTTCAATTGAAATTTAGCTTAATTGACAATATAGAGATGGTATGTTTTGTTAGGAAAAATACTTATTCATACTACTAGTATTGGAATTTTCGAGGCACAAAAAAACGCTTTTGTTTATTGTTTTGGTGAAAGAGGCACAAAGAACCATTACAAGCACACAATATGCTTAAAGCTGTTCATTTGAAGCTCAATTCATTGAAGAATTTATAAGCATGTATAGTGAGCAGCGTCAATAGAAATCCATGGGAGTATAAAAAAAAATAATATTTGAGAAAATATTTTTTTGTTAGAAAAAATTCTTTTTGTTGATGTCTCTTTTATGAAAATTAAAGTACTGAAAAGTAAATACCTTATTACATTGTTTGGAATAATGATTTTAAGGCTCAGCGGTCTAATAAGGCTGATTTAAAATCAACTCAATCATTATTAAAATAATATAATTTAATTAAAATATATAAAAATATTCATATATAAAACTAAAAAGAGTGATATTTAAATAAAAACAATTTTCAATTTTCCCAAAAAAATATTTTTCCAACAATAAATAAAATGCATTAATTCATAAATAAATAGAACATTTACATAAAAACTATAAATAATCCAACAAAACTATAGGGTTATTAAAAGCACAAGTACAACCGACATATTGCTATTTTTCTTCTTCTTTTTTTTTTTTAAAATTCAAAACAACATAATTTTAGGCTCAACAAGGAAAAAACACATCATTCAATATGATTAAGCTCTTGGCCAACTTAGATAGGAGATTGGCTCATCACTTGGAATTGACCAACGGATGAGATTTAGTTTTAATACCACAAACATTGCAATAAAACTAACACAAAATCACATGTTAACTTCTATAAATTTAAACAAAGTATAGTTCAAAGTTTGTTGTTTTAAAAATTACTTCATATTTTTTATTTGAAACAAAATATAATGTTATCATACTAAACTTGGAGATTCTTTCATGTAATTTGATTAAACAAAATTGGTGATGTTTGATTCCAAAAACAACAGAAGAAAACTAAAAAGATGACAAAGTGTAAATAATAAAACTTTGTCAATAAAATAATAATGTATCAAATAATTAAAGGATGTTGGGAAGAAGTTGAGTCTTATTTAAAGTCCCCTTTTGTAGGTATCTTTCTTCAAAGATATTGACACTTTGAGTTGTAATTTAAAATAAGAACTATTTATTACACGTTTGGATTAGCAGTAGAAATTACTTTTTCAACGTGATTTACGGTATATGAGGTAAGTTTGTAAGAAAAGTTTTGTCTCAACTTGTGTAAACATGTTTTTCTGCTGCTTTTTCAAACAGGCCCTTACACTTCATGCCTCTCTAGGTGGGTATATAAAACTATATTAGGTATTTCATTTATATTTTCACTAAGAAAATAATTTCAATTAATGGAATTAATACAGTTTAATTTCTTGTAACGTATATACACTTTTTCTCTTCATTAAAATTATTATGCATTGGTGAAGAGGTTGAATTAAATTGTATGGAGCCCTCCAAAAAGGGCAAAGGAAAACTAGAGAGAAAACTCAATAAAATGTTTGAACGTAGCTTCTTGTTTAATAATTTATCTAATAATTTGGTTGTAAATAGAGTATAATAACACCATGTAATTTGTTCAAGAGACATTTTATGAAAAAAATGCTAAATAATGCTTGTTGTTGTACTACCTCAGTCATTAATATAAAATTTAGTTTATAATACAAATGTTGCATTACAAAATTAGATCTCGTATTAATGGTCGAAGACATTACTAAAATTATAATGGGACCAATGGGTATTGTTCCTATTTCCTAGTAGACTGAGTTTTGATTGCATAAACATGAATGAAATCTTGACTTTTAAATCTGTATAATAAATATAAAAAAAAAATTTATTTAAGAGAATTACCTTAATTGAGTATGATAATATTTGAATATAACCTATTTAGATATTTCTTTAAAAAACATTAGAATAGATTGCTTGAATTACAATTATTTGATATTGAAGAGTTTGATTGATATTCTCTTCATATATCCCCTCATTCTACACACCCCCCCTTTTCATAATATATTTAATCTATAATGAGTTAATATGTGCATTTTTTAATTATTAAATTCTTGTTGGACAATAATATTAAGAGGGGCTAGTTTGGAAAAAGAGAGACAAAGGGGGAATGAAGCGGATAAAGTGGCGTGGCCCGGGGGGGGGGGGTGGAGGAGCAGAATAACTACATTCTATCATAATTTACGTGCAACTGCCTACGTGGCATTATGATATTGGCTAACCACGGTCTGAGACCCAGAGCGCGAGCGAGAGAGAGAAATGGGGGGGTGGGTTTTTGGGGGGGGGGGGGGGGGGGGAGAGACGACTGGTTTTAGTTTTAAGTTTTAATTTGAACACAGCAGAATCGGGGTTTGGGTATGGAAGGGCTGGCCATGCTGAAGCAGTTCATCGGTCAGCTTCAGGAGTTCTTGGACCTCTACGACTCTCACCTGCCTCTTCCTTCTCCTACTCCTCCTTCTCCTTCTTCTTCTTCTTCTTCCATTCTTCTACCTTCTCAGCAACTCTCTCTCTCGCAGCCTCTCTTCCTTCACCAACGCCGCAGGTTCACTCTTTTCTCTCTTCTTCTAGATCTATTTTCTCTGCACTATCTCTCTCTTTTTGATGATCAATTCTCCGAAATGAACCTTTCTTTTCAACTCTTTTTAGTGACGAGGCTGTTCATTCTGCCAGCTTATTGTAGTTTCCTTGATTCCTGTGAAATGTCCCCGTTGTTATTAGCTAATATCGTGTTTTCTTGGGGAAAGTTAATTAGAACGTTTCGGTTCTGTGAAATATGTATGAACTATAGGTTCTGTGAAATATGTATGCCAGCTTACTATAGGTTTTCTTAGTCTTTTGGTCTAAGCATTCAATGGCAATCATTGAGAAGCTTTTGTCCATACTTTCTGGAACAAGGTTCTGAAATTGACCGTTTCGCTGATTATATAGAAATTTCTTTCGGTTGTTTGAATGTCATTGCTGAAATTTTTCCTCGAATGAGAACAAAAATTGTGAAATCTTCATTTGGTTATGTACTCCTCTGTTGCTCTTAGCTCAGATGCTCGCGATTTCCGTTTCCTCCGTGATTCCTTTCTCTAATTGATTGTTTTAGAGTTGTTGGTTTTATTCAAAAAAAAAAACAAAAACAAAAAAACAAAACAAAACAAAAAGGTAACCACCTTCATTGGGTAAAATACCATATTTTCTGCATACTCTTGGTTGTAATTGCAAGTCTCGTTGTTCCATGACATTTGCGGGATATATAGCGACAATTTACATAATAAGAAAAAGGGTGGGGAAAGAATTGGCGGAAATTTAGAGACTATATTGCAGGATGATTAGTCAGGGACATAACAAAAAACATGAAACCATCTGCTTGGCATTCGAGAGCAAATACTTTTCTTCTTTGACAAAAACACAGGAGAGATCATTTATTCATTCATTTCTTTAGAATTGCATGTGACTTATGAGGCAGCTGTTGGGAAAAAAAATATCTGGTCTGTTTTCATTTTGTGATACATCATATTAAGTACACTAATATCTATTTGTAATAATTGAATGCTAGTTTTGTGAAGGATACTGGCAATCAAGTAATCTCCTTCATCTACACTTAAAGACGGCATAATTGCAGTTGTACTAGAAGAGCTAGGAACCATGATTTACTGTATCACACTTCATACCTAGCTAGCTGTGAGCATTCCTTACTGGTTAGATGTGTCCATTTTTTCCCTGCCTACCTTACTGGTTAGATGTGTCCATTTTTTCCCTGCCAACTCCAAATATCTATTCTGTTTTTGCCCATTCTGATTGATTATTTACATATGTTCAATGTTGTACATCTAGAGTTCCACACTTAGTATGTGTGTTCTTGTAGTCGCTAGGGCAAATGACAACAAAGCCTTTATCCTTCTAGGTGGGGTCTGCTATATGGATCACACAGCGCCATTGTGCTTTGTCGAAAACTATATCTTTAGGCATATTATTAATCAAAAGATCTCTCTCTATGACCTTAGAGCCTGATAATATTCAAAGTCAAAGTAGTTGGTAATTCCAAATATCAGAACTTCATGAAAAAATTTTGGGTGTTTTTTATAAAATGTTATTATTTGATGGTTGTTTTGCATCTCAACTGCATAGTTTATATGGTCCTATTCATATAATTGGATGAAATATTAAAAGAATTTATTCGCAAAAGTCCAGATCCTTTATTCTTCTCTCCCCTCTGTATGGAAAATACTGAATTGTTCCCCATAGATGATGCAGTAAAGGAGTCAGAACATGCAAATGAATGCATTAGCCCATCAGAACAGAAAAACAATTAGCTAGCATATTCATGCAGTCACCAGGGAGAGAATTTTGACTTTTACACATAACTTCATTAGTAGCATTGATAGCTAACCAATCTCGACTCCATTCTTCTCTATTGGTATGTGCAGCAAAGGCGTGTTCCAACCCTTAATTAGAAGCTTTCTTATGGTAGTAAGAATTTCCTTACTTTCTTCTGCACTTGCTGTATATCAATTCCATTGCTTAAATAGAGTCTGCACCTGCAAGTCCCTCACATTGCTATTCCAGCACATTTGTTGGCTGATTTTTACGGCCCAGAGTTCTCCAATAGCACACAGATAGGATCCCAGTTTGCGATTAGAGCCTTGAATCCAATTTCCCCTGTCATCTTGAAGAAGCCCTCCACCTCCACATGCAATCTCACCATTGAGCTTAAAGGATCTATCAACATTTAGCCACCTTTGTCCGTGTCTTGGAGGAGGCAAGCTTCTCTGCTTTACTTATATTGGCTCGGCTGCTCTAAGCTTCAGTCTTGAAGTGGTTGCCTTCGACAAATCTATGGATGCTCCTTATGATGATATCCCCAGAGTTCATGCGTCTATCTTGAAATGCTTTTGAACATCTATCAGTTTATATGATCCAACAAAAATCTGATTCCAGTGGATACTGCCTACTCTCCTGTTTCCTTCTTGTTTATAAAATTCCATCAGAACCAATCCTTCCTGTTTAAAGAAAAGGTGTTCCGTGATAAGTTGGTAGAATCTTATTCCAACCCTCCTTTGCCACTCTTCAACCCCTTAACTCTTGAAGGGTGTATTTGAAGCATTTCTTGACAATACTTCTTTTGGAAGACTGATAATTTCAAATTTAAGTTCTGTATGGACATCCAGACTAGGATATTTAGCTCGAGTGAGCACAGGCTTCCTTGGCATTACATTTAAGTTGCCTAAAAACGCTGGAAATATATGCTTCTTTTCTTTTGGATTTAAGTTTACATCTACTTTGCAAAGTTGGTTTAAATATCTGGCTGCACTTCAAATATTGCTGGTGAAAATGTTTTATCTGGTCACGTGTAGTTCAGCACCTTAAGGAATTAGTATATTCTTGGAAGAGGGGCGATGAAGATATTTAATGTGGGTATGGACTGGGTAGACCAATATCAGTCATCAACAGAAGTCATCAAGCCAGGGAAAGGGTTATTCTGCAATTTAAATATAAATACAAACACACACACACACAGAGACTGCAGGGGAGTTATGTTTATGGGATCTTGATATTTGCCATTCTTCCTGCTGATCTTATAGTTCTTGCAATATAAAGTTGGGTCCTGCCTGCTACGATATTGCTGCAGAGGTTTAAATTTCTTATATATTATTTAACTGATAGGAAAGAGAAGGATGAATTTGATGGATTGATTTCGTATCAAAATAATGGCATAAATTTTTTACATGAAATGAACACTGAGTCAATTGAAGTTCTTAAAAAAAAAAAAAACACAAAGAAAAAATGAAAAAGAAACTGAATGATATGTATACCTCCAAAATGCATATTCAATGGAGTCTTTAGTTGTGGCTGTTACGATTTTGGTGAGCTTAGTCAGAACCATATAGAATGTGAATTATAGTTTTCATTTTATGGGCTGCTATTTTCTGTGTCTATATACGCTTTTTAATTGAGTCATGACATGTCGGTCTTTTAAGCGTGTTTATTCTATTTTTGCTTTAATTGTTGGAAGCAAATGAATGTATTTGTTCATCTGTTACACAGATGGTGCTTCCTTGATATTGATGATTACTCTGTAGATGATTGCCAAGGACTTGTAATGGCAGCTGGAAAGTCTGGAAGCTTCAACATGTTGGAGCCTTTAAGGCCTCCACCTACCAAGAAGTGTAGGAAAGATAGAGCCAAGGGGAAATCATCTGCTTTGTCTTGTGTGACTGAAGTTATGGAACCACGAATTTGGAAGGATTTTCCTGAAGATCTATTAGAGGCTGTCATTGCCCGACTTCCCATTGCCACATTTTTCCGCTTTCGCTCCGTATGCTGGCAATGGAATTCCTTGCTGACTTCTCAAAGCTTTTTGCAGCATTATGCTCAAGTTCCACTAGCAAGTCCCTGGTTTTACACCATAACTCATGAAAATGTGAATTCAGGAGCCATTTATGATCCTGCTTTGAAAAAATGGTACCATCCTGCAATGTCAATGCTACTTGCAAAGATGATTGTTTTGCCAGTGGCTTCTGCAGGGGGCCTTGTTTGCTTTCTTGACATTGGTCACCGAAACTTCTATGTCTGTAACCCACTGACCCAATCTTTCAGGGAGTTGCCAGCTCGATCAGTCAAGGTCTGGTCCCGGGTGGCAGTAGGAATGGCTCTAAATGGGAATTCAACTAGCAATGGCTACAAGATCCTATGGGTTGGTTGTGATGGAGAGTATGAAGTTTATGACTCAATGAAAAACTCTTGGATTCGTCCAGGAAATATGCCTGCCAACATCAAGACGCCATTATCGCTCAACTTTAGGTCACAGGCTGTTTCAATTGATAGCATGCTCTATTTCATGTGTACCGATCCAGAAGGGGTCGTCTCCTATGATATGGTCAGTGGGGTTTGGAAGCAATACATAATTCCAGCCCCAGTGCATCTGACTGACCACACACTAGCCGAGTGTGATGGACGGGTCATTCTTGTGGGGCTGCTGACGAAGAATGCAGCCACTTGTGTATGCATATGGGAGCTGCAGAAAATGACGCTCTTGTGGAAGGAGGTTGACAGAATGCCAAACATCTGGTGCTTAGACTTTTATGGAAAGCGCGTTAGGATGACTTGTCTGGGAAACAAAGGCTTGCTCATGTTGTCCTTGAGATCAAGGCAGATGAATCGGTTGGTTACTTACAACATGGCGAGCAGAGAATGGCTCAAGGTTCCTGGGTGTATAGTGCCGCGAGGGAGAAAACGGCAATGGATAGCATGTGGGACTGCGTTTCATCCCAGCCTCACTGCAATGGCATGATATTTAGTTTGTATTGGCAACAGTAATGGCCTTGATGCTTATGCATGTTGTTTCCACTTTCATTGTGATTTTACAAAGTAGAATAGGAAAAGGTGGTTTGGTTTCATGGTTCCAAATGCCTAATCCTCGAATGTTTCTGTTTGATCCTGTCTTCCTGGTTACTCCAATAAGCTAGCACTTTAATTTGAAAATTGAACAGCAGTGTTTGTAGAAATATGAGATGGTACGTAGTGTAAGATGAATACTTTGGTTGTGTGCCAATGGCCTTGTAGCTTAGTTAGTGGCATGTGTGCTCCCTTGTAAGTGAGAGGTTGTGGGTTCAATCCCATTTGTATCCTCCGGTTGTTAGTATCTGTCGATCTTTTTTTTTTTTTTTCCAAAAAACCCTTTGCTTGTGTTTCAAATGCCTAATCCTTGCACGTTTTAATTTATTATTTGAGTGGGTGCTACAATAAGCTAGTAATCTGAAATGGAAATTGGAAAATGTTGGACGCCATTATCATAATTTGTTTTTACTACTTTATAGGCAGAAACATGGGGTTATTATTGTTCTTTTTTCTTTATCACAAGACTGCAAGTCTTTCTTCCTCTCTTGCCCTTGGTACATCTTCGGCTTGGCCAGGGAACATAGAGAGTCCCTTCGTTTTTGGAAGGATTGTTGAACGGCAAAAAAGATTATGCATATTACTACTTGTTTTGCCTTCGAATGAAATAAGAGATCTATTAATTCTTGTTTTCAGATGCTCAGGTATTTCATTACAAACAACTATGCTTTAATTTGAAGCAATTCCCCATTTTCTTTCTTGGATGCACGAAACAAATTGAAAGGAAACGTCAGAACAAATATAGAATTGAAACCATGGATTAAAGATCCACTAGAAGTTCTAACCGGTCAGATGTCAACTAGACTCGGAAATTGCCCAGTTTAGATAAAAACCTCTTTCATAGTTGAATTGGATTAGAGTTGAGCTGCTATTGGGTATGAACCTAATTTTAAATCGAGAACAAAAACGTTTTTTAAGAAACCAAACAGGTCTTGTGATTAACGAAAAAATGTTAAAAATTTTGAACACCTAAAAAAGATATTGACCTTCAAAAAGTTCAATATATTTTTAGACCATGTGTAACTTTATGGTATTATTTCATTGAAAATTTCTTATGATATAGTGCTATTAGGTTGATAACTAGACTTGTTATGAATTTATTGTTCACACACACACACACACAACCTCATGTTCTAAATATAAGAGTCAATTGACTCTTTTTTTTTTTTTTTTTTGAGAGAATAAATAAGCTAATAAAGTTACATTAAATTTTTTAAATTTATCATTTTTCTCCAAAATAATTTTTTGACAGATAAATTAATATATAATCTAACGATACACAATATATGATATGATTAAGTAATTTATTTAACTTTATTAATCTCTCCAAAAAAAAGTCAATTAGCTTTTATATTAAGGACCGGAAGGAGTATATGTTATCTAAGCATGATGCTTGTGGAATCGAACTCATGACTTGAGTCAAAGTGGAGTCATTGCGTGCATGCGTGCGTGTGAAATATTCATATAATTATTTTTTAAAAAATTTTATTTATTACAGCATTAGTTTTTGACCCTCGGTATAACTGATTGAACAATGAAAATTGAGATCCATTAGTGTTTTCAGTTAGAAGTTCAGTCTATTTTTTAAAACATTAAGGAGCCTATCCACATCTTTTGTGGAGAATTCCCAATCTTCCGTGGCCGCATCCAACTTGTCCCCACAAGCTGCAGACCTGTATCAAGTACAAACCCAACTACCAGAGGAGTCACTTTCTAACTTAAGTAATATTGCTCCTATTCTTGAGGAGGTTGACCCTCAAATTACAACTACTTTAGTTGACGAAAGCGATAGTTAGATGGATGAAAAAATCATTGTGGAATCCCCTCACGTGTTTGCAAACTATAATTCTCACTCTCATATTGCTAACAGTAGTAGTGAAGTTGAGGATGCTGCTTGCCTTGGCATTGCTTGTTCTTTGTTGTGTGCTGATTGCGCTTATAATGTTGATGTATAACTAAGAGAATATGAGGATTATTTCTCTTCTCTACCATCTACTTACTCTTTTGATTTTGATTTGGGTGAGAAAGATCATAGCCTAGAATGCCAAACTCAAGAAATTCTCATTGGATTATTTCCCTCTAGTCTTGTCGGTAACAAAGATTATGAAATTTTGATTGATCAAATTACACAAGTTGATGAATCTTTTCCATCAAGTGTTATCTTGTGATTTGCCAACCAATTTAAAAAATAGAAATAATTGTTTTGACTCTTTAAAACCCTCGGGTGGTCATGATTTGACAAATTCCCCTCTTTCTTCAACTTTTGCCTTTCACCTCTTACTTCTTGTGATTACAAGGATGATATGGTATGCTTGAACACTAAATTGGATTCTACACCTTACAATTTGGGTACTCATGAGGATTTTCAAAATATAATTGTTTATTTGAATATAACAAATGGGAGCACTATTGATTTTCTTGGATATGATAGTTACTTGTAGTGCCTTTATTTCACTTGAAATATCTCCATTTCTCTATTTTTAGTTTGGGCGCTGCTGTGGGCTTACCATCTTTGTAGGCACATTGTTGGTAGAGTCCTCTACAGTACCAACCTCTACGTTATGTTGTTAGATCTCTTTCAATTGATCCCAAGCCACCATCACCAAGGAAGACAAATTTGGGAGAATGTGTTATTAAGGACAAATGCACGATTTTCATCAAAGATAAGAACCTCACCCTCAAGTGTCTCAATATTCTCTAACAAAGGTTTTCTCTTTCCTCATTTCTTAAATTATATGATTTTATTGATCTTAATTGTGTATTTGAGAAGATAAGTGTGGGGGAGGGACAAAAACTAGTAGAAAAAGGTACCCTTCTTTTGTTTCCCCTCATTGGGCTTTGGTTCTCTTGTCCTCCTTTGCACTTGAGTTTTGTATTGAGGTCAATGTAAGTTTTAATTGTGTGGGAGAGGTTGGGTTAATGTGCTTACTGTATATGCTTTTGTTGCTTCCTTGTGAAAGTATGTGATCCACTTGCAGAAAGACAATGAACCTGAATGGAAAGTTCAATAACTAAGAGAGGGCAAGACTAGAGCTCAAACAGCAACTAGCATTGTTCCTAATCAAGGATTTTGAGGATATGTGTAACAAGCTACCAATGGCTGTGAGGAAGGCTCAAGACACTAAGGAAGCTTGGTGGAGAGAGCATTGGGGACATTTCTCTACTCACAATAGACTTACTGGAGGTGTCGACAAAAGGAGCCAACCTGACGCAAGTCACTTAAGGATGGTTTGGAAGGAATGGGAACTCAAATTAGAGAAGCTTCCATCCACGAGTATCCTTTTAGGGGAACCAAGCCCCAAGAAATTAGACGAATCAAAATCAGAGTGCTAATTGTGAGTCTATAATGTCAGCTCCGACGGCTAATGGATTGTGCCCTCGGTTTAGAAAGAATCATATTGGTAGATGCTGAGAGTGTTTTAATTGCCACAAGATGGGGCATCTCGCCTATCACTGCCTTAAAAGACAAGAAGCCCAGCAGGGTAACCGAGATACTATGCCTGGCCGTGTATTGCTATGACTTAGTAGGAGCCTAGAGCGTCTCCTAACCTCATTAAAGGCACGATGCTCCTCAAGGGACATTTAGGGCCTGTTTGGTTTAAAGGGAGGGGATGGAATGGTAGGGGATCGATAGGAGGGGAGGATGGAGGATCACCTTGTTTGGTTTGATTAGAGGGGGAGGAAGGGAAATGTTTTTTAATGATTCTTTGTTTGGTTTAAGGGGGGAGGGGAGGGGAAATAATATCTAATTTACCATTTTATCCTTAGACTTAGTTTATATATTGTTCTTTATTATAAATGATTTAAATTAATTTACACCTCGATATAAATTATATAATTTATAAAAAAAATATGAAGATATAAAATGGAAATAGTTTTCAATTCCCCCCAACTTAGTTACTACTTTGTTTGATTCAGGTGTGTGGCACTCATTTGTTTCCTTAGATTGTGTGGCTAGGCTCTGCTTATGTATTCGTAATCTTCCTTATGAATTGAGAGTCTGCACCCCAACTAAAAGTGAGAGAAAAATGGATTGAAAATCAGCTTAGGATCGAATTAGGTCTTCCTCTGGTCTTTAAGTACCATTTCGAGTTGGGTCTTAGCATTGATGCTCCATCTTTAGCTCCACAACGCAAATCTGGAAGTTTTTCTGCGATTCAGACATTCATTTCGACGAGTCATATACTCATCAAAGAGAGAATGACATAAAGGCTCCATATTTGCTGGCAACATTCGCGTCGGCAAGCAGCATACTTGTCGAGGCGAATGAAACAACTCTTCTTGGTCATTTTCTAGTGTTTCCCAAATTTTTTCATGAGTACCTAAAATGTACAACAAAGCACTAGTAGCGTCAAATGTCCAAAAGAAATCATTTGCTTGAATTAAACGACAAATTATAACACAATGACCCTAATTAGACTTAATTCCAAGCAAAATCTCCTGATACAAAATAGTTCTAAGTTATGCAATAAAGGTATTAAAAACACATTAAATCCCCAATTAGACACCAACATATGCTATTAAAATATGGTACCATCAATTCCTAACACTTAGACTTTTATACTCCTAGACACAGGCAAATAGTACTAAAATCCAAGTTTCAATAACCACAATTACAGTTGAGAATTGAGCAATTACACAATGAAAAACAGTGAGTCAATTAATCAATTTACTCAAACTAACACTAAGCATAATCAAGAAATGCAAAGAGAATAGCTTACTTCACAACTAAATGAATAAGAGTAAACACAATAGAACTCTTAAGATATTAGTGTTTCACTCCTCTTACCTTTAGGGTTATTTTTCACTCAAACTCACTTAACTAACACCTTACAATAAACTTGTGACAACTCTAACATCTCCACCATTAATGGTAATGAATGTAATGAATTAAGAGGACTTTTAAGGGATGTAATGATGAATTAAGGTTAAATAGAATGGAGTGACATACCAAAAAGAATAGTTGTTATGCATGTCAACAACAAATTCAATCATGCTTTTCACTATTAATTGTAGCACTCAAATTGTACGTTTTGCTATTTTGTAAACTTGGTAATAAATGCATTCTTCTTTCTTTTTCTTTTTCTTTTCTTTTTTATGTAAAGACTTTGCTTTTCTATTTTTCTCTTTTCTTTTTGATTTTTTCTTTCTTTTCCTTCATCTTTTTTTTATTTTTATTTTTACATTCATGTATGCACCCAATATTGGAGAAGCAGTACTAAGATTGAAAAATTTTGGGACAATTTTTCCTGTTCACTCTTCCCCTAATCATACATGATGAGTCTTCTTCCATATTCGGTGACAATGGCAACCTCTTCTCCCTCAACAGCCATCGTGCTTCACTTCCTTCTCCTCTTCATCCCTCTCCCTCTTACACCCCTCCCTCCCGGATTTGGCTTGCGTTCGCTGCCTCTACATCCGTTGCTTGTCCTTTTCCTTAAATGACCTCGTTTTGCTCCATTTTAGGTGAGATCTTAGCTGTCCAATGATTATAATCTGGGCCGTTGGTTGTTGCCAACCTTCACCTCACAGAAACGCAAGGGAAACATCAACAGATACCATCGCAGAACCATCTAGCAGCTCTCTTGGTCTATGTTTGGAATTGTCATCTTCGTTATTCCCCTTCTATCGCACTTGCTTCTTTTGTGTTCCGATTGCGATTCCGATTATGCTCTTCCCTATCACATTCCTATTCAAATTTCTTTCTTTTTGCTTGCTACCCTCTCCTTCCTCTGCCTCTCTAAATCGGGTCACAAGTACGGCATGAGGATGTTCCTGATTCTGGTTAAAATAATCGCTGAGAGTGATAAGACTCCGGAAGTTCAGGTTTGAATCTGTTTCTCTACCCTTGCCTTCTTTGTGTTTGATTGAAGTTTAGAACCAATTATATGTAATTCGATTGCTTGTGCTATGAAATATGTAAAGGGAAGGGACAATGGATTCGGATTCTTCAGTGCAATTTATGCTATATATTTATTCTTCTTCTTCAAAACTCCATATGAATTTTGTCATGATATTGATTTCATCTGTCTATAATTGCAATCGCATAAAGTTGTTTAGTCAGTGATATGCACTAGTTGGAGATAGCTTTGTCATCTCTTCAATACATGTCAAAACCTAAAGAAACATTTGTCAGTAATTGTTCATGTTGTAGTCTGAAGTGCGGTTGGAATGTAGATCTGAATTAAATTTCAGTTCCCTGAATTATGATCAAGATGTGAGATATTATATATGTCTTGGAGATGAACATTTTTTTTGCAACTAAACAGAGAGACATAGCTAAAATGCACCTGTCCTAGTGCTTGAAATTAAATGGCTTCCAACACACCATCCTGCAAGTCGTGGGGTAAAGTCTTCCTAGATGTTATTAATAAAAATCTTAATGTTGTGTTCAAAATCTGTCCAATATCTTAAATTAATATATGGAGTAACAACACAAGCACCAATTTAGATCCTTTGAAATACTTCAGGGGATAAAATAGAGAGGGGGAGAAATTTCTTTGGAATCTACATATGCAGAGGTAGGGCCCATTAACTCTCCCTCTATTTCATCCTATGAAATATTCCTAAGGATCTAAATTTAATAGACATACTTGACCTTGTGTGGCTTGTGAGAAAGAACATTCTTGACATAGAACTGCAAGTAACCCAATACCTTAAGTAACAAATCAACTGATTATAACTTGGGAGTTTATTCAATTGAATTTCACCCTTTTCTCCGTTTAAATATAATTTTTAATGAGAAAAGGAAATTGATTATAACTTGTCATTCCATAACTCAAATTACATAATCATGCAGTTCTTGGGAGTTTGCCGTGACATTCTACAACAGAATTATGACAGACCTCTGATACAGTGGTGATAGATAGTAATGCAATTGGTTTTATGTGAATTACCAAACTCTTCTAGTGAACTGATGAGTATGAGTTCATTACAGTGACCATATGAACATAAGTGTTTTTGCTGGTAAACCAAGCTAGTTGTAGTTTTTGCTAGTCTAAATTTTCTTGCTTGGTATCTATCTGAACAAATTAACACATATCTGTAAACTGATGAACATAGGTGTTCTGTGGTAACAAGTAATATTTCTCATTCCAAACAAGTGCAATGGAAACAATCATAAAACAGATTGGCATGAAACATTTTGTGGTAACAAACATGAAACATTTCTCATTTCCTGACTTCGTTTTGTGACAAGTTACAATGAGCTTTCTTCATCAAATTAGAGAGCAACACAAGAGAACAAAATAATGAGCTTGCTTTACCCAAAAAATAGAGCAGCCCAAAGGAAGCCAAAAGTTTTACAAAGAAGCTTCACAAAATAAGTTGGAGTAGAGGCTTCATGCAGGAGGATTTAAGCCAATCATTGAATCTGTATTTGCCACCACCATTACCTCTATCACCATTACTATCATTGGATATGTATTTGATGTGAAGTTCAGCCACTTTCTTACTTAGTTCCAACGCTCCTTCATGAACAAAAGAAAATGCCTCTGGACTTTCTGATGCATCATTAGCTAATTTAACAAGTAGGGGACACAACTGTCTATACCGATTTGATCTTTGTAATTTAGGATCAACTTCAATTTGTTTTTCATTATTATCATACACAATACCAGATCGTGCTTCTCTTGTCCACCTCTTTACTATATATTTCTTGGGGAGTAATTTGACATCACGTTCATTCAAAACCCTCAATGCATGGCAATATAATATGCCCACTCGTTCAAACTTTTTGCAACTATAGGTAATTGTCTTTGTTGAAGGATCATATGTCAACCTATGCTCCTTTTTACTGCCGTCCATAGTAATCACATAATCAAACACGAAAACATCATCATTCTCATGTACGGTGACCTTTCTTTCTTTTCTCTCTTTTATACATGTAGCATCACGAAGATCACATTCACATTGGAACAGGTGACAAATGGGGCGACTATACACATCTGAAAGTTGACGAAGCATATTTGAACTCTGCAATATCAACCTTGGCAATTTGTCAAGTGACTCAAAATCACTTTTCAGTTCATTATAACGCTTATCCTCTATAACCTATTCAAATTGTTGGAAGAATCGATTGATATCCAATTTAACATGGGTGCAACCTTTGACAGATGCATTGACACTTTCACTTATTTGTGTGCTTCTCATGCCAAGTGTCCTTGAGTTCTTCATATAGCATGTTGCCCATTTCTCTTTTATTTGGTACATATATATCAACCATGAGTTTTTTGTCACATCCTGTTTTCATAATAATTCTTGCCAACATTCTTCAAACTCAATTTCATCCCAACAATGATACATACATTGGTTGAAATCACTAACCATTGAGTTTGGTAGGTGCTTCATTGCATTCCTTGAAATATGCCAGGTGCAGAGGGCATGCTTTACGTCTGGCATCACTTCTTGTAATGCTCGTGACATAGCAGCGTCTTGGTCACTAAAAATGGTGAGTGGCCTAACACTTTTGTGTGCACACAAGAAAGTTTCAAAGAGCCATTTGAAACTCTCAACAGTCTCATCATATAATAATGCCACTCCAAATATCACTCCTTTTTTGTAATGGTTGAGCTAGAAAAAATTGCAAGAGGTATATGATTACAATTCGTGCAATAAGTTGTATCAAGAGAAATAACTTCTCCAAAGCAAGCATAGTCGACCAGCATTCGCGCATCAGCCCAAAATATATTTGTCACTTGCTCATCTAAGTCCATTTGGTGAGCATGAAAAATGATGGGTTTTCTGCTAATTGTTTCTCAAAATACTGAAACATACTTCCAACATCACTGTATTTCATGGCTCGTTGCTTTCTTGAGTTAAGATAATTCTTTACGTCACTTCTTGTAAATCTCAAATTGGTTCGACCTCTTGCATATTGGCTTTGCAAGTTGAATGCTGCTTTTTGACTAATTCCAGCTTTTTCAGCATTTTCTAATTCATAACATTGAGCTGGTAATAGTTCCCGAAACGATGCAAAAAAGTGAACAGCTTCAGGAGGCTGAAGAAGATGATTATGATCTAAGAAAAGTTCATTTATCTTGTATTTTCCATATACTAGTTTAACTTTCATTCTAGCATTGCAACCAATTCTTGTCTCATCCCTTTGCCTCTTGGTTGTCACATCTTCTTTGTCTGACTTTCTCACCCCTTCTTTACAACAAACATATAGATAAGAGGTGTATAAGGACTTATCTTTTTTACTCTTGTTAAAGCTTTGTTTTCGAACACCAAAACCATTTTTTTTCCATATGCCTTCCAAAATTCCCATGCTTCTTCTAAATTGTCAAATTCAAGATTAAGTCTGGGAGTTAAATATATATCCATTGTATAAAACTCCTACAAAAATAAATTGGATAAACCCAATATAAACTGTGATCTCAAAATTGACAAAGGTATATATATATATAAATAAAAACAATTATACACACACAAATAGAAATCTTTTAGCTGATTATACACACACACACACATATGTGATAGATTATCCTATTATCTACATTGCTCAAGAATATTGTGGGTATTTGACAAAAGATTATCAAATAAGATTATATATGAATAAAAAGTTGTATGATAGAATATATATATAGATAAAAATTGTATAATAGAAAATAACAAATATGGCCTACATCAAAACTCATTTTTTCAATATATTAATCAAAATGATAGCTAGAATAAAAAAGAATATCCAGTATCAATAATCTTAAAGATTATCAAGTTAGATTATAAATCATAAATGTAAAAACTAGATATGAGGTATCAAGAATATTTGGGTATTTAACAAAAGATTATTATTTTACTCACCAATATTTAATATCCAATTCCCACAAACCTGTGCTTATTGTTTGTCTTCCCTAATATGACAAAACAGCATCCCAGCAAGCTCCTCTCATTTTCTCACCGAGGAAGAAGCACAGTGCGCGCGCACCAAATTGCAAAATGAAGGAAAATAAAAAGCAACATGGATCTGCCAAGTGACTAAAAGAAGAGATGTAATAGGAAAATATGTGGACAGCTAAGATTGAGTGAGAAATTCAACAGATGAGATCAGCTCTTTAAAACGACGTTGTTTTAATTAGTAGCCTTTCATCACCATCTATTTAATTGTTGCAAACGGATGGCCCAGATTTAATTTCCCTACCAAATGACGTCGTTTAAGGAAAAGGACAGGTAGCGGACGCAAGCTGATTCCCTCCCTCCCTCCCTCAATGTCCTTACACCATTGACTACCTTCTATTTAATGATGAGAAGAGAGAGCTATATCTTTAAAAAGAAATACCCTCCCTTCAATCTTATCCAATCTTTATTCTTCTCACCCTTGTCCTTCTTTGCCTCTACCGCTACTACCTATTTTCTCTCTTTTTGGTTTGCCACCATCTGTCTCCAATCCCAATGTTCTCTTATTCTCTCTATTAGATTCAGAGTTTTGATGATAACAAACCTAAGTCTAGTTTAATGTCTCTGCATTCTTATTCACAAGACTTTTGCTAAGAGAGTATTCGAATAGTATACTTACTATTCGAATACTGACACTCAATCTCTATCAGCTTTTATTCTGATAACTCTCAGACTATTCGAATAGTCAAATAATTATCTTGATAATGCATATGTTATTCGAATAGAGATACACTATACAATTATATTTTCAAATAGTCTTTGACTATTCGATTAGTATAATCTAATATAACAGTTGAAAGTTTTTTTTTCTGAACAAAAAGGTATTTGAATAGCACTTATATTTTCCAAAGTGAATACCAAATGCATTATTCGAATAATAGTATGACTATTCAAATAAGTATGGTCACTATTCAAATAGTATGACCTTTATCAGAATAATCGAGTATGCTCAAGAGAATTCTCAAATTATATTATTTGGATAATGTGAAAACTATTCGAATAGTAAAGCCACTATTTGAATAGTGTTATTAATATTCGAATAGCATTTCAAAACCAACATCAAGACTATGAGTTTGAGATAAGCAATTATTCGAATAGCAAGAAGAATATTCGAATAATATTGGAAGCTGAAAGAAAATTTTTTAGTCAAACTCAGAGCAAGTATTCGAATAGTAACTAATGTATCAAGATAATCTTTTTAAGTTTAAGATATCACTATTCGAATAGGTACTTCAACTATTTGAATAGTCTCAGTATAAAATTTTCAAATATTATTCAAATAATGGAAAAGGTATTCGAATAGTATGTTATCTATAAATACTCAAATTATCTTGATAACTATAAAAGTATTCGAATACTTGTTCATCATGAAAAACAGAGCATCAAATTTAAGTCTATGATTTCACAGAATCATTAAGTATTTTCATTAATCTTGTTTATTATCATTTTCCTTCATGATTAACATTCTCAAAGCAAGTTACAGGAGTTTAACACTTCAGAACTTTGAATTCCAAGAAAAGCAGATATACTGTGCTAGAGACATTAAATGCAGTCTGAGCTTCTACTAACCAATTCTTTTCATGTAATGCCCCAAATTTTGATTAAGGGATAATCATGATTATTATGGATAATTATGAATTTAATTGGAATTATTATGTTTTTTATGACAATATTAATTAATATGTCATAATTAGCGAAAAATTTGAAACAATGGAAATATTGGCCATAAGTTGGTAATTAATGGGAAAAATTATTCACTGACTAAGAAGAAATGAGATGTGTGATTATATGGCTAATTGAGGGATTAGAGAAGACAATTGGTGACTTATTTTGTGTAAACCAATGGCATGTGAAATGTGTCAAGATGAGAGTGTGAGAGAGCATAGGAAAATGTCAAATGGGATAAAATATATTTTCTCTCTCCTCCCCCCTCATTTTCGGATGAAGCATGGGCATAGAGAAATAATCATCATTCCTTCTTCTTCGACACTCATCTCATCTCTCTCTTCCTTCTCTCTCTTGATCGGCCATTTTATAAAAGGAAAGGAAGAAGAAAAGCTTGATTTTTGGGTAAGCAAATGACCTTTAATGCTTAATCTCACTTCATTAATGTTGATCCTTGGAGTGAGAGCTTCATTTTGGTGTTTTTAGTTTGGCCATTTGGTGTTGTTTTGTGCCACATGAAAATTTGGAAAGTGGTGAATCAAGAACTCCCTTTGAGAATGTTGATAAGGTGAGTGAAACCAATCTTTCTATCTATGTTTCATGCCATTTGAAGTAGTTTGTAATTTCTAGAAATTTAGGCCTATTTTGGTTGGATATGGGTCATTGGTAATTTGGGATGTTATTGGTGTGGAAAATGGTATTTTGGTATGAGTTTTGAATAGATAGATTGATTGGAGGTTGAAATGTTAAGATTGGTGGTTTTGGGATTTTGGTGTTTAATGTTGATTCAAACCAAAGCATGATAATAGAGTATGATTTTGGTAATTCTTATGATTCCATTAAATTCCTTGGGTGTTTTTGTGTTGGAGTAGCTTTGGTTGGTATTTGGGTTAATTTGGATCACTTGGTAAAAATTCTGGAAGTGGTGTCTTACCTTCTGCGTTTTCTGGTTTCTGATAAAATCATTCAAGTGAGAGTGAGCTCACTCAAGTAAGGGATGAACATCACTTGAGTGAGGGTGAGTTCACTCAAGTGCCTTTGTGTATTTTCCCCTCTGACCTTCGGTTTTCATGCTGCACTTTCGGGCGAGAGGCAAGAGTGTTGCCTCTCTTGCAGTATTGTGGGTTCTCACTCGAGTAAGCCTTCTCTCACTCGAGTGCTGGTGTATTTGTCAGCTGATATATCATCTCGGGTTGTCACTCGCGTCCAAAATTCAAGAGTGCGCTTTAACACTTACGAGTGTTGAGTTCTCACTCGAGTGAGGTCTTCTTCACTCGAGTGATCCTCTTCTTTGAAAGTTCTTGTGGTCTCGGGTAAACACTTCCTGTCCTCACTTTCTAACACTTGAGGTGTTGTCCGTACATCACTCGAGTGAGGCCTTCTTCACTCGAGTGTCCGTACCAACACTCGAGTGAGACATTTTCACTCGAGGTGCAGCAGTGAAAAGTCAGTTTTTGTGCTTCCAAAAGGGGATCTTTGGGATAGTTCTTCCAACCCTTTAGGAATTTTGTTAGGGGTATTTAATGACTCTAAAAGAGCAATATTGATAACCAAATTAAGTGTTATGAAGTGAAGTAAGTCTTGGAATAGAGTATAACTCTTCGTCCTTAATTATGAATATAAGATTTGACATTTGCCCTACTCGGGAGAGACCGGCGCTAGGACACGCATGGAAGGATCAAGGTAGTGACTTTTCTCTCATGTTGTGTATGATACTTGGTATGCATGTTTATCATTGTGAATGTGTTATCGGCCATAGGGTATTACAGCGCAAGATTTCATAGGGGGCAATGCTCATGATACCTACCTTGACCGTTGTATCTGTCATTGTAAGTGCTGAGGGTGCGTTATGGAATCGTGGATTCCTGTTTGAGTATCCAGCTCGTGGGGCTATGTGTTGTGAAATGTATTATATAGATCCCAGCTGTGGTGATATATGTGATATGTTCATGTGGATGTGCAATACAGCAAGTAGTTCAACGTGAGTCGTCGTAGGGGGTGATGCCCATCATACCTACACCGGCCGTTGCAACTATTGTTGTGATTGCTATGTGTTGTGGATGATTTACTTTCATGCTTTGATGTTGTGCATATTATAAGTGATTTGTTACTACAGGGATTCTTTAGAATCTCACTGTCCAGAAAACACAAATTTTTAGACAGGGCTGAAGGATCCAAGGGAAAGCGGGCGACAAAGAGTAGTTAGAGCTCTGGGCAAGGAGTTTTATTTTTGGAATATTTGGTTATCATTTTGTAGGCATTTGGATACATTTTGTTGGGGAATTACTTGTACATAGTGGAAAGTATTTATGTAATCCCCTAATTATGGGAAACTCTATAGGCAATTATGCCTTGTAGACCCTTATTTGATTAATGGAACCCGAGTGTATCGGGAAATTATACTGTACTCTGATATGTATGAATAGGAGACCACTGTTAACCGGTTTTGAAAATTTTTTTTGAAAACCCTAATTTTGGGAAATTTACTTTTTTTAAGTCCCAAGTCGTCTGTGGTCTCTAATTCCACATTAACCACATGTTTATAAACTTAAATCTCGGCCTTAATCGTAAAGGGGGTTACACTTCACCTAAACGGCTATATCCAAATAACATAAAGAATGTTCTGAGTAATACGCTTTAACTACAAATAGCAAAGGCATTCAAAGCAGGTGTTAAGACGCTAAACTACCGAACTGCCGAATTTTCATTTTCTAAACTCTTGTTACTTTTCTGTATTAATACGCTTCAGTGTTTATATTACCAACTCTGTAAGAGATAACATTCATTGATTCAATACACTTGTTTGAGAGATATCTTAAGGTTGTGGGACCTTAAGGTGGGCATCTACTTACATTGTGTAAGGGGGAGTGAGTATTCAAAGTGAGGAATAGATCGTTGTGTACGAGGTGCCAAGAACCCACTGAATCTTAGAAGGTATAGTGAAGGCATAGATTCTGTCTGTGGACTGGACGTAGGTCATTGTGAATTAGACCGAACTTGTTTAACTCCTAGCGTACACCTCGGTGAAATCTTCCTTACTCTTTAATCTTCTCCTTACCGTTTTCCAGTTTTAATCTGTTTTATCATAAATTTTTATTATCACCCAATTCACCCCCTCTTGGGTGAAAAGCTTGCACTAACATTTGGTATCATAGCTTGTGGTATCATAGCTTGGTCTTCTTTGTCAGATTTAATAGCCTAAGAAGGATCCTATGGAAAGCATGGGTGAGGGAATACTTCCAGATGGAGCCTCAATCACCAGACCTCCAGGCTTTAATGGAGAACACTTCTCATTCTGGAAAGATAAATTCAGAGTGTTCGTCATGGCAACAGAATATGGACTCTAGGAGGTCATTGAAGAAGGGAACTACATTCCAAAAAAGATAGTAGAAGGTCGAGTTGTTCCAAAAGTACTAGCTGAATATGATGATAATGATAAAATGCTCGTGACCCTCAATAGCAAAGCAATCCTCATGATTCAAAGTGCCTTGAGTTAGAAGGAGTACTTCAGAATTTGCGCTCTTCCAACAGCCAAGGAGATGTGGCAAGCGTTGGAAATAGCACATGAGGGAACTTCAGGCATTAAGGAGAATCGGATCAATACTCTTGTCATTGAGTATGATATGCCTCGTATGAAGACTGGAGAATTAATAGCTGAGTTCAAACTCAGATATACTCATCTAGTGAATCAACTTGGGGCACTTGGAAAGTACTATGATCAAAATACCCAAGTGAGAAAAATACTAAACGTTCTTTCTAAAGAATGGGAGGCTAAAGTCACAGCAATAAAAGAAGCCAAAGGAGAATCTATGCGATTAGTAGCTTCTCTATTTGGTAGCCTATTGGAATATGAAAGCAAGCTGAAGTTCAAACGTGAACTAGATGAAATTGATGACAAGAAGAAGAAAGGAGTAGCGTTAAATGTCATCAAGGAGGAAACATAATAGAAATCAGAAGAAGAGGTTGAAGATGATGAGATAGGAGTGATTGTAAGAAGATTCAAAAAGTTTTATAAAAAGGGACAAGGATTTAAGAACTTCAACAAAGGAGGAAGTAGCAACAAGACTAAGGAACAAATTATTTGTTATGAATGTGGGAAGCCTGGACACATCAAATCCGAATGCCCTGAATATCTAAAGAAAAAAGAAAGGAAGAAGAACAAGTTTGCAAGGAAGAAAGCCTTTGTCTCAGCTATCTGGGGAGACAATTCCTCCAATAAAGAAAGTGATGATGAAGAAACGGCTAACCTTTGTCTGGTAGCTCAAGAACAATCAGAAGAAGAAGAGGAGGAGGTAACTGAAAATCCTTCTTATGATGAATTACATGATGAATATAATGCCTTACATATAGAATTTATTAGAATTATCAAGGAACTTGTGAGTCACTAGAAACGGGTGAAATTACTTGAGGAACAACTTAAGGAACCAAAACCAGTTTCTTGTAACACTTGCCAAAGCTTAGAAAAGAAAAATGATGATCTTATCAAAACTCTTGAGAAGTTCACTAAAGGAAGTGAAATGCTCAAGGTAATTTTAAGAAGCCAAAAATTTACCAATGACAAATCTGGAATTGGATATGACTCAAAGACAGATAAGTCAAAAGGAAAGAAAAAGATGGGGAATCAATCTTATTTGAATTATTTTCAAAAATCTGTGCATGTTTCTAACCCTTTTGCTCATTGCTATTTTTGCAACAAAAAGGGTCACTACATTTCGTCATGTTATCATAAAAAGGGAAAAACTATGGGAATCTACAAATGGATACCCAAAGACATATATTTTCAAACTAACCACAAAGGACCCAAGAAAGTATGGGTACCTAAAGCCTAATTTTCTGTCTTTGTAGGCATGTTTCAAAGCATCCAAAGGAAGCAAGTGGTTCATAGATAGTGGATGCTCACGTCATATGACTGGTGACAGAGAAAGATTTACTTCCATAATTCCAAAGGAAGGAGGCACAGTCAAGTTCGGTGGAAATCAAACAGGAAAGATTGCTGGTATAGGAGAAGTTGGAATTAAGAACAAAATTCAAATCAAAGATCTCTTATATGTAGAAAGGCTAATGCACAATCTTTTGAGTATGAGTTAGAGTGCTGACAAGGGCAACTAGATCATATTCAACTCTAAGGAATGTCTTATAGTCAGCAAGAAAGACTTATCTATCAAGAAAGATGAACTTAAGGTAAAAGTCAAAGCTAAAAGAGAAGGTAATTGCTATACTATTGATATTGATAATCACACTTCTGAAAATTGCTTTCTTAGTAATGATGATGGATGCTGGCTATGGCATAAAAGATTGGCCCATGTAAATATGCGTCAGTTAGATAAACTCATCAAAAAGGACTTAGTGATAGGTTTACCTAAACTGAAATTTAAAAATGACTCAGTTTGTAATTCTTGTCAAAAGGGAAAACAAACTAAATCTTCTTTTAAAACCATAAAAGAAATATCAATAAAAGGACCATTACAACTACTTCACATGGATCTAGTTTGACTAGCAAGGGTAAAAAGCCTTGGGGGAAACTTATATACCTTGGTCGTTGTCGATGATTTCTCAAGATTTATATGGACTATCTTTTTATCCTCAAAAGATGAAAATTTTAGTGAATTCATTATTTTTTCTAAGAAGGTTCAAAATGAGAAAGGTATGTCAATTGTAGCAATTAGAACAGATCACGGAGGTGAATTTGAAAACCAAGCGTTTAGAGATTACTATGACACAAACGGAATTGAGCACAACTTCTCAGCACCAAGAACTCCACAGTAGAATGGTGCTGTGGAGAGAAAGAATAGAGTTCTCACGGAGATGTCTTGAGTAATGATCAATGAGAAGGAAATCTCACAAGTATTCTGGGCTGATGCAATGAGTATTGCCTACTACATCTCTAACAGAGGTTATATCCGATCAAAGTTGGGAAAAACACCATATGAACTTTATAAGGGAAGAAAACCAAACCTCAGTCATCTACGTGCTTTATTCACAACAATGGTAAGGATAATCTGGGCAAATTTGATTCCAAAGCTGATGAAGGTATTTTCTTAGGTTACTCTAATAGAAGTAAAGCTTATAGAGTATTTAATAAACGAACATGTGTTGTTGAAGAATCTGTTCATGTTGTGTTTGATGAAATGGATTCCCCTGCCAAATTGTTGTTGATGAGTCAGAGTTGAACAGTTCTGAAACAAATCAAATGATTTCAAAATCCTTAAATGAGTCTTTTAACTTTGAACAAAAAGAAAGTCAGCCTCCTCCTTCTGATCAACCCAAAGCCTGGAGATTTAATAGAAATCATCCTATAGACCAGGTAATAGTTAAGGTTGAAGAAGGAGCAAAAACCAGAAATAGTATTCTCAACAAAGTTAGCTTTTCTACATTTATTTCAGAACTGGAACCCTCAAGCATTGATGAAGCCCTAACAGACAATGATTGGGTTTTAGCAATGCAGGAGGAACTCAATCAATTTAAAAGGAATAAAGTGTGGCACTTAGTACCTCGGCCTAAAGATCATCCGGTCATTGGAACTAAATGGGTATTTAAGAACAAACTTGATGAATTCGCAATAATTGTCAGAAACAAGGCAAGGTTGGTAGCCAAAGGTTATAATCAAGAAGAAGGAATTGATTATGAGGAAATGTATGCTCCAGTGGCTAGATTGGAAGCCATACGTGTACTCTTAGCCTTTGCATGTATCAAAGGATTCAAACTTTATCAAATGGATGTAAAAAGTGCTTTTCTTAATGGTTATATTTCAAAAGAAGTCTATGTAGAACAACCCCCTAGTTTTAAAGATGTTTATAATCCAGAAGGTGTTTATAAACTAAGAAAAGCACTTTATGCTCTTAAACAAGCTCTAAGAGCTTGGTATGAAAGATTAAGCAACTTTCTCATCAATCACAGATTTGACAGAGGAAGAGTAGACACTACTTTATTTATAAAACAAAAGAAAAATGATATGTTAGTTGTTCAAATATATGTAGATGACGTTATCTTTGGAGCAAATAATGATTCTTTGTGCAAGGAATTTTCTAACATTATGAAAGGAGAATTTGAGATGTCAATCATGGGAGAATTAACATTCTTTCTGGGTTTACAAATCAAACAAAGAAAGAATAGAATATTCATATCTCAGACTAAATATCTCAAAGAACTCCTCAAGAAATATGGAATGGATCAAGCTAATGGAGCTGACACACCCATGAGTTCAACAACCTTACTAGATGCAGATGCAAAAAGACCTGAATTCAATATAACAAAATACCGAGGAATGATAGGATCACTACTCTATCTCATTGCCAGTGGACCAGACATTCAGTTTAGCGTGGGTATGTGTGCTAGATACCAATCATGTCCCAAGGAATCTCATGCTAAAACGGTGAAAAGGATTTTTAGATATCTTGCTGACACTATAGATTTGGGAATATGGTATCCTAAGGGAGGAAGTGAATATCTTATAGCATACTCAGATTCAAATCATGGTGGCTATAAGATAGATAGAAAAAGCACAAGTGGACAATGCTAGTTCTTGGGAGGAGCAGTGGTTTCTTGGGCTAGCAAGAAACAGAACATAGTATCATTATCCTTAATAGAAGCTGAATATATAGCTGCCTCAAGTTGTTGTGCTCAAATACTATGGTTAAAACAGCAATTGCAAGATCTTGGTATCTATCTCAAAGAAATTCCTATATGCTGTGACAATATGAGCCCCATTAGCTTGGCCAAAAATCCAGTGCAGTATTCAAGAACCAAACACATTGATGTGAGGCATTATTTTATCAGAGATCACGTCCAGAACACATACATAGACAAGATACTGTATAAGTTTAGTATGAGGATTGAAAAAGCGGTGACATACCCATGTCTCATGGCATCCATCTTAGCAAGGATCTGTGTCCTAGTATACCTGATCAGCGAGATCGCATAAGCAAGGTTCTATATGCCTTGGCTATTAGATCCATCATGTATGCCATACTATGTACTCGACCAGATGTCTCATTTGCCTTAAGTATGACCAACAGATATCAACAAGATCTTGATGAGCATCATTGGATTGCTATCAAGAATATCCTAAAGTACTTAAGAAGGACTAAAGACTTATTCTTGGTGTATGGTGGATTAGATAATGAGCTATGTGTAACAAGTTACACGGAAGCAAGTTTTCAAACTGACCAAGATGACCTTAAATCGCAATTTGGATACATATTCCTCCTAAATGATGGATCAGTAAGCTACAAGAGCTCTAAGTATAGCACTGTAGCAAATTCTACAATAGAAGTTGAGTATATAGCAACATCAGATGCAACTAAGGAAGCTGTTTGGATTAGAAAGTTCATTATGAACTAGGGGTTCAAATTCAATAAATTTGTTCTATAATAATAGTAGTACTATTGCACAGGCTAAGGAGCCTAGGTCACATCAAAGGATCAAGCATATACTCAAGCGATTTCATCTCATTAGAGAAATCAATGATAGAGGTGATATAAAAATATGCAAAGTAGTAGGAGAAGACAATGTTGTTGTTCCCTTACCAAGCCACTTGCACAGGCAAAGCATGAGCGTCATGTTAGGAAAATGGGAATTAGGCAAATTAATGATTGTACCTAGTACAAGTGGGAGGATGTTGGAAATTATGCCCTAGGGGCTAATCATTGTACTTTGAACATCATTATTCAATCAACTTCTCGATTTTGTTATCATATTATTTGCATGTTCACTATGATAACTATCTTTGGATAAATCATAATGATTGTCCTAAATATCCATGGTCGGCCATCTATGCGGGAGCAGAGATGAAGTAAGACTATTATGACTTTGAAAGGTATGGACATACGAATCAAAATCTTAGGCACTTGTAAGAATACATGGTGCTGGACCGACCCACTACGAGAAAGCTACATGGATCAAGTCATAAGCTTGTCTCATGTATAACCATGTCACTATGCCCTCTGACCTAAAATCATCATGTATTCCTACATGAGAGTGGCTCAGCTTTAACCTAGTCAAAAGTCATATTTCTCTGGGTGATGATAAAGGCTATGTTCGAGCTTGGTAGTTTTCATGCAGAGGAAAGAAAATGGTCATGATGGAATTTGTCCCTCACATTAGTAGAGAGATATTACTGGTTCCCTCGATGAGTAAGTTTGAGGAATGTATGGCTATACTACGATGGAAAGAAGTTTCCATTTCTACAGTCAGACTACTTAGGGATCAAGAAAGTAATGGTCAGGAATAGGAGGATGACATTCTCCATGCTTCATCCTTGACTAAAATATCGTGTGATAAAAGGGACCTGATATGGTTGTATGATAGGTTGCATCAGTTTATCAATCTTTTTATGAATTGGGTAGTCTTAATGTCTTTCTAGAGGCTGCTTATCACTTGTAGGTTAATATAGTTATTGGCTCACTACCAACTTCATATGGGCTTATAGGGTTGCACACAAAATAGTCTAACACGAACTATAATGTCTAGATTCATTGAATCTAAGATATGTCTAGATTTATTAACTATAATGGTTAATCTAGGGTAGACGAATATATATATATATTCAAAAAGAAAATTAATAATATTATATATACATATATGTATTTTTGAAATACATATATATATATATATGATATATATATATATATATATATATATATATGTCATATGATAATATTATTATATTGTGTTAGTTTTAAATTAGTTTTATCTGGTAAATTAAATTTAATAACTGACACGACAAAGATATAATATCTCATATTTAATTTATAAATATAAATTAAACTATTTCCATTAACTCTTTATTCAAATTAAATAAATAAGTTAAATTGAAACTATTAGGCAGATTTAATTAAACCTTATTTATTTAATTTGTTTATCAAAAGGCAATTAAGTGTTAATTAATATGATATGGATTTTGAAATCAATTAAGATTAATTTTAAAAATCCAATATTCATAAAAAAATAGAAAGCCCTGACTAGTTATTTAAAAAGGGTGAGCTAGGGTTTTATATAGGTGATGAAAGATAGATAGAGAGCCATGAGAAAAGAAAACTCTAGAGAGGGATGTTGGTGGTGCTAGCAAGCTGTTCGTGTTGGATTCCTATTCGTGTGGATATCTGTAGAGGGAGCTGATATGAGTTGTTAGCTCCTTAAGATAAAAAAGAAAGACTGAACAATTAAGAAAGGTATGTTTCTCTACTACTCGATTTAAACGCTGTTGACAGATCTAAAGTTGGGTTGGAAAAATTTTTTAATTTTAATTTTTAATTATGCCTACCAATCCCAATAGTCACAACTCTTGAGAAGTTGATAGTAAAAAATTTGTGAGGTTTGTAGAAGGCATAGAGATGTTGAGAGATTTATAAGGGATTCCCATGGTCAATTCAATAGTCATGTGAGATTATCAGGGGGTGTCAGTAAGAAGAGTTTTCCTTCGAGCTCTAGTGGATTTGGAAGTAGGAGGAGTTCTTAGCAGGTGAGCTTCTAGCAAAAGAGTCATCCTCCTATGAGTTAGAGTTGTAAGAGCCATACCAGATTGAGTCAAGGCCCCATCATAGATCAAAAGCATTAGCTCCTAGCGTGACTTAGTGCCCTTCCTTTGGTCATTGTGGGAGAGTATATTTAAGCAAGTATTGGACTTGCTTTATTTGTAGGGAGAAGGGTCATATTGTGAAATATTGCTATAAAGGAAGGAAGGAGGGCCAGCCATCTAGATCGCCGGCACTCGAGTAAGTGTTTGCTTTGACATTTAAGGAAGTGAGAGCTACGCTTAATTTGATCTGAGGTAATGTTCTTCTTTAAGATCATCTTTTATGTGTTATATATGATTTTGGCACTACTCATTCTTTCATCTCCTATGATTGTGTGGAAAGATTAAAGCTTATTATGAGTAATTTGCCATGTGATTTATATGTGTCTACTCCTACAAGAACACGTGTGAAAATTGCTATAGTGTGTAAGAAATTGATGTTTGCATGTGAGGGCCATGAAACTACCATTGATTTGATTTGTCTACCCATATGGGATATAGATGTCATTTTGGGCATAGGTTGGTTAACATCTAATGATGTATCCTTACAATGCAAGAAGAAAGTTGTGCAATTTAAGGCTTACTTAGTAATTGCAGAAATTTCCTAAGGTCCGATAATGTTGTCAGCGGCCTAGTTTGAGAGAAGTATAAGGAAGGGTTGTGAATCTGTTGTGGTGTTCTTCTCGGTTCAGGTAGAATTAAAGGGAAATATTGAGCATATCAAAGTGGTTAAAGAGTTTCCCGATGTGTTCCCTAAAGAGGTAACTAGATTACCTCTAGAGTAAGAAGTTGAGTTTGCCATTGAGTTAGCACTAGGGATAGAGCCGATCTCTAAGGCTCTTTACTGGATGTCACCTTTGGAGTTGGCTAAATTGAAGAAGCAGATTGTGGATTTGTTAGAGAAGGGTTTTATCTAGCCGAGTGTATCTTCATAGAGTTCACCAGTTCTATTTGTGAAGAAGAAAGATGGCAGCTTAAGGTTTTGTATTGATTATTGGTAGCTGAATAAAGTCACTATAAAAAATAAGTATCCACTGCATATGATAAATGATTTGTTAGATTAGCTTGTGGGTTTTTTGGTGTTTCCAAAAATTGATATAAGGTTAGGTTATCATCAGTTAAAGGTAAAGGTAGAAGACATTTTGAAGACTGGCTTCCATAGTAGATATGGCCATTATGAGTTCCTTGTCATGCCTTTTGGGTTAACTATTGTGTCAACAGTGTTCATGGATTATAAGAATCAGATCTTCAGACCCTATTTGGATCATTTTGTAGTAGTTCTTATTAATGATATCCTTATCTATTCGAAGAGTGAAAAGGAACATCAAGAGCATCTTCAAATAGTATTGCAAATTCTGAGAGAGCATCACTTGTATGGGAAGCCAAGTAAATATGAGTTTTGGCTTAGAGAGGTGAAGTTTTTTAGGTCATGTGGTCGTAGCAAATAGAGTAGCAATAGACCCTAGTTAGGTTGATGCTGTGTTGAAGTAGGAGCCACCTAAGTTTATGATAGAGATGTGCAGTTTGTGAAGATAGCTAGTTATTACCACAATTTTATAGAGGGATTCTCTCTAATTACTACACTACTTACTAGATTGACCAATGAGAAGCAACTATTTGTTTGGGATGAGAAGTGTGAGGTAGCTTTTTAAGAGCTAAAGACCCATTTGACCACCGCTTTTATTCTCATCATACTCGACTCTTACATACCATACACGGTGTATACAAATGCTTCATTGAAGGGCTATGAATGTGTGCTCATGCAAGATGGTAAAGTCATGGCTTATGCATCCCGACAGTTGTGGCCTCATGAAGATAATTACCCGACACATGATTTAGAGCTTGCGGCTATCATTTTTGCCTTAAAGATCTAGAGGCATTACCTGTATAGGTCCTAATTCGAGATCTTTAGTGACCATAAGAGCTTGAAGTATCTTATGAATCAGAATAAGTTGAACAACCAACAGAGAAGATGCATGGAGTTCTTGAAAGATTATGATTTTGAGTTGAAGTACTATCTGGAAAAGGCCAATGTAATAATAGATGTGTAACACCTTATTTTTATTCATCAATATGCCTTGTAAATATTTATAGCATTTAATGGAATAAAATAGTGAATTCTGGTGCATTTAGAATGACAAAAATAACCTTAGTTGACGTTATAAGTGAATTGGGCTAAAATAAGAACTAAAGTCAATTTTTATCTTCCAAAAATTGGGTTATTAAAGCAAAAATTGGGGAATAAAGTAGCACAATTTTTGGCTCAATAATAAGGATTGAGACTCGGCCAAAATAAGGAAAAAGAAAGAAGCCACAATTAAATGAAAAAATGTAAGGGCAAAATGGTAATTTGCCAATAAAGCAAAGACCAAAGTGCTAATTATTTTCCTAATTAATTGAGGCCGTTTTTAGCCAAATAGAGGAAATAAAGGGAAAATAAATGTTTGGGGATAAGCATCCCAATTTTGTTGCAATTGTGGCCAAGTAAAATAATTTGGAAAAGTCAAAAAATAAATATCTTGAAGGAAGAGAATTATGTAAAAGCAAGAAGCATTAATTATTTTGCTCTCCTCTTGTGAATTTTTGGCTGAATAGAAGAATTAGGAGGAAAAATGAATGCTTGGAAGATAATTGTTCCATGTGTAATAATTTTGAGCCAAGTCATAAAGAAAAAGGACATGGTAAAAATTGGCATTAAATATATTATTTCAAGGAAGATGAAGAGGATATTTTTTAAGAGCTTCTTATCTCTTTCTTGGCTCATAATTTTGGCCAAAGCTAAGAAAATAGAGAGAGAAGAGAGCTTGAAGAAGCAAGAACAAAAGAGAAGGAGCTAGGGTTCAAGAGGCAAGATCAAGATAAGTAGTTCTTCCCAAAAACATAAAGATCAAAGTAGACCACCTAGAGCCGGAAACAAGAAGCCATATCAAGCTAGGAGCTATGGTAACCAAAGACCTTCTCAGGGCAGAACATGTTGGTATATCCGTAATTTACACCATTTTGGTAAGATATGTAATGGTGTTCCATTACGTCAGGCTTCACTAACAAATTAGGCTCCAACCAGCAAATAACTTGTTACATATGCCAGAATCTTGAGCATTATGCTAATGATTGCCGACAATGGCAACAACAACCTGTGGAGCCGAAACAAAGATTTTAGGGCAGAGTTTAAATGATTACTCAGGAGGAGGCTAAAAAATATCCTAAACTAATACAAGGTACGATTTCCCTGAATAGCCATTCAGTACAAGTAATGTACAATTCAGGTACCAGTCATTCATTTATTGCATATGACTGTGTAAGATGGTTAGGCCTGAGTGTACACAAATTCCCATATGAACTAGTTGTCTCTACACCTGTGGGAGTTAGAGTTGTCATAGTCAAAGTTTGTTTGAATTGCGGACTAAATGCCAAGGGGCATGAATCTACAGTAGATTTGATTTTTCTGCCACTGTAAGGCTTGGAAATCTTCCTTGGTATTGACTGATTTATAGCAAACAACATGTTGCTAGATTGCAGAAGTAGAAGGGTCATTCACCCTAATCCAAAACCACATGGTGGTACAGAAATCAACTTTAACTTTCTTTTAACAGTTGAGGCTGAGAGATGTCTGGATAAAGGTTGTCAGGTTACATGGTATTCTTTTCCATGCAATCAGAAGCTGGAACAACATTAGAATGTATCCCTATAGTGAATGAGTTTTTAGAGGTGTTTTTGGAAGATATTAGCGGATTACCTCTGAACAAGAAAGTGGAGTTTGCAATTGACCTTAGGCCTGGAGGAGGACCAATATCTAAAACCCCATACAGAATGGCTCCAAATGCAATGACAGAATTAAAGAAGCAGATTGAGGAGCTATTAGAGAAAGGGTTTATTCGACCCAATGTTTCACCTTGGGGAGCTCTAGTACTCTTTATCAAAAAGAAAGACAAAAGCCTCTGACTTTGTATTGATTACAAGGAGCTGAACAAGGTGACCATCAAGAACAAATACCCACTCTATAGAATTGTCGATTTCCTTGATCAGTTATCTGGTTCCTGTGTGTTTTCAAAATTTGACTTAAGATCAGGATATCACCAGCTCAAGGTAAAAGCAGACGATGTACCAAAAATTGCCTTCAGGGCTAGATATGGCCATTATGAATTCCTTGTAATGCCATTTGGGGTAACAAATATACCTATCATGTTCATGGACTACATGAATCAAATTTTCTGTTTATATCTGAACCAATTCATAGTAGTCTTTATTGATGACATTTTGGTATACTCATGGTGCAAAATAGAACATGAGTAATATCTAAGAATCGTGTTGAATACATTGAAAGATAAGCAATTCTATGCCAAACTGAGAAAATACGAATTTTGGCTTTCAGAAGTTAAATTTCTAGGCCATGTAGTCTCAAAACAAGGGGTCTTGGTGGATCCTAGCAAAGTGGAAGCATTATTAAATTGGAAGAGGCTAAAGACTATTTTTGAAATATGCTGTTTTTGGGTCTTACCGTATATTATAGAAGATTTATACAGAATTTCTCCAAAATAGCTTTGCCCTTGACAAAGTTAACACGAAAAACTCAACCTTATCAATGGGACTACAATTATGAGAGTAGCTTCACAAAGTTGAAACAGAAATTAATAACAGCCCCAGTACTGGTAATCCCATAGCCACAATTAAGCTTTATTGTCTTCACAGATGCCAATAGGTATGGATTGTGATGTTTTTTAATACAGCATGGCTGTGTAGTGCCTTATGCATCTAGAAAGCTGAAGCCTCATGAAAAGAATTATCCCACACATTATCTTGAGTTAGCGCTAATTATGTTTCCGCTAAAAATCTGGAGATACTATCTTTGCAGTATGACCGTAGAGTTGTACTATGACCACAATAGCTTGAAGTATTTGTATGATCAGAAAGATCTTAACATGAGATAGTGCAGATGGATGGAACTGCTTAAAGATTACAACCAGGAGATAAAGTACCATCCTAGAAAGGCTAATGTCATTGCTGATGCATTGAGCTGTAAAATAGTGTAGGTAGCAGCCTTAATAATTCCTAAGCATAAACTAATCAAGGATTTTAGAGATCTCAATCTGACTAAGTAGATCATAATTTATGGCAACAATGTCAGTCAGGTTGAGAATGACCTGAGAGAAGGAATTAAAGAAGCTCAGATATAGGATAGAATAGCATAGTATATCGAAGATATAATTAAACAAGGAAAAGCTCAGGAATATGACTTGTCACTGAGTGAGCTAGTCAAATACAAAAATCGGATATATGTTCCGCCGTAAACAAAGCTGTAACAACGAATCTTAGAGGAGGCATACAAAAGTAAATATACTGTACACGTAGGAGCAACCATAATGTATCATGACTTGAAGTCCATGAATTGGTGACTAGGGATGAAAAGAGATGTAACAAAATTTGTGGCTCATTGTCTCACTTGAATGAAGGTGAAAATCATCAACAACCATTATGACTTCTACAAAATCCTAAGATTTCTGATGGAATGGGAAAGTATTACCATAGATTTTGTGACAACATTACCTAAGATCAGAAATCATGATTTGATATGGGTAATAGTTGATCGATTCACAAAGACAGCCTATTTCCTACCTATCAACATTCATTATTCTCCTGATATGTTAGCAAAGATGTATATCAAGGAGATTGTATAACTATATGGTACTCTGAAAAACATCATTTTAGACAGAGATCCTTACTTCACTTCTAATTTTTGGAGAGCGTTACATGAGGTTTTGGGTACCAAGCTCAGATTCAGCATGACATATCATCCTTAGACAGATGGATAGATAGAATGAACAATATAGACATTAAAGGATATGCTAAAGATGTGTGTCTTAGATTTCAAAGGCAGTTGGGACAAATTCCTTCCATTGCCAAAGTTTACCTATAATAATAGTTAGCACTCGAGCATACAGATGGCTCCCTATGAGGTGTTATACAGAAGGAAATGTTAGTCGGCCCTGTGTTGGATAGAATTATCTAAGAGGCGATTACTTCGGCCAGATATAGTTGATCAAACAATAGAGCAAATCAATATGATCAAGCAAAGACTATTAACTGCTCAAAGCTAGTAGAAGAGCTATATTGATAAGAGTTGAAAACCTCTAGAGTTTAAGGTCAGCGATAATGTATTTATGAGAATTTCGCCAGTCACAGGCATTGGCAGGGCATTGAAAGTGAAGAAGCTAAGTCTGAGGAACATTAGTCTATTTGAGATCTTGTCAAAAATTGGGCTAGTAACATATTAGATAGCTTTACCCCCAAATCTAAGCTTATTGCATGATGTCTTCCATGTTTCCTAGTTGAAGAAATTGATAAATAAAAGATTTACATATTTATTTTCCCTTATATGATGATTTTGTGGATGATATTTGAGCTCAATTTAATAAATTTTGGTGTAATTAATAAATAAATAATGATTTTGGCATGAAATAGAATTTCTTGAAAAATACTAAATTATACCCTCTTTCAGTTTTTAGGCAATATATGGAGCTCTAGATGTCGGATTGGGATGTTCTATATATGGATAAAAAGCTAAGAAAGAGCTCTACAACTTTTATGTTGAGACCAAAACCCAGTTCTATCTCTAAGGGTTTTGATTTTGCTTGGAAGTTGAGAGTAGGAATAATCTATCATTCCACCAACCATTCCATCTACCACATTTTATCTACAACTTCATCTTCCTTTTCATCTACTACTTCATCTACCATATTCTATCTACCACTCCATCTTCCTTTTCATCTATCACATTTCATCTACCCTACTCCATCCTTCCCTATATATAACCATCCTCTCCTTCACATTTTACACAACCATTTCATATCCATTTTTTTCCTCTCTTCTCCACATACACCATCTTAGAGTAATATCATGCATTGTATTTAATTCCTGCATGCCTCTTACATGAAGGCTTAGGTAGTCCTCATTTATGGATAGTATAGCTTGCCACCTACATGGAAGGTTTTACCTCCTAAAGAGATGGCTAGATTTTCTCCATTTTCATGCATCTAGTTGTTGTACATTTATGTTTTAGAATTGATTAATTAAGTTTTATGCAATATTAATTTATTTTGGTTTTGTTTTTAATTTCATCATGTGTTACATTTCTAATTTTTCTAGGGTGATGACATAGCTTACTAATGACGGATTGAATCTTAACTTATCAAATCTAGTTTGAATTTCTCCTTCATGATTGAGTTTTAGTTATTATTCTTAATGGCTTTATTTGACTAGACATCTTTTAAATGATTTCAATATGCATGTTGAGATGGAAGGAGATGCATGTGTATAGATCCTATAATTAAAACCATGACTTGCATATGAAATAGGAATATATTCATATGAGTTATGTAGTCTTACTAAGTTCCATAAATCTGAATGCATAATTAATAGCTTAAATTCACATAGGAATATATTGGATTAGCAATTAATTATAGAATTGCTTGACCTTGGAAGAGATTAGTAATTAAATTAGGAAAACTTGACTGTCAATCATGTGGAATAAATTGGGCTAGAATAGATAAGTGATTCAATCCAAAATTTGTTAAGTGAAATATAATCCCTAAGGCTTTTTCTCATAGATGTTTTCATATCATTTGCATTCATATTTATTTTTTTTAATTTTTTCATCTCAATCACCAACTAATCAATCAACTAAATAGAGTTAAAATTACTCATTTTGGTAATTAGTGATCAATCCTCGTGGGAATGATACTCTACTCACTTCTTTATTACTTGATTATGACAGTGTACACTTACACTATTTCATAGACCATTTACACTCATAACAGAAATATCAACCCCATTCAGAACATATGATTGAATATGAAGATGTAGATATGCGGGATGATTTGATATATGAGATCACACCTGATCGAATCATTGATTGGCAGGAGAAACAGCTCCGGCACAGGAGTATTTCACTCATCAAAGTTGCCTGGAAGGGATTATCTCCTAGAGATGCCACATGGTAAACAGAAGAAGATATGCGAAAGCATTACTCGGAGTTCATGGCTATGTATATGTAGCAAATTTCGAGGACGAAATTTATTTGGGGGGAAGAGTTGTAACACCCCATTTTTATTCACCAATATGCCTTGTAAATATTTATGGCATTCAATGGAATAAAATGGTGAATTCTGGTGCATTTGGAATGACAAAAATAACCTTAGTTAAGGTTATAAGTGAATTGGGCTAAAATAAGAACTAAAGCCAATTTTTGTCCTCTAAAAATCTTATTTTAAAAGAGCAAATTGGGGAATAAAAGAGCTCAATTTTTGGCTAAAAATTAAGGGGTGAGAGTCAGCCAAAAATAAGAAAAAAGGAAGAAGCCACAATTAAATGCAAAAATGTAAGGGAAAATGGTAGTTTGCCAATAATGCAAAGAGCTAATTATTTTCCTAATTAATTGAGGTTTTTTTTAGAGAAATAGAGGAAATAAAGGGAAAATAAATGTTTGGGGATAAATATCCCAATTTTGGTGTAATTGTAGCTAAGTAAAATAAGTTGGAAAAGTCAAAAACTAAATATGATGAATTAATTAATTACTTGAAGGAAGAGAATTATGAAAAAGCAAGAAGCATTCAATATTTTGCTCTCCTCTTGTGAATTTTAGCTGAATAGAAGAATTAGGAGGAAAAATGAATAGTTGGAAGATAATTGTGCCATGTCTAATAATTTTGAGCCAAGTAAAAAATAAGAAGTCATAAAGAAAAAGCAAATGGTAAAAATTGGCATTAAATATATTATTTCAAGAAAGATGAAGAGGATATTTTAAAGAGCTTCTTATCCCTTTCTTGGCTCATAATTTTGGCCAAAGCTAAGAAAATAGAGAGAGAAGAGAGGTTGAAAAAGCAAGAACAAGAGAGAAGGAGCTAGGGTTCAAGAGGCAAGAATCAAGGTAAGTAGTCATGATTTTTAGCGTTTATGCCTCTAAAACTCATGGAAAAACTCTTCTAATCTCTTTTCCTTCTTGAAAATCATATGTAACTAGCAAAAATCCAAGAGAAGAGCAAGAGAGAGAGAGAGAGAGAGGAGGGTGACGCCTAGAGAGAGAAAGTGAAAGAATCAAGAGGTAATCTCAAGAACATTAATCCTCTTGGTTAATATGTTGTTGTTGTGGTGGTTGTTGTTGTTGTTGGCTTGATTTGTGATTTTTTTTGTTGACTTTGTAAATTTAGGATGATGAAACCCTAAGGGGTTTTGCTACTCAAATTTCCACAAATCATGTTTAATAAGCATTTAAGAAGTTAAATATGTGATTAGGAGTGAAAAGGAAGGAGTTTAAAGGGTTAAATCAAGAAAACCCAATTTTTCCTTTTATTCTTGTATGTTTTGGCTAGCTGTAGAAATGAGGAAAGGAGCCAGAATTTCATCAATTTGTTGGTTTCTTTGGGTTTAGAAGGGAAAATTGTGTAGGGTTCATGTAGATTGTGAAGTTCGAAAAGTCTTGAAATGTGAAATGACAAAATTACCCCTAAAACCCTAAATAGGGGATGCCAATAGTAAAATTGTCTTTTGGCAGTGAGTTTGGCAAAACCGAGGTCAAAAATGGATTCTACAAGTTAAATTGTGTAGGATTAGCTGGGGCCATAATTTTTAGAAAAGTACAGTTAGGCGAGAACAAATGAACTTGGACCGGGATCTAAGGGGCATTTTGGTAATTTTGCAATTTTAAACTAAGATAACCAACAAAGTGAGTTTGGAAAAGTACATGAATGAGTAATAACTCAATTCTTGTAAACTTTAAATTTTATGACCTAGCAGTTTCCCCAAGTCGGGACAGGGTTCAGAACAGATTGAAAGCCAGAAAAGGGACTTAAGGTAGTAACTCTATCATCTTTCATACATAATATGAACTTGTATATCCTTTGTGTAACCCCCTGCCTTTAACCACGTAATTATAATTCGATATCACATAATTAAATTGGTTTAGAGACCATCGGATAGCTTAAACTCATTTCAAATTCCTACACTATAGTAGGATTTTCACCAAAAACTTTCAAAAACTCTTCTCTATCCTGGTCTCAATTTCAAAATTCGAATATAATTACCTGCGCAGTTAGTTAACATTCACACACATCAGAGTATATAACCAAATCCTCGGCACCTACCGGGTTCTATACATATATAATCTGAGGGTTTAAAAGTCTCCATTAGGGGATTACATAACCAAAATCGACAGTAATATTTACATCTCCAAAATATACAGTAATCCCAAGTTCAAAAGAAGATAACCAACACCCTACAATTAAATATACCCCGAAGGGGTTCTAATCGCTCCGGGTTGCCCGCTTCTCTTTAGCGCCACTAGCCCTGTCTGAAATGTTAGTCATTAGAAAGAATGAGATTCAAGAGAATCCCAGTAGTAATAAATCACTCATACAGTGCATAAACACAAAGCATATAAGGTCATGTTAGCAGCATCACAATGTAACGTGGTTCACACCACAAACGACAGCACTCATGGCTGTAAACTCTAAGCGTCAGCTTTCCCTACGATCTCAATATGTTCACAAAGTATTCACTAGGCATCAGCTTTCACTGTGATTACAAAGCATCACAATGTCACAATGTATTCTCAATGCACGAAAAACATATATACAATGTTTCACACAAAGTATAAGAGAGGAGTCACTACCTTGTTCTTTCCGATTATGCTCTAGCGCAGGTGGATCACGAACAGGGCAAATATCGAATCCTACAATTCCAAATGCACCATTTAGACACTTCCATAGTATTTCTTGGGGTTATATGAGTCTATAATGAATATTTACAAAAATGCCCCCGGGGACCCGGCCCGGGCCCGCCGTACCTGGTCCGGCTGCTTCTTTACCGAAATTCTACTCGGGGCTATTCTAGCATATTTCTACCCAAGGAATCCATTTCCGGATTTGGAATTAGCAAATTCAATGTTAAATTACAAATTTACCCTTGGCAGCCCCACTTTAAGGGTTTTAGAGGCGTTTTCGTAATTACGCTTTTTCGGCCTTTTCCGAAAAAGTGACAAACTGTAACCCCGCCTAATTTTCGCTCCTAAACTCAATGGAACCATCAAATTATTGAAAATCCAACTCTAAGACTCATTTCTAGAGCTGGCCAAAATTTAGGAGTTCTCCAGGAAAAATCGGGGTTTTACGATTTCGGCTCCGTAAACACGTTCCTTTCTACTCCTAACCACTTAATTAACTATTACATTAGGTTATAACTACCATTTGAACCAAAATTGGGCAGAATAACCCTTAGTCAACTCAATTCCCAAAATTTAAAACCAACGGCAATCTGGCGAAATTTCACTGATTAAATTGACCACAGCAGCCATAATAGTTAATATACGAAGGTTTGGAAGTAGCCTCAAGCTCTCACAAGTTTTTCCCAAATATGGCTAAAAACCCTAGGTGTTCCACAACAGATTTTAAGCTTCCAAACCTTAAAGAACAAAGAGGAGTAGCTTAGGGTCGGAGTTATACGCATTAGGAGCTAAATTGTCGGAGAAATTGGCTTACCTTGTGAGATTTCTTCTCCTTTCTCTCTCTAAAAATCTGAACGTTCTCTCTCACTTTCAGCTGCTTTTTTGTGCGTGAAATGCTGAATGAAGAAGATGAGAATGATATATTATAATATCATATATCATTTTAATGATTTATGGAATTTTCCAACAATTCCAAAACTAATTTTTATTACATAACTTCCTACATTCATGTAACCATGCCATCATGTCCAACCAATATTTCCTTATTTATGCCACATGTAGGAGACACCTAGGGGTCCCTCCCTAAGGTCTCAATTGGCTTCACAACTTGTTTCGGTTACGTATACACGTAAAGTCTCAATTTTGGTCAGAATTGCATTTTTGCTCAAATTTTCCATAAATTCATATTAAATTGACCAAAATATTCTAAATATATTTTTCCTTTTATTTTCCTTAATTAATTGAAATTATCTTCAATTAATCGGAAAAATAATTAATTTTGTGATAATTTGGCAAAATTACGATTTTGCCATTACCTTTTTAATCCAATTTCTTCTCTTATTTTTCTTTGGCCAATTTCTATATATTTTTGGACCAAATATTTTCTCTAATATTTCTTCATTTTTGGACCTTAATATTAGGCTTTTTAAATCACCCAAATTAATTCCATATTCATTTTTGCCCAATTTCCCGTGAAATTGAACATTTATAAAATTCAGAAATTCCAAATTCATGAATATTCACCATTTTATTGAGTTTTCCCAAATAATTACAATATATTTGGTGAATATAAAATTTAGGGTGTTACACTTTGTGTATACCATCTTCTGTGATATGTATAATACACTCTCTAATTGGGGCAAAAAAGCATAAGTACCGTCCGGGGGGGAAGTACCCTAATAGCCTAAAGAGGATCAAGTTATGAGACACAGTGCCAAGAGGGTATATTGGCTAGTCTGTGGTTGACACAGCTGAAGTACAGACAAGTAGGGGTTCTAACAGTGGTTGGCCCTGAACATGTACACATTCTGATTATGAGTTTTATAGTGTTATTATTCTGCTATATTATGTGGTGCTTGGCATATTTAATTATTGCATATTATATGATTGATTGTATGATACTACTAAGATATGTTTGAATCTCATCATTTTCAATAATTAAAATTACTCCAGCAAAAGCTAGTGACTCAGAGGACAAAATGGTAAATACCAATATTTGAGGGTATCGGTTCAAGCAAGGATTACTGTTGGTTACCCTTAGTTTTATTTTGCAAAATTTGAGGATCTGTATATATTTTTCAAACCCTATGGGGATTTCTTGTATTGTAAACAAGTACTCAGTATCAGTATATTTATGCTAATTCTATATGCTTGTGGAACTATTCCTTTACTACTCTAGCAAATATCAAAATGTTAAGGGGTTTGACAAAATGAATTGAGTCATAAGGCTGTACATATGTTCCATTTAGTAGAGGTGGATATTGTGCCTAAGTTCTAGGTGGTTTTAAGTGCAATACTTAGGAATTTTGACTTTTATGGTGATCTAAGAATGTCCTATATGGAAGATGACTGACTATTAAAGATCAAAGAAGAGTTAGGGAATAGTGAAATACCTGGTTATAATATTGGGGATATAGGTATATTGAGGTACAAGAAGAGGATTTGTGTTTCAAACAATGAGTAAACCAAGAAGACAATTCTTGAAGAGGCTTATCGGAACAAGTATACCATTCATTCGAGAATCACTAAGATGTTTTGAGATCTGAAGCAAGGGTATTGGTGGCCTAAGATGAAGTATGATGTGACAAAATTCATAATGAAGTATCTAACTTGTCAGAAGGTAAAGAGCAAGGATTAAAAGGCTCTAGGGCTACTTCAACCTTTAGAGATTCCTCAGTGGAAGTAGGATAACATTTCCATGGATTTCATTATGGGATTGTTTGAGACTACATCATACTATCACGTCATATGGGTCATTGTGGACGGATTAACGAAGTCGGCCCATTTCCTTCCTTTCCATATCACATATAGCTTGCAGAGGCTGATTCAGTTGTATATGGATTGGATTGTCATGTTGCATTGTGTGCCTTTAAATATTGTGTCAGATCATGATATGAGGTTCACATCAAATTTTGGGAAGGCGTTGCAAAAGGCTAGGGGGACTAGGTTGAAATATGTTGAGGGCTTATGCCATTGAGCTACCTAGTAGTTGGGATCATCACTTGCCTTTGGTAGAATTTGCCTATAATAATAGTTATTACTTAAGCATTCAAAAGGCTCCTTTTAAGGCATTAGATGATAGAAAATGTAGATTGCCTCTTTATTGGACTGAATTGAGTAAGAGAACTATGATTGAACTAGACTTGGTGGATAAAACTACAAAGAAAATTGAGATGATTCACTAGAAGTTGTTGACTGCTCAAAGCAAACAAAAGACCTATGCGGATAGGCAATGTGAACCTTTAGAGTTTGGAGTGGGTGACCCGTGTTCCTTAAGGTTTCATCGGTGACTGTGATTAGCAGATTCATTAAAGGCAAGAAGTTGACTTCTTGATTCATTGAGCAATACCGAATTTTGGAGCAAATTAGACCAGTTGCCTATCTAACTGCCTTACTGCCAAATTTGTCAAGTGTGCATAAGGTGTTCCACATGTCGCAGCTTAAGAAATATCATCCAGATCCTTCACATGTGATTGCGCCTAAAGAGGTCGAGTTGAGGGAGAATTTGACCTATATGCCTAAGCCAGAGAGGATCTTAGATGTGAAGGACCAACAGTTGCGAAATAGAACAATCTGTGTCCTAAAAGTTTTTCGGAAGGGTATGTCTCTTGTTGATGCTACCAAGGAAATCGAAGAGCGAATGAGGCGTGATTTCCATGACTTTTTTTGTTTAGGTATGTTTGTGTGCTTTAGTAGTATTGATATTTGTGTTTGCCTTGAGTTGTGATTGTGCTTGTCTGATATTGTAAATGAGTTTGCGTTGGTGACTTGTGTTTTATTGGTGACTTGTGTTTTATTGTGCTTGGTGTGCCATTTGAGTTGTGGGGATGTTGCTTTGGCTTTGATGTTGTGTTGAAATATTGTGTTGTGGATTGTTGTCTTTCTTGACTTGTGAATTTTGGGAGCAAAATTCTATTTAGGTGGGGGGAGTTGTAACATCCTAATTTTTATTTTAAGATTTAGTTACAAATAAGAAAGAATTATTTCCTAATAATCTGAATTTATCATGTAATTATTGAAAAACCATTCTTTAAAGTATGATTTACAAGAACAAAAGAAATTATAAAGTAAAAAAATTGAAAAATTAATGAAATATAAATATTCTAGTTTTTTTTTAAAAAAGAGAAAGTGTTTATATTTGTATATAGTTTTATTTGATTTAAAAGAAAAATAATAGAGAAAAAAAGAAACGAACAAGAAATAAATGGTATATGTCAATATAATGTATATATATGGATTTAAAAGAAGAGAAGGAATGTGCCCTTCTTTTAATTAAAAGTAAGTAACATGCGTGTGCGTTGAGTTTTACATATTTGTATGCCCATGAGTCTTGTCATCTATTGTAAAAGGGTTGGTAAATAAAAAAAACTTGTCTTCTTCATCTCCAGTTGCCACAGCTCCATGTTTGCACGATAGGATTCAAACTTTCCAAATCATTTTGGTGTTCAAACTCACTTCCTTCTAAAAACTTTCCTTCATGAAAGTTATTCCACATATATTTCTCTTTCTATTGATGATAATATTATACTAATTAGAAATAATTTTGGTCTTAGGGTTTTAGGAGAGTTGAGTTTTGAGAATAGATGGCTATATACAGGTAAAGGAAGGAAAATAACTAATTTTAATCGGTTTGGATTTATTATTTGGTTGTCTTATGATTTTATAACAAGTTGCTTTTAAAAACATATTATAAATTACTGTTTAGGACATTTTTGTCAATTGAATTTGGGTTAAACAATTTATTTGGGTTATTGGTGGTATGATTGAAATTTTAATCGATTTAGTTTTGTTTTATTTTGAGTTATAAGAAATTATAAGTTAGGATTTGATATTTTAGTTAGGGTTTGATATGATTTTGATTATATATAGGTTTGAAAAGTTGTTTAATAATTGGGTGAGGCTCATTTTAATTAGAAAAGCAATTTAATTGGTCTAGGATGTTAATATTGATGATTTTATGACTATAGGTGTGTTGGAGGTGAAACTTTTTTTAGAATTGGTTGACAACCAAAAGTGAGGTGAATTGGGTGTAAGATAAGATACTAAGAACTTTGAAATTCATTTGGCATCTTATGAAATCAATAAGTATGGAAACATGAAACTATAAGTATCTTAAGACATATATGTTGTAAATATAAGAGCTTAGGGAAGAAAAAATGCAAACTGTGATTTATCATGGTTCGACTTAATCCACAATGACCTACGTCCAATCCCCAGGCTCCTCCTGAGATTTTCAATCCACTATCTTTTTGTTTAATCCGAGCACAAGAAAAGCCTTTACAACCCAGAAGTTTAGCCGGGCACTTGTGAAGCCTTTTACAAATCTCTCACTGAGTTACTCCCCCTTACACACTTTAAGGATACAACCTTGATGATGAAGGATTACAATCAATCTTCTCTCTCAGAAGTGAACAAAATGAATACTGAAGTACAATACAAATAATCTCTTTCTCAAATAGATTAGATAAATACTGAGAAATAAAGAGTATATGCGATGAGCATTGATGTTAGGATGTTGGCATTTAGACAATGTATGCAATGGTTCTATCTTCTGTTTTAGATGATCTTCTATTTATAATTGATAAGGATTGATGACTGTTTGAGCATTTCAACTTGTCCGATGGAGTGTTACTACTTCTTTCATCCATTTACTTGAATTTGAAAACTAGTTGTTACGAACATTGACGCTCTGCTTCCGTAAAGTCACATTTTGACTCTTCACATCATAATCTTTATTGTATTCCTAGAGATATACATTAAACACTAATACAATGAAGAGTTAGAGTGATTGGAAGTAAGAAGAGTGAGTTACACCATCATTCCTATGATTTTCTAAAACTTCTGAAAGTTGTTTGTAGCATCACTTGAGTGGTTACTCAAGTGATCCTGGGTCATCACTCGAGTGATCCTGGGTCATCACTCGAGTGATCCTGGGTCATCACTCGAGTGATCACTTGAGTGAACCCCTTCAAAATGTGGCAGAGAGCTTCGGAGCCCTTTTCTAATTTTATCACTCGAGTGGTCATTTGAGTAATCTTTGGACAACACTGAGTGATCTCTTCATTTTGATTCAACATATGGCAAATAATATATCATCAAAAAGCTCTTGCCATGTACATTCTAATGCAACAAGAATTAGCTCCAAACTCATTGTATTCAGAAATTTATAATCCAAAGAGTATCTTTTGAACTATACAATGTCTGAAATCACAAGTATCAATTTCTAGAAGGCATAAATCTTAGTATATAGCTTCAAATATGACAAATTACCTATCTTTGGAAATCTATTTAAGTCTTCTTTCATATGGCACTAGTTTCATTACACTCCGATATATAGTTTGGGAGTTATGTCCAAAATATCGAACCTACCTTGTACTGTGATATTGATTTCAGTGTCAACTTTTGAAGCTGATATCTTTCTCATATGAACTCATTTGAATGTGATTTTGGTCAAAATGATGTATTGGGAGTTTAGTTTCATATGACACTGGTCTCAGCTTAATCTGACGTGTGGTTTAAGAGATATGGCCAAAATACTGAAGTTCTGTCATACTGCGTGAAAACAGAGCATGTCAGAATGCTCATCACTCGAGTGGTCACTCAAGTGATTATGTCTATCACTTGAGTGATGCCCTCTAAAACATGGCAGAGAGCCAAAACTCAAGGAACACCTTGGGGAATTTCCATAACTTCCATGTAAGTCATTTTAACTTCATATCGACCCATTCCAACCTTCGGTATCAATTCTAAGAGCTTGAATGTTGATATTCTCATTTGATCTTGCAAGTTTTTCTTTGTTCTTCTTTCTTCAATCTCTTTCTTCTTGTTTTTTTTCTCTTGATGATCATTGTTCATAGCCCAACTAGATATCTTCTTGAATTGATGATCATTCTTCATAAACCAACTAGATATCTTCTTGAATATCTTCAATCTTCTTCTTTCTTTGCTTGACTAATTTTGAATCTTGATATTCCCATTAGATCTTGCAATTTCTTCTTTCTTTAATCCCTGGCCTCTTGATTTTCTTCTTGATGATCATTCTTCATTTATAAGGCATTATAAGCAAATAACATCAACCTACCATCAAGTTTATGACTAATCTACAAGATATACAAAATTAAATATAGTAGTTGATCAATGTAGAAGATAAATACATTATGTAAAATTTTTGCTCTCAATATTTAACATCATTAAAACTAATTATATCTAAAAACTTTAAGTTATGAAATTGAGTGAGTAAATAAGTAAGCCTTGTGGAGAAGTAAATATGAAAAAAAATTAGAATTGTGTTGCTCTGCAATAAAAAATGAATTTGTCAATAATACAATATTATCTCCCCCTATTTGAAAACAAGTTTGAAGCAGGTTTGAAACAATTTGAAGAGATTTTCAAGAAACCCTTTATAATCAAGGCAAATTGAAATCAATTATATGAAAAGTATTCTTGAAATATAAAGAAAGGGTTTAGAAATGATCATTTCGATTCAGCAAGCTGATGATTGATCCATAAAGTCCATTTCCTTCTTTTCTTATTGTGTTAGATCCATGATGTTATGTTTACCATACTTTCAATGCGCAACTCTGATGGATCAAGATCATAGGATTGAACTATAGCTGGCTTAGTGGTAGACTCTAAAGTGTGCTCAATAGAAAACTCAGGAATAGCCTTCCTTAAAATGCTACATCTTGATTTGTGCCTTTTGTTGCTTTGAGTATTGCAGCCATTATTAAATCATCTTTCTTCAAAGTTGATATATTCTCCTTTTAGTATGTTGAGGAATGATCTTGCATAGAACAAATTCTCCTGATGTAAGTAAAAGCATTCTTGCAAGGAGAATGGTTAGTGCAATCAAGTATCAAATGTTTCCTTTCTATAAAATATATTCAAATGAAGATCAAGGAAAGAAGAATATAGGAGCAACTCATCATCAAAACTAATCAAGAGATAATGAATACAGATGAGCATGCTTTTCTTCAAATAAAGGAGATAAGCTTTTTAAGATATAAAACACATGTAAATATGAAGCTCCCCCTTAATGAATGCATAGCTTAAAAGGAAATCGTTATGAGTAATACAGTTAATAACTCTTCTGGATTTGTAAAACCATTAGAAATTTCGTAGAGAGAATGAGTATGAAAATTTGAAGATTTGGAGAGAAATTAGGTTTTGAAAATGACGATGCTATTCAGGGTTTTAAGGTTGTAACCCTATATCACTCAAGTCATCACTTTAAGTAATGCAACTCAAAGGAATTGAATTAATAAAGAATACAATACCTCACTTGAATAATATCGTAATTACTCAAGTCATAATCCTCTGCAATCTATTGATGCATAGTTGGCTACTCATTGTCTAATGATTTAATCGATATGAGGGATGCTGAAGTGTAATCTCTGTAAGTACTTTAAGATACCAAGATGAGCTCAGAATAAAGCCTTGCAGTTGTGGTTGATAAGTCACAGAGTTGTCTAAACTTGCTATTCACAAAAGTGAGGAATTTAGCTTTATTTATAGCAAGCTTAGTGTGAAATCGTTGAAGCTCCTCTCTCAGATACCCCTAGATAGATGGACCAAAGAATAAAGGATCAAGGAGACCAACTCTAGCAAAGTGTTGTATCTCATCTATCCTTGAAGTCTCAACTCCCATCCTTTGAAGTGATCTTCAAAATTAGTTGGAGTGATTGCGAATTACTTAGAGTGATCACAAAATCACTTGGAGTGATCCTTATAATCACTTGGAGTGATTGCGAATTACTTGGAGTGATTATCAAAATCACTTAGAGTGATTATTAAAAATAGGTATATCACTTCCAGTGAAATCCCATTGCACTTAGAGGTCCAGTGTTAAGTAAACAACATTTGGAAATTTTGATATATCATATAACTTCCTAACTTCACAACCTTAATGTGCTTCTCATCGGTATTGGTAACATCAAGTGAAGCTCAGTCAGTTTCAATGGTAGATCCAATGAAGAGAGCTCTAACTGATTTAACTCTAGTTGAGGATTATACTTCATTATCTCTAATTGTTGTCTCTAATATCTCTTTAATTATTATGCCTTCATTAAAGCATAACTCAGCAAGCTCCAATAACCAAGGCTCATAATTGCTAGACTTGTTCTTGGCCTTAAAATGAACTTAGTCAGGGCTACTAAGAGATCTTCCTCCTCTTTCTCTTTCTCTAACTATATCACTATCTAGTTCTTTGCTAATGATGGGGGTGTTATTTGAGTAATATCACATATTCTACTTCAACTCACACTGCAACACTATCATTTATGCCTTTTCTGTTAGCCTCTGATCTTTGTATCTGAAAGAAGAGCATTTTGGTCAACTCCTGCAAAAGTATAAACATATGCTCTTTGGTACCCAACTTTTTATGGGTCCATACAATATTAGACAATATAACTCTTACACTCTTATACAATTGAACTACATGATCATTAAGCAAAGAGTGTATTAAATCACCAAAGATTAAAATTATAATATCATCAATTAATTCATGCCATAAAGAATCGAAACAATTGATACCAAGAATGATATTTTCAAAATAATAGTATGCAAATGTGCTTTGTATAGAAAAATAGGTCATTGAAAATATTTGCATGCAATCCATGTAAGTTGGATCAAAAGAGAGTGGCAGATATATCCATAAAATTTTTATCAACCTTTATGAAATGATGAATCATGATTGAAATTAGGTTTTCCAAGAATGATAATAAAATATGCAAATTATTACAAAATCGTAGATGTAATGTCAAATCATAACAATGCATTATGAAAGTGAGATACATGCAAAATTCATTTTTGAAATATGTTTATAATCAATGTTCGTGTTAAAAATGGTGGAAGTCAACAGTTTAAATATACATATACCTGAATGCTTCTCTTTTAGAGAACAACTAAGATAACATGTTAAACATTGGAGTTTAACATGTTTGAGAATTTTTCTAAGAGCACAAGTCATATGGAAAATGAATTAGCCAAAAAGGCTTAGCTTCATGGATGTATTTAAACACAATGACTTTACTATTGACCAAGAGATGATCTTGACTCTTAGAGTTGTGTCTTGAAGAATAAGAATATTCATCTCAAAGATTTGAATACAATACACTGGTTACTCAGAGCTATATGATATCAATGGTTCATGTATCTGAGCAATAAAATGAGTGCAAAAGAATTATGAATAATTAAGCACATACTAATTAGTCCAAATGACTAGAGTACTAGAATATTCTCCTAGTAAGTTATTCCACTATAATAGTTAATGCATTAAGATTCAATGCACTAATAAACATTCATAATGCTTGAAATAACATGGCCAACTAAAGATTTATGCATTAGTCATAAGACTTTCACATATTGAATTCTTTTCTAGGAAATAGGCTTGAAACTCATAGATGATAGTTAACTTGTTAGATATAAGGTTTAACTAGTTAGAGAGTAAAGGCTAAGGAGTTCAAGTACAAGATAACCAATGATCAAGATGTCAATAATGGGAAAAACTCTGAAGGATAAATGTGAAGCATTTTTTAATTTTAGTATACATAAATATTAACTTCCAATTTTGAAAATGATTTAAATGCAAACATGATATGAATAATTTTCAAATAATGTGTATGCATTTTTATAAACAAGATCAATTGGAATCTAAGTATATTTTTAAAATGTGCATTTCAAAACTCAAATACATAGATAGATTATACACAATTTCACTTTCAGTCTATTTAGCAATCTAAAAACAATTTGAAAACCCATAAATGATTGATTGCTAATGGTCTATAATAATGATTAAGTATTCATTTCCCAAATTAGTTCATATGAGCAGAAGATATGAAATGACATAGTGAAAATTGATGTTGCAGTATGGGTTTTAATCTTCAGGAACCCGACATCACTCAAGTGGGCACTCGAGTGATCGTGTCTAACCATTACTCAAGTGGTCACTCGAGTGATAGAACCCTGAACATTTTTATGGAGTGCGAAAACAATACCTTACTCAAGCAATCTTGTAATTACTCGGGAAATTATCCTTTAATAGTTCAGTTAAGCATAATTCTTTGACTTTTGCCTCCCACTCTTCCAGTTGGTCTTATCACTTAGATAATCACTCCCAGTTGTCACGTAGTGATGGTGATCACTTGATTGGTTACTTGAGTTATGCTTCACTGTGCATCGTTTCTTCTTTCATTGCTAGCTAGGCACTTCCAGTGTTGTCTCAAGTAATGCTTCCATTTGTTTACACATTTAAAGTGTAGCTTCAAAGTCCAACTTCACCAAGATTTGATTGAAATCCTATGTAGTCATAATCTTGAGATGAAGCTCTTCCTTTCTACTTCCTACAAAACCATATAGATCTTTTTCTTCCTTTGATATCCAGTTTTACTTGGATCCACTCATGGTTAACTTGTAGGAATCATAATTCACATGCTCTAAGAATATAGTTAATTCAAGATAATTGAGCGTAATGAATTAAACATGACTTTATAGGAAAAAAATTTCTTTTGAAATAAGTGTATATGCATAAGAGTTAAACTATTGAACATTGCAATCTCTTTATAAATGAATTTATTAAATAAATTTTCTAATAGATGTGAAAAACATATTTTCAAAAATAGTTTGCAATGCTCATTCTTAAGGTTCTAAAATATAAAACCTCAATAAATATTATAGACAATAGCATTGGAGATTTTATCATTGAGTACCTTTGCCTTAGTACTTGGAGGATTGTTTTAGCTTACCCACTGTATCATTCTATGATGTTGATACTTTGAATTCCTTGCTTTGGGTGCTGGCAACCTTCTCTCAAAGTATATAGACTTCAGGAGTTTTTTACTCGATGCTTGAGAGACCCTCCTTTTCTTATTCTCCTAAAAATAGTTGAACGGTACTTTATGGTAGACCATTCTTGAGGTGGAATGTACTCCTTTTCTCTATTGCCTCTCTTTGTGATTATACTTTGTAGCTTGAGAAATGGGTGCTCTGGGAGTTTTCCTTTTCGATATAGATGATATGAACCTCCTTCTTGGTGGATGAGAAACTCTTGGCTTCTTCTTCATCATCTCCATACCCTTATGTCCGTTCTTCTTAGATTCAATTTGCATATATAAAGTACTAGATGGATATTTTGGTATCCTCATATACTTGGGTCCTTGATTGTTAGCATTAGACTTTGCATGTCTTTTCAGAATCCAAACATATTTATTTCTCACATTAGAATTTCTTCTAATATAGCATGTGCAAGAAATATGACTTGATTTAGCACAATAATTGCAAATAATAGAATGATATACATTATGAGATTTTACGCAAGCATTGTGTCGGTTATGAAAGTAGAAACACAAATAATTTCTATTTGAACATTCTTTCTTCCTAATAAATTTTCTAGCATGATTGAAAACATTTTTGCTTTTCTTAATAGAATCAATAATTGGTTAGGAAACAATTTTATGCAATATTTCAAAATTATTGTTCTTAAATGAACAAGGAGAATTGGAACTTTTTACCAAAACAACATCTTGAACTTCTTATATGAATTCATCAAGTTTGTTTTTGTTAAGATCTTCTTGGGAATCCTCTTCCTCTTGTTCTTCTATGTTGACTAGATCATGGAAGCATCTATGATTTCTCCTTCTTCATTGGCAACTTCTACTTGTTGATGAACCGTAGATATGTAGCTTATAGCTTCATATGAACCGTCAAAACTTTAAACTTCAATACAATTGTTAGAAGTATGAAAAGAATCAAGAGTATCCCAAATATCTTCAGCATTAGAGCAAAATCTAATTTTTTTCAAAATCATTTTCGGTTAAAGCACTATATAGAATTTTTATTACTCTAATATTTAAAGTAAACATTTTCTTTTCTCTTTCTGTCCAATCCTTTCTCAGTTTGAAATCAAAGACATTTGTAAAATATTCCACATATCAAAATCAGATGATTTAATAAAACTAGTCATTCTAGCTTTCCAAAACAAAAAAATCAATATCTTTCAAAATAGGTGGAATTGTATAGTCAAAACTTTCGGAAAGCAAATAACACCCAAAATCAGTCATTATAAACTTTTGAGATGGTTAAGTCCTTCAAACAAGAGTCCAGCTCTGATACCAAATGTTAAAATTGGCCGACACCCAAGAGGGGGGAATTGGGTGTAAGATAATAAATTAAGAACTTTGAAATTATTTTCACATCTTATGAAATCATGAAACTATAAGTAGGTATCTTAAAACATATATGCTGGAAATATAAGAGCTTAGGGAAGAGAAAACGTAAACTCTGATTTATCCTAGTTTGGCCCAATCTATGATGACCTACGTTCAGTTCCCAGACTTCTCCTGAGATTTCCAATCCACTATCTTTTTGTTTAACCATGGCACAAGAAAAGCTTTTACAACCCACAAGTTTAGACGGGCACTTGTGAAACCTTTCACAAATATCTCACCTAGTTACTCCCCCCTTACACACCGTAAGGATACAACCTTGATGATAAAGGATTACAATCAATCTTTTCTCTCAGAAGTGAATAAAATGAACACTGAAGTACAATACAAATAATCTCTCTCTCAAATAGATTAGGAAAATACTGAGAAACAGAGAGTATATGCGATGAGCATTGATGTTAGGATGTTGGCATTTAGACAATGAATGTACTAGTTCTATCTTCTATTTTGGATGATCTTCTATTTATAGTTGATGAGGATTGATGATCGTTTGAGCATTTCAACTTGTCCATTAGAGTTTGGCTGCTTCTTTCGTCCATTTTCTTGAATTTGAAAACTAGTTGTTACCAACATTGTTGCTTCGCTTCCGTAAAGTCACCTTTTGACTCTTCACATCATAATCTTCATTGTATTGCTAGAGAAATACATTAAACACCAAAAAAATGAAATGTTAGAGTGATTGGAAGCAAGAAGAGTAAATTACACCATTATTCCCATGATTTTCTGAAACTTCATAACATTGTTTATAGCATCACTCAAGTGGTTACTTAAGTGATGATCCTGGGTCATCACTCGAGTGAACCCCTTGAAAATATGGCAGACAGCTTCGGAGCCATTTTCTAACTTCATCACTCGAGTGGTCATTCGAGTAATCTTAGGATAACACTCGAGTGATCTCTTCAATTTGATTCAAAATATGGCAAATGATGTATCATCAGAAAGCTCTTGCCATGTACATTCCAATGCAACAAGAATCAGCTCCAAACTCATTGTATTCAGAAAGTTATGGTGCAAAGAGTATCTTCTACACTATACAATGTCTGAAACCACAGACATCAAATTTTGGAAGGCATAAATATTAGTATATAGCTTTAAATATGATAAACTACCTATCTATGGAAATCTATTTAAGTCTACTTTCATGTGACACTAGTTTCATCACAATCCGATGTGTAGTTTGGGAGTTTCTCCAAAGTACCGATCCTGCCTTATACTATGATGGTGATTTTAGTGTCAAATTTTGAAGCTGATATCACTCCCATATGAACTCCTTTGAATGTGATTTTTGTCAAAATGATGTATTGGGAGTTTAGTTTCATATGACACTAGTTGCAGTTTAATTTGACATATGGTTTAAGAGATATGGCCAAAATACTGAAGTTATGTCATACTGCATGAAAACAGAGCATGTCAGAATGCTCATCACTCGAGTGATGCCCTCTAAAACATGGCAAAGAGCAAAAACTCAAGGAACACCTTGGGGAAATTCCATAACTTCCATATAAGCCATTTTAGCTTCATATTGACCCATTCTAACCTCCAATATCACTTCTAAGAGCTTAAATGTTGATATTCTCATTTGATCTTGTAAGTTTTTCTTTGTTCTTCTTTCTTCAATCTCTTTCTTCTTGTTTTTTCTCTTGATGATCATTGTTCATAGCTCAACTAGATATCTTCTTGAATTGATGATCATTCTTCACAAACCAACTAGATATCTTCTTGAATATCTTCAATCTTCTTCTTTCTTTGCTTGACTAATCTTGAGTCTTCATATTCCCCTTAGATCTTGCAATTTCTTCTTTCTTTAATCCCTTGCCTCTTGATTTTCTTCTTGATGATTATTCTCCATTTATAAGGAATTATAAGAATAACATCAACCCACCGTTGGGTTTAAGACTTATCTACAAGATATACAACATTAAATATAGTAGTTAGTGAATGTAGAAGATAAATACATTAAGTAAACGTTTTGCTCTCAATACATTAAGTTATGAAATTGAGTGATTAAAGTGAGAGGTTGGTCTAGAGGTTATCTAAGGATTTTAATGAGTGATTTGGGTTCATGAGAAGTACTCTATAACCTTGGATTGTTGAGGTAGGGATTGTTAAAGAATTTATGATGTAGAGAATAATGGTTGTTGAGGAAATTGAGTTTTTGGAAGTTGAATTGTATAACTTATTTATTTTATTATTGGTTATGGTTGATTGGTATGTACATTAATAATGTAGAGCTTTCTTGTGATCGATGATTGCTCATGCTTTGCTCCTTAAATTATGATTAAGCTTAGAGTTGAGGTAACCAGGGTTAACTAATTCTATATGCATGCTTTGGGCTGTAAGGTGTTTTCTAAACCTTACTTTCATATATATATATATACTGCCTATATGTGTTTTCAAAAATCATGTCTATGTTTGTATATGAACTTAGTTCAGTGAAGCAATCTATTTTCCAACTTATATATATGAGTGGAGATTATGATTAAAATTGTTACTATTAGGATAGTTATGATGTTTGTGATGGAATGTTGTATAAGGAATGATAATCTTGTAAAAATTTTCTTAAACTATATTGGTATATCGCTTTTCTATTATGGGATATGTTGGGTTGTGTGAAAGAGATATGGTGAAATTGTGTCATTGTCTCTCTCATTCCAGGCCTAGATTTTGAGTTGAGTGTTTTGGGCAGACACCTCCCTATAACAATATATCGGTGGTGGCATTCAAGGGGGATAGTATTCTTGATGTGACTAGCTAACCATTGGCTGGGTATACTAGCACTGATAGGCTATAATATAAGACCCCGCCTTACATACCACTTATTATTGATATTAATCAGAGTAGTAATTGTGCAGTTCGTTGGGCACATAGTGTAACCCCCTTCACGATTAAGGCCGAGATTAGTTCATAAAAACATAATTAATGTGGAATTAGAGACCTTAGATGATTTTAGGACTTAAACAAAATCAAACTTCCCAAAATCATGGCTTACAAAAACTTTTACAAAATCTGTTCATGACGGTCTCATATTCACATTTCAATACTAAATGGCCTGTACAAGTTGATTTCATTCATTAATATCAGAGTATAAAGAAATTCCCGACACACTCGGGTTCCATTCATTACTAAGGGATTTACAAAGGCTCCAAGCCCACAATTTAATACCCTTAACTTGGGGATTACACAAAACTATACTATCAATCCCAATATACACAATTGTTTCCCAAAATTATCGCAAAAGATATACATATATGATAACCAATAAAACCAAATATACTTCTAAACCGGAGCACTATCTGCTCTTCGTCGCCCGCTTTCCCTTTGATCCTTCTGCCCTGTCTAAAACATGGTTTTTGGGAGAGTGAGATTCTAAGGAATCCCCGTAATAACAAATCAATCATATAATGTACAATAATAGTGCATGTAAGCAAATCATTAACCACAACAAGCAACTACAACGGCAATTACAACGGCAATGGTTAGTATGACACATGTCATCCCTAACGATTGCTCACGCTGAATTGCTCACATTGCATTGCATCACAACAATCCACACAATACATTTCACCACAGCTGGGATTCATATAATGCATTTCATACACAAGCCATACAGGCAAGATACACACAGCCCACGGCTGGATTCACAAACGCCGCCCCACGGGTCGGATTCACAATATCCATGTCGATTACGACGGTAGTTCAACGGCCGACCTAGAGATGACCACCGTCAATCCCTACACGACTCACGCTGACCTGCTCATGCCGTAATGGACCATGGCACACATTTCACAAATTCAACGATAAGTTATGCATGCCAAAACATCATACAAGATATGAGAGAAAAGTCACTACCTTGATCCTTCCGGGCGTGTCCTAGCACCGGTCTCTCCCGAGGAGGGCAAATATCGTATCCTAGAATCATGATTAGGGACGAAGACTTATATTCTATTCCAAGACTTAATTAACTTGAAACACTTAATTTTGGTTATCATAATTGGGTTATCATAATTGACCCTTAAGAGACCACAAATGCCTCTAATAAAAGCCCTAAAAGGTTGGGAAACAATAGGTTAGAGATCTCCTTTCGAAAACTCAAAGTGTTGGAACACAGGGGTGGGCCGCGGCCTGCCCTTCCTTGGGCTGTGGCCCAAATATGGTCAGAAGGTCTTGGGCAGCGGCCTGCCACTCATGGGCCGCGGCCCGAATCAGGTCAGAAAGGTTTGGGCCGCGGCCAGCCACTCTTGGGCCGCGGCCCATAAATTTCCTGACTTTGGGCTGAACTTCGAAAAACCATAACTAATTCTAGAAAAATCGAAATGAGGTGATTTCAAAGCCAAATGAAAGGTATATGAGTCCTCTTTCAAGGAAAAATATAGCCCATCACTGGAAATCACTACACAAATACAGAATCACCAAAAACTAAACACTACTCCAAAATAGAGTTCTGTTTTCATCCCAAACTTTGGACAACCATATCTCACAGAATACTAAATGAAATGACACAAAATATATGTCCATTTTGAAGCTTGGGATGTGAAATTTATGACTGGAAAGTTTCACAATTTTTCAATACCATTTGGTCACTCAAAACTCTTGTGTAAGCTGACAGCGAAAAACAGAGCTTAGCCAAAACAGATTTTCCAACTTTTCCCAAGTGATCCAAATGAATCCCAAAATCAACAACCAAGCTTATTCCCACACAAAATCACTCAAGGAATCCAATGGGAATGTCAAAATCACCAAAATCCTATTCCATTATCATGCTTTGGTTTTGGGTAACATTAAACAATAAACTCTCAAAATCACCAAACTCAACAATTTCAAACCCAATCAATTCTATCTATCCAAAATGCATTCCAAACATACCAATTCCATACCAAACATATACCAAACTCCCAATGGCCTTCATTTTCGAAAATGGGCCAAAAATTCTAGAAAATTCAAAGCATTTCAAATGGTATGAAACTTAGATAGAAAGATAGGTCTCACTCACCTTATCAACTTCTCCAAAGAGAGTTCTTGATTCACTTCCTCCCAAAATTTCGTGTGGCCACAAACCACAACCAATGGACAAACTACAACCATAGAAATGTAGCTCTTAACTCAAGGATCAACTTTAATGAAGAACATTTTTCCATTAGAGGCCATTAAGAGGGTCAAATGCTCACCTTTTTTTTTCACAAGCTTCTTCTTCTTCTGCAGAAATGGCTGACGAGAGAGAGAGCAAGAATGAGAGAGAGATGGTGAGATGGAGAGAGAGGACGTGAGAGATGAGAGGGAGGAGGAGTGAAGAAAGAGAGAAAGTGATTTTTATTTCCCTTTCCCATGCTATTCAACGCCTAAGAGGGAAGAAGAAAGAGAAAAAAATCATTTTAAAAATACTTTTGACTTTTCTCATATTCCTCCCCACATGAGCTTGCCATGTGTCCACTCCTCATTGGCTCTCACTCACTAAATCCTCAATTAGCTTCTCTAATCCATCCATTAGCCATTCTAATTACATTTCTCATTTCTCATAGTTAGTAATTAATTTCTCCATTAATTACCACTTATGGCCAATATTTCCATTATTCCAATTTTTCATTAATTATGACATATTAATTTAATATTGCCATAAAACACATAATAATCCCAATTAAATTCACAATTATCCATAATAATCATGATTAACCCATAATCAAAAATTGGGATATTACACATAGGAATAACAAAAATATACTGGTATTACTGAAACAATATTGCTTGATTACATTGTAGGAGTTCCCCCACAGTGGTTCATACATAATAATTACAGACCTTAAAACAATAAAAGGTCTTCAGATAACCAACATCTCCTCTTGTGCTCATCTGGAACCTTTTGCTACCGGTAATTACAATTCTACACTCTGAGCCGCTATCTGCTACTGAAAACTTTGTTTTACATTTATAAAAAGGGTAAGATTCAAAGAATCTCAGTAGTAACATATAGTCATACATATACAATGTGAAAATAAATATACCATGACCATAATAGGTAAAATGATAGAATGTTGTGTGCACACTATCCAAGGCAAATGACTGTTTGCAACCCTGGCTTAACTTTACATCTCCGTTGGGTCCTGGGCCACATCTAAGCGAATATGCATGTCTAAGACACTATGCTCATGTTATAGAAGATGACTTACAAAAATATACAATAATCACATAGTGCATGAAAGAAAGAGTTACTACCTGAAATTGCCCTTTCCTGCTCTATTTGTCTATTCAATACCTTTGATTCGGCTCGGGCTATTGCAAAGTCCTATAAAATTAGAGTTACAAGTAACTGGTTATTACTTGAACTATTACCGCCTTTAATCACAATTTTTTGGTTATCCATCATAGTTTCAACAATTTTTACACGGTACAACTCTGAACAGTGCAGTTTCACTATTTTTTCAGAAAACTAGTAGATTTTCAGTCAACTTTGGAAAATCATAATTAATTCTAAAAAATTCTAAATTGATTGATTCTAAAGCCTATGTGAAAATTTTTAAATGTAATTTTGTATCAAAATACTTGAGTCTACCACTACAATCACCTTATTCCTAGGAATTCATCAAACTTCCCCTGTTCCAGATTTCCTTCCAGAAATAGGGCACAACTTCAAAAATTGATATCTTTTAATATACTTGTCTAAAAATTATGATCTACCTACAAATTAAATCTCTACATCTCTACTTTAATCTTAAAAAATTTCATAATATTTGGACTAGGTTTGACTAATGAAATTCATTGCATAATCAGGCTGCCTCCAGTGAAACAAATCAATCAACACTTCCTCTTAACTTCTATAATTTCCAGATTTGCATATAATTATCCAAAAATCATGAACACATGTATTCCTTCACAATTTTCCATTCTAAATCCAATGGACTCATCAAAATTACAAAATTCTAACTCCTTCCTTTGGTTTTATAATTAGCTGAAACATGCAACCTTAAAGGGAAGGTTGTGTTTTCTTGATTCCACTTGGTTAAACACTTCTTTTTTATTTATATTCACATGATTAATCATCTAAACACTTAATAAACATGATTCATGGAAATTTCGACAGCATAACATCTTAGCATTTATCATTCAAATTTCACAAAATCAACAAAACTAAGCCAATATCCACAACAACCACCACAACAACATCCTACTAACCAAGAGGATTAAGGTTTTTGATATTACCTCTTGATTTTTTGTCTCTCTCTCTAGGTGTCATTGTTCACTCTCTCTTCTCTTGAGATTTTACTTGCTAACCATGATATTTATGGAGGAGAAGAGGTTAGTAGAGGTTTTACACAAGTTAGAAGGCAAGAACACTTGAAATCACAAGCACTTACCTTGGATTTTGGCTTCTTAAGCTCTCTTTGTGCCTAGGTTCTTCAAAGCTCTTTCTCTCTCTATTTCCTTGGCTTTGAACGGAAATATGGAGCCAAGAAAGAGATGAGAATGGTCTTATAATATCTCCTTAACTATATATTATTTTATGCTAATTTGCCATGTGATTTTTCTTTTATGAGTTGCTTTTCCTTTACTTGGCTTAGAACAACTCCACATGGCACAATTCCCTTCCAACCATATATTTTTCCTCTTATTTTCCCAAATCAACCAAAATATATAAGTGGGAAAGAGAATATTAATTGTTTTCATGTATTATCACAATTCCCTCCTTTAATCATTTAATTAAGTCATAGCTACTTTTTGACTTTTCCAACAACCTTGCTTGGCCATAAATGCTCTAAAATTGGGATATTTATCCTCAATTATTTATTTTCCCTTTATTTTCTCCATTTGGTCAAAAAAGGCCCTAAAATATTGGAAAATAATTAGCTTCTTGCTTTATTGGCAAATTACCATTTTGCCCTTACATTTTGTGATTTTTGCACAAGCTAACAAAAGTTTCATCCAACTTTGAAAATTCACATCTAATTGCACAGATGTCCAATTAGTATGGTTCTAAAGGCTATATGACCCTTATTAAGTCTATTTTTAGAGACAAATATATCCTTTAGCCAACTGGAAGCTAAAAATTCCCAGAATTTCCATTTTTGGATGTTGTCACAGAAACTTGCCAGTTTCACCAGGCTAACTTCAAACATACACAACTCTTTGTGTACAACTCCAACAATCACTCTTCAAATGATAACTTTTGGAAGCCACTTCCTTTTGAACTAAAACTTGTTGCATCTAAAACTAGACTCAAGAGGGGTGTCAGCGACAGCAAGATCAAGCTCAAAGAATTCAGATGAAAGCAATATGAATTTTGGAAGTTGACGCTTGAATATATACCTTGTTCCAGACTAGTAGCTAAAGATTTGATCATAACTTTTGGAAGACAATGAATTTTTGACTAAGCTTATTGCATTGGAATGTATACATAAAGAGATTTCTAAAGATAAGTTATTTTCCAAATTTAGAGTTAAACTGAGTTAATCATTGGAAGAAACACTTCCAATGATATAAAAGTGATGCACTATTCACTTTAAAGATCCTAAAGGATCACTCAAGTGAGCACTCGAGTGATGACTTATCACTATCAAGGATCACTCTCTATAATATAAAAGTGATGCACTTTCACTTTAAAGATCCTAAAGGATCACTCAGGTAATCACTCGAGTGATGACCTATCACTAGTAAGGATCACTTCATTGATATGAAAGTGATGTTCAAAGTTTTTATCAAAGTCTTTGATTTATTCAAAACTCTTCCAAAATCATTTAAATCTTGATTATCTTGTTCCTAACCTTTTCTAATCATTATTTATCAAGTTTTTGTCAGTATTAAGAATAATTAAACATGGATTAAGACTAAAATCACAAAAAGCACTTTTGTGTCAGAAACTTCAACAGCTACTTCTAACAAACTTCCAACGATCATCTTATCAACAGGATGAAGAAAATCGCATGGGTCAAAGGCCTATAATCAACTATAAATACCATATCATTCAAGACGAAAAAGAGTGAGAGCTCACGTACACAATGTCAAAACATCAAAACTCTAAATCTTACACATAGTTGAAGCTCTAAAATTATATTATCTTCTTGTACCTTAGTAGTCAACCCAATTTAATCATAGAGAGAGAAGTATGCTTTGATTGTAACCTTTTTATCTTTTTAAGAGTTATTCAAGATTGGGAATTTTTTATCTTCTAAAAAGCGTATTATAGAAGCCCAACATAATGAATAAAAGAACACAAATCTTAGGCCCAATTAATTGTGATTTTTGGCTAAATGAAGATGAAAAGAAGAAGGCCCAAATTAAATGCAAAAATATAAGGGCAAAATAGTCATTTGGCTAAATAGAAATTAAAAGCCAATATTTTTCCCTTCCAACATAGTCTTGGATGTCCAAAAGTAAAAAGCAAAAGGGAATGAAAGTTTGGGATAAATATGACAAGAGATGGATGAATTTTGGCTAAGTAAAAAGATGTTGGAAAAGTCAACAATTGTAGGCAAATATAGTAATATTTGAGGAGATAAATTGTGATATTTCAAGAGCTCATTATCCTCTTCTAATGTGCCATTATTTTCATCACTTTTAGGCAAGAGGAAAAGGGAATTAATGACTGAAATACAAATGCCACAACTTGAAGCATTTTAGCCAAGCAAAAAGGTGAAGTTTGAAAAGTCAAAAATTGTAGGCAAATGTTGTAATAATTGAAGGGATAAAATGGTGAAAATTCAAGAAGTATTAAACCAATTCCAAAAGCCCAATATTTCGGTCAAGATAATAGAGGGAGATCCAAAAAAATATTTATGTCCAAACAAATAAAAGATGAGGCAAGGAAAAGTCAACAAAAACATGTGGTAATTTACAATAAAATAACATATTCTTACAGAGGTGGAAGAGATATTTTTAAAGGCTCTTCATCTCTTTCTTAAGACTCATTTTCGTCCAGCTAAGTGAACAAGAGAGAGAGAGAGAGCTACTTGAAGAAATAAAAATAAGAGAGAAGGAACTAGGGTTCATGAAGACAAATCCAAGGTAAGTTGATGAAAATTCAAGTACTCTTGCCTTCTAGTTCATGTAAGACCTCTCTGAACCTCTATATCTTCATGAATAACACTTATAGCAGGAAAAAAAAGACCAAGAAGAGGAAAGAGGGGTTGGTTTAGAGAGAGAAAGATAAGAAAATCAAGGTGAACTTAAGAACTAGACATCTCTTGGTGATTATTGATTGTTGTGGTTGTTTAATTGGATTTTGTTGGCTTTGTTTTCATGGTTTTTGTAAATTCAAATGATGAAACCCTAAGGTGTTATACTGCTTAAATTTTCACTAATCATGATTAATAGGTGTTTGAGAGATTAATCATGTGATTACAAGTGAAAAGGAAGAGTTTAATTAAGTGTAATCATGAAATCTCAATTTTCCATACATTTCATTAAGTTATGGCCAAACCTAAAAATAAGGGTTAGACCTAGAATTTTGTGTTTTTTATGGTTCCATTGTGTTCTGTATGAAAAACTATATGGGAATAGCTCTTGGTTATGATTCTGAATCATTGGAACAAAATTCTTAAAATGTGAAACTTGTTGCTTGTTAAGGTTTCTGCGTGGTAATCTTGTTGTCATGTGTTTTTGGATAACTAAATGGTATCCAATGAATGTGATATTTTTTAGAATAAAAGTAGGCATATCAAGATTCAATTTGATATGTAATTTGTCCCATTTGGATTAGTATGTTAAGAGTTATGATTTATTGAAGTTGGATTTGTAAAAGTGGAATGATGTGGTGGCAGTATGCAAATAATGTTGATACTTGAATTCAGTGCACATAAATGGTTAAATAAAATTTTTTTTCCTTAAAAATAGACTTAATTGAGGTCACATAGCCTTTAGAACCATAACATTGGACATTTGTAAATAAAGTTATGAATTTTCAAAGTTTGATGAAAATTTTGGTAGTTTTAGTTAATGTGCGAAATTAAAAAGTAATGGCAAAAATGTAATTTCCTTGATCTCTAAGGGTAAAGATAACCAAAAAAATAAGATTGGAATAGTACATTATTGAGTAATAAATCAATTCTTGTAAACTTGGAATTTTAGGACCGAACAATTTGCCCAAGCCGAGTCAGGGTTAAGGAATGATTAGCGAGCGAGAAGGGACTTAATGTAGTGACTATTTCCTTCATACACTGTGTGATTATTAATATGTGTTATTGTCATGTTTTGTTAAACAAGTTGTCGGCACACAGGCAGGTTGTGGTGTGGAGAAAGCATAAGTACACCCAGTGGGAAATTCACAAGTACCATCGAGCCCAATGGGACCCAACTAGGACAAGGAAACAACATTTTTAGACAGGCAGTTGTCTGTGTCGAGACATGAAACTTTCTCGGGCAGGCAGTCATCTGCGCTGTGATAAGAGACATCCCTTTTCCCAAAATTTAAATTTGCTCAGCTAGAAGTAGCAGCTCTAAGGGCAAGGATGCGGTTACCGGAAACTAAGGGTTCTGGTTCTACACAAGCGGCTGTTGGTTATTAGTGGTTTTTATATTGACCATTTTGGACTCTATAAATATGTGAATCAAACTTTATGGGAATTCTTATATATGTAATCATGCACATTATATCAATATACTTATACTATTTCTGTTTTCATGCTGAACTGTGCATTATTACTCTGGTTATTATCAAAATGTTAAGACGTTTTACAATTTTGGTATCACAGCTAAAAGCGGTTCTAACATTATCATAATACTTTACTTATTTGGTTTTGATTATACAGGACAAGAAATATGCACAGAAAGGGATATCAGACGAGTAAAACACCCTAGTCTATGAACTAGCCCTGAGAGATCAGCAAATACTCGAAGGGCAGGAAGTAGTGCAATACCCGACTGAGAATGGTCTAAGGATATTGCGAAGCCCAAGGAAACGAGTACGACCAAGGCCCATGTACAAACCACACTCAGTATTTAGTCAACTGGAGGTAGTCAACAAAACTCGTGGAACAAGGGCCGTCACAAGGTACCGGTAAAGCCAATATCTGCATTTTGGCATGGGTACACAAAAGTTAAGTGTGCTCAACGTAGAGAAATCTCAGGATGGGTGACCCCCCTGGGAAGTTAAGTTTGTAGGGTTATAGAGACTTGGGGAATAGTAATTTCCTTGACATTTCTTCAAGGCTAATAATCATGTTAGTTAGATGACTTAAAGAATGCTTTGAAGCTGGAGATGATGATGATGTAAGTATTGATTTTAATTTAGAATGTTTCAGTTACATTGAGTGTAAGACCCTTATGTTATTTCCACATTTTTTAGAGTGCTTACGTGCAGTTCCGTCACCACATAGGAATAACATAAATATACTGATAAAATGTATTTGATTTCAATACAGGAATCCCCCACAAGGTGTGTTTATCGTAATTACAAACATTAAAATAATAAAAAGCCTACAGATAACCAACATCAGCACTCGAATTGGACTAGACCTCTCAGTTGCTGGTACTCACAACTTTGCCATTCGAGCCACTTCCTTTAGGTGGAATATTTAATTTTTGGGGAAAGTGTAAGATTAAAAAAACATCAGTAGTAACATGCAATCAATCATATAAATGCGACAAATAAATATGTTGAACACCATATAATGCAATAGAATAATAACACTTTGAACATCACAATCAGAATATGCACATATATTTAAGGCCAACTATTGTTAGAACCCCTACTTGTCCAAACCTCAACTAGGCTCATGACTACAAACTGGGCAATGTACCCTCTTGGTATTGTATCTCATAACAGGATCCTTGTTTGGGGCCATTGGGGACTTATGCTTTTCCCCCCGAATGGTACTTGTGATTTTCCCGCCCTAGTTAGAAAGTGTATTATACATATCATAGAAGATAGCATACATAAAGCATACAAATAATCACATAGTTTATGAAAAGATAGAGTTACTACCTAGAATTGCCCTTTCCTGCTCTACTGTCTATTCAATACCTTTGATCCGGCTCGGGCTATTAATATGTCCTATAATTCCAAATGTACAAGGATTGAGTTATTACTCACTCATGTAAAATTCCAAACTTGTTTTGTTGGTTATCTTTACCCTTAGTGTTTAAGGTAATTGCATTTTGCCATTACCTTTTTAATTTTGTGCATTGACTAAAACTTACCAGAATTTTCATCAAACTTTGAAAATTCATAACTTTATGTACAAATGTCCAATTGTGATGATTCTAAAGGCTATGTAACCCCTAATTAGTCTATTTCCAGGAAAAAATATAGCCCTTAGTCATCTAAATGCACATCAATACAGAATTCTACTTTATTGGCCACTGCTCCAGAATTCGTTCTAGATTTATGGTCTAAATTTGAACAATCATATCTTTCAATCCAATAGTCCAAATGGCTTATATTACCTATCAAATTAAAGCACATGAGTCTACTTTCACCCTATAAAATTTCATAAGGTTTGGACCAGGTTTAGCTATTCAAAAACATGCCAAAACACGTCTGTTTCTAGAAGACAGATCTAGTAGCAAGGTCTTCCAATTTCCAAAAATTCCATAATTATGTATAATTATCCAAAAATTATAATCACATGATTTTTCCACATAATTTTCCATTCTAATCACAATGGAATCTTCAAATTGATCAAATTCCCATTACTTCTTAATACCCTATTCAGATCAGAATTTTAGGGTTTTCTACAACAAGCAACCAATTCATAGCTTAGTCGCCAAACCTAGTTCATTTGCTTCCAAAACAACATATAATCACGTATATGAGATGAAAGCATCATGAAACCTAATAAAACCTGAAAGATTGAAATATAGGGTTAGAAATACAACCCACTAAAACTCAACTAATCAAAGCAACATAGACATCAACATGATGCTCTTACTCACCTCTAGCTTCTTCTTGAATTCTTTTCTTGATTCTCCACCTTTTTCTTGCAAGATGGCTCAAAACACCTCCTATTGAAATTCTAAGACCATAGAAATGATGCTCTCATCAAGGGGAACAAGCTTTATGAAGAGTGGTTGAGCTAGAAAGGTGATTTACCAAGTAAAAATTAGCCAAGAAGCTTACCTAGTGCACTTGCTCTTCTTTTCTCTTTCCTTAAGCTTTTGTTCTTCAAACACATACACGCACACACACACACACACTCTCTCTCTCTCTCTCTCTCTCTCGGCTTTGTTTTGGATGAAAATGATGGCCTTTGTAAGAGATAAATGATCTTAAAATATCCTCTTGTTTGGACAAAATATGAGACTTTTGGAAGGATAATTATCCATTTAAAATATCACAACTTCACCTCCTCAAATAATAATATCAAAATTTTAATTAACTTGATAAATTTGATTTTTCTCTTTTCTTTATGAACTTGACTTTAATGGCTTCCAAGTGACCCATTTATGTTCAAATATCCACTTTCTCTTTCCTTCCTCATCTCATACGAAATTACATCACCAAATGGAAGGAAAAATGTTAATCATTTCTCTCTTCTTGCTTCCTTTATGTTTAGCCACAATTTTTGACTTTTCAACATATTTTATTTGGCTTACAATGCTTCATCTTTGATTAATTTGGACCAAGTATTTTGTTTTTCTCTTGCTTTCTCCTTGTTGAATGTCCAAGACCATACAAAAGGAAAAACATTGGCTTTTGATTTTATTTAGCCAAATGACTATTTTGCCACTAGATTTTTTGTAATTAAATTGGGACTTCTTTTTTCTTTATTGTTGGCCAAAAATCACATTTTTTGGGGCCAAAACTTGTGTTCTTTTATTCATTATGTTGGGCTTCAACAATGTACTTTTATGAAGACACAAATCATATTTTATGTCTTATTGTGGCCCAAAATTCATGTTGCCACCAATTGCACTTTTTGGCCATTTGAAGTGTGCCAATATTCACCATTTTATTCCGTTTAATACCTCAAAGGTATAAAGGAATTTTGGTGATTAAAATTTGGGATGTTACAGTGAGTACTGCTCAAAAAGGTACATTTGATGAGGTTATGGAAACATGTGGCTTAGTAGTTATTTTAAGGTTTCTCCATGCTATATAATAATGTTAGTTAGTTATGACATGCAGCACTATATGATGATTTTTAGTGTGTATGTTGGGTATGATTGAGATAGAATGACCTTTGACTCAATTAATTTTGAGGTTATAGATCCAGTAGAAAGTAAGAGTTGGATTGTAATCCAAGAATCAATGTTAAGCCTTAGGTTCATAAGAACATTGAAATGGTTCAGAGTCATTTGAGGCATAGACTACAGTTAAGAATGCTCCGATGATAACTAGGCATGATCTTGAAATTAAGAAGCAATGAAAGAATGTTATATGTTGCTTCTTTACCTTGAATTATATGTTATGATATATGAGCAATAATTTAAGGTAATTTGGGTATTAAGAGAATGATTTAACAAATATGATCTTGAAGCCTCTATGAGACAAATTGAGGCAGAGGAGTGGTTATTATGTTGTATATCAATCATAGAGGATCCGATCTGATGATACTGAAGGTTAAGGATAAGGTTACATCAGATCTAAGCTAAAATACTGTTTAGATCGAAATTTGAATTAGGTTGCACTATAGTTCTATTTCATGTAGAAAATTGAACTTTATGAACCTTGTGGATAAGGTTGAACCTTTAGTAATGTTTTGAGGATATTACCCAAATACTGTGGAGGTTAGAATATGGGCTATTGATCCTAATTCTTAGCATGCCTATTTGGTATAATTGAGGAAAGTGACTTCTAATATGTGTGATGTTGAGGTTCTAGACTTAGTGGTGAATAGGAAAATGAACCCATACAATTGAGGAACTTGAACGGGAACCTCTGCTTAGGCCTGCATTCTGAGGGAGATTTGATTATCTACAAGCAGAGGACTGGTTATCCAGATCAGAGAAAATTTTCATAATGCTAATATGCCCTAATGACATCAAGGTTCAACTAGCCATCTACAAACTATAAGGCAATGGGATAGATAGTGGAAGAACACAGAGTTGATTCTGTAGGCAAGGAATATTCTGGTAACATAGAAAGCATTCCAAGGAAAATTTAATGAAAGATATTTCCCTTAATCGGATAGATTGAAGAAAGAAAAAGAAATCCTCAACATATGTCAGGATGACCAAGAGAGTTTTGATGAATACCTGGCACGTTATATGTTATTGTCTCAATATTCCTCGTACCTAAGACATCGGGATGACGAGGAGTAGAGTTTTGACATATTGGTATAGGGGTTAAAGCTAAAGCTGAAAGACAAACTGGTTTCTAAACAATTTAGAGTGTTCAACAAGGCGGTTGAAAAATGTTGAATTACCGAGAAGCCTGTATTCTGACAAAAGCAATAACAATAAGGGTGCGTCTGGTAGTGGGAGATCCTTACAAAAACATAAAGATCAGGGTGGATTGTGCAAAGGGAATAACAAAAAGCCATATCAGGCTAGGGGCCATGGTAATCAGAGACCCTCATATGGCAGAACATACTGGCATTTTTACAAGTTATTCCATCCTAGAAAAAAAAGTAATTGTGCACCAACTAGACAGGCTCCAGCTGGATGGATTATCTATTTTCAATGTTGGGAATTTAGGCATTTTGCTAGAGATTGCCAATAACAACAATAGCCAGGGAATCCTAGACCAAGAGCTTAGGGTAGAGCCTACGCGAAAACTTAAGAAGAGGCCAGACAATCCCCTGAACTGATTCAAGGTACAGGTTCTTTTAATGGTAATTTAGTATAATTAATGTATGATTTGGGTGCTATTCATTACTTCGTTGCATATGATTGTGTGAGATAGTTAGGCCTGAGTGTACACAAATTCTCATATGAGTTGGATGTGTCTACACCCATGGGTGTTAGAGTTGTCACGGCTGATATCCGTTTGAATTGTGTAATAAATGCCGAGGGATATGAATCAACAGTGGATTTTATCTATCCACTATTGCATGGCTTAGAAGTAATCCTCTATATTGATTGGTTGATGACAAACAGTGTGTTGCTAGATTGTGACAACAAAAAGGTTATATATTCCAATCTACAACCTTATATCAATACATAAATCAACCTTAATTTTCTTTTAATAGCTGAGGCTAAGAGATGTCAGCACAAAGGTTGTCAAGGGTACATAATATTATTTTCCATGAAATCAGAACTTGGAATAGCATTTAAAAGTATCCTTGTAGTGAACGAGTTTCCAAAAGATATCAGTGGATTACCCTCGGATAGGGAAGTTGATTTTGCAATTGACCTTAGGCTTGGAGTGAGACCAATATCCAAAACCCCATATAGGATGGCTCCAATGAGATGGCAAAATTGAAGAAACTGATTGAGGAGCTATTAAAGAAAGAGTTTATTTGACCCAGTGTCTCACTATGGGGAGCTTCAATTCTCTTTATCAAAATGAAAGATGAAAGCTTATGACTATGTATTGATTATAGGGAGCTAAACAAGATGATTGTCAAGTACAAATCTCCACTTCCCAAAATAGATGATATACTGGATCAATTATCTGGTTCTTACGTGTTTTCAAAAATTGACTTGAGGTCAAGGTATCACCAACTCAGGTGGAAGCAGAAGATGGACCAAAGACTACTTTTAGAACTAGATATGGCCATAAAGAATTTCTTGTAATGTCGTTTGGGCTTACCAATGCACCTACTTTGTTTTTGGACTACATGATCGAATTTTCCATCCATATATGAACTAATTCATAGTGGTCTTTATTGATGATATTCTAGTATACTCACGGAGTAGAACGAAACATGTACAACATCTGAGAACAGTGTTGAACATATTTTAGATAAGCAACTTTAAGCCAAGCTGAGCAAATGCAAATTTAGCTTTCAGAAGTTAAATTTGTGGGTCATGTAGTCTCACAACAAGGGGTCTCATGGATCCTAGTATAGTGGAAGCAGTCTTGAACTAGAAAAGGCTGAAGACTATTTTTGAGATACGTAGTTTCTTAGGTCTTGCTGATTATTACGGGCTATTTAAACAGAATTTCTCCAGAATAGCTTCGCCTTTGACAGAGTTGACATGGAAAACTCAATATTATCTGTGGGGATGATAATTATGAGAAGAGCTTTATAAAGCTGAAACAAAACTTAACAACAGTACCAGTGTAAACAATCCCAGATCCACAGTTGACCTTTGTTGTCTTCGCATATGCTAGTGGACATGGATTGGGATGTGTTTTGATGCAATATGGCCGAGTAATGGCATATGCATCTTGCCAGGTGAAGGCTCAAGAATAAAACTATCCCACTCATGATCTTGAGTTGGTGGCAATTGTATTTGGTTTGAAAATCTAGAAACATAATCTCTATGGAGCAACTGTAAAGATGTATTATGATCACAAGAGCTTAAAGTATTTGTACAATCAGAAAGAACTCAACATGAGATAGAACAGATGGATGGATTTGCTAGAAGGCTACAACCTAGAGATCAAGTATCATCTAAGGAAGGCTAATGTTGTTGTAGATGCATTGAGCCACAAAGCAGTGCAAGTTGCACCCCTAATGAACCATGAGCACAAATTGATCAAGTATTTCAGAGATCTTAATCTATCTAACCAGATTTTGATCAGCAACAACAATTTCAATCAAGCATATAATGAGAGCAGCAATTGAGGAAGCTCAGATATAGGTTAAATGAGCACTGTCTATCAAAAACATGATTGAGAAGGTGAAGTTCAGGTTTAGCATAGACTGTCATCCCCAGACTGATGACAAATAAAGAGAACAATACAGATACTAGAGGATATGCTGAGGAAGTCAATGAGCAGGATGAATTGACATATGAGGTCACACCTGACCAAATCATTGATTGGCAGGAGAAACAGCTCAGACATAGGAATATCCTGTTCTTAAAGGTTGCTGGAAGGGATTATCTCCTCGAGAAGCAACGTGAAAAATAGAGGAAGGCATGCAGAAGTGTTACACAAAATTCATGAGAGTATACATGTAGCAAATTTTGGGGACGAAATTTTATTAAGAGGAGAGAGCAGTAATATCCCAAAATTCATACACCAAAAATCCCACGTATATTTATTATAATAAATGGAATAAAATGGTGAATTTTGGTGCATTAGAATGTCAAACCCCTTAACATTTTGATATATACAGAGTGATAAAGACATACTTCCATAGGCATATAGAAACATCACATATATAATGATAAGAAGTACTTGTTTACATATAGTAGTCTCCCTGTAAAGTTTGATAGTATAAACAATTTTGTCCAAAATATCAAAAATAAACTAAATATAACCAAACAGCTCCAACTTTCTTTTGGCCCGGACACCTCACTTGCCAGTCTTTACTGTTTTGCCTTTCAAGCCACTAGCTTCTACTAGAATATTTTTATATTTGAAAAATGGTGAGATTCAAACGAATCTCAGTAGTAACACACAACCAATCATATAAAATGCAAAAATTAGATATGTCATAGTCCATGTTATGCAACAAATTAATAACAATACCACGGCATGTATACATGAGTTACGAGCTCAATCCCCCACTATCCGTAAAACCTCGGTTGGGTTTTTACTCAACAACCAGGTACACCTCGATTAGGTTCTTGCTCAACAACTAGGTAAGTATGCCTCCATACACAAATTGCCCTCCTCAGCAAAAACCATGTTCATTAATTATATCACAAAAGATGGCATACACAAATATATAAATTACATAATGTATGAAAGATAGAGTTACTACCATAAGCCCCCTTTTGCAACACAACTTAGTTCCAAATTTGATCCAGCTCAGGCTCAAAAAACTGGTCCTAAAATTCTAAGTTTATAAGAATTAGGTTAATACCCATCCATGTATTACTCTAAACTCTTCCAAATTATGTTTGTCGCTTATATTAGTCTAAAACTACAAAATTACCAAAATGCCCCTAAGGACCCGATCTAAGTCCTTTTCTACTTGGTCTAACTATACTTTTCTAGAAATTTTGACTCTGGCTATTCCTATACATTCTAGCGCTTTTCTCACAATATGATCAACATCAACCCTACACCATTTTCCCTCCTAAAGACAATGGAATCCTAATATTAATGAAATTTTAGCCCTAACCCCTTGAACTAGGCCTGGCCATAACTATACCAAGGAAAAGGGGAAAATGAAATTTTTTTATTTAACCCTTGAAACTCCTTCCTTTTCATTCCTAATCACTTGTTAACCCTCTTAAAGACTTATTAGACATGATTTGAGAAAATTTGGACAGCATAACCCCTTAGTGTTTCAACATCCCAAATTTACAAAATCAACAAGCAAACCATAAATCATGACAAAACCCACAACAACAACAACAACAACAACAACAATATACCAAACGAATTATAGTTATTGAAGTTACCTCTTGATTCTCAAACTTTCTTTCTTTAGTTGTCTCCCTCTCTCTCCTCAACCTTGAAGATTTGCTTGCTACACATAGTTTCCATGGAGAAGAAGAACTTAGAAGAGGAATTACACAAGCTAGAAAGTCTAAACACTTGAAATCACCAAACTTACATTGGATTTTTGCTCCTCAAACTCTCTTGTGCTCTCTATGACTCAAGCTCTTCTCTCTCTCTCTCTCTATTTTGGGTACTAGGTCGGCAATGAAAAGGAAAAGAGATGACTAAGCCTTTTAAAAAAATATCTCCATCTCTCTCTTTTAAAATATAATTATGTAATTAAGTTTATAACGCCTTTTGTTTTTAAGCTTATCCCTTCATGAATTTTGTGTCATCAATTTCCTTGGATTTGAACTAACTTTTCCTCCTCTTCTCGTGGCCTAAAATATGCCTACTAGGGGTCTTTCATGAATTTATTAGGCTTTATCAAATTATCCTAACTAATTACACCATATATAATATTTTACAAAAATTCCACATGTGCTCATAACTTAATAAATTCTTATTTAATCCCTTTGACTTGAGAATATGACACTTGGCATAATTAATACCCAAACAATTATTTTTCCCCTTATTTCTTCATTGGGGCAAATATTATGAAAGAAAAAGGGAAATAATAAGTGCTCCAACTCTGACTTTTCAAACATTGATTAATTTTGACCAAGAATGCTCCAATTATACTTATATCCTTTATTTTCCTTAATTAATTGAAATTAAATTCAATTAATTGGGAAAATAATTAATGTTGTGTTTTATTAGAAAATTATGATTTTGCCACTACTTTTCTTGGATTTATTTGGAGCTTATTCCTTTCCTTCTTCTATTTGGCCAAAATGGAAATTTATGAACTTCTTAAATTCCAAGTTCATAAATATTCACCATTCCATTTCATTGAATACTTCAAATAATTACAAGGCATATTGGGGAATAAAATTTAGGATGTTACAGTTCTCCCCCTCCTAAATAAATTTTGTCCTCAAAATTTGCTATACTTACATGGCTATACACTTCGGGTAACGCTTCCGCATATCTTTTTCTGTTTCCTACATTGCTTCTCCAAGAGATAACCCCTTCCAGACAAATTTGATAAATGTGATGCTCTTATTTTTGAGTTGTTTCTCCTTTTGATCAATGATTCGGTTAGGTTTGACTTCATAAGTCAAATCATCCCGCATCTCTACATCTTCATATTCAATCACGTGTTCTAGATCAGGTTGATACTTCTTTAATTGGGAAACATGAAAGACGTCATGCAACCTACTTAGATTTGGTGGCAAAGCTATACGGTATGCTATTGGCCCAATTTTCGACAAGATCTCAAATAGACCAATGTACCATGGATGTAGCTTCTTCATTCTTAGTGCCCTACCAATGCCTGTAACTAGTGACACTTTTATGAACACATGATCTTCAACTTCAAACTCCACAAGTTTTCACCTCTTATTAGCATAACTCTTCTGTCAACTTTGAGCAGTCAGTAATCTCTACTTAATCAACTTGATCTACTCAATTGTCTAATCAACTATGTCGGGTCTAAGTAAGCACCTCTCAGGAAATTTCGTCCAGCACAATGGTGATTGACATTTTTTTCTGTATAGTGTCTCATATGCAGCCATTTGAATGCCGGAGTGATAGCTATTTGTATAGGCAAACTCTGCCAATGGAAGGAATTTCTCCTAGCTACCCTTGAAATCTAATACACACGCCCTCAACATATCCTCAAGTGTCTGTATTGTTCATTCTATCTGCCCTTTAGTTTGAGGATGATAGGCTATATTGAGCCTGAGCTTAGTACCCAAAGCTTCATATACTACCTTCTAAAACTTGGAAGTGACTCAGGGATATCGATCTAAAATGATATTCTTTGGAGTACCATGTAATTGCAGAATTTCTTTGATATAAATCTCTGCTAATTTATATGGAGAATAATAAATGCTGATAGGTAAGAAATTGGTTATCTTCATGATTCTATCAACTATTACCCATATTGCGTCATAATTTCTGTTCTTGGGTAACCCCTCACAAAATCCATGGTAATGCTTTACCACTTCCACTCAAGAATCTTAGGGTTTTACAGAAGCCCTAATAGTTGCTGATGTTCAACCTTCACTTCTGGCAAGTAAGACAACGACCAACAAACTTAGTTACGTCTCTTTTCATTCCTGGCCACCAATATAAGGATTTCAAGTCATGGTACATTTTGGTTGCCTTTGGATGCAGAGTATGTTTACTCTTGTGTGCTTCCTCCAAGATTTGTTGTTTCAGCTCTATCTGCAGTGGAACATATATTCGTTGCTTATACCTGACTAACCCACTTGGTGATAAGTCATATTCCTTAGTTTTCTCTCTCGTAATCATATCTTTGATATACAGTGCTCATCTATCCTATAGTTGTGCTTCTTTAATTGCTGCTTTTAAGTCATTATACACCTAACTGGTAGTATTGTTGCTCATCAAAATATGACTAGATACATTGAGATCTTTGAAATCCTTGATCAATTTCTACTCGAAATCATCATGGCTGCCATCTGTACTGTTTTACGGCTCAATGCGTTAGCAATGATATTAGCCTTTCCTGGATGATATTTAATCTCCAGATTGTAATCTTTCAGCAACTCTATCCATCTATGTTGTCTCATATTGAGCTCTTTTTTATCATGCAGATATTTCAGACTCTTATGGTAGTAGTACAGCTCTACAGTCGCACCATATAGATAATGCGTCTAGATTTTCAAAGCAAATACAATAGCCGCCAACTCAAGATCGTGAGTGGGATAATTCAATTTATGAGGTTTTAGCTGATGAGATGCATACACCACTACTCGGTCATGTTGCATCAACACACATCCCAATCCATGCCCACTGGCATATGTATAAACAACATAGGTAAACTACGGATCTGGGATCATCAGCACTGGTATTATTGTTAATCTTTACTTCAAATCCATGAAGCTCCTATCACAACTATCATCCCACACAAAATGTTGAGTTTTTTGTGTCAATTTTGTAAAAAGTAAAGCTATTTTGGAGAAATTATGTATGAATCATTTATAATACCTGATAAGACCTATTTCAAAGATAGTCTCTGCCCTCTTCCAGTTCAGTACTACTTCCATTTTGCTAGGATCAACTGAGACCCCTTGCTGTGAGACTACATGGCCCAGAAACTTAACTTCTAAAAGCCAAAATTCATATTTGCTCAGCTTGGCATAGAGTTGATTATCCCTTAGTATGTTTATACTATTCTCAGATATTGCTCATGTTTAGTTTTACTCTGAGAGTATACCAGAATATCTTCAATTAAGACTACTACAAACTGTCTAGATAGGGACTGAATATTTGATTCATGTAGTCAATGAATATGGCAGGTGCATTGGTCAGCCCAAATGGCATCACAAGAAATTCGTAATGGCCATATCTGCTCCTGAAAGCAGTGTTTGGTACATCTTCTACATTTACCCTGAGTTGATGATATCCCAATCATAAATCAATTTTTGAGAATACACGGGAACCAGATAACTAATTGAGTAAATCACCAATTCTAGGAAGTAGATATTTATTCTTGATGATTACCTTATTCAACTCTATGTAATCGATATAGAGTCTTAGGCTTCTGTCTTTCTTTTTAACAAAGAGCACTGGAGCTCCCCGTGGTGAGACACTAGGTCAAATGTACCCTTTCTCTAAAAGCCCCTCTATCTGCTTTTTCAATTCTGCCATTTCACTTGGAGCCATTCTATATGGGGCTTTAGATATTAGACCTACTCCAGACTTAAGGTAAATGGAAAATTCTACTTCTCTTTCTGGAGGTAATCTACTTATATCTTCTGGAAATACATCTGGAAACTCATTTACTACAGGGGTACTCTCCAATGCTATTCCAGCTTCTTAATGCATGGAGAAGAACACCATATACCCCTAACAACCTTTATGCAGACATCTCTCAGCCTCAGATGTTGAAAGAAAGTTAAGGTTGATTTCAGTACTGGCCTTTAATTGTATACTAGGATAGATAACCTTTTTACTTTTACAGTCTTGCAACACATCATATGTTGTTACCCAGTCAATACCAAGGATTACTTCTAAGCCTTGCAGCAGTAGGTAAATCAAATCTACTATCGATTCATATCCCTCGGCATTTAATATGCAATTCAAACAGATGTAACCTGTAACAACTCTAACACTCATAGGGGTAGATATTAGCAAATCATATGGAAATTTATGTACCTTAGGCCTAGCCATCTCACATAATCATATGCAATAAATGAATAACTAGCACCTGAATCATACATTACTCTTACTGAGTTGTCGTTAAGAAAGGCCATACCTTATATCAGCTCAAAAGACTTCCTAGCTCCTCCTGGGTAATGGTATATACCCTGCCTGGAACTTTGGGCCTCGTCTCCTCTGACTGATGCCTTTGCAGACAATCTTTGGCAATGTGCCCTAGTTTATTGCATACATAACAAATAGGTTGTCTGGTTGGATCTAGCCTCATTGGAGCACCACTGCAAGTTCTCCCAGGGTGAAATGGTTTATGGCAATGCTAGCAGGTTTTATTGCCTGAGAAACTCTAGCCTCCATGGCCTCTAGCCTGATTTGGCCTTTTATTATCCCCCCTATATGGTCCACTCTAATCACTTACGTTTTTGGGATGAACTGTCACTACCAGATGCAAGCTTGCTATTGATGTTTTTAGCGTATACAAGTTAAATAAGCTACTCTCAATGATATGACATTCTTCACCGCTTTGTTAAACTCGATAAAACGCCTTGAAACCAGTTTCTCCTTCAGCTTTGGCTTTAACCCTGTTATCATCATATCCGAACTCTATTCCTTGTCATCCTGATATTTGAGGTATGCAAAATAATGGGACAACCGGATGTAACGAGCTAAATAGTCATCAGAACTCTCTCAGTCTTGTTGTTGTATGCTGAGGAATTCTCTTTCCTTTTCCCGTTAGACAAAAGGGGGAAAATATTTCTCATTAATTTTTTCTTGAAAAAGTTTTTGGGTGAGAAGAGTATTCCTCCCTCGTAGAACAAACTCAATATTCCTCCACCACCTGTCTGCATCACCCTTAAGCTTATAGTTGGCCAGCAAAACCTTAATCTCATCAGGCTATAATAGAATGTTGAAGATTTTCTCTAACCACGAAAGCCAATCTTCGGCTATCTATGGGTCAAACTTCCTTCTGAAGATAGGAGGTTGCTGCTTACTAAACCTCCCTACCTGGGTCTAAATATCAGCCTCAGGTTCAGACAGAATATCTTCTGGTTGAGGCTCCTCGAGCGTATCTTCTTTACCTTCACCCCTCACCAATTCCTCAAGATGATCTTGCCTTTGTTGCACCTCTCGCAGCTCTTCCCAGATTTCATTCATAGTAGCCTGCTGTTGGTTCAATATACCCAAAATCTATTGCTATATAAGGTCATTATTTCCATATCGACCCCTAGCACTTTCTCCATTTTTGCCTCTACCCCGGCCTCTACCACCTCTCCCTAGTCGTGCCATCTCTATAATTCACTGTACATGAAAATAGAGAAGAAATAAATTTCATATAGATGCAATGGCATTTTTGTCATTTCATAATATTTTGGGTACTTAGATATGTTAAATATAACATGTAGCTGATGTTTACAAAAGTTAAAGAAAACTATAGACACCACACAACTTAAAAACTATTGTACATCACATTTGTCATTTTAACACCATATAACATAATTTACATATAGCTTCCCAGGATGTCACCCATCCTAGGATTTCCCTATGTTAAGCATGCTTAACTTTCTAAGTACCTGTATAAAACATAGATAGCAGCCCTATCAACCATCTACAAGTTCCTTATGACTGCCCTCACCTCAACAGATGTGCCACTACCTTCGTTCACCTAAAAAATACTTCCTGGGCCCCGCGTTACTCCCTGCACATATGGCTCCATACCAGGTCGGTAATGTGCTCTATGAATTCCCAGAAGCTCTCATTTGGGCCCTTCTGTAACCCCCTTCCATAATAGTTGTGACATAGTTTGAAAACGTGTTATGAATTAATCGGGAGACCAACAAGTATCTCAAAACTCATTAATAAGTCCCAACTTCAAGACAGGGTTTGGTCCCATAATAAAGTGTGTTTTCAAAAACTTCTCAAAACCTATTTACTATGGTTTCACTTTCACTTTTTGAATCTATTTGGCCTATTTAGTTCAGTTCCATTTATTAATATCAGAGTACTTAACAAAATTTCCCGACAACTCTCAGGTTGTGTTCATTTACTAAAAGGACTACAGGGCATATTCGCTTATTTCAATTTCCCAACCGGGGATTACATAACCAACCATAAGTCTATGGTGGACACAACCACCCTTACTACAATGCACTTGAACTTACATAATTTACAATATGTGCATTTATACAAAAGAATGATAACCAACCAATAAAGCTCAAATCTCGTAGTCAAAAGCACTAGTCGCCCTTATCCACCTGCTTTCTCCTTTAGTCCGCTGCCTTGGCTATAGGTTAGTCATTGGAAAGAGTAAGATTCATACGAATCTTAGTAGTAATGTTTTCACTCATATGATATATAATAAATAAAGCATGTAAGCAATTATCACAAAGCATAATTCACAATAGCATTCTCAGTAGCAATTCATATTCGTGACTTTCATCACTTTCACGACAGCTTTCATAGCTCTATACATATTTGTCACACCACATGGCTGTCACAATAGCTTTCATTGTATTCATAATATCTACAGCTCTCACGGCTGTATACACATTCATCACACCATATGGCTTTCAGGACCACTTTCACAGTAATATATGACAGCTTGTGCAGCTATATACAATGGCTTTCTCAGACATATATGATTGCTTTCACAGATGTAAATGACACCTTCTATAGCTATATACACAATCGTCACAATTCAATGATAAGCACAAACATATAAAGTATTATACATGATACAAGAGAAAAAGTCAATACCTTATTCTTTCCATTCACACTCGAGCACTGATTTCTCAAGCTTAGGGCAGATGACAAATCCCATAAATCATGATCAAGGACGATGAGTTATTCCCTATCTCAATTCATAACTTTAAAACACTTAGGGTTGATTATTATTTGAGACCTTTAGGTGGCTACTACAAGCTCAAACAAAAGCCTAAAGGGTTAGGGAGAACTAGACCAAATATCACCTTTCAAAAGTGCAGGATTTTGGGGGTTGTCCACAGCCAAGACCCTCTCTGGCCATGGCCAAGAGATGGTCAGAAGCTTTTAGGCCATGGCTAAGAACAGAGCAGAAACTTTTGGGTTGTGGCCAAGAACTGGTTAGACACTTTTTGGCTGCGACCAAAACGCCTTGTCGCGGCCAAGAACTGGCCTATTTCTTGGCTGACTTCAAACAACCATAACTTTCAGCATACATATAGAAATGACACATACTTTATATCATTTTAAAGCTAGCAATGTCAACTACAAAACTAAAAATTTCAACAACTTTTAGACATCATTTGCTATTTCAAAACACCATGCAAAGTATCTCTCTTGTACAGAATTTTCACTTGACAGAATTTCCAATTTTCAAAAAATGTTTCCAAAAGTTAGAATTCACAACCAGGGCTATTCCTATCACAGTTTTTCACATAGAATCAAATAGAAACATCAAAACAATCAAATTCCCATTCCTTTTCATAAGTTATGTTTTGACAAAATCTACACACAATTCTCACAATTTCCAAAATTTCCATTTAAGATTCAAATCAAGTTCATTTATCCAATAGACATCACAAGGCACCATTACCATCAACAAAACATCATGAATCTTCTAAAACCATATATACATGAAAATAGGGCAAAAATCCATAAGCCAAAACTCCTAACCAATGACCATAATATATATGTCAAAAGTTTGCTCTTACTCACCTCTACCTCTTTCCCTAGCTTGTTCTTTGATTCTCCAATCACTAGTTTTCCTTGAGAACTCAAAATACCTCATCTTAAAAATCTAAAACCATAGGAATAAAGCTTTCCTCACGATGTACAAGATTAGAGAAGATGTTTTGAGCAATAGAGACTATATACAAGGTCAAAATGCAAAAAGGAGACCATACCTTGTCTTTGCTTCTTTCTCTTTCTTCTTTACCTTGCTTGGATGACTTGAAGCTTGAGGATAGAGAGAAAAGATGATGATGATGTTAGAACCGGCTATCACCCAAGAGGGGGGTGAATTGGGTGTATAATAAAAACTTAAGAACTTTAGAAATCTTTTTGTATCTTAACGAAAGCAGTAAGTATGAAGGTTTATAAATCAAGAGTTAGATTAAATAATATATGCTGGAAATATAAGAGCTTAGGGAAAAGAATATGCAAACTGTGATTTATCCTGGTTCGGTCCAATCTGTAATGGCCTACGTCTAGTCCCCAGGCTCCACCTGAGATTTTCAAATCCACTATCTTCTTGTTTAATCCGGGCACAAGAAAAGCCTTTACAATTCCACAAGTTTAACCGGGTACTTGTGAAACCTTTTACAAATCTCTCATTGAAATACTCCCCCTTACGGCAAGTCTTACGAGCAGAGCAATCCCGAAGATCTTCCTCTCCTGCTTACTCTTGCAAGTCTTATGAGCAGCAACGTTCTCTTCTGCTTACACCCCTGTAAGTCTTATGAGCAGCAACGTTCTCTACTGCTTGCACCTTGTAAGTCTTACGAGCAGAATGTCTTACTGGCAATTCTCTCTACAGCTTCTCCCGTAAGGAAATCAACCCTCTCAAGGTCCCTCTACCTTGAGATCAACTCAGAAATACAGATGAAAGTGTTTACAGACTCTCTCACAGAGTGGGTATAATACTTACTGAAATACAATACAAATAATTACTCTCTCAATGATAAATAATATTGAAACCGTATAACAGAGAGTGTTTGGGTAGAAGCAGAGGATTCATGTTATTCACATGTTGGTGTCGTTGCTCTGTTTTCTCTATCTCCCATCGACGTTGAATGCTCTCTCATTTATAGTTGATGAAGATGATGACCGTTGTGAGCATTCGTCCGTTGTAGTTATTTTGACCGTTGAGCATATTTGAAAAATGAGCAACCATGAGATTTCCGTTGCAAAGCAGAGCGTCATGTTGAGGAGCGGTATGTCTCATTGTGATCTGTACATCACGTTGTGATGAATACTTTTGAGTTTCCAGACAATCTCTTATGGTGGGTCAAACTTTTGTCGTGGTAGGTAGCTGATACTTGGTGTGTAATGATGTCGCCTGCCATACTTGACTCTTTCATTTGAATCTGTAAGCTCACCGTTAAATTTCCTGTTTCACACTGTAAAATGTTTAATCACTAATATGATGAAGTATTAGTCATGGGTATGTTGGATCATTGGTCAAAAGATGATTTTATGGCTTCTGTGACTCATCACTTTGAGTGAAGATATTCGCCGTGACCTCCCTTCTTGAAGATACAATCCAAATATTTAATCTCTTGTTTTACACTTGAAATATATGTTACTTAATGTTTAGCAACAATAACAAGTGAAAACATAATGATTGTATAACATTTAACCATGTTTGGATTGATTGCTGTGAGGCTCTGTGTTTCTACGTTGCTTCTGTCAGAACCTCACTCGAGTGCAATATGGCTCACTCGAGTGCAGTTGATAATTTCACGTTTTGACTTCCTCTCGGGCAAGCACTCGCTGCACTTCACTCGCATCTGCTCGAGTGAATTCTCGACATCACTCGAGCACAACCCGTCATGCTCGAGTGCGTTTCTTACTTTCACGTACAAGCTTCTTCTCGGGTTATCACTTCCATGTCAAAACTTGCATGTGCTTGAGTGAGAAATCATCCAATGCTTGAGCATGGATCCTAGTGCTCAAGTGATGCAATTTTCTTCACGTTTCAGCTGCTTCTGGACATCACTCGCACAACTTTTTCAGAGAGTCAGTTTTTACACTTGCGGGTGATGTGGGGCCACTTTAGAAAAAATTTGTTTATTTGATTCTAATGATGTATCATAAGAATGCTCTTGCCATATGCATTCCAATGCAAAAAAGAATCAGCTCCAAACTCCTTGTATTTTGCAAGTTATGATCGAAAGAGTGTCTATTTCGCTAGTCTGCACTTTTAGAAGGCATAGCTCCTAGAATATACGTTCCAATTAGGCAAATTACCTATCCATGGAAAGCTCTTTGAGTCTAATTTCATTTGGCACTGGGCTCATTTAAATCCGATGTGTAGTTTGTAAGTTACACTCAAAATACCGAACCTGTGTCAAAAAGTGACGGTGATTTCAGTTTCATTTTCCACGATTCATATCTCCTTCATTTGATCTTCTTTCAATGTTATCCCGCTGCCCATTTGACGTGTTGGGAGTCTTCTTTCATATGCCACCATTTTCGGGTCAATCGATGTGTGGTTTGAGAGATATGACCAAAATACCAGACCTCGCTCAGGCTGAACGTAAAACAGAGTAGAACAGAGTGTTCATTCCGTGCTCGAGTGAATTCATCCGTGCTCGAGTGAGTTCTTCCTGTGCTCTAGTGAAACACCTCGTGCTCGAGCATAACTCCCCTTGAAGTGCCATAACTCACATATAAGTCATCTTAGCTTCGTATCAACCTATTCCAACCATTATTTGATCATAGAAACCTCCGGTATCATCATAGAAACCTCCAGTATCACTTCTAACAACTTGAATCTTGATATTCATGATAGATCTTCCAAGTTCTTCATTCTTCAATATCTTTCTTTTTGGTTTTCCTCTTGATAATAATTCTTCATAATCCGAGTAGGCATCTCCTTGACTATCTTCAATTTCTCTTCTTCTTCTTCTTCCTCTTGTTCATTTTCATTAATTCAATCTTCTTCATTCTTTACTCGACTAATCTACAAAATATGTAACATTAAATATAGTAGTTAGTCAAAGAAATACATTATATAAACTTTTTGCTCTTATCACTTCATATCTATATTTGACATCATCAAAACTAATCATATCTAACATTCTCCCCCTTTTTGATGATGACAAATCCTTTAAGAAAAATATGTCTGAATGAAGTGCAACATACATATATAATGCAAAGTGCAACCATACATATTATATATATAATGCAAAGTGCAACATACAGATATAATGCAACATACATATTTTTCTTACATTTTTCTCCTCCTATTTGACATCAGCAAAAAGTTTGAAATATATAAAGAAGTAAGGCTTGTGAAGAAGTAAATAGAGTATAAACTACTTTAATCAAAATGAATGAACCAAGAAAACAATTGACTCTCCCATATATGAAGGAACTGAAAATAGATTTGGAGAGGTTTTCAAGAAAACTGTTATAATCAAGATCAATGAAATATATGAAACGTATTCTTGAAATGTAAATAGAAAAGGTTAAGAAATGCTCATGTAGATTTGGAAAAATGATTAAGCGCTCCATGAAGTCCGTTGCTTCTTTGGCAATGCTGGTGCATGCTGTTGTGCTTTGTACAACTCTGATGTACACCACACTTCTGTTATGCAACTCAATATATATTCATGTTGTTGCCATGATTCTCCAATTGAGTTGAGCTTCTGTTTAGCATGTTCAATGCTCAGTTATATTACTTTGAATGTTGTAGCCAATATATATTCCTTGACTGAGCGTTAAAAACATCCTCAAGGTTGATAGAGTCTTCTTATAGTATGTTGAGGAATGCTATTGCACAAAACAAATTCTCCTATCATAAATTTAAATCTTTCTTTGCAAAGAGAATTGTTAGTTCAATCAAGTAACAAACTATTCCTTTTCATATGATATATTCAAATTATGATTGTGAAAAGAACAGTATAAGAGTAACTCATCATCAAAACTAATCAAGACATGGTGAATATAGATGAGTATATTAAAAGGATTTTCTTTCCAATAGGAGATAAGTTTTCAAGATATAAAACACATATGAATGTGAAGCTCCCCCTTAATTGATGCATGGTTTTAAAAACTTGTCTTAGAAAAACAGTTAATAACTCTCCTAGATTTGATAAACCATTGGAAACTTTATACAGAAAATGATTTTGGAAGTATGAAGATTTAGAGAGAAATTAAATGGCAATGCTAATCAGAGGTTTTAAGAGATACAACCTAATATCACCTGAGTGGTTACTTGAGTGATTCTACTCAATCATTACTCGATTGTATACTCAAGTGATACAACTCAACGATTTTGAATTAAGCAAGAATACAATACCTCACTCGAGTAATATCATAATCACTCGAGTTATAATCCTCTGTAGTCCATTGATGCTTCATGTCCTAGTCAATATTGGATGATGTGACTGGTACTGAGGGATTCTGAAGTGTAGTCTTATGTGAGCACTTTAGGATACCAAGATGAGCTCAGAATAAGGCATTGGGATTCCAGTTGTTCAAGTCACAGAGTTGTCTAATCTTGCCATTCACAGAAGTGATAAACTCAGCATGTTTGTGGCAAGCTCTGTGTGATTGTTGAAGCTCCTCTCTCAGAAAGCCTTAGACAAATGGACTAAAGAATGAAGGATCATGGAGACCAACTCTAGCAAAGTGTTGTCTCTCATTTATTGGCCTTGTTCACCATAGCTCTAGTGTAGGTATAGCAGATAATCCAGTGAAGATTAGACATAGAGCTAGAATAGTAATTAAGAATCCTCATAGGCTCATCAAGTTTGATGATTCTGTGCATCTCAGCATCTTCCTTTGAACATCTCTGTTGGCTCCATATCATAGTGAAAATGTTTGATCTCTTTGAAACAATAAGGAAGATGGGTAGGCAACAAAGATTCATATTGGATAAACTTATTCTTGGCCCTGTGCTTCTTTGAAATAATCTCCGCTGGGTCTACTAAGAGATCTTCCTTCTCTTTCTCTTTCTCTGATTGTATCACTAGCTAGTTATTTGCTAGTGTGGGGTGTCATTTGAATAATATCACATATTCTGCTTCAACTCACGCTGCAACACTATTAGTCATGCCTCTTCTGTTAGCCTTTGGTCTTTGTATCCAAAAGTAGAGCATTTTGGTCAACTCCTGCAAATGTATAATGATATGCTCTTTGGTACCCAACTTCTCTTGGGTCCGTACAATATTAGATATAACAACTCTTATGCTCTTATGCAATTAATCATATGAAATTTGAGCAAAGAGTATAATAAACCAACAAAGACTAAGATATAATTTTATCCAATAAAATCAAGTCATCATGAAGCATAATGAACAAGTGATACCAGGAATGATGATAATCAATGACAATTTGTAAATACACTTTATATAGAAAATATGTCATTGATAAAATTTTCATGCAATAGATGTAAGTTGGATCAAAGAGAGTAGAGAAACTATCCATAATGACCAACTTTTATGAAATGATAAATCATGAATGAAAACAAGTTTTTCAAAAATGATAATGAGATATGCGAATTGTTTCAAAATCTCATATGTAATTTCAAATCATAATAATACATTGTGAAATTGAGATTCTGAATACATGCAAAACACATTTTTTTAAAAACCTATTTAGAAGCAATGTTCATGTTAAAAATGGTGAAAGTCAATAGTTTAAATATACATATACCAGAAAGCTTCCTTTTTAGAGAACAACTAAAGATAACATGTTAGACATTGGAGTTTAACATGTTTGAGAATTTTCCCAAGAGCAAAAGTCACATTGAAAATAAATTAGCCAAAAAGCTTAGCTTCAAGGATGTATATAAACACAATGACTTTGCTATTAACCAAGAGATAAACTTGACTCTTAGAGATGTGTCTTGAAGAATAGGATATTCAACTCAAAAATTTGAATAGAAGGCTCTAGTAACTCAAAAAATAGATGAAGACAAATGGTAATGCATTTGAGCAACAATATGAGTATAAGAATTTATGGATAATGAAGCACATACTCATTGATCCAAATGACTAGAGTTCTAGAATATTATCCCGGTAAGTTATTCCACAATAATGGTTAATGCATTAAGATTCAATGCACTAATGAACATTTATAATGCTTGGAATAACGTAGCCAACTAATGATTTATGCATTAGGCACAAGGCTTTCACAAGTTGAATTCTTATCAAGGGAATATACTTGGAACTCATATAGATAGTTAACTTGTTTAGACGTAAGGTCTAGCATGTTAAGAAATAAAGACTGAAGAGAGTTCAAGTATTGGATAGCACATTTAAGATCAATGTGTCAATGATGGGAAAATGCTTTGATAAATGAATTTGAAGCATTCTGACTTTCAGTATAAAAATATTAACTTCCAATTTTGAAACTGATTTGAATGCAAACAAGATATGAATAATTTTCAAATAATGTGTATGTACTTTTATAAATAGAATGAATTGAAATTCAAGTAAATTTGTGAAATATGTATTTCAAATTTCCAATGCATAGAAAAATCATGCACAATTTTATTTCGATACATTTAGCAATCTGAAAATATTTTGAAAACCATAAATCAATGACTGCTAATGATATGTAGTAATGAGCAAGAATTTACCACTCAAATTGAGTTGGAAAGAATGAGTACGATGGTTGAGTTTGAAATTACTGATACAGCGTACCTAGCTTGAGTATAACTTGTAGACACCCAAGTTAATTTCCATCTCCTTGAATCTTTGTACTCAAGTCCTCCAAGATCACTTGAGTAATCCATGTTTTAAAGATAATTTATGCATTTATATCTATGGCAATCACAAATTCTTGCTGCACTTTTAGGTACTCGAGTATGTGACATTATTCTTGATGAACACAAGAGTGTTTGTAGAGGTTCTTCATACTTTGTTAACCCCTGTTTTACAAACTAGAGAAGGAGCATAGGATTCAAATCTACAATCGAGTGACCAACCAGTATTCAAGTGTTAACTTCTTTTTCAAATTGTTCCTGCAAAAATCATATAACCATTTTTCTTCCTTGGGTATCCAATTCTACTTGGATCCACTTATGGTTAGCTTGAAAGAATCATAATTCACATGCTCTAAGAATATAATTACTTCAAAGAGATTGAACATAATGAATTAAGTATGACTTTATGCATAAACATTGTTTTCTCATGAAGTATCTATATGCATAACAAGTTAGACTAATGAACATTGCAACTCTTTATGTATGATTTTTCTAAAGATTGTGAAAACATATATGCAATGCTCATACCTAAGGTAACAAGTAACAAGGTATAAACCTCAATAAATATTAAAGATGATACTATAGGAGGTTTTTACTGTTGATAACTTTTACGTTAGGTGCTTGAAGGATTGCTTCTGCATACCCACTGCATCTTTCTTTGAAGTTCTGTTTTTGCATATTTAGCTTTGGGATTATGCAAAGATTTCTCATATGATGTAGACTTCGAGAATCTTTTTTTTTTTTTGTGAATGAGAGATCCTCCTCTTCTTGTTCTTCTCAAGATAGTTGAATGGTACATTATGATAGCCCTTCGTTGAGGTAGAACATACTCCTTTTATCTATTGTTTCTTTCTCTGGTTATACTCTGTAGCTCCAGCAATGGGTGCCTTAGGAGTTCTCCTTTTTGATATAAATGGTATGAACCTCTTTATTGGCTCATGAGAAACTCTTGGCTTCTTTTTCATCTTCTCCTTACCCTTATGTCCATTCTTCTTATAATCAATCTGCACACATAAAGTACTAGATGGACATTTTGGTACCCACATATACTTGGGTCCTTGATTGTTAATATTAACCCTTACATGTTTCTTCGGTACCCAAATATACTTATTTCTTACATGGGAATTTCTTCTAATATAGCATGTATGAGAAATATGACCGGATTTACCACAATAATTGCAAATTGTATCAAGATATGCATTATGGGACATCATGCAAGTATTATGTCGATCATGGAGTAGAAATTCGAATGGATTTGATTTGAACATTATTTCTTCCCAACAAACTTTCCAGCATATTTGAAAACATTTTTGCTTTTCTCAATAGAATCAACAATTGGTTGAGAAACAAACTTTTATAGACTCTGAAAATCAGTTATACAAAAATCACACAAAGAATTGGAACTTTTTACCTTAAGTTCATCTTGAGCTCCGGAGAGTGATTTTTCATGTTCGTCCATACTGAGCTCTTTTCGGGAATCCTCTTCTTCTTGTTTATCCATGTTGACTATATGGAAGTGTTCTATAATTTTTCCATCTTCATCATCAACTTCCAATTGTTCATGCACAGTAGATGCGTAGCGTGTAGTTTCACATGAACTGTCAACCCTTTCAACACAATTGTTAGAAGCATAAATAAAATCAAGAGTGTCCCAGATATGTTTAGCATTAGAACAAAATCTAATTTTTTCAAAATCATTTTCGGTTAAAGCACTATATAGAATTTTCATTGCTCTAATGTTCAACGAAAACATTTTCTTTTCACTTTCTGTCCAATCCTTTCTTGGTTTGAAATCAAAAACATTTGTAAAAATATTCCACATATCAAAATCAAAATTTTTTATAAAACTAGTCATTCTAGCTTTCCAAAACCAAAAATCAATATCTTTCAAAAACGGTGGGATTGTATAATCAAAACCTTCTGAAAGTATAAAACACCCAAAATTAGCCATTGTAACTCTTGAGACGGTTAAGTCCTTTAAACAAGAGCCCGGGCTCTGATACCAAATGTTAGAACCGGCTATCACCCAAGAAGGGGGTGAATTGGGTGTATAATAAAACTTAAGAACTTTAGAAATCTTGTTGTATCTTAACGAAAGCAGTAAGTATGAAGGTTTATAAATCAATAGTTAGATTAAATAATATATGCTGGAAATATAAGAGCTTAGGGAAAAGAATATGCAAACTGTGATTTATCCTGGTTCGGTCCAATCTGTGATGGCCTACGTCCAGTCCCCAGGCTCCTCCTGAGATTTTCAAATCCACTATCTTCTAGTTTAATCCGGGCACAAGAAAAGCCTTTACAATTCCACAAGTTTAACCGGGTACTTGTGAAACCTTTTACAAATCTCTCATTGAAATACTCCCCCTTACGGCAAGTCTTACGAGCAGAGCAATCCCGAAGATCTTCCTCTCCTGCTTACTCTTGCAAGTCTTATGAGCAGCAACGTTCTCTTCTGCTTCACCCCTGTAAGTCTTATGAGCAGCAACCTTCTCTACTGCTTGCACCTTGTAAGTCTTACGAGCAGAATGTCTTACTGGCAATTCTCTCTACAGCTTCTCCCGTAAGGAAATCAACCCTCTCAAGGTCCCTTTACCTTGAGATCAACTCAAAAATACAGATGAAAGTGTTTACTGACTCTCTCACAGAGTGGGTACAATACTCACTGAAATACAATACAAATAATTACTCTCTCAATGATAAGTAATATTGAAACCACATAACAGAGAGTGTTTGGGTAGAAGCAGAGGATTCATGTTATTCACATGTTGGTGTCGTTGCTCTGTTTTCTCTATCTCCCATCGACGTTGAATGCTCTCTCATTTATAGTTGATGAAGATGATGACCGTTGTGAGCATTCGTCCGTTGTAGTTATTTTGACCGTTGAGCATATTTGAAAAATGAGCAACCATGAGATTTCCGTTGCAAAGCAGAGCGTCACGTTGAGGAGTGGTATGTCTCATTATGAGCTGTACATCACATTGTGATGAATACTTTTGAGTTTCCAGACAATCTCTTATGGTGGGTCAAACTTTTGTCGTGGTAGGTAGCTGATACTTGGTGTGTAATGATGTCGCCTGCCATACTTGACTCTTTCATTTGAATCTGTAAGCTCACCGTTAAATTTCCTGTTTCACACTGTAAAATGTTTAATCACTAATATGATGAAGTATTAGTCATGGGTATGTTGGATCATTGGTCAAAAGATGATTTTATGGCTTCTGTGACTCATCACTTTGAGTGAAGATATTCGCCGTGACCTCCCTTCTTGAAGATACAATCCAAATATTTAATCTCTTGTTTTACACTTGAAATATATGTTACTTAATGTTTAGCAACAATAACAAGTGAAAACATAATGATTGTATAACATTTAACCATGTTTGGATTGATTGCTGTGAGGCTCTGTGTTTCTACGTTGCTTCTGTCAGAACCTCACTCGAGTGCAATATGGCTCACTTGAGTGCAGTTGATAATTTCACGTTTTGACTTCCTCTCGGGCAAGCACTCGCTGCACTTCACTCGCATCTGCTCGAGTGAATTCTCCACATCACTCGAGCACAACCCGTCATGCTTGAGTGCGTTTCTTGCTTTCACGTACAAGCTTCTTCTCGGGTTATCACTTCCATGTCAAAACTTGCATGTGCTCAAGTGATGCAATTTTCTTCACGTTTCAGCTGCTTCTGGACATCACTCGCACAACTTTTTTAGAGAGTCAGTTTTTACACTCGCGGGTGATGTGGGGCCACTTTAGAAAAAATTTGTTTATTTGATTCTAATGATGTATCATAAGAATGCTCTTGCCATATGCATTCCAATGCAAAAAGAATCAGCTCCAAACTCCTTGTATTTTGCAAGTTATGATCGAAAGAGTGTCTATTTCACTAGTCTGCACTTCCAGAAGGCATAGCTCCTAGAATATACGTTCCAATTAGGCAAATTACCTATTCATGGAAAGCTCTTTGAGTCTAATTTCATTTGGCACTGATCTTGTTTCAATCCGATGTGTAGTTTGTAAGTTACGCTCAAAATACCGAACCTGTGTCAAAAAGTGACGGTGATTTCAGTTTCATTTTCCACGATTCATATCTCCTTCATTTGATCTTCTTTCAATGTTATCCTGCTGCCAATTTGACGTGTTGGGAGTTTTCTTTCATATGCCACCGGTTTCTGGTCAATCCGATGTGTAGTTTGAGAGATATGACCAAAATACCAGACCTCGCTCAGGCTGAACGTAAAACAGAGTAGAACAGAGTGTTCATCCCGTGCTCGAGTGAGTTCTTCCTGTGCTCGAGTGAAACACCTCGTGCTCGAGCATAACGCCCCTAGAAGTGCCATAACTTACATATAAGTCATCTTAGCTTCGTATCAACCTATTCCAACCATTATTTGATCATAGAAACCTCCGGTATCATCATAGAAACCTCCAGTATCACTTCTAACAACTTGAATCTTGATATTCATGATAGATCTTCCAAGTTCTTCATTCTTCAATATCTTTCTTCTTGGTTTTCCTCTTGATAATAATTCTTCATAATCCGAGTAGGCATCTCCTTGACTATCTTCAATTTCTCTTCTTCTTCTTCCTCTTATTCATTTTCATTAATTCAATCTTCTTCATTCTTTACTTGACTAATCTACAAAATATGTAACATTAAATATAGTAGTTAGTCAAAGAAATACATTATATAAACTTTTTGCTCTTATCACTTCATATCTATATTTGACATCATCAAAACTAATCATATCTAACAGATGAATCATATTTTTCAGCCCCCTTTTGCCTCTTAGCCGACTTAAAGGAGAGTGGGAGGAAGAGTTTGAAATTTTTGACCATTTGATAATTTGACTTCAATCCTATAGTGCCATGTATCAATATCTCATACATTGTCCCAAAAGCAAGTAACTATATGATTACTCTAACCAATTCTATCAGCCATTTAGTCCCACCAATTACCCTTTTAGTTAATAGTCAATTTCCTCTTCAGTAGCTGACTAATTGGCTATAAATTTCTTTCTTCCTATTTTACCCCTAACTATGGCAATTTCAGCTAGCTTACCACTAGGGGAATTTTCTACTTCCATTTTCTCCTTGCCATGCACCCTCCCTTCACTTTTAATTTAACTTAAGCTTTGTTACCATGATTGAGATTAAATACAGGGTTTAGGTAGTTTCTGCTGCTAATTCAGGTCACAATTCACATGTTATTCCCTGAAGGGTTCATCTAACATTCGTTTCATTCAATTTTGAATTCATTAAGCCCTTACACATATTTTGGGGCATTACACCTTCTCGACAATATCAATCTTCTTTCGGTTCTAGAAATTTGTGTCCGGAAAGAAGTCCGTAGTGGTGAAGATCCAGAACGCATGCGTCTGATCAACCTTCAGCAGCTCCTAGATCTAATACAAAGACTCTACGCCTCCTAGAAATGAAAGATACTGATCAACAGGAATAGTATGTGCTCGTACTGCTCGCTGATATTTGCCCCAAATATAATCCCACAACTCAATATCTGGCTACAAGTCATATAGCACGTGTATTGTCTCTACTTAGGAGCTGTCGAGCTTCCTCGGATCCTCCTCTAATTCATCCGTTAGTGGATGTCCTGATTCTCCCAACAGCGATCCGACCAGTAATGCTGGCCTCAACTCTAGCCCATAGACTGGCCTCTCTGAAAATCTCTTTCGGGTTGTCCACCTCATCTTGAGACCTCCTGATGTGTAGTACTCAATATACTACTATCCCTCCGAAATCTACTGCTCCAGTAGACTCTGGTTCACATATGCAAGTGATCCTTCACACTGCTCACTTCCACTGCTCATGATTTCCTGTCGCCATAAGAAAAGACCATATCAGTATACCATTCTGATAATACCAGAACCGCTTTAAGCTCTGATACCAAATATGTCAAATCCCTTAACATTTTGATATTGCCAGAGTGATAAAGGCACCATTCCACAGGCATATAGAAATAGTACGAATATTCTAATAAGAAGCACTTGTTTACACACAGGAGTCTCCCCGCTGGGTTTGATAGTATATACAATTTTGTCCAAAATATCGAAAATAAACTAAATATAGCCAAACAGCTCCAACTCTCTTTTGGCCCATGACATCTCAGTTGCCAGTATTTACTGTTTTGCCTTTAGAAACACTAGCTTTTGTTGAAATGTTTTTATATTTTAAAGAGGGTGATATTCAAATGAATCTCAGTAGTAACACACAATCAATCAATTATATAAAATGTGAAAATTAAATATGTCATACTCCATGTTATACAACAAATTAATAACAATACCATGACATGTATACATGAGTTAGGGGCTCAATCCACCACTATCCATAAAACCCTAGTTGGGTTCTTACTCAACAACCAGGTACACCTCGGTTGTGTTCTTGCTCAATGTTACGAGTGTAAATGACCTATTAAAGAGTGCAAGTGTACACTATCATAATCAGGTAATATAGAAGTAAGTAGAGTATCGTTCTCACGAGGATTGATTACTAAGTACCAAAATGGGTAATTTTAATTCTAGTTAGTTAATCGATTAGTTGGTAATTGAGAGTAAAAAATAAAATGATTAAATATAATTGTAAATATTATGAAAGCAACTATAAGAAAAAGCCCTAGGGGTCAGATTTCACTTAACAAATTTTGGATTGAATCACTATATATTCCAACCCAATTTATTCCACATGATTGATAGTCAAGTTTATCTAATTTAATTAGTAGCCTCTTCAAAGGTCAAACAATTCTATAATTAATTACTAATCCAATATATTCCTATATGGATTTAAGCGATTAATCATGCATTAATATTTATGAAACTTAGTAAGACTACATAACTCATATGAATATATTCCTATTTCATATGCAAATTATGGTTTTAATTATAGGGTTTACACACATGCATCTCCTTCCGGTCTTAACATACATATTGAATCATTCAAAAGGTGGCCAATCAATTGAAAGCATTAAGAACAATAATTAAAACTCAATCATGAAGGAAAAATGAAAACTAGATTTAATGAGTTAAGATTCAATCCGTCATTAGTAAGCTACATCATCACCCTAGGAAAATACAAATTTAGCTCATGATGAAATTAAAAATAAAACCAAAATAAATTGAAAACCTCATAAATATTGCATAAAACTTGAATACTAAATTCTAAAACATAAATATATAATCGAAAGATGCATGAAAATGGAGAAATATAGCCTTCCTTATAGGAGGTAAAACCTTTCATATAGGTGGCAACCTATACCATCCACAAAGGAGAACTACTTATACCGTCCATAAAAGAGGTCTACCTAAGCCTTCCAAGATGGAGGCATGCAAAAAGTAATACAATGCATAAAATAAAATCTAAGATATAACACAATTTATTCAGAACTATCAGAAAAAAGTTGATTTCTCTTCTCCTTCTCAACTCTACAATGATGGCTATTTATAGGTAGCATTTTTTTCTTCTTCACAGATGAAGAGTATTGCAACCGTTTTTCCACAATAAACAGTGGTTTATCTACCACTAGTATAGTACCTCGTCGGCTACAGCTCTACAGTGATTTTCTGTACTGCCTGCTATAGCGCCTTTTGCTACAATTCCTCTACAGTGACCTTCATGAATAGTGTCTCTACTACAGTATTGATCACTTTTTCCAATTGCGCCTCCTTGTCTTGTTTTAATCCAATGGGTATATTTTTAGGTCCCCTTTCTTCTCTTTTCTCCTTAACATGATGTTGTACGTCGCTATCAAAAGAAAAGTAAGAAAATACTATATTATAATATTAATAATATTTATTCCAAAAACATTATTTGTTTATCAATTATACCCAAATCTATTATATTAAGCTCAAATATCATCCACAAAATCATCATATAAGGGAAAATAAATATGCAAATATTTTACTTATCAATCAACAACCAGGTAAGTGTGCTTCCAAACACAAATTGCCCTCGCCAAACACCATGTTCATTAATTATATCACAGAAGATGGCATACACAAACATATAAATATTGGTACAATGTATGAAAGATAGAGTTAGGGGCTCAAATCAGTTCCAAATTTGATCCGACTCAGGCTCAATAAACTGTCCTAAAATTCCAAGTTTACAAGAATTAGGTCAATACCCATTCATATATCACTCTAGACTATTCCAAATTATTTTTATTATTTATATTAGCATAAAACTATAAAAGTACCAAAATTCTCCTAAGGTCCCGGTCTACGTCCCTTTTTACCCGGTCGACTGTACTTGTCTACCAATTTTGGCCTGGGCTATTCCTACACAGTTTTGCGTGTAGAATCCATTTTTGTTACGTTAATACCCATCCATGTATCACTCTAGAATCTTCCAAATTATTTTTGTTCGTTATATTAGTTTAAAACTGTAAAATTATCAAAATGCCCTAGGGACCCAGTCTAAGTACCTTTTCACCATGTCCGACTGTACTTTTTCAGAAATTTTGGCATAGGCTATTCCTACACAGTTTTGCGTGTAGAATCCATTTTTTACCTCAATTTTCTCAAAATCACTATCAAATGAAAGTTTTACCCTTAATAGCCCCTATTTAGGGTTTTAAGGCCACTTTTTGTCAGTTCACATTCTAGGGCTTTTCTCATAACAAGATCAACATCAACCCCCTACCATTTTCCCTCCTGAACACAATGCAATCCTCATATTAATGAAATTTTGTGATTTAACCCTTGAAATTCCTTCCTTTTCATTCCTAATCACTTGTTAACCCTCTTAAACACTTATTAGACATGATCTGAGGAAATTTGGGAAGTATAATCCCTTAGGTTTTCAACATCCTAAATTTACAAAATCAACAACCAAACCACAAATCATGACAAAAACCACAACAAAAATACACCAAATGAATTGAAGTTCTTGACGTTACCTCTTGATTCTTAAACTTTCTTTCTCTAGACGTCTCCCTCTCTCTCCTCAAGCTTAAAGATTTGCTTGCTACACATGGTTTTTCATGGAGAAGAAGAACTTAGAAGAGGAATGACACAAGCTAGAAAGTCTAAACAATTGAAATCACTAAGCCTACCCTGGATTTTTGCTCCTCAAGCTCTCTTATGCTCTCTATGACTCAAGCTCTTCTCTCTCTCTCTCTCTCTCTCTCTCTCTCTATTTTGGTTGCTAGGCTGAAATTGAGAAGGAAAAGAGATGATGAAGCCATTTTAAAAAAATATCTCCATCTCTCTCTTTTAAAATATAATTATTTAATTAAGTTTATCACACCTTATGTTTTTAAGCTTATTCCTTCAGGAATTTTGTGTCAGAAATTTCCTTGGATTTGAACTAACTTTTTCCTCATCTTTTCACGGCCCAAAATACGCCTCCTAGGGGTCTTTCATAAATTGATTGGGCTTTCTCTAATTATCCTAACTAATTACACCATATATAATATTTTACAAAAATTCCACATGTGCTCATAACTTAATAAATTCTTATTTAATCCCTTTGACTTGAGAATATGACACTTGGCATAATTAATACCCAAACAACTATTTTTCCCTCTTGCTTCTTCATTGGGACAAATATTATGAAAGAAAAAGGGAAATAATAATTGCTCCAACTTTGACTTTTCAAACATTGATTAATTTTTACCAAGAATGCTCCAATTATACATATATCCTTTATTTTCCTTAATTAAATGAAATTAAATTCAATTAATTGGGAAAATAATTAATGTTGTGTTTTATTAGAAAATTATGATTTTGCCACTACTTTTCTTGGATTTATTTGGAGCTTATTCCTTTCCTTCTTCTATTTGGCCAAAATGGAAATTTATTAACTTCTTAAATTCCAAGTTCATAAATATTCACCATTCCATTTCATTGAATACTTCAAATAATTACAAGGCATATTGGTGAATAAAATTTGGTGTGTTACATGGAATGAAGAAAATACTCCTACAAGAGGCTACATGAAAATTGGGTCAATATAAGACATAAAGCATAATTTTTTGTCTTCTAAAAAGCCCATTATTGAAGCCCAACATAATGAATGAAATAACACAAGTCTTGGGCCAAATTAATTGTGATTTTTGGTCAAATAGGGAGGAAAAGAAGAAGGCCCAAATTAAATGCAAAAATGTAAGCACAAAATAGTTATTTGGCTAAATAGAAATTAAACGCCAATATTTTTCCCTTCCAACATGGTCTTGGATGTCCAAAAGTAAAAAGCTAAGGGAATGAATATTTGGGATAAATATGACAAGAGATGGAGGAATTTTGGCCAAGTGAAAAGATGTTGCAAAAGTCAACAATTGTAGGGAAATATAGTAATATTTGAGGAGGTAAATTGTGATATTTCAAGAGCTCATTATCCTCTTCCAATGGGCCATTATTTTCATCACTTTTGGGAAGAGGAAAAGGAAATTAATGATTCAAATACAAATGCCACAAGTTCAAGCATTTTAGCTAAGTAAAAAGGTGAAGTTTGAAAAGTAAAAAATTGTAGGCAAATGTTCTAATAATTGAAGGAATAAAATTGTGATAATTCAAGAAGCATTTAAACTCTTCCAAAAGGCCAATATTTCAGTCAAGATAATGGAGGGAGAGGGGAAAAATATTTATGGCCAAACAAATAAAAGATTAGGCAAGGAAAAGTCAACAAAAACATGAGGTAATTTACAATCAAATAACATATTCTTAAGGAGGTGGAAGAGATATTTTTAAATGCTCTTCATCTCTTTCTTTAGACTCATTTTTGTCCATCTAAGAGAGAGAGAGAGAGAGAGAGAGAGAGAGAGCTACTTGAAGAAATAAGAACAAGAGAGAGGGAACTAGGGTTTAAGAAGGCAAATCCAAGGTAAGTTGATGAAAATTCAAGTACTCTTGCCTTCTATTTCATGTAAGACCTCTCCTAACCTCTATATCTTCATGAAAAATACTTGTAGCAAGCAAAAACAAGACCAAGAAGAGGAGAAAGGGGTCAGTTTAGAGAGAGAAAGACAAGATAATCAAAGTGAGCTTAAGAACTAGGCATCTCTTGGTGATTATTGATTGTTGTGGTTGTTTGATTGGATTTTTTGGCTTTGTTTTCATGGTTTTTGTAAATTGGAATAAAGAAATCCTAAGGGGTTATGCTGCCCAAATTTTGACTAATCATGATTAATAGGTGTTTAAGAGGTTAATCATGTGATTACAAGTGAAAAGGAAAAGTTTAATTAAGTGCAATAATGAAATCCCAATTTTCCCTAAATTTCATTAAGTTTTGGCCAGACCTAGAAATAAGGGTTAGAGCTGAAATTTTGTGTTTTTTATGGTTCCATTGTGTTCTCTATGAAAAAATTGTGTAGGAATAGCCCCTGGTTATGAATTCTGGATCATTGGAACAAAATTCTTAAAATGTGAAACTTGCTGCCAATTAGGTTTCTACGTGGCAGTCTTATTGTCATATGTTTTTAGGTAACCAAATGGTTTCCAATGAGTGTGATATCTTTTAGAATAAAATTAGGCATATCAAGCTTCAATTTGATTTGTAATTTGTCCCATTTGAGTTATATTTTAAGAGTTATGATTTATTAAAGTTGGATTTGTAAAACTGGAATGTTATGGTGGCAGTGTGCAAACAATGTTGATACTGGAATTCTATGCACATAATTGGTTAAATGAAATATTTTTCCTTAAAAATAGACTTAATAGGGGTCACATATCCTTTGGAACCATAACAATTGGACATTTATAAATAAAGTTATGAATTTTCAAAGTTTGATGCAAAATTCTGACAATTTTAGTTAATATGCGAAATTAAAAGGTAATGGCAAAAATGTAATTATCTTGAACTCTAATACGTAAAGTAAACTAACAAAATAAGCTTGGAATAGTACATAAATGAGTAATAACTCAATTCTTTGTAAACTTGGAATTTTAAGACTGGACAGTTTCCCCGAGATGAGTCAAGGTTAAGGAACGGTTAGTGAGAGAAAAGGAACTTAAGGTTGTGACTCTTTCCTTCATACACTATGTGATTATTTATGTGTTATTGCCATGTTCTGTGACATGAGTTGTAGGCACACAACCTAGTTGTGGTGTGGGAAAATCATAAGTACCACCTGGTGGGAAATTCACAAGTACCATATGGCCCAATGGGATCCAACTAGGACAGGAAAACAACATTTCTGGATAGGTAGTCACCTGTGATGGAACAGTGAAACATTTTCGAGCAAGCATTCATTTACGCCAGAACAGGAGAAAAGTAAGGGTCTAAACAGTTATTTGGCCCTGAATAATGTACACACGTGAGTATGGTGATATAATTATATTGCTTATATGGTTCACTGCATATTTATTTATCACATTTTCTATGAATGACTTTGTGTTACTACTGAGATTCGTTTAAATCTCACCCTTTTTATAAAATTTAAATTTACTTAGCTGGAGATAGCAGCTCTAAGGGCAACGACATGGTTACTGACAACTGAGGGTTCTGATACAACACAAGCGGTGTTGGTTATCAGTGGTTTTTATTTTGACAATTTTGGACTTTGTAAATATTTGAATCAAACCCTATGGGCTTGTTTGGTCTGAGGGGAGGAGAGGGAAAGTGGGTGGAAGGAAAAATTTTTTGAGTTGGATTTAAAAAAATTAGAGAAGTGGGGTTAAAAATTTTTAATTAATTTTTCTTACTCTTTTATCTTATCTATTCTCTTTATTAAAATTTTATTACCCTACTTCTTCAATCTTTTAAAATTCAGCTCATAAAATTTTTCCCTCCCCTCCCACCCCCTCCAAATCCCTCACACCAAACAGACCCTATGGGAATTCATGTATATGTAAACATATACATTATATCAGTATACTTATACTATTTCTGTTTGACCACTGAACTTTGCATTATTACGCTAGTTATTATCAAAATGTTAAGGGTTTAACAAAGTGGTTCAAACTATTAGGGTAGACTATGGTCTAAAGGTTAGATGGTAATCAAAGTTCACCTAAAAAATGCTTATGGTAGACTGGGATAGATTTTATTGAAGATAAAATCTCTGAAGGAGTTTTGTATAAGTGGTTATGTTATGCATCACTTTATGTAGTATATGAGTGGTCTAGAATATAACACAATTTGAAACATTTAATCTTACACGGGTATTAAGCAAGGGGACCCTTTGTCACCATATATCTTTGTTCTTTGTATAGAAATATTATCACAAGTGATTAATAAACATGTAACTGAGAACAGATAGAAGCCTATCAAGATGGGAAGAGGAGCACCACCACTATCTCATTTATTTTTTACAGATGATTTAGTTCTTTTTAGCACTGATACGACTACGTTTACTTAGTTTGGAGTATTTTAGATGAATTTTGTTTGAGCTTAGGTCACGAGGTGAGTAATAATAAGATAGAGGTCTTCTTTTCCAATATGTGACACAGGGTTCTAAAAGGTGGACCAGTCATAAGTTAGGTTTTAAGCAAATATATGACCTTGGGAAATATTTAGGTGTTCTCTTACTCTATGAATGTGTTTGACTCAGAATCTATGAGTACATTGAGGGGAAGGTGAGACAGAAGCTATCTGGATAGGTAGGAAAATCTCTCTCACTTGCAAGTCTGACTACATTAGTAGAGTCAATTTCTATTAGCCATTCAAACATATGTTATGCAAACTACTAAGTTATCGAATGGGGTGTGTACCCGAATAAAGAAGATCATTTAGCAAATTTTGCGGGGAAGCACTAGGGAAAACCAAAAACTGAGTTTAGTCAAGTGGGAAGACATATGTATGCCAACTAAATCAGGGGGTTGTGGTCTTAAGAAGCTTGAACAACAAAACCATGTGTTTATCATGAAACTAGGCTTTAATTTACATGTGATATTGAACCCTTTTTGGGTGTAGTTTTTCTAAAAAAAATAATGGTGGGATGAGTTCATATGCCCTAACCAAGAGAATGTTAGTTGCTTGTGTCTTTGGCATCATGTGAAGAGCTTATAGGATGATCTAGAGTTGGGAATAAGATAGGAATTGGGTGATGGATCACAAACATGCTTATAGGTTGATAGTCGGGTTCCTAATGTAGGTCCTCTTAAATTCTTGGTGCTCAGGGATATCACTGAGGAAGAGGCGTCTCTTCTAGTTCGCCACTTTATGGACTTGATGGTAATTGGGAATAGGATCTCTTTTGAAGGGATATTCTAAACCATAATCTAAGCAATGTAGGAATTAAGTCTCTAATGGTTGATGATGGTGATCCTTAGTGTTTCTGGGGTCAAACTTGTGCTGGGAGCATCTTTGTTGATTTTGCCAATGAAGTGCTCTGTAAGGACAATTAGAAGGAATCAAACCATAGGTGGGACGTGCCTTAGAAGTGGGAAGGGGCATAGCATATTTTTTATTCTGATGGCTAGTTTTAAAAAATAGTTTACTCATAAATATTGAACAATACTGAAGCCATATTGCAAGCAGCAGCATGTGTTAACAAGGACGAGTCTGGTAGTGTAAGGGAGAGTTGTGTGATCCGAGAGTATAAGGGGAGATAGTTAAGGGGTTGTTATAGCTACATTGGCACCTACTCTTTTCTCCAAGATGAATTGTGGGCGTTAGGTGATAGGCCAAAGCTAGCTTGGTCAAAAGGCTATAGGAATATCATGGTACAAGTGGATTATTTAATTGCCTTGAGCCTGGTTCATCGTGAGGGGAATAGTGTGACACCCTAATTCCATATTCATCGAATAAGCTTTTAACACAATAAGTTTAAACCACTAAACCAGGTTTCCTTCAAGGGAAGTGTAACACCCCAAATTTTGATTAAGGGCTAATGAGGATTATTGATAAGGTAATTGTGATTTAGAGTGGATTAAAGTTGAATTAATGTATATTGGTGACAATATTATTTAATATGTCATAATTGTTGGAAAATTGAAAGAATGGAATTATTGGCATAAGTTGGTAATTAATGGGAAAATTAATTACTAACTAAGAGAAAATGAGAAGTGTAATTAAAATGACTAATGGAGAGATTAGAGAAGCTAATGGGTGCTTATTGTGTGAGAGCCAATGAGGAGTGGACACATGGCAAGCTCACATGTGGGGAGAGATATGAGAAAAGTCAAAGGCATTTTTTTAACAATTCCTCTCTCCTCTCTTCCCTCTCTTCACGCTGAAATGGTAGGGGGAAGGTAGAGAATCATCATTTCCTCACTTTCTTCACTCCTCCTCCATCTCTCTCACTCGTTCTCTCTCTTCTCTCCCTGGGTGGCGCCATTGTTGCAGAAAATAGAAGAAGAAAAGCTTGAGAAAAGGTAAGGAAAATGATCGCCATTGCTCAAACTTCCTTCTATAATATTGATCCTTGAATGAAGAGCTTCATTTTGATGGTTGTAATATGTTCATTGGTGTTAGTTTGTGACCTCAAGAGATTGTGAAAGTTGAAGAATCAAGAAATCTCTTTGGCAAAGTGAAAGAGGTGAGTGTTAACTCCCTTTTGATATATATATTGTGGTTGTTGGTTGAGATTGATTTTTCTGGAATTTTCTGCCCTATTTTCGAAAATTAGGGTCTTAGTGAGTTTGGCATGTTGTGATCATGGAAATGGTATATTGTGATGTCTTTTGGACAAATGGATTGGTTTGAATCATTAAAAGTAAAGTTTGGGAACTTTGTGTTGGTTTTGGTGTATTAATCAAAATAGGGCATGTGGTTAGATTGTGAATTTGGTCATTTTGAGATTACCATTGTGTTCCTTGTGGAAAATTGTATGGGAATATGTTTGGTTAATGATTTTGGAGTCATTGGACACTTTGGTAGAAAAGTTGGAAAATGCTGTCAATGTGAACTCTGTCTGGGCAGTTTATTTGTGTAGAAGTTTTGAATGACCAAATGATTTCATAAAATTGTGAAACTTTCCAGTCTTAAATTTCACATCCCAAGCTTCAAAATAGACATATATTTTGTGTCATTTCGTTTAGTATTCTGAGAGTTATACTTTGTCGAAGTTTGGTACAAAAACAGAACTCTGTTTTGGAGTAATGTTGGGTTTTGGGTGATTCTGTATTTTTTTGATGATTTGAAGTTATGAGCCATATTTTTCCTTGAAAGAGGACTTAAATACCTTTCATTTGGCTTTAGAATCACTCCATTTCGATTTTTCTACAATTAGATATGATTTTTCGAAGTTCAGCCAAGAGTCAGGAAATTTCTTGGCCGCGGCCCATGAGTGGCTGGCTGCAGACCAAGCCTTTCTGGCCTAATTCTGGCCGCGGCCCATGGCTTTCTGACCATATTTTGGCCACGGCCCAAGGAAGGGCTGGCCGCGGCCAACCCCTGTGTTCCAGCACTTTAAATTTTTGAAAAGAGATCTTCACCCTATTGTTTCCCAACCTTTTAGAGGTTTTATTAGAGGCATTTGTGGCTTCTTAAGGGTCATTATTGATAACCAAATCTAAGTGTTGAAGAGTTAATTAAGTATTGGAACAGAGAATAATGCTTCGTCCTTAATGATGACTTTAGGATTTGATATTTTCTCGGAGCGTAGAAGGCCTGTGCCTGCTCAAGGAAGGAAAGACAAAGGTAGTAACACTTTATCCTATATCATGTGTATTGCATTGCATGTGTGCATTAGTCATTGATTACAGTGAAAGTGAAGGGGACGTGGCGAAAGCCCGGACTCGATTACAGTGAAAGTGAAGGGGATGTGGCGAAAGCCTGGACTCGAATATTGATAAAGTGATGGGGCGTGGCGTAAGCCCGACCTCATATATAGTGAAGGGAACGTGGCGAAAGCCCGGTCTCGAATATTGATTGCTGCATTATGATATATGTGACTTGCTTTGTATATATGCATCATATAAATAAACTGTTGCTATTAGGATTCTCTAGAATCTCATTCTTTCCAAATAACATTTTTAGACAGGGCAAGTGGATCGAAAAGCAAGCAAGTGGCAAAGGACGATTAGGACTGCCAGCGGTAGTCTTAGCTATATATTTTGGTTTTATATTGAATTGGTTATCATTCTGGATCAATGTAAATATATTGAATAGAATTGTAGTGCTATAGTTTTGTGTAATCCCCGGTATGGATACTGAGATAGGCAATGATGCCCTGTATAAACCTTTGGATTAATGTTATTATCCCGGGTGAACGTCGAGAATTTGCTTACTCTGATATTGTATATGTAACAGACCAAACAGGCCATTTGTTTTAATGAATGAAATGAATGGAGATCCATTTGTACAGGTGTTTTAAAAAGTTTTTAATTGTCCCGGATTTCTTATTCGATAATTAAATGTGCTTAGACACTAATCCCAGCCTGATTATCGAAGGGGGTTACAGGAAGAAATATACTTTTGAAAATAATTTAAAATCACACCTTCAACACAGGGGTTGAACCTATAATTGAATAGGTTTTTCTAAAAAATTTAAAACTTTCGGAAGCATTTAAATAGTGGTTCACAACTTCATTATGACTCATCACACTTTAAATCAATTTATCATTATCAGAGTGCTTCTCTACTCATTACTGGTATATTGGTGATTAGTCTATAGGCTTTTAACATACAATTGCCTAGTCTTAGTTCAATTCTGACGCTGGAGGTAAATACCATCTCGCTATGCAATATATTCTACCACTACTACATTTACTATCTTCATCTTGGTTTATACATATAAATCATTTGTAGCCGTATGAGGCTACCAAAAATCCTAAGCATAAGTAAAAGTGTATATATACGATAACCAACAGAGTTCTAATTCTAGCTTTTCCACCTTCTCAATAATCAGCCCTTACTACTTCTTTGCCCCTCAAGCTGCTCACTTTAGCTATTTGTCATTTCAGGAAAGGGTAAGATTTGCTTGAATCTTAGTAGTAACAACAAACAATCATAATATATGCATGTTTACAAAGCATGCTAAACAAACCATCAAACAATCAATGAATAGCATTCAGCAATCAAGATGCATCATAATCACAATCATTGGACACACGGTCCCCATCTACTATCCAGGTAGCCTGCGAGGTCTTATAGCCTAGGGAATCACGCCTATTACATAGGCACACCAGAACTTATGGCCTCAGGTCTTTGCCTATTTGCCATTGAAAGTACGTGAATTTTTATTGCCTTGGGACTCTTCCCCAAACAAGATGCACATCGGGTCTTACTACCATCTCGGCCTTATAGCCCAAGGTCACTGCCCCATGAAAACTTGTACTATTGGGTCTTATTGCCTCGGGCCACTACCCGGCATGAATCTAAATGCATAACAGGCCCTAAAGCCTTTTCAGGATGCTGCCCGGATCACAATCATATATTCATGAAATGAATATATTAATGGTAAATACATATATGCAGAATAATACATATTATATGAGAGAAAGAGTTACTGCATGTTTGCCCTTCCCATAGATTACCTTTCTCAACAAGTTTCTTCTCCAAGCTTAGGCAATTATCAAAGCCTATAATGTAGAGTTCATGAAGGGTCATTACTTACTCCAATTCTATTAACATGATATAGATTATGTTATTCTTGACCCATTTCTAATTCTTGTCCTTCATCTTCTTTTGTTGGTTATCTTTGACATTCTTGTGCATTTATGTTTAAAGCATTTCTAACCTAGGTTATTCTAGTCACAATTCCTTAAAACTAAAATTGCAATTTTTGTTTCCTAAAGTTTAGAAGCTCATAACTTTCTGCCTAGTTGTCCAATTAATTCATTCTATGGCTGATTTTCTAACATGGGATGTGCACTATCTACCTACAAAATTTCAAAGCTATTGGACACAATTTGATTGGTCAAAACCAATCTTAAAATGACCTACCTCAATTTTGGCATCATGACACTTGCTTACACTTCATTTCCCTTTTTTTTGGATTTTCAATCCTATCTTTCTAAAATCATGCCAACAAACTATTCATACACAATGTTGCATGCAGAATCAATTTTTAATCTCAAATTTAACAAAATCCAATTCCTTCCCCATGAACTATGTAATATCCCTAATTTTGGGCCAAGACACTTGAGGATAAGCTTGTATCTGGAAGATGACTAAGTCCAATTCGAGAAGAGTCCTAAGAATGATAGGAGATAAAAGGACTCTCAGGGACTATGTGATCCAGCCTTATGGGGCAGAGGGCCTAGTATAGGTAGGTAGTAGGATTAAAATGTCAGTGCAGATATGCATAGGACACATATATAGTGTCATTGGGTTGGTAGAAAGATGCCACTCAGCTATGTCATGAGGTATGGGACTGATTGTTCGAGCAAAATATCCAGGCATAGGTGTGCACATGGCATTTTCAAAGCAAACATGTGTACCCTACGTTTTTGTAAAAGACACCGATATGTGGCTCCATGTGGGGCCCACACACACACATATTGTCTCTACCCTGGCGTCATTCGGCTAGCCTTGGTATACATGAAGTAATCCTAAGTAAAACCCTAGTAGAATTTTGAGTAAGCACCGATAAAGTAGCTTTAATAAAGTAAGTCATGATAGCTAATGATGACACTACTTTTTGGTTGGCATTACAAGAGAGTGACAAGTGTCCTCTCATCATGACAAAGTACCAAGTGCCTTTTGTGTTGCCTTGATAGAAGGTGACGCGTGTACCTCATGATGAGACTTACTTTTTGCCTTTTGTGTTGGCATCCCTAGGATGCGCCACATGTCACCTGAGTCAGGGAAATCCACTGGTCTCTAGTCTGGTGGCATATTTGATTTCTCAAACACCAAACCTAGGAGTCTAGGGAAATTGTCTGGCCTCTCCTTCCCCTAACCAAAAAGGACACCACTTAAGAAAGAGAAAGAGAAGCCAAGATGCTTTTTTTGACACATGGCAATCTTGAGCTCACATTTGCAATGAATAAAAGGCCAGACCGAATCGGCCAATCCAACACAAAAATCGGTGAACCAACCCCAATCCGGTCTGGTTTACCATGAGCCAAAGGGAGAGTCGATTCAGTAAAATCTGAGTCGACCGTCCAACTTGGCCTCGACTCAGGAAACCTGCCAAGTCAGGCGAGTTGACTGAGTTTTCTTTTTTGAAAAAAAATGTCCCAAACGGCGTGGTGAAAAATGCAACTGAAACTGAGAAACATCTTCTCAAGTGAAAAGCGCAAGATTTGTAGGAGGAGGAAGAAGAAAGTTTCAGAAAAAGGAGGAAGCAATGAGCGGAAGAAGAAAAATAAAATATTAGAGGAGGAGATGCAACTTACTGTGAAAGAAAATACCAGAAAAATTATGAGAAAAATGAAGTAATGAAGCATTTAAGGTAGTAATCATGGAGGAGGAGGAGGATGGATTTGAGGAGAGTGAGATTTGATCTGTTTTACACTTTATCGGAAAATGAAATGAAGAGGCCACCGAGTCTAAAACTCAAACTGCAAACAAGGAAAAAAATGCATGGCTTCTCTAACATGACGTGCTGGCTGTACTTTTTCCATTTTTTTAGGCTTCAAAGCTGGCAACAGAGGCACGTGATCTTCTTTTTAAGCTTTTATGAAAGAAAATGTAATATATTATATATAAATATAGAATATATGATATGAAGAGGAGGGAAACATCTAGACAGTTTTGTTCCTTTACTAATTATTTTAATATTATCTATATTGCTTTTGTTTTTTTTAAATATTATTTTCATTAAAAATGGTTTTTGATAAAAATATGAATATTTTTACACATTTTAATTATATTATATTATTTTAATTATCACTGATCTAACCCCGAGTTGACCTCGATCTAACCCACTGACCCTTAAACCACTACCTCGACCAGTTCGATTTTTTGTTCCTAGCACATTTTTTGATAGTTGGCACACCATGAGACCATCTAAAATGCAAGATTAATTAAATCCCAACCCTCCAATTTTATTTAAAATGTTAGTTAAGGGAAGAAAAATTAGAGAAAAATATGGAGAGAAATATAGATAATAAAAAGAAGAGAGAAGGTGTGTGAATAGTGATTTTCCCAGAGTTTCGGAGCTAATTTCACCTCTGATTCGGTGTTTTTAGCTCTCGTAGTCTTATATAATGTTGTTCCTCTCAATGAGAACAACATTTTTGTGGTTTTGGATTCTTGATCAGAGGTGTTTGGTGACATCTAGATGGCTAGAGTGCAACAAGAATGCTGAACCAGTTGTAGAAACGCGAAGAGGTAAGCCTAAGCTTCGTTTTGAACTGATTGGCTTGAGGTTTTAATGAGTTTTCTTGGACCCTTGGGCTGCCATATGTTTTAGTCAAGTTGGGCTTTTGAGGTCTAATGATGTTTTAACCATGAATATATGATGACATATGGTGTTTGATGATAATGTAAGACTAGTTTAAGTGCTGTCAGATTCAAATCCTGTAAGGTAGTCGGCTTGTAACGTGTTTTTGACTATCCAAATGATATCCAATGGCTATAAAATTTTACAGACTAAAAGTAGACAACCTGAGTTCTAATTTTATGGGTAGAACATAACTTTTAGATAAGTGAACTTAAAGTTATGAATTTTCAAATTTAAACCCTGTTTCTGGAACAAATTCTGGAACAGATAGGGTTTAACGAATTTCTTGGAATTTTGTGGTTGTAATTCCTATATGGTGATATTTTTTCCTTGCAAATATATTCAAACAGCTTTATTTTATATATGAAATGTGTCATTTAGACAAGTAGATTGAGAGATATGAATTTTTAAAGTCTGATAATGATTCTGGAACTTGTCCTATGGTAGTCTAGGCAGTTGCAAAATTTTGGGTTATGTGTTTCCATTTTTAAATGGACCATATTTTTTCCTTGATAAAGGACTTAAAATGCTTTAATTAGCCACTGAAACCATCTCATTTGGATAAGTACACTAAAAGTTATGATTTATTACAGTACATGTTAAAAGCTGGAGTGATTTTTCTAGCATAAAGGACTCAGAGTGAGCTCTGGGATTTTTCCCGTGTATTTGATCGAAGAAAATATTTTCTTTTCGTTAAAGTGGACTTAATGAGGCTCACGTAAGACTTTGAACCACCCCAATTAAAGTTTCCTAGACAAAGTTATTTTTTTTCAAAGCTAAATGAAAAATCTGTCAGCTTTTTAATTCCATGCAAATTTAAAGCAAAAAGGGTAAAATGTAATAATTAGGAACTCCAAGGGTTAGGATTAGGCCCTTAAAGTTTTTGAAGGCCCATGTAGTCACATTGGTCATTCATGTATCATGGCTCTAATGTATAGTTATGTACCTAGGGCCATAAGATGACAAGGAAGAGGAAAATGGAAGGGATCCCAAGCAACTTCAATGGTTGGAAGAAAATTTACAAGAAGGGACTCAAAGATAAAAGGTAGTAAACTTAGTTACTTGTATGTATGTGATGTTTATGTTGTGTATTGACTTGCTGTATTGCTTTGCTTGATTATGCGAAGCATGTATGAATGAATGAAGCTTTGATTCTGTTTTTACTGTGGCCATAAGTATAACACATGAAATATTGAGCATGCAAAATATCATTATGTGAACATGAGCCTATGTAAGGTAAGCATATCATGTGCTAGCATTCATCTTACATGCATTGTCTATAACATTTGCTACTGAGATTCCCAGAATCTCACCCCCCACCAACCTATAGGTATGGGAATATGAAAGAAAATAATGCTAAAGATAAACAAGAAGGAAAGAAGATGAAGAATTGAAGAGGAAAGAATGTGTATTATTTTACTGAATGTAAATTATTTGTAGGACAAAAATATTTGTATAAATACACAAGATCGAATAAACATAATTTAACGAAGTCATAATCAGGATTGTTAAACTCACTTCAACTAAGAATAAGAACCAAAATTAGAATTAACTCTGATATATGGTAAGAATAACAGCTCAACAGCCGAAATTCATAAATGAACCCCTAAAGAATTGAATAGAAACGGTTTTGGCATATATAAAAGGGGTGGAAATGTAAGGTATTACAAGCTGGCCTTGGCCAAAACTTAGGGTCTTTTGGGAAAAAATTCCATTTCCAATTCAAATGCTACCAAAGCCACTTTCTCAACTTTATCTGTAATGACCCAAAAATGAGATTGAGGGCTAATGACTTCAAAAGTGGATATAATTATTATTGAATAAATACTTTTGGAGAATGTGTGATGGGAATTTGGTTGTTTTAGTAATTCCAATGGTTTCCTTGTGAAAAAATTGTGTAGGAATAGGTTTGATTGTTGATTTTGAAGTCATTGGACACATTGGTTGAAAATTAGAAAAACTGTCAAGTGTAATTCTATGCAGGGCATTCAATTTGTATGGACATTTTGAATGGGCAAATAGTATCTAAAAATTCTTAAACTTTCTAGTCCTAAATTTCACATGTCAAGCTTCAAAATGGACATATAATTTGGGTCATTTTGATTTGTGAGCTAAGAGTTATGAATTTTTGAAGTTTGCCCAGCGAAATTGATTTTTTTTGGAGCAGCGGTCAAAGAAATTAAATCTGGGAATAATATGCCTCCATCTAGTAAAAGGCTATATTTTTTCTTGAAACTAGACTCAATAAGGGTTCTATAGCCTTTGGAATCGCTTTATTTCAATTTTTCTAGAATTAGTTATGATTTTTCAAAGTTTGAACAGAGAATCTGCCAAAAAATCTGTAAATTGAATAAAAATGTGATGGCAATATTGTAAATATGAGATAAATGGAGAAAATCTAATTGGGCTAATTGAAGGACTCTTAGGCGTCCTTATGGACTAACTGGAAGAGGGAAAAATTAGTTTCATTTTAGTTAGGTTCATGACACATGTCACCCTCCTACTTCATGTTCATATATGTAAGATTGAGTTGATATTTTCTCTTCCCTTTTACTTACATATTTCGGCCAGCAATAAAGGCCAAGAGAGGAGAGAGTTTATTTGACATGCTCTTTTCCTTGAAGTCAACAAAATCGGCTAAGCATAGGAGAAGGAGAGAGGGAATTGAATTAAGATATACTCCTCACCTTTTGGCACAATAAAGACGATTGGGACAAGGAAAGAAGGAGCAATTGGGTCAAATGTTCAACATACCTTTACATTGGGACACATTGGCCACTTTTTACCCATACTCATTCACACATGTAATTAAACAAGTCTCAATATTCATTCACTCTCCAAAGTCGGTTAAGAGGCTAAGGAAGAGAGAACACATGTTTAAGTGGCATTCCTTCTCACTCCCATTCATTTCAAGTCGCCCAAAGGAAAAAAAAGAGAGAAAGAGAAAGGGATGAAAGTAGGAAGAGCAAAGAAGCAACAGGTGAAGGCATATGTTCTTTGTAAAATCCTTTCCTTATACACAATAATCCTTTCCACCTCTCGTACCATGCATGCAACAATGCGTAGCTTGGTACATGCATCCTTAAAATTTTTGATATCAGAGAATATTATATATGACTTTAATTCTGGCCTAGCCTTATTTATCAACTGTCGAATCTTCCAATCAGAGTTGTTATACTCCTTTAAATATGTAACATACTACGTGAGTCAGATGAAGGTAGAGATATACTGGTCTTCCTTCATATCGCCCTGAAGAAGAGCGTAAAACTCTAACTCCTTCTCATGTTGCAACTCATTTAGGAAGTAGTGCGAATAAAACATGTCTTTAAATCCTGTCCACTTCAAAGATGAAACATCAACTGGTCTAATACTCTTCCACCACTCATTCGCCTCACCCTTAAGAAGAATGGTGACCACCTGTACCATTTGCTCACTAGTGCAGTCTACAGCCTGAAAAAGTGTCTCTATGTCTTCGATCCACACCTCTGCCTTGACAAGATCCAGATTACCATTAAATGTGGGAGGGTGATGTTGAGCCAAATCTTTATATACACTAGAAATAGAACAAGGAGCTGGAACATTTGGTTGTTAGGGTACATAATCACTGTGGCCCTCATTAGCAGTTTCATGCCCTTTTTCAGAATTTTCCACACTTTGGTGGTCATAGCCATTTTCCATAGGGATCTTGTCTCCTACTCTCTTTCTAGTATCTTCCTCAAACTTCTTCAATCACTCCTCTACAACATCCACTACAACTCCCCTTAATTGTTGCATAAAAGTGTCCTTATCGAATGGGAGTTGTTGCTGCTGGCACGGTTGAACCTGTGGGTGTGGAGGCCTACTACCCCCAGAACCAGTTCGACGAGTCTGTACCATCTTCTCCCCACCTAAGGATGCAACCCACCATAACAAGTGAGTCGTCAAACAAGACACCACAAAAACAACTAAATAGGGAAGGTATATGTGAATATTATATATCGCCACTAAATGCAGCGCATGTAAGAAAGTTTACAGAATCGTTTGCTGTGATACCAAATTATAAAATCCTTTCCTTATACACAATAATTAACTATAGACTTGATAAAACCTTTTTTTAATACATTAGTATAATCATTTACAAACTCTACCATGGTAATAAAAAGATTACAACTCATCTTTCAAAAGATTACCATGGCAGAAAAGAGTTCAACTAACTATTTAAAAACTCTTTAACTAAATAATATCTCATCATATATTAAAATATCCATATCAGACCAAATTATGGTTCCAGCAATTCAAAACACATCATACTGCCCGCAAGCCATCCAACCTCATCAAGAGTAATTAAAAATATATAGTTAAAATATCAAATCTCCAAAATAAATCAAAGTATGCAAAATGAGCCCTAACGTGGCAATATACAATAATTCAACATATATTATAAAGATAGAAGCACTACTTTTAGCAGAAGTAGTTTAAGCTTCCGGAGTCTTCCCTGATGGACCCGCACGACAACTTCTACTTGGAAAAATGTTAAACAATGGGGTGAGACAAAAGCCTCAGCAACCAACAATCCATCTCATTAGGCATATTAGTAAGTGCCCATGAGGTGCTAAGTGGGACAGTTATAAAATCATATCATTATTAAAATGTCACATGTCCACATGTATATATACATATTAATTTACCATATCATAATCTCATTCTCATATTTATCATATAAGTATATAAGAATCAATATACAATAATTTATTCTCTGTCCTCCCTTATTTCCTCTGACTGAACCCATGGGCTAGCACTGACCCATATGACTGGTAGTTTAACTTAAGCTCACCAATTAAATGATATGGACCGGCCAAAATCCACAGACCACGAGATTGGACTATGGGTTCCCCCTCTAAATATATTAGTGGGGTGTCAAGGCCCTATTGAACATAATTGGGGCAAAGAACTAACCAATGTACACCTGGAAGTCCACCACCTTATTACCTCTTTTTGTACAAAAGTTCACCCCCCCTTATTTCCTCTTTAAGTAACAACCCATCAAATCAATATCCATCATCCCCTCTCATATCAATATGTGTGATTATAACAAATCATTATCAATTCTCAATTATCAAAAGGATATTTTCAATCTCATAAATACATATCAATTCATATAATAAAATATCACTACTCATTTTCTCAGTGAAAATAAGTCCCACAAGACTATTGCATTAACAACATATTTTCAAAGTCCACATCACATATCAATAGCCAAATTTATAATTCTATGTAATTAAAAATCACTCACAAACATCATACAAATATGCACAACAAGAGGAAAGTGGTTACCTCTCGCCAAAGTAAAATTATAACCACAAGCTCCTAATCCAAGAGCTCAAATACATGCTAAAAATCAATCTACAACAATTAATTTATTATACATTAATAACTCCTTGAGTTATTGGAAAAATTAATTTATTTAACTAAATTCTAAAATTTCTAAATTTTGAATTAATTACTCCTAAAATTCTAATTTCACACTAAAATTCCAATTATAAAATTTAAAATATTTTTCTTAATTCAAATAACCTACTCAAGTAATTGATTATTGTTAATTTCATTCCAATACATGAAAATCCCCAAATTTTAAGTTTAAGATCTAAAATACTAAATTATAAATCTTCATCTAAAAAAAAATATAAACCGATTAAAATTCACTATTAATCATCCTCTACATTTCTATAGTCTTGCTCTTTAAAAGTTGAATTTTGAATAGAGATATTACAAAATATTGATTTGAATTATATGGAAAGTTGGAGATAAAGGACCAAAAAGTAAAATGCATAAGGACTAAAGAAGAAAATGAAATTCTGCATGTGGGTAATGGTAATTGTGACAGAAATTTGGGGCCTTTTTCTGTAATATTATCCCCTACTTTCAGTGAAACCACATCAGCAGAAATTACAGAAAATTACCCCAAAATATTATCCCCTACTTTCAGTAAAAACTAACTTTTAAGCCCGGTTTTTATGTATAACTGGTCATAAAAGTGCCCTAAATATTTCGGCCACTTCGTATCACGCCTAATTTCAACTTTGAAATCTGATACTCAAGCTTCTTACAAACCCCTCCCTCCTTTTGCGGCAACTCCTCCTTCCTACATTGCTCCTCCGTCCTTAACCTTTGCTACCGTTGAAGCAGATGTTCGGTTGAATACATCACCGTAAGGCTCAGCATTTGTTCCCTCCGATTGGTTTCTTCTTCAAGCAAGGTATCTTGCCTCCCCTGGGTTTCGTCTTTAAGCTTCTCCTTCCCACATCTCTCCTTCGTTCTTTACCAACGGCGCCTGTAAACCTCCATACGTAATTATATCCGAAATATGACAATTAAATAAAATAGAGACTAATAACAATCAAAAACTCATTCTCAAACCCATCTACCAGATGGAGGTTTTCACAAATGCATTTTGAAACACAAATAACCTGGTCTCATATTCATCTTTCGAATACAATTACCACACGAAGATAAATCACATTTATTACAATTAAAGTGCACAACATAATCCCCGGCAATCCCGAGTTCCATTCATTAACTCAAGCTTTACAGGGCACATTCGCCCATTTCAAGCTCTCATACGGGGATTACACAAATCTCATCTTAAATACATAATCAAATCCTCATCCACATATACACATCCAAATCCAAATACAAATATCCAAATATACATCCCAACTATGATAACCAACTACCAAAATCTATAACCCGAAGGAGTCCTCGTCACCTTTGCCTACTTACTCCCTCCTCGATCCGCTTGCCCTATCTAACTATTGGTGGGGAGGGTGAGATTCTAGAGAATCTTAGTAGAAAACAAATACTAGTATGCATGCAAGATAAGTGTTTAATGCATGATATGCTTGCAATACATAACTTATGCTCACACAATGACATATCTGTGAGCTCAATATTTCAACAAAATATCATGGCCATAGCATAAATAGAAACAGAGCTACAATCATTCATATATGTTTCATATAATCAAGCAAAGCAATACATGCATCAATACACCAATACAAATATCATATACATGCAGAAGAGGTAAGTTCCCTACCCTTATTCTTTCCACGTATGCTCCAGCAACGCTTACTCATGATCAGGGCAGACTTCAAACCCTATAACCAAAATCAAGGACATAGGGTTATTCTCTATTCCAAATCCTTACTTTCATTACACTTAAAGTTGGTTATCATTCACAACCTTTAGGTGACTACTCAAAGCCCAAACATATGGCTAAAGGCTTGGGAAAACACTTGACCAAAGACCATCTTCGAAAGTCCAAAATGTCATTTTTGGGGGTTGGCCACAACCCACAAATCCACTAGCCGTAGCCAAAAATAGGTCAGAAACATTTGGGCTGCGGTCAAGAATCCTTCTGGCCGCGGCCAAGAAAATCATATTTATTGGCTGAACTTCCAAAAATCATAACTAATTCCACAAAAATCGAAATGAGGTGATTCCAAAGCCAAATGAAAGGTATTTAAGTCATCTTTATAGAAAAAATATGGACCATTATTAGAAATCACCACAAAAATACAGAATCACCCAAAACTCAATATTGCCCCAAAACAGAGTCCAGTTTCCATCCCAAACTTTGGACAGCCATAACTCACAGCAGAAAAAATGAAATAATACAAATTATATGTCCATTTTGAAGCTTGAGATGTGATATTTAATACTAGAAAGTTTAAAAAATTTTAGACACCATTTGGAATTCAAAAATTTTGTGCAAACTGACTGCCCAACATAAAGTTTCAATTGACAAAATTTCCAGATTTTCACAATTGCTTCCAATGGTTCCCATTTCACATCAAACACCATTCCCACACAAATTTTCACAAGGAATCCATTGGAAATACCAAATCAACCAAATTCACATTACATTGACATGTTTCCACAACATGTCACACAATTCATCACACAAAACACACATTGCACCACTTTCCATTTCACATTCTCAAATCACTTCCAATGACACCAAAACACACTATGGCATCAATTTAACCACAATTCACCATTCAAATCATCCAATTCAAAAATCACACAAAATCAGGGCAAATATCACAATTCTCAAAGCTCCACCAAAAACCACAATCAATAGATCAAAAGGGAGCAAATACTCACCTCTTCCTCTTTCCCAAACAAATTCCTTGATTCTTCATCTTCCCCAATTTCCACAAGCTCTAACATACCTCCTTTCAAAAATCTAAAACCATAGAGATGAAGTTCTCATCAACATGATTAAGATTAGTGAAGAGGATTTAGCCATTAGAGGACCACAAACAAGCAAAATACTTATCTCTTGCTTTTTCTTTCCTCCAAGGTTTGGACGAAAACAGAGGTTTTGGAGAGAGAGCGATGAGAAATGAGGATGATGATCTAATTTTGGCCAAAAGAGGCCCCTTGGACGTCCAAATAGAGAGGAGAGGAGAGAGGTAATATGTTGAACTTTTGACCAAGATCCAAGGGTCCAAATTGTGCCAAGTGTCACACCCTTGCTCCATCTTCTTGAGCTCACATAGTCACACACACATACATGATTCCACCCTTTGATCTCTTGCACAAATTAATCCTAACCATTGATCTTGAAATTACAAATGAGTTTCCTCTTCGGTAACCGATCAATTGGTCGGTAACTTTATCGTTTTGTCCCTGACTATGGCAATTCACACTGAATCACCACCAAACTCATCTTATCATTCCATATCACCACATTATATGCCCTTCCTCTATTTTAAGTCAATTTAGAGGTTAATCCATAATTGAATTTAAATACAGGATTTCGGTGCTGCTCACAACACATACAAATCACATCATATTCTCCAAAAGGGTTTATCTATCAATAACCACCTCCACTTTTGGAGTCATTAACCCTTAATCACAATTTGGAATCCTGCTAAACCAAGGCTTAGCAGTTCACTATTCTCAGGCTTATTCTCTAGCCCCAAGTTTCAAAATTTGGGGTATTACAGCGCCGGTAGACGCAGGGGTACAATGGATTACATTCCCGCCTCGCCATTGCTTGCCTCCCCTGGATTTCTTCCTAAAGCTCGAACTCCAAGAAATTATGAGATGTGTTTGGCTTTTTTCGTTACTTGCTTTGAGGCATTGTTCTCATTTTTGAATTATCTTAACTTTTGAGCACTAATGTAGAATATTATATATGGATGCAAAGCCTCTTTGTCATTTCTTAGAGCTGCTTCTATGTCTCTTAGCCTGGATTCTGTGACTCTGTATTGTTGAATTATGTATTCTTTATCCCTTTAACACTTGACTCCTCTTTGTCCTTTGTTTTATTTTCACTAGACATAATTATGTAGAATAATGTAGAATGTTTTATTTTAACATTCTAGACAGAGTTAGTTTCTATGACACTGGATTGTGTGTTTTAGCTAGACAGATTTAGACAAAGTCTCAACCTTAATTCCCTCTCTCCTTTTCCTTGTCTTGACTGAATTAATTTCACAAAGGAGATGGAAATGTGTTGACTTGCCTCTTTCTTTCTCCTTCCTTATTTATGCATTTTGGACGTTTTTATTGAGAAAGAGTGAGGAATAACATTAATTCAATTCTCTCTCCCCCCCCTTGGGATTTGGCCTAATTTGTTGACATATAGGGAAGGAGTATGTTGATTCAATATAGTATCCCCTCCGGTTCTTTTTTGTAAGAGCTTGATAACTAAATTAAGCAGTTTAAGAAAACAATTAAAATTGGTTAAAAGTAATAATATATAGGAAATAAACTATTTTTTCCCAAACATGCCTTTACTTATAAGAGGGCAAGTAAGAGAGACAAATAGAATAGTAATGAGAGAAAGTATGAAAGAGGATGTAGTATGAAAAAATGAGTAGAGAGAATATAATTAATTAGGGCAAAAATGGTAAAAACATATTAAATGTTTAGACAACTCAAAGTGAAATATTATAAAAAGGACTAAGACAATTCAAATTTCATGCTCTTATAAAAAGTAAAGGAGGAAGTATTTGTTAATTTGGCAATATTACTGTTGTTTTGGTAGCTCTGCATTGTATTATTGATTTACTATTCCTAAATTATAAATATTTCCAATTTCTTGAATAATTTTAAAAAGGAAATGGACAAACATTAAAATTATTTAATTATGAATTATGGGGTTTTCTACTTTTCTTATAAAAAAATTCATATTATATTGGTTCCTATTACATGTTGATGTTGACAATTTACTCTTTAAAAAACATAAGTTATATTTTGGGAAAATGCCAAAGAAAACCTTTAAAATATATAAAAGACATATCAGGGACTCCAAATCTCAAATCCCATGTCAGATCATGCGAGAATCTAGGATTAACAAATGTTTCCAAAAGACCTTTTATCCTTGAGTTATATGGCAAATAAAAAAGCAATAGAAGGTGCACGGGTGAAAAAGCAATCTGGATACTCAAATAGGCAATTGTGAATATGAAGTAGGCATTTACAAAACTAAAGTCGTCTGTGGAGAGTTATAGGAGTCCCTTTATGAAATCAAGTATTGGTTTGTGGGAGTTGGGGAACTCAAGTAGGAAATCTAGATACTTAAGTATGCAATTGTGAATATGAAGTAGGCATTCGTGAAACTTAAGTCGTTAATGGTGAGTTACAGGAGTTCCTTCATGAAATCAAGTGTTAGTTTTGTGGGTGTTGGGGAATTCAAGTAGGAAATCCGGATACTCGAGTAGCAAATTGTGAATATAAAATAGGCATTTACGAAACTTAAGTCGCCAATGGTGAGTTACAAGGGTCCCTTCATGAAATCAAGTGTTGGTTTGTGGGAGTTGGGGAACTCAAGTTGGAAATCCGGATACTCAAGTGGGCAACTATAAATCTGAAGTAGGAATTTGCGAAACTTAAGTCGATAGTAGTGAGTTACAGGGGGTCTCTTCATGAAATCAAATGTTGGTTTGTGGGTGTCAAGGAACTCAGTAGGAATTCCGGATACTCAAGTAGGCAATTTTGAATCTAAAGTAGGAATTCGTGAAACATAATTCGACAATGATGAGTTACAAGGGTCCTTTCATGTAATCAAGTGTTGGTTTGTGGGGGTTGGGGAACTCAAGTAGGAAATCCAGATGCTCAAGTAGGCAATTGTGAATATGGAGTAGGTATTTGTAAAACTCAAGTCATTAGTAGTGGTGAGTTGCAAGGGTCCCTTTATGAAATCAAGTGTTGGTTTGTAGGAGTTGGCTAATTCAAGTAGGAAATCCGGACATTCAAGTAGGTAATTGTGAATCAGAAGTAGGCATCCATGAAACTTGAGTCGTCAATAGTGAGTTATAGGGTCCCTTCATGAAATCAAGTGTTGGTTTGTGGTAGCTGGGGAACTCAAGTAGGGAATCCGGATACTCATGTAGGCAATTGTGAATATGAAGTAGACAATCGTGAAACTTAAGTCATCAGTGGTGTGTTAGGGGTCCTTTTATTAATTCAAGATTTTAAATTAACTACTATGAGTTGACCCCATACTTGGTATTGCATGCTGATATAATGTTCATAAAATTCTATACAAAAGGCATTGATATGTCATTTATGTTGTTTATCACCCTGTTTTTTGGCTTTGGCATAATTATGCAGGGAGATTTAAACATTTTCTGAGCAAACTTGTTTTTTATTACAATTAAACTTCGAAAAACGCATCTCATCTACACAACACTTGTCAATTTCATTCAACCAAACACATCTTGCTTCATTTATGATTTGTTGGACATTTCCATGCTGAATACCTACTACAATTTTGGGTTTGATCACTTCAACATGTCATGGAGAAAGATTGGCCTTTAAGGTCTTGTTGATTGCATCCTGGGGAATGCTGGTCCATTTGCTTCAGGGGATTGGATCCTCCCTAATCGTACACTTCAAGGATCTATAAAACTCAACTATCATCTACACACTTTTCCAAATGCATACTACTTCAGCTATGCTACCAAGCCTACTATGAAAATGTTGGGCGTCACACTTCCTTCGAGCATAATTGGAATTCAGCCATTACTTTTTAGCAGAGTTTTGCAAATGACCTAGTGGCAACATCATTCCTATGTTTCTCCCCCGTACAAAGGTTACAAGTATGGTTTGAAGCATTAGACAATGTATCGCTCTTGCCTTTCCTTTGAGTAGCTCTGGTTTGTAACTAGAGTTAAGCATGACCAATCAATTGCTTCATAATTGGCATTGCAAGGAAGAGGACTGTCAGGACAACGATGGAGCTCTAAACACAAAGAAAGTTTCAGAAAAATGCAAATCAAAATCAATTCGTATTACACCCCGGTCCTTTTTATAAAAACTCAAAATTTGAATTATCATGGTCCATTTATAAAAACCTGACAAGAGTTGTTTAAACATTTAATGATATTTTTCCATTTTTGTCCCTCACTAATTATATGTATTGTATTAATTATAAGGTTAATAATACTTATATTTACTCTATTTCTCTCTCTTACTTGCCCCTCATAAATAAGAGCATACTTGGTAAAATAAAGTTTAGTTTATACATACTTATTATTTTTAACTACTTTTAACTGCTTTCTTAAATGGTGTAATTGTTGTCAAGCTCTTTTAAAGCATTGGAGGGAATAATTCACTACAGTTTGAGACAACCCCAAATCTGTATGCTAGCCCATTAAGCTCAAAGGAGACAAATTTAAAGCAACCTAATTCATACATATATAAGGGCCAAAACATATTTCTTAACTCCCTCAATTGAGAACATCCATTTCTTCACCAACTCAATCAAAACAAATTTAATGGAAGACACACGCCATCGGAGGATGAGGAAGAGGAAGAAGAAGAAGAGAAAGAATTTGAAGATATGTACTTGAAACGCCAACGTCGTAGGCGGACATGAGGCCATCAGTGGCGGCCGTGAAACCTGACGTGACGACAATCAAATGATCTTGGCATCAAAATTTTTGCCGACATTGCTGCTAGTAAAGAAGAAGATTTGGAGATCAAATTGAGGAAATGCTAGATCGAACCCATGATTTACAGAGTTAAGACAACTTACTCCAACCAACAAGCCATGAGTTCTAGAGGTAGAAGAAGATTGGAGAGGGGTGAGAGAAATGGTGGAACACAATGAGAGAGAAAGTCTGATAAGCTATGTAAGAGAGGATGAGCAATGAGGTAATTTAACAAAATTTGTTAATCCCATACACTTCCCCCTATGGTCTGCATGGGATTTGGGATCATGTTAGAGTCCCTGTCTTTTACATATTTTAAAGGTTTTTTTTTTTTGGGATTTTTCCATGTATTTTTTATACATACTTGCCTAAAAACGACTAAACATGTAATCAAAAAAAAAAAACGACTAAACAGAGTACTAAATATTATTCTCTCTGTTTCTAAATATAAGATAAAGTTGACTTTTTTAAAAAAATTAAGGACACTAAATAAATTACTTAATCACATCATATGTTGTACATCCTTAGATTATAAATCAGTTTATCAGTCAAATCAATTAGTTTGAAGAAAAAGGTAAAAATATAAATACTCTAAAATAATTTAATTAGTTTCCTTAATCTCTTCATTAGTTTGAAGAAAAAATTAAAAACATAAATACTCTAAAATAATTTAATTAATTTCTTTAATCTCTTAAAAAAAATTAACTTTTTCTTATCGGAGAAAATAATAATTAACTGGGGAAATAATTAACTGCACTGTGCAAGGGCAGGGTAAGCAACGGCACCCCGACCATCTCGGATCCACCCGACCCGGAATAATTGGACTGTCGTGTGCCGCCGCAGCACTGGATTATTATTCATATTTCCGATAATAATTGAGAGGATCGGAAAAGAGAGGGGGGAAAAAGAGACACTTGATTTTTAAGGCTGCTTGCTAGCTAGCTGCAGCTAAAAGCAGAAAATGCACATCAAGTGTGGGAGGGGCTCAGAGCTCAGACGGTACGTCCACGTCCGCCTCTGCTTCTGCCTCTTCCTCTACTGTTGAATGCCAATGAAATGCTTCGAATCCTAATGCTCTGCGATATCTCGTATTTAATTCTCGGTCCTCTTTAGGAATCTGTAAGCTCTGCGATTTTTGCCACTGGAAACTGGAGTTTTTGCTTTTCATGATTTAGCTTGCACGACCTCGAGCACTGTGTTGATCGGTTTCTGAAACTTCATTTTTCTCTCTTTGCCTTTGGAATCTGATATTTTCGTTAACTATTGATTTCTGGGGTTGGCGAAAACCACAAGTAGAGATCTCTTTGCTGTGTCAAGAGCTTGAGTTTATTTGACTTGCCTGTCTAGGTATTTCTTTCTATTTCCGTTTTAGTCGGCACGGCTAGAAGATAATAGATAGTGTTTTGCGGCGGTTTTGTTTGATTTTGTATTGTTAATTATCATTCCTATTTTTATGATTATCATTAGTACTTTATTTACGATTTCCTTTTGTACCGGAGTCAGATTGCAATATCCTTTTCTGAAACCTTCATAATGTAAAGAAGTGATTTAGCCCATGAAAAAGATGCTTTTTCTGCGCCGTCTTTCCCTTGTTTTGTGACATATCGCCTTTCCCTAGAAAGTGATGCTTCTCGCTTCTTGAAATTTTTCTCCTCACTTCGTAAATCCTTACGTGACTTTTGAAAGGGGTTCAAAATGACCCAATTTTCTAATAATTAAACTAATGTCTAATCCATCCTAGTGAATGGATTTCATAATTCCATTACATTCTACAAGTAAACGGTAATCAGCCCACTTGTCAGCGTCATAACTTATGATGGAAATTTGCTGAACACGAGAGCACACATGGATTTATGTAATTAACTTCTTTAATTTGATCATCATCATTTAAATTATCAAATTCCTTTTAGGGGCATATCAGGTTCGGAATTTGCTTCTGTGGTGAAGAATGTTGTCATACTTCTTTAGTACGTAGTTGCAAGACTTACAAATTGCTAAGTACCAGTTCTCCTATCAGGACATTGTAATTGCCTGTTTCAATTTTTGATTAGCTTTGTACTTAGTTTTGTATCAATGTTAATATAACATGCATCGACTGTGCAGTAACTCATGATTCAATGTTGTTTTTGTAAAGCCTTGTAATTAACTGCCTTGGAAAATTATGCAAAGGTAGATCATTCAAAAACTGTAATTTGGCAATTGCTCACCCATTTTTATATGGGTTTTGTTCGTAATTTGGGCTTTTTGTATATTTTTCTTCCACTTTTTGTGTTTTGCTAATAGAGTTGAGCTTGTATTACTCTCATTTACTTATGTAGAAACTTAAAACCAACAATTTCATTTATATATATTTATAGATTGCCGGGACCAGTTGATTTGAATATCTAAAGTCTTCAGATGGACTGGAATGCAAAGTCTTTCCCGCAGTGGGATTGGGAGCACCTACTTTTTAATACAAAAGCAACTGAGAATCCTAGGTTAAAGCTGGTTGGTTGTAGTGGCAAAGAAGATAGAGAAATCAATGTTGGGCTGTTCAATCCATCATGTGGTATTGACTGTTCTGGGTCTGAGCAACAGCATGTGTCTTCATCAAGGGGCTCAAAATCGGCTTCCATGAATTCTTCATCAAATGGGTATAGCAAAACATCAGCGCTCACTTTTGAAGGTTCCCAAGAAGATTCTAATGGTAAAAAAGAGAGGTCAAAAGAAGAGCCTGTTGGAAACTCTCCCTCACTTGAACATTTTTCTGTCTCTGGTGAACCATTGCACAGTCTAAAGCTGGGCAAACGTCTGTACTTTGAAGATGTTTGTGTTGGAAGTGATCCAAAGAACACATCTCACTCTGGGATTCCCATGCCATCTTTGAGTACTGGGAAAAAATGCAAGTCAAATAGTCAGAGCTCACAGCCTCCGCACTGCCAGGTTGAAGGTTGTGACCTTGACCTATCATCAGCTAAAGATTACCATCGCAAGCATAGAGTTTGTGAAAGTCATTCCAAATCCCCAAATGTGGTTGTAGATGGTAAGGAGTGTCGGTTTTGCCAGCAATGTAGCAGGTAAAGATTTATAACAAACATCTGATTACTCGGATGAAAATGACTATAGGTCATCACAATATTTTCTGGAGACTAAGCAAGAATTTACCAATTGTCATGCACATGTCATTATGATTCGTCAATCAGAATTAAATTAAGTCCTTCAGGCTTATGTTGGATATATTGGTTATGAATGATCATATTCTTGTAATGGTGAAGGTTCCATGGCCTCTCAGAGTTTGATGGGAAAAAAAGAAGTTGCCGGCGCCGTCTTTCTGATCATAATGCTAGGCGTCGGAAGCCTCATCCTGAAGCTGTCCAATTGAATGCATCACTCTTGTCCTCAACGCCATACGGTATAACTCAATATCTTGAATGGTTACCCGTGGCTGAACTTTTCTTTTGCACCCTGAAATATATATTCTTGGTCCATCCCTGGTTTAGATACAGCTTCGTTTGACGTATCCGAGATTATGAGAAATTGGAGTCATGAACTTCAGATATTTTGCTGCTGTTATCTGTATTTTAGTGTGTTTTTAGGATCACATTAGAGTGGTTTCGGAACCACTTTTTGGCAGGTGTAATACTCTTGTTTGTCTTGCCAAAACCATGTTTTGAAACCTTCAAAATGTGATTCCAAACACGCCATAATAATACTGCCTTAGTTCGCTCAAGGTTCTCTAACTGCCTTAATCTGGAGCATATGGGTAGGATGAACCTGAGCAAATAAAAGGCACGTGTCATCATGTCATGGGAACAAGTAATTTTATTTTCTTGCCACCTTGAAAAAGCAGAAAGTGTATTTAGTTATAGAGATCCTTTAAGTCTTTACTATTGAAATTTCAAGACCATGAGTTTGTATGGAACTCTCAAACAAAGTAATCTAGCGAATTGCAATTTTAAAACTTTTGTGAAGTCAAAATTCAAATCAAACAATGGCAGACGCTATTTTTTCATAAGAAAAACTGAAAATGACAAGAGTGTGTCCAAGACAGTGCAAGTAAGTAAATTCATGGAAGTGCCGTTAAAACTATACTGATCTGATCTATGCATAACCTGCAGGTGGGAAGCAACAGATGAGCCCATTTTCTAATTCAAGGGCTATCAACTTCGCTTGGCAGAATACATACAGCAGCAGGATCTCCCAAAAGAAAGAATTTCTCATGAAACCTGCAAAAGCAGGAGGTACCACTGGGCAGGTGCATCAGCCCTTCAATGACATCCCTAGTGCCTTTTCGAAGCTTTCTGAAGGTTCTGGTGGCCTTTGCATATCCAAAGGCATAGCAACAAAGACAATCAATCCAGGTTGTTTAACCTCATTCTTGATAACTCTGTTTCATGAATTCGCGCACAAATTTATTTCTTACCATTTGTCCAACAGAAAATATTGTTGTCGTTAGATTACCTTTATTCAAGCAGGCAGTTCCTGTTAAGACATTAGAGATTGCAAAGCTTATGTTGTGTGATGGGATTAACATTCGTTATTATTCACATTTGCACAAACACTTGCAGGGATAGAAGATTTCATTACCTCATCAGATCTGAATGATCCACAAGATTTTCACCGTGCTCTCTCTCTTCTGTCAACCACCGCCTCTTGGGGTCCCTTCGACACGAAGTTTGCTTCTCAAGAGCACTCCAATCGCTCAACCCCTACTGGTACAACTCAGGCTTTATCACACTCAATGGTTCAGTGCTTGCCTTGTGCTTCATCAGACTACTGGCAGAATTGTCAACAAACAGTCCACAGCCATATGGGTGTCTCATACTCGGACTGTAAAGATGACAGTCACTTTGAAGATTTACAGTTGCTTAGAGCACCATATGAGTCTGGCTTTTGCAATCAGTTGGATTAAGAGTATCCGCATAGCTTAAACCTGTAATTGAAGTCATATGAGAGGGCAGTCCCGCCTCATATGGTATTCCTATTTGACTTTTTTGCTTGGTTTCGCGTATGCAACATTTTAATGTGTTTATTTTGCCTTGTCCTTTTTGCTTCTTGACATTGGGGATCATGTCTAAACCGGTTTGCCTGTCGCTCTGGTACATTTTGTTATAGATTGCTTTTGGTTAACTGAACAAGTAAACAACTGACGAGACCTCTTTTCCCGTCGTCACGAAAGACCTTTTCATGTTGTGAGGAAACGTCTTTTGTTATTATTTACTTTTCATCCACTTTGCACAATTTTCTGTTGGGAGGTTTTTACCACGTAACCATTTTGTTACACCATGAGTTTTAACATTTTTTCTTGAACTGAAATGTATCGTTTGCTTGCAAGTTTTATATCAAAATAGACAAATAGGAATTTGGGATGTATAGAAACGATCTCGTAATATACTTGAATTAGTAAGCATATAAGTAAGATCATGTGATCTGCCTCCCCTTTAAACCAGTGTTAATGAATTGGGTATCTACTTGTGATATTGGGTGTGTTTGGATTAGTTTTTAGTTTTTGGAAAATAACTTACAAAGAAAAATTGAAAAAAAAAAAAAGAAGATTTCAGAAAAAAGATTTTAAATATAGGCTTGAGGAAAAATCATGATTTTCAACCCCCAAACCAGAGTTTAGGCCAAGTTACTCTAACATTGTCATAATTCATACCCTAAAAAAGGAATTTTTGAAAATGTTTTGCAAAGTCTTGTAATCATACCTGATTTGTTGCTGAAAGACATTTTTTATTCCGTTGTTTGAAGCTCTAGGAAAATTTCAATTGAGACGTTTTTGTTTTAGTCGCAATTTACATTGAAAATTTGCCCCTACTTGCATTGACCAATCGGACGAAACACTGTTAAGGCCTCTAAATAATGACTTGTAACTCAGTTTGCTTTATTATATAAATACCAGATCATACTCGTCATTTTAACCAGATATCAAGTTTATTAATGATCCTTGCAAAGCCAAATTGATCTCAAGTCGGTAGGGTGATCGAAGAGATGCACGGCGATGCTATTGCCCAATTGCACTAGACAATGCTAACATTTGATTATATGATGCTCCAATTCTACTTATAAAACCCTAATTATTGCCCTTAAATACAATGATCCTAATAATATATTCCTTCATTATAATAAAGGGCAATTTTAATTTTTAAAAATTATAAAATTATATTTAATTATCTCAAATTCTTTTAAATAGAGTCGTATAAACAGAAAACTAGAAAGTATGGAATATCATATGATTATAGGAAGAAAATTGGCAAACTCGAACAAAATCACCACAAATCGCTGTAAACATGGTGTACGGATTGTGCAAAGTAAATCAAGTGCAAAACATATTTCTAAACTTCCCATGTCAAACCTGAACAAGGACCTTTTTCATGGACGAGAATATTAAACGAGTCGATGATTTGTAAAGCCAGTTCGATGGGATCCAAAGTTCACTTTCTTCAACAGAGCTCGACATTAGGAGCACAAGTTCCCAAACATGCTCAACCATTTGGCCAGAACAACGATTCTTATATTTGATTTATAGAACGTTCAAAGGTTGCTATAATTGAATGGTGTGCTGCCACTCTTCAGTGCTCCGCTTCAGTGACGTGCTTATGGTGATGCATATCCCCAACATCATTTCAACATTCACAGCTCATACAATGAATGAAATAGATAGAGTTATCCATACTCGTGTGAACCAATCAAATTGGATCAAACTGTCAGACCCCATGGACATGCAAGGATCCAAATAGTGGGCGGACATCTGTAGGCATGTTCAAAAAAGGTCTTCTGGACGTAATGTGAAGAACTGTTTTAAACTTCAATTTATAGTCGCAAATGGACCAAAACAATGACCATGCATGAAAGCAAAAGTCAACTGAATCAAGATGTATGCGAACAACCCACAAAATTCCCAGATGACCCAACTAGATGTCTTTCTCGTTGGTAGCAGACTAGATTTTTTGATATGCAAGGAATGGTACAGGACAATCTTTAGCATGAACTAGAACAAGACCAAAAGAAATGAACTGTAAAGAGATGGCGGGGCACAGATTCCTAAAACAAATGACTAATTCACGGCTTGACAATTTACCCAACAAAATAGATCATAATGGCGCCACTTATGGAAGTCTACCACCACAATAAAATCATACTCCCTCCGGCCCTGATTATAAAATAAAATTGATTTTTTTGAAGAAATTAAGGACGCTAACTAAATTACTTTAGAGCATTTATATTTTTATTTTTTTCTTCAAACTAACTAATTTAACTAATAAATAAATATATAATCTAAAGATACATAACATATGATATGATTAAGTAACTTATTTAGTTTTCTTAATCTCTCCAAAAACAAGTCAACTTTGTCTTATATTTAGGACCGAATGTAGTAATAAGAAAAATAGTCTTAGAGCCAAAGTCAAATTTAACATAGGCAATTCAGAGCACCGCAAAATCACCAGTAAAAGAAGGCGTTCAAAATTCATAGAAAACTTGGAAGCAATTGGTAAAACATGCAGACTCTTCTCTAACTACCCAATGCTTCATATTACAACCTAAGCACCTGAATCATCACAAGCTTCTAAAGACAACTACTCGATTGAGAAAACTAAAATTTAGGCTAATAAGAACCAAAAGAGAAAAGGACTAAAGAACTGGAACTGTCATTAGCCTTTCTGCCTCTGGGTACCACCTTACCTAAATGTACATGATAACATACCCACTAGAATAATAGTTGATTCTTAAAGTACAGAAACCTATCTGAGATACCAAAACCAACCTGTCAAATTATGCCAGACAAACTGGCCGACACATGCATAATAATGATCCACAAAGACCAATACCAGCAATTAATACACAATTTGACACAGGTCATGAGAAGGTGAATGACTTGACAACTGCTGCAACACAGAGGACGACAAGACTGACAGTCATACACCCTTATTGAGCAATGCTGGATGACAACTCTGGACCTTCTCAACCCTCAAACATGTCCTAGTACTCACTGGAACAGTAAATAATTGCAAATTAAAGAATGCAGTGGTGACAAAGAAAATTAAATAAGTACTTATAATTTGTAACGAATCCAAATGGACAGAAAATGTGAAATTTTCTATTGAATCCACTTTAATAATTTTGCATTGGCTTGACATTCTATTATGTTCATTATGCAAACAAACGTCTGCAAAAGCAATAATGATTGCAAAAGATGCAGGATAGCTATACTACAACAGACCTGATCATTTTGATCTGATGCAGCTGAAGGAGATTTATTGGACTCAGTTGGCTTATCAGCACCACAATTCTGTCTATTGCACTTGGTTCTGAATGGGTAGTTTACGTTGTTACATTTTTCACATGTCCAACTCCCCTCAGGCATCTTTTGCTCTGAATGACAAGAAAGGAAAAAAATTTGCTATTACTAACTGATGATCAGTATCAGATAATGACATACATGGTGACAGACTGGGATACTCACTAGAGTTTTTGTCCGATTTAGAAACCTGCAACACAATATTCTTGTCAAAATATTTGTAGATTAAATAGCACTCAACAACAGATACTTGTAATGTAACATGATTGCATTATAAGTCAATAACCAATATGTTAGAGACAACCATAATTCTTACTGGTAAATAGTCTGCACAAAAACGAGAAGAGGCATCAAACCTGTGATCCAGGCTTTGGTGTGTTGCACTTTCTCATGTTGCATACTGTTCTGAATGAGAAGTTGATATTGCCGCATTTTGGACACGTCCAGTCATTGTCTCGAGTTGCATCTAGACATAAAATGTTGAATATGATAAGACAAGATAAGAAAACAAGCTTCCATTACAATCAAGTATAAATAGGTGACACGACAAACCCATACCTTTCTTCTGAGACTTGTCATCAGGAAAAAACCCTGGCCTAGGGCCCTGCACAGAAAAATATTAACTATTAATTCCAACCCTGAAAAATCCTTTAAGATCCCAAATTTGGAGAAGTTATAGCTTCTACAGCAATAAACAGAATACAAAACTTCCAACAAGTCTATAAAAAAAGAAATGCATCAATAGAATGTACAAGTTAAAGGCAACTTCACAAGGCTGTCCAAACTTGCAAGAACATACAAGATATAACATCGACTAAACTTTTATACATGAACAATTCATGATGTAACATCAAGAAACAATGAAATGGAAGGAAAACGTCAGCAGGTAACAGGTCACGTGGCAAACTAGGGCCATATCAACCCACCAGTGGGGGCATACAACACATGTCACCAACAAAATAATTTTCACCAAAAGGGAAATGTTATTCAAAGCTCAAAATGAGTGTGACTTTATAGTTCATACCATAGTTCCAGGTCCCATTGGTAAACCCAGGCCATACCGGTCCACCAGGGGGGGCATGCCATACATACCACCTACAAAATAATTTTCAGCAAAAAGGTATATTACCATCAAGAAGAACCTCTCAACATTCAACAAGAGACAATAGTATACATACATCAAAGATAGCAATTAATAACTAATCAATCAACCACGAAAACAAGAGGCAGGAACATCCAATTTCTCCATGTCATTCATTCCTATTCTTCATAAACCTAAAATGTCAGCTTAGTAACAAGAATGAGCTCTCTCTCTCTCTCTCTCTCTCTCTGCGCCTTCTTGAGAGGAGAGGCATTGATTTGAACAATGCAATTAAGCAAAACAAAACATACCATTGCCCAACATGGATCCACTAGAGTATGGTACTGGTCCAGATAAATGCAGTGGTCTGTAAGGACTGCCGGCAGAGAGACGACTTCCATAATTGTAGTGATATGCTGATCCTCCAGAAAATGGAACATCATATGGAGGAATAGATGAACCATTGAACAGAGAAGAACCATAAGGTGGAACACCAAGATACATTGAAGAGGGAGCACCAGAGCCGACATAAGGAGTGGACGATGTATAACCCTGGGGTGCTTGTAGAGGCTTGGCAGCAGATTTCTGGAAAGAAATTGAAAAATATCTAATATGTTCGTAATAGAAAAGCTTTAAGAGAAAGAAATATCGTATGAAAATTATAAATTATGCCAGAGTCCAGCTAAATGGAATTGATCATAAACATTCAATCATACATATAGGGCCATAACATTCAAATAGCCAAAAAAGGGTGAAATGACAAGACTGCTAATTATAGCTTTTGGGCAAGTCACTGAAATTCTTCATCATTTCCCTATGCAAATCCTCCTAAGAGAAAATCAGGACATTACACATCATAACTCACCGAATTATGATCTGCTGGCCTGGGTTGAGTGCAATTACGCATATTACAAGTTGTTCTGAAAGAGAAATTGACGTTACCACAGCTAGGGCATGTCCAATCATCTTCCCTGCGACTACCTACAAGCACAATCAATATTAAAGCAGAGCATCAACTGAGACGTGGGAACCATAAGTCATGTCGAGGGATTGGTGTATACTTAGAGATATAAATTAATAGAAAATCAAATCTTCAGGAACTGAGTGCGTATGACGAGTGGGAAGTAAGTGTGCCTTCCCGTGTATGCATGAATTACAGTACGCAGTCCCATATATGCGAGGTAATTTCAGATGATGATATGGGAAGAGAGAGGGAGAAAGGATAATAGCAGAAATTTTAAGAATCATTCATGTCAGGAAAAGAAAAAAGGGTAAAATAAATAAACAACAACATATTCGAGACATCACACACCATCAGTACGGGCACGCTTGGCCGCTGAAGAGTTTCGGTTATCAACCTGCAGGCACAAGCGAATGAAAGAAAATAAAATTATCAGTGAACCATAGAGTCTACAAAGCCTCACATTCTGACCAATTTCTGAGGCACGATCAAGCCACAACCAAACTAATCTACGCATCACAACTCATCTTTTCTCTAAATCAAATTATTAACGAAAATTGAGAGATATAACCCTAAAAGCCCAACTAATTCCAATATAGGCAGTATAAATCAGGTGATTTTGATAGGGTTCGAAGTAACCCTAAAAACACGAGAAACAATCCGGCACAATAAACTCGGGTGAATAAAGGAATGCGAGTACATTCACCTGAGACATAACGACGACGGAGTTGAAGCGAAGAGATCTCGGCAACCGATGGAATGACCAAAATGTAGCTTGGCCCAGCCGCGCACACTAAGCAGCTAACGAGACTTGTGTTTCAAACTCGATGTTCCAGGGATTTTGTTCTGATCAGGTCAGTTTGCGTTCGTACGTCGGAGCTGCTTCGCACGTCGTTTAGCTTATTGTAGATCAATTGTACTTGTCGTTCCGATCTATACGACCCATCATGGCCTTTTCCCTTTTTTTTTAAAAAAAAAACATATTTTTTATTCTTTTTACAAAATTTGGTTAGATTTTAATGATTATTAATATTGATTAAGTAATGTTCCATCCAACCATCTATAATATATTATCTGTGGGCAAAAAAAAAATCTATTATATATTATCTATCTATCTACCTATTATCTATTATTCCTCTATTTCTTAATATATAGCCTAATTAACTAATTTGATTAGATTAAGAAATTTAGTTAAATTAGTAAATAGACATATTTTTTTCTAAAATACCGCTAATTATCTTTCTTAATTTTTTTACTATCACTCTTACTTAAGGTTATTAAACCTAGACTGACCTCTGAAGCAATTGAGGTAGTGGGTTAAGAGTCAATGTGTTAGATCGAAATCAAATCGGAGTTAACATGAGGCTAGATCGATGAAGAAGTAAAAATTTTAGGGTTATTAATATGAAATTCTGAATAAAATAAAAAAAAGAGAATCAAATATTTTTAAAAAATAAAACAAAATGTTGACCCTAGTTAATGGCCGAATAGGTTTGGTGGCCGATTCTCTGGTTTCTAGGTCGAACTGGCCGATCCAAGTATAATAACCACGCACTTGATTATTTTTGAAGGAATATCAATAGGATTAATTTAATGAAAAATTAATAAATATATGAAATATGTCATACATATAGAATTAATATCAACTCTATAATTAAGTTTTACATTAATCACTAGTATCTATGATATATATACACAGTATATCTGAGCAAAATACACACACACACACACACACAATATATATATATATATAAAAGTAGAAATCCTATCCCAGCCGGTCCCCATATGATCACCCTCCTAATCTAATGTCTCTACCAATCTAATAAAATATTTAGTTTGCTTAAAAAATATGAAAACTAAATCTTGATAAATCTAAGTAATTCCCTATTTTCTTAGTTTAGTGGAGCTATCAAATAAAAATATATGAAATATGCCCAAACTTGTCTCACTACCCTAGTTAGGTCTCACTAGGCTTGATGCTACTTGTGCTTTTTCCACTGGGTGGTACTTGGGCTTTTCCCACACTATAACTAGGTGTGTGTGTTTACAACTTGTGTCACAAAACATGGGAATATATAGCATATAAACAATCACATAGTGTATGAAAGATAGAGTTACTACCTGAATTGCTCTTTCTTGAGTTGTTAATTGGTCTATTATCCTTGTTCCGACTCGGGCTAGTGATAAGTCCTAAAATTCCAATTTTACAAAAAATGAGTTATTACTCATTCATGTTCCCATTCTAAACTCACATAGTTAGTTATCTTTACCCTTAGAGTTCAAGCTAATTACATTTTGCCATTACCTTTTTAATTTTGCACATTGATTAAAACTACCAAAATTTTTATCAAACTTTGAAAATTCATATCTTTATTTATAAATGTCCAATTATTATGGTTTCAAAGGCTACATGACCCTTATTAAATCTATTTTTAAGAAAAAAATATTTCCTTTAGTCAACTGAATACACAGCCTTCCAGAATTACCATTTATTAGACACTGCCGTAGAAACTTGCCAATTTTACTTGGCTAACTTCAAAAATACACAACTCTTAGTGTACAGGTTCAAATGACTCATATGTACCTATCAAATTAAACCTTGATATATCTACTTTTATTTTAGAATATTTCATAGGCATTGGACATCATTTGCCTATTCAAAAATATTACATAGCTATCAGAATTACCATTTATTAGACACTGCCGCAAAAAATTGCCAGTTTTACTTGGCTAACTTTAAAAATACATAACTCTTAGTGTACATGTTCAAATGACTCATATGTACCTATCAAATTATACCTTGATATATCTATTTTTATTTTAGAATATTTCATAGGCATTGGACATCATTTGCCTATTTAAAAACATTACATAGCTAGACTGCCATATAGGAAAAACACATTGGCAGAAATTTGCAAGGTTACAAATTATGTTTCATTGATCCAAATTCATAACTAGAGGCTATTTCCACACAGTTTTTCATGTAGAACACAATAGTAGAATCAAATTGGCTAAATTCCAGCTCTACCCCTGTGTAATATCCCAATTTTAGATTAAGGGCTAATGAGGATTAGTGTGGATATTTATGAATTTAAATGGGAATTATTATGTGTTTTATGGCTATTTTAATTAATACGTCATAATTATTGAGAAATTAGAAGAATGGAATTATTGGTCATGAGTTGGTAATTAAGGGAGAAACTAATTACTAAGAGAAAATGGGATGTGTGATTTAAATGGCTAATGGAGAGATTAGATAAGTCAATTGGTGACATATTTGGTGTAAACCAATGGCATGTGGACATGTGGCAAAAGTGTGTATGGTGAGTGATGAGGAGAAAAGTCAAATAGGAGAGTATTTTAATCATTTTCTCTCTCTTCCTCTCCTCTCTTTTCGCTGAAGTCATGGAGGGAGTATCATTGTTTTATTTCTTCACTCCATCTCACCATCTCTGTCTCATTCTTGCTCTCTCTCTCTCTCTCTCTCTCTCGTCAGCCATTTTTTGCAACAAAAGGAGGAGGAAGAAAGCTTGAAAAAGGTAAGGAAAATGGCTTCTATTGCTCAAACTTCCTTCTCTAATATTGATCCTTGAGTGATGAGCTTCATTTTGGTGGTTGTAGCTTGTCCATTGGTTGTAGTTTGTGATCACACGAAATTTTGGAAAGTAGTGAATCAAGAACTCTCTTTGGAGAAGTTGATAAGGTGAGTGAGACATATCTATCTACCTAAGTTTCATACCATTTGAAATAGTTTGAATTTTCTGGAATTCTTGGGCTCATTTTCGAAAATGAGGGCCATTGGGAGTTTGGTATGTGTTTGGTATGGAATTGGTATGTTTGAAATGCATTTTGGATAGATAGAATTGATTGGGCTTGAAATTGTTAAGTTTGGAGATTTTGAGACTTTAGTGTTTAAGGTTACCCAAAACCAAAGCATGATAATGGAATAGGATTTTGGTGATTTTGACATTCCCATTGGATTCCTTGAGTGATTTTGTGTGGGAATAAGCTTGGTTGTTGATTTTGGATTCATTTGGATCACTTGGGAAAAAAGTTGGAAATCTGTCTGGTTTGAGCTCTATTTTGCGCAGTCCAATTGGACAAGCGTTTTGAATGACCAAATAGTGTTGCAAAATTATGAAACTTTCTAGTCTTAAATTTCACATCCCAAGCTTCAAAATGGATATATATTTTATGTCATTTCATTTAGTATTCTGTGAGATATGGTTGTCCAAAGTTTGGGATTGAAACAGAACTCTGTTTTGGAGTAGTGTTTAGTTTTTTGTGATTCTGTATTTGTGTAGTGATTTCCAGTGATGGGCCATATTTTTCCTTGAAAAAGGACTTATATACCTTTCATTTGGCTTTGGAATCACCTTGTTTCGATTTTTCTAGGATTAGTTATGAATTTTGGAAGTTCAGCCAAGAATCAGGGGATTTCTTGGCCGCGGCCCATGAGTGGCTGGCCACGGCCAGTGGCCTTCTGACCATATTTTGGCTGCGGCGCAAGGAAGGGCTGGCCGCGGCTAACCCCTGTGTTCTAGCACTTTAAGTTTTCGAAAGGAGATCTCTAACCTATTGTTTCCCAACCTTTTAGGGCTTTTAGTAGAGGCATTTGTGGCCTCTTAAGGGTCAATTATGATAACCAAATTTAAGTGTTTCAAGTTAAATAAGTCTTGGAATAGAATATAACTCTTCGTCCCTAATCATGTTTCTAGGATACGATATTTGCCCTCCTCGGGAGAGACCGGCGCTAGGACACGCACGGAAGAATCAAGGTAGTGACTCTTCTCTCATATTATGTATGATGTTTTGGCATGCATAACTTATCGTTGAATTTGTGAAATGTGTTCCATGGTCCATTACGGCGTGAGCAGGTCAGCGTGAGCCGTGTAGGGATTGACGGTGGTCATCTCTAGGTCGGCCGTTGAACTGCCGTTGTAATCGACATGGATATTATGAATCCGACCCGTGGGGCGGCGTTTGTGAATCCAGCCGTAGGCTGTGTGTATCTTGCCTGTATGGCTTGTGTATGAAATGTATTATATGAATCTCAGCTGTGGTGAAATGTATTGTGTGGATTGTTGTGATGCAATGCAACGTGAGCAATTCAGCGTGAGCAATCGTAAGGGATGACATGTGTCATACTAACCATTGCCGTTGTAACTGTCATTGTAGTTGCTTGTTGTGGTTAATGATTTTCTTACATGCATTATTATTGCACATTATATGATTGATTTGTTACTACGGGGATTCTTTAGAATCTCACTCTCCCAAAAACCATGTTTTAGACAAGGCAGAAGGATCAAAGGGAAAGCGGGCGACGAAAAGTGGATAAAGCTCTAATTTAGATGTATATTTTGGGTTATTGGTTATCATGTATATCTTTTGGATATTTTTGGGAAACAATTATGTATATTGGGATTGGTAGTATAGTTTTGTGTAATCTCCAAGTTAAGGGTAATGAATTGTAGGCTTTGTGCCTTGTAAATCCCTTATTTAATGAATGGAACCCGAGTGTGTCGGGAATTTGCTTTATACTCTGATATTTGTGAATGAAATCAACTTGTATAGGCCATTTAGTATTAAAATGTGAATATGAGACCGTCATGAATAAATTTTGTAAAAGTTTTTGTAAGCCGTGATTTTGGGAAGTTTGATTTTGTTTAAGTCCCAAAATCATCTAAGGTCTCTAATTCTACATCAATTACGTGTTTATGAATTAAATCTCGGCCTTAAGCGTGAAGGGGGTTACACCCTTTGTATTGTGGTTGGCCAAAAATTCCAAAATTAATTGGAAAGATGGGTTTTCATGATTACACTTAATTAAACTCTTCTTTTTCACTTATAATCACATGATTAACCACTTAAACACCTATTAATCATGATTAGTGGCAATTTGGATAGCATAACCCCTTAGGGTTTGAACATCCTGAATTACAAAATCCAAGCAAACAATCCACAAATCAACCTTGAATCAACAAGATAACAAGGCTTAATGTGATTACCTTTAGTCTCTCTCTCTGGGCTCCAAAACCATCACCTCCCTTATAACCCCATTTGTAATTATATCCGAAATACACGATTCAAATGAAAGAGACCAATAATAAACAAAACTCATTTAAAATCCCATACTTTTCGAAATAGGGTTTCCACAAATATCGTTCAAAATCCATTTCACCTAGTCTCGTATTCACGTTTCGAATACAATTACTATGCAAAGGTAAATCACATTCATATAAATATCAGAGTGCACAACATAATTCCCGGCAATCCCAAGTTTCATACCTTCGCTAATAGGTTCAAAGGGCACATTAGCCTATATCATTACTCAAATAGGGATTACACAAATCCATTCAAATACCTAATCAAATACTTATCCACAACATGTACATTCCGAATATACATTCCAACCTATCCAACCATATATATATATATATATATCCAAACATATACAGTTATCCCAAAAACAATGATACCCAACTACCAAATTAAATGCCCTAAGGAGTCTTCGTCGTCCTTGGTTGCTTGCTCCATCCTCGATCCACCAACCTTGTCTAAAATGTTGGTAGGAGAGGGTGAGATTCAAGAGAATCCCAGTATGAAAATAATACCATTATGCATGTATGATAAATGTTTAATGCATGACATGCTTGCATTACATAACTCATGCTCACACAATGACAAATATGTAAGCTCAATGCTTCGAACAATATACTTATGACCATAGCATAAATTGAAATATAGCTTCAAATCATTCATACATGTTTCACATAATCAAGCAAAACAATAACATGCATCAACACACTAACACAAAATATCAAATACTTGCAGGAGAGGTAACTTCCCTAAACTTATTCTTTCCACGTTTGCTCCAACATCAGTTACTCGCGATCCGAGCGAATATCCAACCCTATAACCAAATCAAGGACATAGGGTCAATCTCAATTCCAAATCCTTACTTTCACAATACTTAAAGTTGGTTACCATTCACAACCTTTAGGTGACTATAAAAAGCTCAACGAAAGCCTAAAGGATTGGGACGTACTAGGTTGGAAATCACCTTTCAAAATCACAAAGTGCTGAAATGGGGTTTTGGCTACAGCCAAGAATTCTCTGGTTGCGGCCAAAAATAGCACATAAGGTTTATGGCTGCAGCCAAGGATTTCTGGCTGCTGCTAAAACGTGCATAGAAACTTTTGGGTTGCAGCCAAGGAAACTTCAGAAATTCATAACTAATTCTAGAAAAATCGAAATGAGGTGATCCTAAAGCCTATTGAAAGCTCTTTAAGTCCTTTTCATAGGAAAAATATGAACCATTACCAGAAATCATTACACAATTCTATAATTACACAAAATTCCCTTGCTGTTCTAGATTTACACCCAGTTTTAACGTCAAACTTTGGAAAATCATAACTCCCAGTTCACAAAATGAAATAATACAAATTATATGTCCATTTTGAAGCTTGGAATGTGAAATTTATGTCTAAAAAGTTTTATAATTTTTAGACACAATTTTCCTATTCAAAACGTCAATACAAACAGACTGCCCAAAACAGAAATTCAATAGATAGATTCCAAATTTTCACAATTGCTTAACATGGTTCCCATTTTCATATCAAACACCATTCACACACAAATTTTCACAAGGAATCCATTGGAAACATAAAATCAATCAAATTCACATTACATTGACATGTTTTACCAATAATCATAACATGTCATCACAAAACCACAATACAAATCACACATTGCCATTCTTTCCATTTCAAGTTCTCAAATCAATTTCAATGACATCATAACACCATAGGACACCATTTTCCACACAAAACACAATGCAATTCTCCCAATTACATGTCACATGAAATTATACCAAAATCAGGGCAAATTTCGCAATTCACAATCTCAACCAAATATCACAAAACTTAGTTCAAAAGGCATCAAATACTCACATCTTCCTCTTTCCTAAACCAATTCCTTGATTCTTCATCTTTCCAATTTTCCTCAAGCTCCCAAACACCTCCTTTCACAAATCTAAAACCATCACAATGAAGCTCTCATCACTATGAACAACATTAAAGAAGAGTATTTGGGCTAAAGAGAGCATAT